>JASFXZ010000005.1:2588750-3881875 GCA_032209605.1 Mactromeris polynyma
CTTGTAAATGTCAGTTCAGTTGTTTGATCTCTGGATAATTTCGATTGCAATTCTTGACCCTGCTTTATCGTACATTGACTTAGTTTAGCAACGACAAATTTCTGAGCGTCGTTACTTTGGTCAGACTCAATCTCTGACTTGAACCTAAGCATTTTATCATGTATATCATGTGGGTTTGTATCATGTGTATTCTTTTTCATACCTTTATGTCTCGCATCAAGTTCTTCCAGTGTTGCTGCTTCTATTTTGTCAATTATTTGATTGATTTCTTTTCTATATTTTTGTATTTCTTGTTTACAGGTGGCTTTGCTTTTATCCAGGTTGCCGTTCAATCTGTCATGTTGTGTCTTCAGTTTTTTCATTACCTTGATAGCCTCCGTTAAATCATTGTTGATTTGATTTACTTGCTCTGCTGGGAAGTTTGATTGTACATACTCTGGTATGTAGTGAATGTCATCACATGACCTGAAAATAAGTTTATTTTGTTAATATTAATATACACTATTATGCTGCTTTTTACTAAAAAAACAAGAATTTCAAATGTGTAATAGGTTCGTCTGACAGTTTGACTGTGAAATCATAACAAGGTATTTTGAGGTTTGTTGATATAAAATCATTGTTTATATTTTTATTAATTATTGAAATCATTTACCATACACATTGAAGCATACAACACAACATATGAAGTGTGGATGCTTTTTGACATATTATGGGAACACCCGTAGCGGGTGGGCGGCGTCCACATGGTTTCCGCTCTCTAAGTCAACGAGTTTTCATCCGATCTTAACCAAACTTGGTGAAAATGTTTGTGGGCATAATATCTCGGCCAACTTCGATAACCAGCCATATCCCCCCAGGCACTTCTGAATTATGGCCCCTGAATTATCCAATTTTGGTAACCACATGGTTTCCGCTCTCTTAAAGTCAAAGAGTTTTTATCCGATCTTAACCAAACTTGGTGAAAATGTTTGTGGGCATAATATCTCGGCCAAGTTGGATAACCAGCCATATCCCCCCAGGAATTATGGCCCCTGAATTATCCAAAATTGGCAAAATTAGCATTGTCCGCTCTCTTAGTCAAAGAGCTTTCATCCGATCTTAACCAAATTGGTGAAAATGTTTGTGGGCATAATATCTCGGCGAAGTTCGATAACCAGCCATATCCCCCCAGGAATTATGGCCCCTGAATTATCCAAAATTGGCAAAATTAGCATTGTCCGCTCTCTTAGTCAAAGAGCTTTCATCCGATCTTAACCAAACTTGGTGAAAATGTTTGTGGGCATAATATCTTGGCCAACTTCGATAACCAGCCACCTCCCCCAGGCACTTCTGAATTATGGCACCTGAATTATTCAAAATTGGCAAGACTTACGTCATTAAGTTAATAATCTCGTAAGAATCATTCACTGACTTCCGGTACGGATGGAAATATCCATAAATTAGATATCATACCAATTAGACATACATCATTAAGTTAATAATCTTGTAAGAATCATTCACTGACTTCCGGTATGGATGGAAATATCCATAAATTAGATATCGTACCAATTAGACATACATCATTAAGTTAATAATCTTGTAAGAATCTTTCACTGACTTCTGGTACGGATGGAAATATCCAGGGTTACTGTTTTTGGCAGCATCAGGAAAGGAGTAAGATAGAGTTTTCCAGCACCGGAAATATTAGGTCTACGATGCAAGACTTATTCTCTCTCTTTCAAATACCTGAATGTAAGTATTCAGACTTAACAGATCCTGCTGACATTGAGTTGCCTAATTTCACCAAAGACTAATGTGCTATCTTTAGTTTCGGCTTTCATCATGTAAATTTAACAATATGGCCGATGATGTATGATTCACTGATAAAAAATAATAAATCTGGTATTCAGCATGTACACTACTTGATATATTTGTGAATTTGATCTGGGTTAAGTAAATTCGTTTGGACTAAAACACTCTTCAGTTGCTCTTACATTTTATCTTCTAGAGTTCATAATTTTATTCCGACCTGGTCAGAGTGTGTACCTTTATAAATTATGTACATATTCTGTCAGGTTTGATACTGGGTAATATGGGTAAAAAAAACTAGGTCGTATCATGGAAAACCTTGTTTACACTATAGAGGTCAAAGTTGTAGGACACGCTCAATGAAACCTAATCAGAGTGTTTGTCTTTATAAATTCTAGGTAAAGCTTAACACTGGATCAATTATTATATCAGTTAAAGACTCATCACAAAAACATCAGATACATAATTTATCAAATTATAGTTCACATAAAATAGTACATGGATTTACATACTTGTGCTTGAGGGTGAAACACACAGAACATCCCACAATGTCCTCTTCCCCACAATACATGTTTACTACCTCCATAGGGTGGTGTTGACACAATTCTGTAGGAATGGCATGGAACTTCTTCTGTTCAGTCCTACTTGGTGATGATTTCGAGGTTTGTGGGTTTACCAATAAATGTCCCGACAACGCTTGAAAACTGTTATGATTCTCAACACATGCGACACAAAAATATTCTTTACAGATAACACAATACTTCAAAGCTTCTCTGTTCCTCTTCTTCTTGCTGCATGGTGTACAGCATAAATCAAAAAAGTCATCGCATGAATTTATTTGAGAATCAGTTAAATTTTCACTGTCCCGTCTGTCTGCCATCTTGGTGAATTGTTTGCTAATCAAACAGGAAGTTTTAACATTTGTCATATGACTAATTATAAATAGCACAAAATCAATACGACTTGATAAACTTGTAGTTTAACCACTACCTCAAGTATAATGTGATTTATATGATTTTGTTTTAAAACTTAGAAGCGTACGAAAAGTTTATGCAAGATAAAAACAATGTAATTTAATTTATCACTATGATTTATCAGGTTAAACCTTCAATGGTACAGCATAATACAGGTATCTTGCAAAGTGTACGTTAAGTGTAACAAACCCTAGCTAGTATAACCGTTTGCTGATCTAGTAACTATTGTACACCTGGCCCAGTGTTCACAAAGAATTTCTTATCAGGATCAAGACCAAATATAGTATATATATGCAAACTTGTCTTGCAAACTGTGGTAGATGTTGTCATTTTGCACATTTCTCATGCCTTTGAATTCAAATCGTATATTAAGAAAAAAGGTTTTTGTAAGTTACCATCGATTATTGAAAATTGATCCTAATTAAATCTCAGCCAGTTTCAGTCTTAAGTATAATAAATGAATTTAATTTTAAATGTTTTCATAATGATGATCGTGGACGATTTGTTTTCTCTTTAGTATTTAGTGCTGGATAAAGCATTCAGTTACTTCAAGAAAATGGCAAATATTCTTTTGGATTAACTTGAGCCGCGGCCGTGGTTAGTGCGCTGGACTTGAAACCCGGTGATCTGGGTTCGATAACCGGTCGCGGCAGGTCATACCCTTCCATGAAAATTTGACAAGAATGTCGATTTTCCTCCACATGTGGAAAAGTTGCCGGCTCCTTGTGGAAGGGTAAGTTAGTACTGGTAAGAGTTCAGTCCAGGAAAAACTGGTTAGGTGAACCGGCCGCCGTATATAACTGAAATATTGTTGAGAAACGGCGTTAAACCCGATGAAACAAACTTGGATTAATTTGGCCTAGATCAGTTGATCCTTTGTGAACAAATGGGCTGAGGTTTCCTCCTAGCATTTTACTATATAAAGCAGAGTCATTGGTCTTGAATTAGTGAAATTGCCCTTTATTAAACAAATACTTATTCCCAGCATATTCTTATAAGACTATAACCAAGAAAAAGTAAGCTTTATTAGTATATAAATCAGCACAATTTATGAAGTTATGGACCTAAACTTACGATTACAATTTAGTTTTACACAGCTGCTTGTAGATGAAATATTGTTATATGTGTATGTATGGCGCTTGTTTTTACGCGCTATGATTCATAGATCAGTTAGTATAGCATTTATAATTTTGTTGTCAATTTAAATTGTACTTCAAAAACAATTTGTTGAACATTTTTGAACTCATATTACATGTAGATAACAATGTGCTTACAACAAAAAGAATAATGTTAGTATGGCTAGTTATGCTTGATATAGATCAACTGTTGATACTTTGAATTTGAAGTTGTTAGCTAATCTAATGTCATTGGTTCACTGTCACCATGTATATGTACATTGTGTATGTACCACATGGGTGCATTGCCTTCTGGTTAATTGAAATAAACTGGTAACAATTTATTATCTAAATATGTATCAGATGGTAGAGTAAACCATGTGTTGAGTTTTTGACAACTGTTCTTGATGCTTGTTTTTATAGAAGTTTCAATGTTTTTTTGTTGTGAAGCTAACTACATTATATATACATATTTTGTTACTCTTTCTTGAATTCACTATAAAAGTATTTTAATGTTACATCACTCTATCTATTTAGCCAACAGCGTGGGACGCTCCACCAGTTCCTGACCCTGATAATTGCCCGCCTCCATCAGACAGACATAGACAAATGTACAAACAGTATGAAGACGACATTAAATCTGCCTACAGAAATAAAGGCAAAAATGAATTTTCAGAAGTGAGTCTTTATTGAAGTATGCTTTTGTACCACTGTCGTGTGATACTCTGATACAAGACAGTTAACTGAAAGTGTTTTGGGTTGTATACCAAGGTCGAGGATCAAGCCCCTTAACTCCATTTGACTATAATTTTTGACAGAAATACCCCCCTTTTGTACTTAGAAATTCCAGATTAAGTTTTTAGCTCAACAGAAGTATATGAATACATTGAAAAGTTGACGTTAAATATAATTATTTTCTCTTTTATTTATATAAAGATTTGCTACTTTGTGTTTCTCTTCTTGACATGATGGCAATATGTTGAATTTTAGGAAGAAATCCAGAAAGTGATTGAAGAGGTAAAGGAGAAGCATCCAGCTCTAGATGTGAAGGCAGATGATGTGATTGAGAAAAGTTGGACAAAACGACAGTCACATGCTACCAAACAGTATCTGAGAAAAATGGATGCTGTGAGTAACCGAATGCTCAATTTTGTATAAGCATGAAATTAATAGCTTGTATCCTAAAAATGATGCATATACATTACAAATGTAGTCACACATGATTACAAATTAAAGAAAACTCAAGCACCTTTTCCTGAAATATAAACCGTTAATGGAATGAATGTCTCAGGATGCAGGTATTGTCAATATAAATGAAAGATCTGAATTGCTTTATTTAAACTAAACTCATATCTTGTTGACAATGTTTTAATCTTAATTAACAAGCATTCTGTAATTGTAGTCGAATGATATGAATTAATAAAAAGCTGTGGATTAATCTTCATTGCTTTATTACACAAAATTCCTATAATATTAAATCCATTTAATGGAAATACGCATTAGTTACCAAGGGAATTTAAATCGTTTGATTGTTTATTGAGCATAGGAGGAATTACTGGAACACAACAAGAAACTAAAAATGGTGGAGACCGTGATGATTGATCAGCTTTCTCGTGGGGTGATCAGTGATCCAGCGCAGGATGTTAAAGCACAGACGTCGGCTGGTAGAAGACCTAGAGGCAGTAATAGATCATTACATGATTCAAAGTATGAGTACAATATGTCCTCCTCTCCTGTTGATTTAAAAACCTAAGTTGCATCTTGTTTATTTTTGGTTTTAAACATTCCATATTTATTATTCATCCGTTATGAATTAAGTTATATCATCTAATATTTGTCATTCTTAATGACTGCTTCCTTGCTTACTCACCAGTACTTGCACCAAACTCTTGCCTTGTAAAACATTCTGATCAACCTCGTCCAGTATACTGGATTGGAACATTTGGATCAGGAGTCCTTGCCATCACTGTACCTTTATTTTTTGAAAGTGTCTATTAAATGGTTGAAACCAGTGAATAGTATATTCTTGTAAACTTGTGGGCAATGAAATCTAATTTATTTTGTAGAAATTGTTTATATGGACTACAGTTTCCATCTTTTGTTGATTGCGAAAATGGAATTCATCTGCAATGCTAATGTAACATTCATAGTGTTTTGTTGCAAAAAGCCAATATTGTCGTCTAGATGTAAACTATTTATGAATGCAGAACTGTGCTTAAAGACATTTTATTTCTGTTTACTTTCAGAGTAAGGACTGCTAACACTACAACTGAGAACTTACTGTCAAAGAGAGTCAGGTTTGGAGCCCGTGTATTGACAAGGTCCGATTTATACACTGTCATATGTTCTTTAATGGTAGATACTGTGTTCTACTTATGTAATATGTGTGTGTGTCCAGTGCAAGTCTGTACTATGAATGTAATGTTCAAGTTAATGGTTAACTATTGTCAGTATATGTCTTTGTTAGGGAGTTATTCATGGTCCGTCTAGTGACAGATTGACTTATATGTGCAGGGCTGAAATCAGTGACGGGGATTATAAGGGATACTTGTAAACTCACAAAATTTTCTCTTATGCCTGTGATAGTGACTCCATGAATGCTGAATATTCTTTGTGGTCCATTTGCTTAGAGATGTGCTTTGTCTGTAATTATAAGTCAAGAGCGAGTATGGAGTGTAACATTAAACACCAATAATTCCATATCTCATTATCACTCTAAAATACCAAAGAAAATGTACCAAAAGGAATATACATACATTGTATATTATACTGTATAATATTGTCGAGAGTGGTATTTGTTAGAGATTTCACAGACATGCGAGATGTCCTGTTGGACTTGAAGTATTGATATAAAGACATTTTTATATGTATATTTTTTTTCTTGAGTTGTTTTTGCCATGTTCTTCATTTAGTTCTTTATTACAAAGTTTGGTTAATACTTTATTAATATAACATTGCTACTTTAACCTTTGTAATGTATTTTTTCAAGAATTATAAATACTCTGGTATTTTCAGGAATGGACATGATGCTATCAGAGAACTGACTGGTTTCTTTTTTAGTGTTGATAACACTTTGACCATTTATGAATTCAGACAGTTTGGAAAAAGGTGGGCTATTTGTATGTTTAGTCTTATTCAAATGATGGAATGCAGCTGATAAAATTTGATCTTTGGTGATCGCTTTTGTCATGTGCAATAATTTCTGGTGCTATAGTCTTCAATTCCATGGTTAAATAACTTTTAAGGTTTGATGATAATTTTATGTTAGAGGTGCATTTTTTTAGAGGTAGAGGAAGTAAGCGAGAAAAGTTTGCCAATGTAGAAAAGTTAGGTGTGTAAAAAACACTTCAGCTCTTGCTGGCAACAAAATGACATCAACCAGACCAGATGTTCCGCACGGATGCCATTTTGTTTAGCAAAGCTAGCACTGTCAGATCATGCTATCTATCTAAAGACGGGGGCTGTTTTTTCTACGTTTAAGAAACAGCACCGTGCTACGTTCTCTACGAAGTGCTTGGAAGAATTCTATTTTCACTAACTCTACAAAATGCGCCTTAGGTGTACATATGGGACCTTGATGATGGTCGTTAGGGTCATTAACAATGAACGGCCAGTTATTGACATTAACATAGTTGATAGATTTAAACCTGACTGCACATAGAATCATGCTATTGATACATTTTGTATTGTAATATTTCAGTGCTAAAGCATTACCATTTATTTCTCGAGGAAGATTTTGTCATCGTCAGGGACCACGAGAAGGAGAACCGTATTCTCTCATTGATATTTGTTCAGTAAGATTTTCACATCTTTCTTTTCGGCATGGATTTTGCAAGGACAGCAGAATCCTGAATGCAAACCGTATTACTATTTTTAATATTTTCTAAACTTATTTATTTTACATCAATTGTGAAAAACACATTAACATATCATAATACCTGGTATCACTGTTGAACGAGTGCTTACTAGGATACAATGTGGTACTCATGCCAATGTTTGTTGGAGCTCAGACTCACAAATTGTACGCTCTACCTCTTCACATCTAAGCTTCCCATTATTACTTTGTTACTGATATGTTTTGTATTACATTTATTTTTCTGTTTCCTGAGTAGTTAATTTGTACCATTGCAGATTATTTGTCTATGTGCTGTTTATTGTTGGTGCTTGATACCATTTCTAGTATACAATATAAGTGGAAATAATGATGTGTCAAACAGTTCACAAGTTGGTAATTTCCAATGTTTGCGCATTGCCGGGTGAATAATGTTTCATTGAATAGACAAGTATGGGTCCTATATAGAGATATTATTCTGTGGAGGAGGAAATTTACACTGCCTGATGTCTTTCGCTGCTGTCTTAGATTTGTGAAATTCGCAAACATCTTCACAATGGTCAGTTTTACCAGTATATATAATATTTCTTCATATACTTATATTTGACACCTTTGTTATTACAGTATGCTTGTGTATTGACGTTTTACTGCAATTCTCTATATTTTATTGTGTAGGGACATAATGTACACATTTCAACATCTGGACAACATTCGTTACCGGAGACATTGAAACGTTTATCAGAAGTTACATTCCGTGTTACAGATGTGGATGAGGAAGAGAAGAGACATATATTGTAAGTATATGAACAACCTGCTACCACAGCTAGACTGTGGGGACCTGTCATACATATAATATGCTGTACTGTTTTATATTGTTGTAGAGTGATCTGTGACAAGACAGAATGACCATAACACGTCTAAAACTGATTTCAATCCGACGTTTTGGCTAGTGTCAATTAAAAACATATGTATGCATTTAATCAGCCTTTGTGGTGCAATGTTTTAACTGCAATTTAAGCCCTTGTTATTTTTCGGCACACCCGTACTAACATGGTTTTGCTATTTGTATATCGGTGTTGTGTAAACCAATCAAATCATATGTTACGGCAATTTCTCTTCAACCGAACAACGTTTGTTACATTGACGGGGATTGGTTAACCTTTCGATAAATAGTACGTTACCTTACCGAAATACATTGAAGTTCAGTGAATTTACCTAAATCAATTTCGTATCAGGAGGGACCAGTAATCGTAACATCTCGGCATTGTTTTATGTTACAGAACAAATATTTATTGTTAATCAATATAGGTGTCCAGACTAACTGCTGGTAACCCAATAAGTGCACCAGTATTTGGAGACTAACTGCTGGTAACCCATTAGTGCACCAGTATTTGGAGACATCCACTCTTGCTGAAGTCAATTTCCAGTTTATCGACTTTTTTATATACAGATTGGATGGTGTTCCATCTCTCGAGAAAGATGAAATATATACAAGATTACATATACCAAATAAACAAGAATACACTGAGAAAATGGTGTTAAAGAGTATACGAAGTAAGTCATTACGCTGAGGTGAAGATAGATTTAGCATCCTAAAATCATGTTTTTTGATTGTAATTAAACTTTTGGCATATCTTCGAACATGTTTTACTGATATGACTTTGTATTAATACTAACAATCTCTTGCTGTAAGCCTAACCACAGTTGTTGATCAGATGAAAGTTTAGAATCTGTCATTAAGTTCCTTATCTGTTTATACCATTTCAGTTACCTGATATGTATGCTGCTCCATTCATTTGTAGTGAGGAATATTATTTTAAGATTTCAGACAAATCCATTATTCAGTACATTAATATCATGGTATTATAGCTTAGCTATTGAGCTGAATGCCTCTTTATAGTGTATATTGTTTCCTTCAAGAATATTTACAAAAGATGAAAATAAACGATACATATTAGTACCAATATGTAAGAAAAAAATGTTTTCCTGATGCTTTTGGATTCCATTACTGACATGGAACTTCTAAATGTTTTAGCTAATGTACAGAAGAAAGTTAGAAAAATTCGTACAATTACCGGTCTTGGTCGGTTCTACAGGAAAGCTGATCAGACAGGAACGGGTGTGTTATATAGATTTGAACTGGAGAAAGGATTGTTTGAATACCATATTGATCTTCCACCGGATGTAAGCACTGTTATTTTATTTATTTACTTTCTTAAAATTCAAAATTTAGAGATTGAATTTGTAGTTTTGTGCTGAGTTAAGATCACAGGAGATGGTCACGAGTGCGCTTTGTGTGTCTCTTCTTGAGTTCGCTCCCTTTTATGTATACATATATATTTAGTACTTTTCTACATATATTATAGAAGGGAGTGAAATATAGAATGGACAAAGAGAGAACGTATCCTGTTTTAATTCCAATTCTCTGGGTACAAAGTAGGACTGTCATATTATGAGGAAGCTTGATCATGACCATGTGACTTTTGAACCTATGACCTTGTGTTGTAGACACCTACTACACTGCCTCTCCCCCAGCGCTGTTGTATTATCTTTAATGCATATCAAAGTAACCTTTGAATTAACTATGTATTGTACATTGGTTAATTTCATGTAAGATACATTCTGAAGTGGTTAATTAGTCTCTTAAACCGTCCAGCATTGAATCGGTATAAGGTATATTTTTTCTTTGTAATGTCATTATCCTTATGTGCACTATTTTAGCTGTGCTTTTAATGGGGTTATGTGTATACATATATACTTTACATGTTTGCAAAAGACCATGTATTGTCCATGTTTATGGTAATATATTGTGTATATTACAGACTCTAGGTGCTTTGTTTGAAATTCTGGATGTAGAAGAAAAAGGAGAATTCGATTACAGTAGATACATGTGGGCTGTTGTTGGTACAATGATAGAAACGCGTAAATCTCTAGTACGAAAGGTAAGTCATTAGTATCGCTTTTAAACTAGGTACTTAACATTGCAAAATATTCTGAAATCTTATTATTAGTAAGTGGGGCAACTTGGGTCAGTCTGTACCACCGTGACCATGTTTTTCTTTGCTAGCAGTTTACTTAGGAATATTTATATGTAAAGGATGAATGATATGTTCTGCGGCTTTAATATAGAATGTGTTGTCATTTCTAATAAAATCAGTATTTTATGACCTAAGTAAAGGTACTTTTATTCAGCCCTGATTTGTTGAGTCAGCAGTATTGATGCGCATAGTTTAAAAATTAACGGATGACTATTGTCTTATATTTTGTAGGCATTCCGTAAAATAGATGCTGGAAAGAAGGGATTTCTAACTATCAGCGACATACAGAAGTTCTTTAATACAACATGCAGATCAGGAAGAGGTATGCCATTATCCATATCAACTAGTTACTTTCTACAGTGTGGTATTATACATCTATACCACAGCAGCGAGTGTGATAGTATAGCTTATCAAGAAAAGAAGCTGAGTCTCTAGCAAATTGACTACGTATTAATAGTCCCTCACTCTCACTGACATGTTATATTTGTTTTATTATATCTACAAAATCCCAACAGTTTGAATATGGTCCTAATCTTTCTTGGAGTGAGTCTCAATCTTGAATAACTCATTTCTCTTTATCATTACAAGTTTAACAAATTATAATCAATTGATATTTTCAAGCTTTCTGTCTCTTCCTGCTTGTTATATACACTAAACTCCATGTGGCAGTTTGTAAAGGGAAGTAACTGCTTCATAAGGCTGCTCGTTTTTTAATAGCAGCTGATCAAAAGAAATAAAACTTGTTCAGCCTACTGAACATTTTGTATTGAAACATCATGTTAGGTATAAGTAAAATACATGTTAGATACATGTATATACACAATGTATGTGTATCTTGCAATTTCATGGTACTTTTTTATGCTCAGAAGTATGACTTTTCTTGGCAATACTTTATTTCAGAATTCGCATGGTTTTTATCCGTTTCATTAGATCTAATTATTACTCTTTGCTAATGTGATTGTTCATTTCATACGCAATGTTGTTTTACAATAGATACAAGAGACAGTGGTGAGATAGGACCATTACAAGCATTTCTAGATGCTGTTCTACCAAACAAAAAACAGGATGAAGTGTCATATGTGGAGTTTGAAGAATATTATGAAGGACTTAGTCTCAATGTAGATGATGATGAAGATTTTTACAGCATTCTGAGAAACACTTGGACAATATAAACGGGAAACATTGAACTGGTCTTTTGTTATTATGATAATCCTCGAAGGAGGAGCATGTAGCAACCGCTTCGTCTGTCCGTCCATCCTGCATCATTCTTGTCCGAGCTATTTCTCGGCAACCACCGTCCAGAATTCAATTACACTTATGGGTAGCTTCATTACCAAATGGAGATGCGAATATTATTGGCATGTTCAGGTCTGATGATTTGTTCACATACTTACGGCAAATTCGACTTCTCTTTCATTCCTTGAAGAACATACATATGTATAGTCCACATTGTGACCTTTTGTATGTTGATAGTTTTGGTAACATTCAGTGTTTGCAGTGTCCTTGAATTAGTGATAGCCCTAGTTCAATCATGAACATACTTCTGTGAGCATCCATAGGTTGTACTGATATATTATTGTTAATGGAATTCTGTGATGTATGCAACTTAACGTCCACTTGTTAAAGTTCAATGCGTAATGTCCACTTTACTTTCTATTCGTCAAATTAGCAACATTTAGAAGGGAGGAATGTGGTACAAACACTCATATATTGATATATATTTGAAATGCTTTATTCACTGCTAGAATTTATGTTTCAGTTTTGCTACAAATACTCATTTAGCTTCATATTTCAATGTTTGATAGTAAGTGTATAGCTATATGTATTGTTGGTGGTTTATTTTTGTATTTAATAGTGTATGTTACACTGTTCTTCATTTCCTCATTATGTCGTTTGTTCGAGTTGCTTTTAAATAAAGATTCCTATCTCTAGAGGGAGTTTAATCACTTACTTCACAATTCTTGAATGTTGTGGGAGTACTGGTTAGTTAACCAGGATTCAGTCTTCAAGCGTGATTAACTTAAGTTGTAAGAACTTGTTTCACAGTGGATGTACAATAAATAAGTTTTAAATTGTTTCTATCGGTTACTATTGCTTGCAAATAAAATTGTATTAGAGTAAATATTGATTGCATTTACTGCAGTACAATTGAACTGTGAAATTTTGCAATTAAACACTGTGTAAAATATAGTTTTTAAACATGGAACGCATTTGCCTCTTTTAACCCCTTTGCATCCATCACATGTATGAAATCAGAATGACACGCTTGAAAATTTGTTGTATATTGATTTTATGTGGGACAAAGAATTAAAAAAACAGATTATTATTTTGCTACATAAAATGTGTTGTAAACGATTTTATAATTATCAATTTACATAAGACTTATCAGTTAGAATGTTCAATTCCGTGGAAAGATCTCAATTCTATGACTTGTCCTTATGCAAAGAGTTCTTAAATAGTTGTATCAATTTGTACTCACTTCATTGATTTTAATAATCATACGACGGGAGAAATAAGGAATACAGAACTTGACAGCCATCGCATAATAAAATAATTCCCATCCCTTTTCACAGAAATAAATTTTATTTTACTCAATGTTTTACAAATGTTGTGTGGGTGCGAGATCTGGGCTTTTTGTACATGTTTGATTTTCTAAAAAAAAACTTTAGAGTAGGATGCAAAGATGAGGATAGGTTGGGGAAAATTGAAAACAACATCCGTTCTTGTTAATCGTATGACAAACGTGTACTGGTAAATGTTGTAATCATTTCTATTCCATAGTTGTTTAGTATAGTCTAATACTGTGATATGTAGTACATTGGTGTATACATATATTGGTATGTGAATAAATGTACAGTGATACAATGGTTGTTTTTCTTTGTTACCCAGCACAACATCACTGGAACTTATCCAAAAAGTAACCATTTTGTTAGTGTTGGTTAGTGTTGAGCAAATCGGTCAGATTTGTCAATTGAGTAATCCTCATTATCAGCATTTGCATATTACTGCTTTTTTTTGTTTTTATACAGTTCTTCAATGTTGCTGTTTGAACAGGTTCACATGTGTCCACCTCATTTATGAACAGGTTCACATGTGTCCACCTCATTTATGAACAGGTTCACATGTGTCCACCTCATTTATGAACAGGTTCACATGTGTCCACCTCATTTGTGAACAGGTTCACATGTGTCCACCTCATTTATGAACAGGTTCACATGTGTCCACCTCATTTATGAACATGTTCACATGTGTCCACCTCATTTATGAACAGGTTCACATGTGTCCACCTCATTTATGAACAGGTTCACATGTGTCCACCTCATTTATGTACAGGTTCACATGTGTCCACCTCATTTGTGAACAGGTTCACATGTGTCCACCTCATTTATGAACAGGTTCACATGTGTCCACCTCATTTATGTACAGGTTCACATGTGTCCACCTCATTTGTGAACAGGTTCACATGTGTCCACCTCATTTATGTACAGGTTCACATGTGTCCACCTCAGTTATGTACAGGTTCACATGTGTCCACCTCATTTATGTACAGGTTCACATGTGTCCACCTCATTTATGTACAGGTTCACATGTGTCCACCTCATTTATGTACAGGTTCACATGTGTCCACCTCATTTATGTACAGGTTCACATGTGTCCACCTCAGTTATGTACAGGTTCACATGTGTCCACCTCATTTATGTACAGGTTCACATGTGTCCACCTCATTTATGTACAGGTTCACGTGTGTCCACCTCATTTATGTACAGGTTCACATGTGTCCACCTCATTTATGTACAGGTTCACATGTGTCCACCTCAGTTATGTACAGGTTCACATGTGTCCACCTCATTTATGTACAGGTTCACATGTGTCCACCTCAGTTATGAACAGGTTCACATGTGTCCACCTCATTTATGTACAGGTTCACATGTGTCCACCTCATTTATGAACAGGTTCACATGTGTCCACCTCATTTATGAACAGGTTCACATGTGTCCACCTCATTTATGAACAGGTTCAAATGTGTCCACCTCATTTATGAACTGGTTTACATGTGTCCACCTCATTTATGAACAGGTTCAAATGTGTCCACCTCATTTATGAAATGTAATATTGTACAATGTTAGCACGTCACTGTTTTCATCAGTTCTGATCATGCATACACACACAACGAGTATACCTATATGATATTGTGCAACTTTGAGTATAGGCCTGTCCATGGTTTATCTAAGAGATGTAGATTTGGATTTCCCCTATTTCAACACCGTCGCATATTCTCCTACATAGACCATATTTATACAGAATGTGTATTCCAATCCTCCGGTTGTATTATTAGTTTGAGGGAACTGATTTGTTTAGTTTCTCCGACATTCACTGTAAAAGGGACAATTCTTTACCACGGCCACCCAGAAATAGTTAATTTAGCGTAACACTACATACTTCTGAAATTGACCTTGTCTGGAAAGAAATGTTTGAGGTGTCTGAGTGAGGAAACTTCTTTTGGTATGTGTATTGCATGATGCAACTTCAAGGACTATAAAAAGTAAACGAATTAAACGTCTACATACATACCAACCTAAATGTGCTGGCTATAGGGTTATGCCAAACAAACACTTTTAAAGGATTGTTTGTTTTTAATGCATTTATGTGATTTATGTTAATATCGAGTGCTGTTTATTTAGCATTACCTGTTGTCCAACTTATTCAATGTGACTCTGACGAATGATATAGCGCCATCCAGCTCGGCTTTCTTGTGAGGAAGGTATACAAATTACACAAAACAGAAAATTAAAGAGTAATAAGATTTTAATCAGCGTAAAGAGATTGTTCTGATACACTTGAGCAAATAAATTATTAAACAACAATGAAATATATCTATTGACATTTAATTAACCTAAAAGAATGCATTCAAATATAACAAACGGTATAGTTTAATCCTCTTTAGGACATATCTTTGAGCAGTATTCTTTTCAAGCAACGTTATTGATCGTGCTAAAAAGTTATCTTATCTTAATTATCTTATTGGCAATCATTTAAACGTGGACCAAATGAACATTTATTTAATATGTCCATCCTGTGATGATACCAAGTGTTTAGTGTAAAACTACAATGGTTTGCATGCTGTCGATATTCATTCCATCAACATTTCAGCGCTTTGACTTTCTGGTGTGTCTTTAGTGGTCTCGTTTGGCCATGACCTTCGATTGACCCCTATAGACAGATGACCGCTATATCCGGGTTTAAATGAAGAAGTGAAATAAAAATGACATACCATTAGTGCTTAATTATACATTCACTGTATATATAATATGAAATCTGTGATCAGTTCAAGTTATAAACTATTACCAACATACATGTACATGTATCATTATACAAAATATTGGAACCAAATTCACTCTGCACTCAAATGATTTTATAACATTTACCCTTTCCTCTAAGTAAAACCACTTCGCTTAATGGCTGCCATCCTGACAGAATATAGCAAACTATCAAAAACTCTTCATCAGAGCCTGAACGTTATCACTTAAACAAAGCTCATGAGAATTTCAAGCAAACAAGCCCTTTACAAACACATTTAAATTCTACCAAATTTAGAAACATGCAAACTAATGTGAACACTCCTGGAAACTTCGAAACCTTTATTGCAAAAATGGTAGAGTCTTAACAATTGGTATTACAAAACTATTTCCTGAAAATCAACCTTTATTTTCTTGGAATTTACTTTTAAAACGTCTGAAATAAGACCTTTGAATGCGTACGTAGGTTTATTGTAACTTACTGTTTAAATAAGTTATTTCTGTCATCTTTTGTAATATTCCGGACATGTTGTTCAAATTATTATTACAGTTGGGGTACTGCAGCATCCACTGGACGTTGTTACCGACAAACAGCGTCACCACGACAACCAAGTGCTGTAAGTAGTGTGTTCTGTAATGTTCTCCCTGTATCTCTATGTTAGTCTCCAATCTTAAGCTTGTTATGCAAAAAGTGCTCATTGTGAGTTGTTATGGTCATTGAAAGATGGTCATCCATCGGTCAACCTGTGTTGATATCAAGTGTTCTGTGTATCGCTATTGTAACTTGTTCTGTACCAAAACTGACTTACAACAGCTTTGCACAGAAGAATGCAGTTGATAATTATTCCATCAACATTTCAGCGCTATGGCTATCTAAAGATATAAAGTTCAATCAGTCTATAGTGGTCACCTTTGGCAACGACCTTTAAGTGACGCCTATAGACAGATGACCACTGTATCCACGCCCACATCAATAAATGATAAGACAACATACCATTGGTGTTTTATTATACATCTATATAAGATTATATCAGTGTAAGTAATTAAATTATTACCAAGCTACATGTACATGAATCATTTCAAAGCATATTGAAAAAAAAACATTCTGCGATTTTACACGAAGTCTCTGCACTCAGATGCTTTTATAGCATTTACCATTTCCTCTAAGGAAAGAGTCTTTAACTTGTTGGCTGCCGTTATGGCAGAAATTCGCAAACTGGCAATCACACTATCAAAACCTCTTCATCAGAGCCTAAACTTAATCACTAAATCAAAGCTCATGAAAACTTCACACAAACAAGCACATAACAAAAGAATTCATAGTCTACAAAAATAAGAAATATGCAAAGTAATGTAAATGAAAGTATGTTACATTGAATTTCTATACAAAATGATACCAACATGGAATAAGCATATTCTACAAAAATAAGAAATATACAAAGTATATGTAAATGAAAATATGTTACATTGAATTTCTATACAAAATGATACCAACATGGAATAAGCATATTCTACAAAAATAAGAAATATACAAAGTATATGTAAATGAAAATATGTTACATTGAATTTCTAACTACAAAATGATACCAACATGGAATAAGCATATTCTACAAAAATGTGAATAAGCGTATTCTACAAAAACGTGAATAAGCGTATTCTACAAAAATGTGAATAAGCATATTCTACAAAAATGTGAATAAGCATATTCTACAAAAATGTGAATAAGCACGATCAACAGTACAAAGTATTTTTTATAGAATAGTTAGAATATTTTTATTTCCAAACAACCAGAAGGTCATAGACCCATGTGGTACATATAAACATACTTTTATATAAACATTTACATTATTTATACATATTCACATACAATTAACATACATTTACACACACAATTAACATACATACTTGCACATATACATAAATTAGGACAAAACATGATTAGAACAAATATACCAGAAGATCATAGACCCATGTGGTACAATTAATATACTTGTACATAAACATTTACACATACAATAAACAAACATGCTTGCACTTATACATATATAGGAACAAACATAAGAACAAACATACCACATATGTAATCTAATTAAATATAAATATGATATGAGTTGTGTAATATAATATTAGTGATCAATGTTTTGCTGTTTGTAATACAAGCAAAAATATCTAATATCTGTTATACAATAGATTTGATAATGTTATAAGAAATGTATAAATACACACATTATGGGAGTGATTATAACTGGTGCATTATTTCATGTGTTTCATTTATGATGTTTTTATTCAAATGAGGAGTGATAACTTATCAATACACACAAAAATCAAAACATGTAAAAAGATACTCTATATGATATAAATGCATAAAAAACTTGTTTTCCGTGTGAACATAGGTTTCTGAAAAAAGTCATTTCTGTCGACTTTTCTAAATTAAAAAAAATATTACATATGGATTTTATTACACACAAACATCTTTCATTTCCTTAAAAGTGGAGATGACATTACCGCATAGAATAATATGTGCTGTATACATAAATGCTCAAACTGTTTGTAGTATAAGAAAAACAAATCTTTCTTGGCCTATTGATTAAAACATATTAAGGGGATATCACTGGTTCTTGATGAGTATATTAATTAGTTATGCATTATTTAGCACTGTCCAAAGCATAGTAGTTAATTATAATAGGGCAAGCATCATACAGAGAAAATAAATGGTGATAAAATGTACCATTGCTAAAGCATAAATGATGAAATATATCTTTATACACAATACATTAGGATATGAATAACAGAATAATCATGATATTATGTCATGTATATACATACAGTGTAAACATTAACTTTTACATGTTAGTAAAACCTATAGCCTCTGGAATTCATATTTTATCTCAATGATTTTTGTACATGTTTATGTTTTATACTTTTGTGTTTTTGCTGGCATGTAAGTCCAACATAAAAATTTGCCACATGAAACCGAATAAAAATCAATGACAAACTGGCGTATAAGGTACGACAGGTGTAGGTTATACCGAATATTCCCTTATAAACACCCCTCCCCTAATAAATGCCCCTCCCCTAATAAATGCCCCTCCCCTAATAAACGCCCCCCCCCTATTTTGAAAAAAAGCCCCGTCTTACTTTGATCCGTCATTTATATCCTTCACCCGTAAATCCAATGTATCAAATAATCAAAATGACACTATAAAAAGCAATGTTCACACATAAAAGCATTATCTGTTACCATAGAATGTTAAACTTTTAGCAAATAACAAAGGTCATGTAGACACATGTAAGACTGGCAATTACTGCTACCTGTCACATAATACCGTCAGGCAGATCAAAGGTGTTAGTTTTGAAGATATTTAAGGCTAGAGAGTGGAAATTTCGGCACCTGGCTTAGATCAAAGGTTAGAGAATGGCTAGTGGGTACCGTACTTATTATAATAGATGCAAATAAGACTGAAGTACTTATTCTAATAGTGATTTTTTACCTCTATTAAATGCCCCCTCCTCTAAAAATGTAATGCCCCCGGGGGCGTTGATTAGGGAATATTCGGTATATAATAGTTTGTATCTAAATATTTTTTTCAACTATATGAAGCACATTTTACATTGTCAATGAGCTGTTTCGTCCCATTAGTGTATGGATTGTTTTTTCTGATTTAGTCACATGCATCTGTGTGATAAACTGTAAAGACAAACCGGTTTGTTTCTAATATCCCTACTGACCAATATGTTTACTTGCAGTGGAACCGGTACAAATACCGCACTAGATTTATACATTCACTAAGTTAGGAATGGTTATAACAACTTGCAAGTTTGAATGTTGTTTTTGCTCGGATGCTTATTGTTTGTTCTATCATTGTGTTTGTAAACCATTGTTTTAAATTGTGTTGAACCAGTTTGTTACTGTACAGTAAGTACTGTGATCTTATTGTCATAACGTCCAACAATCAGTTTGTGGGTGTTTCTATCATAACACACTGTACGTGGAGATATAACACCTTCACTACCTGAAACAATCTGTCCTATGTATTGTCCATCTGGTCCTAGTTGTATTACATTGTCTGATATAAAATCACATACAATCACATTACCATTCCCATCTGTACACACTCCACATGCTTCTCTTAGTTCTGTACCAGAATATCTCCATTCAACATTTCCATCAGTATTCAATGTAATCACACTATTCTCGCTGTCAGCTACATGAATCATCATCTCATCATCACTCACAGTAATATCCCAGATCTTTCTTACTTTATCTGTACTGATAGTCTGTACCAGTTCACCATTCAAAGTATATATATATATAGATCGACCACCACCTACAAACATCTTATCTCTGACGACATCAACACATTTACAAGAATGTTCCATACTAGTTGAACGCACTGGTACAAGTTTATCACCACCTGTAGATACAAACTGTATTGTACTATTTTCCAGACATACTGCTGCTTCTGTACTACTTACTCTACACACTGACCATGGAATATCACTCAGTGCTAATGATGTTCTAACTGTAAATGTTCTACTATCAACTAATTTTAATTTGTTATTTTTATAATCGGCCAACAAAATATTACCATTATCTAAAATACATGATGACATAATATCACACACATACTTGTCATCTGGTTGTTTTATGTTGTACTCTGATTTATCTAATACTTTGTAAAGGCCTTGATTCAGTGTTTTCTTTGACACCTTACTACTAGTATCTTGTTTTGTGGAGACTCTTGTTGTGTTACTGTTATCAGTAGATGCTGATGGACTTGTTTTAGATTGTGTGGACTGCAGTTGTTTACTGCTAGTTCTCACTGTTGGCAATGAGGAGTCTTGTATCACTGGAAGACTCAACATGCCTAATGTAACAATACTCAACAGGAATGTCATGATGTCTGTATTTCTTGTAAATGTCAGTTCAGTTGTGTGATCACTGGATAATTTCGATTGCAAATCTTGACCCTGCTTTATCGTACATTGACTGAGTTTAGTAATGACAAATTTCTGAGCGTCGTTACTTTGGTCAGACTCAATCTCTGACTTGAACCTAAGCATTTCATCATGTAATTCATGTGGGTTTGTTTCATGTGTATTCTTTTTCATACCTTTATGTCTCGCATCAAGTTCTTCCAGTGTTGCTGCTTCTATTTTGTCAATTATTTGATTGATTTCTTTTCTGTATTTCTGTATTTCTTGTTTACAGGTGGCTTTGCTTTTATCAAGGTTGCCGTCCAATCTGTCATGTTGTGTCTTCAGTTTTTTCATTGCCTTGATAGCCTCGGTTAAATCATTGTTGATTTGATTTACTTGCTCTGCAGGGAAGTTTGATTGTACATACTCTGGTATGTAGTGAATGTCACCACATGACCTGAAAATAAGTTTCTTTTGTTAATATTAATATACCAGTACACTGTAATGCTGCCTTTTACTTATAATCAAAGCACAAAAGTGCTGTGGGACGGTACCACTCGTCTCTGTAGCCAAGTTGGCAACTCGTTGCATACAAGTTTGCGTTTTGTAACTAGACAGTCAAAAAGTCGTATAACATCTGTCAAATCAAAAGACAATGAGCAAGTGAATCAAATCTTAGTCAAAGATAAGCCGTTACATACGGAATTTACTTTTTTTTGTACCGGGAAATTTCGACCCAGCGCAAATTAAAATATTATTTTTTTCAAATCCTGATAATTTGGTGCGGGAAATCCGACGAACGTGAGATCAATTTGGTGTGGCCTAGTGGGGTATTTTCCAATGAATTTACCAAGCACAGAGTGAGGTGAAAGTAGAAAGATGACACCGATAATTTTCGTAATTCAAAACTGTAAAAATACTCGTTGTATTAATACATTGCTTTAAACCCATCTGGACTCCACCGAAACAGCTAATTAGTTCATAAACCACTTTTATTGAAACGTTTATGATATTATCAAGGTCGGTAAACTTTGGAACTACTTTTCGTGAAGTAATTAGGTCAATGGGTACGTTTTTGACCTTATTACCGGCGTTCAGTCTGTTTTGCGTTTTGAAAACGGGAACCAATTGTTGTATGCCTCTCAAAAGTGCCACTACTATAAACGGTACCTGAACGGTACCGTCCAAAAAAACAAGAATTTCAAATGTGTAATAGGATTGTCTGACAGCTTGACTGTGAAATCATAACAAGGTATTTTGAGTTTTTTTGAGGTTTTTTGATATATAATCATTAATGTTTATATTTTTATTAATAATTGAAATCATTTACCAAACACATTGAAGCATACCACACAACATATGAAGTGTGGATGCTTTCTAAGTATAGAGAAATTATAGAATAATTCTCAGTTATTTCACTTTGAATGCTTTCTAAGTATAAAGAAATTATAGAAGAATCACTTGATCCTATTTGAATTACTACTGGCTTATTAAAGCTTAAATGCTGTACAACATGGTTAAACTTATTAGATATCGTACCAATTAGACATACATCATTAAGTTAATAATCTTGTAAGAAACTTTCACTGACTTACAGTACGGATGGAAATATCCATTAATTAGATATCGTACCAATTAGACATACATCATTAAGTTAATAATCTTGTAAGAATCTTTCACTGACTTCCGGTACGGATGGAAATATCCATAAATTAGATATCGTACCAATTAGACATACATCATTAAGTTAATCATCTTGTAAGAATCTTTCACTGACTTCTGGTATGGATGGAAATATCCATAAATTAGATATCGTACCAATCAGACATACATCATTAAGTTAATCATCTTGTAAGAATCTTTCACTGACTTCCGGTATGGATGGAAATATCCATAAATTAGATATCGTACCAATTAGACATGCATCATTAAGTTAATCATCTTGTAAGAATCTTTCACTGACTTCCGGTATGGATGGAAATATCCATAAATTAGATATCGTACCAATTAGACATACATCATTAAGTTAATAATCTTGTAAGAATCTTTCACTGACTTCTGGTACGGATGGAAATATCCAGGGTTACTGTTTTTTTTGGCAGCAACAGGAAAGGGGTAAGATAGACTTTTCCAGCACCGGAAATATTTGGTATATGATGCAAGACTTACTCTCTCTCTTTCAAATACCTGACCGAATTATTCAGACTTAACAGATCCTGCTGACATTGAGTTGCCTAATTTCACCACAGACTAATGTGCTATCTTTAGTTTCAGCTTTCATCATGTAAATTTAACAATATGGCTGATGATGTATGATTCACTGATGAAAATTAATAAAACTGGTATTCAGCATGTACACTACTTAATATATTCGTGAATTTGATCTGGGTTAAGTTAATTCGTTTGGATTATAACACTCTGCAGTTGCTCTTACATTTTATCTGAAAAATTTAGTGTAATGTAGGGCAACTTATCAGTGCACATAAAATAGTGGACGGTCGTAGTACAGTAGTGAATTAATACCTGGGTGATCAAATTTACAGTTCAGGTGAACACTGAACTTATGAGCAGAAAGGCCTGTTATTTCATATGTTGCCAGTAATTCTGTACTCCATATTGACAACCGAGTGATCACTACCTTGATCATGTAGGATTTTCACAGTGTATTTTGCTGCTTGGTTACAGTAAAGTTTATTACTACGACCAAGGTTAAAACCCTAATCTATTGTAGGAACAGTTACAAACATGTTTATGTTTAATATGGTGTATTATAAGGGATTTGGCAATTATTATGTGCTTGCATGTATACTTAAAAATGTTCACAAAAGCATTGAAAAGTTCTTGAATTTGATGCTGGTCATGATTTACTGGTAATGTACAATGTATTTTTTAAAACAATCTGTTTGAATTATGCCAGAAACTCCTTGAAATTGTATAGTTTGGAATAATAACTGTATGGATATTACATCATTTCCACATTGATCATTTAATTATGAAAACAGAAACAGATGGGTTGTGAACACTAGTTGATCACCAGTTGGCATATGACAGTTATACCAACATGTACATTTTTGTGTAGTAAATTTTTCTCTGCAATCTGCTGATGATAACTTTTTTTGTGAACATTCGGTTGGCCAATGTTATTGGACAGTGGAAGGAATTTTAGTTCAATGCTTCTGTAACTGTTAAAATACATGGAATCTCAATTATAAGATTCTAAAGAAAGTTGGTATAATTATCCTCATTTTTTCTCTTGTAATCTAGATCAAACTTGGACTCAGTATGTATGGCTGTAAGATTCGATGCATTTTGGGCTATCTCCTGTCAAATACTAATTAAGTCACTAGGATCATAGGAAAACCTTGTTTATATTCTAGAGTTCATAATTTTATTCCAATCTGGTCAGAGTGTGTACCTTTATAGATTTTGTACATATTCTGTCAGGTTTGATACTGGGTAATCTAGGTAAAAAAACTAGGTCGTATCATGGAAAACCTTGTTTACACTATAGAGGTCACAGTTGTAGCATAATTTCAATGAAGCCTGGTCAAATAAAATAGTACATGGATATACATACATACCTGTGGTTGAAGGTGAAACACACAGAACATCCCACAATGTCCTCTTCCCCACAATACATGTTTACTGCCTCCATAGGGTGGTGTTGACATAATTCTGTAGGAATAGCATGGAACTTTCTCCCTCTAGTCTTACTTGATGATGATATCGATTTTTGTGGGTTAACCAATAAATGTCCTGACATTGCTTGAAAACTATTATGAATCTCGACACATGCGACACAAAAATATTCTTTACAAGTAACACAATACTTCAAAGCTTCTCTGTTCAGCTTCTTCTTGCTGCATGGTGTACAGCATAAATCAAAAAAGTCATCGCATGAATTTATTTGAGAATCAGTTAAATTTCCACTGTCCCGTCTGTCTGCCATCTTGATGAATTGTTTGCTAATCAAACAGGAAGTTTTAACATTTGTCATATGACTGACTATAAATAGCACAAAATCGATATATACGACTTTACAAACCTGTAGCTTAACCACTACATTGGCAAGTATAATGTGATTTATATTTTTAAACTTTGCAGCTAAGAATAGTTGATGCAAGATAAAAAACAATTCAATTTAATTTATGGGTCTATTTTAACAGGTTATACCTTCAATGGTATATCAATACAGAGATATTATACTGCTTAAGTTTCAATGAATATTATTGATTATCTGTTTTCAAAAATAGATTACTTCAATTAAACAATTCTCTTAATACAGGTATCTTGCAAAGTGTACGTTAAGGGTAACAATCCCTAGCTAGTATAACTGTTTGCTGATCTTGTAACTGTTGTACACCTGGCCCAGTGTTCACAAAGAATTTCTTATCAGGATCAAGACCAAAGATAGTATATATATGCAAAATTGTCTTGCAAACTTTGTTAGATGTTGTCATTTTGCACATTTCTCATACCTTTGAATTCAAATCGTATATTAAGAAAAAATAGTTTTTGTAAGTTACGATCGATTATTGAAAATTGATACTAATTTAATCTCAGCCAGTTTCAGTCTTAAGTATAATAAATTAATTAATTTTAAATGTTTTCATAATGATGAGTGGACGATTTGTTTTCTCTTTTGTAATGTGCTGGAAAAAGCATTCAGTTACTTCAAGAAAATGGCAAATATTATTTTGGATAAACTTGGCCTAGATCAGTTGATCCTTTGTGAAGAAAGGGGCTGAGGTTTCCTCCTAGGATTTTAGTATATAAAGCAGAGTAATGGGTTTTGAATTAGTGAAATTGCCCTTTTTTTTAAACAAAGACTTATTCCAAGCATATTCTTATAAGCCTATAACCAAGAAACAGTAAGCTTAATATTAGTACATTAATCAGCACAATTTATGAAGTTTTGGACCTTGGTTTAACCTACGATTACATTCGTGGGAGCAGAATTACAGCCATTGATTTGTTCAAACATCTCTGCTGTATGTTTGGATGATTTTTAAGCACATCTCGATAAATTACACATACGCTAATGGAAAGGCGTGTAGTGGCATGGAGTTAGATGATTGCTTGGCTAATTCAGTTGGTAGAAAGCAAGGTGATTATGAAGGTATTGAAATGTGACATTGATCCATCGTTTCAGAGAAGTGGAAGATCCTCTCGTCCTGCTGGCATGCCAGGTCTTGCACTTGGGTACGACGATGAGGGACCTCCAGAGAACAAATCACAGAAACCTCCTCAACCGAAAAAGGTATTTAGTTCTTTTTGGCGGGCGAATTGGGTTTGTGTAGAATCATGTGTGAGTCATATTTACTTATACTTGAAGTATGATATACACGCATCAATGCAAAGTTGTATCAGTGCAAGAATTTAGTTTAACACAACTGCTTGTAGATGAAATATTGTTATATGTGTATGTATGGCGTTTGTTTTTACGCGCTATGATTCATAGATCAGTTACGACAGTTAGTATAGCATTTATAATTTTGTTGTCAATTTAAATTGTACTTCAAAAACAATTTGTTGAAAATTTTTGAACTCAATGTGCTTACAACAAAAACGAATAATGTTAGTATGGCTAATTATGCTTTGTATAGATAAACTGTTGATACTTTGAATTTGAAGTCGTTAGATAATTTAATGTCATCTGTTCACTGTCGCCATGTATATGTACATTGTGTATGTACCACATGTGTGTATTGCCTTCTGGTTAATTGAAATAAACTGGTAACAATATATTATCTAAATATGTATCAGATGGTAGAGTAAACCATGTGTTGAGTTTTTGACAACTGTTCTTGATGCTTGTTTTTATAGAAGTTTCAATGTTTTTTGTTGTGAAGCTAACTACATTATCTGTACATATTTTGTTACTCTTTCTTGAATTCACTATAAAAGTATTTTAATGTTACATCACTCTATCTATTTAGCCAACAGCGTGGGATGCTCCACCAGTTCCTGACCCTGATAATTGCCCGCCTCCATCAGACAGACATAGACAAATGTACAAACAGTATGAAGACGACATCAAATCTGCTTATAGAACTAAAGGCAAAAATGAATTTTCAGAAGTGAGTCTTTATTAAGCTTTACTTTTGTACCACTGTCACGTGATACGCTGATACAAGACAGTTACCTGAAAGTGTTTTGGGTTGTATACCAAGGTCGAGGATCAAGCCCCTTAACTCCATTTGACTAAAACTTTTGACAGAATTACCCCCCTTTTGTACTTAGAAATTCCAGATTAAGTATTTAGCTCAACTGAAGTATATGAATACATTGAAAAGTTGACGTTAAATATAATTATTTTCTGATTTATTTATATTAAGATTTGCTACTTTGTGTTTCTCTTCCTGACATGATTGCAATATGTTGAATTTTAGGAAGAAATCCAGAAAGTGATTGAAGAGGTAAAGGAGAAGCATCCAGCTCTAGATGTGAAGACAGATGATGTGATTGAGAAAGGTTGGACAAAACGACAGTCACAGGCTACCAAACAGTATCTGAGAAAAATGGATGCTGTGAGTAACCGAATACTCAATTTTGTATAAGCATGAAATTAATAACTTTTATCTTAAAAATGATGCATATACAAATGTAGTCACACATGATTACAAATTAAATAAAACTTCATAACCTTTTCCTGAAATATAAACCGATAATGGAATGAAGTCTCAGAATACAGGTATTGTCAATATAAATGAAAGATCTGAATTGCTTTATTTAAACTAAACTCATATCTTGTTGACAATGTTTTAATCTTAATTAACAAGCATTCTGTAATTGTAGTCGAATGGTATGAATTAATGAAAAGGCTGTGGATTAATCTTCATTGTTTAATTACACAACATTCCTATAATATTAAATCCATTTAATGGAAATATGCTTTAGTTATCAAGGAAATTTAATTTGTTTGATTGTATAATGAGCATAGGAGGAATTACTGGAACACAACAAGAAACTAAAAATGGTGGAGACTGTGATGATTGATCAGCTTTCTCGTGGGGTGATCAGTGATCCAGCGCAGGATGTTAAAGCACAGATGTCGGCTGGTAGAAGACCTAGAGGCAGTAATAGATCATTACATGATTCAAAGTATGTGTACAATATGTCCTCCTCTCCTGTTGATTTAAAAACTTAAGTTGCATCTTGTTTATGTTTGGTTTTGAACTTTCCATATTTATTATTCATCCATTATGAATTAATTTATATCAACTAATATTTGTTATTCTTAATGACTGCTTCCTTGCTTACTCACCAGTACTTGGACAAACCCTTGCCTTGTAAAACATTCTGATCAACCTCGTCCTGTATACTGGATTGCAACATTTGGATCAGGAGTCAGACACTCATCCTTGCCATCACTGTACCTTTATTTTTTGAAAGTGTCTATAAAATGGTTGAAACCAGTGAATAGTATATTCTTGTAAACTTGTGGGCAATGAAATCTAATTTATTTTGTAGAAATTGTTTATATGGACTACAGTTTCCATCTTTTGTTGATTGCGAAAATGGAATTCATCAGCAATGCTAATGTAACATTCATAGTGTTTTGTTGCAAAAAGCCAATATTGTCGTCTAGATGTTAACTATTTATGAACGCAGAAATTGTGCTTAAAGAAATTTTATTTCTGTTTACTTTCAGAGTAAGGACTGCTAATACTACAACTGAGAACTTACTGTCAAAGAGAGTCAGATTTGGAGCCCGTGTATTGACAAGGTCAGATTTATACACTGTGTAATGTATGTTGTGTAATGGTAGATACTGTGTTCTACTTATGTAATATTTGTGTGTGTCCAGTGCAAGTCTGTACTATGAATGTAATGTTCAAGTTGATGGTTAACCATTGTCAGTATATATCTTTGTTAGGGTGTTATTCATGGTCTGTCTAGTGACAGATTGACTTATTTGTGCAGGGTGGAAATCAGAGACTGGGATTATAAGGGATACTTGTAAAATCTGAGCACTCCAATCACAAAATGTTCTCTAATGCATGTGCATTTGCTTAGAGATGTGCTTTGTCTGTAATTATAAGTCAAGTGCCGAGTATGAAGTGTAATATTTAACACTAATAATTCCATATCTCATTATCACTCTAAAATACCAAAGAAAATGTACCAAAAGGAATATACATATATTATACTGTATAACATTGTCGAATGTGGCATTTGTTAGAGATTTCACAGACATGCCAGATGTCCTGTTGGACTTGAAGTATTGATATAAAGACATTTTTATATGCATATTTTGTTTCTTGAGTTGTTTATGCCATATTCTTCATTTAGTTCTTTATTACAAAGTTTGGTTAATACTTTATTAATATAACATTGCTTTGTACTATATTTTTTCAGGAATTATAAATACTCTTGTATTTTCAGGAATGGACATGATGCTATCAGAGAACTGACTGGTTTCTTTTTTAGTGTTGATAACACTTTGACCATTTATGAATTCAGACAGTTTGGAAAAAGGTGGGCTATTTGTATGTTTAGTCTTATTCAAATGATGGAATGCAGCTGATAAAATTTGATCTTTGGTGATCGCTTTTGTCATGTGCAATAATTTCTGGTGCTATAGTCTTCAATTCCATGGTTAAATAACCTTTAAGGTTTGATGATAATGTTATGTTAGAGGTGCGTTTTTAGAGGTAGAGGAAGTAAGCGAGAAAAGTTCGGCAATGTAGAAAAGTTAGGTGTGTAAAAAACACTTCAGCTCTTGCTGGCAACAAAATGACATCAACCAGACCAGATGACATTGTTCCGCACGGACGTCGTTCTGTTTTGTCAGATCATGCTATCTATCAAAAGACAGGGACTACTTTTCTACGTTTAAGAAACAGCACCGCGCTACTTTCCCTACGAAGCGCTAGGAAGAGTTCTATTTTCACTAACTCTACAAAATGTGCCTTAGGTCTGCATACGAGACCTTGATGATGGTCGTTAGTGTCATTAACAATGAACGGCCAGTCATTGAAATAAATATAGTTGATAGATTTAAACCTGACTGAACATAGAATCATGCTATTGATATGTTTTGTATTGTAATATTTCAGTGCTAAAGCATTACCATTTATTTCTCGAGGAAGATTTTGTCATCGTCAGGGACCACGAGAAGGAGAACCGTATTCTCTCATTGATATTTGTTCAGTAAGATTTTCACATCTTTCTTTTCGGCATGGTTTTTGCAAGTACAGCAGCATCCTGAATGCAAACTACATCAATTCTGAAAAACACATTAGCATATCATAGGTATCACTGTTGATGAGTGCTTACTGGGATACAATGTGCCAACGTTTGTTGGAGCTCAGACTCACTAATTGTACGCTCTACCTCTCCACATCTATGCTTCCCATTATTACTTTGTTACTGATATGTTTTGTATTACATTTATTTTTCTGTTTCTTGAGTAGTTAATTTGTACCATTGAAGATTATTTGTCTCTGTGCTGTTTATTGTTGGTGCTTGATACCAGTTCTAGTATACAATATGAGTGGAAATAATGATGTGTCAAACAGTTCACAAGTTGGTAATTTCCAACGTTTGGGCATTGTGGGAGTGAATAATGTTTCATTGAACAGACAAGTATGGGTCGTATATATAGAGATATTATTCTGTGGAGGAGGAAATTTACACTGCCTGATGTCTTTCGCTGCTGTCTTAGATTTGTGAAATTCGCAAACATTTTCACGATGGTCAGTTTTACCAGTATATATAATATTTCTTCATATACTTATATTTGACACCTTTGTTATTACAGTATGCTTGTGTATTGAAGTTTTACAACAATTCTCTATGTTTTATTGTGTAGGGACATAATGTACACATTTCAACATCTGGACAACATTCGTTACCGGAGACATTGAAACGTTTATCAGAAGTTACATTCCGTGTTACAGATGTGGATGAGGAAGAGAAGAGACAAATATTGTAAGTATATAAACAGTCTGCTACCACAGCTAGAATGTGGAGACCTGTCATACATATAATATGCTGTACTGTTTTATATTGTTGTAGAGTGATCTGTGACAAGACAGAATGACCATAACACGTCTAAAACTGATTTCAACCCGACGTTTTGGCTAGTGTCAATTAAAAACATATGTATGCATTTAATCAGCCTTTGTGGTGCAATGTTTTAACTGCAGTTTAAGCCCTTGTTTTTTTCGGCACAGCCGTACTAACATGGTTTTGCTATTTGCATATCGGTGTTGTGTACACCAATCAAATCTTACGTTACGGCAATTTCTCTTCAACCGAACAATGTTTGTAACCTTGACAGGGATTGGTTAACCTTTCGATAAAGAGTATGTTAACTTACCGAAATACATTGAAGTTCTGTGAATTTACCTAAATCCATTTTGTATCTGGAGGAACCAGCAATCCTAACATCTCGGCATTGTTTTATGTTACAGAACAAATATTTCTTGTTAATCAATATAGGTGTCCAGACTAACTGCAGGTAACCCAATAAGTGCACCAGTATTTGGAGACTAACTGCTAGTAACCCATTAAGTGCACCAGTATTTGGAGACATCCACTCTTGCTGAAGTCAATTTCCAGTTTATCGACTTTTATATATATACAGATTGGATGGTGTTCCATCTCTCGAGAAAGATGAAATATATACAAGATTACATATACCAAATAAACAAGAATACACTGAGAAAATGGTGTTAAAGAGTATACGAAGTAAGTCAGTACACTGAGGTGAAGATAGATTTAGCATCCTAAAATCATGTTCTTTTATTGTCATTAAACTTTTGGCTCATCTTCGTGCCTGTTTTACTGATATGACTTTGTATTAATACTAACAATCTCTTGCTGTAAGCCTTACAACAGTTGTTGATCAGAAGAAAGTTTAGAATCTGTCATTAGGTTCCTTAACTGTTTATACCATTTCAGTTACCTGATAGGTATGCTGCTTCATTCATTTGTAGTGAGGAAGATTATTTTAAGATTTCAGACAAATCTATAATTCAGTACATTAATATCATGGTATTATAGCTTAGATATTGAGCTGAATGCCTCTTTATAGTGTATATTGTTTCCTTCAAGAATATTTACAAAAGATGAAAATAAACGATACATATTAGTACCAATATGTAAGAAAAAAATGTTTTCCTGATGCTTTTGGATTCCATTACTGACATGGAACTTCTAAATGTTTTAGCTAATGTACAGAAGAAAGTTAGAAAACGTGCCATTCGTACAATTACCGGTCTTGGTCGGTTCTACAGGAAAGCTGATCAGACAGGAACTGGTGTGTTATATAGATTTGAACTGGAGAAAGGATTGTTTGAATACCATATTGATCTTCCACCGGATGTAAGCACTGTTATTTTATTTATTTACCTTCTTAAAATTCAAAATTTAGAGATTGAATTTGTAGTTTTGTGCCAAGTTAAGATCACAGGAGATGATCACGAGTGCTCTCTGTGTGTCTCTACTTGAGTTCTCTCCCTTATATTGTATACTTATATACTTAATACTTTTCTACATATATTATAAAAAGGGAGAGAAATATAGAATGGACAAAGAGAGAGTGTATCCTGTTTTAATTCCAATTCTCTGGGTACAAAGTAGGACTGTCGTTTTATGAGGATCATGACCATGTGACTTTTGAACCTATGACCTTGTGTTGTAGACATCTACTACACTGCCTCTCCCCCAGCGATGTTGTATTCTCAGTAATGCATATCAAACTAACCTTTGAATTAACTATTTATTGTACAGTGGTTAATTTCATGTAATATACATTCTGACCTGGTTAATTAGTCTCGTAAACCATTGAAGCGGTATAAGGTATATTTTTTCTTTGTAATGTCATTGTCCTTATGTGCACTATTTTAGCTGTGTTTTAATGGGGTTAAGTGTATACATATATACTTTACTTGTTTGCAAAAGACAATGCATTGTTCATGTTTATGGTAATTTATTGTGTATGTTACAGACTCTTGATGCTTTGTTTGAAATTCTGGATGTAGAAGAAAAAGGAGAATTCGATTACAGTAGATACATGTGGGCTGTTGTTGGTACAATGATAGAAACGCGTAAATCTCTAGTACGAAAGGTAATATAAGCCATTAGTATCGCTTGTAAACTAGGTACTTAACGTTGCAAGATATTCTTGTACCACCGTGACCATGTTTTTCCTTGCTAGCAGTTTACTTAGGAATAATGTAAATAATAAAGAATGTGTTGTCATTTCTAATAAAATCAGTATTTTATGACCTAAGTAAAGGTACTTTTATTCAGCCCTGATTTGTTGAGTCAGCAGTATTTATGCGCATAGTTTAAAAATTAACGGATGACTATTGTCTTATATTTTGTAGGCATTCCGTAAAATAGATGCTGGAAAGAAGGGATTTCTAACTATCAGCGACATACAGAAGTTCTTTAATACAACATGCAGATCAGGAAGAGGTATGCCATTATCCATATCAACTAGTTGCTTTCTACAGTGTGGTATTATACATATATACCACAGCAGCGAGGGTGATAGTATAGATTATCAAGAAAAGAAGTCGAGTCTCTAGCAAATCGACTACGTATTAATAGTCCCTCACGCTCACTGACATGTTATATTTGTTTTATTATATCGTACAAAATCCCAACAGGTTGTATATGGTCCACATCTTTCTTGCAATAACTCGTTTCTCTTTATCATTGCAATTTTAACAAATTATAATCAATGGACATTTTCAAGCTCTGTTTCTCTTCCTGCTTATTATATACACTGAACTCCATGTGGCAGTTTGTAAAGGGAAGTAACTGCTTCATAAGGCTGCTCGTTTTTTAATAGCAGCTGATCAGAAGAAATAAAACTTGTTCAGCCTACTGAACATTTTGTATTGAAACATCATGTTAGGTATAAGTAAAATACATGTTAGATACATGTATATCTGTGTATCTTGCAGTTTCATGTTACCTGATTATGCTCAGAAGTATGACTTTTCTTGGCAATACTTTATTTCAGAATTTGCATGGTTTTTATCGGTTTCATTAGATCTAATTTTTACTCTTTGCTAATGTGATTGTTCATTTCATAAGCAATGTTGTTTTACAATAGATACAAGAGACAGTGGTGAGATAGGACCATTACAAGCATTTCTAGATGCTGTTCTACCAAACAAAAAACAGGATGAAGTGTCATATGTGGAGTTTGAAGAATATTATGAAGGACTTAGTCTCAGTGTAGATGATGATGAAGATTTTTACAGCATTCTGAGAAACACTTGGACAATATAAATAGGAAACATTGAACTGGTCTTGTGTTATTATGATAATCCTCAAAGGAGGAGCATGTAGCCACCGCTTCGTCTGTCCGTCCATCCTGCATCCTTCTTGTCGGAGCTATTTCTTGGCAACCACCGTCTAGAATTCAATTACACTGATGGGTAGCTTCATTACCAAATGGAGATGCGCATATTATTGGCATGTTCAGGTCTGATGATTTTTTCACATACTTACGGCGAATTCGACTTCTCTTTCATTCCTTGAAGAACATACATATGTATAGTCCACATTGTGACCTTTTGTATGTATAGTTTTGGTAACATTCAGTGTTTGCAGTGTCCTTGAATAAGTTATAGTGATAGCTCTAGTTCAATCATAACCATACTTCAGTGAGCATCCAGTTGGTTGTACTGATATCTTATTGTTAATGGAATTCTGTGATGTATGAAACTTAACTTCAATTGTTAATGTTCAATGCGTTATGTTCAATTTACTTTCTATTCATCAAATTAGCAACAGTTAGAAAGAAGGAATGTGGTACGAACACTCGTATATTGATATATATTTGAAATGCTTAATTCAACGCTAGAATTTATGTTTCAGTTTTTGCTACAAATACTCATTTAGCTTCATATTGTAATTTTTTATATTTAGTGTACCTCTATATATGTATTGTTGGTGGTTTCTTTATGCATTTAATAGTGTATGTACAGGTACTATAAATGTTTATTCAATGTTTTGTTGATATTTAGGTTAATATTTATCGCCTGTTATTTGTATAGCATCGTTACAGTAATGCCATGTTGGAACTTGCCATATATCTCTGCTCATATGCATGTTTCATGGAAGTTTATGTTCTGCCATTTTCTCGCAGGTTGTGTTGTAGCGACAATTTTTCCATATTCAATAACATTTTCATTGTCTTCAACTAGCATAAATTAAAATCAGAACTGCCAACAACATGTAACACCCTGGAAGATTATCTGCAGTAACACTGTTCTTCATTTCCTCATTATGTTGTTTGTTCGAGTTGCTTTTAGATAAAGAATCCTATCTCTAGAGGGCGTTTAATCACTAACTTCACAATCCTTGAATGTTGTGGGAGTACTGGTTAGTTACCCAGGATTCAGTCTTCAAGAGTGATTAACTTAAGTTGTAATAACGTGCTTCACAAATAAGAGTTGCCTCTTGTTACACCTTTGCATAATCATGTACAAAATCTGCTTAATTATAACGCTAGTATATTTGTTGTTTATTGATTTTATGTGGGACCAAGATGTAACACGCAGTTGAATATTTTGCTGCATAAAATATGTTGTATAACATTTTATTATTATCAATTTACATAAGACATATCAGTTAAAATGTTCCGTACCATGGATAGATCTCAATTCTATTACTTATCCTTAAACAAGGAATTCTTAAACATTTGTATCAATTTGTACTTACCTCTTTGATTTTATTAATCATATGACAGGAGAAATAAGGAATATAGAACTTGGTAGCCATCGCATAATGTAATGATTCCCATCCCTTTTCACGGAAGTAACGGGAATCAGCTTAATATTTTATATGACTAAATGTTTTACAAATGTTGTATGGATGCAAGATCTGGCCTTGTTCGTACTTGTCTGAAGTTCTAAATAACACCATTAGTGTAGGAGGAAAAGATGAAGATAGGTTGGAACATTGAAAACCAACATCTGTTCTTGTTAATCGTATGATTGGTAAATGTTGTAAACATTAAATTTTCTATTCCATAGTTGTTTAGTGTAGTCTAAAACTGTGATATGTAGTACGGGGTGTATACATATGATTGGTATGTGAATAAAAATTACAGTGATAAAATTGGTGTTTTTGTTTGTTAGCCAGCACAACATGATCATCACATGCTTTTATCCAAAATTAACCATTTGTTAGTGTTGTCTAGTAATGAGCAAATCGACATATTTGCCATTCAATGAATTGGCATAATAAGCATTTGCATATTACTGTTTATTATACACACAACGAGTATACCTATATGACCTTTTGCAACTTTGATTATATGCCTGATCTGACTGACTGGTATAGTTATCTGCCTTTGGTTTATCCAAGTGATGTATATTTGTATTTTACCTATTTCAACACTAGCATCTTCGCCTACCTAGACCATATTTATACAGAATGTGTATTCCAATGCTCCGGTTGTATTATCGGCTTAAGTGGCCTGATTTATTTAGAGTTACACCCCTTTGGCTTATGCAAATTTGCCCGATTTCATCCGACATTAACTGTAAAAAGATCAGTTCTTCATCAAGGCAATCATAACAAAAGTTCCTTTAACATGACTCTAAACTACTTCTGAAATTGGCTCTGGCTGAAAAGAAATGGTTGAGGTGTATAAGTGAGGAATGTAAAAAGAAAAACAATAACTCATCTACCTACCTACCAACATGCATTTGCTGAATATGGTTATGCCAAACGAACACTTTTTAAGGATTGGTTGTTATTTTGAATGTGTAGTCATATGATTTATGTTAAGTTCGAATATTGATAACCGATGGCAATTTATTGGTGAGAAATATGTTGTTTATATAGCATTACATGTTGCCGAGGGTGATCTAGAGCCATCTTCGATTTCTTGTGAGAAAGGTATACAAATTACACGAAACAGAAAAATGAAGAGTAATAAGAATTTAATCGGCGAAAATAAATACTAGGAAAATTGTTCCGATACATGTAAGGAAATACATAATGACATCCTATTAAACTAAAAGAATACATTCAAATATAACAAATGGCATTGTTTAATCCTCTAGGACATATCTTTGAACAGCATTCTTACCAAGCTTTATTGATAATGCAAAGAGTCATCTCATCTTAATTATCTTATAACTTGGCAATCATTTAAACGTGGACCAAGGGAACATTTATTCAATCTGTCCATCCTGTGATGATATCAAGTGTTTAGTGTTAAGGATGTACACTTCTGAGGAGCCAAATTTTTCCTGCATTAAACTTTTTAAATGGTCATTATATTTTTGAAGAGAGATATTTTCTGATGTGTTTTCATAAAAAAAAAACATAGGTATGTGCGCATTTAAAGAAACTATGGCCATCTGAAAAAGGACAATATACAGAGTATGGAAAAAGTGCTAATTTCCAACAAAAACAGCAATATACTGATTTTTTTCAAATTTGTCAAATAAAAAATAATTTTGGGTGTTTTATCTTTTTAATACCTTGTCTCATGGACAAAAATTCAAACAACATACAATATCAAAACATACGAAAATATTTTTTATATGATTTTTCACCCAAAAAAATCAGAGATTTTTCACCAAAACAAGCCTAGATTCCAACATTTACACAACAAATAGCACACTTCCAGAATTAAACTTTTTTTCACAGTTAATATGCAGTTAAGCCCAGATAAAATGAACATTTTAAGCCAAAAAAAATTATGGGTTGGTGTGCATATAAAAAAGTTTTATATCGTTTACCTATCCCTACCCCGCCCCAAAATCTAATGAAAACTCAAGTCTGAATCTCCCGCATTGCAAATACGTGTCGTTAGATTGATCTGAAATTTTCAGGTAAGATAGATATTGTCATTCTGATCATTTCCCCATTTCAGATATTTGTCTAGCTACCGTATTGTTTTAGGTAAAGCCAAAAAATAGCAAAAAATGGCAATTCAGGGGAAATAACCCAAAATAGGCCGAACGATTTTTCCAAAATATTGAAAGTAGATAGTCATTCTCATGATGGTCGGTTTTGGAACATAACTAGTTAATACCATGTTCATGGTTAAAGACTTTAAGCATCAAAAAACAATATAATGCACTAATGTACTTTTAATTTTAATAATTTTTCTAAAAAAAATATCAAAGATTTCTCAACAAAACAAGCCGATTTTCCAACATTTACACAAAAAACACTTCCAGAATCAAACATATACTTTTCATCTAGTAACTACCATGTTCATGTTCAAAGCACACAAAAAAATGCATAATGCACTAATGTACATTTCAGGGGCAACAATTCTCAAATGGATTACCCAATTTTCTTGAGGAAAAAAACAATCGTTTTTTTACCCTTTCAAATATATGTCAAAAATAAGTTCTTGGCCGACGAGTTAAATAAATTCAATAAAATATTAACACGAATGCTAGATTCTATTTATCACATAACTTGTAAACGGGCTTAAAACAAACAAAAATCACACATACTCGTTTCTCTAGCCGCCCCTGCATTTTGCTTCTACTTTAGTGATTCGGTCGAGAAAAAATAGTTACAAGGATTTTCACAGAATAAAAACGACGATTAATACCAATAATTAAACCAAATGTAATGTCGAATGTTAGCACAAAACAAATAATTAACAACATGATCGATAATTTACTGCAGTTTTAAGGAAAACATTGAAGAAGTTCAAAATTTAGTGCACACGCGCTGCTGTGACGACATGAAGCCGTGACGTCACCGAGTCCATTCTAAAGTAAAATCATTGACTAAACGTAAATCAACAGATCTACGTTGACACAGTTGAAAATATGTCGCTGTGAGTCGTCGCTGACAATATCATTCGTACTCGTTTTCTCGGAGGATAGATTGCATCAGCGTGTGGTCTATTCTGTTTATGTTCACATAAAAAACCCACCGTGATCCGGATGATGGACAGCGAACCATGTGTTGATACCTCCAGACAAGCTGAAATGTGCACTCGCATCGGATTTGAAGTACGCGTTTAGCTCGCAATGGTTAGAATTCTGATAAACTTTCGTTTACGAAGCTGTTTGACATTTAGACGATCGCGAAATGCTACATATTTGTCGTAGACCGATACGCGAAAATCGGCCATGTTTGTTTGGATTTCTGACAGCGCGTATGAATATGTGATGCGGCCCTAATTTGCATAAACTAGTGTAATACGCGAAATAATGCATAGGTTATAATCACTCCCGCGCCGTATGTTATGTTATAAAACCAATTCTATTTCCGTTTTATTAATTTATTTCCGACGAAATGAAAATATAGAAACAATTTAGGTACATTTAAACGATAATATTTATTTCCAGCCATTTTGCGACATTGAAGTAAATCGCGAGTTACCTCCCGTTGACAACTTCCAAATTACGTTAAAATCGTCAGAAGAATACATCCTTAAACTTTATTTTGCAAAAGTATGCTGTCGATAATTATTCCATCAACATTCCAGCGCTATGATTTACTAAAGATGTACAGTTAAATCTGTCTATAGTGGTCATCTTTGGAACTGGCCTTTGAGTGACCCCTATAGACAGATGACCACTATCTACAGGTTGGCATGAAGAAGTGAAATAAAAATAACATATCATTGGTGTTTTATTATACATCTATATAATATGAATCAGAATAAGTAATAAGATATTACCAACATACATGTACATGTATGACTATACAGAATATTGGAACAAAGTATCTCTGCACTCAAAGTATTTTATAGCATCTACCCTTTCCTCTAAGGAAAGAAACCTTTGCTTGATGGCTGCAAAACTAGCAAACTATCAAAAATTCTTCATCATAACCTAAAGGTAATCACTAAATCAAAGCTGATGAAAATTTCAAGCGAACAAGCACTTTACAAACACATTTATATTCTACAAAATAAGAAACATGCAAAGTAATGGGAACGAATGTATGTTAAATGGCACATTTCTGAATATGTCCAAATAAACATATTTTATAGGACACAGTCTACACAAATATGAATAAGAAATATCCGATCAACAGTGCAAAATATTCTACAAGAAATATATAACATACATTTTAAGCGCGATTATAACACATGCACTATTTCTCGTATTCCATTTCTGGAGTATGTATTTAAATGAGGACTAATTACCTGTCCATGCACACATATGAAAACAGACTATACAATATAAATGCATAAAAACTTCATTCATCTTGGAATATAACATTTCTGGAAACTTTGAAACTTTTATAGCAAACATGGTAGAGTCTAAACAATTGGTATTACAAAACTGTTTCCTGAAAATCAACCTCAATTTTCTTGGAATTTACGTTTAAAATGTCTGAAATAAGACCTTTGTATGCCTTCGTAGGTTTATAGTAACTAAAGTTTAAATACGTCATTTCTGTCATCTTTTGTGAATTAAAAAATGATTACAAAATGGATTATATTACAAAACATGATGTAACGGTATTGCCCAGACATGGTATGTTGGCATTGCTGCTACTTGATGGGTAATTTAATTAATTAAACTAATTAGTTATGCATTGTTTAGCGCTATCAAAAGCATTCTAGGTACCTGTAATCACATAAATGCAAACATCAAATGCATCAATGATAAAATATATATTTATACATGTACATAATACATAAGGATATGAATAACAGAAAAATGAAATGATGGTATAATTCCATGTATGTACATACTGTGCAAACATTAACTCTAACATGTTAATAAAACATTACGCCTCTTGAATTAATATTTTTTCTAAATGTTTTGTCTGTGTCTTCTTTGTACATGTTTATGTTTTATACTTTTGTAGTTTTGCGTTGGGTATAAGTCCAACACAATAATTTGAATTGTCAATGAGCTGTTGTGTCCTGGTAGTGAATGGATTGTTTTTCTGATTTAGTCGCATGCATCTATGTGATATATTGTAAAGACAAACCGGTTACTTATATCCCTACTGACCAACATGTTTACTTGCAGTGGAACCGGTACAAATACCGCACTGGATGAATTCATTCTCTAAGTTAGGAATGGTTGTAACAACATGCAAGTTTGAATATTGAATGTTGTTTTTGTTTGGATACTTATTGGTTTGTTCTATTATTGTGTTTGTAAACCATTGTCTTAGCTTGTGTTGAACCAGTTTGTTAATGTACAGTATGTACTGTAATGTTATTGTCACTCCGTCCTACAATCAGTTTGTGGTTGTTTCTATCATAACATACTGTCTGTGGAGATTTCAACACATCATTATGTGAAGCAATCTGTCCCATGTATTGTCCATCTGGTCCTAGCTGTATTACATTGTCTGGCAACTTACCACATACAATCACATTACCATTCCCATCTGTACACACTCCAAATGGTATTCTTAATTCTGTACCAGAATATCCCCATACAACATTTCCATCAGTACTCAATGTAATCACATTATTCTTGCTGTCAGCTACATGTATCATATTCTCATTATCACTCACAGTAATATCCCAGATTATTTTTATTTTATCTGTACTGATTTTCTGCACAAGCTCACCATTCAAAGTATAGATATATACAGATTGACCACCACCTAGATACAACTTATCTCTGACGACAGCAATACATTTACAAAAATGTTCCATACTAATTGAACGCATTGGCACAAGTTTATCACTATTTGTAGATACAAACTGTATCGTATTACCATCCAGACATACTGCTGCTTCTGTATTGCTTACACTACATACTGACCATGGACTGGTATTCAATGCTAACGATGTTCTAACGGTATATGTTCTACTATCAACTAATTTTAATTTGTTATTTTTATAATCAGCCAACAAAATATTACCATTATCTAAAATACATGACGACTCAATATCACATACAGACTTGTCATCTGGTTGTTTTATGTTGTACTCCGATGTATCTGATACCTTGTAAAGGCCTTGATTCAGTGTTTTCTTTGACATTTTACTACTAGTATCTTGTTTTGTTAAGACTCTCGTTTTGTTACTACTATCAGTAGCTGCTGATGAACTTGTTGATTTTTTTGACTGTGGTTGTTTACTGCTTGTTGTCAATGTTTGCAATGAGGTGTCTTGCATTACTGGAGGACATAACATTCCTAATGTAACAACACCCAACAGGAATGTCATGATGTCTGTATTTCTTGTAAATGTCAGTTCAGTTGTTTGGACATTGGATATTTTTGATTGCAATTCTTGACCCTGCTTTATCATACATTGACTTAGTTTAGCAATGACAAACTTCTGAGCGTCATTACTTTGGTCAGACTCAATCTCTGACATGAACCTAAGCATGTTATCATGTACGTCTTGTAGGTTTGTATCATGTGTATTCCTTTCCATATCTTTATGTCTGGCATCAAGTTCTGCTAGTGTTGCTGCTTCTATTTTGTCAATTATTTGATTTATTTCTTTTCTGTATTTCTGAATTTCTTGTTTACAGTTGGCTTTGCTTTTATCCAGGTCGCCGTCCAATCTGTCATTTTGTGTCTTCAGCTTTTTCATTGCCTTGATGGCCTCGGTTAAATCATTGTTGATTAGATTTACTTGCTCTGCTGGAAAGTTTGATTGTACATACTCTGGTATGTAGTGAATGTCACCACATGACCTGAAAATGAGTTTCTTTTGTTAATATTAATATACACCGTTATGCTGACAGCTTGACTGTGAAATCATAACAAGGTATTTTGAGGTTTGTTGATATCTACTCATTAATGTTCATATTTTGTATTAAATATCAAAATCATTTACTATACACATTGATGCATACCACACAGGATATTAAGTTTGGATGTTTTCTCAATATAAAGAAAATGCACACATTTTTTGACAAACTAGTAGTTCGCCATATATATATATATATATATATATGGGTACATGTACGATGTACTATACATAATTTCCACATTGATCCGTTAACTATGAAAACATTGCAAATATACAGATGGATTGTGGACACTAGTTGATCACCAGTTGGCATATGACAGTTATACAAACATGAACATTTTTGTGTAGTAATTTTTTCTCTGCATTTTGCTGATGATAACCTTATTTTGTGAACATTCGGCTGGCCAATATTATTGGACTGTGGAAGGAATTTTAGTTCAAGGCTTCAGTAACTGTTAAAAAAGCCGCTATGCCCGAGCATTATCAAATACACGGAACCTCAATTACAAAATTCTAAAGAAAATTGGTCTAATCATCCACATTTCTCATGTGATCTAGATCAAACTTGGACTCGGTATGTATGGATGTAATTTCGATGCATTATGGGTCATCGCCTGTCAAATACTATGTCACTAGGATCATAGGAATTTAACCTTGTTTATATTCTACAGGTCATAATTTTGACCCAATAGTATTGCAACCTGGTCAGAGTGTGTCTACCTTCATTAATTCTTAATATATTCTGTCAGGTTTGATACTGGGTAATCTGTTTAAAAAACTCGCTATGATTGCACTATAGAGGTTATAGTTTTAGCATACTCTCAATGAAACCTGGTCAGAATGTTCGTCGTTATAATTCTAGGCCATGTTTAATACCAGATCTATTAATATATTATTTAAAGACCCTTCGTCAAAACATTTGATAGATAATTAATCAAATTGTAGTTCACATACAATATTACATTGATATACATACTTGTGGTTGAAGGTGAAACACACAGAACATCCCACAATGTCCTCTTCCCCACAGTACATGTTTACTACCTTCATAGGATGGTGTTGACACAATTCTGTAGGAATGGCATGGAACTTCCTCTGTTCAGTCCTACTTGGTGATGATTTCGAGGTTTCTGGGTTTACCAATAAATGTCCCGACAATGCTTGAAAACTGTTATGATTCTCAACACATGAAACACAAAAATATTCTTTACAAGTAACACAATACTTCAAAGCTTCTCTGTTCCTTTTCTTCTTGCTGCATGGTGTACAGCATAAATCAAAAACCTCATCGCATGAATTTATTTGAGAATGAGTCAAATTTACACTGTCCTGTCTTTCTGCCATCTTGGTGAAGTGTTAGGTATTCATACAGGTAGATATGACAGTGTTAACATTTGTCATATGACTAACTATAAATAGCACAAAATCGATACGGCTTTACATACGTGTAGTTTAAAGGTAGACAGTGTTATTTTAATAAAACAAATCGATCGTCGTAAATTTCAGAATTTCAGAGGTGAAGATCGCGACATAAACAATGCCTGGACTGTCGATAACGGTACACAGTTTTACTAAAATTGTCACCCTGTGTGCGCATGCCCGGTAGTCTTAAAAATGGAATGAGGATTCCGCTGGGGGACCACTTTCGGTTTGCGGGCCGGAGGTAAAACTCGTATTTCGGATTTTTGTCTGAAATCTGTTCGTTTATGTTGATTGTTTGTGAAAATGCAAATAAGTGAATTACCATAATAAATCGCACTATCGCACTATCTACCTTTAACCGCTACCTTGGCAGGTATAACTTGATTTGTACAAGTACATGAATATGGTTTGTAATCATGGGCGCAATAATTTAATTTATGACTTTAAGTTATCAGATTAAACCTTCAATAATGTAATTGTATAGCAAGACAAAGATATTATAAGATTTTTGAACCATGTGTGATGTTATTTATGATTGACTTTAACTTTAAAATGTTAAATGTACCTTTTACTTCTACGTTGCAATTACTCTATAGACCTTAATGACATTTGTTAGTGTAGAGTGGGTAAATGTTTGTGATTAAGGTCCCTGTTGGTACTATTTTTAGAATGGTGTTATATAATATTGAGGTATTTGTTAACTGTGTGCAGTATGTCAATTTTCTTGGGACCTTAAGTTTGTAGCTATTTCAGCTATTTCAACTCTTGTCTGTATACTCTTTAGTAAGCGATTTACGCATGGCTGATAACGCTCAAGTTTCAATGATTGATTACTTCAATTAAACAATTCTCATAATACAGGTGTCTTGCAAAGTATATGATAAGAGTAACAGGTCCTACTTGGTATAATTGTCTGCAGATCTAGTAACTGTTGTGCACCCGTGGTTTCCAAATAATATTCCGTCTATAAGATCACAGTTCCTAGTTTTTAATAAGTAAAATCGTCCCTTATTAAATAGATAATAATTCTAAGCATATAACCTGAAAAAACAACATATTTATAAAACTATTAATATTCTCTATACAATTAATGAAGTAATGCACCTTGGTTTAATATTCGATTACATTCGTCGGAGCAGAATTACAGCCTTTGATTTTGTCAAACTTGTCTGTTGTATGTTTGGATATTGTTCTAAGCACATCTTGATAAGTATATGACTGACACTTGCATCCAGTTTTAAACTCATTGAGCTTTATGGTCATTGGAAGTTGGTCATCCATCGTTTAAATGTGATTATATCAAGTGTTTAGTGTAAAATTAGTGTAACTTGTTATGCACAATTACTGACTTACAATAGTTTTGCTCATAAGTGTGCAGGCGATAATTCTTCCGTCGACATTTCAGCGCTATTCCTGTATTAAGATCTACTGTCTAAAGACAGATGACCACTGTATCCAGGCCAACATGAATAAATGACAAGACAACATGTCATTGGTGTTTTACTATATACATCTATATAATATTAAATCACTATAAGTAATACAATTATTACCAAGCTAAATGTACATTTACAGTACATTTATATCTACAAAATAATACTAAAATGGAATAAGCATATTCTATAAAAATATGAATTAGGAAGATCCGATCAACAGTGCAAAATATTTTTATAAGAAATGTATAATCACACATTATGGGAGTGATTATAACTCATGCATTATTTCTTGTAATTCATTAACAAGTATTTATTCAAATGATGACTGATTACTTATCAATACACACACAAATCAAACATGTAAAAGGGTACTCTATAGAATATAAATGCACAAGATCTCATTAATGTTGTTTTATTGTTTAAATATGTTTCCGAAAAGGACATTTCTGTCGACATTTTTAAATTACAAAAATTATTACAAAATGGATTTTTTAAAGCCAAAATATTTCATTTCCTTAAAAGTGGAATGACCTCAATGTATCAAATAAAATGTGTCGAAAACGTAATTACGCAAACGTTTTGTATTCTAAGAAAATCAAATCTTTCTTGGCCTTATGTTTAAAACATAATATGATGACATCACTGGTTCTTGTTGGGTAAATATATTAAGTAAATTAATTAGTTATGCATCATTTGGCATTGTCCAAAGCATACTAGGTAATTATAATAGGGCAAACATCATACAGAGAAATAAAGTCATGATAATAATTATGTACTTTTGGTAACGTATAAATGATCAAATATATCGTTATACACAATCCATTAGGCTATGAATAACAGAAAAATCATTATATAATTCCATACATGTTAGGAAAACCTTTAGCCTCTAGAACTCATATTTTATCTGAATTATTTATTTTGCCTTTTCTTTGTACATGTTTTACAATTTCGTGGTTTTGTGTGGCATAAAAGTGCACCATAATAATTTGCAATATGAAACAGAACAAAAATCAATGACAAACTGGCGTTTCAGGTACAGCAGGTGTAGGTTATATATAATAGATTGTATCTAAAACAAAATATCAACTACGTATATGATGCACATTTTGCATTGTCAATTAGCTGTTTTGTCCCGTTAGTGTATGGATTGTTTTTTCTGATTTAGTCACATGCCTCTTTGTGATATATTGTAAAGACAAACCGGTTTCTAATATCCCTACTGATCAACATGTTTACTTGCAGTGGAACCGGTACAAATACCGCACTGGATGTATACATTCACTAAGTTAGGAATGGTTGTAACAACATGCAAGTTTGAATATTGAATGTTGTTTGTGTTTGGATACTTATTGTTTGTTCCATCATTGTGTTTGTTAACCATTGTTTAGCTTGTGTTGAACCAGTTTGTTACTGTACAGTAAATACTATAATGATATTGCTCTGTCCTACGATCAGATTGTGCGTGTTTCTATCATAGCACACTGTACATGGAGATATCACCCAATCACTTCCTGAAACAATAGGTCCTATGTATTGTCCATCTGGTCCTAGTTGTATTACATTGTTTGATATAGCACCAGATACAATCACATTACCATTCCCATCTGTACACACTCCCCATGCTTCTCTTAGTTCTGTACCAGAATATCTCCATACAACATTTCCATCAGTATTCAATGTAATCACACTATTCTCGCTGTCAGCTATATGTATCATCATCTCATCATCACTCACAGTAATATCCCAGATATTTTTTAATTTATCTGTACTGATAGTTTGTACAAGTTTACCATTCAATAAATAGATATATAAATATTGACCACCACCTACATACATCTTATCTCCGACGACAGCAATACATTTACAATAATGTTTCATACGAATTGAACGCACTGGTACAAGTTCATCAACACTTGTAGATACAAACTGTATCGTATTACCATCCAGACATACTGCTGCTTCTGTACTACTTACTCTACATACTGACCAAGGACTGGCATTCAGTGGTAATGAATATCTGACTCTATATGTTCTACTATCAACTAATTTTAACTTGTTATTGCTAAAATCAGCCAACAAAATATTACCATTATCTAATATACAGGATGACATAATATCACATACAGACTTGTCATCTGGTTGTTTTATGTTGTACTCTGATTTATCTAATACGTTGTAAAGGCCTTGATTCAGTGTTTTCTTAGACACCTCACTACTTGTATCTTGTTTTGTAAAGACTCCTGTTTTGTTACTACTATCAGTAGATGCTGATGAATTTGTTGTATATTTTGTTGATTTTTGTTGTATACTGCTTGTTGTCAATGTTTGCAATGAGAAGTCTTGCATCACTAGAGGACTCAACTTTCCTAATGTAACAACGCTCAACAGGAATGTCATGATGTCTGTATTTCTTATAAATGTCAGTTCAGTTGTTTGATCATTGGATATTTTTGATTGCAACTCCCGACCTTGCTTTATCATACATTGACTTAGTTTAGCACTGACAAATTTCTGAGCTTCATTACTTTGGACAGACTCAATCTCTGACTTGAACCTAAGTATTTTATCATGTACGTCTTGTAGGTTTGTATCATGTGTATTCCTTTTCATATCTTCATGTCTCGCATCAAGTTCTGACAATGTTGCTGCTTCTATTTTGTCAATTATTTGATTTATTTCTTTTCTGTATCTCTGTATTTCTTGTTTACAGTTGGCTTTGTTTTGATCCAGGTTGCCGTCCAATCTGTCAAGTTGAGTCTTCAGTTTTTTCATTACCTTGATAGCCTCGGTTAAATCATTGTTGATTAGATTTACTTGCTCTGCTGGGAAGTTTGATTGTACATACTCTGGTATGTAGTGAATGTCATCACATGACCTGAAAATAAGTTTATTTTGTTAATATTAATATACACTGTAATGCTGCATTTTACTTATAAAAAAACAAGAATTTCAAATGTGTAATAAGTTCGGTTGACAGCTTGACTGTGAAATCATAACAAGTTATTTTGAGGTTTATTGATAAATACTCATGAATGTTTATATTTTTATTAAATATCAAACAGGATACGAAGTTTGGATTCTTTCTCAATATTAAGAAATTATAATAGAAAATTCTCACTTATCAGTTCTGACTTATTGCAACGTAAATGCTCTACAACCTGATTAATCGACTTAGGTAAGAATCATTTACTGACTTCCGGTACAGAGAGAGATATCCAACTCGAGGCTTACAACAGAAGGGGGGTAAGAAAGGGTTTTCAAACACCGGACATTTTGATCTATGATGCAAGCTCTCTCTTTCAAATACCTGAATGTAATTATTCAGGCTAAACAGATCTTGCTGACATTGAGTTGCCTAATTTCACGACTGACTAATTTGCCATATTTAGTTACGGCTTTCATGATGTAAATTTAGCAGAAGGGCCGATGATATATCATTCACTGATGGAAATTGATATATTGATTACTTAATATATTCATGAATTTGTTTAGGGCTAAGTTATTCATTTGGACTATAACACTTTGCTGTCACTCTTACTCTTTACCTGATAACTAAAAAGTGATCGTAATATAAGGCAATTAATCAGTGCACTTAAAAAGAAGAGGCTAAAGTGGTCGTAGTAATTAATACCTGGGTGATCAGATTTACAGTTCTGGTGACCATTGAACTTATGAGCAGAAAAGCCTGTTATTTCATAAATTGCCTGTAAGTCTGTGCTACATACTGCCAACCGAGTGATCACTACCTTGATCATGCAGGAATTTCACAGTGTGTCTCCCTCTTGGTAACAGAAATGTTTATTACTATGACCAAGGTTAAAACGTACATCTATTGTACGAACAGTTAAGAACATGTTTATGATTAATCTGGTGTATTACAAGGCATTTAGCAATTATTATATGGTTGCATGTATACTTAAAAAGGTTCACAAAGCCTTGTAAAGTAATTGAATTAATGCTGGTCACGATGTACTGGTAAAGTACGATGAACTTGTTAAAACAATCTGTTTGCGTTATGCCAGAAACTCCCTGAAATTGTATAGTTCAGTAATTTTGTTGTGTTGGAATAATAAACGTATTAAAATGTACAGTAAAATACAATAAATAACGTTACTAACTTCACTTATTGATCCATGCATAGCATGTTTGTTTGTGCTTGAAAATAATGTTTTATCATTGTAGTGAATAAGAGGTACGTGGCAGTCCTTGTCAATTGCAAAAAAGTAATTGAAAAATCCTTCCAATGTACATGATGCGTGTGTAAAATGCTCTGTATGATCCATGTTAAATCCTCAAAGGCTATAGCTGTAATTACACAGTACATATATTGATGCTATTTATCGATTTTAATAAAAGAAATGCACAAGTGTTTTACAAACTAGTAGTATGTAATATATATATAGATGGGTACTGTGGAATATACATAATTTCTTCATTGATCCATTAACTACGAAAACATTGCAAAGATACAGATGGATTGTGGACACTAGTTGATCGCCAGTTGGCATATGACAGTTATACAAACATGTGCATTTTTTGTGTTGTGAAAATTTCTCTGCATTTTGCTGATGATAACTTACGTATTTTGTGAACATTCGGCAGGTCAATATTATTGGAAAGTGGAATGAATTTTAGTTCAAACTTTTTGTTACAGTTAAAAAGCCGCTATGGTCGTACATTATAAAAGTACATCGAATCTAAATTATAAGATTCTAAACAAAGTTGGTATAATTATCCACAGTTTTTCTCTTGTAATTTAGATCAATTTTGGACGATGCATTTTGTGTCATCTCATGTCATATACTAAGTCATTAGGATCATAGGAAAATCTTGTTTATATTTTACAGGTCATAATTTTGACCCAATATTATTGCAATCTGGTCGGAGTGTGTACCTTCATAAATTTTATACGTAATCAGTGATTTTTTGTTCAATTTTACAGCCGAATTTCCCATTGCAAAAAAGCCTCAATTTTTCCCAAAAAACTTCTTTTACCATCTTGAAAATAGCACTTTGTGATGAAAGAGGGGAAAGTAATAAAACATTCAGCAAAAGCAGGAAAATGACCATAATCTTCTTTTCCGAACTTATCGCGCACATTTTCCCAATTGAGTAGGTACAGACAGTACTTTTATTTTTAAATCACAGATATTCTGTCATGTTTGATACTGTATAATAGTGGGTCAATAACTCGGTCTAATCATGCGAAAGCTTGTTTTCACTACACAGGTCACATTTTTAGCATACTCTCAATGAAACCTGGTTAGAATATTCGTCTTGATGAATTCTTGGTCATGTCATGTTTAATACTGAATCAATTATTATATTAGTTAATGACTCATCACAAAAATCAGATAATTTATCAAATTATAGTTCACATAAAATATTACATGGATATACATACCTGTGGTTGAGGGTGAAACACACAGAACATCCCACAATGTCCTCTTCCCCACAGTACATGTTTACTACCTCCATCGGGTGGTGTTGACACAATTCTGTAGGAATGGCATTGACTTTCTTCCCTCCAGTCCGACGTGTAGCTGATTTCAAGGTGTGTGGGTTCACCAATAAATGTCCCGACATCGCTTGAAAACTATTATGGCTCTCAACACATGTGACACAAAAATATTCTTTACAAGAAACACAATACTTCAACGCGCTTCTGTTCATCTTCTTCTTGCCGCATGGTGTACAGCATAAATCAAAAAATTCATTGCTAAAAAGGTAAGCACAACATTGATCCATCGTTTCAGAGAAGTGGAAGATCCTCACGTCCTGCTGGTATGCCGGGTCCAGGACTTGGGTACGATAATGATGTTTCACCTGTGAACATTACGTCATACAAACAAATGTGTTTCAGCAAAAGAATTTAGTTTTACACCCCTGCTTGTAGATAAAATGATACCACTGATAACTCAACAATTATGATAATATAAGTACGTCTTGTTATATTATATACATATAGATAAACTGTTGATAATTAATGTATATAACTTTGAATGTGACCTTCTTAACTAAATTAATATCATATGTTCACAGTCACCGTATAAACATTTTTTGTATGTACCCGCATGATTGTATGGCCATATAGTTAATTGAAATAAGCGTGTAACAGTGTATTATCTAAATGTATCAATATGACACTTAACCTAAAGATAGTAATCTATGTAGTAGAACATTTGGCCTTATTCACAAACATTTTAAGAAATTTGCAAAATGTATATTTACCAGCATGTTGTTGTCATTAAATGATTTAAATTTGTGTCTGAATAATTGTAGATACCAACCAAATAACATAGGAGCAAAGAGAACAAATATAACATTTTGAAATCTAAGTCTGAGTTTCAGACTGAAAAGTTTTGTGAATATGGTTCCAGTCTCCTAACACGTAGAGGTTTTGATAATTGTTCTTGGTTTGTATGTTGTTTTGTTGTAAAGCTTAATAAATGTCGTTAGTTTTTCTTGAATTCACGGTTTTTTGTATTTTAATGTTGCATCACTCTCATTATTCTAAGCCAACAGCGTGAGATGCTCCACCAGTTCATGACCCTGATAAGTGTCCTCCTCCGTCAGACAGACATAGACAAATGTAAAAACAGTATGAAGATGACATCAGATCTGCCTTAAGAAATAAAGGCAAAAAAGAAATTTTCAGATGTGAGTCTTTATTAAACTATGCTTTTGTACCACTGCCATGTGATACTCTGATACAAGACAGTTACCTGAAAGTGTTTTGGGTTGTATACCAAGGTCGAGGATCATGCCCCATAACTCCATTTGACTACAGTTTTTGACAGAATTATCCCCCTTCTGTACTTTTAGTTTTTTTAGCTCAACTGAAGTATATGCATACATTGCGAAATTGACGTTAAATATATTTATTTTCTGTTTTATTTATATTATATATTTATATCTAGTTTGTCTTTCTCTCCTTGGCATAATTGCAACGTGTTAAATTTTAGGTAGAAATCCAGAAAGTGCTATCAGAGAACTGACTGGTTTTTTTTCTCTGACTAACGAACAGGTCAATATTCGATACATTTATATCTGAGTATCTTGCAATTTGATGTTACTTTTTATGCATGTAATTATTACGCTTTGCTATTTTGATTGATCATTTCATAAGCAATGTTGTTTCACAATAGATGCAAGTGGCAGTGGTGAGATAACAAGCATTCCTAGATGTTGTTCTACCAAACAAAAAACAGGATGAAGTGTCATATGTGGAGTTTGAAGAATATTATGAAGGACTCAGTCTCAGTGTAGATGATGATGCGGATTTGTTCAGCATTCTGAGAAAACAGAGAGAATACGTAACTACAGGGAACGCCACATACACAAGACAGTGCCTCCCCACGCAGAAAACACTTGGAAAATATAAAAAAGGAAACATTGAACGTGTTCCATGGAGGAGCATGTAGATTCGTCTGTCCGTCCTGCATTCATGTCCGAGCTATTTCTCAGCAACCACCGTCCAGTATTCAATGAAACTTAATTGGGTAGCTTCACTACCAAATGGTGATGCGCATATTATTGGCATGTTCGGGTTTTACACGTACTTATGGCAATGCAACTGTTTGATGATGTTCATATACTTACGGCAAAAACTAATTCTCTTTCATTCTTTAATGAACATACATATGTAAAGTCCATAGTGTGACCTATGCATGTTCATAGTATTGCTAACACTAGTAGTGATCTGTTGTTCAATCGTTTTTAATGTCTTTGAATCTGTTTCAGCGATAGCTCTGGTTCAATCATATACATACTTCAGGGAGTATCCCTCAGTTCTACTGACATCTTTTTATTAATTGAATTCTGTGATTTATGCTAGTATTTTCCGTTCAATACTTATAATGAAAGTAAGGTTATGTGTAATATATTGGTCAAATTAGCATCAGTTAAAAAGAAGGAGCGTGGTCATTCTTTGAAAAAAAGAAATATTTATGTATTAATGATTATTTAAAATGCTTACTTCACCGCTAGCATTAATGTTGCAGTTTTTGCTACAAATACTCATTTAGCTTCATATTTTAATTTTGGAGAGTTAGCGTACAGCTATATATATATTGTTTGTGGTGTATTTACGTATTTAATGGTGTATGTACAGGTACTACACATATTTATTCAATGTTTTGTAGATATTTAAGGTAGATATTCATTATTTGGATAGCATCGTTACAGTAAATGCCGCGTTGGAACTTGCTATATTACTCTGCTCATGTGCATGTTTGTTCTGCGATATTCTTGCAGGTTGTGTAATGGTGACAATATTTCCATATTCGTGTCATTTAATGCATTTAATCACTGTGTAAAATATAGTTTTTAAAACATGCAACACATTTGCCTCTTTTTACCCCTTTACATTACATATACAATATCAGCTTGACACGCTTGAATATTTGTTGTATATCAATTTTATGTGGGACCAAGAAATCATATACAGATGATTTTTTTCTACATAAATTCCTTCTGTATAAAAAAATATTATCAATTTACATAAGACATGTCAATTTAAATGTTCCGTTCAATGGAGATATCTCAATTCTGTGACGTGTCTTTATACAAGGAGTTCTTAAATATTTGTATCAATTTGTAGTACTTGTTTGTTTTTTATTTATCATACGACTGGAGAAATAAAGAACTTGGTAGTAATGTAATGATTCCTATCCCTTTTCACGGAAATACAGGGAATCACCTTAATATTTTTATCGTACTAAATGGTTCACAAATGTTGTGCGGGTGCAAGATCTGGGCTTGTTTGTACTTGTCTGAATTTCTAATATAACCCTTAGTGCAGGAGGCAAAGATGAAGACACGTTAGAGAATTGAAATCCAAAATTAACCATTATTTTGTGTTAGTGTTTGTTAGTGATGAGCGAATCGGTCAGATTTGCCAATCGATTAATCGGCATAATAAGCATAAGTATTACTGTTTTTCTATGTTTTCTACAATTTCTTCAATGTTGTTGTCTGAACAGGTTCACGTATATCCACCTCATTTGTTATAGAAATGTAATATTGTACAATGTTAGCACGTCACTGCTTTCATCAGTTATGGTCACGCATATACACAGAATGCGGATACCTAAATGATATTGTGCAACTTTGATTTTAGTCCTGATTGGACTGACTGGTATAATTATCTATCTATGGTTTATCTAAGTGATGTATATTTGTAATTTCCCTATTTCAACACTTTAGCATCTTCTCCTACCTATATCATATTTATACTGATTGTGAATGCCAATGCTCCGGTTGTATTATTAGCTTGATATGACTGATTTCTTTAGAGTTACATGCCCTTGACATCTGCCCGATTTCATCCGATTTCCACTGTGAAAAGTTCAGTTCATCACCAAGGCTATCCTAAAAAAGTTTGTTTAGCATAACACTTACAATTTCTAAAATTGGCCCTGGCTGAAAACAAATGTCTGATTTTGGTATGTGTATTGACTGATGAAACTTCAAGGACCTTAAAAAGAAACATCAACAAAAAAAGACATCTACCTACCTACCAAGCTAAATCTGTTTGCTAGGGTTATGCCAAACAAAGACTTCTTAAGGATTGATAGTTTTGAATGTGTATTCATGTGATTTATGTCAAGTTCGAGTATTGGTAAGCAATGACAATTTATTGCTGAAAGTTTGCTGTTTATTTAGCATTACCTGTTGCCCAACTTATTCATTGTGACTTTGACGCATGTTGTAGCGCCATCTTGGCTTTCTTGTGAGAAAGGTATACAAATTACATTAAACAGAAAAATGAAGAGAACTACTGTTTAAAACACATTCACATTTTAGCAAGATAAGAAACATGCAAAGTAATTGGAACGAAAGTATGTTAAATGGCATATTTTAGTGCACATTTCTAACTAGGATATACAATAGTCCAAAGCAATAAACATATTTTATAGGACACAATCTACACAAATATGAACAAGGATTATCCCATCAACAGTGCAAACTATTTAATAAGAAATATATAACATACATTTTTAGTGTGATTAGAACACATGCATTATTTCTCTTATTCCATTTCTGGATTATTTATTCAAATGAGGACTAATATCTTGTCCATGCAAAGTTTCAAAAATAACATATAAAAACAGACTATACGATATAAATGCATAACAACTTCATTCATCTTGAAATATAACTTTTAACTTTTATTGCAAACTGGTAGAGTCACAACAATTTTTGTCTTTTTTTATACATGTTTTATAAATGTGTGGTTTTGCGTGGCGTATAACTTCAACATGATATTCTGCAATACGGTAATTATAAGGTAATACAGGTGTAGGTTATATATCACGTTTTGTATCTATATAATTTTATGAAGCACAATTTGCCTTGCCAATAGGGTATTTCATATTACAGTCTTGGTTTTTCTGATAAAGTCATATGCATTTCAGTGATACATTGTAAAGACAACCCGTTTTCTACTATCCTACCTACCCATCTAGTTTAAGAGTTTAAATGCAGTGGTAATGGACCGCTTACCGTGATGGACATATATATTCACCAACTTAGGAATGGCTATAACAACAAGCAAGATTGAGCATTGATAATTTGTTCTTTCATTGTGTTTGTAACCCATTGTTTTAACATGCATTGAACTCGTTTGTTACTGTATATATTGCGGTATTATTAACCGCGAACGCATGAATATATTACCAGGACCATACACTTCAAAATAGGTGTATTGAAATGTTCGAGTTGTCCATAAGTTTAACGAAGAAGATGCCATGGTTCTGTTTGAATAGAAAAGTAATCCAAAACAGCAGTTACAGCATTACGCATGAGAGCTTCTATTTACCTAAATTGACATGGATCGGACCTGAAAGTTCATACACCTATTCGCGGTCAATCTAACAGCTTTATAGTAAGTACTGTAATGTTATTGTTGTTAGACCGTCCTACAATTAGTTTATGGGTGTATATATCATAACATACTGTATGTGGAGATACCACACCATCGCTATGTGAAATAATATGTCCTATGTATTGTCCATCTGGTCCCAGCTGTATTACATTGTTTGATCTATCACAAGATACAATCACATTACCATTCCCATCAGTACACAGACCATATGCTCTCCCTAATTCTGTACCAGAATATCTCCATACAACATTTCCATCAGTATTCAATGTAATCACACCTACATTCAAGTCAGCTACATGAATCATATTCTCATCATCACTCGCAGTTATATTCCAGACAAGTGAGAATATATCGTTCCCTGATTGATCTTTTCTGATAGTCTGTACAAGTTTACCATTCAATGTATAGATATTTACAGATTGCGCACCACCTACATACATCTTATCTCTGATGACAGCAATAAATTTACCATAATGTTTCAAACGAATTGAACGTACTGGTACAAGTGTATCACCACTTGTAGTATTGGTTGATACAAACTGTATTGTACTAGTATTCAGACATACTGCTGCTTCTGTACCACTTACCCTACACACTGACCATGGCCTGTCATTCAGTGCTAATGATGATCTGACAGTAAATGTTCTACCATCAACTAATTTTAATTTGTTATTGTTACAATCAGCCAACAAAATATTACCATATTCTAAAATACAGGATGACGAAATATCACATATAGACTTGTCATCTGGTTGTTTTATAGTATACTCTGATTTATCTGATACTTTGTAAAGGCCTGAATCATGTGGTTTCCTAGAAACTTTCCAACCGGTTTCTTGTTTTGTGGAGACTCCTGATTTGTCACTAGTATCAGTAGATGCTGATGAACTTGTAGGTTGTGTTGACTGTTGTTTACAGCTGGTTGTCACTGTTGGCAATGAGGAGTCTTGCATCACTGAAGGACTCAACAAGCCTAATGTAGCAATACTCAACAGGAAAGTCATGATGTCTGTATTTCTTGAAAATTTCAGTTCAGTTATTTGATCACTGTATAATTTCGATTGCAATTTTCGACCCTGCATTATTAAACTTTGACTTAATTTAGTAATGACAAATTTCTGAGCGTCGTTACTTTGGTTAGACTCAATTTCTGACTTGAACCTAAGCAATTCATCATGTAAGTCATGTTTATCTGGATTTGTATCATTTGTATTCTTATTCATATCTTCATGTCTGGCATCAAGTTCTGCTAGTGTTGTTGATTCTATGTTGTCAATTATTTGATTGATTTCTTTTCTGTATTTCTGTATTTCTTGTTTACAGATGACTTTGCTTTTATCCAGGTTGCCATCCAATCTGTCATGTTGTGTCTTCAGCCTTTGCATTGCCTCGATGGCTTCAGTTAAATCATTGTTGATTCGATCTACTAGCTTTGCCGGGAAGTGTGATTGTACAAACTCTGGTATGTAGTGAATGTCATCACATGACCTGAAAATGAGTTTCTTTTGTTAACATTAACATATCATGTTGCGCTTTGTTTTATATAGGTAATTGTGTAAAATACAAGAATTTCAAATGTATAATAGTTTATGCTGACAGCTTAAATGAGAAATCATAATATAATGCGAACGTTTGTCAGTTAGTACACAATTAATAATTATATTTAAGTCACATATTAAAATTAGTGACATCGACATCATCCTACAAAAGCAATATAGCATACAACACACGTATATAGTTTTGATTCTAAACAGCAAGAAATCACAACTATAAAAGACAATCCAATTGTTGCAAGGTCGATTAATCAAATGTTCTCATTTATTAGGATCAAATCAGCGAGCAAAATACAAAAACATTTTCCAACATTTTAATTTTATAGCATAAACATCAAGTAACTTCCGCGCGAAATATATTTTACAAATACGAACATACATTACATAAGTTACACGCTTGAAAATACGGTGAATAGGAACAAAACAACTGAGTATGGATACTTCCGTTACTTGCAACAAGTAGTCAATAATTCAATCATCAATCTGGAAACAAACATGGTTAAAACATACCATAATACAAGGTGATTGCTATTTCTTATATGTTATATTTTAAATGTTTTATATTTTATATGTTTAATTTTATTTTGATATTTTTATAATATTCTTTTTCAAAATCCTTTTTATTATCTAACAATTAATTATGTTATACGTTACTTAATCATGTGCGATTGCATAATTTAAACAAAATGTGAATATTCAATGATTACATATTTAATAACATTCATACAAGGTAATCACTGTCTGTTTGTTAAACTACATGTATACCGCACACAGATAACAGATAAACGTCATACCGATAGTTTGATGGTTAGATAAAAAACTATGTGAACACCATTGTGCAGTTACATAATGTTCATTTAAGCTCAACGGATCACGAAATACTCATTGTTAGCATTTGATCATTGGATGTCTGTAGACGGTCGTTCGTGTAATTTAGATCAATCTTGGACGCAGCTTCTATGGCCATAAGATTTGAGGAATTCGATTTTGGGTCATGTCGGGTCAAATCATAGGAAAACCCTGTTTTTGAATTATTATAAGACAACCTGAATGCAACTAAGTCAGATCTTTTATCCTTATGCTATCTAGCTCAATGTTGATTCTGGGTCGCCGGGTGTTGTAAACAAGTCGCTTAGTTATCTTAGAAAAGCCTCGTTTATACACTAGATGTCACACCTTTGGCCAAACCTTAATGTCAACATTATGTTCAGAATGTTTGTCTCAATGTGTACTACGGTGATAGTAGTTTGATCTTCCGGGGTCAAACCTTTGGTAATTAGGTCAAATCATAGAAATACATTGTTTACACTGCAGAGATAATAACTTTGAAACCTTGCCAGAGTGCTTGCCTTTATAAATTATATCATATTTGATAGTCTCATATGGGGTCGAAAACTCTTAATAGTCCAGTCAATCTAATTTTGACCCTTAAATAATTGCAACAGAAATGTTTTCAAGTATATGTGTTAGAATAATACTGTATAAATAACATATCAAAAGTCTAATAAAATCGTTGATGCAGAAAGTGAAGAAAAAAATTAATATTAAAAATCTAAAAACACATTTGAAGGAATGGCGCATATTGTACACCATGTTATAAATATTATTCGCAAGCGCCCATTGATCAAGATGAATTCGTCAGCACACACATGTAAACAATGCCGTATAAAATCACTATAAATACTGCTGGCAATAAGGTAAGTAGATTCTATTACATTTTCAATAATATATGTACTCATAAGTACATAAAATATATGCGATAGTTACGGTGGCACAGAGGTGACATCCGCAACACTTTATTTATATTGTGGCCACAAGTTACTAAGTTGTGGCCACAACTTATTAAATCGTGGCCACAACTTAGTAACTTGTGGCCAGAATATAAATAAAGTGTTGCGGATGTCACCTCTGTGCCACCGTAGATAGTCATTCCTTTGCTGATTAGATTGATATCATGCCATATTTAAGTGATTTTCAATTATTTCTTCTTGCCTTATGTTTTCGTTTGAAATGTTAAGATTATTAATAAAAAGCACACATTGTCTTACCAAAGCATAAATTTGATACATTGATCAATCGCAAAACCTTGCTATTTTTACGAATCGGATGAAAATTAATATGTGACCTTGAAATATTTCTTGTCAATTTATTTTACTACGGAAGCGGGTATGTGCCAAAATGTTGCCCAAGATTGAAGAATGGCGAAATATTCATTTGTCGATGTGTGTTTATCTCAACCATGATATTATTTATTTGTAATCAGTGTAATGTATTTCATAGTGCTGGTAAAGTTGATAAAGTTGACCTTTATATCTGTAACTACATTTGATTGTACTTCACGTTGTGATACAATCATTGTAGGGAGGATACAGACCTCCTAATTGTATTATGCTGCTTGTATCTATGGTTAACATGTGTATGTATAAACTGACTGTCGCAGGTACAGGTGTATTAAGCATGCTGAAATCATGACAGGCGAGTGTTGTTTGTGTTGTCATATTGAATGTACTTCGATCAATAGTCATAGCATAATCCATGATAATAATAAATAAAAAATGAATGAAAAGAAACCATAACCATCACGAAATTACAACGACAATGTACTTGTTTTAGAAGAACAGTAATAACAAGTTTGTCGTTCATGGAAGACATACTAGAAGAACTTTTATACATAAATTAATGATTCAAATCAAATAAATTTCCGGTCGAATTCATACCAGTCATGACATTGGATTTGACAATGAAGTTTGCCCTATCGTTTAAAATTTCTCTTCTGTTGTTCATTAAGTATGTAATGATGTACTTAACGATTGTTTGTCAAATACGTTCATAAATATATTATATATACAATATATATAATAAGTGGACAACTAGATAAGATTCGTGTTACCACTTAAATCTAGTGTAATACATCATAAAAAGGTAAGAGGTGGCAGTTCTGGGCACTTTCAAGCCTGTTTCTAGTTGTATGATGTTTATCTTACCGAAAATTTATCACGAATATTAACTAGATAGCTAGATAATTATCGTAATAATTAAGTGGTTAACGCGAATTTTATTCGCGAACGCTATCATGCTAACTGGTGGCAGTTATATGCCACCATACTTTAACGTAAGAAAATATTCACTTTTCCTTGTATTTGGGCATGGTTCTTCATAAATACACATTGAATGGAGTCTAGATTTAAATATTCTGCTGTCAAGAAGTTTTCTGGTACATAATATTCCACAGATGTACATCTAGTCATTTTCATATTCGCACTAAAGACATTTTTGTATAAATGAGGTGGTGTTAAACAAACGAATTTAAAGTATTTCTGCAACTTAGATTTTGTTAGACTTTTGATATGTTGTTCTATATAGATTAAACTTTGATAAACAGTGAAAATAATTTATGTTGCAATTATTTGAAGGTTTGGCCATTTTTTACGTAGAATGACTGGACTATAATGATACCTCGTCAGAATATTTGTCTGTGTGAAAAATAGGTCATGTTTAATACTGGATCAAATATTATATAATCTAAAAGAGAGAGACTACGTTGCTATTGGGAAAGCCACATACGTAAGACATTACCTCTCCACACAGACCTCGGAGAAAATAACAATCCATAAAACATAAAGCATTTGAGGAGGCTCAATGGTACATATATAAGGGAAAAGGGACGAAAGAAAATATCACAGAACAAGTCAAGACAGCTGACAACAATAGGGAAACTGGGGAGAAGATTACTCATACATACTTGTGGTTGAGGGTGAAACACACAGAACATCCCACAATGTCCTCTTCCCGACAGTACATGTCTACTACCTCCATAGGATGGTGTTGACACAATTCTGTAGGAATGGCATGGAACTTACTCCCTCCAGTCATACTTGGTGATGATTTCGAGGTTTGTGGGTCCAGCAATAAATGTCCCGACAACGCTTGAAAACTGTCATGACTCTCAACACATGTGACACAAAAATATTCTTTACAGGTAACACAATACTTCAAAACTCTTCTATTCAGCTTCTTCTTGCTGCATGGTGTACAGCATAAATCAAAAAAGTCATCGCATGAATTTATTTGAGAATGAGTCAAATTTACACTGTCCTGTCTCTCTGCCATCTTGGTGAATTGTGTTATTTACAGCTGGATAAGTAAATGTTTACATTTGTCATATGTATAACTATAAACAGGAGATAATAGATACGCCTTAATCAACTTTTCAATCACGATACAACACGAAATCACTTAAACTGTTTACGGAAATCGCATCAATGTCGAATATGACATAGTTTGCCTTTACTATGTTTGTTTTTCAGAGACTCAACAGAAAGTACTGATAGCCATTAGCAAATAAGCTTTGCTTTTTGCATATCATTGATGTGTTAACCAATCGAATCTTACGTTAACCAATAAACTAAATTCTGTTCTACCGAACAATGTTTGTAACCTTGTCGCGGATTGGTTAACTTTTCGTGTATTTGTTTACCAAAACTCGAGCAATTAACTGGTATATTGTTATGTTGTTGTTTTTCTTCCGAAGCGAAATTATTCGTACGATGTTCTTATATTTATTAATAAATCATTTTGATCACGACAGAAGGTGTATGAAAAGCAGATGAACATTAAATTGTTCTCCTTAACATTGCGTTTGTAAGTATATCCATAGTATATTTCAAATTGTATCTATATTGGGTTGTAAGTCAATCCCACGGACAATTACCCGGCGTTGGAATTAAGAAGACTTGTTTTGGTTTCATGAACCAGTTACGAAAATTGATATTGTTTTAATTAGATAAATTGATGAATAAAAAGTTTATCGTATTTTTGTTATAAAATAAATGTGTGCTTTCACGACTGATGCAATAAGTACTGGTGAACTATATTGAAACAGACTATACTGTCTATGACTAACTTCACTACTGAGTTATTGTTATCCATTCGCATACGCAGTGATCTCCCATTACAGGTATCGGAATTACCTGCGGTACTGTGGCGTAATCGAGTGACCGGCAATCGTAACATCTTTGCATTTTTTTATGTTGGACAACATTCCTTAATCATCAGACTGCAACAAATTGCTAGATTCAGGTTGCACCAACCATCTTTTTTAAAAATATTTCTTGCCTATACTTACTTTGGTAACTTTTTTTGCTGTTTTAAATGGATAAAATGGCCTCTAAGGGGCCTTAAATGTGTATATTTTGTGAGGAAGCTATTCAGCTGGTTTATAAAAGATCAATGGTTCTACCTTAGATCTACTCCACTTTGATTGCTGCAAATGTCTTTACACATCCCTGGCTGTACATGTAACTTGACAAACATATCTGCGTGTGGTAGATAACAGGCTATATGAATATGTAGTGTATGGTTAAAATTAAACAAAATAGGACAAGATTTGCACCAGTTATTGTAACGAATGTGCTATTTAAAGGGTTAATAGGACAAAAAACTGTTTAATCATAATAAAAGTATGGGTCATTTGGGATATATTTAAGCATTTACTAATCAAAATTCCGTGGGCTATTCTTAGTTATTGTAACCTAAAGCAAATTATTTATTCCTCTCAAAATGCAAACAGGAACATTGAATTGACCTGCTGGCCGTTTTTCTTTCTGTCCAACTTAAGGTCATACATTTCAGTTATTCGAACTAATTGGCTGTATAGTATTGATCATTAGAAATGATTAACTGTATGACTGATACTGCTCAAGTTTTGAAGAATAACATAATATTGTACAATGTTAGCACGTTATTTTTTCATCAGTTCTGGTCACCTGAATGATCTTGTCTAACTTTGATTATAGTCCTGATCGTACTGATAGGTAAAGTTATGTGCCCGAGCATTATCCAAGTGATGTACATTTGTATTTCAACACCGTAGCATATTCTACTACCTATACGATATTTATACAGAATGTGTATTCCTATGCTCCGGTTGTATTATCAGCTTAAGTAAACTGATTTATTTAGAGTTATACATCCCTTTGACTTACGCAAATTTGTCAGATTTCATCCGACATTAACTGTGAAAAGATAAGTTCTTCATCAAGGCCATCATAAAAAAAGTTCGTTTAACATGACTGTATCTACTTGGCCCTAGATGAAAAGAAATGGTTGAAGTGTCCGAGTGAGGAACTTAAAAGAAAAAACAATAAATCATCTACCTACCTACCCATATACATATGCTGAATAAGGTTATGGCAAACGAACACTTTTGAAGGATTGGTTGTTGTTTTGAATGTGTATAGTCATGTGATTTATATCAAGTTCGAGTATTGATAAGCGATGGCAATTTATTGGTGAGAAATATGTTGATTATTTGTCATTACATGTTGCCCAACTAATTCAATGTGACTTAGACGAGTGATCTAGCGCCATCTTGAATTTCTTGTGAGAAGGTATACACATTACACAAAACAGAAAAATAAAGAGTAAGCTTTTAATCACCAAAAAGAAATAGGAAAATTCGTCTGATACACATAAGGAAATACATGACTATACAACAATAATAGACATATAGTGACATTTAGTTCAACTAAAAAATGCATTCAAATATAACAAATGATCCTCTTTACGAAACAAGTGTTAAGTGTAAATCTACAGTTTTGCATATATATACGTATTCAGTCGATACTTATTCCATCAACATTTCTGAGCTATGCCTTTGTACAGATGTACAGTCCAATCTGTCTATAATGGTCACCTTTGGACCTGACCACTATAGATAGATAACCATTATGAAATAACATAGATAGATTTATTTCGGATCAAGATAATTCACAATATTCATTTATACAGTACATACAATGCAATGTAAAACACAATGCTTATAATTATCACTATTACAACGCTTGAGTAAAAATAAAAGGCAATAATACTATCTAATGACATAAGTACATTAATGCTCATAAAAACACATACAGGTTTCAGAAATTGATTTAAAAGGATAACGCTAAGATTGTTTGCAACAACATAGCTATTTTAAGAAAACATTATTTTTGATCTCATACTAAGGATAACCCAGTAAAGCACTAATTTCCAATAGGGTCATATATAACTTTATTAGACGGGTGACAAACAATATAGAAGATATAACATGGCTACACATATAGATATAGAAGTACATGTAGTGTAATGGCAATGTTCATATAAATGTGAATACATCGGTAATTGTACTTATATATTTATGCTGTTACTACATTTTGTATCTGAGACAAATGTTTAAATATATTTAGATAAATCATATGTAAAACATATTTAAATGTGTCACAATAAAAATCACAAAATACTGATAGCAAAACATATCATTGGTGTTTTATTATACATCTTTATGATCAGTATAAGTAATAAGATATGCATGTACATGTTTCATAATAAGAATATTGGAAAAACATTCTGCAATTTTACATGAAGTCTCTCGGCACTCAAATGCTCTATACCATATAGACTTTCCTCTAAGGAAAGTCTCTTAGGCTTGATAGCAAACTATCAAAACTCTTCATCATTGCCTATAAGAAGCATGCAAAGTTTTGGGAACGAAAGTATGTTAAATGGCATATTTTTACAGCAAATTTCTAACTAGGATATACAATAGTCCAAAATAGAATAAACATATTTTATGGGACACAATCTACACAAATATGATCAAGCAATATCCGATCAACAGTGCAAAATATGTTATAAGAAATGTATAACATAAGTTTTGGGCGTGATTATAACGTATTATTTCTCGTATTTAATTTCCGGATTATTTATTCAAATGAGGGCTGATTACTTATCCATGCACATCTTCAAAACTTTTTTATGTACAAAAATGTATTGCAAGATGGAAGTCTAAAAATTGGTATTACATTTTTTTCCTGAAAATCTTCCTCTCTTTTCGTGGATGTTACATTCAAACATCAGAAATATGACTTATGTATGTACTCGTACATAGGTTTCTAGTAATTTAATGTTTGAGTAAGTACTTTCTGTCAACTTTTGTAAATTTAGATTTTTATTGTAAAAAAGGATTTTATATCAAAAAAAGATGTAACATTATTGCACCGGCAGATTGTCATTTCCTAAAAAGTAGATACGCCCCTACTGTACTGAATAACATGTGCTCTACACGTAAATCCATAAAAATTTAGTCCATATGATTTTTAAACAATTACAACCAATAAATCAAATGCAATTTTTTAATCAAATAAAGGCAAATCTAAGTAAATTAATCAGTTATGCATTATTGTTCAAAGCATACTAGTTAATTACAATATGGCAAACAGCATACAGAGAAAAAAGTCGTGATAAAATGTACAATAGGTCGCGCATAGATGATCAAATTTTTTTTATACACAAGACATTAGGATGTGAATGTTAACAGAAAAATCATGGTATAATTCCATGTATGTACAAACTGTGTAAACATTAACTCTAACATGGAAGTAAAACCTTTCGCCTCTGGAATTCATATTTTATCTGATCTTTATTTGATATTTTCTTTGTACATATTTATGTTTTATAATTTTGTGGTTTTGCGTGGCGTATAAGTCCAAAATGATAATTTGAATGGTAACAATGTGCGAACAATGAAAAAAAATATCAATGCTTAATATAAATGTTATAACGTATGGCATTTAATACATTTGCTATTTAATATATGCGATTTTTTCGGGGTCATAGAACCGCGAACATTTATAGTCACAAACAAGTCTATCAATGAAAAAACGCGATTTATTGTCGCCGCGAACATTTCTAGATTTACAGTATATATATAGCTTTTTCTATCTAAATAATTTTACCACATGAAGCGCAATTTCCCTCGTCATTGTGCTGTTTTGTTACATTAGTCTCTTGATTTTTCTGATATAGTCAAAAGCCTTTCAGTCATATATTGTAAAGCCAGACCGTTTTCTAATATGCCACCTGACCAACCAGTTTAACTGATTGCATGCAGTGGTACAGTACCCATTACCGTGCTGGGCATATATATTCACCAAGTAAGGAATAGTTATAACAACATTAATTGTTAGAATGCTTATTGTTTGTTCTTGCATTGTGTGTGTAACCCATTGTATTTAACTTGCATTGAACTAGTTGTTTACGGTGTAGTAAGTACTGTAATGTTATTGTTGTTAGCCCGTCCAACAATCAGTTTGTGAGTGGATCTATCATAACATACTGTATGTGGCGATATCAAACCATCGCTATGTGAAATAATATGTCCTATGTATTGTCCATGTGGTCCTAGTTGTATAATAGTGTTAGATATATCACCAGATACAATCATATCACCACTGCCATCAGTACACAGACCATATGCTCTACCTAATTCTGTACCAGAATATCTCCATACAACATTTCCACCAGTATTCAGTGTAACCACACCCACAGTCAAGTCAACTACATGAATCATCTTCTCATCATCACTCGCAGTAATAGCCCAGACACGTGAGAATATATCGTTTCCTGATTGATCTTTTCTGATAGTATGTACAAGTTCACCATTCAATGTATAGATAAGTACAGATTGCTTACCACCTACATATATCTTATCCTTGATGACAGTAATACAACTACTGAAATGGTTCATACGAATTGAACGTACTGGTACAAGTTTAGCACCACGTTTAGTAGATAAAAAATGTATTGTATTATCATCCAAACATACTGCTGCTTCTGTGCTACTTACTCTACATACTGACCGTGGCTTGCCATTCAGACCTAATGATGATCTGACTGTATTTGTTGTACTGTCAACTAATTTTAAATTGCTATTCTTACAATCAGCCAACAAAATATTACCAAAATCTAAAATACATGATGACGTAATATCACATACAGACTTGTCATCTGGTTGTTTTATGGTGTACTCTGATTTATCTAATACTTTGTAAAGGCCTGGATTATGTGGTTTCCTAAACACTTGTCTACCAGTTTCTTGTTGTGTGAAGGATGTTGTGTTGTAACTGTTATCAGTGGATGCTGATGCATTTGTCGTAGATTGTGTTGACAAAGTACCACATACAGACTTGTCATCTGGTTGTTTTTTCAACGTAATCTCTATCTCTGATTTATCTGATAATTTGTTAAGGCATTGATTCAGCGTTTTCAGAGACATTTTACAACAAGTATCTTGTTGTGTGGAGATTCTTGTTATTTTACTGCTATCAGTAGCTGTTGGTGAACTTGTCATATATTGTGTTGACCAAATATAACCATTATCTAAACTACATGGTGAGATGATACCACATGCAGAATTGTCATATGGTCGTTTTATCAACGTATCCTCTCTCTCTGATTTATCTGATACATTGTTAAGGCTTTGATTCTGTGTTTCTGTAGACACTTTACTTCTAGTGTCTTGTTTTGGGATGACTCTTGTTTCGTTACTACTATCATTAGATGCTGATGATTGTGTAGGTTGTTTTGACTGTGGTTGTTTACAGCCGGTGGTCACTGTTGGAAATGAGGAGTCTTGCATCACTGGAGGACTCAACAAGCCTAATGTAGCAATACTCAACAGGTATGTCATGATGTCTGTATTTCTCGTAAATGTCAGTTCAGTTGTTTGAACACTGGAAAATTTCGATTGCAATTTTCGACCCTGCATTATCAAACATTGACTTAATTTAGTAACGACAAATATCTGAGCGTCGTTACTTTGGTCAGACTCAATTTCTGACTTGAACCTAAGCATTTCATCATGTAAGTCATGTGGGTTTATATCATTAGTATTCTTTTTCATATCGTTATGTCTCGCGTCAAGTTCTGCTAGTGTTGTTGCTTCTATTTTGTCAATTATTTGATTGATTTCTTCTCTGTATTTCTGTAATTCTTGTTTACAGTTGGCTTTGCTTTTATCCAGGTTGTCTTCCAATCTGTCATGTTGTGTCTTCAGTTTTTTCATTGCCTTGATGGCCTCCGTTAAATCACTGTTGATTTGATTTACTTGATCTGCAGGGAAGTTTGATCGTACATACGTTAGTATGTAGTGCATGGCATCACGTGCACATGACCTGAAAATGAGTTTCTTTTGTTAATACCAACGTACCCTGTTGTGCTTTATTCTATTTAGGTAATTGTGTAAAACACAATAATTCCAAATGGGTAATAGGTTCAGCTTGAATGTGAAATCATAATATAATGTGAACAAGCTATTTTCACGTTCGTCGATATACAATGAATGTTTATGTTTTAGTTACATATTAAAATTAGTGACCTTGACATTATCTTACGAACGCGTTATAACATATCATACAATGTATAAACTTTTGATGCTTTCTAAATATAAAGAAGTCACAATTATTAAACAAATCCAATTGTTGCGTGGTCAGTTATTCAAATTTAGATTATAATATGTTTATCACTTATAAGGATCAAATAAGGAAGAAAAATACCCAAACTTATTTTGCAACATCTTAATCTTACAACATTGACTCGAATTATATTTTACAAACATGAACATACATTTAAGTTACAAGCTTGAACATATGTAGTGAGTAAGAACTAAACTACTGAGTCAGTATAACTCCGTAACTTGCGACAAGTATTCAATAATTCAATTATCAAATTTGAAACCAACATAACCATTATACGAGTCCTTGTAAGATAATTAAAAAGAAAAAAAATGGTATCTCGAAAATTCGACATAAACGTCGGGAGGCCTTACTGGTGGTGCTTCGTGAGAAAGCATGTTTGTGACGACTGTTGTGTGTTTTGTAAGAAAGGCAAGTTTGTGAAAATACTTAAATTGCAATGTATGTACCACTCATTAAGAACGTTGTATTTGATAATTATACATGTATGTGTGATATGTGGCCTCTTGTAATTCAAACTTGATATGGTGTAATCATCTGAGAAATTAGGGAACAAGATGGTTCAGACGACAAATATAAAGGATAAAGTCAGCTTCACTTTAGTTTTTGAGTGGCAAACGTTTCTGCGAGGGAAGAGAAAGTCTAGAAGACGACGAGGGAAGAGGGAGAAAGAAAAAACACGGAGCGACGTTGATGACGTCAGTCGCTGGAGCATTGAGTACAGACCGGCGGCTGACAGTAAGAGAAGTTTGACGTTGGCTATGGAACAATACACAGGATTATAATCGAGAATCTTCATATGTCTAAGGTTTGTACATTAATATATTTGGAAAATACATAAACAATAGTTTAAAACTAAAATGCTATATCGAGTTCAATATGTTTTCATTTCTAGCAAATGAGGAACCGTAGATACCAAATTATTCAATAAACGAAACAACGAACTGAGCAATTTGCGTTCATCATAAACAAGAATAATATACGCTCAACATTACTATACATGTTTACTAACTTATAAGTATGAATTTTGCCTGCAGGTACATGCACGATGGGTCCCTAGACTTCTAAAATATCATGAGAATGAACACTGTGTCCACGATTCAATGACCTTTCTCTAGAAGTACGAAGAGGAGGGTGATGTGCGTTATCATTGTATGAGTATGAGTATGACTCCGGATGGTACAGGGACATTTTCAAAAAGTGGATTCATTGCCGCCCCCAATGTGTACATCATGACGGAGAGTACTTCGTAAAAATTGACAACAAATGTCATGAAAAGAGTGTGACGTCGTTGAGGTCGTCTTGTGGTTAATGACCGTGCCGGGTCCTCGCTTGTGCCCATCTTCAGAACCTTGCAATTTTTGTTCCGTGTGTAGTATTGTGTTCATATTTTGGCTGTATGTAGCGTAAATATTCCGCTTTTCTTATGATGTATTTTTATTGAGAATAATTAAACCATATTATTTCTATCAAAGAAATCCTGTTTATTTTGGATCATCTCTCATATACGCATACATAAATACATAAGTTAAAACCATGAATGTATGCAATAAGGATAACATAGAACATATAGAGGTTTGTAATAATTTATTCAACAAACGTGAATGATATACATTTATAAAGATGTAGGTATTCATAAACTTGACTTATCACAATTATATACAGAAGACACAAATACAACAAAAACATTACACAATACTCACATGATTTAATATTATGCAATAACACAATCACGCAAAAAGTCAAATGAAGCACATCGAATCGAAGTACGTGAATTTGCACATTTAATATCAAAATACACATAACTCACAATATCAAACATCAAAACATCAAGAGGCACTGCTTTTCAAAGAAGTCAAGAATCTTGGTTTGCTTTTTTAACACAGGCTCGTTAAATTATTTTTGTTACAAATGCATCGATAAAATCCAAAGAGATAAAAAACACGATCATTGTTATTGAACTATCCTATGCATGTCCATAGATCTTCAATCACTAGCACGAGCTAAAGACACTACGGCTGGTTCACAATCGGTCTCATCATCACTTCCGTATTCCGCGGCGTAAGCTGTTCGTTGGTGTATCAACTCCTGGATGATGTCGGACTTCTCTACGGGTGCACAGACGGGAATATGTAAATCCACATTTACAAAATCATCAATAAATGACTGATACAGTCATAAAATTCGACAACGGAATGTCGTCATCGGTATCTTCCGTATCAGACAAATCATGTGTCTATGGTTGCAGGACCGAGAAACCTGCGTGTCTGAAACAGTTAGATAGATAGTGTTGCAGCAGACACATTTCTCCAAGCGTTTTTCAACATGCGTAATCCGTCTAAAACATTTACCACAAAGCCTGCACCTCGATCTATGGCGCGAGTCTTTCTGGCGATAAGAATGTTTCTATAATGAATAATTAGATTCTTAATTACATCCTGATCCATTGGCTGTGTAACTCGTTGTATTTGGGGTTAGGAAATCAGGCCTTCTGATGTTTTTATTTTTGGGTGTGCTGGACAGTTGTCCACTATCGTCACTATATTGCGATTTTTTCTTGACAATTGTTCGTCAAGCTATCTCAAAGACAAGATGTGAAAACGCTGTTGTCATCCAGACTTTTTTGTTTGCTTTGTATTCAGTGGAAAGAACGTGGGCATTTTAAACAACAGGTACCCGTTTCATTAACATTCTTATCTTAACTATTTTCTTATCTTATATATTCGATTTAAGGAGATTTTTAAGAATATCATAAACCGTTGCAGAAACTCTTTTCTTAAAATCATTTTCTTGAAATCCGGAATTCGCTAAGAATGGGTTTTTACCAGCGGTACAAGTCTAATTCACATACGTATGTGTATAGTAAAATAAAGTCATGTTTGAGAAACACGAAAAGTCGGTCAACGTACTTACCGACAAACTTAGGTAAGTTTAGCTCTTTGTCAACGAGGAAGGCAACTTGAACCCTTAAATTTAAGATATTGCGTAAGAAATTGTCATTTTATAGGTTATATTCAGATGGGTTCCACCTATCAAGTATATATCTAACTAATATACAAAAAAAGTATTGTTTACAACCTGTAAGAACGCGCACGCGGAATGTGACGTCATCACAGCACTATCACTTTGACAACAATAACATATGATGCGGATGAATCCGAGGTAAAATGAGTGCTCACGGTTAAGCTTGATAAATGTAGGCACGGACATACAAAAAATGTATATATGTCCGTGATATAGGTAATTATTATGATATTATGTATAAAGTCCATTATAATGCATGCAAAATTCCTTCTATAGATACAGTTTGTACTGACAGATAAAACTGCGATCGGAACCATACCCCATCCACTGGATTTAAACAGCGGTGGACTTTAACTATTGATTACAAAAGCTAAATGGTAGCATACATGAACAATTCTTGCTATGCAATATGATATGTTGTCGTCTGTATTGTTTGACGACAGCCTTATTGATTTATTACCTTGTAGACTTAGGATTAGAACTTTTGTGAAATAAACTAATTATTAAAAAGTCTAAGCCTAAGTCTAAATCTGAAATTGTGAATAAACACACAATGTACATACATGTACATGTGTATATACAAAAATAACGAAATATTATACATTTGTCAATGGCAGTATTATCATTTGACATGCACAATGGTAGGCCTATGGTTGATGAACATAATAAATTCATAATATAGTACTCATTACATTTTCATTGAAACAATGTGAAAAATAATCGAGTAGTTAGGAGAAAATACAATACAAATGTATTACTTATTTATAAAACAACTTATTACTTAGGTTAAAAGCTTTATGAATAAACAATGCCAGATTTTACTTTGTTACTTTCTGAGCTTAATACCTCAACTAATTTCGGTATATTGTATTTTTCCGTAATACTGTTTTATATATTGTTTATGCATTTCATGGTACAATGGACATTCACACAAGAAATGAAATTCATCTTCGATAACATTGCATAACTGGCATTTCTATCTTGGAGTGGTTTTCTTATGGTTTGTGCTATCGACCTTAAATGTGACGATACTCTAAAACGTGTAAGTGATTTTCTAAATATATAAAGTGATCTGGGCGGCAAGCCTTACAGTGTGTTGTGGCGGTTTTTCACTGCGAAGATTTTGACAAAATTTCACTTTTATTCGTTATGTTACAATAACATATGATGTAGTATCTCTGTCGGCAAAATAAATGCCCGTATTACATTTCTATGCTGCTGTTGCATTTTCATTCGTCAAAACATAGTTTCGACCGTAGGTTGGTGGCTTACAATAGCATACATTTACTAATCTCTATACCATTCGTTGTAGTTTAATGCGCAATATATTTATATATGCATGTCCATGTTTCAGTGGTGTAACATTACAAAAGGAAAAATGTTAATCTCCAGTACATGAATAATTTGACGCGCATACAACTAAAGGATGTCGTTTTTATTAAAGTTAAGGTATTTGTATTAGCTATCTTATGGTGGCATATTACTGCCACCAGTTAGCATGATAGCGTTCGCGAATTAATTCGTGTTAATCACTTAATTATTACGATAATTATCTAGCTATCTAGTTAATATTCGTGATAAATTTTCGGTAAGATAAATATCATACAACTAGAAACAGGCTTGAAAGTGCCCAGAACTGCCACCTCTTACCTTTTTATGATGTATTACACTAAATTTAAGTGGTAACACGAATCTTATCTAGTTGTCCACTTATTATGTTACTTAGTAACTCAAATTCGCGAATTTCACTTAAGATTCGTGTTACCACTTATTTATAAATGCAATTTTGGCTTCTAGATGTAAGTGGTAACACGAATCTTATCTAGTTGACCATTTATTATGTTACTTAATAACTCAAATTCGCGAATTTCACTTAAGATTCGTGTTACCACTTATTCATAAATGCAATTTTGGCTTCTAGATATAAGTGGTAACACGAATCCTATCTAGTTGACCACTTATTATGTTACTTAATAACTCAAATTCGCGAATTTCACTTAAGATTCGTGTTACCACTTATTCATTTTGGCTTCTAGATGTAAGTGGTAACACGAATCTTATCTAGTTGACCACTTATTATGTTACTTAATAACTCAAATTCGCGAATTTCACTTAAGATTCGTGTTACCACTTATTCATTTTGGCTTCTAGATGTAAGTGGTAACACGAATATTATCTAGTTGACCACTTATTATGTTACTTAATAACTCAAATTCGCGAATTTCACTTAAGATTCGTGTTACCACTTATTCATTTTGGCTTCTAGATGTAAGTGGTAACACGAATCGTATCTAGTTGACCACTTAATATGTTACTTAATAACTCAAATTCGCGAATTTCACTTAAGATTCGTGTTACCACTTACATCTAGAAGCCAAAAATGTATTTATAAATAAGTGGTAATACGAATCTTAAGTGAAATTCGCGAATTTGAGTTACTAAGTAACATAATAAGTGGACAACTAGATAAGATTCGTGTTACCACTTAAATCTAGTGTTATACATCATAAAAAGGTAAGAGGTGTCAGTTCTGGGCACTTTCAAGCCTGTTTCTAGTTGTATGATATTTATCTTACCGAAAATTTATCACGAATATTAACTAGATAGCTAGATAATTATCGTAATAATTAAGTGGTTAACACGAATTAATTCGCAAACGCTATCATGCTAACTGGTGGCAGTAATATGCCACCATACTATCTGAATAACAACTAAGTAGTTATGTTTCAAATTCAAATATATCTCTTTCAGGAACATGATATGCCTTTTAACAATAAGTGACAAAAACATGCATCATATGTGCACGCAACGATCAAAGATTTGCTATTTAATTGCTTAATTTTCAAATAATACCGACCATCTGTTCAGACGATATAATATTCGCTGAAGTGTATCTTACTTACTCCCATTACTGTATTATGTAACGACATTTGTTACTTTCTATACCATTCGTTGTAACTGGAACACACACATGTATGGTCCCTGGTTGTAACATATAGTATATGGATGCATGTCAATGTTTCAAGTTGTCTCTATTGCTTTTCAACATAAATTATAATGACATTGACCAATACATGTACTTATCTTGTCAGTCACATTAAAAAAGGATGAACTTGTATTTTTGATGATGGAGTGCAATTAGTTAATATCGTACCATATGTGCATCATTAATTATATCTATTCGATAGTTAATATTATGTATAATATTTAATTAAGTTTCACTATATTAAATTTCACGCCTTAACATATAAAAAGTAAACTGTCACCTTATGATCAACCACAACAATATGTATCTCAATGCTATTCTATAAAAAGTCGCAATTCCCTCTAATGTTTCCCTATAAAGCGCAAATGTTAATTAGCTTGTGTAATCGCTGCAGCCGGGTTTATCACATTTTGTAATCAGATGTCATCCTGCGCGCGTATTGTTCGATACCGATTACGCGTACACCGCAATATATATCTAGTGTTCTCGAAATTATAGAAAAAACTGACACTTTTTAACATTTTAACAAAAACTGTTAAAAGGGATAGCATAAGAGAGCACACACAATAATGCTAAAACATGCGTTCGAAAGTACACATTTTGAACTTTAACATATCTCTGCCAACAGTATCTACCTCTTTTGGAAAATATTTAAATTCAGATATATTGTTTTAGCCCCTTCTTATTTCATTGTAAACAGTGACTTTAAAATAACTCATAATACAAGTCTCACTACTAAACCTTGATACATGGAGATACCAAACGGATTCTTAAACCAATTATGTGTATATTAGTCACAGCTTTAACGTTGAAACTATATTAGCCATATTGGATACATATGCGACTGCTTGTTATAATTGTTGTTTCTTCAAATTGCCAACTTTCTGGTCAATAGTGATTGTTAAATGCAGTAACAGACAAATTGTGAATGTTCTTATAATGTTATTATAATCACGAACATATAAACCAGTAAATCACTGATGCACAAGATATACCGACTTGTATAGTCTGCACAAAATAACTACTTATAACATGATATAGAAATACATTAGTTAATATGATAATGTAACTAGATATACACAGGGCAAGCAAATCAACAATTCCGTTATCTGCAGACCCAGGGTTTCAGCGCTAACAGCTCTTTGATTAAACATGGCCCCCACATATGAGTGGTATGGTCACCCGGCATAAAACCATTCCACCATTTTGTTTAACTAGCATGCGATTATTGGGATAAATCAAACCAGACAAACCACACCTGGAAGTAGTTCGGTCACTTTGATTTACCAGTTTAAGATCTGCTATAAACAAATACAGAAACTGGCTTTAGCTGAAACCCAGTTGGTGAAAACAAATGACAAGTTTGACAACCCTGTTTTGGATTGAAACCAGTTTGGAACAAACAAATTCGCCTAATATCAAACTTGGACTCGATAGGTATGGCTGTACGAGTTGAGACATATTGGGTCACCTCGTGTCAAAAACTAAGTCACTAGGGTCATAGGAAATATTATTTTTGTTCGAGAGATCATTTTGACCACATATTTTTGTAACCTGGTCAGAGTGTATACCAATATAAAAATATATATATTTTGTCAGGTTTGATACTGCGTAAACTGGGTAAAATCTCGGTATAATAATGACAAACCTTATTAACACTATATAGCGGTCACAGTTTTCGCATACTCTCAATGAACCCTGGTCAGAATGTTAGTTTTTATACATTCTGGGTCATTTGAAACACTGAATCAATTATTATACACTAGTTAAAGACTCATCACAAAACATTGGATAGATAATTTATCGTATTGTGAATATACATACTTGTGGTTTAAGGCGAAACACACAGAACATCCCACAATGTCCTCTACCTCACAGTACATATTTACTAACTCCATAGGGTGGTGTTGACACACTTCTGTAATGGGATGGAACCTCATTTTTCCAGTCCTACTTGGTGATGATTTCGAGGTTTGTGGGTCCAACAATAAATGTCCAGACATCGGTTGCAAACTGTTATGACTCTCAACACATGTGACACAAAAATATTCTTCACAAGTAACACAATACTTCAAAGCGCTTCTGTTCCTCTTCTTCTTGCTGCATGGTGTACAGCATAAATCAATAGAAACGTCACCGCATGAATTTAATTGAGTACGAAACAACTTAGTGTCCTGCATCTCTGCCATCTTGATGAATTGTGTTGTTGTCAAACAAGTGGGTAAGGAAATTTTTACATTTGTCATATAAATAACTATAAATAGGATACAAGTAAGAGAGACGGTTTCGCAAACTTGTAAACATCACTGAAATGCACGCACTATACGGAAATCGCTACAAGGTCAAACATATTTTGTAAACATCATGCTATGCTTAAACATATCCCTAGCTGTGTATGTGACTTAAACCCACTTGACAAAAACTTTTCTGCAAACTGTAGATAACAGGCTATATGGCTATGTAGTGTAGGGTTCAGACGAAAGAAATAGTACAATATTTGCACCAGTTGCAAGTGCTATCAAATGGGTAAATAGGACAAAATACTGTTTGACCATACTATATATTATTTGTTATTTTGGACAGATTAAACTATTAACTGATCAAAAGTCCGGAGACTTGGACTGTTCATGTTTCCACCAACATGCAAAAACATTCACATCTGCAAAATGAGCAAAATGCAAAATAGACCCACTGTTCGTCTGTTTGTCTGTCCATCACAAAATCTTGTGTCGCGCATATCTCCAAAAGAATATTAGCCAAAGTCATAAATATTTACGAGAATGTTCACCAGCCTCTGTAGTTGTGCATGTTAGGCGGTGTCCAGTAAGAGCAAAGTTATGGCCCTTGACTTAGTTAAAATATGGTCTACAGTGTATGCAAGTCTGTGTCGCACATATCTCAAAAGTATATGAGCCATAGTCATAAAACATTAATACAGGAATGTTCATAAGCATTTGTTTTGTTTTGCACCTGGGGATTTATGTTTGGGTGAGCCCAGTAAGTGCAACGTTATGGCCCTTGGCATAATTTAAATTAGGCATGTAGAGCATGGACTTTTAATGATACTCTTTTGTCAAATATTATTTTAAGTAAAGTTATAAACCTTCGAGTAGGCATTTGAAGTTTTGCATCCGGGGTCAAGGTCACTGTTCCTTAAAATACATCAATGGTTTTATGCCCCCATTCTAAAAATGGGTCATATAGATTTGACCTTTTCCGTCCGTCAACATATCTTATGTCGCACGTATCGCCAACAGTTTATCAGCTAGATTCACGAATCTTCAAAGGAATGTTCACCAGCATTTGTAGTTGTGCACCTTGAGATTCATGTTTGGCTCCGCCGAGTAAGTGCAAAGTTATGACCCTTGACTTATCATCATAATCTGTAAAGTTGGTCACTTGGTAATATTGATTCACATTCACAAACTATGAGCAGTATAATATGAAAGCGGGGGCATCTGTGTCAGATGGACATATTTCTATTTTAATATGGTTCCAAGACGTTCGTGGTGACCTTTTTCTTACATTATAAAGTCTATTACTTTCAATATTATTATATTTAGATAAGCTTTCCTTTTAGTTTCAGTTAAAGGCTGTTATTCGTAAATGCACCTAGTATAATTACCACGTGCCCTCTAGATGAGAGCGGCAATTGTGCAAGTACAGACATGCAAAAATTAGCCCATTGTGACATCATTGGTTTGTTCCGTGATGTAGTCCATTCGTTTTTTAATCCAGGTTGTTGTAGCTCCTAATTTTTCCACAGTCGTTTTTCGTAGCCATTCCTAGCACCCCTATTCCCATACATGTTTACCCTTGCACTCCCGGTCCCCAATGTTTTGTATAATTTTATTTCCCTGGGGTTTGTGTGCGGAGGCATTATCTTATGCACGTTGTGTTTCATGTAACAACTAAATCTCTCTATCATACACAAGACAAGACTTAGACAGGTATAATAGAGCAAAAGCTAACACGTATGAGGAATGCACAAAGTTTATTGCATTAACATTTATAGTAGACCTTTTATTGTTATTTATCAAGGGATGAAAGCAAACTGGATCTACCTGCTTCTTTATTCATATGCTGAAACAGAGAGAATACGTAACTACGGGGAACGCCACATACACAAGACAATACCTAGTTTAGTTAAAGTTAAAGTTTAGTTTCGCTTTCACCCCACAGTATGCATATTGTAAAGAGCAATTCAAAGAAGTCAGAAATTTGGTTGAGCATATATATGAAATAAGCTTACATTTACAATTTTTTCTTGAAACTTCAGCTTATAAAAATAAATTCGTCAGCAAATATGGGAGTTTGGCAAAATACTTACAAAGAGAGGAGTTTGTTTTGTATTAAGCTTGATTTAGGTTTTGTAATTGTAAGATGTGTAATAATGACGAATACAATTATTTGTGATTGTTTTTCCAAACCGTGACCTACTTTGAATAATATCACATAATAACATTTAACAAAATAAATACAAATGTAATATAAATTACTAATACTCTCACAATTATTATACATCATGAACAATTTAACACATATAATTGCAATTTGTAGAAACATAAATCTATAAAAATATAAAAAATAACAATGTATAAAAAAGTATAATATTGCAATAGAAAGGCATGGTACATGTAATATACAGAAGAACCAGCAGTAACTGTATGTCATAATATTCAAATATTTACACAAACATTAAAATAAGAGAAGCCACTAGAAAGTGAAAAATGCCCTCAGAGTGGAGTGCCTTACATATTTATTACCTTGACCTTACAGACATTGACTTTTGAGGTACACGCCTCATGATGCCTATGTATACATTAGTATAAAGTTTCATAGAAATCTGTAGAGATGTTTAAATGCTATAGCTAAGACACAAAGTGTTCAAGACAGACGGATTAACAAATCAACTAACGAACAGACGAACAGTGTGATTACTAAGTTTCTCTGTATAAGATCATTTAAATACTTAAAGTGAAAAATCAATGGACGGAATTAAAATGGCCGTAAAATGTATAAATATAAAAGTCTTAACTCTGCAAAAACCTTAAAGTTTATGTATATTGTTTGAAATCAAGGGCATAATACTGTTGCCAAATCACTAAAATCTGCCGTAATTCCATCAAAATACCAACACATACAACTATGTTTTATGTTCACCTAACACAAAAATAGAGATTACACAAGTATTTATCAATTTTAAGATTAACCATTGTTGTATTCAGCAAAATCCACTCATATGTCAGGAATGTGTCCTAGGTAAATTCATTATAAACGTTTATGATATCAGATACGAAATCCTAAACGAATACTAAAACATCAAGGTACAATCGCTGTTGGTATATCTTCACCATCAATACTAAACCATCAAGGTACAATCGCTGTTGGTATATCTTCACCATCAATACTAAACCATCAAGGTACAATCGCTGTTGGTATATCTTCACCATCAATACTAAAACATCAAGGTACAATCGCTGTTGGTATATCTTCACCATCAATACTAAAACATCAAGGTACAATCGCTGTTGGTATATCTTCACCACCAGCAGGAGCGTCTTCTGGTTTCTTAGGTAATGGATTGCTGATCTTTACACTTTTACGAGGGTCACCAGCTCCGATCGGTCTGAAAGGAACAATTTTCAAAATATCATCAAATACACACATATCAGAATGTTATAAGGATAGGAATTTTATCCAGTCAATTGGAAAGTTGACAAGATAATTGAAATGAAATCTGACAAAAATGAACATATGCAATCAATACCCAAGTAATTTTATATACAATGTATACATGTATGTATTACGCCTTATTCAAAGTATAACAAACTTCTACCAATGCAATTTTTGAAAATCAAATAACTAATATTCCTCTTGTTGGATTACATTATATTCCAATTAAATTACAACATACAATACTGATATAACATATATAAATATTCACAGTAAGCCCGATTGTAATTATTTTGTATTTCCAAAATTGGAGATGATTTTTTGTAATGCTTCTATACACAAACTATTTCTACGATTATTATCATCCTCATTATTATTCGTATAGAGTTTTAATTTCCGTCTTCACAAAAATTCAGCAAAACAAAATCGCTTTCGTAATTAAGAAATAGTATAAAGGTAAATTCCACATACATAATTGAGCGCTGCTATGGGATTTACAATCTCTTCTGTAAGTGATGTCATTTCAAGAAAACGCAACATGTGATGTCACTATGTGCAAGCAGGAAACAATATTTACTCCACATGGTCACTTCGTTTTCCTATTGCCATATGGGGCAAATATTGCTTACTGTCAGTACATAGTGACGTCCCATGTGACATTTTCTGGAAATTACGTCACTTAAAGAAGAGGTTGAAAATCGTACAGCGGCGCTCATCAACCCTTCCACAATAATATATAGATCACGTATGTTCTACATCCATTCATTTACCATATAAAAACTAACTAAACCTCTAAAATCCAATAAAATTAAGTTACAATACGGAAATATCAAGACGGAGGGTACAGAGCGTTTGGCGTACCAAAACTATTGCAACCAAGGTTTTGGTAAGGATGCGGTGTCAACAGTTTCGAGCTAAACCCTCTGTATATGGTTGGTGAAAATATCGAGGTAAATCTTTGTCTACAGCATTGTGCTTGCTATTCTTACTGATCAAAAAAGTGATTGTTACATGGTTAAATACTGTGGCTGCTGTATATTATAGGGGAACCAAGAGGACAAGCATCGTACCACAACAAACTACAACCAATAACTTTATATTGCATGCGCAAACATTAAACATATACAAAGCATGTACAGGTTATATTTCATATAAATAGACAATAATCGTACAACATGCAAAACAGCCCTGTGTTCGGTTACGGCTAACAGTTGCTCACTTCACTGTTATGTTTTGTATCCCTGACCAAACGTATCGCGTTCACTGTAATTAGGGAACCAATAGCAAATGTTAGCCGCAAACACCTTTATTGAACGTAGGCCAGGGTAAATAATGTGATATTCATGCAAAGACTAAAGCATATTGGAAATGATTCTGGCAGTGTGTGTTAGTATGTACTACAATAATAACGATTCTATTCAATGGAAATGAAACGGACACATTTAACAAATATGATTTAATTCAACAACAAATGATAAGCCGTTCTCACAAGCAACTGTGAAAATTAGAGCAGCTAACATTTCTATCCATTGAAACTCGAAAACAATTTGTAATTCTGTTCCTGGGACATGAAAAATGTAATTGTATGGGTAATCTCCATGACATACAGTAAAAAATGTTTTGGGTCACCAAATAACCCAAACCTTAAATACAAGCATGATTTGAAACACGGGATATTGTCATGAGATCTGTCCCTTTATCCCTTCTAGGGAGAGAACTCTTGACAAACTCCTGTGATTTGGAAGCACTATAAACATTAGAGCATAAATCTGTGAAGGGTAACATGAAACAGGAAAGTGCAATATTAACATGGTTTCGTACCAAAATTCTATGATATCAAAGTTTGTAGAAAAGTAACATACTTTTTTACATCATTATATCTGTTAACACACAAAACCCCGAACAAAAATAGTAAAATAAATGAAACTAGACTTGTTCCAAAGGTATGTCTTTCTAACAGCTACAGATAAAATGAAATTTTGGTACAAAGTTACAAAACACAAAAAAGTTTGGTATGGATTTTCTGGTTATATATGAACAAACTTCCAGTTTACAGGCTGAACTTTACCTCTTTCCTTTCTGCAACTTTGGTCGGAGACGGCTAAATGACAGATAAATTAAACATAAAATCTTCATACAGATACACGTATTGTCTGGCTGTTTTGAGTAATGGGACATCTTAGCATTAAGCCTTAATTTGTACAGAACGAGAGGGAGGCAAATACTGGCCCCGATCTCCAAAAGCATCTCAATTTTGCTCAAATCAGAGCCTGAGTTTGAGAAAAATCTCATTTTGCATCTCTTAAATATTTTCTGAGAAAACACTCGTCTAATTTTCGTGTTGTAATACCAATTTTGAGTCCAGTCTCAGATGAGAAACATCTCAACGATTTGAGACAATATTTGAGCTGAGATTTAGCTCAGATTGAGATACTTCGGGAAATCGGGGCCAGTTCTCCACATTACATTATCATCGGGGCCCATATTTCCTCAGAAAGTGAGCTAAGCACAGTATTTAACATTGATGAGCAAACAGATGACAACAATCAAGCTAAGACAAACAGCCCTTTGCAGGGACACTGCTGAACTTGATAAGCTTAAAAGATAAGTGATATTGATAAGGATTCAGTGGGTTACTTTCAAGACTGGTTTGTTTTGCGACTAGAGGTACAATTAGCAGTACATAATAAAATTTAACATCATATATAATTAATTCAATTTTCATTTATCAGTCAATACAAATCATAATCAACGCTTAAAATCAACATACTCAATAATGGAGGCTTATTTTTGAAACCAGTTAACTTTTGAGTAATTTTTTTATTCCAAGAAATTTGTGGCTTATTAGCAAGACCTGCTTATTTTGGGGATTTAAGGGTACTTGTTATATATCACCATTGTTGCAATTTGTGACGCAATATATATTTGCAAGTGTAACGAATGTATTGCAGTTAACACATAGCTTACCTTTCATAAGTCTCTCGAGGCCAGTGAACAAAGTAAGAGAACGTCCAAGCTCTAGTAATACCCTGATAATGTCTGAGTTTATCGACATTTTGTTTACTTTCAAGATTGAAGTCTCGTCTACCAAGTGCGTCTGAACGACGTTTTTCAATCTCTTCCTGCATTTTAAACCTTGCTTCTTCCTCCATTTGACGTAACTGAAGATAACAATTGTAGAATTGTATGTTACAACCCGTTTTGTAATAAAATAATCAAAATGCACAGAAATTAGTACTTTTAACATTTTATTACTAGAAACCTATACACGTGTCTGTATTTTGCTCAAGCTTTACCTTACTTCGAAAATATGACTTATTTTACATTTGTAGTCTGTTTTCCAGTGATATACTGATGAAACAAAACGTTTCTGTCAACTTCGAAATTTTTATTTCAAAACGGGTTTTTATTACAAAACGGGCTGTAAGCTTTTATTACAAAACGGGCTGTAACATTATTACAAAACAGGTTTTTATTACAAAATGGGCTGTAACATTATTTCAAAACAGGTTTTTATTACAAAATGGGCTGTCTCATTATTACAAAACAGGGTTTTATTACAAAACGGGCTGTAACATTATTACAAAACAGGTTTTTATTACAAAATGGGCTGTAAAATTATTACAAAACAGGTTTTTATAACAAAACGGGTTTTCGTTACAAAATGGGCTGTAACAATGGTATAAAAAAATAGAGGAAGTGACATGACTGTCATTTAGGATACAAGAAAAGAATTTGACACTGTATAAATGCATGTGTATGCCACGCATATTCCAAAATTTATGATAACAGATATTGTCATAAAAAAGAGTTTGAAAATAATAAAAACATACAATCAAGTCTTGAAATTTGTCATAAATGTATAAAATTCGAAGGACAAATGTATAAATCATCTAAGCAATCTACAACACTTTAAAATCATCAGGTCAATATATGGCATAGTGCATCTTACTTTCAATAAGTTCTGTCTCTCAGCTTCACGTTTGGCATCTTCTATCTCCTGTAACCGGTTCCTTTCATCTTCAAGTTTTCTATGTTCTTCTGCCATCTTTTCCCTGAAACAATAACACAAGCATATTCACTATTTATTATTAAAACAAAAAGGAGTAAAAATATATAGCATTATTGATACAAGCACTATCTAGCCATAAAATAATCATGAGTAAGTTCAAAAACACCTGCAAAAATACAAAACGTCTCTACAATAATTGTCACCTACGCTCAAAGTTTTTAGGAGTTTTATAAAAAATGGTACATTATGGATACCAGAGGTAATTGCGTTCATTAGATGCACTGCAGTGTCACATTTTTATATGTTTCCTAAAACAACAAATACAATATCCAACATTTGGGCGTTTTTCTATCCTGACCTACACACCCAAGTTAGTACCTGTATCAGACTTATGTTATTGCTAGCAGAGACAATACCTGTATCAGACTTATGTTAGTGCTAGCAGAGACAATACCTGTATCAGACTTATGTTAGTGCTAGCAGAGACAATACCTGTATCAGACTTATGTTAGTGCTAGCAGAGACAATACCTGTATCAGACTTATGTTAGTGCTAGCAGAGACAATACCTGTATCAGACTTATGTTAGTGCTAGCAGAGACAATACCTGTATCAGACTTATGTTTTGCAGCTCCAGAAAACTTTCCAAGTTATAATGCAATGTTTTAGAGTATATCAGTATGAAGGACTAAATGTTCAATTTTTCTAAATTCTTACTTAGCATATTTTGATAGAAAATAAGAGTATGTACGTTTAAATTAAGAATTATCATGTACAGACAACATATAGAATATAATGGGTTGTTGACGTGGATGGAGAAAGTTTATCAGGCAAGGCAGAGGAATTCATCGCGCGAACTGAAGGCGAACCTAAAAACTACCGGAGCCTTGCCTGATAAACTTTCTCCATCCACGTCGCCAACCTATTATTCCATTTATCCTGTACCACATTTCCCTGCCACTACTACAAGACGAATACTTACATTCTCAGATGTTCTGCCTCTCTGAAAGCTTCTTCCTCCTCTCGTATCCTCCTTCGTTCCCTCTCTGCAGCTTCTCGTTCGTCTATCAATCTCTGCATGGCTTCTTCTTCTGCTTGTCTTTCCATTTCTTTCAATCGTTCTTCTTCTTCTTCCTCATGTCTTTGTGCTTCTTGCATTTCAGCCTAAATTTACATTAACCTTTGTCAGAAATGACCGATACATAAAATTTAACGTTACATAAAAAAACTGAGATATTATTAGTTGTTTTAGTATGCACATGCACATACAGTTGGACCATGTTTATACGACAACGTTCTATCTAAATACTTGGTGTCATCCGAAATAAATACCAGGTCCGGATGTATCTTCTCATGCACATCAAATTAAAATGAGCTATTTGAAACCATGTATTATTCGAAATAAAATTTCGGACCAACTGAATTTGAATGAATGAGCTCTCAAGTAAAGATAATAGTTTTTACAAAGATTTTTTTGACACAATTTTGAGATCAATAAAACAAAAATCTTACTTCTTATAAAAAACACAACATTACCTAAACCTAATTGTTAAACTTTTGACATCAAATTAAGAAGAAATGAACAAAGATGTTTTAACAAGTTGAACACAGATTAATAATGTCCATGATTGTACTTAAATCGCTACTTAAATCAATAATACATCTTACGTCATATCGTTCCTGAGCAAGTCTTTCTTCTTCATCTATTCTTCTTTCTTCTTCTTCCCTCATTCTTCTTCTCATTTCAGAATCAGCTATCTTCTCCATCATCTCCATTTCTTTGCGTCTCTTTCCTTCCATTTCTTTCCTCTCTCGTTCACGTCTATCCATTGCTTCCTGTTTCTTTCTCTCTGTAAAAAATAAACCAACTCCAAATGAACTGATCAAGTTTTTCCAAGATCAGCAAAGTTTTTACCTAGATCAGCAAAGTTTAAGATAGATCAACAAAATTTTATCTAGATCAGCAAAGTATTACCTAGATCAGCAAAGTTTTAGCTAGATCTACAAAGTTTTACCTAGATCAAAAAAGATTTACCTAGATCAGTTTTTCTTCTCAATTCTCTCTCCTCCCTTTGCTTCTTGCGTTCATCAGCCAGCATTTGACGTGCTTCATCTTCCGCTCTCTGCATGTCATCTGCCTCACGTTCCAGCCGTTCCATTTCATCTAACAATTCCTTATAGATACAGAATTGTCACGATTAGACAAATCTTCTACAGGCAAAATCATTGCCTCAAACAAATGACCACAACAACAACAACAACGAAAATACTATAGCCAATCAGACTACAGTTTTGACAATACATGTATGATAGTTGCAGCTAATGTGTTACTGAATTATTTAATAATTAATGAATTGCCTTTGCTTTAAATTAAACCTTAAATAGAATTTTATAACCATCAAATTTATCATAACAAACAACATGATCACCAACTCAAGGGTGTGGGAAAAAGACTGTAACTCATATATGGTAAATAAGCAGTTACAGTTGTTTGGCGCCATATTCCTGATATCCAAATAAGTAACATTAGAAAAGTGTTATTTTACCTTTGATTTAGCACTTGTTTGATCTGCTTGCTGCTGCAATAAACGTTTATTCTCAGCAATCTTACGCTGAAGATCTGCTGCCTCCTGCTCTCGTAACTGTAACAAAAAAATAAAATGTGAGAGTTCTCTCCCTTTGTCCTTTCAAGAGTTCTCTCCCATTATCCTTTCTAGAGTTCTCTCCCATTATCCTTTCTAGAGTTATCTTTCTATTTTCCTTCTAGAGTTCTCTACCTTAATCCCTACTACAGTTCTCTCTCATTATCCCTTCTACAGTTCTCTCCCTTTATCCCTTCTATATAAATCCCTTCTCTCCCTTAATCCCTTTCTAGAGTAGTCTCCCTTTATCCCTTGTAGAATTCTCTCCTTTTATGCCTTATAGAGTTCTCTCCCTTTATCCATACCAAAGTATATGAGAATCTATCAGCTTTTTCATCTATACAAATAAAGATATATAAGTCTTCCTTTCAACCTAGATATTGCACATAATTACATGGATGAATAAAACATAAAACACTATTCACATATATAATACAACACAGCTATGATTTCACAGCATATGCTTGGAACACAGTCAGTAAAATATACTGGTCAAAGTGCTAACCCACCAGAACTAGCTAACATTGTTTCTAAAAAGCTACTGGACAAAATTTCTGTTGATTTCAATGACAGTTAGCTATAACATTTATGATCAAACGTTTTTCTATAGTTCCCACGGGTCAGACTATCTGACCCATTCCCAAAGCCAAATATATGGTTTTTTTCCCAATCAGAAGCACCTATGAAAAATCATCTACTGGAGCGACCTGAAGCTCTATGAATAACTCTGGCCATTGTCCCTTATGTCATAAATGTTTGCGGACATTTTGTGTGTGTCTTTTTGACAGTTGATATTATAAATGTAGGTTCGAATGCTTGTATATATATATATGTATATAAAATTTAGATATGAAAAATCTGTTCTCCTAACTATGAAAATTACCAAAATTGGAGATTAAAGTTTTCCGAAATTGGCAAATTTTACGATGCAAATTTTACCAATTCATCTCGGGTCTTTTTCCCAAAATGGACAGAAAAAGGCCTGATGATTCAAATGAGTTTAACTGTCGAAAAAAGTTAATGTAAATTTCACATTCTCCATTTCAGATCACCAGTCATATGGTCGATAGGATTCTCAAAATACAAAATTGGGAGGGTTGGCTCTTTAGACCAGTATAGAAAGTTCCCACATCTACAATATTTACCTCCCTTGTTTTTAATCATCGGCCATTTTGATAGGCAAAACTGATGAGCACTTTTATAGGAGTAATTCCCAAGTATGTGATAATTGAGAAAATACCTAGAGAATTTTGCATGTGACAGCCAGTTTGTCTTCAACTTTCTGTGCCATCTGCCTACATGAGCATAATGAATAAGTAATGTTAATATGCCTGATTCTATTTATCATCATTAACATCATATTCCCTATACACTTTAATGAAGTTTGCCTATCAATATGGCTGACTATTCAGAACAAGGGAGGTAAATATTGTAAATGTGGGAACTATCAATAGATAATTTGTTTCATAAAACAAGGTGGTTTGTATACTATTGTTGATAGCACTTTATGAAAATTTTATACAAAAGTAAAATGGAAGTGAAAATGGATATAAACATCTGAAAATATTTTGTTTCAAAAGTATGAGAAAACATACTCTAGCTATTCTAGAAATTGATTTATTTATAGCAAATTACCGACACATATATTGAAGAAAATATCACTTAAATATTCAAATCTTGGAATTGTGCAATAGTTCAGTAATTTGATAAGTATGTTTATTTGTACATAATGTTTAACAATTAATTATGTTTATAATAAAAACTGAAGCTAAAACTGTAGGTGAGTAATGTTGTAATGTTAATTTAATAGTATCTAAGGTTAACCTAAAAATAAATATTTTTCAATTTAAACATTATAAAGATACAAAGAAAATAACAAAATTAGTACTGTAACTAGCATAATGTTAACATAAATCTATTTCCTCAAATGTCATCAATACACTGTCAATTAAAATGAGTAGAAACTTTTCACATAACCATTTTCACAATACGATATGATAACATGATGAACATCATAACAAACAGTTCCTAAATTAACTCCCTTTGTACCTAATAATTTCTTCTTGCGAAAGTCTGTGAGTGGAACAGTAATTTAAGGGACAAGGATTCTTCATGAAGATAAAGTTCTGAATTATTTGAGATCATTTGCCTATACTGATGTAACTTTAATTGTGTTTGTATGTAAGTGTGTTATGTAATTACCTCCCCTTACATATATCGTTTTCACCATTGAAGGAGTCAGGGTGACAGGAGATTGTCGAGAGTTCTCCCCCTTCTTAAGTATATTTATCCCTTTATCTCATCTAGAGTTCTCTCACTCTATCCCTTCTAAAGTACCAGTATATGTACATGTAGTACTACAGTTCTCTCCCCTTTATCCCTTCTATAGTATATGTATATATTGTACTAGAGTTTGCTCCCTTTATCCCTTCTATAGTATTACATATAGTACTAGAGTTCGCTCCCTTTATCCCTTCTATAGTATATATATATATATATATTGTACTAGAGTTTGCTCCCTTTATCCCTTCTATAGTATTATGTCTACTGGGTATATAGTACTAGAGTTCTGTACCTTTATCCCTTCTATAGTATATGTACATAATAGTAATAGAGTTCTCTCCCTTTATCCCTTCCATAGTATGTGTTTATATAGAACTATAGAATGGATACACAGTCAACACATGGATGAATCATATACACACTCAGGTCTGATACAATGATTTTGTTTCACTATTAGACAGAGATATAAGAAATGTTGTCTATATAACAGAGAGCAACAGTAAGGTTCCTAACCACCACCATAAGTATTCTACCTTATTCCTTAACAAACTCTGAAAAATGAGCAGAAACAACAGAATAACAGACTTCTAGTAGCTTGACTGTCTCCAGAAATACTGTATCAACTTCATAGAGTAAGGCCCATCTTAGGACATTTTGTACACAAATCAGGGGCACTTTTACATGAGTTTAGGACATTATGTACACAAATCAGGGGCACTTTTACATGAGTTTAGGACATTATGTACACAAATCAGGGGCATTTTATTTGAGTTTAGTACATTATGTACACAAATCAGGGGCATTTTATTTGAGTTTAGGACATTATGTACACAAATCAGGGGCATTTTATTTGAGTTTAGTACATTATGTACACAAATCAGGGGCACTTTATTTGAGTTTAGGACATTATGTACACAAATCAGGGGCACTTTATTTGAGTTTAGGACATTATGTACACAAATCAGGGGCACTTTATTTGAGTTTAGGACATTATGTACACAAATCAGGGGCACTTTATTTGAGTTTAGTACATTATGTACACAAATCAGGGGCATTTTATTTGAGTTTAGTACATTATGTACACAAATCAGGGGCACTTTATTTGAGTTTAGTACATTATGTACACAAATCAGGGGCATTTTATTTGAGTTTAGGACATTATGTACACAAATCAGGGGCATTTTATTTGAGTTTAGGACATTATGTACACAAATCAGGGGCATTTTATTTGAGTTTAGTACATTATGTACACAAATCAGGGGCACTTTTACATGAGTTTAGGACATTTTGTACACAAATCAGGGGCATTTTACATGAGTTTAGGACATTATGTACACAAATCATGGCACTTTTACATGAGTTTAGGACATTTTGTACACAAATCATGGCACTTTTACATGAGTTTAGGACATTTTGTACACAAGTCTTGAACAATTTTACATGAGAGTAGGACATTTTTCCTGACTTTAGGACAAATTAGTAGAATATAGGACATTTTTAATATGTTTAGGACATTTTTACCTCAGCTTAGGACATTTTATATGAGTTTAGGATATATTTACATGAATTAAGGACATTTTTACATGAGTCTATGACATTTTTACATGAGTATAGGACATTTTATATGAGTTTAGGACAATTGTAAAAAGCTTAGGAGAAGTTAGGAGCTCTTAAATTGGAACAGGCTTTAGTTGACAAATTAACAACAGCCTTAGTAAACTAGTCAAAAGAACAATAATGATTATATTATATAAATGGCAATTTCTTCAGTTGTAACACAAAGCAATTATTCTGCTTTACCGCTTTGTCTGACCATCGAAATATGAATAAAACAGTTTCAGCAATGTAGTTCACACGAAACTTCTATAACTTAGGATACAATACTAACACTTCCTAACATTCAGGCATTTTGTAAAGCTAAATCATTCTTCATGCATACCAAGGCTAAATTTAAGAAAAAACTTCACCACTATATTGAAAGCAATATGCATCTGTTCATCCTCAGTACCTAGGCTATTCATAAACATATATGATACGGTCATACCATGAGCAAACTGGCTAGCGAAACTTCGTAATGCATGAATATTCATTAGCATTTCTCGACCAATGAAATGGATGGTAACAAAAAGAAGGAATCTCCTTTGTGAAGAGCTATAATCAGCAAATTAAAAAAAATGGCAACCTAATGCGATTTGAAAGCGGCGATCTCATGGGATCGCTCAGAACAGAGATTTCATCCGTAACATCTCTGAAATTTCTGTATCGCATGAGGTGAACATCATGCTGCTGGATTTCATATCATTAATTATTCGAGAGTACATGATTTTTACCTTAAGTTTGCCCAGGGTATCAATATATGTTATGAACAGCCTGGGTACCAAGGATGGCATCAGTTATGCATAAATAAATATGACACTTGTTACCAAGCTACTAACAAATTTACGACAGGCTATGTTCACTGACTTGCTTCAGTAAAAAACTCTCTGTATTAACCACAAAAGAATACTATAGAGCTAAATTTGCATAGTGCAGATACAGAGAGCTTTTTACTTAAGTGCAACATCACTGGATTCTGACATGTCATGAAAATAAAATCACGAGCCTACAGCAGATTAACACTAATAGTACTCTATAATTTTGACACTTTGACATTGATGAAATATATTTTAGTACTGCAAAATTCATACTGTTTTGTCCCAACAGTACTTATAAGTTCTCTCCCTTTATCCCTTCATGAGTTCTCTCCCTTTATCTCTTCTAGAGTGCTCTCCCTTTATCCCTTCTAGAGTGCTCTCCCTTTATCCCTCCTGTAGTATATGCATATATAGCACAATATACATATAGAACAATGTACACATATACTATAGGAGGGATAAAGGGAGAGAAGTCTAGAGCAAATAGAGGGAGAGAACTCCAGATGAGATAAAGGGGAGAGAACTCATGACAATCTCCCGAATACGGAAGTATAAGAATGTCAGATCAAGGGTTTGGTGCAAAGCTACTGTAACTCCTGGGCTAACAAACTGAGTTACGTTAGTTTGTCGCTAAACCAACAAGATGGAATCCAGCATTATGTTACATGGTACCAAACCTTCCTGAATAAACCTACCTGCATCTGTGCCATAATCTTAGAAACAACAATGTATTAAAGATGAATATCATATTCAAAAAATTATCAGCGGATTACGCAGAAAACTCACTCCAAGGAAATAAAAGAATTCTAGAAGTTGAAATCAAGAGGTTGAAATTGTGAATAATGAATTCAAGAATTCAAGATTATGAATTTGTGAAGATGAAATTGTGAATTCACAGTATTTCATAGGAGAGAAATGTGAATGTGACTACTGGTCTTCTGTAGGAAACTGACATGCTGACACGAGTGCACTCCGCAAGACCATTTACCAGCATAACTAAGATTGTCCCATTAGACATTGGAACTCAAACATTATGTAACATTTTACAGGTATGCAATTAGAATTAAAATTTGCATAGAATCAGAAAATTACAGGTCTAGTAAGTGTTGCTTTACTTGTTGAAAGTAATTTTATAATTAAATAAAGAAGATATACATATATTAAAGACATATTCCTGTAGTAAGTTCACAGAAAGACGCAATAAATTGTCGATATATTTCCCCTACCTGTTTTTAAAAATAAATACCAATATAGAGACCATTTAAAATCACTTTGGTGTACGGAATTAAAAAAATTCTCTTCATTAACATTGATTTGTAAATCATGCGCTTTAAATTATCAAAATGAATCGAGTTGCAAAATACGTAAAAAATTTAAACATGAAATCAGGTATGTAAAATGTTCACATATCAATATTTAACATTTACCTGTTGTTCATGATCGCGTCTAGCTCTGATAGCCTCTCTATCCATCTCTTCCTTGGTTTTATCATCAGATGGATCATTCTTCTTCTTTCCAGTCTTTTTCCCGCCTTTACCGACAGGTTTCTTGGCTTTAGATTTAGCCGACGGCTTACCTTCAAGTTGTCCCTTCGCTTCATCTAGTTTTTGCTGAAAATGTTAAACAGAATAAAGACGTTAAGCAGGAATGCCATATAAGCGCTGCTGTGGGATTTCCAATCTCTTCTGTAAGTGACGTCATTTCAAGAAAACGCATCATGTGATGTCACTATTTTCACCATATGGTCACTTCGCTTTCATATTGCCATATGGGGCAAATATTGCTTACTGTCAGTACATGGTGACGTCACATGTGACGTTTTCTTGAACTGACGTCACTTAAAGAAGAGCTTGGAAATCATACAGCGGCGCTCATATACAAAGTACACAGCCATCGGAAAATCAGAAGGAGACTTTGCATGAAATACACTAAACATTAGTGCTAAAAACTCTGTTGACATATTGAGTACCGGTATATTGCAATTAAAGATGAATACAGTAAAACCTCAATAATAAGACCACCGTTTGGAACCCTTTAAAACTGGTCTTATTATGGAGGTGGGCTTTATTTGAGGGTTTACTGTATATAAATCTCGCCTAATAAGATACATCGGGACTTGATATTTGTTTTGGATGACACCAAGTATTTGGAAATAAGGTTGTCGAAAAAATAAGGTCTGACCGTATGTCATCTCATCAGTGATAATATTGCTGAAGAAGTTTTGAAACCCAAGAGGCCTGGGCATGTCAACTGACCACCCTACGTAATAGAAATCTGGTTAACAAGAGATGAAATGCACAACACAATGAACAAACTCTGCTTACCTGTAATATTTGTTTAGCAATCTCTAATTCTTCTTCAGTGAGACCCTCTCCAACAGCTTCAAGTGTTGGTCCTGATAGTGTCGCTCCAACCATCGCAGACACTGAAATAGTGAACGAAATAATTGATAGTATGACAGTAAACCAATCGTTAGTAAATTATTAATAAGACATTTCACTATATAATGTTTGCTGCTTTTTTCGCATTACTTTGGTTTCGAGGTATTTTGGTATTTCGACAATAAAACAATACACTGAAAAACAGTTATTAATTCAAGAAGTCAAATTCATGAGAGAAAAATGAATAAAATCCATTTCTTATTTAGCAGAAGTTTGGATAGAGAACAATACACAAATAATGCTTAAATTGCATTCACTTTCTGAAAAATAAACTTATGCCATATAAAACAAACACAAAGCAAAGGCAATAGTTTCAGCATGTTAAAAATATCTTCAAACAAAAAAAAGTTATATACCATATCAATTTGGCTAGACTTAGTTAACAAAAGATGATGTTAGTATTAATTAATAATGTCAATATTTCAAAAACTAAATAAAATGGAAGATGTTTTTATTCTAAAATGACTTGAGACCTACTACAATCTACCAAAGAATTTTAAATCTTGGTAGAAATAAACTAGTACACTATCATTCTATTTTCATACTTAGATTGAATCTGGGAAAAGTGTTTCCATGGAAACATTGAAAATAACAATAAGACAACAGAAACATCCAAGTCATGCATTCATTATAACAATGTGTTAGGTTAACCCATTTATACTTAGTTTTTTTACATATTCATATTATACAAAATACATCTAACATTTAATACTGAATTCTATCATTTTGTTGCACATGTGCATGTTACAGTAGCCATTAACATGTGCAGGGCTCTAGAAATCCACTAGCCCAACGTCCCGGACTAGTCTAATGCTGATGCTGAATCGGGCTACCAACAGTTGAGTTGAAGTTAATCCAAGACAAGTCTGTTTTGAAAGCTAACAAACTTCAGCAATTGTTCAGTTGTAAGTCAAACCTAAGATTCCCACAAACACATACATGTGATTATTAATTTTAGATTGTGGAGCTATCATTCTGTATGTTTACTTGTTACTAAACTGACCGATGTTCTTGGAAAACATGTTCGATGTCGGACAAGTCAAATTTTACATTTCCATTAGTACAGGATAAGTGTCTTTGAAAAAAATATCAAGAGCCCAGAGGTGCAAATAGAAATCTGGACGATCATGTGTGCGCATAAGCCTACCATGGGCGCACAGAAAGTGCAAGATGTACACACATTGAATACATCTTGCAAATTCTTTCTGAGCTACCATTTTAATTGAGAAAAAAAATGAAACAATCATTATAAGAATACAAACATCTGGAGGGTACATATATTGCTGAAATATTGAAGTTTTGAATACTTTGATTCAACAGAATTGTACTATGTATAAATGGGTTACATCTAATCATTACTAGCGTTCAATTCTTCTGTATAATGTTAAGTTAGCACAATCTTGTAACAAAACATCTAACACCATGCAAATAAATAGACAAGATGTATTTGGTATCAAATTCTGGTTGAAAAATGTTGTAACCAATCATAGAACACAAGTCTCAAAAACTAGAATTTTAAGTTAAACCATTTGTAAAGGCCAAGTATGCACAAGAGAGTGTCACAAGTTCTTTCCCTTTATTTCTATTCTAGAGTTTTCTCTCTTTGTCACTTCTATATATAGTATTTATATATACAAAGGGAGATAACTCTAGGTGGGAAATAAAGGGAAATAACTCATGACAATTCTCCTGTGCAATAATGTGTATTTCCACATTCAACATTACTTATTTTCATTTGTGTTCAAATCAACCACCCACAATGGTGACATATTTTTCTATTAAATATTCAATATCAAAAATTTATGAAAATTAGTGACTGACAAAAATGGAAAAAAACAACATTTTTTGAAAATTGGACAAAAGTCGATTTCACTCAAATACATCTTGTATCAAACAGACTCTGTATATTCCTATATTGGCAATACCATTCCAACATACCAAATAATATCTGTAAAAACCGATAAATAAAAATATAAGAAAAACATTATTTGATAAGTTCATAAAGTTCAAACACTCAAAACCTTACCAATTTACGTGAATACATTGTATCAAAGGTTTGAATTGGTAGGACATTTGGTATATTTCAATATTTGTTATTTATAATAGTTTTTTTTCTTAATTTCAATACATCAAAGGGTTATTACTGACATTGTTTTCAACAAATCTGATTGACCCTTTGATCAGGGTCAGTAAAAATATACCTAGTATAAATATTGGTCTCTATCTGACAATTAAATCATTGAAATGGTATAGAATAAATAATAAAAATTATATTTAACAGTTACACAGGTAAATAATTGAAATTTATATTTCAAAGGCCGTAATTACAAAAAAATAGCAAAATTGCCGGTCATTGAATTGTTTATGAATTCATATCTTCTTGGACAAAATTGTTCATTACAATTAATATTTCTAGTATTAATCAAATTTTGCACATAGTTTGTGCACATTTTTACAGCAATTTTGTGATACTTTTATATTTAAAAATAACACAATACAACATGCTGCCTGTGTTATCAACTGTGACATGCAAGTACAACACCGCTTGTACGCACAATGTGCAAAATATCGTCATAAAATACAACATCAAAAACCAACTTGAACAATATATTAAAATCCGAAACCATTCACCGATATGCAACATTGCAATCTTTTACCTTTGCCATCTTTGAGAAAACCTCCTGAAAATTGCATCATAGCCAATGATTAGCACCATTCACTAATTCCAATATAGGTTATAACCACATGAGATTGTCCCAAGTTCACTCGCTTTATCCCTTCTAGAGTTCTCTCCCTTTATACCTTCTAAAGTGAGGTAAGTTTGATCACTGACTATGGTTGGATGGTAAAACTCAGTCTAGTTCATCTATGGTCTAGTTACTCTGGTCACTCTTAGAATTTGGAGGGTTGAAAATCCTATAGAGGTGTTCCGAATATCGTCTATAGTTCAACCATGTTAAATCGGTGGTTGAACCATAGTTAATGTTCGGAACACCCCTATATAGTATTCAAGCCTCCAATTTCGAAGAGTTAGCCAGACCAGACGGAATTTTATCATCAACCATAGTCACCATAGTCACTATAGTTGGTGTGTGAACTGCCTCAGTATATGTATACTCAACTCAACTCAAGAAGGGATAAAGGGAAATAACTCATGACAATCTCCTTTGGTTTTTACAAAACACCAATGCAGGATAGCATCAAAATGAATTATGCCATTTCATATAATTTACAATAAGTCTACATTTTTTTAACTTATTTCAAAACATTGTGGAAGTGGTGTTTTTTTTCATTAAAATTTAATCTTCAATTTGGATTGAATCTGTTACTAAATTTACATAACTTGTGATTCTTTTTACCAATTCAAAGAATTTCTAAACAAGCATTAAATGAGAAAGATTATTCATGCAAATGTATGTTAACTGTCAATGTCAGTGCAGTGATGCAAAGACTCAAACTAGTTTGTCAATTAAATACCTTAATTGGATTATAATTATGCAACAAATTATTCAACAACTATACGTCCCTATCAGATGGTCTTACAAATTCTGTTTTTGAGGCACTTAAGCGTCTCATTACCATCATAGTCAACCAGGTGGTCTCTACTCGAAGTACCGTCATATTCATCATCTCAAGAAAATAGTTCTATTATAGATTTTATCATATATTTGACGAGTGCAATGGCTGATTTGCCAGAGATAAATCAATTGTAGAATGGCGGGAGTCTTGATATAAATGGCTTTCCTGCATTATTTGTGTCATTTTTGGCGATTGAGTTTTCCCGAACAGTCACGTATTAATTTCTAATGCGGTAATGTGGACCCCTTTCAATGAAACTATAGTCAGACCTCATTCATTCGAATCCATCGAGTCCGAAATTTCATTGCGAATAATACATAGTTTCGAATAGCCCATTTCAATTTGACGTACCTAAGAAGATACATCGGGACCTGACACTTATTTCGGATGATACCGAATATTCGGATAGAAGGTTGTCGAATAAACGAGGTCCACCTGTATATATATACAGTCAACCCTGTGTTAAAGACCACCTGCAAACAAAGACCACTATTGCAAAACCTGTCTGCAAAGACCACCAATTTTATCTCCCATCAGACCATTTTCAATGATATTTAATCTGTTAATAGAGACCACCTGTAAACAAAGACCACATTTTGCTGTTCCCATGGGTGGTCTTTACAGACAGGTTTGACTGTATACTTACTTCTTTCTAAGTCTTGCTCCAGATATTCCCTCGAGTCAGATGCTCGTCTATTCAGTGCATCTTGTAGATGGTCGGGTATTTTCTTTTTCTCTGTTGGAGCTTTCGGTCTTGGTCCAGGCGGCAACAATGGATACACCTTGGAACCTTTCTTGGTCTGTATGAAATATACAATCATTTTAAAGGGGGGGTATAAGTGTAGGGAGTAAGGCCACCGCCGTTCAACCTGGCGGTTTGTTGGTTTCAACCACATGAATGACATAAATAAATCTCCTTATATTTGACAGCATTACTGATTTTTTTCCTGAAAAAGGACTCAAGAATGAATGAAATAAGCATTATGATTACATCACAATTGAACTTAAATAATTTGGTAAATTGTATAACTAAAACAACGAATATCTTTGCATAATTTGAAAATATGCAAAGACTTCTTACATTGCAAATGACAATTTCCTGACAACGCAAATCGTCGGTCTAATTCCAAAGGGTCGTAAGTCCATTTTTTGAACAAAATGAGTGTTGGGTATCGTTGGAATCCTCTTTTCAAGCTCTATAGAATGAGCTGATTTACAATCATATAGAACTTGTAGTTTGAACGTAAAATGCAATTCGAATAGGGCGTAACTCTAAAACGTTAGAGCATTCCAAAACTTCAATCGCGTTTTTCTCGAAAGTAATGAAATGCAACATACGCCCCTTTGGAATTAGACCGACGAAATGTATGATACTCAGGGTTTGGAATTTCTACGCCCGACATGTCTGACGTGATATATGGATAAAACAACCAAGATACTTATCCATTGTTTATGATCTTAAATCAGTTTTCTTCACATTTATAATATTGTCAATAAACTGTAGCACCAACCTTTTTAAGACCAAGAGCGTCCAATTCTGCAGCAATAGCGTGAGCATCTGTAAGATATGAATATAGAACATAATGAACAGTTGGACAATATGGCAGGTATTGTACACCATACATGCTCATACACTGCACATTTTGAGAACGCTTAGTAAGCCTAACTAGCCCTCAGTTTGGTTTCCATAGCAACAGTTCAAGTTTCTCAGTCACAGAATTAAAACTTACAGCACATTTAGCCAATAAAATAGATTTGTTTTATAACCAAAATATACAGATAGCTGAAATACATTTATAAAGAAAACAAGTTTTAAAGATAGTTACAATTTTTTGAAAGGAACACAGCCAACATTTATTCTTGATAGTTGAATAAACAGCATTAAGACATCACTTTATAATGTTTTAAATAATAATGATGGCAGTGACAATATCATTATTTTCTCTTAATTCTATGACACAGCTGCTTTAAGAAGATTGTCTCTTACATATAGCACTATCAGGAGTTTGTATAAAACATAAATGCAGTTATATAAACTATATGTTAAAGCATGCAATCTACATGAAATACAGACTTTTTAAAAAAAAATTCAACAACAAGCAAAATTGTTACATGCACGCAAGATGCGCATTTTTTGTTTTATCCAAACATTTTTACATCATCCAAGTTATCTTTTTAATTTAAAGAGTAGCTAGCTAACTGTGAAATACCAGAATTTTATGTTAAATAGTGCGATAGAAATTTTAGAGAATCAATTTAAGTGTAGAGAAGAGACAGAGAGTAGCAGAGATGAGATAAGACAATTATAATCTTCAGATTCGCATCAATTACCCACCTCTGTGCGATTTGTATACTAGTTACTTCAGATTTAAAAGAACTCGATCTATCATTCTGCAAGATTACTTTTATTAACTGCTTGATAGAACAGTTCATTAAACATAACACATCTTTTAAAAGAAGACTTGATTGGCAAATGTTAATAAGTATATGTTTGTAGTGGTTTTGATTAGTGAACTATTACATTCTGACACGCCATAGACCTAAGTTGATTATTTAGGATACAAGAATTAACTCAGAAATAATTGCAGTTTAAACCTTTTCCAATGCATTAAGTTATCTTTTTCACAAGTACAAATGTAATACATAATCTATAAATGCATTTGTCTGCATGATCCCTTGATAAACTGCAACAAACCTAAATTACCATATTCGAGGGCTCAACGCAACAATGTCATAACTCCTATATAAATACATAGGAGTTACGACATTGTTGCGTTAAGCCCTCGATTTATCGTGTTTCATGAAACATTTGTAATTAAATTAACACAAATTGCTTTTACTGCGCCAATGGATTACTTGAAATCATTTCATAACAATAAGGTTAAATCTTTCAACATAGCAGAGTAAGAGGATTTAAAAGTCAGAATAAGTCAACATTATCAAAATGTTACAATGTGTGCCATGAATTTATAGGCATTTCACAACAACATGACTCCATGTTTAATATTCAGTTCAATACAATACCATCACCCATTGTGTAGAAGAGGAAAACAACGTAGTTAAGTTAATGATATAAAATCATGCAGAACTGGTTATAAGAACAACTCATGCAAACTGGAAGCACGATTGTAAAAGAGAAAACATGCAAATCAGATGTGCTTCAACAGAGTAATGATTTCGAAGAATTGAATACAGAAATAGAAGATGACAAGCTCAATTTACAAATAACTGAAAAGCTAATACTTAACCAGACATATATTCTGTAAAATCTGACAGAAATTGGAAAAAAAAAGTTTCTCTTACTTTCAATTCTATTATCATCAGTTTAACGTTTTACATTAACAAGTATCTTCGAAAATCTGAGATGATGACTTTAGTATAAATTAGGCAAATTACAAATTCGAAATTAATCCTGCATTACTTGCGCACAAAACACTGCTCTAAGACTAAAATGCTTTTCTAGCTTTATAATGATTATCAGCAATCAATTTCAACCAAAAAGACTTGCAAAGTTTATCTATAAATAAGTATCAGTACCTTTCTCTCCAGTCTCAGTGTTATCACCAATGTCTGCATCATTGTACAGCCCTTCACCAGGTTCTTCATCTAACCTACTAGCAAGTTCTGATTCTACACTAAGCAACCCTTCACCCTCTAATACTGCAGATTCCATTTTGGGTTTTCCTCCATCTCCTTTCTTGTCACCGTTGTCTTTGTTACTTACTTGTACCTTTGATTTATCACCTGGTGAAGTGATACTTTTTGTTTTGTTGCTGTTTTTGTTTTCAGTCACTACAGCAGATTTGGGTGCAGTGGTTTTGATTTCTGTTTTAATAGGCTTTGGAGTTTTGTCAGATTTGGGTTCTGTCTTCATTGTAGCTTTTGGTATTGCTTGTTTATTTTCAGGTTTGATATTTACTGTTTTCACTGGTTTAGGAACTTCTGGTTTCTTTTCAACAACCTTTGGTGGTTTTGTTGTTTTACTTACTGGTCCTACCTTTGTATCAGCTACTTTTTGTACTGCATTAGCTGTAGGAACAGATATGGTTGTACTTGGCTTTGGAATTTCAGGTTCATCAGAAACATCAGCTTTTGTTTCATCCACCTTCTTGTTCCTTCCAACTTCTTCCAGTGCTTCCAATTTTCCTGCATCTACAGCCATGTCACCTTTAGGCTGTTCAACAACTTCTTCCAGTTGCTGCTCCACTGGTGATGGTATTTGATCAGTTTCATTAATGATCGTGTCATCTTCAATGTCCTCTTTTTCCAATACTACACTTACAACTTCACTATCCTCTTTATCAGCAACATCTTCAATTTCAGTACCTTCATGGTGTACAGACTCGACCTCATTCTGAATTTGTTCATTTACTTCAATATTACTACTGTCTTTATCATCTCCACCAACAGTTTCTTCTTTAACAGGTTCATTAATAGTATTTGTATCTTTAGTATCATTAAGCTCAACTTGAGGAGCAGCTCTACTACTGACAACAGAACTAGGCCTAGAAAGCTTTTGGCTAGAAGAGTTCCTAGACTGGGATAGATTTTCAGGCTCTGATAATTTATCAGCTGCTAATATGTCAGAATAAGAGGCAGTAGATCCACTAAAGCCAGTCTGCTCATCATTGACAGTCTGATTTTCTTCAGAATTGCTTCCATCTATACAGAAAATACACCACATAGAAATACAAAGCATTTACCATATCCCATTTACAAAGTCGGAGTCAGAAAGTACCCTAGAGTATCAGATACCATAGCCAAATAGATTGGAAACACTATCGTTGTCTTCAAAGATATCTACAGCATCTTTATGAGAGAAAACTGTATCATTGACCAATGAAATACTGGCATCTATGCCATCACTGACAAGCAAGTTATTTTTATTTTATAATTATACAATTAAGATATACCAAGCAATTCAAGCAAATTCCTATATGCCTTTCCCTAATTAGCCAAATGATGACTATTTGTACACTGTAAGCAATGACTATAATATCATGCAAATAAATTTCGAAGTCCTATACATGTAGTTTATGCAGAATACATAATATAACCATACCACAAGCATTAACAAGCTATTCTACATTTGTTTTACAATATTTTACTAAACGTAATACATACAAAATAATGTATACGGCAAATTTGACCTTACATTTTATAACCTTACATATTTATAAAAACAGTCAATAGGGAATTGAGTAAATGTTTGCTGACCATGCAATTTGAGGGGATAGTATCCTTAATGTATTGGAATTATATCCATCACTCTGATATAAATAATTATGTTTGTAACATATTGGATGTCAGGGAGGCCCTGTGGTCAAGGGAAGAGCGCCCGACTCTTGACCACAAGGTTGTGTGTTTGAGTGCTGTGATGAGCGGGGTATGAACAATCCTTACATTTGGCACGAGGACTGGTTGATAGCCCGGAAGCAGTCATTGAAAATGATTAGTATAAGTTGTAAGAACTTGTTTCACAATTGATGTAAAATAAATAAGTTTAAATTAAAGAATTAAAGGATTTCAAAAACTGTGACTATAAAGCATGCAGGAAAGTCACAATAAAAATCTTGTCCTGGAAAAAGTACGGGAAATAGGCAAGGCGGTTAACCTCCCATCTCATTGTACGTGTCAAATCACAGTAAAGGTGTATCACAATATTTAAAACTCAACCTTCACCACGCATAATAACAAAGTCACCATGAAAATTGCAACATTAAATATCAAAAATGGACACCTCATAATTATGGTACAATGGTACAATACAGATATTGAGATATTTTTTTATCAATTTCAGTAAGAAATTAAGAAGCTGGCTTGTGGTGTTATGAGTGTACATTTGTCTTGAAATCTCTTTGTGAGCATATAATACAAATAGACAGACATAACTCAAATGGAGAATTTGAAAAAATATACACTGAAACTCGAGGGTTCAACGCAAGACTATCATAACTCCTATGTATTTATATAGGAGTTACGATAGTCTTGCGTTGAATCCTCGAACTGCTTCCTTCCCAAAAATGAGTTACACTTGAAAATCCATGCACTATGTATGAAACATGTAACAAGTGTGTTGAAAATGAGTGCACAAAGACGGTTGTATGTATATTTTTTTTCAAATTAATTAATGTGCCAAATTGAATAAAAATATCGGCATTGTCTCATTGTACGCACTAGTGTATCAAGTGTCCAATCAAATGTGAGTAACAACAACAACAATAACTATAGAAAAGTAACAAAATTATCAGGTTACTATGGTAACATTTACCTTTCTCTTCCAATCTGTCAGATTCCAATACTGGAAGTCTGTACTCATCACCACTGTAAACATGCGGAACATTGTGAATACAAGAATAATGTTAACATAGCAGAAATAGAAATTTAATAGTGACATCTTCAATTAAATTATTAAAGGAACATTTTTTATAAAGCAGGGCTCTAGAAATCCGGTAGCCCAACATCCCCAACTTGTCTAATGCTGAATTGGGCTACCAACAGTTGAGTTGAAGTTTAAGTCCCGGAAATTTAGTCTGTTTTTAAAGCTAACGAACTTCAGCAACTGTTCAGTTGTAAGTCAAACCTAAGAATCCCACAAACACATACATGTGATTATTAATTTTAGATTGTGGTTCTATCATTGTGTATGTTTATTTGTTACTATATTGACTAATAATCTCGGACAACTAGCTTCCTATGTCGGATAAGTCAAATTTTACATTTCCATTAGTCCAGGGCAAGTGTCTTTGAAAAATATTCTAGAGCCCTGTAATTTGGGCTGTATCTTTTTACACTATAGAGCAACATATCTTGTGATTGTGTACAATTTCATTGGACTTTAACTTCGATTATCTCATATACCTAAATTGAAACATGAGTGCAATAGTTAATATGTTCTCTAACCAACATGCCCTGGACTGGAATCCTACGGAACGCAGAAGAGGCTGACTTGTCTAGACATTGAGAAGGACCCTGGATGCTGAGTTGAGGTTCACCCTTCTATCTTGGGAGGAAGTGAAGGAGATAGCCCCAAGACAGAAGGAGGGAAGTAGTGAAAGTCCTTGTGTCCACTCTTATGCAAAAGAGGATCAAGAATGAAAGTAAATATCAGGTGTCTTCATTTGGCCTCTTAATCATTAAAACTTTAAGATGTTTGTTGTCACGGTAACATAAACCTGAAACTTACCCTTGGTCTGATTCAAGGATTGACTTTGACCTTTTTGATTGTGCTACAAAATTAAAAAAGACAATTATTACATCAATACAATAAAATGTTAAGAACATAGTTTAGAAATGATAAAATTGACTCTAGACAAATCCAAAACACTTTGCGAAACATATACTGTGCTTGTTTTAAGATGATGAACAAACAATCGATAGTACACCGGGTTTTCACTAAGACTCCTAATTAAACTTTTTGGACTCCTATTTTTCCCTAGGACTCCGTTGTTTGCAAAATTACATTGAAATTGCAATAAATGTCGGCAACCTTTTCCAAAACCATGGTTTTGGGCTCCTGTTTTCAAGTCCTTGTGAGAACTATGGACTTGCATTTCCATTACATGAAGGTTTAAAATACTTAACGTAACAAACATCAGACTGCAGTACTTGTCAATGTGGAATTTGAAATAAATAAAACTTTATTGCGCAGATGAAAATTGACACAATACACCCACTAACAGTTTCGAAAGAGTTACCTAACCTGAAGTTTTGATACTGTACAACCTAAATATCAGAAGCGTATCGAGTGATACGAAAGAGTTACCTAACCTGAAGTTTCGATACTGTACAACCTAAATATCAGAAGCGTATCGAGTGATACGAAAGAGTTACCTAACCTGAAGTTTTGATACTGTACAACCTAAATATCAGAAGCATATCGAGTGATACAAAAGAGTTACCTAACCTGAATTGAGAACAAAGCCGATGCGCAAAGCTAAAAATAAACCGTCAGTCTGACATGGTTTCTTGATCGAATTTCTAAAAACAATATACTATTGGAATATTTAAGATCCACTTTCCGAAAATATACAATTTGATACATTTGATGTAATGACAAACATTGAATCAATTGTTGTATCTGACCACATATCAGGAATTGTCCATATAAGTACGGTAACATGAAGAGATAAGTAGTCAGTAAAAATTTACTCGCTAAAAATTGATAAAAATAGGGGGAATGTAGGGCCTTTTGAAACTGTTAATAGGTGCATAGTTTTTTTAGTATAACAGTACAATGCTTACATTTTTTTCCAGATTTGCCTGACTTGGTAGATCTTATTTCAGATGTATTCTCATCAGTAATCTCATCAACTGTGTCAGAGAGAACATTATCATCTATTATAATTACACCATCATTCATATCAGCTTGTACAATTTAAGCTACAAGTATGATTATTATATTCAGCCAAGTTATACAGACTGACATCTCTTGAGCAACAACCTCTCTCCAACAAGAGCATTATTTTTTCATGTAGTTTGGACTTACTATCAATTAACAGCTCAAGAGAAGCAAGCTCTCAACAACAACTGCATTCATAATACATTTTTTTCATTCCTTAATGTTTTAAGATCAAACTTTATACAGGACGAAGTATTAAATGACTTCGTTCATCAATTATTATTTTCATTAACAGAAATTTAAAAAAAAACTTCAGCCTAAGACATCGATCCATACAAACTTTAAGGTATCAATGTTGGATAGACAACAGTGCTTCATTTGATTCAAGTACCAAATACTATGATGTAAATTTTATTCTCTCTTGATATTATATGAATCAAAATTTGTAAAACTAATTGTTTTAAACCCATTAGGAATTACTAATCAAAATCTCTAATTGTCAATTAATAAAAAAGTGTTAAAGCCAAAATAATGATAAAAGCTACCAATACCCAAAATGTAAATGTTATTTCAAGTGTTGAAGAAGAAATGTGCGAACAATGACAAATATGCATTATAAAAGAAATTATGTGATAACCAAAACCATTTCTGACTCCATTAAACTGTCAAATAGAAAAAAGTCTGAGATGTAAATATATATATTATGAAATCATGCTAAACCTTAACCAGAATAAAACCAGACAAAATGTGAATAAAACATCAATGCAAAACATGCAAATTTCCAATTTGTGACACAACAAATATCAAACCAGTTCTGCCTGAGCTCTTCTTAATTCCTATGTCTTACAATACGCAGTTTGTAAATGAGGTCATCTAATTCAACATGCAAATCCAACAAACCTGTTTTATCATCATCTCCATCCATTAAGACTTCCAACTCATCACCAGTGCTACCTAGTACATCTTCTGTTTCAACCTTTCCTTCATCTTCATTCACCTCTGTAGACCTTGACTGGGATTCTTCCCTCATCTCCTCTTCGGCATGTTTTTGGTCTTCTTGTAATATGTCATCGACAATGACACTTTCGTAGTCATGGTGATCTTCATCCAAAATGTCATTATTGTTTTGTCCCTCAAGTATAACTTTGATAACCTCTTCATCCATGCAAGAATCGGAATCAGATTCCCGATCTGTGGCATCAGCTTGTGCTTCAATTTGCTGTATTTCTTCGTTACATTCATCAATATTATCTAACAAATAATCTTCCTGATCAGTCTGTTGAGGTTCAACATTGTCCACTTCCAATGTTTTTTCAGGCTGTTCAACAACATCCGGCTCAACATTTTGATTAGTTGTGTCTTCAAGACCTTGTACAACTCTTCTATCAGTGCCATCAGAATGAAGACTTGCAGTTTTATCAGCGCCAGCATTTCTCTTAAGAGTATTTGGACTTTTGGACTGTTCTATTGAGTGGGTAGAGTTGCTCCTTGCATGAATAAAAGGTTCAGACTTACTTCGGTCTTTCCCTGTTCGAATTAACCCCTTATCGGGATCATAAGCATAGGTACCTCTCCGTGTGTTTAAATTATATTTATCATTATTATTAAGTTGTTTTGAACGTGGTGTATTCATGGACTGTAATGTAACGATGCTCATTGCACGAGTGCTAGCAGTACGTGCACTTACAGAACTCCTGCTTGAAATGGCGGACTTTGCGCTTTCTGGACGTATTTCAATCTTCACAGCAACAGTATCACTGCCAACTTCTTTGTCATCAAGTTCCATCTCAATAACACCTGGAGTTGTTCGTTCATGTGCTTCCTCTTCCTGTTCATCCTCAGACACATTGACCTGCTTGATTTGAGAAACTCTTACAGCCCAGCTGTCATTTTCGCTATCTTCATCATTCCCAAAGTTTTTCTTAGATTTTACTCCTTTGACATGCTTCTTAGCTTCAGAAGAATCCGCTAATTCCTCCTCAATTTGAGACATTTTTTTACTTGAAGAATCCCCATCACCTTTAGTAATGACCTTCACCTCCATAGCACGCTGACCTTCACCTTTTCGTGCATTTCTACCTTGATATAATTGAGAGTTATTAGTTAAAAATGATCGTTCCTTAAGCCGCCTACGTTTTCTACCATCTTCCGAAGAATCTCCATCATCTTCTCCGACATAAAACTTATCTCTCGTGTCAATCAGGTAATCATCAATAGATTCCGTAGGTGTCCAAGTTGGTTGCATTACAGAAGCAGGCGTAATATGTCCTGCCCCGCCATGTTCATTCTCAGACAAATCATCATCAACTGCTGAAACTACATGCAATGTTACTTTATGTTAGGATCATGGTAATTCTTACAGACAACAAATCAAGGGAAGAATGCTATACTAGTCTATCTATGTATACAGTTTGACCTCATTAATTCGAATTCATCGGGTCTGAAATTTTATTTCGAATAAGATAGTGTTTGCTGCTATTTTCGCATTACTTCCTGTTTTGAAGTGTTTTGGAATTTTGACAAAATATACATCGAAGCAATTTGGCATAATAGGGAAAATATGGAATAGAAATGATATAGTCATCATTAATTAACTGTAAAATATTGGAAAGAAGAAACTGAACACTAACGAAAATCAAAGTAAGTTTTTCTTCCATTACGTTATTTCCTTAGTACCACAAATATACAAGCAAATTGTATTATATAGTGTTTTGAATAGCCAATTTCAATTTGACACGCCTAAGAAGATACATCGGGACCTGATATTTATTACAGAATATACTAAGTATTCGGATAGAAGGTTGTCGAATAAACCAGGTCTGACTGTACATAAAGAAATAGATAGACTTGTTTCTCTCCTTGAAATATGTTAAGAATTAAAACAAAATCACATTCCCAGTGAGACACAAATTTATACAACATACAGCATGCAAACTTTGTGAGTCACAACAATCAAATAAAAACAGATCATATATAAATAACATAGAAAGTTGAGTAAAGCTATCATCGTCCAAAATGCTCATAGTTAATATTTGAAGCATTGATGTGATGCAAAGTAGTTTATTATAAAGCAATGAGTTGCAATACATAGTCATATTGTCATATTCGATATTTTCGTTCTTAACAAAATTACTAAGACAAGCACTGGACAGTATAATGGTCGAGGAGTAGAGAGCCAGGCCTCTGATCCAGAGGTTATGGGTTCAAATCCTGTCATGGGCAAGATTCTACCAGGACCATCAATTCTGGTTGCCATAGTTGTCCCTAGTACTGATTAGAAACCCTGGAATCAGTCACTGAGTGATTGATATAAGTAGTAATAACTTGTTTCACGGCTAATGTAAAGAAAGGAGACTGTCATGAGTTATTTCCCTTTATCCTGTATAAGAGTGATCTCCCTTTATCCTTTATAAGAGTTATCTCCCTTTATCCTTTATAAGAGTTCTCTCCCTTTATCCTTTCTAGAGTTCTCTCCCTTTATCCTTTATAAGAGTTCTCTCCCTTTATCCTTTATAAGAGTTCTCTCCCTTTATCCTTTATAAGAGTTCTCTCCCTTTATCCTTTCTAGAGTTCTCTCCCTTTATCCTTTATAAGAGTAAAACTGTTCTCTCCCTTTTTCCCTTCTATAGTATATATATAGTTAGACCACGCTCACAGCAATCTGTCCAATCAGCGACTGCTATTTCAATGTGGTCGAAGTTGGATATCCCTGGTGTATATATGGTATAGACAATGCCACGAGATGGTATATCCTGTAGAGGGGAAATAGAAGGGGAAATAACTCATGTCAATCTCCTGTAAATATGAACTTAATTTTACAATGGATCATTTATACAGAGTCCTCTATTGGTCTCCTTTTCAGTTGTTTGCGTACGCCTAAAAAAATAACCTGGGTATAAGGATACAATATTGGTATCAAAGTCCCTATCCCAGATAATTTCAAAAATTCCCTCCTACTCAGTCATACAGTCAGAGTAATCATTCAAGAATAAATAACTTAAGCAAGTTTGATAGTACATGTATCTATGTAAAACAATGCAAGTAAAATCCCCTACTTCTAGATGACGGACGTCCGAGGTAACTACCCGACTTGATCGATGCAGCAACTTTCTTAGCGGAAAGGACTTGATACGACGATCGAGGTGTTGACGGAGGCCTGCAGAAAAATAAATTGTATGAATAATAGTTTGTTACTAGACATTTCTATAATATGAGCACGGAAAACCCAATGCTCGGTACTAATAGAGAAAAATGTTTGTTAGTCCGTACCAAAGTCTTCTACTGTTAGTGTACTAGTATCTGATATTTTTCAAATAATTTTTCGAATGTAAAGTAAAGGCAGAAATTGGGAAAAGTAAATTAAATGTTGTAATGAATATATGTTAAATAAGGCCATCATTAAAAAATGTTTGTTTGACATAACCCTTACGCAGCAGAGTTTATTTGCATTGGTAGGTAGGTTATTAATTTATTTATTATATTTATGGTAAATCTAATGTTAACTATTAATTTGCTGGTAAAAAAATCTCTCGCAAATTTTCATGGGCAAGTTAAAAGGTTATGTCAAAAAACATTTTTTTAATTATAGCCTAATCATCCATTTCTTCTTAAAATGGGACCCATTGATAAGATTTTTTATTTCCTGCAGTTTGATATTTACATCCCTGATTGTAAAACATGAGTGGACCTTCATTATTTTTTAAGAATAATAACCTTGTAAAGGTCGGGTACTTAAATAATGTAATTCATTATGGTCTAATGTACTGTTTTTATCTTATCAAAGAAGGAGAGAGCTATTAGCCAAGATGAAAGCTGTGTCGCAAATGATTAATCTGTAAAAAAAAGCTGGAGCTTGTAAAACTGCAATAAAATTTTCAAATTAATTCCATTTATTCGCTTAAACTATTTTGCCTTTTAAATCTAAATCGATATACAAAAGGTGTGCAGTTTATAACGGTGATTATTCTATAATGGAAGAAACATGCAAAGATGAATTTAATCTTTACCACTTTAGTCAATAACATATGTGTATAACGTTGGGCGTCGCTGACATGTCAGTGAAATAGATAGGACACCTGTTTTTCATGACATATCAAAATTAAACACTTTATCTCACATCAATTATATAATCAATACGCTAAGTATTTATCAATATTTCTATATCCTCCATGAAGTATATTAAACAAAGTCATTTATGAAAACGGCCAAACATTTTCCCCTATGAATTTGATCACAATATTTTTTCAATAAATCTGCACCAAGACAAAATGGGATCGATCGTTCTCAAATTTCACTTTTTATATTGAATGAAACTATTCAAATACTCTTTATTCATTCTGAGACGATTTAACACATTATTGTTCTTGAATTGATGGCCATTAATATCACCAAACGTCAGCCGATATATTTTTATACGAAATGAAAACTGAGAATATATCAAAAAAGTGATTAAAATTTTAGACTTTAAAGTTTACTTTGTAATTTCAGTATATATATAAATCTCTTTACATATGTGGTGTTAAAACGACATTGAATAAACACAAATCTATTAACAATTAAAAGTAAAACTTTCTAAACCGTTATTATAACAGAAGTCTACCCGATGAGATATTAGCTGTGATCGAAATACAAACATTAAGAGTTTGTTCATAGTGTCAGATTGCTGTCTATATCATAGGGCAATTAATCTTATGCTTATAACCAAGTTTGAATATTTGTTTTTGTATATATAAGTAGGTGTCGACACTTAAAACATCTAGAAAAATCGCTTTTTTGTAAGTTGTTAAATACAATATCGCAAGGTTATCATAGAGTATCTTGTTTACCACAAATCAATATTCAGATAATAAACATTGAAAATAATAAAACTTTTTTAACATTAAAAGATTTCATTAAGTCAAATCTAATTCATACAAATCAGTGATTATTCAGATAAGTTATTAATCCACTTATAGTTCCCCTTTCCCTTACTTGATATAATAAAATTATAAATGTACTGTTATTTTTACCCCACACACTTTGGCCAAATTATAATTACTGACTTTCTTGACTTGTTCAGTGATGAATTCTATCTTTTAAAACTTTTCCCCCTTGTTTTCCCATTAAATTGTCTTTAGTTGTTTTTAATGGTCCGCCAGACCATTCCTTGCACCCCTCTACACATGCATGAGCACCCTTGCACCTACTTGATGCCTAATGTTTTATAGACTGTTGTTTTAACGGGGGTCTTTGTCTTTGTATTTCCGTTTATTTATCGTCGTCACCGGTTTCCCATATGGGCGACGCCTCCGGAAGAATGTTTAGTCATTTTAGATTTTTGGAGGATAGTGCATGATACAGGAGATGCCCCAGTTCCAGAAGCACCCCTGGTTCTTTAAGTGCTCGATGTAAAGCATCATACACAGGACCTCGGTTTTTAAAGTCTCGTCCGAAAGACTGTTAGTACGGTCAGTGATGGAGCGGGGAATCGAACCTGCGATCCCTGGAATACAAGTCCAGCGCATTACCACTGGACCACGGATCCGCTACGGAGATCTGTGTGGTCCATATGTATATATGGTACACAGGAGATTGTCACAAGTTATCTCCCTTTCTACACCCTATATACATACACATACAATAGAAGGTATATAGCAGGGCAGAGAACTCATGACCATCTCCTGGGATTTATTCCATCACAGTGCAATATTAAAATTTCACTCCTAAGCAAAAGTCAATCAATTATTGTGCATTTATTCTGTAAGAAAAATTTGTCTCTACTTTCATTTTCTATGTAGTAAATATTTTTTTTTAAATATCAGCTTATAAACATTTAGAATGAGTGTTTTATGAGTATTCAAATACCGTAACATATCTATAAGTACCACTAGTCGAGATCTCTTAGGTACGATCGTTATGTAAGTTGTTTTTGAATTTTAATGAATATTGAATATCCTGTATCATATACATATCAAAGTTTAAGTAAACATCGTTTTCAATAACATTGAAAATCAATGCTAACATTCGGAATTTCAAAATACTGTCACTTAAGATTTAAAATTTTCAGTGCAATTGGGGTATCCAGACTGAGAAGCTGCTTGTGTTGACAGCACTACATTGCTTTGTGATTCAGATGCAATTTGGTCATGCAGGGGAATACAGTAATAAATCCATTTAACGCCCATGCTCTAAAAACCCCCCTCCCATTTTTTGTCAAAATTTGAAAATTAAATGGCTCCTAATAAGCACCCATCTCATTTCACACTGCCAGTTTCCTAATTTCCCTTTTATATTTCCGTCTATAATTATTTCACGGTGCGCAACTACTGTAAACTGACTGTTGTACACTTTATATACAAAAATGGATGACTTGACCTGAATGTGTCTCTAATTATCGCCCATCCCCAACTTTTGAGCTGATCGTGATTCTAATAAGCGCACGGGCGTTAAATAGAATTATTACGGTAATTACTTTCACTCCGATGGATAATTGGACAGAAATAAGAGTAATTTGCTATGCCTGGTACCCAGCATGACATGATTATCACAGTGAGACCACTTCCTGTCAACTTGTGGGGTACCGGTCATGATAATTTTAATAGAACCTTCAATAAGAGAAATTATTCTGTCATACAGAGTACAAAAAAATATTAAGCTGCTTTTAAAAATTTGAAAACAGTAATAAATGTGTAAAGTCATCCATCGATTACGAACGTAATTTTAGCTATCCATCTGTCATAGCAGTAGATGTTTAAACGTGTAGATATTGAGATATGGGTATCAGGTGGAATTTCTATAACATGTGCCGGGTACCTACTGAGGTATTGATAGGGATGGTGTATTATTACAAATATATGTGCTATATTTCATTTTTTTGTGATAAAATATGCTTCCTTTTATCACTTTTTCAAAAGAAAAATCTAACAAATTTCAATAATTTATGAACACAAGTGTAATATTCAATTCATATAATAATTGCATATTATTCAAACAATTAATAGCAGACCATCACTGCAAGCAACTATGATGTCCTGTCATTTTTTTCACTTAAAAATTATAGAAAAATATTTATCACCTAACTTGCACTCCAGGAGTGGCATAAATCAGTGACATACCGTAAATATCATATGTAACTAGTTACATAAATAGCCGAATCACAGCACTATTTAAAGTCTATTTAAAGATTGAAAACAATCTATTTATGGTGTTATGTGATAAATAGAATCTTACATGAGTGCTTATTTGATATTGTTTTTATGAAACGAGTTGACTGAGTCGGCAGAGCCTCGCGTCATATTCACTTGACTCGTTTCATAAAAACAATATCAAATAAGCACTCATGTAAGATCCTCTATTTCTCATATTGTCGCAAATCATTGGGAGTTTTTCTCATCTGAGAAAGGTCTCAAAATCAGTATCACAACAACGAAAAAATGGGATTGAGATTTTTCAAGAGATGCAAATTGAGATTAGTCTCAAAGTCTGACTAAGATTTGAGCCTTATCTCAATAATGAGCTGAGATTTGTATTTGAGATGCTTGGGGAGATCGGACCTGCTCAGAAACAACTGTGTATGTTTATATATCTCTGCAACATGAATATGATATGAATTAACCGCGCAATAACATAAATCTGTTTCTAGAGCGCCAAGTATTGATAGAGTAAAAAAGTTATAAAATATTTCTGTAACACGATATGAAAACATATTGGAAGGGAAAAAACAGTGGTAAACAGAACAGAACGTAGCAGATAATGTTCAAACTGAAATCTATAAAGGCAATTTGCAAGCAATTATCATCGAGCGGTTGATAAAGATTGCTCGTATATTATGATAATCATCAGATAATGACAATAATTACATTATTGAATGGCAAGAAAATCTGAAAATCAATAAAAACACTCTCTATAATTATATGCTTATTCACCGCAAACTCACACTTCAAGATAAAGTGTCTCTTACAAGACATTGTAGGGTAACTTAGATATGTTATTTATTCCATAATAGATATACGCTATAACTTGGAAAGAGTTGATACATTTTTGTCAGCTAGTGAAAATCATAATAACGTTATGACAAATTAATATTTTTTTCATAATGTTGGTTTGAAAATGTACAAAATTTATTCAAAAGTAAAACTAGACGGTTGTTTTGAAACAAAAACATATGTCTCCCCCATGGCTGTTAAGTGTCAGTAATTTGTAACAGAGTCATATGACCTTGTGTGACCTTGACCTTGAAACAAGCCAGTTGATACATTGCGCTCTGCACATCGTCTCAATATCATGAACATTTGATACAAGAATAAGGGGTCATGGTATAAAAGAATTGGGGGTCATGGTATAAAAGAATAAGGTGTCCTGGTATACAAAATTAAGGTTTCATGGTATAAATGAATAAAGGGGTCATGGTACAAAATAATAAGGGGTCATAAATGCACATTCGTCAAGTTCTTATCATGATATATACAAATGTGTGGCAGTGAAAATGTGAAAGAAATGCAATGTGAAAGCGAAGGTCAATAATGCATTGAAAAATGTGAAATGTAGCATTGTAAGGGCAGAAATACTGCTTACAAGTAGTTGACCTCGAGTATTCATAAAAACGAAATTTCAACATTTCATTAAAAAATTTGTATTCCAGACCAGAGAAAGAACTACAGCAAACGGAGATATTCTAAAAGGAACAAAGTCATCGAAAGAATTCGATAAATATCACATCTAATAGAAAACAAAAATTGCATAAACTCAAGAAATATATTTATATGATAGGAACACAATCATGCTACTAAAATGGTGAAAGCTGTAAATACATAAGGAACACGTATAGTTGTTGATATATTTCAAGCAGAGGGTGAAATTTTGTTGTGTCGATAATATAACGACATAAAAGCTTGTCAGATCAAAGTCCATACCGTAAACTGTTATAAAATCTTTTCCGCAAAAGTCTAACACTGAAACAGCATAAAACTGCAAGTTAGTTTATAGATCTACAAAACTCCACACAATTACGACCCATACACTACCAAAGGTGGGGTAGAAATCTGTTGTAAATGCTTCCATACCACAGAGTTACAATCGTTCAGAACACAAACCTCAAACAAGGTGGAATCAATGCTATAATTGGGGATGCTTCTACAATAAAACGTGTATTAGTGACATTGGTTATTATGATCATATGTTTTGTATCCAATACCAACGTTTAGTTTGCCTGAAGATGTATAAAAATTACATGAAACGAGTTGCAAACATTTGAGTAGTCAAAAATCTTTTTTTCCATATTGTGACGTCAGTTATGAAGTCGAGTATTTCCGAATGAAAGTTCCGACGTCACAAACTTAAAGCACTACGTCGGAAGTGTTTTGTGGGCTGAATTTTGATATATAAAATTGAACAAACCTGAAATTATATTCATAAGTGTTGTGTTATTTATTATTTCCATTTGAAAAAACAGAAGATTGTTTAAGATATTAATGTACATTTGAGTAAAGATTTTTCTGAAGCGATGTCATATTGCAGTTTACTTTTACATTTTGTTCTTAATAGTGGAATTGCTATAAAAAGAAAAGTAGACTGTCCAATTTTAATAATTTGTTATCAAATGTTAGTAAATGACTGTTAGTAAATATAAAAATCTGTAAATTTAGTTGCTATACAGGTTTTGTCGTGAAACAGTTCAATTGAATACAAAATGTTTGCAAATTGTATTAAATAATAGTTCACTGAACAATATAACATAATAAGACTTTAATTATCATTGGTTCCTTACTGAAATATTTCGGCTTTTGATCCTCTAATTCCCGTTATATCTTCTAGGGATTCTGTCGAACCACCTGACATACTACTGTCCTCATCGGAACCCGAACTTTCTCGGAGATTCCAGCAAGTTTGTCTCATTCCATATTTAAATTTTAAATTCCGTCTCAAGACACTCATAACGCTGATTCTATTCATTTTCTTAGTCACTTCACTGATTTCGGGACTTCTTTTCTTTCTAGTAAATTCACTATTAACATAACTTGCCGATGAGATAGTTTCAAATTTACGCCCCGTTAATACAAAGTTCAACTGAGGAAGCGACGATGAGGATTTACATACAGATGTCGGCGATACAGACTTGCATCGCGGCGGTGGTATCGACGATGGAGAGATGCTACGAGGAACATCCTGAAATGTTACCCCACCCATTTTTTTTCAACTAATTTTCAAAATATGCCTAAAAAATTATCACAAAATTACATAAACACATATTCAATAGTAGCTGTTTAATAATTAACACTGCATACTTAATTGTTTAAATTTTTCAAAATTATATAATTCCAGAAAATGAAAAAAATAATATATATCACTTCATTAAACAACTATATCACCACTCAACTAAGAAATGCATTCCCTAAGATTAAACTTTTTCAACTAAATGACATCATTTGAATGCTTTATTATGTATATGATTATAACACAATTTCTTGAGGTCATGACAAAAAAACATGAGTTCGTAAAAACTGGAATATTTTTCATAGAATTACAACAACAGGAATGTCCAGTTTTTCTCAGCTATTTCATTTGATTCTGTCACTAAGAAAAGGGGTCAATGAAACATTCAAGGTTTGTTGCTTACAACCATAAAAACAAATACTGGAATTTACTCTTTCATGATATTGACCAGTTTATAACACAACCTGGCTGTGTGATATATGAAATATTACCCTTACAGTATATTTTATATTTGAATATTTCACATGACAACTATGACAACCATTCAAATAACTTAAATATCACAACATACATAATGCAGGGTTTATTTTAGCTACTTTTGGAAACTGACCCATACCCTTCAAATTTGCTTGTTTTGCCTAGAAAAAGTCTAGAAATTACAGCAAAATAGGAATAGGAATAAAAGTAAAGGATATAGTGATTAATTAATCAACAACTGCTGTATATATATAAACTGCCTGTGAGAGAAAAGCATCTAACTTAGTCAATTGTTGGGTAAATTGAGCCAACATTTTTTCTTCATATTTATTGGCAATAATATTACATTAAAATTGGGGAAAATAATGTACTTTTTGGCATTGGGAATATAGCTGCATAAAAAAACCCATTAATGTCAGAAAGTTAAAAAAGAGTCAATTAATTACCTACAAAACAATTTGAATTTAGTTTACATGAATTGATAAAGTATTCTAGCTAATAAGAAACGTGTCACAATCTTATTTTGAGTTTGTCCTCTTTGTTTTCTTAGTGTAACAAAGGCTTAGTGGCACATATAACAAGTGCAAGTCAGTTTCAGCAAAGAAGGAATTAAAACAATCTTGCACCAAAGCCTCAAATTTAAATTTACAGATCTATAAGCTTTGTATAAATGTTGTAACAAAACGCAAACAATATGTAAATCTTAGATCAACTGTTTGTCGCGCAAAAAAAATAAATATCCAAAGTTCACCCCAAAAGGTTAAGCGGGTCAATTATTCATTAATCAAAGGAAGAGTTTTTCATTCATACGGCGACATTTCACATGTTCTATACGTTCAATACAAACAAGTTTCATTGTTAACTGACATAAACCGATATTCTAGCGATATAAAATATTGATTGATTTTTGAAGTACGAGCTCAGGTTTATACTTTCGTATATAATCCCGTAGCCTTTCATGATATGTATAAATACGTAACGCTTTAAATCCCACACATTAATTTGTCAATAAAATCTGACTTTGCCTTTCGTTGTATACGGTTCCGTCGGCGACATAAAAATTCACCGATTTGGAGACAGGGATCGAGACGCACACTACATACTGAATTAACAATATTATTTCAGCAGATTTAATTAAGAAAGTGATATTGATTAATTACAAGCCAATTATTGATTTTCGAGGTTTAACGTAAATTTAAAACCCTTCGATTTTTTAATTAGGACTCTTTATCTAATAGCAACGAGACCAAATTTCTATAATTGGAAATCTCTCCGTGAAGCAGACAGGAAGACACCAAATCGAAAATTCTAATTAAATACGTAAACAGTCTAAAGGAAGGGAAGAGTTTATATATCAACATAAAATTTATTTTATTTATTATTATTTATTATTATTTATTATTATTTATTATTATTTATTATCATTATGCAGGTATGAATAAATGACAAGTAATATTACTTATAATATACACAGTTACGGACCTCGTTCACATTTTGAAATTTAAATGACGGAGTAATATATTCATGCTTTTGTGTTTATATTTTTAACACTACTGTATTGTGACTTGCTGCTGAAAACGATAGGTAATATCTAGGTATCCGACATTGCGTTAACAAAATGACGCTCTAAATACTCGATCCAATTCGATAAATTTCTATCATCTATAGTCTTTACTATATTCAGGTTTAATGCAAATATGAAATGAACAATTGGACTTATATACATTACTGTTAGAGTTGATTTCATAAGAGGCGAAAATGAGGATTAAACAATAAGAATCGATATTGTCTTTTATTGTTTCAAAATATGTGACAATACACCAGTGGTTCCATTTGACCCTTGAGTTGACCCTTTGACCCCTGGAATTTTCAAAAAGCTACATTTTGACCCTGTGACACCTGGAATGCCCTAAAAGTCACATTTTGACCCATAGGACTCGGGCTAAAGGGTCAATATTTCTCTAAATTATAGGAAAATTGTGCTATAAAAAAGTAAAATCCAGTCAAAAATTATCGAATGACCCTTGAGATTCAGCCCCTAGTGGGATTCCTGGATACTCTCCAATTTTGAGGGAATTAAGGATGGACCGTAAATTAATAATCTCAATAAGATTTGCGTTCATAGTTTATCTAACTGGAACAAAATCAAATGAATGAGACAAACATATTCAGCGAATTTGATGGAAAATCAATATAAAGAATGGACCATTGTTTGAACAAACAATGTCAGAACTGTGTAAACTGTCAGTTGAAAATAAATTCACTCTCAAAATACATTCCACGCCCTTACATAACATCATTACAAAATAGTTTCTACAGGAACAGACTAATAAAAAACGATAAATGGTGCAGATAGAATGGTGTCTTCCGGTATGTTTAATAAAATAATGTTTTTGAATGTTGAAAAATAAATCCTTACAAAAAATTAACTCGGATCTATATATACTATAATCATGGACCTGTCTTATAAGGGTTATTTGATACATGCTTAAACATATTAACCGACTTAAGCAAGTGTTCATATTGTCTATTATTTATGAACACAAACATATGGTCAAGGCATTGTATTGATACAAACATACATTGATAGATAGCTGCTGTTAGATTGCAGTAGAAATTTACTGTCAGTATTAAAGTAAAGTTCCACTCAAATACTTTGCCTGTTTGTCAAATGTTGACACTGACAATGTTATACATTATAGCTTAACACAATGTTCAAATCACAGGAGATTGTCAAGAGCTATTTCCCTTTATCCTTCTGGAGTTCTCTCCCTTTATCCCTTCTATAGTATAATTATGTACTATATATATACTAAAACCTCAATAATATAACCATCCTTGGGACCCTAGAAAACTGGTCTCCATATTGAGGTGGTCTTTAAGTGAGGTTTTACTGTACATACACTATAGAAGGGATAAAGGGAGAGAACTGGTGACAATCTCCTGTCGTTCAAACAAATACATGAACTGCTCAGTGCAGTGAAACGTCATCTCGATCAACTGCTCTGTGACTAAGTACAGACAATCCTTCCTTTAATGTATGATTGAAGCAGATTACATTAATACGGAACATATCACCTAGATTACCAAGATTAGTAGGAGAAACAGACAGATTAAATAATAGTTGTACATGTGATTCATACTCTGGGCTCACCTCCTAACATGAAACAAACCTTAGTTCTAAAACCATGGATTTTTTAATATATAAAAATTATTAATCATCATGATTTTCGCACGAAAACTTTTTGACAATGGTTGGCAAACGACATAGTAAGTAATAAAAACGGAGGAGCTCACAAGAATTCCCTCCCTTTATCACTTCTAAAGTTCTCTCCCTTTATCCTTTCTTAAGTTCTCTCCCTTTATCCCTTCTATTATAAGTGTTGCATATATATCGTCAATTTTTAACATTTGAAAGATAAATTATTCATGCTTCGAACTCATTGTATTTTATGGATATATTTTGATATATGAAGCGCGATTTCTGCCGCGGAAAGAGGTCAACTGTGACTCCTTCTTCTGTATATATAAGGAATAAAGGGAGAGAACTCTAAGAAAGGATAAAGAGAGAGAACTCTTGACAAACTCCTGTGAAAAAAATTATCATCCCAGCTTTTTCTGGCTATTATTGTTATTCAAAACTTACTGTTTATTTTAAAACTAGCAAAACTATCCACACAAAAACAAACCCCACGGTATTGTAATACACAAGAGAAATATATAAAATATGCTCACCCTGGGGACGGCCCTCGAGACGAAACACGAGATACGGGGCGTGTAAATTGTCCGTTCCCCGACTTATCACTGGCACCATCCTGAGAGTAAGACAAGGGCCAGCTACTGTTGTCCAGACCACGTAATATCGCCTGCAATTCCAGGGACTCCCGACTTTTCGATACATACATGTTGCTGAATCGTGACCTGGAAGAGAAAATGTAACATTACAGAAAGGCATGAATTTTCAATTGAATTATAACAGAAATACATACAAATATACAGGGCTCTCACAAGGGGGCGACTTGAGCGAAGGGGTTGCCTGAAATTTTCAGACTTCGCCCATTTGCTAGATCAAAGCAAAATTGACTTTGCTGACAATTTTGGGAAAGTAACAGACGCTCAGATATATAGTATCTATACTCCTCATCTAATACTGAAAAAAACTTGGCAAAGCCTTGTTTTGATCGTTTTTGAAGACGCGTGTCCAGTCTCATGTAAGATCCCCTATATCTGCTGGCTCTTAATTCTTTTAAATGGGCTTCATCTAGTACTGTTAAATCATCTTTTCTAAGAACCATTGCAATGTTTAAACAATTGAAACATCTTGTTGTATCATATTATAACTAATATTAAACTTAGCCTGTTTTTCAAAACCTGGAAGTTTTTTTCAATTTTATGATATACAAATATCTTTCTTATTAAACAAACAGGAACGAATACTTATTGAGATTAATCTTTGTTACTGCATATTTATGGATGTTTCAACTATATGAAATATATTTTTCATGTTTGTTTAGGTAAACCATTGAACAAAAAAAATGAGTTTAATATTAATTACTTAAAGAGATCACTACAGCATATCATTTATTTGAGTGATTTGCTACATACTAATATATTACAGAAGTAATAAAGGGAGATAACTTTTGAAGGGATAAAGGGAGAGAACTTTGTTATTTCGTTTGTTTGACATAAATCAACGTCCATTTTTGAAATCGTTGAGCGCAGAAAATGACGGCAAACACCCACTTTAAAAGTAAATACAATTATATATGCAGCTATTCAAATATTTCACTTAAAACATTGAAAGTTGTTAACACGTTTTGAGATAAATCAATCAGTTAGGCATTATAGCATTCGGTCTGAGAGTGGTGACAAATATTTACGTTTCCATTATCTACAGGAACAAATTCATTAAACAAATTGTGTATAGCTATTCATATATACTTGAAATATACCAAGTTAAACATTAACACAATACAACGGTAATACCTCTTCATTTAACAGACTGAGTCATAGTTTGAACTAGTAAATAATAGGTGGGCAAGAGTTATATTAAAACCTAGACTAGAGTTCAATTGAAATTTGTATCAAAACTGGTTAAACAGAGTCGATCGTCAATATATTTGTAAATCTTCACGCTTAAGTGTAAAAAGCGCTCGACGAGATCACATTGAGAAACGATAATTAGCCGCAATAATATATTGAAAAGGGACCCAGCAGATTCTTGTGGCTTTGAATATTAATACGTTAGTAAAATTGCGTTACGAATTGTCACGATGTACTGAAAGGGGTCTAAATATAAAAATATACAAAATATTTTCCGAATGAATATTCAATATACATTATCGTCAGAAAGTTCAGAATCAATTTTTCGATCATATCCTTCTCTGTATAACAAGATTTATCTATAAATGTAAACATTATTTGTACAATTACAGGAATAAATTTGTTGACATTAGAATCAATTTTGAAAGATCTATAATTATATTCTCACTGTAGATTTACTATCAAATTGTTAATATGTGTTCAGGGTTTATTTTGGCTAATTTGGGTAAATGACCCATACCCTTTGCCTAGGGGGAAAAGTCTCAAAATTACAGCAAAGTTTTAGGAATTAAAGTTAAGGATGTAGTGATTGATAAATCAACAATTGCTTTTTATATAAACTGCCCGAGAGAGAAAAGCCTCTAACTATGTAATTTTTGGCTAAATTAAACCAACTTTCTTCACATTTATTGGGAATTTTTACATTCAATTGGAAAAATATATACTTTTTTGCATTTCAATTTAAACTTTCGTTTCATTTCTATCTTTAATTTCAAATTAATCTTTTGCTTCATTTCTACCATTAATTTCATTTTAATCTTTTGCCTCATATTTCTATCTTTAATTTCATTTTAATCTTTTGCCTCATTTCTATCTTTAATTTCAATTTAATCTTTTGCCTCATTTCTATCTTTAATCTCACTTTAATCTTTTGCTTCATTTCTATCTTTAATTTCATTTTAATCTTTTCCCTCATTTCTATCTTTAATTTCATTTTAATCTTATGCCTCATTTCTATCTTTAACTTCGTTTTAATCTTTTGCCTCATTTCTATCTTTAATTTCATTTTAATCTTTAGCTTTGGTTCAATCTGTTGTGTCATTTCAATCTTTTGTTGAACTTTTATCAAACCAATCTAACCATTATAAATCATACGAAACAAAATATTAAGTAACAATAACATTTACTTAGTTTTAAATGACAAAATACAAATTATTCATCATGAGGTAAACGCTCAATTTTTATTATTCATAAAAGTAAATACAATAAAATCCAAAACAAAAGACAATTTCATTAAAACGAAATTAATATTCAATGATTAAGACTTTGTTTTAGAGTTTATGATATGCTTTCTATTGTAACTGAATACAGGTGTACTATAATAGGAATTATGGAGTGTGACATGGTTCAATGTAGACATGACAATGTTTGGACAACAGACGACAAAACATTAGATATTCCCTTTGAACAATACAGTGAATGACAGAACAAACCAGAATATTAGCAAACTGTAATCATACAGCGATATTATTGATATTGAATTTCTTTAAAAAACTTTTCGATGAATTAATGAATTCTGGGGCATAGCTCGAGCTTGTATGATTCATATGCAAAGCAACCTACAAGGCGATCTGCGGGCATGCTTCACCGGAAAATTTTCATTTTCTAGAACGTTTGTGGTGATATGTGTCTGTCGCATTATTTCCAGAACCCCATAACTTTAAATTTTATCCCTCTTGAGATAATTGTTACATACGGGGTCATGGATTTGCATTTTAGTTAAGTTATGTGCATTCCAGAACAAAATAGTTAGTACAAAATTAATAGAAAGAGCTTGAAAAGACAGATTCAATGATACTAAATACTCAAAAGCAAAAATTGAGTTGCAGGGTTCTGGAAATGTAAGACGACGATTTATAATAATTTCTTTAACATACCCAACAACTTAACAATAAAATCATTCATCTGAAACAATCTCTGTGGGAAAATTCAACTGTATGTTAAAATACCAGGGATGCCATATTACAGGAGCACCTCGTTAATTTGAAAACCTTCTATCCGAATACTCTGTATCACCCGTAATAGATATCAAGTCCCGATGTATAGATCTTCTTATGCATGTATAACAGAAATAGGCTATTCAAAACCATGTATAATTCGAAATAAAATTTCGGACCCTATGAATTCGAAATAAAATTTCGTACCCTATGAATTCGAAATAAAATTTCGGACCCTATGAATTCGAAATAAAAATGTTTACCCGATGATTTCGAAATAAAATTTTGTACCCGGTTGAATTCGAATGAACGAGGTTCGACTGTAGGTGTTTATATTTCGTGGTCAAATCTCTGAACAGTCCCCTAACAGGTTACAGTCTTGTTTAATCAATTTCACACAACTCATACATTTAATCAAAGAAACCATCTGGCTAAATTTTCAATCAATACACACATTTTCTGATAAGCCATAACTTCAGCAAATAATGATGATTATTTGAATGAACCAATGTTCCGACAAGATTTTTATTTCCTAATTGATTGTGGCTCAACAATTGAACCGATAATACGCTGTGAAGAGAGGACCATCGATCAACGTTATCTAAAATAAGCAAGGGCAAGTGGTAAAGTCAGTGATAAACAAACCGTAAGAGACACTAGTCAAATATGAATAGGCTTTTCTGAAATCACTTAAAAATTCAGTGATAAACAAACGCAAATATGGTGCGACTGTTTATAGTGCACAGTGGTACAGATATCTATATTATACATACTGACTTAACTAAACAGCAAACTTTCAAGTAGTTTACCAAACAGATAAATTGATTCAATGCAAGCATGAAGAATATTGTTTATAACATGAACTAAGGTATTCTAATAAACTTGCAAACTTGACGTTTTTTGTATTTCACAAACATTAGGGGTTTTTTCGTCATTATAATGACATAACATAAAAGAAAGTTAAAGTTCTTGTTTGTCTTATCGAATAAACTGTAAAAACAAGATTGATAAGACACGGAATATGCTGATTTTAGAACATTGATATACTTCAGTGTTTTATTAAAAATTTGATCTTAAGTACAACATATTGTTTATTTTTTATGAACACCATTATTAACCAAACATAATAAAAGTAATAATGACTTGTGTTGTATTACCTAAATCATTAAACAATATAATTTCATGAATTAGCTATTATGATTCATTTACAATAATCCAAAATCAAATTATAATTCATGTGTTTTTTATTGATGAAATTTAACTGATGGTATATTGCATGTGAAATCGAAAGGTTCGGATTTAGTTCTGACTTCTGCTTGAGTAAAATTAGTTAATTGTTCGGTTAAAATAAAATAACCACCAGTAACTACAGGACAAACAAGCTATTGAGAAGAAATATTCTCGAGTAAGTTCATCTTTTATCAGTGTAAAAAGATATTTATATATAAATGATTAAAAAAGGAGAAATATTGTCAAATTGCACTCAAACGATAAATTTCTACTATAAATTTCTAATATCAAAACAGTTTTTAAGATAAAATCATTTGGATGCCAATATATTTAGAGTTTTTTGCTCAATTAAGTTATAACTCAAGTAGGTACAGGAAATAAGGGGCCTCAGGTCTTTAAAATACGCAACAAGAGTACTAATCCCGAAACCCAGACATAGAAAGTGATAAAATAATTTGTAATAACGTGTTTCTTAATTTATGATAAATATTTGATAATGCACAGTGTGGGATTTCTAAATTTTCATTGACAGACTTTTAGGACACAAGAAAAGAACATGACACAATATTATTGCATGTGAACGCAACATGTATGCTAAATTTCATGACAACCGGCAAATTTATTCATAAAAAATGAGTTTCAAAAGTAATAAACTGAAATTTAAAGAAATATGGTTTGTAAAAAATTGTGCATACTGAGTATATTATAGCCTTTCTTTATTTTTCTTACCCAGCACTTGTCTTTAGATCCTTGAGATAACTTTTCAAATCTCCTCCAGGCTGAACATGAGAGTCAATATCACCTTTAGTACGAGCCTCGTCTACACTATGTAGAAACTTTAAGAATGCTTTATTCTTGTTGTCTGTGACACTTGTGTGTTCATGATCGTAGTCCTACAACGTATAAAGACGTGGTTTGTTCATTTAGAATATGGATAGATCATTTGATGTACATTAAGTATTAACAATATAACAACAGTAAATATAGTGTAAGACGCCGAGTAAATATTTGGGGGCTGTATTGCACTTATCAGGCAGTGGCAATACAGGGGACTTCAGACAGTTGGAAATTAGACACGCCAAATGTACATATCCAGGTCACAGGAAATAGACTATGGCCGGATTTTTAATAGATCTCAGAAGTGGGCAATAAGCATCTCCCACTGAGAGGAATTAGACAAAATGATCGGCTCAAAAAAGGGGAATTAGACCAAAAAAAGACTTCTAATTCCCATGGAAATTGTCACGAGTTCTTTCCCTTTATCCCCCTACTTGAATTCACTCCCTTTATTCCTTCTATAGTATACATTGTATATAGATAAATATACATAAAGGGAGAGAACTCTAGAATGGATAAAGGGAAATAACTCATGACAATCTCCTGCGCATAATAGCCACTCCGTATCTGATATCAAAACAAAATGTTTTCAAGTCACAAATCTCTGTGGGCAATGTGAGGTGCTCAAAATGCTTTCATTATTTCGGTGCTAATCGTCAAAATCAAAAAAGTATTAACACAGACTTAAGGACAAAGAACTTAATTCCATACAAACTGATCAGCATAATAATTACATGATAATCTTCAAGGTGCCATATTTGGCTAAGAACCAGTTAATTCAAGTTCACTGCACAGATTATGTATTTCAATACAAAGAAGCTTAGTAACTCCATGCATGGCATTACAACAGTAGAATTAAAATCTTTACAAAGAAATTAGACAGAAACTGTTCCTTACACAAATAACAATTCCTTGTCAAACTTAATTGTATATACATGTACACACACATACATATTAAGTGTTTATCTATATAGTGTCACCTTTAACTTAAAGGGCCAGCCATTTTTGACTTAGGAGACACCTACTTTCTGAGCACATTTACTTCTCAATTCCTATCCCTTAATATATACATTAGTAACCATGGCAGCTCATAAACCGGCCATATCAGAATGGACCCCTTTTTTGACTTGAACCTTTGACCTCCCACTGCCAAGGCGGATGCTTTAATCACTTGACCATGGGAATGGTGTTTATATTATGTAACAGTAAACAAATGCAAACTTGCAAATGGAATGAATAAAACACATTAATTTTATTCCTTGTTAGATTTAGTTGTAAGTAACCAGTGATTAGGAATGTTACTTTTCTCTCATAACGTATTATTTTGATAATGAAAAATTCGTAACATTTCAAATATACAGTACAAAGATATTGTATTGCTGATCATACCTCATCTCCGAACTGTAAGACGGACCTTGCTAATCTCTCCATGGTACCCAGCTTCAAACTGAGATCTATCAGTTCTTGACCGTGCGGTCTTTTTATTTGTACATATTTAGGTTTTAATGGGTACGATTCATCTTCATTGTCATCATCGTCATCATCATTATCATTTTCTAGATCATCAGGACCAACAAACAACTGCAGTGCACCCTTTCTGGTCGTGTATGTTTTAGGAAGTGGGATACCATCCATGGTTGGTTCCCTGCTGCGCTTGCTGGGTGCCCACGACATAGCAGTGGATCTCCCCGACCGGGAACCGATTGTAACGCCATGGAAATGTGAATCCTGGTCAATCTCTGGTAGAGTACATTCTCTCTCCTAGAAATAAACAAGAAATAAGATGAAGGTTAAGATGTGTCAACATAAAAAATTGTCGAGATGTTACGATTGTTGGTCACCCCAGATACAAAATGGATTTTGGTAAATTCGCAGGGATTTTGGTAAGGTAACGTACCCATTCTCAAAATGTTAACCAATCCGCGTCAAGCTTACAAACATTGTTCCGTTGAAGAGAAGTTTGTTTAGTGGTTATATTATGGTAAGATTTGACTGGTTTACACAACGCTGATATGCAAATATATAGTTTGTTAGTACGGCCTTTTTCACTGCTAAAAAGATAAGAAAATTGGATTGGCACACAAAATGGTAGTCCAAATATTTAGACGTGAATGTATGTTGTTTCGTCTTTTGTATTAATCATCCGTTATTTCATTTTTTTCCATATTGTAAAGCCTAATGCCTAAAAAGTACTGCTAAAAATGCATAGAAATATAATAGAAGACACCAATCATGCTACGCCTATATAGCTAACTAAGTATTTTATATAATTTACATCTTTATTCAAAATTCAAATTGTCCTGATTAGATCGAAGCCTGTATTATACCGCTGTAAATTCATCTGAAAATCGCTTTGCCAGAAAATAACAAAATCTTTAAAAAAAACACAAAGTGATGTTGCATTTATTTATTATAGGACTAGAAAAAAAGGGGTCAAGTATGGATAACATAGGAATTAATTTATCATGGCCTGACGCAAGTTGTCGTTCATTCAATTCTGACCTTTATTTTATAACATACAGTACAAAATAAAAGCATCAAATACTAGGATAAAATGTCATACACTACAATACAGGACAATAAATGATGACTGGTTGAAGTAGGATACCAAACTATTTTGACAGAAGATGAACATTTAAAATGTTGAAGTATGCCACACATCTGCAGGGAACTTGTTTGACTTGTATGATAATCAGAAAAAGAAATTGATGGACTCTGAGTCAGACAATTGCAGAGTAAACTCAATTTTCGCCACAATTTTTATTTAGATCAATGATTTTGAGGAAAAAAGATTGAAGAATAAAGAAATTGTTGGATCAGACATTGATGTGATGTGACATTCTTTTTTTTCTTTTCTCCTTATTGCTGTAAACATGGTAAGTTCAAGCCACCGAAATTGCTATTCATATTACTGAGGGTACACATGCATTCTCTGTTACAAATTGAATAAAGAGCAAAACAGTGAAAATGGACTTGAAAATTGTGTTCTTAATTTTGAGTTGGTCTTTAAGCGAGGTTTAACTTTAAGTTTAACTGTGAATATACATATTATTATGTATATGTTAACTGCCATATACTAGCAAAACAATAAAAATAATTTTTTAGCCTTTCATGCATTTGATAAGTATTGAAGACAAACTCAGGCAGTTGTCAGTCGGCCACCTTTCATCCAACACATGTACATTTTTTAATTAGTTTCAGAGAGATTATAGATGAGATAGGGTCTCAGACAGAACTTCAAACAAAATCCGAAAATTTAAGCCCCGATGTTATGTTTTCTAGTACCAATATTATACATTCAATTATACATTCAATTCCTATTAGTGAAAATCTCAAAGGCAAATTAATATATACGTTATTCAATGAAACATTACTATACACTAAATCCAAAATTATAACATAAAATCTCACATAAAAGTCCATAGTAGGGACAAATAATATTGCACTCTGTTAGAACTCTTTATTATTTAAGAGTTCTAACAGAGTCAGTGATTTTTTCCACCCTTTTGTGAATGGGGCCGGGGCCCGTAGAATTGTGAAAATAGCGTCGAATTGCCCATAATTGTGAATATCATAGTTTTAAAATAAAAAGATACTGATTTACATGAACTCATGTAGTACACTACATGCTAGCAATGTATTTGTCTATAGCATAGCAGTTAAAAATACTGTTAGTCAGATTGATCAACATTCGTAAACAAAACACTGAACATAAAAAAATAAAAAATATTTTTATTTTTTTTATTAAGTTATAGCATGAATTGTGAATTTTAAGCCTGGTTTTTGTGAAAAAACATACTTTTGGTGATTGTGAATGGGGCAAAAAAAACGCTGAGAGTATAACATAAAAGCCGATGGGTTTAAAAGTTATGTCTTTTATGTGTTAATGATTTCTATTGTGAAAGTTATATATTACAATAAAAGGGAATAACTTATAAGTCATTATAAAGATCTTCTATACAACTTATATAAAACCCTTTTGTTGACTTCTCGTAATACAATTGAAAAAAAGACTTGACATTTTCCAATACTTTTGTAGTGTGTAACAGAAAACAATTTTGTGTCCTATCGGTTTTTAGTTAACCATGGTTAACATGGCAAGACAAACAAATACCGGGAGTGAAACTTTAGACACAATAATTGCTATTCAATATTGGGTCATGAATACCTTTTTATATATATTTGGAAGTTTAAATGTCTTACATCAGAACATGATATTATTTTATTAATAGAAACAGTTAACTGACTTTCATTTTATAGTTTTGTAAATAAATGTATGACAACCAAATAAGCTTTAAGACGTAGAGCAACTCTCATCAGTATTTATTTGTATTTAAGAAAACCGAATTTCAGAAAATTATATGCACTGTAGAAAACGTTAAAAGAAATGATAGGGACATTTTATATAACACCTGACAGGGCCATAGCCAGAGCTTGTACAATGTGTACGCAAGGCCTAAAAAAAATATCTGTGTTTAGGGTAACCCGACCCTACCTGTCGAAAAATCCCGACCCTAGAGTTTTTTACGACCCTGGAGATTTTTTTTTCGATTTTTTTTCAATTTTTAATTGTTTTTGAAAAAAAAAAAAAAAAAAAATTGTCCCTACCCTACCTGGCATTTTTGAGACCGTTACCCTAAACCAAAGACCTAAATACCAGGTCTTTGCCTAAACACAGATATTATTTGTTTTGGCTCAAGCAATCTAGGGGTCTAAGGGCATGATACTCGGGAAAAAACTGGTGACATTTTCACAAGCAATAGAGCAAATTTGAAGTTTTTCATATTCAGAAAATTTATATCCATTTAGTGCATATAAATGCTCAACTGTTGATTATAATATTCTTTATGTTTTTATTTTTGATAATCATTGTGTACGCAACGGCGTATTTTGCGTACATATTTAAAAAAAACCTTATTTCCAGGATCAGTTTTAAATAAATTACCAGTAATATTTTGATAAATAAAATATAAATAACAGGATAAGCGAACTAATAAATTTGTTAGAATGTCTTCGTGTGAGCACTGAACACGGATGTAGATTTAAAATTGACCCGCCGTGCAACCTGATTTACGTGCGTGATATTCCACTAGATCTACGTAAATGTTTTACAAATAATGTTCACATTTAAATCACAATTTCATTGCGATATTGCAGAATTGATCCCGAATAATACGTACGTAATCATATCAAAATGTAAACATAAACTAAATCGTAAATGTTGCCTACATCAAAAACATGCGTACAAGTTTTCTAATTGGACTCATGAATTCGCATTATTAAAATTCAGAGTCGATATTCAGTCAAATGCATTGAGACGAATAATTGTATTTCCATAAAATCGATACAAACCTTTTTCTCTCCGAAGTAGGGGTCCACATATCCTGCAGTCCAAGACCCGTAGCCCTTACTTAATTGACTTAACATAATTGTAGTTTAATTAGAAAATGTACACATTTCAGCGACCACATATATATATAAATCCGAAATATTTTTAAATCCAAAGTTTATAACCGCAATAACATAGATCTAAATCCTGAGTGTAAACATGTTTTGGTATTTTATAATGAAAGTATTAATCATATTAGGTTATTATGTTCCGTCTTAATCCTTGACGGCACGTGTATTGAAGTTTGCCGCTAAACTAAGGACAACAAATGTAGACTTTACCATAAAATCAACGGGTAAATGTGATACACTTCAGATATATTTTAATTGTATGTACAATTCTGTTTAACATCTTTGATTTCGGAATTGAAAATAAATAAGTTGTTATTAGTTTGCATAGTAAAATTATTTCGATTATTGATGATAATGTCTTATAGCACATACAGCACGCAATTACTCCCCGGTTAGAATAATAGGATCGCCCAACTTTCCCCTCTTATTGCGCATGCGCCACTATCGCAGGTACAGTTTCCGTTCAACACATCAATCATGGTAAGTCGCCGGTTGCAAAAATATTAGTATTTACGCAGTTTTATGCTACATGCAATATTATACTTGATATCAATTGAAAGTGAACGTTATTATTAATATATCTGACTCGTGAAATTACCTCATAGTGTCGCATTTAATGTAGATAACGCTTTAATCGTCGCCACGTATGTGAATGTTGCACTTCCGGCTCAGTATTCGATAATATTTTCTACATTTTCATGTCTTCTGGAAAGTATCTGTTATTTGACAAGTACTTTTGTCTGAACGATAGACCTATTGACGTATGTTAACTGTTCTTAAATGTGCACTTCTTTATAACTGAACCTATTATTGCGTGCTATCGATTAGTACAAGCAGCGTCGCGAAAACTAATTACAATATCAATGTGTCAAATGATTTAAGGTTCATGTTAAGTGTTTCAAAAGGGTAAAAGTGCAGTCTAATTCTGTTGTTACTAGAAGAGATAACAAAAAAGTCAAGGTCCTAATTAAAAAAGACCCCCCTCCAACACATATATCAAGTGCAAAATAATGGAATAAGTGACCAAATACTTGTATATTTGACTTTGAACAATAAAAAATCCATCAAATGCTCACGACAAAGAACTTTTTACCAAATACAATTTAAGATAATATTGAACAGTAAACACATAGGTATGACTAATATTAAGGTAGTACGAGCATTAAAATCTAACATGTTATTGCCAAACAGAAAAAAAGTAGTGACCACATGGCAAGGTTGATTTTTTTTTTAAATGTCACTTCTTTATGTCAGTATGTTAAGCTTATTGTATACTATTTTCAGGATTTTTAGGTCCTACTACCTAAAACAGGACATGATAAATGTAATACAGAAAGAAAATGAGATTTGTTTATATCTTATAAATGTTATGTGTCATTTTGTAAACAACATCATTTTTGTATTTTATTATCAAAGTTATAATTTTTTTGATGTTTTTTAATATGTGAAATACTCTCCTAATTCAGACGAACAAATTGGTGTAAAACTTATTGGAATTTGTTGTTTTTTTACATAAAAAAACTAGATAACAGTTTTGGTCCAAAAACACTTAACATGAACCTTAAGAACTTGTATTGCTAACCCCTGAGTCGTTTTAGGAGCCCCTTATTGTATCTACTGATGGAGTTCATTGATATAATGATTTAAAATTGTAAACTCTCGATTTTATGAAAATCTTACTCGAGTTTTACACTTGGATATTGAGCTGGTGGGTTACTCAACTTACTGTACATGGTGTTAGAAAATGCTGGGACTATTGTTGTACTGATGTAAAAATCCTCGACCAGAACTCTCCAAAATGTATATACATAATAGCAGAGGTCATATGCATTGGAGACCATAGTTGTCTTTTTTTGTTTTAAGTGTTAGGTGATTAAAAGTTCACATATAGTTTGGCTATCATTTTTGTTCAGAAAAAATAAGTGGCTATTATTTTCACATGGATATGGTATATATAATTGTATAGGATTGCTGAAAAGTGGAGTTGTCTAATACAATATATAGTACTATACAAAAGAGTTAAGACTTTAAATAAAATCAATTGTCCCAGTTTGTTCAATGTTGCATTCATAGGCTAAGCATTATATTAATCAAAGCTACCAGTAAATAGAGAAGTTGAATACTGACACAAACTCTGTTCTGATGTGTCCAACATTAATGTTTGAATGATTTAGCAGGATCTGTCTTACCATATCGGAGGACAATTCATAGACATGAAGTTGTTAGTAGTTTTTTTCTTGTAGTATTCTATCATGTTCTGTTTTTGTACTCAATGAATTTCTTTTGCAGACGTTGTCAATAGATCAGATGAGCAGATATGTCAGCCCTATCAATCCAGCTGTATTTCCACATCTAACTGTTGTACTGCTAGGAATTGGTATCTTCTTTATGGCATGGTTCTTTGTGTATCCTTTGTGCTTCATATGAGATTAATTTGTACAGTATGGTTAATTTTGCGTGATAATCCATTTTTTCCCGCTGAGACATCACACTTGCCATTTCTAAGTTTTAATTTTCGTTGCAGTAATAGTTGGAGAAAATGCATAACAATCGTTGTAATTTTAAAACATGTCATGATTGCTTCAGAATGATGGCTGCCTCTGTTTGTGTTATGCTGGTAAAAGTTAATTTTTATCTAAAATGTTTACTGTTTATGTCATATATATATGTAACAGGCTCCGCTCACTACAAAACACCAAAACATGTTTATATTGCAGGAGTCAAATATTTCTTCTTGCAAATGAAATTAAGTCGCTGATTGCAAAACTCACATTGACAATAATTTGATTGTCACCGATAGAATCTGCCCATCACTTGGTAATGTGTTGAAATTGTTCGTATCCAAGATGTTGATGAAGCCCGTTCAAATATTTTACCTTCAGATGCACCAGTTATAAAAACTTTTTTTCCAAGAAACAATAAATATCTACTTGCCTTAAGAGTCTTTTTCAAGGGTTTTAAAAAATTGTTCAAGAAGTTTTGTAATTAATTACCACAAATGTGATAATGGTGTTGTATTTGAAGTGAAAACATGTTGTACCTTAACCTCTGTCAGATACGAAGTAACATCTAATAAATTTACCAGAGACGTCTTCAAAGAGTTACTTGTCTCATTGGTAGCGTCAGTGTTTATGGGATTCGGTGTTCTCTTCTTGTTGTTGTGGGTTGGCATCTTTGTATAGCACGAATTCCATGTGTGGTAAGTGAGCCGATTGTTGAACCAATCAAGTTTCTCTTTTAAAACTTTCATTAAAATACAAGATATTTTCTGTGACCAAGGATATTTTAAATGGAAAGGTACCCGAGGAGAATTGTACTTGGGTCTTGAATTGTGATTGCCAATTTGTAAATAACTATACATTGTATGTATTTTGAACCAAGTGAAAGGACTTTTTTGCCACATTAGAAATCTTTTTATTGGTTTTATGAAGGGAGATAATTCTTGTTAACTAAAAATACGTATCCCAAGAATTGCTTACCTTTGATGTCAGTCTATAGATTAGATCTACTCTGGATGGCTTAGTATTAATAGGTATTTTTCCTGGGATACAAAACATCGTTATATTATTACAATAATTGTCAAATTGCAATGAAAACAAGATTTTTAATAACGAAGGTTTTAATATCTGACTGAACATCGATGGATCTAAAATTCTGTTGGTCTCCTAATTTTCAAAGAATTTTGTCTTGTCCAGTCCTGTTTAATTGACTTCTAGAATATTTGTATACCGACAACCTTTTCACTGAATACTTGGTATCATCCGAATTAAATATAAGGTCCCAATATATCTTCTTATTCTTAGGCACAACAAATTGAAATGGGCTATTCGAAACGATGTATTTTTCGAAATAAAATATCGGACCATATGAATTTGAATGAATGAAGTCAGACTGTAGATATGTTTGTTTATTACAGATGTTTGCGTCAGAAGTGAAGCTGTGACCAATGAACATCCTTCATCATCATCGTGTTTTCATCATCATCGTTGAGCGATCATGTTATCATTAAGTCTAAGATAGCGAGTGTGTTTGTGAATTGTGATGGATTAAGTGTAAACTATCATCATTATGAATAAATGTTAATATATTGTAGTTTATTTCTTGTATTTCTGTTTTGTTAATTGATTGTCACGTTTTGTTCTCTACCCAAGTAATATTTGTTTAGAATGATAAATTATATTTTATTGAAAATCATATTTTATTGAAAAATGCTTATGCAAGGAGTGTAGTGAAAGACAAGTCTATGTAGGTTTTTAAAACTGGCAGTTAATGAGTTATATCAAATGGGTACAGTCACAGACTAGCGCTAGTGTCTGGAGTTAGGCATTTAAAGGAAACTATTATTTCGACTCCCACCACCACACTTGGATGTTGTGCTGTCTGTATGGATGTCAAGAGTTTGTCTACACAAGTTCATTCTCCTACACCAGTGGTTGGATTTCAATGAAACTTCACGAGTTTTTGGTGCAAAGCCTAGTTGTGGATATTGTCTGCTTATTTGGTTGGATTATTTTTAGCACAGTTACAGCCCTTGAGCTATGGTAGCCTATGAAAATTAGTTTTTCCAAAAAACAAGATCTAGCTTTTCATCGATTGTGAATATAGTTATTACAACTAATACTAATCACTGGTAAAAACTGTTTCAAGGGTGGCAGGGTCACACACTATTAAATGATTGTGAAGTTTGTGATCAAACCTCCTTCAACAGGGTTCAAACTTATGACCTTTGGATCAGGTGTCGGCCACTGTTCCCCTCAACCACTTTGCAACAAGTGTGATATTAAGTAAAGAAACAAAGTGCTATGACATTCTGCAGATAGTCCCAAGTCAGAACCTTGCCCTGTGTATTACAACCTAGGTCACATCGCTACATTAAATTACTGAAAGTTGTCCACAATCGTGAACACATACCAGATAAACAAAACACACAAATACATAGATAGCTTTTTATTTTCATGTTAAAACAAAACAATCCTGAAAGAAAATTAGTATAAAACAAAACGTGGGACGGATATAATCATCTGCAGAACATCATTTTTTGTGATCCAATCAACATGTGTTACTCAGATATATTAACCCGATCCTGCTGAACTCTTGTAGGCATTATTTCACAGCTACTTATTCACTATATTTAGTTTCGGCCACCATCCTGTTTATTAAAGAACAGGACCAATAATGTATTATTTGTAAACGGCATTTGATATCCGACGTAATCACTGATGAATAATTATTCATGCATGAAGGTCAGGATCGGATTAATTTGTTCAGACTATACAAGGGCAGATAATTTAATCACATCTGAAAGTTCGTAAGTCGTGTATCGGGAACAGACTGCAATCTCAAACCCTGTCACAAATCATGGTCATATAATGGACAAGCACTGAGTCATACTATTACAATATTGTTAGAAAGTGAATGACAATAATATCACAGGAAAATAAATAAATGAGAGCTGCCAAGACAAAACCTGTATTTATATAATAGACATTGGATCATGATGTCGAGTATTTCCCTATGAAAGTAATTTGTACGAAGATGTTTTGGATGCTTGAATGGGATCTACAGAATTAAATAAACGTGAAAATACTTATCAGGGCTCTCGATAGAACTTCAGAACAGGGAGAAGTTTTTGTGAATTTAGGGAGAAATGACAGCATTTTCACCCTATTTAAGGCATTTTTATATAGAAAAACTTCTCCCTCAGTTCAAATTAGGGAGAAGTCGGATCATTTTGGGAGTCTATTTCTCCCTCTAGTGAGAGCCCTGCTTACAAGTGTTGTGTAATTTTTTTTTTCTTTTGATTTTTTTTTCAAATTTGTACTATTTTAGTGAAGTGATTCTGACGTGACGTCATAGTTTTGTAGTTTACTTTTGCATTTTATTCCTAATATTGGAATCACTATAAAAAGAAAAGCAGATGTCTGATCTTAATATATTTGGTTACACATGTAAATAAAAGTTGAAAAATATATCTGCCAGAAATTGTAAAAACCTGAAAATAGATGTTTTGGTCACTAATACAGGTTTTGTTGTGGAACAGCTCGGAATATATTATGCACAGTGGTAAACAGTGTCAGTAAGAGAAATATAAGGTGAAATAAAACAACACATTCACATGAAATCACATAAATAAAATTTTGATTAAAACGCAGTAAAATAAACCTGAATATCACAGAATGGGGTACAGATAAACAGAAAAAGGATCACAGAGGTAAAAATACAGTAAAACAAAATTATTGAAAAAAATAAAAACGTGAATTGGCATAAATGCATACCCTGTAACTTAACATGAGAAATAGGAGAACATATTGCTATACACTGACAATAAATGACCTCTTAATGTCAAGGACAAAACAAATCGTAGACAAAACAAAACTGAAAGTATAATGAAAAATTCAACAATGCAATTATAATTTTAGCAATTAAAAAAATGCCTAGCTATAGATAGATCTGCAGTGTATTATGTATTGGATAAACAACGAGCGACATTGTCTTACTCTAAAAAACAATTCCAACAATAATTATAATTTTAGAGACGAAAACAAATCCGATCATATAATATAGCTATATCTACAGTGTATTATGTATTGGACAGACAACGAGCGACTATGTAACTCTCGTGTATATATTGTATAGGTATTGCCATCATATTGTCTATCCGTCTTAGATCACATGAACTTCATGGACTGTTGTATATACAATATAGATGGTTGAAATAGAGGCCGCTGATCGAACTTTCTGCAAGCATGGTCTAATAATTTTTTCCCTTCTATAGTATATATTGTACTATATCAAGGGAGAGAACTCAAAGAGGGATAAAGGGAGAGAACTTGTGACAATCTCCTCTGGTACCTGAATAATATCAATTAAATTATTAGAGATTCTTCAATCCAATAAATAAAAGGTAAACAAGTTAACTACATGATCAGATGTCATAAATATCAATCAAACTTCCAACTAAGTCACATAATAATGTATTTTTGAAGAGAGGTTTGTTAGTTTAGTTTATACTGTTATATTTACATCAATAGATATACTCGGGATTGGTATAAATATGGGTATTATCCTGCGTTACAAACAACAACAATAAACCGTTAACATTGTGCTCGAATCTCAATGAAAACAAAGACAGGATTTAACGCCTGACTGAACTTCAATGGATCTAAAATTACTATATGTTTGTACCGTGGGTAAATATGTTAGAAATGTTACAGCGAAAAAATATTTTCACAACTACACATTTTTACTTTGAATTCAACAATGAAATACATATAAGACAGATTGTCAACATTGAGTACATAACATTACACATATTTCAATACATATTATGTAACACATACATACAACAATATGTCAACTGTATAATTTCTACAAAATAACGTATAAGGTATAAAAGTCAGTAATATTCACTGCTTGAAGTAAATTAGAAAAATATTCATACAAAAAACATTTAACTTCGATAACGCTTAAAAAAGTTATAAAATCGTTAGCAAAAACATGGTCATGTATACAAAATGGTGAGTAAAATAGTTTTGTAAGTCATGTACATGTGTATATTGTCACATAAGGCACATATTTCAAGTTAGCTTGTATAAAATACTATATAAACAAAAAATTGAATAATATAAATGCCAGAAAAAGTAAATTTTGTTAATCATGTAAGTACAGGGTGACAAAAAAAGTTTGTTCACTAAGTTTGAATTTAGATAAAATCTGAATATTTCTGTGTACACTGGTTGTATTTTGCATAATGAAAGATACTGCTATTTCATGAATATCTGGTTTACTTAGAACTCACACAGAAGTTAACTCTTGGTCCATAGTGACATAGATGGAACTAGTATTTAGAAAAATATCAAAATTCAAACTTTTTTAACTAACTTTTTTAAGATCCTGATGGTACCTAGAATACATAAGAAAATCTGACCCAAAGACTTGCACAATTGAGCGCTGTTGTATGATTTCCAACTTCTTCTGTAAGTGGCATTATTTCCAGAAAACGTCACATATGACGTCAAAATGTACTGACAGTAAGCAATATTTGCCCCATATGGCAATATGAAAACAAAATGACCATATGGAGTAAATATTGTTTCCTGCTTGCAAATAGTGACATCACATGTTGCGTTTTCTTGAAATGACGTCACTTACAGAAGAGGTTGGAAATCTCATAGCAGTGCTCAATTGTTCATTACATTTAATACACAAAATATATATTCAAACTTTTCTTCTATACAAACTGCAAGGCAGTATACTTTGATTATATTGACAGATGTTTAATACTTCAGAGAATTAATACAAAACAACAACAAAGACATCACAACTTCTACAGATAACAATTTACACTGAAAAACTCAACAGAAAGATGAAACAATGAGTAGTACTTAACACACACTTCAAGTCTCGATTTAAAATATTATTTTTAAAAAAAACAACTGTAAGTGTTTCTGTTACTCTGCCAGTTTGTATAATTGCCAGGAACCATTTTACAAGTGCCTTCACAAGTGTGCAGCTGTGGATGAAAATATGTTGCTGGATTTTCCAATCTTATTCATTTTAACAACATATTTATAAACCATCAAAATGACATAAAAATAAATAAGAAAATTTGTCTTGAGTCGAGAAACAAAAATTATGTTATACTAAAAGTAACTATCATATTAAATGTTTAATATTCGCTTAGGCCATACCATTTTTTTTAAGCATCCGCGTGCGCCTTGGTTTTGAACAATTTGAGTAAAAAAAAACATTTTTGTAAGTTAAAAAATCGCCAAGGGAAGTAATCCGCTGTGTCGTATTTACGTACGTTTTTGTAAATCTGTTGTTAACTTGCATGTTTGAAAATAGTGAGTGAAAACTATTCAGTTTCCCAGTTACGCTTCTAATGTCTAAAGAAACAAGTTGTTTAGTTATTTTTTCATCATGTTTTTCTCATTAAAACATGTGAAATGATTCATTGTCTATTATCTAACTTTGCATTTTTTTATAAATGAGTTAGTGTGTTTATTCGAATAAGTAGCTAGATTTTTTGAAGCAAGGTAGACGCTTAACAAAAATGAAAACCAGTATGGCCTTATGGACAGTTCTAAGGTTAGTTGCCTCTGATAAACAACGATATGAATAATCAAAAACCAATTACCACTTTACTCTAAAAACAATATACAAGTATATATGAGCGCCACTGTATGATTTCCAACCTCTTCTTTAAATGACGTCATTTCCAGAATACGTGACATGCGACATCACTATGTACTGACAGTAAGCAATATTTGCCCCATATGGCAATATGAAAACGAAGTAACCATATGGAGTAAATATTGTTTCCTGCTTGCAAATAGTGACATCACATTCTTGAAATTACTTCACTTACAGAAGAGGTTGTAAATATCATAGCAGCGATCATATGAACAAGTCAATTAGTTACTCATTGTCCATGTTACAAACTTTGCTGTTGATCAATGATAGCAAACATTTGCAGTGAAGATAAATATATAATATCAAATCATTTTTCAAAAATCACAACTTGGATAGAAAAACATATCTAAAATAGGTTTGGATCAATAGTTTGGTCATGACTCGGAAAAATACATTGAGGCGAAAAACAACACTCCTGAGAAATGATATATGGTGATTTTAGCATCAAACTTGTCCATAACAATTATGGTATACACAAGTAAATAGAACATAATTATTATTTGTCGTGATCGTGCAGTAGTTTGAGACAATCGCCATCTAAATACTCATTGAGGTTCTCTATTGTACATTTCCACAAATACTCCTGGAGTTCCTTGTTTCTGAAAAACAAAACAACAAATATTCAAATAAAAGGTGTTTAAATAAATTGAAAATCCATCTACAGTCAAACCTGTGTTAAAGACCACCTGCGAACAAAGACCACTATTGCAAAACCTGTCTGCACAGACCACCAATTTTATCTCCCATCAGACCATTTGCAATGATATTTAATCTGTTAATAGAGACCACCTGTAAACAAAGACCACATTTTGCTGTTCCCATGGGTGGTCTTTACCGACAGGTTTGACTGTATCTAGAAACCTAACAATAAGTAAAACAAGAGATGTTTGTAAAACATGTCTCATGTGACCTTTGACCCCATGACCCCAAAATCAAAAGGGTTCCTCTGCTATCCAAGATGAAAGTGTGGACCAAGGAGGATGATAGGTCTAGGGGTTCTCGAGTTACTGATCGGAAACAAAAAGGTTACCAACCAAGCGATATGTGCACACCAATATACCCTCTCTTCTTCGAAGGGGGGCATAATAAGTTATTGCAGGTTTGAGCTCAGAAACAAATCTCGCTGCTTGCTAGAGTTCAAACAAATCTATATAGACATAGTAGGAATTGTCCAGTCCGTGGTACAGCGCTCCTGACAGTTAGCAAACTGGATGTCTATCAAACTCCAAACCACTACAATGGTTTCAGAACTAAATCATGCAGAATGGAGCATCATTCTGACATAAAACCTTAACCTCTCTAAGTTCTTGCAAAGCATTGAATGTTTCGTTGCCACCTTCTCATCACATAACTGTCACGTCACGCTTTCATCTATAGCCAATGTCATGGTATCATCTAGGAGATTTATAACGACCAAAGAAACAACATACCTGGCTTCCTTACTTGGCCATCTTGGTTTGTCCCTGGGGGCCAGAAAGTAGCCCCTACTAAGCCCCTTGAGATGATGATCTAGTGCAGCATATATAACTGTATCCGCCCCGTCCGAGTCGTGTTTCAGTTTTCCTGGTAAAATAAAAATGAAATTTAACAAAAAGGTGCATCAATGTCGAATAAAGCATTCTGGGAGTAAGAGTTTGTGATTCCCTCCCACTCGAATGTGGTACAATATCATACAACAGTTAGAATGAATGATTTGTTGACAAACTAGCACATTTTATTCAGTTTCTGCACTTAATGATAATCCTATAAAATGTACTAAATAAGCCAAAACTCGAAGACCTGGAAATAGACATCACCCACAGAATATTGTCACGAGTTCTCTCCCTTAATCCCATCTAGAGTTATCTCCCTTTATGCCGTCTGTAGTACATGTATGTATAGTGCTATATATACATATACTACAAAAGGGAAATAGTAGGAAGTGAACTTGTGACAATCTCCTGTGCAGAAACAGTTGTCACAAACAAATGTAGCATACAATCTTAGCTGCTAGCCGAAGCCAATTCAACTAGGAGCATCTAAGGTCATTTTGAACGAAAATATATCCCCTACAAACCAGCTGTTATACTCATCAAATCTATAATAAAATAAGAGGACTTTACATGTACAATGAATATGGCGGTACTTAAAGTAGACCGTCCGGTTGACGATGATAGCAATGAGACGCTAAAGCGCCCCAAAAATAAAGTACTTTACTTTGCACTTACTATAAAAGGCACTTTTTTTTTTTAAATTGCTCCCGTTAGAAAACATATACCAGATCATACATCAGGAAGCTCCTTTTAACTTATTTATAATGAAACAAGTTGTTACAACTTATACTGATCACTCGCAATGACCGCTTCCCCACGTTTCTAACCAATACTCATGCCTTATTCAGAGATTTTGATGACACAGCAAAAACTGCCTACACGTCAGGATTCAAACCAACGTCCTTCGGATCAGGAATCCAGATATCTATCCATGTACCATCATGTCGAGGGGTTCAGCGCAAGACTATCCTAACTCCTATGTATTTATTTAGGAGATAGTATTGTCTTGCACTGAACTCTCGAATTGTCTTCCATTGTATGGAAATTGTCAGTTAATTATTCTAGATACTATACGGGTTAAAATATTGTTCACACGCAATTTAAATGCAAGACAAAGCTTCAGTTACGTACTTGTTTGTTTCTAAGCTAGAAAGCTCCTTTATTATGCAATATAAAATTAACAACACTAAGTAGTGTTAGGTGGCATTAAGTGAAAAAAGGTTGAATTTACTGGAAAATATCTTTGCCACCATCCTGCTCAAATTTTCCACCATTTTCATGATTTTGGTGGCATTTTTGGTGGAAAATTGTCTAAATACTCCACCATTGAAAAAAGGTGGCATTAAGTGGCAAATCTAGGGAAAGGCAATAAGAAATACTTAAACATACAGTCAGACCTCGTTTGTTCGACAACCTTCTATCCCAAAACTAGGTATCATCAAAAATAAATATCAGGTCCCAATCCATTGTCATATGCATGTTGATTTGAAATGTGCTATAACAAGTATTATTTTAAATAAAATTTTGGACCCGAGTTATTCGAATGAATGAGGTCCGTCTGTATTTTGATTTTCTTATCTGACGTCTAGGCCTCCTTATGAGACTTGCCAAAGCAGTCCAAAAACGAGATCTGAAACATTTTTTTTCCAGCAGACTCTTCGGTTCCTATACATAAGTAGACCAACTACGCTTCAAGTGCTCTGATTTTCAAGAATGGCCATGAAAGACAGAAAGTTGCTGTTAGCAGGCAGTCACACATAGACAGTATAAACAGTCATATTAAACCATTTGAAGTTTGCAATAGAAGACAAATGTACTGGAGATTAAAAATTGTGTATAATGAAAACAATGCTACTTACTCCAGTAGCATATAACTCTAATTTGCTACTTCTTCCATTACATTATCGTGTTTACCTAATTATCAATTATAGGGGTGTTGTATACAACCTATTCATCCGTTCATAACTGAAAATATGATTTAAACAACCTTCCCACCCTATACCCAATATAATGGATAAATCGATAATGAAAGCCTTATCGAATTCGGTTTATACCTGCTGTTACTCACAATACGGCCTTGTGGACAATTCGTCATCATAATAAAAAAATATAACGGGCTAAAAATTCAATAAAAAATGAGGGGAAATTGGGATGAAGCGTTTGCAGGCTGTATATTGTGAATTCATGAGATGCTAACAGCTCAAAATGTACAATAGATAGAGCCTCGTTTACCTTATATTTGAATGAACACTTTATTCCCTACAGTATACAAAGTGAGTTATACAAGCCTCAATTATGCTATACAAAGAGCTTTCTCTCCTATGAAAACGTCAACGACCCCTTTGAACCCCAATTGTACGTACACTTAAAAAGGCCCAGCTACACCCCTGAACTCTGTAGCATGAATTGACCCATAATAATCCTGTCTCAAGTAATAAGGAGGGACAGTACTTTAAATTGATATCAACAATGAACAGAGATCAATGAGCAGACATTGGTAAATAATCAGATGTTTCTTTCCCCACAAAAGGCGTAGAATGCAAATTGACAAACATACCGTGATACATAGTGCATATCGAGGGTTCAGCGCAAGACTATACTAACTCCTATGTATTTATATAGGACTTAATATAGTCTTGCACTGAACACTCGATATGTAGAGTTCCGTGCATATAAAACATTCAGACTATTTGGGCTTTCAAACTAATGTCATTTGACCAAACCATACTCGGGTAACATATTTCATAAAAATTCAAATCCATGCAAGTCTTCAATGTGTAATTGATCACATCACCATAACAAAATTGCAATCAATTATGACATTTTAACATTTTGAGGTCCGTCTCAAAAGTATCATAAGTACAAAATAACACGCTTATGGTAAATTACAATTTTCACATTTTTTCCCAGTTTCCAGAATCTGTAAATCTTTCAGTCATATACAGCAGCGAGTTGACCTAATAGTTTTCCTAGAATTAATTATGAACCAGTACTAACTTGCTCATCTGCAAGTCACTGTCCACTTCTTCACATGTTGAAGACAGACCGTAGCCAATGTCACAAAAGAACATAACCAGCCCAACCCGGAAATAAAACACGGATCTGTCACGTAACAGTCTAGCGCTCTACCAACAGAGCCAGCCAAGTGGGATAGAAAGTAATATGGTATTAGTTAAAAAATTAAGAATATCCTTATCACTATCACAGGATTTGGAATATGTTCAAACCTAGATAAAATGTGATTAACATTGTGTAACCTAACAGATCTTCACTGTTTCAGACAGATACCTATATAGTTTCTAAACGACAAAAATCAAATATTGTTTACAAGAAGAACCCAAAAATGGTGATCCATACATATAAAGTATAAATATATACATGTAATTAGACTAGCAACAACACTAACTATATTATACTATATAATATTATTCAAACCATTCAGCAATCAAGTATGAGTAAATTATAACTCTATTTTGTATTTCATATCACTTTTCAAGGGAATTCATCCTCAAAACCATATATAGAGCTGTTGGTCCCTACTTCAAGTCTTTCAGTTTAAAACTTCGGTTTTGGGTTTCCAACCAGCTCACACCTGTTATTCCAGTAACCGAAAACTCCACAGGAGATTGCTCAAGAGTTATCTCCCTTTATCCCTTCTAGAATTATCTCCCTTTATCCCTTCTGTAGTATACTTAGTATGTATATAATTATAGTCAGAAAAAGATCTCTAGATGGGATAAAGGGAGAGAACTTGTGACAATCTCCTGTGGAAAAATCCTATCATGAATTAGTGAACAGCAGCTTTTTAAATGAGTTGAATTGTCTTAAGTCAAATCATCGTGGAGAAAATAACTTTCATCCAGGCTTCGAATTGATCATATGGGGAGTGGGGTAGAAAATCAAGTTTATCAATTTATTGAAACGAAAAACTGAGAACACATGTAACATATTCATAACTGAACTTAAACACAAGAATTCAAGAGTTCATAATAATCAGATGGGAAAGACATTCATGACTTGAGACCCATTTCAGTCAAATAGTTTTGCAATTAATAATTTTTTAATGAGCCTGTTTGAACAAATCAATTGGCTAATATAATAGTTATTTAAGACTAGATGTGTCCATAGGGCAATGAAGCCACACACGATTTTAAGTCGAAGAAGGGCCATAACTCCTCCTAAATCAAACCTGACCTATATTTTATCATCCAATGCTTATGTGCCCAATATGAAATGAATCAATTCATCCTTTCAATTGTTATTGATCAATTTTTCTCACACAAAAAATAATAAAAAAAGGTAAAAAATAAAAATTTCACACGGACAGACAGGGGTAACACTTTATGCCCCTTTGCCACTCATAAAATGGTGCGGGCATAAAAACTCTATTATCATTCGTATTCTGAAATAATGTACCATAGTATATTTTCCTGTTTTAAACAAACAAATCATAAGAGGGCATAACATTGAAATTCTTCGATTCAAAACTGAAATGATAATCTACCTCTCTAAGGAGAGTGGTTCAATACTTATCAACCATTCTTAAACTTATTTCACTAAACTTGATATTTTATTACGTAATAAAACTTGAAAATATCCGTGGACAAATGCATAAACCGGTGTTGTTATTTTACTAATACTTAATTAAGTGTTGTTTTTATCCAGTTCATAATTCCGAAATCCATACAGTAAATATTACCAGTGTAAGTAGGATTTTACAAGTAAACCTCAATGACACATTTGTTCAATAAATGGTAGCATGTAGACGTATACTGCAAGGTCATTAACTGATTCTATCTTTAGGAAGTCCCAAACATAAATAGAACTTTTAAAGAATAAACTATTTCAGCAAATCCGGCTTATAAGCTTTATTTGATCATGAGAATGGTACATCACAGGGGATTATCACGAGTTCTCTTCCTTTATCCCTTCCATATAGTATATGTAAATATAGTACAGAGTCGAATGCTTTACACAACTGACCTCTTTCCGCAGCTAATATCGCACTTCAAACATCGAAATGTGTCCACGACATACAACAAATTTGAATCATGAATAATTTATCTTTCAAATGACCCCTACTTTATGCAAATCCTCAGTTCTCCTCAGAAATGCATCAAAATGCGCACGTGTCGATATGCTTCAACACCTGCACTGTAGAAGGAATGAAGGGAGAGAACTCGTAACAATTTCCTGAGTGGTAGATTAACATTAAATACAAGTTATAGTATAGCATGCTACATTAGCACAATACTTACTATCACAACATAAACCTGGTATATCCAAAGAGATAAAGAAAGTATATTGAAACTATCTAACTTAGTGTCTAAAACAGAAAAATAACTGAAGCATACAAATAAAAGTATAAGCACCAAATACCATTATTCAACTTCACTACACATTCACCCAAGCCATATTTTATTGACTTAAGATTTTACTAATGGGTAAAATGGTAATGCAGATATAAAAGTAAATGTTTCATAATACAAAAATATAGCAACAAAAAACACAACATGTCAATATCTATAGCAACTGAAATAGTCAATAAATAAACTGCAACATAGGTGAACTACCGATATATAAGGACATCGAACATAGACTGTTAGACTTTCATCTTTGCTCTCCCTTGTTAAATGTACAACAAGATATCGGCAGAACTGATGGATGCTCCCCGAAGTATATGAACATTTATCGAACCGGAACATGCCAACAATATGTGCATCTCTTCTTGGTAGTAAAGTTTCCCGTAAAGTTTCATTAAATTCACAAGATGGACAAACGGACAGACAAAGTGCTGGCTAAATGCTCCTCTTTTCGGGAAGCATAAATAATAAGGATACATATAAAAAATGATACTCTTACACTCATCTGGTGATAATAAAAGTCTAACTATTGGTTCGATGACCTTATAAAAACGCTAGTAAGCTTAAACAAAAACAAATAATGCTTCATAAAAGCAACAATGCAAATGCGAGCTATTCCATTCCAGCCAAAAGAAATATTGTAACCTTACAAACATAATGCACTCAAAGTGTACGCAGACATAATTATATACCTTTGCTACAGGTAGCAGCGAACTAATATACACCTGAGCAATACAGTATAGGTTGATATGTTCACAAGAAACATTGCATTTTGCAAGCTTAACAGTGCATAAAATGTCAAATTTACGCTGCTTGACATTTCTGCAATTTTCTATCATTTGAAAAACTCGCAAACATTTTCATGTTGCAAACTTGTACACGAGTGCATATTGTAGTACGTCAATGTAGAATTCTATTCCACAATATTCTTGAACAAATTCATTGCGGATAATTTTCATAGCAACAAAAGTTACTCCCCTTGCCACAGATTTCACATAGTTTCATCACAATTGTCATTCAGATTAACCTGACATTGTATTTCAAGATTTAAAAGCGAAACTATTCTATCAGCATATAACATAGAAGCAGATAGATTTGGCTACCCTTTGACCCTCAATTTGACGCTAACTGAAACGACGACCCTAACAAAATACATGCATATGTGTATGCTAATAAATATCGTAAGATTCCCGGTCATCTCGGAACGGGGAGGTAAATTTGTTCGATACGAAAATCATCAACACAAAATCAGTACAGATTGCTTACCACAACATTTGAGACAACACATACGACAGCTGAATCCCTCACTGGAGTGTGGGTCATTCGGGAACGCCAGAGCATCGAGCTTGCCCCTATCTACACAAAGTACATCAACCGTCGGGTGCTTCTCCAACACCTTGTCTAAATTATACATCAACATAATCTGAAAGTAATGAAACAATTATAACGATAACCTGACATTCAGTTTATAGTTATTTTACACTCATCTATAATATGTTTTTGCATATTTGAAACAAGTTACTACGTGTACAATTAGGGATGTCATTGAAACAATCGATATATACAGTGGAACACGCTTATAACGAATTTCGGGGGACCTGAATATTTACTTTGTTATATCCAAACTTTGTTATATCCGTACAATTTAAGTTCGTTATAATTATATGGATATAACGAAATTATCCCTTTTTCACAGCCAGACCGATCGAAATTGTGAATAACGTTATAATCGAGCACGTTTGCGTTAGAATATGACGTTTGGGACCCACAAATTCCTGTGTTATATCCAAAATAACGCTATATCCAAACTCATTATAACCATGTATTTATACAATAAAATATAACAGAACTTGGCCAGGGAATTACAATTACTATGTACTATCCGATTTTTCGTTATAACCGGGTACGTTATAAGCGTGTTTCACTGTAAACAATTTTTTATGTTAAAGATTGATCACTAAGGACAACAACCTGAGTCTCTTCTGGCTACATTGTGCATATGTAAAGCATTCTCTATAGAAAACATGTGACCCCTGGGTGGGGGGGTTCGATCCCCAGAGGCATAATTTGAACAATCTCAGTAAAAGACCACTAAACAATGCTACGTACGAAATATCAAACCCTGGACTGTGCGGTTTCAGAGAAGAATGATTTCGAAGATTAACCTATATAAGTCTGCCAATTGATTTAGAAGATGTGGTGTGAATGAAGTTAACAGACTGGTGCACACATGCATGGTGGCAAGTACACACACACAGTACAGACAATTCACCAGACTGGTGCACACATGCATGTACACACACAGTACAGACAATTCACCAGACTGGTGCACACATGCATGGAGGCAAGTACACACATGCATGGTGGCAAGTACACACACACAGTACAGACAATTCACCAGACTGGTGCACACATGCATGTACACACACAGTACAGACAATTCACCAGACTGGTGCAGACATGCATGGAGGCAAGTACACACATGCATGGAGGCAAGTACACACACAGTACAGACAATTCACCAGACTGGTGCACACATGCATGGTGGCAAGTACACACACACAGTACAGACAATTCACCAGACTGGTGCACACATGCATGGAGGCAAGTACACACACACAGTACAGACAATTCACCAGACTGGTGCACACATGCATGGAGGCAAGTACACACATGCATGGTGGCAAGTACACACACACAGTACAGACAATTCACCAGACTGGTGCACACATGCATGGTGGCAAGTACACACACACAGTACAGACAATTCACCAGACTGGTGCACACATGCATGGAGGCAAGTACACACATGCATGGAGGCAAGTACACACACAGTACAGACAATTCACCAGACTGGTGCACACATGCATGGTGGCAAGTACACACACACAGTACAGACAATTCACCAGACTGGTGCACACATGCATGGAGGCAAGTACACACATGCATGGTGGCAAGTACACACACAGTACAGACAATTCACCAGACTGGTGCACACATGCATGGTGGCAAGTACACACACACAGTACAGACAATTCACCAGACTGGTGCACACATGCATGGAGGCAAGTACACACACACTGCAGACAATTCACCAGACTGGTGCACACATGCATGGAGGCAAGTACACACACACTACAGACAATTCACCAGACTGGTGCACACATGCATGGAGGCAAGTACACACACACTACAGACAATTCACCAGACTGGTGCACACATGCATGGAGGCAAGTACACACACACTACAGACAATTCGCCATGACATAAAAACATAATCTGATAATTATCTAGATTTATAGCAATCTGACAGATTCAGGAAGAACATTAACATCAGACAGATTGGGTTTAGATAGCATAGCACCTGTATATACCTGACTGTATTCTAAATATCTAAGTTGGATAATTTACCTACCTGGAACAATTTACAATTCACAAATGCTTCAAATCCTCCATATTTCTTCATTTTACTTGTAGCAGCATATTCTTGGTCAAATACCGCCTGCTTGTGTACCTCACTGGTAACTATGACAATACGACAATCGTCCCCAGAGTGACAGATGACTGGCAGTATGTGCGATATCAACAAGAAGTGGCCGATATAGTTCACCTGGTAGGTCGCCTCAAATTTGTCCTCAGTATAAACTACAACATAATGAGAAATATATATTCCATGGTTCATACAGAACTTCCCGAAAAAAATTCAAGTACTTTTCAAGGACTTTTCAAGGACTTTTCAAGGACTTTTCAGTACTTTTTCCCCATTTTCAAGGACTAAAAATTTAGATTTTTTTTGGTATAGAGAAGAAGGGATCCAGTGTAATTTTCAAGTTGATCGCCCCAAGATGACCATCACTGCAGCACAGTGTAAGAATTACTTTAAGAGGGCATAAAACCTGTTCACCGCCGTACCGTACTAACAATATTATCGCCTATTTGGTGGTAGGCCCGGTAAAAATAGCTGTCATTTTTTCACATGTTTTTCATCCACAGCAGAAGGATTCAAGGGCCAAATTTTGTTCATTTATTCAAAATTCAATTACTTTTCGAGGAGTTTTTGTCTGTCACAAATTCAAGTATTTTTCAAGGAGTAGGCTTCAAATTCAAGGACTTTTCAAGACTGTGTGAACCTTGTATTACCAAGCCTCCTAGCAGGCCTAAATATAAACAGAAGTTTTTATAAAGGATGCAATTAAGGGTGAACAAAAGAACAAACAAAGGCTAATGCTCAGGTAAACATTGAATAGACAAAGCCACATGTCTATCTTATAGTACCGTAGTTCCCACATTTACCTCCAGCCATTTTGATATAAAGTCATGTTTGTGGAATCGAACCCGGGTCTACGGAATACCGGTCCGTTATGCTAACCACTACACCACAACGACCTGACGTCATTTTCGTGTAAATTTAACTTATATGAAGTTGATTAAGGTAAACTACACTTTGGACGAAGTACCGGCAGAAAAATAAGCACTTATAGGCAAAAAAAAGCACTTATAGGCAAAAAAAAGCACTTATAGGCAAAAAAAAGCACTTATAGGAGTAATTCCAAAATATGTGATAATTGAGAAAATACGAGAATTTGCATGTGATAATCACTTTTTCTTCAACTTACTGAGCCATTTGCGCACATAAGCATATAATGAATAAGTTATTTTTATATATCTGATTTGATTTTATCATCGTTTACATTATATTCCCTATAAACTTTAAGGAAATTTGCCTATCAATATGACCGACTATTTAGGGCAAGGGAGATAAATATTGTAAATGTGGGAACTATATATTATATACATACATGTATACTCTAGAAGAGATAAAGGGAAAGAACTCTAGAAGAGATAAAGGGAGAGAACTTGTGACAATCTCCTATGGTTTAAGTACTCTATTCATCACACTTGACTTAATCACTTTCAGACTTCACTTCCAGACAGCTAAGTGACTAAACTATTAACTAACAACGATGTTATCATACTTGGCACAAACATTATCACCATTTATTTGGATCATTTAAGCCAACATGATTACAGGAGGTATGTATAATAATTACATTCCAAGGAAAACCAAAATAAAATGTTTGTTTGCCATATTCCCACCACACCCTTTCACATTAGCTACGACTCATTCTGTCTGGCTTTCTCTTTTTAAATCAGTTCCCTCCTAAATAGGACTGGTGTATACCGCAAAAATCCGAAACTATTGGTCTACCAATTTATCTCAAATATTGTAGGTCAGAGCACAGGAGATTGTCATGAGTTCCCTCCCTTTATCCATTCTGGAGTTATTTCCCTTTGTTCTTTATAGTACTATACATGTATATACTATAGAATATAGAAGTGACTCCTGTAGGTCGGAGTACCACAAACAAGTTATTTATTAACTAAGGTAATGAACTTTAGATTTATCAAATTATAATATTCACTTATTACAGTAATCCACTTACTTTCTTGCAAAGAGTAAGTACAAGCGTTACAGATCAGAACATTGCAGACTAAGCCGCTAGCTTTGAACCATTTTATAAATTCCATGACAGATTTCAGACTGGTCAGATCACAGACTTGATATTGTATGTCGAGTGTCTCTTTATCCGTGATGCCATAAGGTCCTTCCTTCTTCCTTTCCTCATATTCTCCTGCTATCTTTGCTATCGCCTGGAAAATACAAACATTACATACCGAGGGTTCAGTGCAAGACTATACTAACTCCTATATAAATACATAGGAGTTAGGATAGTCTTGCGTTGATCCCTCGATACTCAGTTTGCCAAACAAAGTCAGCCTTTATCAAAGTGAAAAATATGCTAAATTTAATTGCAGTTCTGGAAGGGCATTTAAGTTCACCTGTGTATTTAAGCATTACAAACTGGACTATTTTGTTCAATGCTGAAAGCTGAATTGCTGTAATTTGGTTTGTAGTTTGGAAGGTTGAAATGCATACATAGGACAGGGCCTTTAGGGGCACCGTCCAAAAACACATATTTCTCGGTTAAAGGTAAACGTTTCCATTTTTTCCCAATTCTTAAGAAATGTTACCATACATGAATGTGTATTTCTCTGTTTATGGTAAACTTTTCCATTTTTCCCAAATCTTAAGAAATTTTACCATACATGAATGTGTATTTCTCTGTTAATGGTAAAAATTTTCCATTTTTTCTTTCAACTAAACTTTTTTACAATACATGTCAGGCAGCCAGGCAAACATATGGCAAACAGCATGGTTCAACGCTTATACTTACAGATTTGCCTCTCTCTTCTGTTCTCACGGCCAGGATAACTTTGGCTCCCATCATTGCAATATTCTTAGCTGTCTCATATCCAATACCTGAAATACATTAAGACTTCATATAACATCTCAAAAATATCAATAAGAGCCTGTTAAAGGGGCAACTGGAACCCCTGACGAATGTCAGTGCAATAAAAGTTGACTGAACAAATTTACGGGAGTAAATTACTAAATACATGTATTATAAAACATGGTTTCTTTCCTAATTGCAATGGAACTGTAAGATTTAGTTCCAGTAAACAGACTGGTTTCCGACGCATAGCTACCCGTACGCAAAATACGCCGTTGTGTACACATGATTATCAAAAATAGAAAAATGTGCAATAAACAACAGTTGAGTATTTGTATGCAGTTCGGGATATAACTTTCTGAATATATAACACTTCAAAATTTACTGTATTGCTTGAGAAAATGTTACCAGATTGCAACACAAACGTTCTAGAAAACCAGTTTTTTTCTGGGATATTAAATTATGCCCTTAGAGTCTTTAGACCCCTTAGATTTCTATCAGCTCTGGCTATGCCCCTGGCTTTCAATTAATGTACTGTTACTGAACAGTAACAGATGAAGACAGATGCATAGAAACAGATGAAGATGCCATCCATTAATGCATGAAATTTAAATTGCATGCTATATTCTGATGATTGCCAAAATCTTGGGATGCAAGAATGAACGTACATTTTTGTTGGTGCTAATTAGCTGAATAACAGAGGCAGCAAGATATGAAAATGGTGAACATGCATAATGCTGAGATCACCAGACAACACAAGCCAAAGTGTTATCTAATATTGTAGTCAGGTATCTACGGTAATAAGTACACATGGAAACAATTGTTGCCCATCCAAATATATCTGACTTTCTTAGTTTGACTATGTGAGCAATGTTCACAACAGGCCTGGGGTAATTAAAATTGTGATTAATTGTAATCAAAAAAAATATTTTTCATGGGTTCCATTTGACCCTCGAGTTGATCCTTTGAGTTTGACCCCTGGATTTTCCAAAAGCCCACATTTTGACCCTTAGGATTTCTGGCGGAAGGGTCAATTCTTCTCTAAGTTATAGGTATTTTACCATGTGTCAAAACAGCTGAGATAATGAATGATGGATGCAAAGTAAAATAATTTATACTGTCTTTATATTATTTATGAAATGTTGACTTAATTTTGAATTATTTTATAAATGTCATCCATTCAAAATATTTCAGAACACTAGCAGATCCAAGCTTACACGTATGTCTGAAGTAAAAATACGAAAATATACAGAGATCTTTAATTATAAGATTTTCAAATAAGCTATTCTGATTTATTGTAGCTTTATATTGCATCATGATGATGTTTATACATATGTTATGTAATACTTATCCCGCTTAAGCAAAACCAAAAAATGACCAAAAAGTTACGCCCCCCCCCCCCCCCAAGACCAAATCCTGGATTCGCCCCTGTAGAACTGCACTAGTTCACAGTTTAAGCACTAAATTGCATGTACGAGAAATCAACACACTTGTTTACCTTTTCCAGTTATATTAATTAATTTATTCCTTATTTATTTATTATACTGAATGTTTTCATGTCAATAATAAACAAATATTATTAATTAAATGTTATAATAATAAAAAAAAAACAATAAAATTTTGGAAAACAGAAAAAAATTCTTTTCAGAAATCAGCAAGTATCAGAAAGTGTCAGAAACTGGCTCAAAGCACACACATAATAAAATATCAAAGTTTTTTTTCAATGTAAAGTAATTGCAATAAATAATATTTACTTAAAGTACAATTAAGAAGAAGGGCAAGTGTACGTACATACACACATATATGGTACAATAGTTGTGCAAACAAATCAACATTCAACTCAAACTTACAAATAGAAATTAAATCAGGGGAAAACATTGTTTACTATGTGAACAAACAATTTTGAAGATCGTTCATTTTGAATTAAATATTTATGTAAACATTTAATGTTCAAGTTAATGAATTGGTGAAACCTTAAAATCGACTGTCATACCACAGCAGATCAAGAAGTCGAGAACACAAACAGGCTTTGGTATAAAAATATGATCTTAGTATCTAGAACTTAAAGATAATATATTCAAATCTCAACCATAGGCACTTTTAAAAGTTTCTTAAACTTGTTTATTGAATCTAAAAATTGAAAATGACAAAAAAGTTTGAAAAAAAATCAGGAATGCAAGTGGTGCACCATGGCACAGGAGATTTTCACGAGTTCTCTCCATTTCTCCCTCCTAGAGTTATCTCCCTTTCTCCCTCTTCGAGTTATCTCCCTTTATCCTTTCTAGAATTCTCTCCCTTTATCCATTTTAAAGTATATATATAAATATACAGTAGAAGGGAAATATGATACATACATACAATTGTATATTATAGAAGGAAGAAAGGTAGATAACTCTAGAGTGGATTAAGGGAGATAACTCTAGAAGACATAAAGGGAGAGAACTCATTACAATCTCCTGTGATTCCTACCTATCAACTTATATTTTACAGGGTAGGATCTTGCAAACGAACAATTTTCTACAGATGTCAAAGACAGGAAATGCTTTAATATAAACAACTTATCCAGTAATAATAAAATGTTCATGGAACAATGTTTGTTTGTTTGTTTCATCTGGTTTAACGCCGTTTCTCAACGATATTTCAGTTATATACAGCGGCCGGTTCACCTAACCAGTTTTTCCTGGACAGTTCTAACCAGTACTAACTTACCCTTCCACAAGGAGCCGGCAACTTCTCCACATGTGGAGGAAAATCGACAATTTGTCAAATTTTCATGGAAGGGTATGACCTGCCGCGACCAGGAATCGAACCCGGATCGTCGGGTTACAAGTCCAGCGCACTACCCACTGGACCACGGTCGCGGCTTACAATAAGGTTTATAATGCATGTCAAAGATTTGGCGAAAAACTCAGTTCCACTAGTTTTGCAGTATCAACGTCAGGGGTGTAGATTCCTTTATAATAGGCCATAAAAATAAAATGGAAAAACAGCAATAAGATATTTAATGTATGTTTTTTTCACCATTTCATGAATGGGGCGGCCGTGGCCTTTCATATTGGGGAAAATGCCTCATTTTTACTAAAATTAAGAATTTCAACTTTCTATAAAAAAAACAATGATTTCTATCAGCAATAGATATATACTATATACTAGTCTACATATTATAGAACACAAAACCAAAGATTTAATGAATTTGAAACTTTAATGTGATAGTGATTTAAGCTTCATAAGGATTAAGTAACTGCTGTGTCCATATAGAATTTGACATCTCTCTCTCGCATGTCCTGAAAGATATCATATTGCAAATTTTCATTGAAATTTTGGAAATGAAACAAATGTTTTGCCATTGGGAATAAGGCCAAATTACAGCCCCAAATCAGCGCAAAACAATCTCTGCCGATGATCTATCTAGGCCTACATATATCAATTTCAGCCAAGCTACGCCCCTGAACGTCATATACCAGTAGGTAAGAGAGAGAGGAAATGTTAGGTTACATGTGGAACATTCTTCTCAGGTTATGTACATGTCAAGTTGGATCTTGAATCCAACAATAATAGTGGTACTAACCGTGCAATCAGGCATGTTCAATTAGTGACTGATAGTTATGACATAGCTTGTCAGTTGTGTACCAGCAACAAAAACGCTGCAATTACAACACAGGAAATAGCATTATAATACATATTTGTGTTGTTGATGAAACAATTTGTTATTTGTGACCCGATAAAAAGTTTTTATGATAATCAAAGTGACATGGATTGTTGGTGGTGACTCGAATTAAAAAGGGTGGTTGTTTGTGATGACCAGAAAACAAGGGGCTTTTGGGGGTGACCAGAATGAAAGAGGGTGTTGGGGGTGACCAGATTAAAAGGGGCTGTTGAGGTGACTAGAATAAAAGGGTTGTTGGGGCGACCAGAACACAAGGGGCTGTTGGATTGACCAGAATAAAAGGGCCTGTTGGGGTGACCAGAACCCAAGGTGCTGTTTCGGTGAACAGAATCAAGGGGCTGTTGGTGGTGACCAGAACACTAGGGGCTTTTGGGGTGACCAGAATAAAAAGGGCTGTAGGTGGGTGACCAGAACATAAAGGGCTGTTGGTGGGTAACTGGGATAAAAGGGGCTGTTAGGGTGACCTGTATAAAAGGGGCTGTTGGGGTGACCAGTATAATTTAGGGGGCTGTTTGGGTGACCAGAATAAAAGGGGCTGTTGGTGTTCATTGATTATAACCACCACTACAAGTACAAGCAGTGAAAGAAATTTATGTAGCATGTACTAAATACTCAAAAAAAAAGTGTTAGCTTAGCAAAGATATTTCTATATAAATAACTGGTACATTTGTACAATGAGATAAAGGTAAGCTCTATCATAATAACAAACACAACCAAAGTATGCATGCAAATATTGTATTGTATTTTATTGCATCATATATAAGTCTGAATCTGGGACGACCTACTGGGGATACCCTTAACGAGGTACCCGAGTTTAAGTATTGATTAATAACAACAAAATAAATATTTTAACAAAGTAAAATCAATCCTATTCTGTTTCTTTACAATTATCGACAATACTTCATCAAATATTGGTGTCATCTACAGACCTAACAGTGATTGTTAATCCTATAATCAGCTAGAATTACTCAAGTAGAAAATTAATGATCAAACTTAAGGAACATCGATATAATGTAGCTAGAAATTGATGCTGAATACTACGCATGGTTTCCTGATCAATTTCGTTGTTGGAAAATTTAGTTAATTGTAGCAATCAGTATTCAGTAATTGTCAATACAGCAAAAATAGCCTATACTGTTATGGTGGATGATTATCACTTAAATTAACCAGGGAAGTGAGTTAGGGGCGTAGATTCCTATAGGCCATGTAGGCTGCGGCGTTCATTTTTTTTTTTTAAATGAAAGAAAAAAAATGGCCAAAACTGCAATAAGATATATGTAATGTATGTTTTTGCTGTTATTGCAAGCATATTTACTGGAACAAAATATACACAATAATGCATCTCTGACGATCTAGCTACAGTCCAGATTTCCGCGTATTTCACGAGCTGGAGGCCCAACTGAGGGGGTAGCGCTTTGCGACATCGGCTCAGCTGCGGATTGCTGCAGGATGGGTTGTTGCTAATACCTTCGACGGTGAATGGTATTTATAAGCACTCATTAAGGCGATAAATGCCCTAGAATATAGCCATAACATTTTGATAATTTTTGACCTGAATTTACCATTTAATAGCCAAAATACCTATAATTTAGAGAAAAATTGACTCTTCAGCCAAAATCCGTAAGGTCAAAATGTGGCTCTTAGGAAATTCCAGGGGTCAAAGGGTCAAATCAAATGGAATCCCTAGCAAACCATTCATTTTTGTAAGTTAATCATTAACCTAATGTACAAACAAAATGTTGTTCTTATTATGCGTAATACAACACAGTTATATGGCGAGTAATGTGGTATATAAACTGATTGAATTACTAGTACTAGCTTATATAATGAGAGAGATCAGTACTATAATAAAAAACATACTTCCACCAACCAGTACCGTGTGCTACAGACCACACCAGCTTGCAGGAGGTTAATTGAACAGTAATGGTAAGAACTAATCACCTCATAAAGAAGTCAGTAACATTTTATTAACAACAGAAATATCATGAGGCCAAATAAACAAACATGTTTGGTCAGTTACCTATTTCACCCTAGTGTATCAATGAACTCCACAGAACTAACTATGTTCAGGCGTTCCCGTAGGTCCTGAATCTCAAGGGTCCTTTTGATAATTTTTGATGGGATTTTACCATTTTATAGCCAAATTACATATAATGTAGAGAAAAATTGACCCTTCTGTCGGATTCCTGAGGGTCAAAATGTTTTGGAAATTCCAGGGGTCAAAGGGTCAACTCCAGGGTCAAATGGAACCCCTGATGTTTCCACACCTGGTAATTTTAGACTCCTGAATTGATTTTCAATACCTTGGAAGAATGACTTCTACTGTTTTCTGTTTGTTTTAGCCATGGTCATTCAAAACTGAATTATAATAGTACAGTTTGTATATTTTGAATGACCCTGTTTTAGCCCATAAAATGTACATAGACATAAATGTTCAACCAAAATTGTGGCAGTCAATGAGTCTCTGAGATATTTTGCCCAAAATTTATGAAATGTACTGAGCCTTGTTCCTGAGAAAAATGCAATAAAGATGATGTCATGTTTTCACATTATGACGTCATGTTTTCATATTAATTGCAACAGCTAATTTAAATATTTTAGTAAAATATTTATGATTCAGCAGCAAGCAGAAGCAAAACAATTATCGGTAAACATTGAGATGGCCCCTTTATTTACGGAAAGCCTATATATATAATAATTTGTAATATATTATTGTATCTGAAAACATATTTGCTGTAGATCTAATTAAATTTGTTTGTTGTCTTGATGACCATACTTAAAGTGCTGTAATTCCCTGAAAAAATGTTGTTTTGCAAAAAAAAATAATATCCCTGCATTCAGAAATGTTAATAACTCAATTTCACCCAGATATATATGTCATTTGGGCCAAAAATCTCAGAGAATGCCACAATTAATGTTATATGAAAACAAATACCCTGACCTACCAACACTTTTATGTTTGACTATTTTAAATACCTGAATCTTACATTTTTAAATCATTTTGCCTTTTGAAAAATATTCTCAAGTTTAGACATATTATATCAGTAGATCTATATATACATTCCATATACATGTATATAACAATTAATTCTAAAGAATTAAAGAATGATTAATTTAGTGTGACTTTTCAGCTTAATGTAATAAGTCAGCTTAATGTAATATTTGTAATCATTGATCAAATCTAGATATATTATATACAAAAATTCTTAGGGGATCAATACATTAATATTAAATCTTCGCACAACAATTTGGATAAAAAAGCCTCGTCTGTGTGTATCAACATGCAGTGTTTGTAAGAAATGTGTCATAATAAGTTGTCTGATAGCCATGTGTTTACAGATAGTGACATTATACTTTTTCAAAATTTAAGAAGACCAAATTTTTTTATATTTGCACAGCGAGATATACAATATTTATCCTGTCACTTGAGTGTGACTGATAATTTTCTATTCTTAAGTCTACTTTAACCAAAAAAAAAACAATTAATAAAATGTAATTAAAATGACCAAAAGTGATGCATAATAAGCATTTTATATATAATTTAAATATTATAAAAATGTTATTCAATATTTTCATGCCCTTAGCGTCTTTAGACCCCTTAGATTTCTACCAGCTCTGGCTATGCCCCTGGCTTTCAATTAATGTACTGTTACTGAACATTCCATTGCATAGAAACAGATGAAGATGCCATCCATTAATGCATGAAATTTAAATTGCATGCTATATTCTGATGATTGCCAAAATCTTGGGATGCAAGAATGAACGTACATTTTTGTTGGTGCTAATTAGCTGAATAACAGAGGCAGCAAGATATGAAAATGGTGAACATGCATAATGCTGAGATCACCAGACAACACAAGCCAAAGTGTTATCTAATATTGTAGTCAGGTATCTATGGTAATAAGTACACATGGAAACAATTGTTGCCCATCCAAAAACATCTGACTTTTTTAGTTTGACTATGTGAGCAATGTTCACAACAGGCCTGGGGTATTTAAAATTGTGATTAATTGTAATCAAAAAAAATATTTTTCATGGGTTCCATTCGACCCTCGAGTTGATCCTTTGAGTTTGACCCCTGGATTTTCCAAAAGCCCACATTTTGACCCTTAGGATTTCAGGCTGAAGAGTTAATTCTTCTCTAAATTATAGGTATTTTGTCTATAAAATGGTAAAATCCGTTAAAAAGAATCAAAATGACCCTTGAGATTCAGTACCTTAGTGGAGCCCCTGAACTGAATATTATATTAAGTAATTTAAAACATTTTCAATGGCTGGGGGGGTAAAGATAGTAAATATTTGGTTTATCTTTCAATTTCATGTATTATATCTGAGCACCTATGCTTGATATTACAGGAATATTTAATAAAATGCACATGTTTAATGAAACCATGTGTCAAAACAGCTGAGATAATGAATGATGAATGCAAAGTAAAATAATTTATACTGTCTTTATATTATTTATGACATGTTGACTCAATTTTGAATTATTTAATAAATGTCACCCATTCAAAATATTTCAGAACACTAGCGGATCCAAGCTTACACGTATGACTGAGTAAAAATACAAAAATATACAGAGATCTTTAATTAAAAGATTTTCAAATAAGCGATTCTGATTTATTGTAGCTTAATATATTGCATCATGATGATGTTTATACATATGTTATGTAATACTTATCCCACTTGAGCAAAACCAAAAAATTACCAAAAAATGACACCCCCCCCCGACCAAATCCTGGATTCGCCCCTGTAGAAATGTACTAGTTCATAGTTTGAGCACTAAGTTGCATGTACGAGAAGTCAACATACTTGTTTACCTTTTTCAGTTATATCAATTAATTTATTCCTTATTTAATTATTATACTGAATGTTTTCATGTCAATAATAAACAAATATTATTAATTAAATGTTATAATAATACGGTCACAATAAAATTTTGGAAAACAGAAAAAAATATCTTTTCAGAAATCAGCAAGTATCAGAAAGTGTCAGAAACTGGCTCAAAGCACACGAATAATAAAATAACGAAGTTTCTTTTCAATGTAAAGTAATTGCAATAAATAATATTTACTTCAAGTACAATTAAGAAGAACGGCGAGTGTACGTACATACACACATATATGGTACAATAGTCATGCAAACAAATCAACATTCAACTCAAACTTACAAATCAAAATTAAATCAGGGGAAAACATTGTTTACTATGTGAACAAACAATTTTGAAGATCGTTCATTTTGAATTAAATATTTATGTAAACATTTAATGTTCAAGTTAATGAATTGGTGAAACCTTAAAATCGACTGTCATACCACGACAGATCAAGAAGTCAAGAACACAAACAGGCTTGGGTATAAAAATATGATCTTAGTATCTAGAACTTAAAGATAATATATTCAAATCTCAACCATAGGCACTTTTAAAAGTTTCTTATACTTGTTTATTGAATCTAAAAATTTAATATGACAAAAAAGATTGAACAAAAATTCAGGAATGTAAATGGTGCACCATGGCAAAGGAGATTTTCACGAGTTCTCTCCTTTTCTCCCTGATAGAGTTCTCTGCCTTTCTCCCTTCTAGAGTTATCTCACTTTCTCCCTCCTAGATTCATCTCTCTTTCTTCCTCCTAGAGTTCTCTCCCTTTCTCCCTCCTAGAGTTCTCTCCCTTTCTCCCTCCTAGAGTTATCTCCCTTTCTCCCTCCTAGAGTTATCTCTCTTTCTTCCTCCTAGAGTTCTCTCCCTTTCTCCCTCCTAGAGTTCTCTCCCTTTCTCCCTTCTAGAGTTTTCTCCCTTTCTTCCTCCTAGAGTTCTCTCCCTTTCTCCCTCCTAGAATTCTCTCCCTTTCTCCCTCCTAGAGTTCTCTCCCTTTATCCTTTCTAGAGTTCTCTCCCTTTATCCATTTTAAAGTATATCAATATAAAGTAGAAGGGAAATATGATACATACATACAATTGTATATCATAGAAGGGATAAAGGTAGATAACTCTAGAGTGGATTAAGGGAGATAACTCTAGAAGGCATAAAGGGAGAGAACTCATGACAATCTCCTGTGATTCCTACCTATCAACTTATATTTTACAGGGTAGGATCTTGCAAACGAACAATTTTCTACAGATGTCAAAGAGAGGACATGCTTTAATATAAACAACTTATCCAGTAATAATAATATGAGCGCCACTGTTCGATTTACAACATCTTCTTTAAGTGACGTCATTTCCAGAAAACTTCAAATATGACGTTACCATATACTGATATTAGGCAATTTTTGCCCCCATATGGCAACATGGAAACAAAGTGACCAGACGGAGTAAATATTGTTTTCTGCTAGCACAATCATAGTAACATCACATGTGACGTTTTCTTGATGACGTCACTTACGGAAGAGGTTGGAAATCCCACAGCAGCGCTCATATATGTTCATGGAACAATAAGAAACTGTATTGTAGAACAATAATGTTTATAATGCATGTCAAAGATTTGGTGAAAAACTACGGTAAAGCATTTCCAGGGTTCAGTGCAAGACTATCCTAACTCCTATGTATTTATATTGGAGCTAGTATAGTCTTGCACTGAACCCTCGATTTGGTGAAAGACTCAGTTCCACTAGTTTTGCATTATAAACGTCAGGGGTTTAGATTCCTTTATAAAAGGCCATAAAAATAAAATGGAAAAACAGCAATAAGATATTTAATGTATGTTTTTTTCACCATTTTGTGAATAGGGCCGTGGCCTTTCATATTGGGGAAAATGCCTCATTTTTACTAAAATTGGATATTTCAACTTTATATAAAAAAAACAATGATTTCTATCAGCAATAGATAAACTAGTTTACAGATAGAACACAAAACCAAAGATTTAACGAATTTGATGTGATAGTGAAACATTATAAGCTTCATAAGGATTAAGCAACTGCTGTGTCCATATAGAATTTGACAGATCTCTCTCGCATGTCCTGAAAGATATCATATTGGAAATTTTCATTGAAATTTTGGAAATGAAACAAATGTTTTGCCATTGGGAATAAGGCCAAATTACAGCCCCAAATCAGCACAAAACAATCTCTGCTGATGATCTAGCTACAAACTAGGCCTACATATATCAATTTCAGCCAAGCTACGCCTCTGAACGTCATATACCGGTAGGTAATAGAGAGAGAGGAAATGTTAGGTTACATGTGGAACATTCTTCTCAGGTTATGTACATGTCATGTTGGATCTTGAATCCAACAATAATAGTGGTACTAACCGTGCAATCAGGCATGTTCAATTAGTGACTGATAGTTATGACATAGCTTGTCAGTTGTGTACCAGCAACAAAAACGCAGCAATTACAACACAGGAAATAGCATTATAATAAACATTTGTGTTGTTGATGAAACAATTTGTTATTTGTGACCTGATAAAAAGTTTTTATGATAATCAAAGTAACATGGGTTGTTGGAAGTGACTCAAATTAAAAAGGGGGGTTGGGGTGACTAGAATAAAGGGGCTGTTGGGGTGACCAGAACACAAGGGGCTGTTGGAGTGACCAGATTAAAAGGGCCTGTTGGTGGTCCCCAGAAAGAACGGGACTGTTGGCGGTGACCAGAACACTAGGGGCTGTTGGGGTGACCAGAATAAAAGGGCCTGTTGGGGTGACCAGAACCCAAGGTGCTGTTTCGGTGACCAGAATAAAAGGGCTGTTGGCGGTGACCAGAACACTAGGGGCTTTTGGGGTGACCAGAATAAAAAGGGCTGTAGGTGGGTGACCAGAACATAAGGGGCTGTTGGTGGGTAACTGGGATAAACGGGGCTGTTAGGGTGACCTGTATAAAAGGGACTGTTGGGGTGACTAGTATAATTTATTTACTATAAAGGGGGCTGTTTGGGTGACCAGAATAAAAGGGGCTGTTGGTGTTCATTGATTATAACCACCACTACAAGTACAAGGAGTTTTGGCAGTGAAAGAAATGTGTGCAGCATGTACTAAATACTCAAAAAAAAAGTGTTAGCTTAGCAAAGATATTTCTATATAAATAACTTGCACAATGGGATAAAGGTAAGCTCTATCATAATAACAAACACAACCAAAGTATGCATGCACATATTGTATTGTATTTTATTGTATTGTATCATATATAAGTCTGAATCTGGGACGACCTACTGGGGATACACTTAACGAGGTACCTGAGTTTAAGTATTGATTAATAACAACAAAATAAATATTTTAACAAAGTAAAATCAATCCTATTCTGTTTCTTTACAATTATCGACAATACTTCATCAAATATTGGTGTCATCTACAAACCTAACAGTGATTGTTAATCCTATAATCAGCTAGAATTACTCAAGTAGAAAATTAATGATCAAACTTAAGGAACATTGATATAATGTAGCTAGAAATTGATGCTGAATACTACGCATGGTTTCCTGATCAATTTCGTTGTTGGAAAATTTAGTTAATTGTAGCAATCAGTATTCAGTAATTGTCAATACAGCAAAAATAGCCTATACTGTTATGGTGGATGATTATCACTTAAATTAACCAGGGAAGTGAGTTAGGGGCGTAGATTCCTATAGGCCATGTAGGCTGCGGCGTTCATTTTTTTTTTTTAAATGAAAGAAAAAAAATGGCCAAAACTGCAATAAGATATATGTAATGTATGTTTTTGCTGTTATTGCAAGCATATTTACTGGAACAAAATATACACAATAATGCATCTCTGACGATCTAGCTACAGTCCAGATTTCCGCGTATTTCACGAGCTGGAGGCCCAACTGAGGGGGTAGCGCTTTGCGACATCGGCTCAGCTGCGGATTGCTGCAGGATGGGTTGTTGCTAATACCTTCGACGGTGAATGGTATTTATAAGCACTCATTAAGGCGATAAATGCCCTAGAATATAGCCATAACATTTTGATAATTTTTGACCTGAATTTACCATTTAATAGCCAAAATACCTATAATTTAGAGAAAAATTGACTCTTCAGCCAAAATCCGTAAGGTCAAAATGTGGCTCTTAGGAAATTCCAGGGGTCAAAGGGTCAAATCAAATGGAATCCCTAGCAAACCATTCATTTTTGTAAGTTAATCATTAACCTAATGTACAAACAAAATGTTGTTCTTATTATGCGTAATACAACACAGTTATATGGCGAGTAATGTGGTATATAAACTGATTGAATCACCAGTACTAGCTTATATAATGAGAGAGATCAGTATAATAAAAGACATACTTCTACCAACCAGTACCGTGTGCTACAGACCACACCAGCTTGCAGGAGGTTAATTGAACAGTAATGGTAAGAACTAATCACCTCATAAAGAAGTCAGTAACATTTTATTAACAACAGAAATATCATGAGGCCAAATAAACAAACATGTTTGGTCAGTTACCTATTTAACCCTAGTTTATCAAAGAACTCCACGGAACTAAATATGTTCAGGCGTTCCCTGTAGGTCATGAATCTCAAGGGTCCTTTTGATAATTTTTGATGGGATTTTACCATTTTATAGCCAAATTACATATAATGTAGAGAAAAATGGACCCTTCTGTCTGATTCCTGAGGGTCAAAATGTTTTGGAAATTCCAGGGGTCAAAGGGTCAACTCCAGGGTCAAATGGAACCCCTGATGTTTCCACACCTGGTAACTTTAAACTCCTGAATTGATTTTCAATACCTTGGAAGAACGACTTCTACTGTTTTCTGTTTGTTTTAGCCACGGTCATTCAAAACTGTTCAAATTCTACAGTTTGTATATTTTGAACGACCCTGTTTTATCCCATACAATGTACATAGACATAATATTCAACCAAGATAGTGACAGTCTCTGAGATCTTTTGCCCAAATGCACTGCGCCTTGTTCCTGAGAAAAATGCAATAAAGATGATGTCATGTTTTCACATTATGAAGTCATGTTTCATAATTATTAATTGCAACAGCTAATTTAAACATTTTAGTAAAATATTTATGATTCAGCGGCAAGCAGAAGCAAAACAATTATCGGTAAACATTGAGATGGCCCTTTTATTTAAGGAAAGCCTATACATATATATATAATAAACAGGTATTTGTAAAATTATATTATTATATATAAAAACATATTTGCTGTAGATCTAATTAAATTTGTGAAACTCATAATTTTTTGTAGTCTTGATGACCATTATATTTAAAGTGCTGTAATTCCCTGAAAAAATGTTGCTTTGCAAAAAAAAGGTTTTGTAGTGACCTACAAATATCCCTGCATTCAGAAATGTGAATAACTCAATTTCACCCAGATATACATATGTCATTTGGGCCAAAAATCTCAGAGTCTCAATGACACAATAATTGTTACGGTATATGAAAAAAAATACCCCTGACCTACCATCCCTTTTATGTTTGACTATTTTAAATACCTGGGCCCGTATTCATAAAGCTCCTAAGGAGAAAATTTCACTTAGCTTTATAATTTTCCTTATATTTTAAAAATTCTGAATACGGGCCCTGAACGTTAAATTATTAAATCATTTTGCCTTTTGAAAAATATTCTCAAGCTAAGACAGTTACCAGGATATACATGTATATACAGTAATATACATTCCATTATAACAATTCTAAAGAATTAAAGAATGATTAATGTATTGTGACTTTTCAGCTTAATGTAATATTTGTAATATATCAGTCATTGATCAAATCTAGATATATTATATACAAACATTCTTAGGGGATCAATACATTAAGATTAAATCTTCGAACAACAATTTGGAAAAAAGCCTTGTCTGTGACACGTATCAATATGCAGTGTTTGTAAGAAATGTGTCATAATAAGTTGTGTGATAGCTATGTGTTTACACATAGTGACATTATACTTTTTCAAAATTTAAGAAGACCAAAAAAAAATTATATTTGCACAGCGAGATCCTGTCACTTGCAGTAATTTCAATCCGATAACTGTGAGTGAGTGTGACTGATAATTTTCTATTCTAGTCTACTTTAACAAAAAAAAACAATGAATAAAATGTAATTAAAATGACCAAAAGTGATTCATAATAAGCATTTTATATATAATTTAAATATTGTAATTTTTTTTTTAGTCAATATTTTCATTGAATTCTCCCAAGACCTAAATATGTATTATGTATATATGTATACATTTACATTTCAGTCAGTTAATGTTAAGTTATTATTTATTCATAACACAAAACTTGACCATTGCTGTCAAAATGCCAAATTTTAAGAACTTGATAGTTGTACACAAACTGCCAACTTGCAAAATGTTTTTTTTTCTAAACAACTGGATTTAATTTACCTGTATTTCCACCTGTGATGATCACAGTTTTCCCCACAGGAAGAGGTGACACTGTATGGTTTGAAGATCCGACACCCATGATAAAAGTCCAGTCCAAACAACGTCACTCAATAAAACTTCCAAATAAAATGTTTGTCAGTCACTGACAGATAACCAACTTAAGAGTTTGTTCTAAGTAAACGAGCACATTTTCACTGACCAATAATCCAAGTCCTGAAAAGAATGAGATTTTACACAATAATATAAATTAAGTTTAAACAAGTAAAACTTAAAACTGATAATCCAATCTCTCTTGCGAACGATTATAAAACTTCCGAATTTGAATTCATATCCGAATATACATTCACTTATTTAATCTTGGCAACAAACAAACGGAAAACTATTACGCTTAAAATTTATCCTTATTAAATCACTGAAACAATAAAGACAATTGTTGAAATCCAATCGTAAGCTTACAAGAAAACAAGCAGTCAAACTTCTTGTTTTATTGGCGCTGTTTCTAGTAGTGGGTTTAGCCAAGAACTGAAATACGCGTGTTTATTAACATATTTATTAAGCACCGCAATAGTTGCCCGGCTAGCTCAGTCGGTAGAGCATCAGACTTTTAAAAGACTGATTAACACTCAGATATCTGAGGGTCGTGGGTTCAAGTCCCCCGTTGGGCGCAATATTTTTTCTTTTTTTTTTATATTTTCTTTTTGTATGCGATTAATGTTGGGTTTTGAATAATGAATGTATACACTTTCACACACTTTTTTCGAGTAAAATAGTTATTATTACTAGCGCCCTATTCCATGCAGCTCATTGTAGACTACACATCTATTTAAAATCAGTAAACGGTTACGACCATAACATTGTTCGCTTTCGCTTTCCTTATTGTTTGAAAAAGGGATACATTTAATGCCAATTGGCGTGCATAACTCCTTGCATGCATATCTCACGTACGTTTATTGTATTAACGACTATTTCATTTGCCTCCGATATTATGACACTAGGCGGCAAATACCTTAATGTAAAACAGGTAGGTAATGACATTTTAAACATTATTTTGTCAATAGCAACAGCAACATATATATTTACAAATATTGGTCTATAGAAGTGTGTATTAAATAAATTAGTCGGGGAAAATTTGACCCGTCTACTTATCCCAGTTTGGTAACGCTAAAAAGCTGTAGACCTAATATACTTACCTGAAATTCAATAAAATAATCATAAAGTATGCCGATGGCTTATTAACTCATTCTTAATTATGTTAAGCTGATCTAGTACTGAATAACGTATACATGCAGGTAAACATGTCTCTATTTAACTTGAAAGTTCACGAAAAGGTGGGTAAAGCATAATTAACATGCGACTGCTTTCATTTACATAATCCACATACATTATTTACGATGATCTGGAGTGTATTTAATTACAATAACTGAGAAAGTTCTACTGAAGGTAGGCATCAATGTCAAGGTGTCGTATTCTAAAGGTTCGCTAGGCTTGTAAACAGGCTACGGATTCTTGCAGTATTTCGGTTGCATGCAGCAAATTGCGCCAATTTCATCGGGTAGTGTAATCGAAAATTTATACTAAGGGAAGTAACCACTGCGACGTTTCAGTTCAAACTCATTTCAACGGTTGTTTCCCCTGTGTAAAAGTATTTCCAAGTTGGCGCATACATTATGTTGTCCGCATTACCGATTGTTTTCCAGATGACATAAGAAACGCGGAAAGGTTAACATCCTTCGAACATGAATATAAAACTCACCTTTTAAATACTGCATCGCAGTAATTACGTTGCATATTATATTAATTGTGACATAATATATATACATTTGTATATATATATAAAATTATTATCACGGACATATAAACCGTTTATATGTCCGTAATATTATGTTCACATCAATTTATATGATGTAATTGATCGAGTGCCTGTCGGTAAGTGAATTAATTGAATTAAATTGTTATATTGAATTAAATTGTTATTTTATAATAAATAATACAGTGTGCAAATCTTATTTATATAAATGTGATTATAGTGTGCAAATGTTTTTTAATTATTATTGAAATGTATGTTTTTGTTTACAGAAGGCCACATTGTAAATATGATGTTTTTATAGTTTTATATTGATGTCATAATGTGTAACATCTTTTTCAAAATAATGTTATTATTATTATTGACCTAGACATAATTATATAAACACAAACATGACTCACAATCGCTGTAATCAACTCTGTCAACCTTTGTTACGTAATTGTATTTATATTGGTCTTTTAAAATTTAAAGTTGAACCAAAATTTCCCTGATTAGTTTATCAGATTTCTATACGAATTAACGAATCTCGCAGGTTTTGCGTGCCGCTGTCTTGGCGACAAAGACAGACTTTTTCTTCACGCGAGATAAAACATTGAAAGCTCAATATTTTTTTTGTCAATAACGTCGCATGACGTCAATTTTGCGACAACAACGTCCATGATGTTTGTTTTGCCGGGTTGTTCACGCCATGACGACTCTTGCGAAAACGCATTATACACATTTTCTATCAACGTAATAAATAAAAAAACACAGCTGATGTATAAATATCATACCTACTACCGTATCTAATATTAAGATATCTATTTATCTGGATGTTCAAAAACATTGTGCCGAAAATCTCGTCGCGCCGAGATTACGACGCCGAGATCAGCATGACGTCATAGACGTCGTCACCAAGGAACTTTACAAGACACATAAAGAGGAGGAAGACAATACAGAAACAAGAAAAAAATGGAAATCGGCTAAAAAAACAAGATGTTTTTTTAATAGACAGAATGGATGAGGAATATTTATTGGAATATTTACATGACCTCGTCTTCGAAGATGATCAAGATGAGAATCTCTCTGTAAATACTTCAAACATAGAAAAAGATATGGAAACGGATAACAACGCAGCGGAGGTAACCTCTACAGAACTAGGCGAGGACGTTGTTGATCAAAATAACGTAGAATTAGAAGATATACAAGCAAGAAATTCTGACAGTGATACAGTTGACGATGAAGAAAATAAAGACATAACGAATTCAGTAATTAAAGAAGGCATGGTTATTGTAGAAATGGATGACGGTGGTCCAAGACCTCACAGACAGTCAAACAGTGAGGTGGTCATTCCTAATTCTCCAGAGTTCTCCCCACCAAAATCATCATCATCATGTAGCTGTGATATAACAACATCTGATTACACAGACAGTGATACTGACGAGGATTACGAAACCCCAGTCTTCGTCATAAAGAAAATAGTGGGCTCACATATCTCTGAGGTGTCAGACGACGAGAGCACCAGTCCGGCAGTCGGGCCAGTTTTTGTTTTCAGATCTGAAAGTGTTGATGAAATCGGCGATGGAGTAGCTAGGACTTTAGATGCTGCCGAAAATGAAAGTGGCGACAGTGATTCTGGAAGAGACAATAGCGATTCCAGTAGTGAATATCATGACAGAGAAATGCTGTTCATGCACTACAAGAGAGCTAACGGTCAATCGGTTGTAGAGAAAGTCTACTTGGACATATCTAAGTTTGTAGAGGAACACGCAGACCGTTTAAAACCACGTTCACGGTCTGTCTCGAGCAGAGGATTTAGACAGTCCTCCTCAGTGACGACCGCGCTCCAAGGACATCATAGTCAAATGAAACCTAGATCAAACTCCGCCCACTGTATTGTGTCCACAGAGAAAATAACTGCACGCAGTGATACTGATGACACGAGTCCCGCCAGGTAACATAAATATAATATTCTAATTTTACTTAATTGATTGATATAACAAAACATTTTTTTATCCTGAGTTTCATATTGATGCAAATCAATGGGAAAAGGTGTGCCCGATGTGGGGCTCGAACCCACGACACTATAAACACTAGTACGGCGCAGTACCGACTGAGCTAACCGGGCGGCCGTCTTACCCCCACACCACTTCACTATTATCAATTATAATTGGGTCTGATATGACTGTTCGCACGTCAGAAGATAGTTTGACAAGGATTATGTTATATATGAGTTTGGTACTGTTTATCAAATTTTGTAATAATCACCCAGTTTTCATGGAATGTTCAAAACTTGCTGTTATAACAAGTGCTACGAACAGACGTTTTGTCTGCATTATTATTTCATTTCATTATACAACTTTCTTTTTGAGTGCTCTAAAACACTGTATTGGCCTCATAATAAATGTTGGGTTGTTCATTGTACATAATGTCTTTGGATCATTAATCTGAAAAAATAATTCACCATCTAACCAGTCATTTGTGTGATATGTTTGTCAGTGTAATAAGCAAGCATTCCCTTTGGCATTCTGGAAGTACACAATACGGTCGTAACTGTTAACATATTCTAGTAAAAAGATAAAGCGTTTAAATTTACGTTTAAAAATATTTCCAACTCGCCAAAATATATTTCAGTACAGTAAAACCTTAATAAAAAGACCACCATTGGGACCCTTAAAACTGATCTTATTGGGATGGTCTTAATATTGAGGTTGAATAAATAGCAAAACTGAAAATGGATTTGAAAATTGTGTTCTTAATTTTGGGATGGAATTTGTTATTGAGGTGGTCTTTAAGTGAGAGTTTGCTGTATGACATACGATACAACACAATGCATGTGAAATATGCTTACACAGGAACAATAGAAATAATTATATTTACCCCAACATCATGAGTTAAACATTACCAGGACATGATTGATTGAGGATAAAGTGACGTCCACTTGACATCGGACACTGTCAAGCTTGATTAACATTTGAACATAGTCAACGTATTGTCTTGTACATTCTATAACTTTAGTGGATGTTTAATCATCTGCTTTGTGTTATTTTATGCCATTCCATATTGAAAGAGAAAATAGATTTCTGTGTCTGTAGACAAGTTTTACAGATATGTAGATGCCACTAAAGTCACTCTTGATCCAACAATACCAGCAGGCATCATTTATTTGTCATGATCTTTACAGCAGCATAATGAAGATCTCTGTTTGAGTATGAACCAAAATGTATTCAGACTTCAAAACAGAATGGTAGTGGAGTTGGGGAGTTTAACTGCATAGATTGTCTTACTTGCGCAATGTTCATTTAGTTTGGTGATTGTAATTGCAACAGCTATCTTACTCCCCTTAACTATCAAACAACTATTCCAAATAGCACTCCTTAGCAATCTGATTCTGCAAAGTCGACACAGTGAACACAATATGGTTTTTCACCAATCTATCTTGCTAATAAGTAAATGTCATTTACTCTTCATTGCAAGTCAATTCGAATACCAAACAATTCTTCATAATCGTGCCCCTATTACTTTGATTTTACACAATCTATGTAAGCACTCCCAGTACTTTGATTCTACACAATCTTTGGTGGAGTATCAATTCGTAGAAATCGCATTCGGCCAGTTCCGACTTTGTTCGGGTTAGCATTCGTGTGTTTCCGGGATTTTCCGTCAACAAAAATAATCAAACAGCATTTCCTTTTAAAATATTAGTATACGTGTAACTTCACCCACCACCTCCCTTGCTTGCATTTAATATATAAATTTCCTTAATTAATTTAAACAGGTTTTAAAATTTGCATATATTAAAGGGAGGTAATTCAACATACTGGTGCAGTCCGGCGTTTGTTAAAATTGGAATATTTCTGTCATGATAGTTCGAAAATGATTTTTTGTATTAGCGTTTTATTCTGATAATAATATGATACTAAATGGAATACACGTCATGATACGCTCCCTGTCTGATTTCGTCTTGTTTAGAAAACGTACTTAATAGAAAGCAAGCAAATTTCAAATAAAAGCTATAACGGACAAGACTAGTAAATTTCCAAATAAAAATAACGCTCAGACAAATTCGCAGTAGGCGGAGCTTAAAAAAACCGCGAAAAGTCGAAATTCTTAATGAATAAGTGTAGTACTTAACGGGAGCCGTTCTGTCATTAAATTGGCTGAAAATGTAGGTTGCATTCTAAGTAATATTAATTTAATTATCTTAAATCTTACTTCTTTATTGCTACGGTACTTGGTAAAACAGACAAAGAGCGTATCATGACCGTGCGACCATATACACGCATCATGCAGATTTGCTCGTCTCTAAAAAGAAACAAACAGAAATAAATGTGTAAAGACGATTCAACAAAACCCCTGACAAGGTCAACGGCTATCCCTTCTTATTATATATGAAGGGATATGGGGAAATGACCGCCGACCAAGCCAAGTGCTAAGCAGAATGCGCCCTACGCTGGACTATAAAGTCTGTCCATGAAACATAACTGACACCTTATATACAACTGCTAAATAACTTGAAAACGACTTTGAAGGAATTGACTTGTCAATACATCAGTGAATCTTAAAATATGTTCAGAAATTTCAATTTAGCAGTATAAAAGGTGTATTTCAATGGAAATATTACGCGTGAATTTAACAACATATTTACCAAGTTTCGTGACAACTGGCCGTATAATGGAATAGATATAAGCAAATATATTATTTCAAAGTTTGTATTTTTACCTCCCCGCAGTAAATATTAGTACCCTCGGGGCATATATAACGCAAACGAATCGTAGCTATGTATTAGCGCAATCCTTTTCACACCCTTATAGATGTATAACTAACATTATTTATGAATGTCTAGTTACCTGCGATATCGTAATTAGTAATTACATAAGCAAAATGGAGAAAACAACACGACAATTTGAGACTGTGGTAGATTTTACAAAAATACTACAAATATTTTAAAAGGAAAATCACTCAACCCTTCCCGTGTTGCCCCTTTATATTTTCTGTATTCGTTTTTGTTGGTCGACAAGACCACTAATTGCTCCCCTATTCCCATTCATGCTTAGTCTTGCACCTTTTCAGTCAATAATGTTGTGTACACTATTGTTGTTTCCTTGGGTCTGTGGGGGGAGGCATAGATGTATTTTATAACCACTCGAAGGCCATGATCTTATGTATGTGGCGTTCACTGTAACAACTTATTCACTCTTCTTGTAGAAGTTCATTCAATTCAAGCTACTCAAATAATAGTATGCCAGTAAATTCTATCAAAATAACAATTTATTAACTGAAGTATACATGAAGTAGATTTGTGTGGATTTGGTTACACGCATCTGTCGTGATCAAAATGGTTTCTTTGCTAACGTAACACCATTGCAATGACAGTGTTCATTACTTTGCTTCGGAAGAAGAGATTACAAAACAATGTACATAACATTTTCTTTAGTTTTGGTAAACCCATAGGCCTTAACGAAAAGTTAACAAATCCGCGTCAAGGGTACAAACTTTGTTCGGTTGAAGAGAATTTGGTTTAACGGTTACCGTAAGATTTGATTGGTTTACACATTTAGCCTTCAATCAAATAGCATGTTGGTGCGGCTGCGCCGGAAAGGTATTTGTTAAGTATGTCATATGATATGCCAATTACTACGACATAGTACTCAATATGGTGACCGTTGTCTTGCAGATACACGCATCATACAGATACGCTGTGAATATACAGAGAGTGGGTCGTACGATGGTTTTGTACACGTTTCTTGCTGTGAGACAAAATTAAAAATGAAGACCTGTGTCAAAACAAAACTAAGATTTTTTATCTTGATATTTATCATGTATTCACAACATTATACGTATATTCCAATACAATCAAATGATCTTGAATCAAAACCACCAAAATCACATTTCATTTCACAAAACGATTTCTATTAGGCTGATATCGATACGTGCCTAAACCGAAAGTAGCATATTTTCGACATCAAAACGAAAGTAGGATTTTTATGTGACCTTAATTAGAAATTCTTGCAAATGTGCGAGGGTTTTATACGAACATTGAATGAAAACTAGGTGTTATTAAGCATGCATGTAAATGTGCATCAAAAGCTTTCCATGCGTGTTTTATTACAGAGATTGCCTCAGTAATACGTACAATATGCAAAGTGCATTGTAGAAGAAAATTGGGTGTTTAATGTCATATTTCTTGCACACACTGTCAAATTCAGAGAAATATATATCATTTTCCATGACGAATTATGTTATTCCTTATCAAATACATAAAATATTTTTTACATACATGAATAACACACTAAAGTGTAATACCACTTTAAGAATTAGGGGCCCATGTTATATATGCTGAGCGCTATATGATAGTCACCATTGGTATTTTTACATGTTGTTTTGGAATAAAACCATACTGTCCAAGCCTTGGACTGAACGCCCAATACCACAGCAAACCGTCCATTACTTTCATTTACGAATTATGATTGGGAAATGTCTTGTTCATGCGATTTGATACAAACACATTGTTGTTTGTAATTGAAGGATATCACTGTCACATTTGGTGTCGAAATTCACTCAATCTCAATATTTCGGCCAACGTGAGATCGAGTTACTTTCTGCACTAAACATATCGTCACCCGTGGCCGAGTGGGGTAGGGGGTCCATTCTGATATGGCCGGTTGTTGAACAGCCAGCTAGTAAAATAATGGTAACCGTGCGCCTACCTGCCTGGTGCCTGACATTAAAGGATAGGAATCGGGAAGTAAATATGCCCAGAAAGTGTGTCCTAAGTCAGAAATGGCTGGCTCTTTAAATGGGATGACACTATGATAAATAAACACTTTACTTTTATTGTTGTTTTCAGGAGCACCATAGATACATCAGCTTCACCAAGAAACACACAAAGCTGCTCCCAGTCTGGTTCTGATTCAGAGAACGACGGACACGATTCAGTTTCTAAAGAGGCATTAAATGCTAACACCGACGATAAAAGAGAATCTGACGATGTTCAGCAAGATGACTTAAAAACGAAACATTACAAGATTTTGCCAGACATTGGCAAAGGTAAACATTTTATACGATGCCTTATTTATTGTCCACACATTGTTTTGGCGCATAACAGGCATGCATATTATATCTGCATGTAGAACAACTGTTAATTTTTGAGATATAAATTGTTTCATTCCCAATACAGATCTAATTAAAGACAATTATGAGGGTTATAAATAAAAAAGAAACACAATTCGATATATGGCCAATGGTATATTACTACACAAGTAGGCCTATGTCTCACATGATCGTATCACACTGAGCAATTATTGTTTTGTAGCACGTATTCAGCTCCCGTATTATCAACCAACACTGATAAAACGTACACATTTTTTGCAGATTAGAAAGTTTTCAGAAGGAATACTGTAAAATGAATTAGCATAAATCAGGCGTAGCTGCCTAACTACTCAGACAGACATTTTTCTATTTTCATTGTTAACAAACCTACAATTTAGCTTCAGAAGCTTCAATACTGTTTAAGTTTCCAAAACCAGTTTTCGAAGTGGCTCTTCGCATTGGGCCCAACTCGAATCGCCTAGACCCTCAAACTCCTCGCCTGTTTAGCCATTTTCACATCAAACAAACCGACCCGTCATAAACCTCAGTAAATCAAACTCATTTTTTTCAGAAACCCCCGAAAATATTGCGTCACAGAGGAATACTTCTCAAGCATCAAGCTTACAGACCACACGGACATCAGTCGTGGTCCCTAAGACATTGTCTAAATCTGCTACCCAGGTATGTCTTCATTTGTTGTAATCGTAAATTCATAAATGAGCGCCACTGTACGATTTCCAACATCTTCTGTAAGTGACGTCATTTCCAGAAAACGTCACATGTGACGTCACTATGTACTGACAGTAAACAATATTTGCCCCGTATAGCAATGAAAACGATGTGACCATATGGAGTAAATAATGTTTCCTGCTTGCAAATAGTGACATCACATGTTGCGTTTTCTTGAAATAACGTCACTTACATAAGATGTTGTAAATCCCAGCGCTCAAATACACTAGTAGGCCTACGACAGTGAGTTTTGAACATCTAAATGACAAATGTTTTGTTGCACGTTGCATAAATGAAATATCTAGATTCCAAACTGCAGAGGATTCACTGCTACACGATTCAATATGATAGGTTTTATGAATCACGATTTAATTATGTATTCATCTACCTATTACTTTTACCCGTTTTATTCACCAATTTCCCTCGTAGACCTATGAAGCATAACTGTGTCAGTCTCTAAAAATGTTGGCCCAAATGCACTGAGTGTCGTTTCTGAAAAGAAACACGCAATAAAGATGACGTCATTTATTGTATCTGAAAACATATTTGATGTATTAAAGTTGCGAAATTCAGAAATGTTTGTAGTCTTGATGACCATATTAAAAGTGCTGTACCTTGAAAAAAAATGTCTTTTTGCAAAAAACATTTGTTTTGTAGTGACCTACATAATGTATCACTGCATTCAGAAATGTTAATAAACCAATTTCGCCCAGATATATCATTTGGGCCAATAATCTCAGAGAATGACATAAATATTATATATGTATCAGCAAACGATACATTTACAATACCAAATCCGTGCCAATGTACTGCAGTATAAAACGGTTAATCCCTTTTGGAAGTCATACGTACATGTATGTGTACTGACGTCATTGCTAAGATTAATAACATATTAAAATGCATGTACTACCATGTACCCACTCTCTTACACTATCGACTATCATGACATTTCATGAGAGTAACGGTAACTCTGCAAAGGAGATTGCCATGTACCGTCATACATTTCCTGCGTATGAGTTAATTCACCGAGACGTTTCCGTATTTCATTCTAGTATTAGCAAACAGCTTCGAGATGTCGTATGTGTGCTTTGTGTTCATATCGTCTGTAGCACAATGTATATGGTTGACATGACGGTGTGAAGTTAGAAGTAATAGCAGTAACAGCAGTAATACTGCTGGTACTGCTTGAAGCGGTAGCAGTATTACTGCTTATTACTGTTGTAAATCAATGATAATGGTTATTGCAAATGTGCAGTTACAATGTATATGCCTATTCTGTAACCTTATTACTAGTAGTAAAACGCAGTATTACCCTTCAATGTTATTGCTAGCAGCAGTACACTCCTCTCACTCATATCCCTCTTACTGCTTGTAGTATCAATAGTGAGTCTCAATTTAACCATTCTCTTACTGCTAGCAATATCATCTACATTGATGCGTCTCACTGCTATTATCATGGATTTACAGCAGTGATACTGCTACCTCTTAATACAGTATAACTGCTGTTACTGCTATTAATGCTAACTTCACTCCGGTACGTGTTGACATGGATAACTTTCGTCCGCGAATTTGTTCAAGAGAGAAGTGTTTTGTTGATCTTTTTATGTTATCAGGTAGTCGGGTATTCTTTATTCACTTGTTAAGTATTATTGTTGCAGGAATCAAAGCACTGTACAAGCAGGAAGCCCGGGATTCCACACCAGTTAAAAACTGTAGCCTGCTACCAAGATGGTAAGGTGAATGTATCAATACTTGGAGATCAGCGTATGTTTGGAGAAAGAGAGCCACCACACTTAAACATTACATTCGTTCACAGACCAGAACCACCCATTAAAAAGCCAGTCACTGTAACAGACGATCAGGAGACTAAAGCTACAGACACTATCAACGTCGCTGAAAAACAAAGAGCAAAACTTGGTAGACAGACGTCGTCTACATCTAGAAAACCGTTGCCACCTATTAGAAACATTACGAAATTAGGTCAACGCGGAAATGTACAAAAAGATACAAAACCTGTTACAAAGCCACAATCTCACCAAAACATTCCGCGAAACACGAAGAAAATTCTTCCGCCACTAAAAGGAGTTCCAAAATTAAATCACGGTCGCAATCAGAAACGCGACGGGAAGAGATTCAAAACCGGACCACCCAACTACAATACAGAATTTGCAATACCTATGCCAAGTAAAATACGCGGTATTAATAGGAACGTTGTAGTTACACGTGCACAATGGCCGCCATTTAATACTCACATGGACCCAGAAGCGTCTGAGCGACACCGAAGAATGATCACGGCACTTCCTGTGTAAATGTTAACAATTAAAAACTCTTAACACTTCATACTTGTTTGTGTATTTTGTAATGTTATGTATATGTTCATGCTAATCCACCAATAAGGTGCATACAAATGTTGTTTATTTAATTGATTTTAACTCGTATCGGTCGATATTCATTTTAGCATTCTGAAATAAGTACGTCAACAAAACTGATAAATTTCAGGGAAAACTTTGAAGACACCTTTTTATAATTTATTACTTCTTTCAGATATAAATTATTTGAATATTTGATATTACCAATACGATTACGCAATATCAAAATTCAGCAACATCAAAATGGTCATACATACGTCCATGTACCTTGAATCAGAATTTTAGATATCTAGTACCACTGGAAATTGTCATGAGTTTTCTCCCTTAATCCCTTTTACAGAGCGCGTACAATTATACATGTACTACAGAGGGGCAAAGGGAGATAACTCCAGAATGGATAAAGCGGAGAGAACTCGTGACAAACTCCTATGTATAGTACATGTATTTGGTATTCAAATTAAGTTATAAAAATATGCGTGGAATCTTCAATTCAAAAATAGATGTTCTAGGATTCATGGTTTTAAATATTAGAATACATGTATTGTTGAATCGCAATGTTAGATATCTAGTATTCGGATTATTGATATAACAAAACAATACGTATTGGTGACATCATATATACAAATACTATTTCTAAACAGCTTTTAAATAGTAAATCGACACTACACAGTTAACAATAGACAATAAGAACTATGGATTTCACACAGGAATCAAACAATGGCACAAATTAAGCGAAAACAAGACGTCCCCAGTCAAACCAGGAAGTCAGGTTCAAGCAGTCGAGGATAAACTCACAGCTACATGTATATGTCCCCAGTTATCCTATTTAGTTCATGGAGTCACACACAATCACATACACGAATATTTATGATTTACGTAACAGAAGTGTGCCAGCGCCTTATTGTTATAATTGTTTGCATCAAGTTGTACATGTACATGTGTATACTTTACGCTAATCTATAATATTAGCTAATATCAGAAAAATAGGTATAGTAATAACAAATTCAGAACACATTTCCTGGTATTAAAACACACATACAATGATACATTGTGCCACATGAGATTGTCACGAGTTCTCTCCCTTTGGCACTGCCAGAGTTTTCTCCCTTATTTTCCTATACTATATAATTATGTATATATTGTACTTTACAAAGGGGGAGAACTCGTGACAATTAATCCATTGTTCATTGTACATTATTTTCATAACTTTAAACAGTTTGTAATCTATTGGAGATTATATTTACATCATTAAATGACATTTTAACTTATATATTAAATATATCAGGATATTCATCTAAAAACAGATCGATAACTCAAAGTTCAATGTTAAATTATTCAATGTTTACAAATATTTAAAACCGTAAATAATAAAACTGAGATTTTATCGAACTGTTAAATATGCCATTGAACGCTAGGAGAATAACAAAGGTATCTAGAACAAAGTACAGAGATTAAAATCTTAGTATCGTTGGGTTCTACGTAGTTGTTTGTACATTGTCTGATTTAAAGGCACAATTCTTCGTAGGGGATTTAAACATCTGCATATAATATAGTATTCGAAACATGATTTATATGTTATTGTCGTCATCATCATCATAATCATCATCATCGTCATTATCATCATCGTCGTCATCATCATCATCATCATTATCATCATCATCGTCATCATCATCGTCGTCATCATCATTATCATCATCATCGTCATCATCATCGTCGTCATCATCATCATCGTCATCATCATCGTCGTCATCATCATCATCGTCATCATCATCATAATCATCATCATCGTCATTATCATCATCGTCGTCATCATCATCATCATCATTATCATCATCATCTTCATCATCATCGTCGTCATCATCATTATCATCATCATCGTCATCATCATCGTCGTCATCATCATCATCGTCATCATCATCGTCGTCATCATCATCATCGTCATCATCATCATAATCATCATCATCGTCATTATCATCATCGTCGTCATCATCATCATCTCCATTATCATCATCATCTTCATCATCATCGTCGTCATCATCATTATCATCATCATCGTCATCATCATCGTCGTCATCATCATCATCGTCATCATCATCGTCGTCATCATCATCCTCATCGTCATCATCATTATCATCAGAAGCAGCAACAGCAACAGCAACAACTTCTATTGCATAGCCATCGTTATTTGTTGGGTGAAGTGTGCTGAGTAAACACAGAAAGTAAGCATGTGATAATACGGACATTATTCGATACCAAGGGGGCTAAACATAGACATATTTGGTACCAACTGAAAGATCATTTTAATATCTATCTGGCGGTATATTTTTGTGTTATCTGTATTGCATCTTGGTATATTTTAGGTGTTTACCCAAAGGTATCGTAAAATGTCCATATTATCCTATACATACTTTCTTTTTTGACTCGGCATACTATAGGCTCTATAACAGCTCTTTCTAGAGTAATTAACCTCACTTCAACAACAACATTATTTTTACTGTGGCATTAATGAATCAATTTAACTTATCTAGAGCAATAACCTCTCAATAATAGCAAAAGTTTGTGTCTTCCGAAGAACGTTGCTCTAGAGAAGTTGCACAGCAGTACATTTGAGATTTTACGTTAATTTCTGGAATGGTGAAAGAAAAAACTACACGTAACATATGAGAGTTTGTTCGTATATTTTGTACTTAAATGATACAACACATAATGTGGAATATATATGCATTGTTCGCAGAAGAAATAATACAAATAAATGAAGACTTAGTTATTTTTACCTCGATTGTGAAACAATTTCCTGCAACTTTTATTAATCACTCTCAGAGTCTGCTTAATGTGTTGCTAACCAGTAGCCAAGCCAGTTGCAAGGACTGTGCAGTTTGCAGTTTATCCCCGCCAAACGCGATTCGAACTCACGGTCCTCGGGTCCGGACTCAGGAGCGTTACGCTTCAACCACGTCACTCCATTATTCGCCTATTCTAACAAACATGCATTATACTGCATACGAAAATAAAACCTGGACTAACTGATTATTTATGAAAAGAGAGAACATTCAACAAACTGGATAAGTCATTATTGTGATGTGTTTTAAGTCGTCGCTTACGAGGAATTCTCAACTTTGTGAACGCCATTTTGAACTATGATGTAGCCGACTCGACTGTTATCACTATTCAGTATTTTATATTCATACGAAGTATATTTTTTGTTTAAATAACAATATCACCTAAAATGTACAACGTTTTTATTTACACAAACTCAGTATAAAGATCTCAATGGGTAAACATTAACATTTCTTCATGGTCTTATGTCATTATCACCGCAGGGTACCAGCATATAAGTCTTATTATAGAGGCACAAATAGTAAACAAAAACACCCGAACTGTACCCACAAAGCGGCAGCGGTTAAATAAATATTCAAATAATGAAATCGTTAGATCATGTAAAGAGTTAACATTACGTCCTTTTAAGACATTACATACATTTTTAGTGGGTGATTGACATAGATTATCATTAGTTTAATAACACAGTAATTATGCGTATAAATACAACACAGCGGCTTGTGAACGGACAATGCCTAGTTATTAAAGACCGGGCTCAATATAGATTAGTGTACGCTTTGATTTTGAACAAATGAATAATCACTTTAAAAGGTCAGAACGGAATGTATAGTTGGCGAAACACCAGAATATAACATAAAAAATCTGGAATAATTACAATGTGGGAAAGGCATTTTGAACTACGTAAAACATGCAATGGATTATAATTTCGAAAATATATTATGAAATTAATGCGAGCATTTAACAGCGCGACCTTGATTTAAAGTATTAAATATGTATTGCTTCATTGCGAATACAATGCTCTCCGGTTACGCATAATAGCTTTTGATCAGTGAGTTTTGGTATCATTTTACATGGAACAATTTATTGAAACACAATAGATTATGTATATGACAGTGCTGTGGTAGAATTGACTTCACTGGATTATTTTATACGTTACATATAACACATGTGTGAGTGATAATGTTCAGTCAGAATGATACTTGATGCCTGGAGACATTCAGTGAATGTCAAATGTCATTAGTATAATCTTCAAACAAAGAAATCACAACATAATCACTTAATGGATATAAGTTTGCCTGGAAGGTGGAAGATTTGTGAAGCTGATTGGCTAACATTTGACGCCTCATTGCGTATACATATTCAATACTGTTCAATCCAGCTCAGTAGTGTCATTTGGTGAAGTCATCAAACGAAACGAGAGCAGTGAATGGTCGTGAATATAGGACTAAGATCATTACATACCAGGAATCATGGCGTTTTTATGTCCAAGTCGATTAGGAAGGAAACAAAAGAAAGGTAAGATTGGAAACATGTGGATAAGATTTACATTTGTTAATGGAAAATAGCGATTCTTTGGTACTTTCAACCGTGTCTTTTATAGTTATATTTATGTTTATAGATGTATGTTAAGTTCTCCTTTCCCCATGGGCAGAACCTTTGCTTGATATGATATCCATGTTCTTTTCTTTCACCCTTTCGGCCTGTTATTACTGGCTTTCTTGACCTTTTCCGTGATGGGTTCCATTCTTTAAACTTTTTCATTGTTGTTCCTCTAAATGGTCCTTAGTTATTTTTGTGCGCCCCTGTTCCAATTAATGTTTACCCTTGCACAACCCTCCTCAGTGCCTAATGCTTTGTAGACTGTTATTTTCACAGAGTATGTGTAGGGAGGCATTATCTTGTGCATGTAGCGTTCCCTAACAACTTAATCTCTCTTTCATTTCAGATCACCAGTCATTGCTGAACAAAATATCAGAAACTTCAAACATCGACTCTATAACGATAAAAGACCTGGTTAAACTCAGCTGGACCACACCTGAAGCACGTAGAATCGTACTGCAAAGTTTTACTGCATATGCCGAGCACGAACTAACAGTGAAACAAGGACATAAGGTGCGTTATATATACCGAGAAGGTGACTGGGCATACATCGTGACGAATGACAAGAAAGAGGGATTCGTGCCATACACCGTACTTGCAAAACTTGGTGTTCCAACTAAGACGAACGACAAAGCAATCGACACAGGAACTTACACAAAGAATACAATTGACATTCGTAAAATATCAGTGGAAAGTGAAAATGCGGATTTAAGTATTAGTGATAATGCTGATGATTCATTTGTATCTTCGGACTGGTCGAATGATTCATTCCCAGAAACTGGTTCCATAATTACAGCTCCAGTACAATGCTCCCCATTGCTAGAAGCCGACAAGATAAAAGCACCCGATGATCATGACAACCGTCTAGATGACATTGATCCACCATCACCGTTAGCTAGATACAGAGTTATAAACGACTATAAAGGTAACGTGACTGTTGTTATAAAGTGTATTTAATGTACAGTAAAACCTCAATTAAAGACCACCACAAAATTAAGAGCACAATATTTAAGTCCATTTTTACTAATTTGCTCTTTATTCAACCTCAATAATAAGACCAACCATGTGACCCTTGAAAACTGGTCTCAATATTAAGGTGGTCTTATTATTGAGATATTACTGTACCTGCTCTATATTATGCGGTTGATGTATGATAGTCCGTGTTTTATATTTGTTTCCCACACCAAACAGCCATCGAGAAGGCAGATAATTGATAATAGGCGTATGGCTTTTTCAAAATATTTCTCAATCACACTAGGACTGTCATTTAAGCTATACCCTGCATATACTGACAACTAAATACTTGTCAATTATAAATATCACAATTTGCGGGTATAAAACGAACTCTAGTGTCGAGGATAGAGTAAACGTGCCTGAAAATGCTATTGCTAAACGTTATTGCAAGTAAGCTGAACGACCAACCATATTAATACATTTGACATGAAATGTGTGCGAAGCTGCGATTGGTCAACATTCTATGTATACTCTGAAACACGCTTCAATTGGTTACTTTGCGTTTCTGATGTTTATCAATTTTGATAGAAATCTTTACTATTTGAATTTAAGTTTCAAGGGATTGAGGTTTGCGTAAGAATGAAGCAAAGCGCGTTTTAGAAGAGACCGTTCAGAAAAGCATCCGAGTATATATTGTACGTAATGACCGATGTAGCTAAAATTGTCATATTTACCGTTAGTCTTTTATACCTTTTAGGACAGGATAGCATGGAGGTTTCAGTCAGAGCAGACGATGTTGTTCACTTGTTGAATACCAGTGATCCGAACTGGTACTGGGTAAGAACACCAGATGGCGCTGAAGGTTATATGCCAAGTTACTACATAACCGAAATCTCTAACGACGATGTATTCCATAAAGGGAAACCGAACGCTAACACAGATATAGACGATTCAAGATATAAGAACAATCATACTGTTAAAAGTAGCAATATTGATATCGAATATGAATACGATTTGAATACAACTCATCGTGATGATCAGTCTTCAGTTGCTAGTGAAGAATTAAGTCTAAGTGATAGAGCTACAGCGAGTGACATACAGCCACAACAAAAGAAAGAAAGACCACAGAAACCACCTCGAAAAAACAAACCAAGATGTAGAAGTACTTCCCAAAATCTAGATGATTCTGTTGACTCGATGGACAGCATGCTTACGGATAGTACTATGGGTGGTGTGAATGACAGTGTATTTGATTATTCATTCAGTGCGGAGTCGTTTATACAAGAGGACACAGATACTGGTGTCGAGGACAGTGATAGTGCTCTAGAATCACCAAGAGAAAGACTATTGGCTTCAGGGTTGTCGTACAGAGAACTGATAGGATTACATTTAAAACCGAATAATAAGAAGCACAGACATTCATCAAGACATGATGATTTATTACGTATCAAGAGCAGTCGTCGAAGTCAACGAGCGCTTTCCGAACATTCAAATGCTTCTCATAATGTTCATGATACAAACAACAGTACCAAAACACTACAAAAAAGACAAAGTAGCAAATACAGTGTGTATTCTGAAAATAGTGAATCAGATAATTCATTCCGATCTAGGCCAAGCGAACGACAAAAGAATCGTCCAGTCTCAGTACCTGCATTTAAATCTTTCCAGGAAAGTCGATCCGGCTACTACGATGAATATTTTTATGAGGACAGTGATACAAAATTTACAAATACAGACGACCACGATGCTATTAATGTAAGTGAAATTCTGAAAATGCGAATGGTTAAGGAAAGAGGTAATCGTGACAGAGCTGATGGTAATATGCAACATGATGCACACATGGAAGCTACCCACCATTACCACCGCGAGAATCCAAAAATCAAACCATTTTTATTCAATTTACCGAGTACTAATATAGATAGTCAAACTTCTAAATGTAATACGGGTAACAAACGCACGACAGAAAATGAAGCAACCAGAATGGGAGAACAAACTGTATATAATCGACGCCGCCGTTCCTCTCGGAGAGATAATGAAGATAGTTTGTCATTGAATAACCATAGTGAAACTAATGGTACCACAAGTAACTACACAGTGGGAAAGAACTGTGAACCATTATCAATGAATAGAAAACACCATTCATCCACAGATTTGAGGTTAAGTGGAAAAGGTAATGCAGAAAACAATGTAACACAAAAACCAACAGTAAAGGTACAAGGAAATACAGCAGCAGGTAAAACATCTAGTAAGATACACCCAGTAATTAAACAATACAATTCTACAACAGATTTAAGGGCAAATGGTGATTATATTGAGGATACTTCTAAAGCCAGAACGAAATTTGTGGAACATAAAAACAATGACATAAAAGTACAAGGAACACATAGGAATTCAACAGACGAGCATGGGCATACACATAAAGGTAAGAGACAATACAACTCTTCATCAGACTTGAGAAGCAATGACGACTCGGGTAAGACTATGCAACACCATCATCACAAACACTCCGGGGCCAAAGCAGGCATTACATCTGATCATTCTGTGGACATCGGACAAACAAGCACTAGGCGTTACAACTCATCCACAGATTTGAGACATATAAATGGCCCTCCTGATTGGTCATTCGGTTACCCACGCAAGAACAGACATGCATCTGGGTCGAATTGTCAAGATACACGTAACCAGAACAGCGAGAAGGCAAACAAACAAGGCACCATTTCATCAAAAGATATGATCATAAAATGTTATAACAATGGTGATAGCAGTGATGGCAATCGTAGTGTTAAGACAAAACGACAAAACGAACATGGGAATGACGAAGCAAATATGATGATGTTACTGAGTCAAACTGAAGATTTACTACATGTCAGTGAAGACCTTCTGGAAAGTGATTCTGACAGTGATTCAATGTATGAGTCAGTCCAGACATTGGATGCTAAGGTGAACGAGGAGGCAAATGAGAAGTGCAGTCAGTTCCTTACTAATAACACAATTGGAATAAATGGCATGCTAAGTGGACCGAGAGTTACTGAAACAACTAGTGTCAACAATGAAAGTAAAAATAAAACTAATGTAAAATTAAAAAGCATAGAGGTGCAAACAGATATGAATGAAGACATTTGCAGTACATGTTCTGTTTGCAGCAGCAGTAAGAGAAGCGGGCAAAATAATAACCACTTTTCTTATGACGTCCGTGGAATCACTGAATTTGTGTCTCAATGTCATTACGAGCCTGAAGCTGACAATATGCTACCTATGAAGCTTGGAGAAGTGGTTCATGTTGGACTTGATGGACAGCATAATGATCAGTGGTATTGGGCGTTCAGTCAAAGGCTTGGACAGTATGGTTTTATTCCAAAACAACATGTAAAAATACCAATGGTGACTATCATATAGCGCTCAGCATATATAACATGGGCCCCTTCTTAAAGTGGTATTACATTTTAGTGTGTTATTCATGTATGTACAAAACATTTTATGTATTTGATAAGGAATAACATAATTCGTCATCGAAAATGATATATATTTCTCTGAATTTGACACTGTGTGCAAGAAATATTACATTAAACACCCAATTTTCGTCTACAATGCACTTTGCCCCATACGTATTGTATTAATGAGGCAATCTCTGTAATAAAACACGCACGAAAAGCTTTTGATGCACATTTACATGCATGCTTAATAACACCTAGTTTTCATTCAATGTTCGTATAAGAATTTCTAATTAAGGTCACATAAAAATCCTACTTTCGTTTTGATGTCGAAAATATGCTACTTTCGGTTTAGGCACGTATCGATATCAGCCTAATAGAAATCGTTTTGTGAAATGAAATGTGATTTTGGTGGTTGGGAACAATCATGTAGCCATCAGTGAAGGAAGGAAAATATATAATGCCACTCTAATTCAAGATCATTTGATTGTATGGGAATATACGTATAATGTTGTGAAAAATATCAAGATAAAAAATCTTAGTTTTGTTTTGACACATGTCTTCATTTTTAATTCTGTCTCACAGCAAGGAACGTGTACAAAACCAACGTACGACCCACTCTCTGTATATTCACAGCGTATCTGTATGATGAGTGTATCTGCAAGGCAACGGTCACCATATTGAGTACTATGTCGTAGTAATTGGCATATCATATGAAATACTTAACAAATACCTTTCCGGCGCAGCCGCACCAACATGCTATTTGATTGAAGGCTAAATGTGTAAACCAATCAAATCTTACGTTAAGCGTTAAACCAAATTCTCTCCAACCGAACAAAGTTTGTACCCTTGACGCGGATTGGTTAACTTTTCGTTAAGGCTTATTGCACGGCGTGTCAACGCCGTGCATATTGAGTTCTGTTAGCGTCGTTTTGCAATGGACTCGGTTAAGAACAAAATTTGGGGAAAAATCGAACAGAGCCTAGGGTGGGACTAAAATCCGGGACTTTAAAAAAATCCGGGACTTTAAAAAAATCCGGGACTTTGGTGGGAAAATCCGGGATCGATATTTTGGACTATATCGTAGGTATCAACGGTCAATAACGGATAGAGGAACATTCGTTCACACCCTTCAGTTAACATATGTTCCACTCGAACAATTTTTAAAAATCGATCCCGGAGAATCACGGATCCCGGATAACGGGTTTCAGTCCCACCCCAGAGCCTATTGTGCGCCTGCGCAGACCGGCGGGAATATAATGTCGGGAAGCGAACGATACGTTGTAACGTCATTATTGATTTTGTATGCTACAAAAGCTAAATTAAGGTATGTGATTTTGTTGTATATTATGATTAATGTCATTAACTAATATTTTCAACTGTATAATTATTGAATTTTATCGTTTCAACATTGTGGTTGACCCATCGCGTGGTTGACCTACATTTTATTTGTTATTGTTATGATGCAGCCAGCATTCGTCTCTGTGCTCTGTTTAATATTTTGCAGTATTTTCCCTCAATCATAAGTCATGTATCGTTCAAACATGCGTGATAATTAACATGTAAACGTTTAAACTCGCAGGTTGTATTAAATACACTGATCACATGTTCTAACCTTACAGCGATTTTCCGAAAATGTACTTTCAGTTTCAACTTTCAATTTCATTATTACATGCAGACTGAATGTGTCTAAGTACATAAGCGTCGACTCGATTTAGCATATTCCTGTATGACCTCCAATACTTGGAAATGACCCTGGCCTCGGATATGAAATTGCAATGACTTTCAATTTTAAAAGTCCACGGAAAACACTGCCAATGATAGATGGAGAATCTCAATTAAGATAATTGTCTGATGACATCTTTAAATTGATGTCTTCAGATACACGATCAGCAAATGAATGGCTGTTCTAAAACATTATTTGAGATGAAAGGCAAAATGCATTATTATCCATTGGAAAGTCTAATGCAGTATTTTATTGATTTACCTTTTATTGCAGGAAGTTCCGAAGAAGCTGTATGTGAGGTACTGAGAATGTCAAAATAAAGAACATATATTTTGAAGATGCAACAAACAAATGTTAGGTGGCCTTATGGTGCAAATGTGTGAATGAAACCTTTCAACCTGGAGACTTGTCATAACAGACAGTGTTACAAATACCTACAGAAATGAAGTTTCCCTTTCAACAACATCCCAGACCTTAGTCACGGTATGTCACATGGTTCTCCTACTGTATAATAAACTCACTTTAAACAGATGAAAAATAGTGACTTTGAAAGCCTTGGAAAACTTGCGTTGAAGTACATGTAACATTTCCTTGTATATAAGTTCATAATTTGAAGTTTAATACTTAAATGTTCATGGAAAAAGTTAATTTGAAAGACAAGTTGAATGAATAAAATAGCAGTACAAATGCTGTTTTGGTCCTTGAATTTTGTGAAAATACCCTTTGAAGAGTCCTTGAATTTTTTTTGGGAAGGGTGGGAAATCTGATTTGTGTTGTGTCTTGAACAACAGACAAATTGTGAGGTTAATTATTGCAATTATAGGACATGATACATTGATATTCTGCTATACAAATTTGAATAGCAAGTTCAAATTATTGCAATCCTGTCGCCTGTTACCTTAAGCTAAAATAAGATATTGCAAAAAAATTCTGAATGTACTTTAGTACAGTAGTTATATCATCAAAAAGGCATAAAGTTTTTTTTGTCCATTCAGATAGTTTTAGTTTAATAATTTTAGCAGCTGTCAACTGATACTTTTGAAATATATTGTTATTGGCTAATGCTTTTTAATACCATTAACTTTTACATGGAGACATTGATATGTCATGGTTATAATAAACATGTAACTAAATCCATTGTTAAAGCAGAAAAGTAAAGAAATACACAATTAAAGAACAACAAACCGTCAGAGTATATGCAGCAGCAAGATCAAAGTAATACATTGTTTTTATCATAAACACGATTGGGTCACTTATCCTCACACTCCATCAAAAAGAGCTTTAACACTAGGCGAAAGGTTCAACACCTAAATATAGCAAAAATTGTTCAGATATTTCTTAAATATGTTTCATTAATACCCTTACAATATACCTATACTATTGTATTTTAACAGAAAACAGAATTTCCAGTAGAAGACGTAATTGATGAGGTGGATAGTGTTTGTCAGGAAGAAGATGAGTTCTCCTTCTTAACAATAGATGACAAAGTAGTTGTGGTACCTGTAGGAATGGTGAAGCAGATGTTCCCAGATATGCAAGATGAACATTAGAGCTTCATATTGTTGATTTGTGTAAACCTTACATAAGTGTCACTTGCACTTACAAGGACAGTGATCCCTTATCTATTCGGAACAACTGAGACTGCAATCAAAGTTATGCGAAAAACTAGATACTTCCATTTCTGATATCATTCGGTATTTATTCATATCCCGGTATTGAAGGTGCTAATTTTTTTTAATTTGAAGACATGATTCCCTGTGGCATATTCAAAGTACACACCAATTTTGATAAAAAGCATGAAAAATTATGCAATTGCTTACAAGTATAATTTCTTTTGGAATATTTTTGTTGCCAAAATTGAAAACCTGTTGCCAAATTATTGTCTTTTTCACATTTGATGTTATTGGCGAATGACAGAGGGAACCCTAGAAACAAAAAATGTGGATTTTATTCTTGATTTACGACTGTTTCAGAGAGAAAAAAACTCCCCTCAACAACCTCTAACACACCACTTTATTATTTTCTTCATTGGTTGCTTTTAAAAATTGAAATTTACCATTAGCAGTAACTTTATTTCTGTAGGTAATGGGATTAATATATTGCATCCTGTGGAGTGCAGTATTTTCTGGCCCTTTATTCTTAAATGTATAAAATCAGCTTGTTAGTGCAATGAAATTTACTTCAGGGACAATATTTATAATATTTGTGCATACGCCTTGGCATGTAACCAGGAAAGTACTGGGTAGATTCCAGGAAAGTACTGGTTAGATGCCAGGAAAATGGTAACTGTACGATGGGTCTCATTGGCACTATGCAGTGACCGTATTTGGCTTCAAAAATTGTCTGTTTGACCTATACTTCTCTACTGGCATCAAAAAAGTATATTTATGGTGTGCGGCAGACATACCGGGTCAACCAAATTACCATAATGTGCATTATAAAATGTGCGCGGCGACGGGCGACCTCATAAACACAGTAATACTATACATACATACCTTTTTACTGTATGGCAAAAGTTGAGTATGTCAAAAAACCACATGTAAAAAACCCAGTCAGCACTCAAAAGTTTAAAAAAAACCAAGCCCTCCCTTATTTTGATTTAATTTTTGCTTGGGCCTCTTATTTGAATATATTGTACTGTGTTTTGATAGTTGACTTTGCTTGTCTTTGATACTTGTAACAGTTCTTACATTAATGTGCTTTTGCAATATTCATGTCTTGCCTCAGTCTTCAGGTGTTTTATTGCTGTTTGTTTCACTTTGATATTTTTTAATTATTTAACTCATTCGAGATTTGTTCATTGCATGATTGTCCTCAAATATTGTGTCACACAGCCCCACTCAGCCCCACTCGAATTCCAAAATAGCCACTTGGGCTTCTGATTGCCAGACATTTTTTCTAAAAAAATCTATTTACCCTTTGGCTGATTTGCTATGAACATGGCACATGATTGTACTGTACCAAAATTACATCCAACATCTGATTCGCTGACATATTTTGGATATTATATCTAAAGCTGCTAGAGCAGTTTAAACCAAACCGGGTAAAAATGTTCCTTGAATAGCCCTATGCTGTGTCTGCAGTCTACTTTCAACTTTTGATACAACTGGTCTAACATTCTTTTTGTTAGTGGCTAAGCTCAAAGTAGTTTCCTTTAAAACAAAGCTTGGATGATTTGACCTGGATTCATGTATAAACTATATAAAAGATGATGTTTTTGCAATTAAGCTGCATATGAAGTAAACAGTTTAGTACTAATATTTAACTACAATGTATAATTATATAAACTTTGTTATTGCTTGTACATATGTGTTCATCATCTTGTATTTATTATGTCTCCACATGTTGTATGTTTGTCTGTCCAGTCTGCCTTGTTCTCCCTTTATCTCCAAAATCCAGTAATAGATTTTCATCAACTTGCTGGGAAGTATCAGTATGAAGTCTAGTAGTTCATATTGTAATTTGGGGTCATAATGTTAAAAGTCAAGGTCACAGGTGTCTGAAACTTGAAAACCTTGTCTGCTGTTCATCTCTAAAAAAACCTGTTACATTTTCATCAAAGTTGTGCTTTGAAAATTAATTGGAAAATACCCCACTGCAACAAGATAACTCATAACCTATGGCAAGCTAGTGTTATCATAACTTTATGCCTGGCCATACTGATTTTACTCTAATTTAGCGAGGATAGAATTTAATATGTCATTTCATAATTAAATATTCACAAACGTTACATAAAGGGTCTAATATCTTTGTATTTCATTTATTTACAATCGTGACAAACATTTCACTTGTTTTACAGTCTTAAGGTTCTACCATTATTACTGACCATTTTTCTTTATTTTGGATTGAAAATCTAGCATTTCTAGAACAAGTCGGATTGAAGATCTCTTGGAAAAAATGTTTATTCTTTCTTCAATAATTTTTTATTCTTTTTCACATTTATGTCTTATGTTTTTGTTTTATTCCATATTCCATGGAAACCTTCTTACCTAGTTACACAAACTTTGATATTATAAAACTGTTTACAGTCAAACCTGTCTGTAAAGACCACCCATGGGAACAGCAAAATGTGGTCTTTGTTTACAGGTGGTCTCTATTAACATATTAAATATCATTTAAAATGGTCTGATGGGAGATAAAATTGATGGTCTTTGCAAACAGGTTTTGCAATAGTGGTCTTTGTTCGCAGGTGGTCTTTAACACAGGTTTGACTATAGTTACAAAACAGAAACTTATATGCAACGAGTTGCCAGCTTGGCTACATAGACAAGTGGTACTGTCCCACACCCCATTTGTTTGCTTTGATTGTATTGAGTAATCGTTTTTGCTTTTTGGTCATTATTGCATTATTTCTTTCTACTGTTAATATGTATGTGATATATGTAAATACGTTTATATTTCTCTTTGCTATGTTCTTTTTGTTTACTTCTCTAGTCATTCATATACTAAGTCTGCTAAATCTGTCTGTGTACACCTCCTATCACTTTTGTAGATTCAGGTATCATTTACAGTTTTCATTTACATATACAATTTCACCATTATCCAGTGCTCCACAAAGTTTATACTCATTATACATTCACACTGCTTGATAACTTATCCAGTGTGTGATTCTAGCATGCGGTTGTTACATACTGAAGTGATATCATATTTTGACAAGGTGCTATATCATTTAGTGATTAATGTTTTTGTATTGAGTTATTGTGTTGCATTTTGGTCACTTTTGCATTATTTCTTTCCACTGTAAATATGTTTGAGATATAAGTAAATACGGCTTTATTTCTCTTAGCTATGTTCTTTGCCTTATTATAATAGTCATTCATAAACTACGGCCTGCTTTCACTTCCTACCACTTGTTCATTCAGGTAGCATTTTATAGTTCTCTCATGTGTCACTTTTTAGCTATCATTTACATTAAATTACACTATTTTTCTAACTTTCAAAATGTCTCAACTCATTTTACATTCACACATTGCTTGATTAATTCAGTGTGTGGTGCTGGATGTCTGTTTGTCCACTGACATGTTGTTAATTAAACTGTAGTGCTCTCACATTTTGACATGATATGCAATATCATTTAGTGATTATTGTTCTTCTTTTTAATTTTTAGTAAATACTAATTATGTAAATTTGTCGGTATTTCTTTATTTATTTCTACCGTGATAATGATTGTGATTTATGTTAATATGTTTCAATGAATGTTTTGCATTTTGAGATGTATAATGTTGTCTTAATTTACATGCATGATGTTCATTATCATGAAAGTTTTCCGCACTATCAATTTCTATTTCTGTTTAACTGTCCATACAAAAACTAGTCTGTTCCTTAATAAATTTCTACTACTAAAACTACAAATGTACTTTTTATACATTAATATATAGTTACACATTAAAGCATAATAAACACATACTGTTAGTTCAAATTGCAGTTGTTCTATTTCATTTTGTTTACGCCGTGCACCCACCTTTGCTGCATCAGGCAGCAATTTTTTACTTGTATATATATGTGTTTACCAAAACTAAAGAAAATGGTATGTACATTGTTTTGTAATCTCTTCTTCCGAAGCAAAGTAAGCAAAGTAATGAACACTAGCTATCGTTGTAATGGTGTTACGTTAGCAAAGAAACCATTTTGATCACGACAGATCCACACAAATCTACTTCATGTATACTTAGTTAATAAATTGTTATTTTGGTTGAATTTACTGGCATACTATTTTTTGAGTAGCTTGAATTGAATGAACTTCTACTAAAAGAGTGAATAAGTTGTTACAGGGAACGCCACATACATAAGATCATGGCCTTCGAGTGGTTATAAAATACATATATGCCTCCCCCACAGACCCAAGGAAACAACAATAGTGTACACAACATTATTGACTGAAAAGGTGCAAGACTAAGCATGAATGGGAATAGGGGAGCAATGAGTGGTCTTGCCGACCAACAAAAACGAATACAGAAAATATAAAGGGGCAACACGAGGAAGGGTTGAGTGATTTTCCTTTTAAAATATTTGTAGTATTTTTGTAAAATCTACCACAGTCTCAAATTGTCGTGTTGTTTTCTCCATTTTTCTTATGTAATTACGATATCGCAGGTAACTAGACATTCATAAATAATGTTAGTTATACATCTATAAGGGTGTGAAAAGGATTGCGCTAATACATAGCTACGAATCGTTTGCGTTATATATGCCCCGAGGGTACTAATATTTACTGCGGGGAGGTAAAAATACAAACTTTGAAATAATATATTTGCTTATATCTATTCCATTATACAGCCAGTTGTCATGAAACTTGGTTAATATGTTGTTAAATTCACGCGTAATATTTCCATTGAAATACACCTTTACTACTGCTAAATTGAAATTTCTGAACATATTTTAAGATTCACTGATGTATTGACGAGTCAATTCCTTCAAAGTCGTTTTCAAGTTATTTAGCAGTTGTATATAAGGTGTCAGTTATGTTTCATTGACAGACTTTATAGTCCAGCGTAGGGCGCATTCTGCTTAGCACTTGGCTTGGTCGGCGGTCATTTCCCATATCCCTTCATAGATAATAAGAAGGGATAGCCGTTTACCTTGTCAGGGGTTTTGTTGAATCGTCTTTACACATTTATTTCTGTTTGTTTCTATTTAGAGACGAACACACTGCATGATGCGTGTATATGGTCGCACGGTCATGATACGCTCTTTGTCTGTTTTACCAAGTACCGTAGCTATATAATGAAATAAGATTTTACATAATTAAATTAATGTTACTTAAAATTCACCACATGGGTACTACAAAAAGGTTATTACCACAATTCTTTATGTTTTAAGCTCTGGCAAGGTTTGTGAAATTCTATTGTTTATCCTGGGACTAAAATATACCTATTGGTCCCAGGTTTATGTGTTTCTATTAAGTACGTTTTCTAAACAAGACGAAATCAGACAGGGAGCGTATCATGATGTGTATTCCATTTAGTATCATACTATTATCAGAATAAAACGTTAATACAAAAAAGTAATTTTCGAACTATCATGACGAAAATATTCCAATTTTAACAAACGCCGGACTGCACCAGTTTGTTGAATTACCTCCCTTTAATATATGCAACCCTTTAATATATGCACATTTTAAAACCAGTTTAAATTAATTAAGAAAATTTATATATTAAATGCAAGCAAGGGAGGTGGTGGGTGAAGTTACACGTATACTAATATTTTAAAAGGAAATGCTGTTATGATTATTTTTGTTGACGGAAAATCCCGGAAACACACGAATGCTAACCCGAACAAAGTCGGAATTGGCCGAATGCGATTTTTACGAATTGATACTCGACCAAAGATTATGTAGAATCAAAGTCTGGGAGTGCTAACATAGATTGTGTAAAATCAAAGTAATAGGGGCACGATTAGGATTGTTTGGTATTCGAATTGACTTGCAATGAAGAGTAAATGACATTTACTTATTAGCAAAATAGATTGGTGAAAAACCATATTGTGTTCACTGTGTCGACTTTGCAGAATCAGATTGCTAAGGAGTGCTAATTGGAATAGTTGTTTGATAGTTAAGGGGATAATATAGCTACTGCAATTACAATCACCGAACTAAATTAACAGTGTGCATGTAAGACAATCTATGCAGTTCAACTCCCCAACTCCACTACCATTCTGTTTTGAAGTCTGAATACATTTTGGTTCATACTCAAACAGAGATCTTCATTACGTAAAAGATCATGACAAATAAATAACGCCTGCTGGTATTGTTGGACCAAGAGTGACTTTAGTGTCATCTACATATCTGTAAAAATTTTCTACAGACACAGAAATCCATTATCTCTTTCAATATGGTGTGGCATAAAATAACACAAGGCAGGTGATTAAACATCCACTAAAGGTATAGAATGTACAAGACAATACGTTGACTATGTTCAAAGTTAATCAAGCTTGACAGTGTCCGATGTCAAGTGGACGTCACTTTATCCTCAATCAATCATGCCCTGGTAATGTTTAACTCATGATGTTGGGGTGATTATAATTATTTCACTTGTTCCTGTGCAAGCATATTTCACATGCATTGTGTTGAATCATATGTCATACAGCAAACTCACTTAAAGTCCATCCCAACATTAAGAACACAATTTTCAAATCCATTTTCAGTTTTGCTATTGAATTAACCTCAATATTAAGACCAGGGTCCCAATGGTGGTCTTTTTATTAAGGTTTTACTGTACTGAAATATATTTTGGCGAGTTGTATGCCTGGATTACAATTTTAGAAAAAAATCTAAAAACTTCTGCAACACTCCTCATGCATGAAATCAATATAAAGAAGACATATACTCAAAATACACAGGTCATTTCTAAGTAAAATCACACCTCACTCATTCGACAACCTTCTATCCGATTACTTGGTACCATCCGAAATAAATATCAGGTCCCGGTGTATCTTCTTAGAAATGTCAACTTGAAATGGGCTATTCAGAACGATGTATTAATCGAAATAAAATTTCGAACCAGACGAAGTCAAATGAACGAGGGCCGACTGTATTTCACTAGAAAAATTGAAAAAATAACAGCAGTCAGTTACCATGGTACTAATTTATTGCACTTCATTGTGATACAGTATACAAAAAGCTCATAGATATAATGGTCAAATACATGAAACTACAGGCAATAATGCTTACATATCAACTAATATTCAGGATTTAAAGATACATTGTCATACTTTTTGGACAAAATATGCATAGTCATAAATATGAGAAAATCGATGGTAATTGCCTTCATACAGATGTACTCTACAACACAGCTTCATCACTTTGCTTGCATGTTTCCCAAAACCACAAATACGAGCATCCGATATAGGTATTTTCAATCCTGACCTATGGCGCCAAGTTAGCACTAGCAGAGAGAATACCACAATCAGACTCCTGTTTTGCAGTTCCAGGAAACTTTTAAGAAAATTTATAAAGCAGTGTTTTAGAGCACATCTGTATAAAGGCATTAATATACCATTTTCTCAAAATTATTACTTAGCATATTTTGATAAAAAATAAGGCTATCTATCTTTAAGGAACACACGCTACAATGACTGTTGTTTCCCATTAACTATAGTCCAGAACACTTCAGCAGAGGGTCGATATAGGTCCAAACCACTCTTACCTAAATATTATTAAATTTTACGCCAGGAACCAATGACCAAAAGTGTAGATGCTGGAACCAACCGTATAAATGCCAGGCCTAAAACTTCCCAGCAGTAAGGAGACTTAAAGGTGAATACCATGTTGACAGCTATATCCAACATTTTGATTTATATTAACCCCAATAATCAGTACACACAAATGTTTTGATTTAATTTCCAACAGTCATAACCATTACAAAACAACTATAACTAAGAGTTTACCATTGTTATATGTATATAGATATTTCCAAAAGTTTATTTTTAAACATATTGAATAACTTTAAATTGCCAAACATTCTATCTGCAATAAATTTAAACAAAGGTATTTATGAAAGTAAAAACATATGAATGAAATAAATAAAATGAACAAATGAACATAAAATCAAATTGAAAACAATATATAGTAAAAAATGATATACTGACTCTATCCTAGTAATGTGAACACATACATAACACTGGCAATTGAATTAGAAAAAATGACCACATCACACATTACTTTGATGCCACAATATTCACATATACATAACATGACACATAGATCAATAAAACATATACTGACTCTATGCTAGTAATGTGAACACATACATAACACTGGCAATTGAATTAGAAAAAATGACCACAACACACATTACTTCGATGCCACAATATTCACATATACATAACATGGCATGTAGATCTCTAAAACACAACTGACATAGGGCTATCATTGATACAATCAATATCGATATATCAGGGTTCTCTACAGACTCCTTATTATGCTTTTAGGACTTCTAATCTTTCCCTGGGTCTCCTGTTTCTGGCAAGATTTCTTTGAAATTGCATTGAAGGACTGAAACTTTTTACAAAAGCATGTTTGTTGGACTCCTGCTTTCAAATCCTAGAGAGAACCCTGATATATCAATGATTTTTTTCTGTCGATCGATATTCAATACACAATTACAAATATCGATATTATAGCGGCAAAATACAGGAGAATGGGTAATCCTGCTTTGTAGTGGCCCGTTTGTTTAAACAATGCTCTAGTGAATAGGTCATTCCAAATGTCAGCAATATAATATAATACTGTGAAGTTAAAAAAATGGATTAATTACTTTACTTTAATGGTACCTTGTTATAATAAAAATACAAGTTGAACATTGAAATATACAGGGCATACACACATAAACATACACAAAAATAGGAGTTTAGCCTATTTAAAAATATAATCGATAAATTGTTGATATTTTTCATTCGATATATCAATATGCAAAAATTTGTATCAATGACAGACCTACCGTAAAACACAACTGTCAAAACAGATATACTTTGAGTAACATGCGTCCATTGTATAATTTCACCAACAGAAAAACAAGCACACGACAAAAGGGGAGACAAATATCGCTGAACTGCATAAAAATTTAGTTGCTAACACAAGTCATATATAATTTAATATTAACATTGTTGTTAAAATGTAATTAATCAACATTTTAAGTGAAAAAATAAACCCCTTACCTACTTTGCATTATCTACAATAACTCCCCCCAAATATAATTACAACTATCATTTAAAATAATGCATATCTCTACAATACCAATTTGTCAGAGGGAATAAGAAAAGCCATAGGTTTCTGCAATTATATCAGTAAATAAGAAAAAACAACACAAAAAAATGAGAACAAAAACCCTGATATAGAAATTATGCGAGTATGAACATTTTGTTTGTTTCATCGGGTTTAACGCCGTTTCTCAACGATATTTCAGTTATATACGGCGACCGGTTCACCTAACCAGTTTTTCCTGGACTGAATTCTTGGTCAGTACTAACTTACCCTTCCACAAGGAGCCGGCAACTTCTCCACATGTGGAGGAAAATCAACATTTTTGTCAAATTTTCATGGAAGGGTATGACCTGCCACGACCGGGAATCGAACCCGGATCGCCGGATTTCAAGTCCAGCGCACTAACCACTGGATCACGGCCGCGGCTTATGACCATTTTGTATAAGGGCCCAAAACAGTGCAAATCTTTGACAGCTTGAAATAATTTCATAAACATCTGCATTTCATGTTGATCATAAGTACGAAATTTCAGTAGAATCCCTTTAAAAGTGCGAAAGTAGTTCGCGTAACAAAATATCTTGTACCAATAGTGTCACTTACATTTCAATTCAATACACATTTTGTCCGAGTCCAAGGGTACATAACTCTGTAATGCTTGAACTGACCCAGAAAAATAGTCACATCTACATTTCATGGTGATCAAGTATATGGAAGTTACAGTAGAATTCTCTTAAAGTGTTAAAGTATTTCTCACCACTAAGTGTATGCTACAGTGTGACATCACGACCATACGATAACTCCCTTTAAACTTGGTTAGTGGTTGTGTAAAAATATGAGCAAATTACGGTAGATCACTTTCATTACAACCACATACAGCTCCATTTTTTTATTTCCATGAAAAAGCTAATATCATGTTAAATATGGTCAGTGCTTTCATTTGACTCATGGAATTTGCAAAAGGGTCAAATTTACATTCAAGTTTACAGGCTCTTAGAATGTTCATCACCAAATGTGATTTTTTACCCTCGACTTATGAAGTTTAGTGAGAGCCCCAATGGTACCAATTAATTAGTATCCTTAAATAATGCCGTTTTGAACCATTTATTCAAATGATTCAGGATTTATCTGATGTATGTATATGCATGATCATACAGGGTTTTTTTCCTTATAAAGTTGGTTCTGGATCCTCAATCGAAAATTGTGTTTTTCCACCAATCCATACCTGACAAATTCCCAAAACTGGCAAAGGCTTAAAAAGGAAATTTAGCATTGATTATTGATAGGTTTTATTTCAGACCTTGGAAATAGAGGATCTTACAAATCGTGCTTATTTGATATTGTTTTTATGAAAATCGTCGACTGAATATGACGCGAGACTCTGCCGAGCGTCATATTCGTTTCAGTCGACGAGTTTCATAAAAACAATATCAGATAAGCACGAATGTAAGATTCTATTTATCACAATGACATAACACCATAAATAGATTGTTTTCAATCTTTAAATAGACTTTAAATAGTGCTGTGATTCGGCTATGTATGTAACTAGTTACATATGATATTTATGTCACTGCTTTATGCCACTCCTGGAGTGCAAGTTATGTGATAAAAAGTGTTATCAAGTGGTCATGGAAAATACTAAAATAAAGTTACTTTGAGAAAGAGTCTATATTGTACCAAATTATTTTTACCAAATTAGGCGGTCATGACGCTATTTTCCCAATCAAACCTGAACCAATCCCAATATGGTGAAGAAAACCCTATCATGGCAGCATTACGGGCATGTGTAAGATGATAATATCATAAAAAACCAATATCAGCAGTCTCCACTCTCACAATACCTAGAGCTGATTTAACTACAGTCAAACGTCCTTTATTCAACAACCTTCCATCCGAATACTTGGTATCATCCGAAATAGATATCAGATTCTGATGTATCTCTTAGGCACGTCAAATTGAAATGGGTTATTCGAAACCATGTATTATTCGTAAACAATTTTTGGACCCGATTAATTCGAATCAACGTGGTCCGAATGTATATCAAAGTTCAAAATTACCAGCATAATGATAATGTAGTTAAAACTAGATAAGGAGTTGAATTTGTTTTTAAAATCATATGGAAAGTGAAATTTATAATTGTGATGTATTTCACTAGTACCAGCTACTGATTAATTTCCTGATAGAAAAACATGGACCCAAACATAAATAACTTCAACCAAATGCTTTAAATGGGTAAAACACAAAACTCTCTTCACACAGAAAAAATAATAAGCATGCCTTGAAGGAAACAAATAAAAATTTCACCAGCGTAGGTGAAAGCAGCTCACACTATTGGATAGGAATAAAAACTGGCTATAGAGTCCTTTAAAATACTCATATCTATATATAGGGCTTATACCATTCTTAATACAATTTCATTCAAACCGAAACTAATTCTAAAGCTGACCAAAACATCAAGTATCGGCGCATGCTTGGAAGAGGGAGGAAATATCTCGGTACTTAAAAAGCTTCGTTTCACAATCTTGTCAATGGCAGATCATATAAATCATCACAGTTATAAGCTTCATGAGTCAACTTTCAGATCTGATGACGACGGTTGAACGTTTATAAAGTTCTTCAGCCTGTAAACCACAGAACTGCACACCAATATCCAACACGTAATGCCAATACCACCTGAAATAATACAGGAAACATTTTAAAGGCTATTCTTGCAATAAATGCAGGCTGTTGTGTCCCCCATTCGAAAAAGAAGGGCTGTTACAGTCTGACCTCATTTATTTGACAACACAAATATATATTGAGTATGACATATGACATAATTCAATGCATGCGATGATATCATGCGTTCATGTGAACAAGTGGAATTATTACAGTTGAACATCGTATATTAGACATCATTCTATCCAAATACTTGGTATCATCCGAAATAAATATTCGGTCCTGATGTATCTTCTTAGGCATGCCAAATGAAAATGGGCTATTTGAAACTATGTATGATTGGAAATGAATTTTGGACCCAATGAATATGATTAAGGTCAGACTGTATTTTCAAAAAGTAGGGCAATAATATTATAGGGATTTTACACGTTAAAATTAGGGCTAACAGAGATGTATTCTTACATTTACAAAGATAATTATTCACCTTAATCATCAACACTTAATCAGTATAGATTCAACTACAAAAGTGGACAGACAGATAAAAATACATGTAACATGTGGTCAGAAATCAAAGAAAAAGATCACATTTTAACACGACCTATTTATAAAAATCATTAAAACATATATTACATGGTTCATACAGAACTTCCCAAAAAAAATCAAGTACTAGAAATGTAGATTTTTTTTTGATATAAAGAACAAGGGGTCCAGTGCATTTTTTAAGATTAAGTGATGACCATCTGCAGCACCGATAACATTACACAACATGAGAATTACTTGAAGAGGGCATAAAGCCCTTTGAATACTGTACTACAATACTTAACTACCATACAATCGCCTACTCGGTGGCAGGCCCTGTCAAAGATAGCTGTCATTTTTTCATCTGTTTATTATTTTCAATTCCTTTTTCTATTCGCAGCAGAAAAATTCAAGGGGAATTTCAAAGAGATTTTGGATGTTACAAATTCAAGTAATTTTCAAGGAGTATGCATCAAATTCAATGACTTTTCAAGACCTGTACGAACCTTGTTTAAAACATAATACATTTTGTAGCTTGTGGCCATTCATCAAGTGAACAATAAAACAACCATTTACCTGGTAGTCCAGTGGGAAATGCGATAAACCTGTTTACTGGGAAGAACCAACTTTCTGGTAACATATAGAGTGGTTCATTCTTGTACATCAATATCAACGAAATCATAACAATACCCTGAAGAGAAACAAACAGAATAATTCCAGCAAACGATTTGTGCGATTTCTCTCACAAAAATTGTCTACATCTCATTGAAAATACATATAATATGTGAGAGAATATATAGCACTGACTTGCAGCTGGCATATTTTGAGCCTTTTTGCTAATTTAATGACTTTTCAATCAATTGCTTTCAAGCGTTTATGCATCCTGGAAGAGTCTTTTTTTACAAGTGTTTTACACACTGTATTTAATAAGTCTCTATACTAGACCTAAATGTTTGCACAGTAATGAGATGGGAAGACATCGTCTGCCATACGCATTGTAACATTATCAGTACAATAATAATGTAGCATCAGTTTATATCAATACACAAGTGTTTCATTCTAAGTCAATATGAATAAAATTACTCAGCGTTGTTCCCAGAAGGGAACAGGTGTGCATGAATAAATATTTCTAAGCACAATGAGAGTCTCATTGATACATACGTATATACTAATCAAAACTGCTAACGCACCACTTTGGTAATGCTATTTTATTGCATTTCAGTAATTACCATTACTGGTAAAATTGAATGTAATGTTTTGCATTCATATACATATACATAGTTTAAGCGACGTCATTTCCAGAAAACGTCACATGTGACGTCACCATATACAATTGCAGTGTTACCTTTTCAAGTACACGAGTTGAATAGGCTATCGATATTGTGTCAAACACGGCGATTACTAAGCTGATAGATGCACAAGATTTGCGTTGGAAAATAAATCTAATAAGCGACAATTATAGTGGTGCGTTAGAAGTTTTGATTAGTATACTTCCTTAGTACCAATTTGTATTAAATACGATTTTCTCAAATTCTTATTGCATTATTTTTAAGGCACCAGCCATGCACTGCACTGGAATTTTCGTTCATATGAGCTGATGAAATTATCAAAACATATATGTATACAAGAAATTGTCAAGTATAAGACCTGGAAATCTGTACTCACATGCAAAACATTAATCACAATCTTGACTCCAAACGAAAACATTGTTATCTTCTGAGATCTAGATGAGCCTAAAGAAAGAGAAAAACCTGTTACTGATATCTATATAGCACCCTGACTTAATTTTCAAAGTGGACTGATGTAATGACTTTTAATGCTTTATAAATAACGTATTTACTGCCTTTCAAAACTGTTTTCATTTTTAAGATATCTCAATTAATAAAAAAGTTATGATCGTTTGAAATTTGGGGAAAAGGCGAAAAATCTGGAAAGAAGGCTTATCAGGGTATCTAATCTATACAACCAGTACCACATGCTTCCATAGCCAGGGCTAGAATTTAACTTTTTTGTGCACTTGCAAATTTGGCCAGTGCCTAAAATTTCAACTGGCCAAATGTGAAACCAACTAGCCAAAACAATTTTCGCCGAAATTTACAGTCATAAATGGCTAATAAGAGAAAAACGCCGAATAATGATAGCTGATCCCTCCCAGCAAGAATCATCAAATAAGAACTGTGGCTATTATTGTCCCTTCTGCCATAAATGTTTTTTTGAAGTGATAAAAGTTTTCTCAAATTGGCAAATTTAACGTTTTTCTCTTATTCGTCGGCTCAATGGAAAAAAGGAGGATATTTTGCCAGCCATTTTAGCAGCCGACAAAATATGTAAACAACAAATTTGACGGGTTCCAACTTTTTATTAAACTATAGAGGAAGCACGATCGATAAACGAGACGCAGTCTACTCATTTATGTTGTTGACGGGTTTAAACTTTTATTAGTTTATAGAGTGAGTGCGTGATCGATAAAACTAGTCGCAGTCTACTCATTATGTAAACATGTATACATGCTGTTGACAACCTGTTGCTATGGGGGTAATATGGCGAGAAGCAAAAGAAAGAGGTTAAAACTAGTTTGTTTTACCTTGAACATACATGTTTATTTTGGAATCCAATCAAATTAAATATAACAGTTATGTTCTTAACTTAAAATCCACTCGCAAAAAAATGCCAGCTTAAGAAATCTCAACTCGCATTTTTAAAATACAGCTCGCATTTTGCAAGTGGCGAGTGCTTAAATTCGAGCCCTGATAGCAGTATGTCACTTGTAATTAAGCAGGCTGTCAACCTACCTCTTTTCAAAAAGTAGGGTTAGGCTAGTAGTTAGGCATCTATCTTAGGAGAGGGAGGTTGAAGGTTTGAATCCTGGTATGGGTCCGTTCGGATATAGCCAGTTGGTGAACTGCCTGTTAGGTCAACAAGGGCTACCGAGGGCCTACCTGCCCGGTGCCTGGCATTGTAAGGATAGGTATGGGGAAGTAAATGTGCTCTGACAGTAGATGTCTCATAATGACTGACCCTTTAAATAGGGGTGACACTACAATAATTAAACACTTTATTTTTGTTTTAATAAATATTTATGATCAAAACAGTGTCATTTCAGGTAGGCATACTCAACCCATTAATTTTGATGACTATTTACTATGTTAGTTTAACTAACTCAGTGACTCACCCATTTTCTTGACTTGATCAACCAATCTGTCAATCTTTCTCTGCAGTTTCATGTATTTTGCAAACTCATCCGACATGCTTATAGCTCCTTGTTCCGACTTCAAATCTCGGACCTGTTGTCTCAAGTTCAACTCTTCATCAGTGAGATGGATAAAGTATCCCCCTAACTGTAATAATACAATTATTATAATATTAATATCAAATTCACACTAGTTTGTAACATAACTTCCATTATATATACTGATATGCTACTCCAAGGGAAAGTGGAACTAAATTCAATCAACTGAATTTAACTTTGAAATCTGATTCAAGATATTCTAGATAGCAGTTTTCAATCACAGGTGGCCGGTGTGTAGCCATGACATTTAAAACCCGCATTGAAATTATTTTTTTTCACTCTGTTCTTAGTAAGATATAAGAAGAGTGAAAAAAAAAATTCAATGCAGGTTTTAAATGTCATGGCTACACACTGGCCACCTGTGTTTTCAATACTGTCTTTGTTTCGTAATCTTTGTTAAGTATACAACCAACATGAGAGTCAGAGGGAAGCGCAGTGGTATAGGGGTAGAGTACCCGACTCCTGATCAGAATGTTGCCAGTTTGAGTGTGGCGATGAGCGTTGTTTAATCACAAACTTCACAACCCCTAAATTTGGCAGGAGTACTGGATGGTAACCAGGAAGCAGTCACCGAGAGTGATTTATATTAGTTGTAAGAACTTGTTTCACAATTGATTATTGATGCAAAATAGAAATAAGTTTAAACCAACAACCAACATATTATTTATTTACACCATTGTCTTATTCAAGTTACTGACAGGAATGAATTATTTATGTACTTGAGCTAAAACAATACCTAAGAATTCATATATGTTACAGTGCATGCAATTGCATGACAGAGATAACATTGATTTTGTTCAGATGCCAGAATAGCAACAATGATTAATAAATATAATGCAAACACAATCATGAGTCAATGAGTAATTATGAATATTCAATGTAAATATCTTTGAGGCTGCAAGGGTATCTCACTGCTAGTGCTATGCTTAATATATAATATTAGTATTATATTATATATAGTCATTTGGGATGTGTAACTTATAAGATTTATGGGACTGAATCAATTTACACAGTTATTTATTCTCAAGTATTAAAAATGGTGTGCTGTACTCATCATTCTCATGGAATGATTTTCTACATGACTTTATTGACTGACAAAAGTAATCCAAGAAGGATGCTAGCTCAGCATTTTGCTTTTTTTACTTGTTACTGTTCCTGAGATGTGTGGCAACCGTAAAACATCTCATCAGGAAATGAGCCATACTGACAAGTCGAATGATGCATTCATGACTTAGCTGATGAGTCAAACTATATATATATTATATTCATACTGTCTTGACTCCCCTTATAAATGACATGTGATCGTCTGAGCAACGAAAAAGATAAAGATGAAAGAAGACAGCGAGATAGTAGAGAGGATAGAAATATGATAGTGTTAACAAGAGTGAAACTTTAAAGTAAAAACAAATAAAAACAGTTAACAACTCGTTCAAGGGTTTGGGGGGTAGAACAACAATTGCTTGAAGTTTGAACCCCTCTAGATTTGGTTTTGTCACTGTTGTGAAAGGAAGGTTGTTCCATAACACCTCTGTGCTTGGATGCATGTGGCGGGTCATCCTAGTGGGTGTCAAGATATGTTGGTAAAGTATTTTGTAACTCAAACACAAGAAACTACAATTTTATACAACTTGAAACGATAATGAATAATAGAACCAGCAGTCGCATTTAGAGAATGCCACTTTACTAATTATGTTTCTAGCATTAACCTAAACAGCAACTAATAACAACCACTGAATTTCACATTTGACACTTAAAGAATGTCCGAAATTAGTTTAGCCGACTACTAGTAAACATAAGAAATTGTTACAAATCGACATATGTGAAGGATATCTTATTGACGTGCCATCGCAATACACATATTACTTACACTTCTGGATATTTTAGACGAATAAGACGGTAAATATGAGAAGAAAACCACAAGAAGCAGGATTAATATCATCACGAACATTTTGCTGGACACCGGCTAATATATTTACGAATCGCTTCCGTAACGTTATCGTCCGCGAGTGATGTCAAGTACCCTCGAGCTATTTTGCATAGCGCTGTCGCCGTGACACTTAATTATTCTCTGTTAAACAAAATTTTTGTTACAAGTAACATACTGTCGTAAATCCATTTCTTCAAAGTTAGTTATGAATAGTTCAGAGTATTTCATATTTTTTTGCTTCCAACACTGGAGTGCGCATGCGCGAAGTGGACAGTCGTGTTTTTTAGGCTCGGAGAAAAATCTCCATTTAATATTAATTTTACAAGTGTTAAAATCGTTTTTAGATAATTTTATGTGTGTATAGTGGTTTGTATCCACCCCTATTCCAATACTGCTCTGTATAAAATGTCAATTATGCTTCTTTAAAGCCAAATAGCTGGTTTCCTTCTCCCTCGACCACTAGGCGTCTCCAAATCCAAGATGGCTGCCTCCAGAAGTTTGTCGTCGGGACATTGTATGCTCCTGTCTCTACTGACACTATTTGGATTTATCATCAACGTAAATAACCCAAATACTATTGAAACTCAAAGGCTTGGACTTGCCTTTTTCACTAACATGAAATATAATAAAATCAACTTCGTCGATATATCGGCAGACCGGAAAGCCAAACTCCATAGACATACACTACTGAACTTTTCTACCAACAATATTAATAGTAAACACCTATTTATACTCGCAATATTACTATGTGGTGATGTACAATTGAACCCTGGACCGGGGAATGCATCGCTATTTCCATGTGGCCACTGTGATCTTCCAGTTGACTGGACCCAGAGAGGTATGTGTTGTGACGAATGTGGTATTTGGAACCACAAGTCATGTGAAGATGTTGATACTAAGGAATATGAACATTTAGGGCACTCGTCAGTTGTTTGGCACTGCTGTATTTGTAATAGTATAAACATTGATAGCTTTACTTTTAACAGTTATGAATTGAGAACATCCAATGTCTTCACACCATTATCAGAGAACGAGAACACTATTGACTCGATATTGTCAACCGAACCATTTAGTCCGCTACACTATAGTAGCCCTAAGGCCGGACCGCAACGTACATCGCGGCTTACATCATCGCATACTAGATCCATCCGTTCATCTATTGGATCATCTAGACCTAGTACTAGCGACTTTACTTCTTTGCCGAAGAAAACAAATCTAAGATTATTAACAGTAAACTGTTGTAGTATCCGTGAAAACAAACAGGAATTTACTGCCTGCGTAGATTACACAAAACCAGATTTAATTTGCGGCACAGAGTCGTGGTTAAAAGGTGTCACACCAGGGAAGGGCCCAGCTAATAATGCCATCAAATCATGTGAAGTTCTTCCGGACAACTATACATTCTACAGAAACGATCGTATATCTAGAGGAGGGGGGGTATTCATCGGTGTTAAAAAGGAGCTGATATCAGACGAACAAGTGCATCTAGTTACAAACTGTGAAATTGAATGGACAAAGGTAAAAATAAAAGGTAATAAAGACTTATACATATCGTCGTTTTACATGCCACATAGAAATATGAACGACCTAACTCAACTAGACGCCTCACTTGATAAACTGTCTACTACAGGCAAAAACAAACATATTCTTATTGGTGGCGATTTCAACTGCCCCGACATAGATTGGACTAACCTCCGGGTCATGAATAATGCACCGGATAGAGCTGTGCAACAAGCACTCATTGATATCTCAATCAAACATGGACTCACCCAGGTACATGACCAACCTACCCGCCAAGACAATATCCTTGACCTGGTATTCACAAATAACCCTTCGCTTGTGAAGACCTCGACTAGTATACCGGGTATAAGCGATCACGCCATGGTGGTAACCGACTCTGATATTAAACCGATCTACAATGTACAAAAACCAAGGAAAATATACCTATTCTCCAAGGCCAATTGGACTGATATATACAAGGAATGTGAAGAACTCTCCGATAAGATTGTCAACATGGAAGGAAACCATATCCAAGAAACCTGGGACCTTCTGAAAACTAACATACAATCCATAATGGACAAACACATCCCATCCAAAATCTTCAAAAAGAGAAACACAGTCCCATGGTTTAACAGGAACCTTAAACGTATGACAAGAAGGAAGGCACGCCTATACTCACACGCTAAGAAATCCAAACAATGGACCGAATTTAAGCAATACCAAAAATTGTGTAAACGGGAATTCAAAAAAGCTGAGGTGAACTACATCAATGAAACGATCCAAAAAGGCTTCAACGAGAACAACTGTAAACCATTCTGGCGATATGTCAAATCTAAACTCAAAGACTTTGTTGGTACTGCACCGCTTAAACGTAACGGGAACCTCCTCAGTGATAGTAAGGACAAGGCCGAAATCCTAATAGACCAATTCAGCTCAGTGTTTACTAAGCGAATGACCAACACCCTACCTAATCTACCTAAGGAATATAAAAGGCCACTACCTGACCTCACCATCACTACACAAGGTGTAGAAAAACTACTGTCAAAAATTAAGATCTCTAAAGCTGTGGGACCGGACAATATATCTAATGCTATTCTCAAAAATTGTGCCAAACAATTGGCTCCTGCCATCACGACGATCTTCCAAAATTCTGTAAATTCTGGAGACCTGCCAGACGACTGGGTAAACGCTAATATATCACCAGTATACAAGAAAGGTGATGTTCACCTTGCTGAAAACTACCGTCCTGTGTCTCTGACATCCGTAACATGTAAGTTGTTGGAACATATTGTGTGTAAACACCTATTAAATCATCTAGAGAGAAATAACATATTGACAAATCTTAACCACGGCTTTCGATCTGGATACTCATGTGAAACACAACTCCTCGTAACCATGGAAGACCTACTGCAGAACCATGATGCAGGATACCAAACTGATGTAATGATACTAGACTTCTCAAAAGCTTTCGACACCGTACCACACGAAGAATTACTTCATAAACTAAAAAGCTATGGAATAGTAGGATCTACACACACATGGATAAGAAATTTCCTAACTACTAGACACATGCAGGTAGTCATCGATGGTGAAAACTCCAAGAAAACCACAGTCGACTCAGGTGTACCACAGGGTACAGTCATGGGCCCCCTATTATTCCTTTGTCATATCAACGATCTTCCTCGTTCTGTAAAATCCCAGGTCAGACTATTCGCGGACGACTGTCTGTTGTACAGAAGCATCCGCTCGCAAGAAGACCACCAAATATTACAAAACGATCTACTAGAACTTGAAAAATGGGCAGACAAATGGGGCATGCGTTTTAATGCCAAAAAGTGCTATATTCTAAGCGTTAATAATAAATCTTCACACTTCTATACACTGTGTGGTGAAATCCTAAAACAGGTCCCTGATAATCCATACCTGGGACTTACTCTCAGTCAAGACTTAACTTGGTCAACCCACATTAATAAGGTAGCCAAGAAGGCCAACTCTACCATGGCAGTTCTACGTAGAAATCTCAGAAATTGTGCCATAGACTGCAGGAAAACGGCGTATATATCTCTGGTTAGATCATTAATGGAATATGGAGCCATAATATGGGACCCCTATCTGCAAAAAGACATTACCAAACTTGAAAGAGTGCAACGTCAAGCAGCACGCTTCATCACCAATGATTATAAAACCAAAAGTGAAGGATGCATGACAAGAATGTTACATGACCTTGATCTGCCAACTCTACAAGATCGCCGTAGAACTATCCGTCTCATCTTCCTATATAAAGTGGTCGAGGGGTTGGTACCAGCTATACCTCATGACAAATTTGTCAAACCGGTACGAAGCAAACGACATATAAAATCAAGTACAAACTCTAACTTTAACACTACGAACATCGTAGATAAATACACTGTGAACAATAACCGTGGACTTTCAGTAATACACGCTAAAACAGAGCAGTATAAAAACTCATTCTTTGTAAACACCACTATAGATTGGAATCATCTAGATAATTTAGTGGTTGGCGCTAAGACAGTCGAGGGTTTCAAATCCGCCCTCCCTAGGTGTACTTATTAATTACACTTGCGCACTCCCCCCGGTGTCACAACGCTGTAAAAGGCCCTACACCGTAAAGAAGCAGAAGCAGAAACACGGACCTATATACATATATATAGGTCCGTGCTTCCAATTACGGAATGGACAAATATTTGAAGGACATTAAAACTGTGCGCTTTTTTAGACAAAGTTGAAGAATGTTTAACAAAACACAGTTCAAAATGTACATGTAAATATTCTAGTCGGTTGTTCTCTGAGGAAAACTCATGTGTTTTTCTCATAAACTTTACAACTGTAGATATTTTCATACTTTCATGTGACGAAGGGGACTTCTTCTTCTTCTTCTGAATAATTTGCAGGGCCCACTCTGGGGCATTGTCGCAAATGAAATTAGTTATTTACAAGGTCGTTGTCACACACACACATAAAAGATAAAAGTTTTTAAAAGCAGATAAAAACACTGTGTTCGCATCTAGATGGTGCGACCCGCTAACCCCTCCTTGAAGGCTTCCAAGGTCTGGGCTGTGGCTACGTGCTCTGGCAGTTGGTTCCACAGTCGAATACCAGCTGGGAAGAATGAGTGACGGTACACATCAGTTCTACAGTATGGGAGTAGGTATCGTGTGGTGCAGCCACGTATGGTAATTGAGGAAGGGTGTAAGAACCTGTCAGCGGGTATGTCCATCAGGTAGTGGGTGATTCTGTACAGCATTACCAGTTTGGTGTCAGATCTCCTCTGTTGTAGAGAATCCCAGCCAAGTTCGTCTGTGACACTGTGATTTTGGCATATGCCTGACTCAAACAATGCAATATTGTACAAAATGCTCATATCATATCTTATGGGGTCACATTAACTCCTAAGGAAGGTATGGATAGGGCAAATCGTCCAATTATCGTATATTTTCTTTCAATGACAGGTATATATACAGGGTTGTTCCTCAATAAAGGCCTCGAGGTGCCTTCCCAGGATGGAGGTCTCAGGTACTCAAATGTATCTGTATTTTGGATGAACATAGCTTTTTGTTGCCTTACCTGACGTTAATTTACCGATACTGGCTTCCTACTTGTTTGAACCTCTTTGTAAACGGACATCAATCGTTATTACTCAATGGGATGTCATTATTATGTGTAGCTATTGACGGCTAGCCGACTGGCTAGTTACCAATGACTAACCAACTATTTTCTGAAATCAAAAGTAGGGTTCAAAGTCAAACATAGAAAATGGCGTTTGCAGGGCGTTCTCATCTGAAAATGTCGGATGAAGTATTTGATTTTGTGTGTACAGCTTGTGCAGAAGACAAGAATATAGTAGAAGCTGTAAAGTATTGTGTAGAATGCAGTGGGTATTGTTGTAAGGCATGTACCGACGACCACAAGAAGGTCCAATTTTTGAAGAAACACACTCTGATGGACGTCAGGCAAGGCAATCAAGCGGGCGGTCAACAACCAAGTTTGTTAGAAATTCCAACTGAACAATGTAGAATACATAAAGGGAAAGTCATGGACATGTACTGTGAAGGTCATGATGTTGTTGGATGTTCTACATGCTTTGTGAAAGATCATAAGTAATTAATTCAGTGTTTTTTTTCACCCTTTTGTGAATGGGGCCGGGGCCCATAGATTTGTGAAAATAGGGTCAAATTGCCCATAATTGTGAATATCATAGTTTGCTTAAAATAAAAAGATACTACTTTACATAACCTCATGTAGTACACTATTGGCTAGCAGTGTATTAATCTATAGTATAGCAGTTAAAATAGATCAACATTCATAAAAAAAAGCCGGAAAATATTTAAGTGGCCTGAATTGCAAATTTTTAACCTGATTTTGTGAAAAAAACATCAATATCAACTTTACGTTAGAATTCAACACTCATGAGTCGTCAAACACCGCTGCCAGCATGAAGTTAATCAAGTGGAAAAAGTACGCCTGATGTGGGGCTCGAACCCAAGGCCCCCTACACACTAAACGGCGCTCTACCAACAGAGATAACTGGGCTGCCGTCTCCCCACACCACTACAATTAGAACTACCTCTACAACACAGAAAAACTGGCTCGAACCCACGACTCCTTAAACACTGATATGGCCCTAGTCCAAAATATTAGACGTGTACATTCTCATTTTATTAAATTTATCTAGAGCTTATCAATATCATTTCCTTTTTTAAATTTTACAATATTCAACGGGCAGAAGTTATGTGTTTTTATCCAAAACTTGTTCAATTGATCTACATACTTTTATGTATGTCGGTGCTCAATTTTACATTGTTTAACACAAATAAAATAGGCTACATATGAACATTGTCACAACGTCCTATGTGTTTTAAATGTGTTTTCTATACATATATGCAGAATGTAATTATAAATCATTCCATTTCAGATCTTGTCAAGACAGTCACATCCATTCTATACCAGACATGATTGACGCCATATTTAAGTTGTCTGACTGCAAACGGACGCACAGTCTTCTGAAAGATATGATGATATCCATGGAAACTGTAAGTAAATCTACAAAAACCCAACTTCAACTTCAGACTTTGAAGAAAGCAAAGAAAGAAGCTTTAGGTCAAGTCAGTACATTCCAAAAAGCATTAGAAGCCATCTTGAGTAAAATTGCCGAGTCATCTCGCAAAGAAATTGAAGTTGTATACAAACAGCTAGAAACAGAAATTCTACAAGCCAAGCAAAGTGCTGATAACATCTGTAAAGATTTGCAGACGACAGACGGAAAGTTAAATCAATCAGTAGGAAATAGAGCCCAACGTTTTGTTTGTACAAAAATTGCCCAAGAAAAAATAAAAGAAGCAGACGGTGAGAAGATGAAGCAAGAATTACAACATAATACAGACGTAGAGATATCATTCATTCCAGACCAATCATTGATGGAATATATCCAAGCTTTACAAGGTATTGGTCAAGTACAGAAACATAGAAAGCAGAAACACGACGTCTACAAAATCAAAGGAAGTAGAGATATTACCATAAAACTTTCTCATGATTCTAAGACATGCTGGTCCTGGGGATGTTGTCTGACACAAGATAACCAACTACTTGTCACAGATTGTAGCAATGAGAAACTAAAACGTTTTGATATACAGAAGATGTCAGTTGTTGACTATTGTACTTTAGATTCTGTACCTGTTGGTGTATGTTGTATCAGTAATCATGAAGTTGCTGTTGCATGTCAGTGTGACAACAAGATCCAGTTTGTTTCCATTCATAACAAGATGACTCCTACAAGACAAATTAAAATGTCTCATCTTTGTTATGGTATTGCTTTCAAGGATGGTCAGCTTTATGTGACAGATTGGGATGGTGCTTCACTCTATGTTTATGATATGACTGGTACCCTGTTGAAGACAATTACACAAGACAATGCTGGAAATAAGCTGTTCAAGTATAGTACACATGTTACATTCAATGAAAGTGGAGACAGAATGTTTGTTGGAGGTGGGAACAAGAGACTTGTATGTTTTGATGGGATGGGAAATTATTTGTCCAGTATTACAGACACTGACCTGAGGGGTGTACATGGTGTATGTGTTGATGGTAGAGGAAACATGCTTGTAGTTGGGGGCTTGTCACATAATGTGGTACAATTCAGTGAGAATGGGAAGAAACTTGGTGTGGTTGTGAAGCAAGGAGATGGATTACAACAACCACGCTCAGCGTGTTTTCATCAGGGATTGAATAGAATGTTTGTGACCATGGATGACAGTGATGTAGTGAAAATGTATGAACTATAGTAATCAAACATATTGTGAGATAACAGAGTTGTCCATTCTGTATACATGTATTATTGATAGAATATAAGTAAAACTTATTCCTTGTGCCTCTGTTCCTTAATATGTGTACCGTTTGACCTCCTTAAGTGCATTATGTTTTGTGGAATGTTGTTTTTCCGGATGTCTGCGTGGGGAGGTATTGTCTTGTGTATGTGGCGTTCCCTGTAGTTACGTATTCTCTCTGTTTTACATAAAACTTAACAGGTGAAATTTTCAGTTCTAACAACTACACAACAACTGTACATATATGTTTTGTTTTATTTTTAGATGTAATCAAATTTCAAGATAAGATGGCTGTATAAATATACATGTAGTATCTTAGATATAAATTGTTTGTGTTTATTGTTTAAATACAGCATGTTAGTTCTTGTTAAAGGGACATAACGATCTTTCTTCTCTGATAGCTTTGTAAATAGAATATAAATGCACAAATAAAGGGAGGTAATAAAATTATTAAAATTGACATTTTGAGTGTAATAATATGAATGATATAAAATTAAATGAATCCAGTTAAACAGTGATTAAATTGTTGTTTACATATATGACATTGCATAATTAAGATAAATAAAACATTATCTTTATTTTTGTATTAAAGTATAGAGAACACACTGGTATTAAATAGTTAATACATTTTTTGCTAAATGCCATTTATATATATACTGGTTTATAATATCCAATGTATAGTTTCCAATTATATTATAAATCACTTGATTGTTTTATCTAAAACATATTTACTTACTACTGTATATGTGGTGAAGTTCATGACGTGAGAATGTTAGCGAATTTAAGAAAGTTGTGAAAATACACTAGCGGGTCAGAGAGGGAGGGGGGGGGGGGCTATGGGGGCGCACCCGGCCTAAAATTCCCCAACCTTACATGTATGTCTGAGTATAAATACGAAAAAAATATACAGTGCTCTTTAATTATAAGATTTTCAAATAAGCGATTTTGATTTATTGTAGCATTAGATTATATCATGATGAATTGGTTTTATGTACAATAACTTAAAAAACAAAGAATAAAACACAGTCATTGCCGTTTTATAAGGCTTGAGCAAAACCAAAAAATGATCAAAAAGTTACGTCCCCCTCCTTACACCAAATCCTGGATTCGCCCCTGAAATATCCAACTGTCTAAATTTCGGCGTTCACAGAAGACAAGTATATTCAGTGCATTGTGTTTTGACTTGTGTACTTATTATATAAACCTCTATATTTTCTTCCTTCGTTTTCATTGATTTCATAGAAATATATGCTTTTCTTTCTTGTTTAATATCTTACTATGATTATAGTACAAATAAATACAATCATATCTTGTCAAATTCCGTTGTTAAATTGCCATATCTTGTACCCATACTAGTCTGCAGTGGAGAGAACTTCAATAAGTTGATGCTTCGAATTCTATTCACTTGTTTATCACATGTACAATTTTATCTTGTCAAATACCATTGTTAAGTCACCATGTCTTGTACCGATACTTAGTCTGCAGTGAAGAGAATTTCAATAAGCTTATGCTTCCAATTCTGTCCTATTGTCTATTACATGTACATTGTTACTTTGTCTAATACTCTATATTACATGACAATGTAGACAAGTGAATATGTTTAAACTAATTCTACGATTGACGAAATGGGTTGACCAATGCCTAAGATTTACCTTATTTTCCCGCAAGCATTGTGTAGTAAAATTACACATGTAATTGATATTAAAATACCAACCTGGGTAAAATTACATGGTTTAGTTTAAACTTATTTATTTTACGTTGATTGTGAAACAAGTTTTTACCTCTTAAACTAATCACTCTCGATGACTGCTTCCTTGCTATCAACCAGTACTCGCACCAAATTGTGAAAGTTCATGATCAAACTCACGACCTTCGGATCAGGAGTCGGGCGGTCAACCCCTCGACCACCGCGCATCAGTAAATTACAGTTGTTTCTGTCACGGTATCAATCAAGTCTTAATATATTTCAATTCAGTCATATCGGGGCTGGGATCAATATTGGGGGTAGATGTTTCAAATATAGCCAGATATACTGAAGTCAATCAAAGGGGAATAAGTGCGCCCGATGTGGGTCTCGAGCCCACGACCCTGTAAACACCAGTACGGTGCTGAACTGACTGAGCTAACCAGACAGCCATCTAACCCCACACCATTACACACCACCCCTTCTGACATTTGAGGCTCAATCACCATGGGCCATCACACACGTTTTATTGTCTACTATAAATAACGATATACTATAGCCAAAATGAAACTGCAAACATCATGCAGTTTGTGGCATAACCATGACAGACTGATGATAGGGTGGACATTTTTGTTGTCATGTGTACAAACGCATATCTAGATTTTCAAGTAGTCTTTAGCAATTTGTAGTCAAGGACTAAATAATACATGTAGGAATATGTACACAACTGCTATTCTGTCCCCATTTCCAGTACCAGACATTGAATTGTCTCGTGTGCAATCTGCATACAGTCCTGGTTTCAAGCTCCTATGTGGTTGCACCTCTGCTGGATACGATGATATGTCATAGTTTGATATTTATTGTCTCTGTGGTCGAGTTGTCAAGATCGGTCTTCGGAGCGGGAGGTCGAAGGTTCCAATCCCGGTTGGTGGGCCACCAGCTAGTTAAATAATGGTTACTGTGTGCCTACCTACCTGGTGCCTGTTAAATAATAGGATAGGAATCGGGAAGTAAATGTGCTCAGAAAGTAGGTATCTTGTAACTCAGAAATGGCTGGCCCTTTAAATAGGAGTGACACTATGATACTTAACTTCTATGGCTCATTTTAAAATTTACGCACAATAAGGATGTACTTCTGTTGTTAAATTATTGTCCTCATTTTTAATACCGTCCTGATTTTATTATTTTCTTCGACATCAAAACAGCCTTATAAGACGCCTCAGAGAAAAAATCAGATCAGGGACCGTTATAGATCAGATTGACATAAATTTTCATGCAATAAAACTCTCCACCACAAAAAGAGGATAACAACGTAGACATTAAAACTATAATGGTCTGAAAGTAAAAATTTATAACAAAACAACAAAGTTTCATTTTATTTTTTAATGTTCCTGACATGTATTTATTCGCTAATTAGACAAAAATTATGTTAACATTATCATCAACAATACAAACTGTTATGAACACTAAGTCATTTCGTCATAATTCTATTGAGTTACACAAAAATATGAACAGTTGAGTTTCAAACTTATATTTTACTAGAACAACATCGATTCAAACTCACAATATTCTCTGGGATCACAAAAATAAAAAGTAAACTTTAGAAAATACACATACACCTATTCCCTGCATTGAGATCCCTCAGTCAATAGTTATGACTTAGTGACCATCTTTCCAAATGCAAGTTTATTTACAGGTAGAAAAAATAGAATTGTACTTAGCGCTTAGGGAAAGTAGTGGTGCCGTTTCTTACTCGCTTGTAGAAAATGCAGCCCCTATCTTCAGATAGGTATCGGGATCTGACAGCGCTAGCATTGCTAAACAAAATGTCCGTGCACAACAAGGTCGTCTAGTCCAGTGGACGCCATTTTGTAGCTATTGATGCATTCAAGTGTTTTTTTAAACAGCTACTTTTCTCAGGCATGAGAATGCAACATTTCAAAATCTGCTGAAAGGGGGACGCTGAAGCTATTAGCTTTTAAGCATCTGTGGTGCCTTAAATTGTCTCAAAAGCGGCGGAAATACGCAGAAAATTCTTATGCATGTTTTCTACCTCAGCTAACTTTTCTCGCTTACTTCCCTACCACTAAAAAACACACACATAGGCTAACATAGTCTAGTTTTGCAGATGAAATCATTGAGAATGTCAACATGAGGGAATGATCTTTAATTGTCAAGATTTGCCATAGGGCTACAACAATAACTCACTGAGTTTTTCCAGAAATATTTTTCACCATTGATGACCAAGACATACAATAAATGTACACCATACACATTATGAGAATCTTTCACAATCTCAATAAATGCAGGAACAGTACATGTTTGTATGTTTCATCGGGTTTAACGCCGTTTCTCAACGATATTTCAGTTATATACGGCGGCCGGTTCACCTAACCAGTTTTTCCTGGACTGAATTCTAACCAGTACTAACTTACCCTTCCACAAGGAGCCGGCAACTTCTCCACATGTGGAGGAAAATCGACATTTTTGTCAAATTTTCATGGAAGGGTATGACCTGCCGCGACCGGGAATCGAACCCAGATCGCCGGGTTACAAGTCCAGCGCACTAACCACTGGACAATGGCCGCGGTCCCAGGAACAGTACAATAACAAGCACACACATGTCATTGGAAAATAACAAAAACAAACTTATCTTTTAACACCTGAGTTGTAAAACATGATCAACAACATTTAAGAATGATGAAATAAGAAAAGTAAAAAACACATCACAGTCTGGAAAATCATTATAACATTAAGTCTATTGCACACTATCGTCAAACTCTTTCCAAAAGTAGTGTAGCAGCATCATGATAGGTAGACCAAAGGATCAACTCATCTAGATCAACTTGATCCATAAAAATATTTGCCAGGTTACAAAACTTGGGATAAATCTCCAAGCTCAAAAATTACTTTGTGAATTTTCATAACTTCGTGAATTTTCATAACTTTGTGAATTTTCATAAGTTATTTGTAGCAAGACAATATCATTGATCACACATACTAGAAAATGTGACAAAAGTTTTTGGCAATGAAGAAGATAAAGTTACAGCAGTAAAGTAACCCTTGAGAATTTAAAAGAAAATTTGACTATGCCACATGGATGAAACATTGAGTCATATGAACAAATTAGTGTTAAGTTAAAAATGGAGGAATCGGTTAATTCCAGATATGAAGTAGCTCAATGCAGTAAAATGTGACGATTCCTACAATGGACAAAGCACTGTTTTAAATGGATCAAGGCATACAACCACATTGTGGTACAAATCAAAGCTGCTTTTGAAAACAATTGCTGCCCTAGAATTTTTTTTTCAAAAAAATTTCCTGAAAGATGATACCATACAGAGACACTGTGAGTATGAAATGTCGTTTTCATATCCAAAATACTTAAATATAAAACAATTTTACATATGCATCATAACAAGTCCAAAAGACAAAAAACAACTATGTACAGTCGAACCTCGTTTACGCTAAAACCTTCTATCAGAATACTTGGTATCATCCGAAATAAATATCAGATCCTGATGTATCTTTTTAGGCACGTCAAATTGAAATGAGCTGTTTGAAACATGTATTATTCAAAATAGAATTTCAGACCCGATGAAATCAAATGAACTAGGTCCGACTGTACTAGTCCTTACATACATGAAGGACCAGGCAAGGGTTCAGGACTGGAATTTACTGGCGGCATACCATTACTATGAGGTAAAACTGTACAGTCTGAATGCATTGTATATGACTTTGTATTCTGGGCACTGGACCTGTCTATTAACACAGGGTTATCATCAGATACTGGTTCTTCTTGGTACTCATCACTCACAGTATCAGATGTCTCTGTTGCAGACTGAGCGGCCATTTTCATTTCAGTTGAATGTTTAGTTTCGTGGATAGTGTCATTATTTGTATTTGTAGTATCACTTTGATCTACAGTCTGAACTTTACCTAACCTCTCTGTTTCTTCAAGATTTAATGCTACCTGAGACTGACTGTTTACTGTTGTACTAGGTGATGATTCACAACCAATATCCATGGCAACATTATCACTCATACTAGCACTTTCTTCCTCATCTAATGTTTCACTTTCACCAACTATTTCAGGTTGGCTAAGAGATGCCTCGCACTGAGGTAGACAAGGCAGAGTTGATGTACTAGGCATTTCACAACCTGTAACTTTGTCTATTGTTTCACTGAAATTTGAATGTTCAGTCTGCTGCAAAGTTTGACCAGGATCTATTCGTTGCGGTCGAAATTGCACTCCTGTTTTTGACTGACCAGGCACGCTTATACCAGGAGATGATTCACAAGCAGGAACATTATCATCACTGTGATTGGAACTATCCATCTGTTGTGAAGTTTCACCTTGAGTTAACCTTTCTGGTTGTGCAAGATCTGACTCAGTTTGAGGTTGGACACACATGTTTACTTCACGAGACGATTCACTACTAGGACCAGTGTCAATATTATCACTGTGATTACTAATGTCCGTCTGTTGTGAAGTTTCACCTTGACTAGGACTGAGCCTATCTTGAAGTCCCTGAGTGGCTTCCTCATCTTCTCCTGGACTATGAACGCCTTCTCGATCATTGTCTTCAATTTGCTGCGCAAACAATGCCGACAAGTCACCAATGGTGAGCGAACTCTCTTCAGATTTCTCGAACACATTATGTTTGTTCATAGACTGTAACAAAACTATCATCTTTTGTTCTATTGTATTCCTGATAATAAACCTATGTACATGTGTGGCCCTGAAAATACATACAGAAAGATCCATAGTGTCACAAATCGAAACAAAAATACATTGTATCAATTCTCCCTGTATTGGAAATTTCAGTTCTATAATTTATCATCAATCAATGCATTTTGATATAAATATTGATCCATTGTTGTTTTTTGTATTTCTTGCTTAATAATTTCTAATCATATTTAGCACTAATAGACTGGCAAACATTATCCGACAAAACAAACTCTTTACGCAGATTTTTGAACGGGAAATGTGGTACTAGGTCGTAAAACTATCCATTTCCTTTCACGATATCTTTTGCAAAATTATCATCAAAACTTAATTATGGTATACTAAATACATCAAGTCCTGTTCTAAACTTCAATCCAAAGAAACATCTAAGGACTTTTATTTCCAGATAAACTTAAGAGCTGTACCATTTAAAAGGCAACGAAACATAAATACACAAAATGTACAATTTTTTTCCGTAGAAATGACGAAAAACTTACTTAGTCTGCCCAATCCTATGAACTCTACCAATAGCTTGAAGTTCCTGAGCTGGATTAAGGATTGGTTCTACCAGTAATACATGGGTAGCTTCAATCAAGTTGAGACCGTTAGCACCAGAATGTACAGGAAGCAACAACGTCGTCACATCCTCATCTTGTCGGAATGATGCTAGATTCTCCTAGAAAGTTCACACACACAAATTAAAGTACATTTCTACATCTTTGATTCCAACCATCACCATCAAACATTGCATGTATCTTTGCCTAGTTGTGTAGATAATTAATCATAGTTTCTAATTGTGTTAGCAAATAAACAGCTTGGCCGCTAATTAAGGGCAAAACCTACTATTAACCTTTGCGGCAACTATTTACTTCTATGAAGTAGACAATTATTTACGGATAACACATATAAAACATTAACTTAATTCTTAATACATTATCAAATTTACCATCTGTTACTATTGCTCAATATCAGATAGAGAATAAGTTGCTACATGGAACGCCACATACTCCGCACACAGACATCCGGGAAAACAACAATCCATACAACATAAGGCACTTGATGAGGTTAAAAGGTACATACGTAAGGGAACAGGGAGCAAGGAATGGCCAGGCCAACCATAAGGGATAACTAGGAAAATCAAAGAGTACAAACAGGGGGGATGAATGGATTGAAAAGATCACAGGACAAGTCAAGACACCTGGCAACAAAAGGCCGAAACTGGGGAGGAAATAACATGAACAGTATATAAAGTGAAAGAATTGCACAGGGGAAAGGGAAATATAACATACATTTAAAACATAAAATGAAATAATAACCATACAGGGAATTACAGCCTTGGAACTGTCAGTAAAAATACTGGGGGTTTAAATCGATTTATGGTCTAAAATGTTACCTGAAACTTCCCTGAGGAATATTAAGTTCAAATGTTACCTGAAACTTCCCTGAGGAATATAAAGCTCTGTATGTAACACCATTGTCCTCCAAACCAGTTGCTATCACACTGAGAACGTCCGTCCACTATACAGAACAAATATTATATTAAAATATTATCATATTAATAAAAGAAATATTTTGGTAATAAAACACAGACAGTAGTACAAAGATGAATTAACGGGAAGAATATGTAAGCAATACAGTAAAACCTCAATAATAAAACCATCATTGGGACCCTTGAAAATTGGTCTTAATATTGAGGTGGTCTTAATATAGAGGTTGAATAAAGAGCAAAAAAGTGAAAATGGACTAGAAAAAAATTGTGTTCTTAATTTTGAGATGGTCTTATTATTGAGGTGGTCTTAATACTGAGGTTGAATAAAGAGCAAAAAAGTGAAAATGGACCTGAACAAAATTGTGTTCTTAATTTTGAGGTGGTCTTATTACAGAGGTAAGTTTTAAGTGAGGTTTAACTGTATGTGCAAAGATTTAATGAAAAATTACATAAAATGATTTTTGTGTAGGCGTCTAACATTAGGTGCAATGTATTTCCAATCAGGGCCATACTCTGACACATGGAATTGAAATAAATGCAACAATGTATACAAGTACATACTCAGTAATTTTATAAAAACCACTATCAGTAAATACTTACAGTTGAAAACACCAGTGATTTTGCTGTAGGATCCTCTTTCTGTATCTCCAACAAACATCTTACAACAGCTTCCACCTTGGTTGAATGACTTCCCTGTAACATACATAATGCAGTGTGATTATAGAGCTAAACCTCAGTTAAAGACCACCTCGAAATTACAACCATCTCAGGACCATATTTTCATGGGCCTTTTAAAAAAATATTTGTGCCATATTTTGACTTGATAATCAGATCTCATAACTAAACACTTGCCTCATAGCCAATGGTGGTCTTTTTATTGAGGTTTCATGGTAAATGAAAATAATTACAAGTTGGCAAACTTATAGTATGGTAAATCAATTCAGTACCAAAAGAAACTAATATCTAGATTTAAAAATTAACTAACAATTGAACAAGAAATGTGTGAAAAATAGTGACACGCCTTCATGTGATTCAAAATTTGCGCTATGTTACAAAGGAATTCCCTGAATTGTGAAAAGTAACAGGCGAAGCATGAATAGTAGCAGACAGGGAAGTACATTACAGGGAAGCTTTAGCCATGCTGCTCCGAGCTTATGGAATGCTCTCCCTAGCTCAGTCCAAAGTGCTCAGTCTTTGAACATTTTTAAGAAACAGTTGAAAACCCATCTTTTTTTAAATTGTTATGCAAACTGAACTTCGGGTTTAAACAAGTACATGACGTTTTGTTTTTTTAATCAAGTACAGTTACTTCTATTTTTTATCTCTCCAAAATACAATAGGATTTTATGCTCCTTCTTTTTACCTTTTCTGTGTGAGTTTTATATGGAAATATTGTTTCAGGCTGACTTTAACTTAAGCTAGTGTTTTAAAGTTTGCGTTTTTTTAGTATGTTATATTCTAATCTATGCTAACTGTGTGCATTTTATGTTTTTATTGTAAAGCACTTTTGAACATATTTATAATATGAAAAGAGTGCTATATAAATTTGGTATAACAATAATAATAATAATGAACAGATCAACTTATGAACCAAGAGACAATTAGTTCACTGTATTTTGGCTACACTTAAGGAGCATATAGGAGTAGAATTTGACAAGTAAAGTTTAGGAAAAATTGAATGAAAACTTACTTTCACAGTTATATCATCAGGCTGAAGTTCCCTGGACGTCATAACGTACGATATTTCACCATGATGTGTATTCTGACGACATACAGCACATCTCACTGAAAAGTTACGTCTACCAAAGCTTGCTCTCTCAACCAGAATCCTGATACATTCAATACAATAACAGTGTCCACATTGCATCACACTCCACTGTAATGGTAAACAATTTCAAACTGTCAATTATGATTGTATTGTGATTACAACAAATTATCAACAGTATGTGTTGTCCTATCAAGACAGCAAACACTCCTGAGCAGGGCTCTCGCGAGGGGGTGACTTGAGCGAAGTGGTCGTCTAAAATTGCCAGACTTCGCCCATTCGCTAGATCAAAGCAAAATTGACTTCGTCGACAATTTTGTCAAAGTTATAGATTGTTAAACGCTGTCAATCGCGAGTGGCAGGTGGAGCATTCCCGCAGTCAAAACATTACGACTAGCCATTCAGATCGCCACGATATAGAGCTATTTGTAAGCCGCGGCCGTGGTACAGTGGTAAGTACGCTGGACTTGTAACCTGGCGATCTGGTTTCGATTCCCGGTTCGCGGCAGGTCATACCCTTCCATGAAAATTTGACAAAAATGTCGATTTTCCTCCACATGTGGAGAAGTTGCCAGCTCCTTGTGGAAGGGTAAGTTAGTACTGGTAAGAATTCAGTTAGGTGAACCGGCCGCCGTATAAAACTGAAATATCGTTGAGAAACGCCGTTAAACCCGATGAAACAAACAAACAAACATAGAGCGATTTGTATAAATAAAAAAAATTGTGAGTTGATCCAAATATTACTTTGAATGATATTAAATCTCTTGTTTTAAAGGTAGATAGTCGTAATTTCTATCAAAATATCCTTAATAGTATTTTTGAGAAAATGGTATGTTAATGCCTTCATACAGACGTACTCTAAAATATTATGTTTTAACTTGTTTTAATAGTTTCCTGGAAAACACTGCAAAACAAGACTCTGATACAGGTATTCCTTACGCAAGTGCTAACTCCATGCATAGGATATAAAATACTTGTATTTGTGACTTTTGAAAACATTTAAGAAAAGTGACAATGCAGTGTTGTAGAGTACATCTGTATGAAAACATTTACCATGGATTTTCTCATATTTTTGACTTGGCGTATTTTGCCAAAAATAAGACTATGTATATTTAAAGCTCATCTTGTTATGACATTCGTACGGAGCCCCTAAAATGACATTCCATATTCTTTTTTTATTTCGTATAAACGTAATATTATTTCGTAAATACAAATTATTATTTCGTTTAAACAAATTATTATCTTGTAAATACAAATTAATGAACCAAACCTCTTTTCCAATAATTTGTTAAAACGAAATAATAATTTGTATTTACGAAAAAAAAAATAAAAGTGTCGCTCGAAAAAAAGAATATGGAATGTCACTTCTGGGGCTCCGTACAAACTCCTACAAACAGTAGATAGCTATTTAAGTTATAGGTAAAAAACAAGCCAAATCTTTGAATAAGATGATACAGTATTCATTTATATACATTTTCCGTGAACAAATATTCATCAACATACAAGGAACAAATTAATGAACCAAACCTCTTTTCCAAGTTCTTGCTGACATATTGGGCAAGGTTCTGGATTGCTGCCGTCAGTACTATTTGTTTGGTTCTGCAAAAAGTAAACATAGGCCTTTTAGCATAACATTAACTTGGAAATCAAGCCAGACCTCGTGCATTCGAATGCATCAGGTCCGAAATTTATTTAAAATAATACATGGTTCTGAATGCCCCATTTCAGTTCGACGTGCAGAAGAAGATACACCGGAACCTGATATTTATTTCGGATGATACCAAGTATTCGGAAAGAAGGATGTCGAATAAATGAGGTCCGACTGTAATTCTTCAATGGTACGACAATTAGGCTAACTTACAATATTTTTTTCCGTCTTGCCATTATTGGATCCGAGCTGAATGGTAGCGATTTTTAACTAACAACTATTACACCTTAACTTGTTAATGCAATTTAAATCATAATATATATAATGAACACTAGCAAATAAACCAAAGAACGGAAAAGATTGTTCCCACGTCTACAATATTTACCTCCCTTGTTCTTAATCATCAGCCACGTTGATAGGCCAAACAGATAAGTACTTATAGGAGTAATTCGCAAATTTAGGATAATTGTGAAAATACCACGAGAATGTGCAAGTGACAACCACTTTTTCTTCAACTTTCTGAGCAATCTGCTCACAGCATAATCAAATAAGTTATTTTTTTATATCTGATTATTTATCATCGTTTACATTATATATCTCCAATAAACTGTAAGGAAATTTGCCTATCAATATGGCTGACTATTCAGAACAAGGGAGGTAAATGTTGTAAATGGGGGAATAAGGGAGGTAAATATTGTAAATATGGGAACAAGGGAGGTAAATATTGCAAATCTTGGAATAATGGAGGTAAATTTTGTAAATGTGGGAACAAGGGAGGTAAATATTGTAAATGTGGGAACAAGGGAGGTAAATATTGTAAATGTGGGAACAAGGGAGGTAAATATTGCAAATGTGGGAACTATCTATTGTTTGAAAGAGGAAAGTAACTAACCTTGGCAAGATTCATCAGATACAAGAACTGTCCCAGCTTCTTCCTCAATTCTCCTTGTGCTATGATTCTATCGGATGCCAACTTTAACTTGTGTTGTGACAACTGAAAATTTAAAAACAACAAAATTGTTACACAGTAAACTACTGTATAAGTGGATAATATCGTGTGTTGAAAAGTTTGTGAATTGCCGAATCCAGATGTTTTGGGTGCGGAAATGTTTGTGAATTGTCGTAATCACTGTGTTCATAATATCAACATATCGTAAAAATTGCTATTAGATAATTGATGTACATATTGCTGACTTTTTATTTTCTTGAGCCAATTTTGGAACCGGTCAGTTTCAGTCATTCGCGGGCTATATTACAGCACGCAATCGACAAATATTTAGTGCAGTTTGTCCCCTCAATCCCCAATATTCTATAGCATTGGTCTTTTTTTATTTCACTGTTTCACATTTCACATTTGTAATAGAACTTGTAGGATGATTCACTGTAGCACTGCTATTTTTTTTTGTTGTTTATTTTATTCTTGTTTTTAAAGTTTAAACAAAACATCTGATTATCAATTATTCAAATTGAAAGATAAAGACAACGTGTATTCCCAAACACATGTCAATCACATGCAAGCAGCAAAACATGTTTAATCGGGAAATAGGCTATGCCAAGTGTAAGATAGAGTTTTCCAGCACCAGCGTAAACGCTGCAAATCGCGGTCTGGTATGCAAGAATATCATAACTGAAGTGACGTTTGTACAAAACTTAAAACAGAACAATATGACATTATCACCTCTGTTGTTTCAAGGACGTTCATATGAGGTGTTTCAGGTATGGGTTCATGAGGTAGTCGCAGTCGTAGTCTAGTTATCGACATGTCAAGTTCATCAAACGATGCTATATATTCTTTAATACCAGCCCAATGTGTTCTTAGTTTCTGAAATCAAGTAAAATATTTACGAAATTGTAGTCACTACATAAAAATATGTGCATTAGTGTATAATTTCCCTTAATAATAGCATCTACTCAGCATAACTATGCCAACATCCAAACAGCATAACAAATGAAATACTCATAGTACCTATAATCAATACAAATTTCTAGCATGTTTAATGTAACCATTATACTAAGAAAATATTATGTGCCTTTATATGGAAACAAACATTTTGAGACAAATGATAACTATTGCCTGGAAAACGATATCATGTAGGCAAAAGAATTTGAGTAAACTATCAAACATGTACCTTAAACTCCTTCTTCATTGCTTCAAACAACTTCACATGCATTGTTCCCTGCTCAATTAGTTCTTCTTGTACTAAAACAAAGTAAATATGAAAGTACAGTAAACCCTCACCTAAAGACCACCTCAATAATAAGACCACCTCAATAACAAGACCACCTCAACAACAAGTCCACCTCAACAATAAGACCACCTCAATAATAAGACCACCTCAATAACAAGACCACCTCAACAACAAGTCCACCTCAACAATAAGTCCACCTCAACAATAAGTCCACCTCAACAATAAGTCCACCTCAATAATAAGACCACCTCAATAATAAGACCACCTTAATAACAAGACCATCTCAACAATAAGTCCACCTCAACAATAAGTCCACCTCAATAATAAGTCCACCTCAATAATAAGACAACCTCAATAATAAGACCACCTCAATAATAAGTCCACCTCAATAATAAGTCCACCTCAATAATAAGACCACCTCAACAGTAAGACCACTTCAAAATTAAAAACAACATTTTCAAGTACATTTTCCCTTATTTTGCTCTTTATAGTCCACCTAAATAATAAGACCAGTTTTCAAGGGTCCCAAGGGTGGTCGTGTTATTGAGGTTTTACTGTATATTATAGCACCACAATGTAGGTAAACCACCATCAATCACGTCTATACATGCTCGGAACATGATGCAGACCAAAGAAGTGATTGCATAAAAGAAGTAAGGTAGGCCTCACACACTAATCAGAACCACCTTAGACAGATGGGAGGAGGCACAAACAGCAATGGTACACAAAAAACAAGAATGAATAAATAAATAGCATATACATCTTGATTGATGGATTGATTTCAGACATATATGTACATGGTACACAAAAAACAAGAATGAATAAATAAATAGCCAATACATCTTTATTGATGGTTTGATTTCAGACATATATGTACATGGTACACAAAAAACAAGAATGAATAAATAAATAGCCAATACATCTTTATTGATGGTTTGATTTCAGACATATATGTACATGGTACACAAAAAACAAGAATGAATAAATAAATAGCCAATACATCTTTATTGATGGTTTGATTTCAGACATATATGTACATGGTACACAAAAAACAAGAATGAATAAATAAATAGCCAATACATCTTTATTGATGGATTGATTTTACTTTAGATATATATGTACATACTGACATATATTATATTCTTAAAACAATTACACGATATTAAACATCCATATCACAGTCAATATAATATCACATCATTTTCATGTATCATATGATATAGGAACTTGAACATCTTAAAGAAAATAGAGTACTTCTTAAAAAACTAGAAAAATGAACCACAACGCAACTGTTGTTAACTGTTATTGAATAATAATGCAAACATCAATTACCTCTGTGATGTTTGGCATATGATAGGATACTTTTCAACGCCTTCTCTACCTCACTGTCAGCCCAAGTACCCTGCCTACGTGTATTTACTTGATACCCAACATGATCCATGTGACTTTCAATACCTCTGTAATGGAGACATAGCATTTGTATCTTGTATCCGGCTATCAGGTTTGAAGAATTCAAAAGGAAAAGGGGCGGACTTTCAATTTGTAAGTTTTAATGACCAATTGTTCTTGTTATGAGTAACATACAGACTTAAATGCAGAAAATATTGAGCCCATAATGGACCAGCTTTCTATGTTCAATTGTTTCTTTAACACCAAACGGCAAAATATTGGCAGCCGCGGCCGTGGTCCAGTGCGCTGGACTTGTAACCCGGCGATCCGGGTTCGATTCCCGGTCGCGGCAGCTCATACCCTTCCATGAAAATTTGACAAAAAATTTTGAATTTCCTCCACATGTGGAGAAGTTGCCGGCTCCTTGTGGTAGGGTAAGTTAGTACTGGTTAGAATTCAGTCCAGGAAAAACTGGTTAGGTGAACCGCCACCGTATATAACTGAAATATCGTTGAGAAACGGCGTTAAACCCGATGAAACAAACAAAAAATTGGCAATCTTATGGTTTACGATGTATAGTAATGATCGGCAAGTATCTGTCAGACATCAAGTATCTTATAGATATGTGAATATAGTAAATTTATAAACTAACTGACAGTTGAATAACTGACATGATAGTAGTCCAGAGAGACAAAGAACTGGACAAATTATGACAGAATTAATTAAATAGTTGGAACATTGCTTACTTTTCAACAAAAGAAAACAGCTTTGCTTCATAGACCTCAAAAAGTTCCTCTGACTTGCAGAATGGACAACTGAAAATTTGTAAACATTGAATACATAAATACAAAACGTGGCACACACTGTATATAGTTAGCCTTTCAGACTAACTATTACATAATGGTTCTTATTCTGTGATCAGACATTACTGTGAACGAATATCTATAATACAAAAATACAGCTTTCTAACTGAAATATTTAAAATATTCATTATGGACTATTTCTTTAACTAGATGTGTCTGTAGCCCACCGCCATCATACCTAGAAATATGCCTCCAAATAGGGAAGTATTCTCACAAATACAGTCGGACCTCGTTCATTCAAATTCATCAGGTCTGAAATTTTATTTCAAATAATACATGGGTTTTGAACAGCCTATTTCAATTTGATGTGCATAAGAAGTTACATTGGGACCTGATATTTATTTGGATGATAACAAGTTTTCGGATAGAAGGTTGTCGAATAAACAAAGTCCGACTGTTGTTGACACCAGGCATAATACAACATGAAAACAGTTAACATATTTCAGAGACTCCAGAATAATAGTTATCAGCAAAAACTCTTTACTTTTTTAAGAGTTTATCGACAGGTCTCAGACAACATTCTACAGTTTGGTTAATGGTATCCTGTGATGGTACACCCTCTAGACTCTTCATGGCCGACAGTACATTCTTGTAAGACTTCTCCAGACCTGTTAACTGTGTATGCACAGCGTATTCCAATCCAGAAGTAGATCGACAACTGTATGGTGAAAACAAAAATGCAAACAATGAACTTAATTCATAAGAGAGATTAAGTTGTTACAGGGAACGCCACATACACAAGAAAATGCCTCCCCGTATAGACCCCCGTGTAAACAACTGTCTACAAAACATTAGGCACAAAGAAGGTGCAAGGTACGCATGTATGGGAATAGAGGTGCAAGGAATAGTCTGGCATATCCATAAAAATTTAGGGGGACAACAAGAGGAAAAGGATGGAATACATCATGGAATAAGTCAAGAAAGTCAGTAAACATATGGATTAATTATGAAAATGGTAACTTGTTACCATAAAAATACAAGTTGAACGTTTAAATATGTAGGGCATACACACATAAACATAAAGAAAAATAGGATCAATAGTCTATTAAAGGAATTTAAAAATATTATCACTATACAGTCAAACCTGTCTGTAAAGACCACCCATGGGAACAGCAAAATGTGGTCTTTGTTTACAGGTGATTAAATATCATTGAAAATGGTATGATGGGAGATAAAATTGGTGGTCTTTGCAGACAGGTTTTGCAATAGTGGTCTTTGGTCGCAGGTGGTCTTTAACACAGGTTTGACTGTACAGTCAATATTTCTCTTTGGATATATCAATATTGTTGATATGCAGGACTTTGTATCAATGACTTCCCTACAAGCCATTAGTCATTTTTATACCAAAATACAGAAAAATTCCACTGCTAAGACTACTTATTGGTGCGACATAAAGTGTTCTTATTATCAAATCCGTCTTAATAGTGAAACATAGCTGACTGATTGTGACATTGAACTTTAATACATGTACTGAACTAATATTGGAATTTTGATTTATTGCTTTTTCTCATTAGCTACTCAAAGGTAGTGAGTGAACAGCTTCTGATGTCAACATAACATACCTTCTGACAAGTGTATTAATGTGTGGATTTCGGTTGTCTAACAAATCATCTCTGATTTTGGTTACTATGGCATCATCCATATCTCGATCGGACGCCCATTGTAACACTTCAATCCACCATTCACTACAATCTGCAAACTGCAATAGAACAACCAACAATGAATACAAAGAATATATATGACCCACATCCCAATTCAAAAATTGAACCAAGAAACTAGAAAATATATATATATATTATTCGGTTAAACAATAAAAAGATCATTCAACTCCTTGTATTATACATAAACTTCAGAATGGATACAGGGAGAGAACTCTAGCAGGTATAAAGGGAGAGTATAATCGTGATAATCTTCTGTGCACAATACTATGCAATAATAGACTGATGTGATATAATAATATAATTCATATGGCATATCAAATTCTATCTGTTTTTTAACCACTAATAAATTTGAGTCCTATGATATTATGGTGTAATGACATCACATAGAACACGTGCAGTTGGTCACCAGCCATTATGTGAACATTAATTAATGTCTTGTAAGTCCAGTCAGTTTTATTAATGTAAACAGTCTTAATGCTGAAATGAATGCATACTAACAGTGACGAAAAATTATAAATCATGGAGAACACACAATATATACCTCATCTTGTAGCTGCCTGACATCAACCTGTGCTGGTATCAATGACTCCTCTGTGCTCTTCACATATGCAACAGCTTTAGCCATATATTTATCCTTTAACTCTCCAATCTAAAACAACAAACTTACTGAATGGTACAACAGTAATAAAAAATATTATCACTACCTACAAGTTTCCTAGATTGGATAGAAAGCACAACCACTCCAGAGTGGCCCTCTTCAGTGCAAGAAACACTCAACAACAGCCGAGATTTTCATCTATCAAAGGGTGTTACTCTGAAGAGGTTGCGCTATATCAAGGGGTTAGCGCCAGAATCTACCATCTTAGTAATACATTTATATGGAGATAGCTGGTTCTGGCACCAACACCGCGATATATTAAATTCTTTAAGAGACTCTGACAAAGCAAATATGACAGATGCTGATAATGTCAAGTAATAGATAACAAAGTATTGAAACTTAACAGGTAATAGCTATGACAAGTTTATATCTTTATGTTCAATGAGTCAAAATCACACAAGTTCCATAGGAGGAAATTCTAAACTTAAGATATCAATACACATATTTCAACAGTATATAGAAACTGAACAAAAGCAGGAATGAGTTAACAACTGGAGACAGACGAACGGACGAACAAACAGTAGATTTTGTTCAATAAATGAATTCAATTATCTAAAGGTGAAACAGTCATCTTGAAAAAACTTTTATCAATATCAATGAAAATTTCTTCAATTTAAATCATAGCGAGAAATTAAAATACAATTAGGTATTGGTTGACACCCACCTGTTTCTCCAGCTGATCATCTCTCAATGTAGGGGACACACCATCAGGCTTGGATTTCAGTATTTTGTGTAGATTATATATAGCATGGAGTTGTTGTAATGTGTCCGTCTTCAGTGTATCTTTATGTTCTTCCACAGATCTCAATACATCTCGATACTTCTCTACTGCTTCTATGACCTGTTAACATAAGACAGTAACAAGATACAGAAGATCACTTTGAAGTCCTATACTTTGTGATTTCATTTAATGTTTCCCTTTTTCTCTTATTTCCCTAAGTACAGTTGGACCTTATTCATTCAAATTTCATCGCATCAATCACATCGTGAATGTCGACACAATCAAGTACCTTATGGTCTGAGAACATTCTTCGGCCAGAAAAATCATGTCAACATTGCAGAAATTGTCGATATAGAATTGTAGACATATCAATCATTTTCCCTTTACTATATATATATTGACAGAAATCGGGACTTTACAAATATGTTGATATAAACGAAATGTCAAAATTACCAATGTCGACATAACGAGTGTCGACTTTTATATCATATCAAACATTCTTTCAGCAATGGTCAAAGCACGTAAATCAGAAATTCAGAACATAACAATGACACAGATTATTAAAGCATAATTGAACATGTTTCTCTCAAATTACACCAACATACCTGTTCATTTATGATATGTAAACCAGCTTCACCATTAATGGCTGCCACTAACGCTCTATGTGACTCTTCTGCTTCAAGTTTGGCTTTCTTTGTGAGTGACTCTAGCAATTCTTCCATTGTCATGGTTCTGAAAGTGATAATGTATGTTGTGTTTCATGAATACAGATTAAAGCGACATAGGAATATATCAAATCTGGCAGGAACTACTTCATACCTGGGGTCTTATTCATGAACAGTTGAACTTGAAGACTGAAACTCATACCTAGACTTCAAAATTGCATACTTACATACTATAATTACTAGCCTATCGTGTTCTTTACATCTAAACGATGAAATCTAGTTCAACCAATACAGGTTTTGTTACAAGATACTGCATACTTACGTTTTGTGAATGGGAAGAAATTCTCCTCTCACAGCTTGAGGATGACAGCACGCTTGTCTCAATCGTAACAATGGATATAACAACTGAAATATACAATCATATACATACTTGTGTAAATACTGTCATTGAATGGTTTAATTTCTAGGCGTTTTTTTTTCATATCCTGTCACTTGCAGTAATTTTGATCCGATAACTGGGTGCCTCATACTTTTTGCTTTATCAGGTCACTTGGTCACATGACTTTTATCTCACTGCGCATGACCACGTGACTCGATGGACTAGTTTTAGTAAAGCGATGCCATGTTTTCTATTTTCTTATGATATCTTACTCAAACAACAGATTTTTCAACTGAATACTATCAGACTTTTAATCTTTTCCATATTATGCATACAATAACATGTTACTTTCTCGAAATTGTTCTGTTTTCATTTAAACGGTGCCTAATTTTATCCGTTATTTTTTATAAAACTCATGCAAAATTAGCAAAAATCTTTTATATCACACATTCATGAAGAGTAAGCATGTACTTATTACTGAATCCATATCCTAACTTAAAGCAGTTGATATGACGTGACAATTTTATCCTTAATAAAAACATTTACAATAAAATATTGTGAACACTTCAGATCCAGAAATCCTATAAATTATCAATCTGCTATTGATAAAATTGTTACCAAAACAGAGAAATAAACCGATGTAAAAGTGAAGAAAATTTATACCTGACTAACTGTGTGACGATCCAAACTGCTCAGTCTTACATTTCTATCAGTCCATTTACTTAATCTCTGCAATATATATTACAACTAGAAATAAGTCAGTGAAAAAATGGCAATATATAATTCCTGATACTTTAATACAAATTTCAGATAATCACTGTTTCATGGGTCTTAAAACCAGTTTTATAAGACAATTCATTTAAGAAGTTTACATTTTTGCACTTCAAATCAAACCATCTCAAAAATATGTTATTTTAAATTCTAAGAAATATTTACACAAGCCTTTCTTGAGTGCAACCAGTACATGTATCACGTTACCAAGGGCTCAAGTGTTTAGAGTGCCTGGCGTAAGCTCTTACTCAGCCTCAAGTGAGGTCGAACTGCGAAATCACGGTCCCTGAATTAGGGTGAAAGTACTGGATATTAATCCAGAGAAGTACTCATCGAGAATGATTATATATATGTAAATTTAAAACCACCACCATACCTCCATGGACAGTCTCACACAATCCCGGTACTGACGACGATAGAAATGTTCCTCTACAGGTGAGAATGTCAACCAGTGAGTCTGATCAGTCTGATCGGGTATATCAATCTGAAACAAGGTATATTCACATTAGATTTGTTTCCTTTTTTAAATTTAAAAACAATACAGTCTAAATATTGCTATAGCTCTATAGAATGTGGCCAGATAATGATAATTCCACCTTTGGGACCCTTGAAAATCGGTCTTCTTCACAGACTTGAAAATTGTGTTCAAAATTTTGAGGTGGTCTTATAATTGCGAAGGTCTTATTATTGAGGTGGTTTTATTATTGTGGTGGTCTTACTATTATGGTGGTCTTATTTATGCGGTTGTCTTATTATTGAGGTGGTCTTTAAGTGAGGTCTTACTGTCCTGTATATACCTGATATTTATAATACTGAAGTCTTGGAAAAGCATATTTTGTAAGCACTAATAGTGAATTACATGACGAAAAAAAATACTGCATTTACAAACCTGATCGAGTACATCCTTCTTGACAGTTCTCCACAGAATGGAGGTCAGAATGTTGTACATTGGTTCTGTGATACCGTAACAATACGGCTGAAATACCAACTTATTCCACCACATCTGTACCCAGTATGGATCAATACCGAGAAATAGCACAAGTCCATACAGATCTGAAATAGCAGATACATTTCTTTCACTACATGTCTTACTGCCCTTACAAATTGTTTGACTAAACTGTGTGAGCATAGTATCGATACATTCTCACATTCCATATAAGACAGGTAGGTAGAATTACTATATAAAAGTTTTATTAGAATTCAATGTTTAAAAAAATGTTACAATTACACATCTATGAATTCTATGTCAGTGTTAAGTAAATACCATACAATACGTGCCTACTAGTAAGAGACAACATGATTGTGTGTCTATCTTGCAAGCCAGAGTCTTATTATAAAGGCATGCATTCATTACCATTATTAGACTGGCGCAGTGGTCGAAGGGTTGAGCACCTGACTCCTGATCCGAAGGTCGTGAGTTCGAGCTGAACGATCAGCAGGGTTTGATTCCCTTGATTTATCGCAAGTACTGGTTAGAAGCCATGAAGCAGTAACGGTTATCACATGTGGTTAGTATAAGTTGTAAGAACTTGTTTCACAATTGATGTAAAATAAATAACTTACCATCAATACTTCTCTGTATTGGAGTACCAGTAACGCACCATTTGTTGATACCACTCAATCTTAATGCCATCTCTGCTGTCTATAAAATATCATATAATAATTACATTAAGACAGTGAATGTATTGTCAGACAAAGTGTACAGCACTTGACTACTGATCCGAAGGTCATGAGTTCGAGTACCGTGGGTTTTTCACGAATTTCACAATCCCATGATTTGGCAAGAGTACTGGTAGGTAGCCTTCCGACCAGGGGTACAGCACTTAATTCATAATCTTTAGGTCACAAGAGCGAATCCCACCCTAGCGATCTTCACGACCTCTGAACTGGCGCAATTACAGTTTGTAACCCAGTAAGCAGTATCACCGTCAATGAAAAATATACAATTTTAAACTAAGCATACATATTAACAGAAATTGAGGATAATGACCTGAATGTCACGAATAAAGTAAAATATGACAATCCAATATGGAAAGGCTAAAATGTATGACAAGCCAAGTCTCACGATGATGTATATAATATTACACAAACCTTTGTTGTTGTACATTCCAACATCTGCGCTTCATCCAAACATATCTGAAATTAAATTAACAAAATAAGAAGCTTGTAATTTCATGCAATTCACCATCTAGAATTTATATTCTGACTTTACAAGCACTTGTGGATTGTCATGGTTTGCCATGAAAAGTTAACGATATATCGAACTATCAATGATATTTTGAAGTCAACAGAACAGCTCTTGGTGATGCATTAAATAAACAAAACAATATTAACACATTCTCTGAATTAGACAAAAAGAACTCTAATAACATGTATTATTCAAACTAAAATTTCGGACCCAACGATTTTGAATGAATGAGGTCCCTACTCTATATAACACGTACCCGCCACCATTGTACAGCTGTTATAGGACTGGGCACTGCCATAAATCTCTTTGCATGTCGTAACTTCCTACCATCAGAACCTGAAACACGTACAAAATAAGTGAGACATTGAAGAAATAAACTGTAGAAAAATTGCAACGGCATAGGAATTGTCAGTGTAGGTAGTGCGGGATTTAGAATTATTAACTGTGAGAGAGTAGTTTCGTAAATGTAATTGTGTAGCATGGAGTTGAATGCCAGCTTTTTCCCAACTCATTTAGCTTAATAGTAGCCCAATACCCAGCTAGACTACATCTTTTCTTAATTATCCAATGAAATTATGCCTGAAATTATGACCGAAAGCAAAGTATATACAGGTGAGAATGGCCAGCATCTCGAAATAAGCCCTTCCATGATGGACTCAATTTGGTACACAAAATTGTTGTGATGAATAATTTATTGCATGGTTTATCACAGTCCAAAGCATTTCAAGATAAATACAGTAAAACCTCACTTAAAGACCACCTCAAGAATAAGACCACCTGAAACTTAAGAACACAATTTTCAAGTCGATTTTCACTGTTTTTGCTCTTTATTCAACATCAATATTAAGACCACCTCAATAAGAAGATAAGTTTTCAAGGGTTCTTTACTGCATTTGGTAAAGGAAGAATACTAAAAAGTTGCGTTACTGGGAATGCCACACACACAAGACAAAGCCTCCCCACACAGATCGTAGGGAAACATCAGTATACACAACATCAGGGACGGAGGAGGTGTAAGTACAAACATGTATGGGAATGGGGAAGTAAGGAACTGTCTGGCTGATTATCAAAAAACAAACATGGAGAATTGGAGGGGACAGCAAGGGACACCATGGACCCAAGCTCCAACATTCAGAGCACAAATTACATATACTTACTATTACTATGTGGTAGATCTACGTAATCAATCTCTTTCCTTAACGTCTCGTATGTTGTTATCACAATATCTTGTTTTGCCAACATCTGTGGCTGCACAAAGCCCTGCTTGTGAACACCGCTATACATCTATAAATAGTAACACCCTCTATACATCTATAAATAGTAACATTGAAACTCAGACTCGGTGTTTTTAATATAAATTGACAAACAAGTGGGTAACAAAGATTATTACAACAAAATTTCAGTTGTTCAGAATTAAGGGAAACAAAATGTTGTCTGAATTAACAACTAGTAATAATTTGCTCTTTCTCAAGCAGATGACAATTTACCCACATAAGTTAGCGGTGGAGGACAAATGACCGTAGCCAAATGTCATGTAAGGACATGACCTGCCCGGGAACTGAACTCTGACCTTCATGCCTAGTGATCTAATCACTTAACTAAGCAGGTGGGCAAACTATCAATAAATACTGAAAATAAACATCTATTTTTACCAAGAATTCAAGTTTGGAATATCTAATCCTAGTTTAATATAAGAGGTAGTTTACTAACCAGAACATTCAATGCTTCTGTCTTCACATGTTTCAATATTTCCTCCACCCACTGTTGTGCTATTGAAAAAGGGGAGATAATCAGTGTTGCACCAGATGGTATAGGCTCCTGAAATTATCACAAAACTTCCATGAGAATCTTTCTATAAAACGGAATTATAACTTTAATGCATTTTTCAAATTAAAACAACTAACATTTATAAAATATTACAGTAATTAAAAGCTCACATTTAAGACTAGACATACTAAACGGACACAGATGTCCCTTTTATGGCTTCTAGAGGCTTTATTGATCGGAAATTGCATAGATGCCCTACAGTTTGCCCTGCAAGAAGTCGAAAAAGGGCCATAACTCATACACAAATCAAACTTGATATATTTTTTATTACACTTCTTATCACCCTTTTCACCTACACTTTATGTGCACAATATGAATTGAATCCATCATGCAATAACACACATATTCACATGGACGGACCGGGGTTACACTAAATGCCCCTTCGCCACTGTTCAAATTTATTATATCATACATTAATACACATCAAATGTAGCAATTAGCAACAAAAACAATTATAAAGATAAGTATTGTTTCATTGTCCCTGTGTCACAATATAGGCACTGCTACAGGATTTACAACCTCTTTTGTAAGTGACGTCATTTCATAAAAAATGCAACATGTGAAGTCACTATTTGCAATCAGGAAATGATATTTACTCCATATGGTCACTTTGTTTTCATATTGCCGTATGGGTCAAATAAACCTTCAGATAAAAATAAGAAAATAATAACAGAAACACTTACTGACGCCACATGACAATGTGGACATTTAAATTCTCCTCTCAATGGATCCTGCAAGTCGTAGCTCACACACTCAGCGTGTTGCCACAGTCTACACACAGTGCACTGTACCGCATGTTTCTTCTTCCGGCCCCTTCGCGTGCCGGGGTCAGTGGCCCCGCATAAACATTCAAACTCTTCCTTGTGAACTTCAGGTCTTTCCACAAAAATGTTTTTACTGTTGTTTAAAACTACCAGACCAGCAGGGTCACCAATATTAGACTGGTTCTCATTTTCTGCTAATTCTTCTGACTGGTTTTCAGATTTTCTGTTCAACTTTTCAGAGGTGGATTCTTCGTAAGTAATTGTATCATCAGAGTCACAGTCTGAGAATGAGTCATTTCTTCTTTTTGCTTTCTTTCTTTTCTTTTTCTTTTTTGTTTCAACAACTTCAATGTCTGAAAGTGCATATAAAATAAAATAATAATAAAATAATATATCAAATATTCAGAGTTTGTGTTTTGAAGAAAAGGATGTAATATCATATTTTACAACCAAACATTTGTTCAAACATAAGATTTTATATAAAATTTACAAATTGTGACTGAAGGACAGCCGAGTAATAGTTTTACTGATGACAGATAAATAAAATATTACCTTGAACTATGGGTAAGGGCTCAGGTAACGGAACATTTTCACGAGGATTGTGCAACATACATGCCAATACCTCCACAGTTTTCCCGAGACCCATTTCTTCTCCCAGAATTCCACCAGGAGGAAGTGACATCATCACGGGAGGATTCTGCACGCACCTGTAATAAACCAGTCCGTAAGTTCACCTTGTAAACAAAAACAGGGGTGTCACTATTTTTTGCTCCCCTTAACTATGATCATTCATACAAAAAATTAGCGGGTTGACGATGCCATGACCTTATCGGCTCCCGGCTCTTATACAAACCCCTGCACAAAAGCTTAATGCACGAGATGTGACGGCTCCCAGGATAAATCTTAAACAGTAGTGTACAAGAAAAAATAGTAATCCAAAGCATTCCAATGTAATACGCTATGTATCATACACATTCAGGGGTTCCATTTGACCCTGGGGTTGACCTTTTGACCCCTGGATTTTCAAAAAGCCACATTTTGACCTTAAGGTTTCTGGCTGATGGGTCAATTTTCCTCTGAAGTATTTGGCTGTTAAATGATAAAATCTGGTCAAGAATTATCAAAATGACCCTTGAGATTCAGCCCCTAGTCGAAACCCTGGCAAATAAGAAATGTGTGAAGACCACTTGATATTCATCCAAATTTTGTCTGAAACGAGAATGGGTTGGTGTGTTTTATTTTTTGAAAACTGATAAAAGAGTCTCTCAGATTGGACTGATGTTTCTGCAAATTGTACACAGACTGTCACTAAGGTATACTCACACTCCGGCATATTTGTTGAAGTACAATGTCTGGCCATCTAAAGTCACCAACTTAGTATACAGGAAATGAAGCTCATCTATAAAATAAAACATTTTTTAGAAGTTCCATAATACATAGTTATACCACATAGGTGTGTCTTTGATTCAAATTTGTGTGCATCGATGATACGGATATATCGAAAGACAAACTTCTATGTTATATCGATTATAATTTTAAATAACTTTAATAGGCTATTAACTATTATATTTCTGTATGTTTATGTGTGTATGCCCTATACATTTAAATGTTCACCTCAGGGTTTTTTTATAACAAGATACTACTGAATTTTATCAGACAGAATTTCATACAGACGAAGAAGAAAAAAAACAGGACTTTCGAAATCTTCAACACAACAGAAAATTCGACTCAAGCAAGTTTGCTATAATGAGATACAACTATATACTGCTTAATCAAAGATTTCCCCAATGAATAAAGGTAGATAAACTGAATTTCTATCAAAATGTGCTATGTAATAATTTTTAAAAAATGGCGTGTTAATGCCTTCACACAGACATACTCTAAAACACTGCATCGTGACTTTTCTTTAAGATTTTCCTGGAACTGTAAAACACGAGTGCGATACCGGTATTTTCTATGCTGGCGCTAACTCGTAATTCTCTAAGTTGGCCGGTGAGTGGCCATGACATTTACAAACCGTTTTTTTTTCACTCTGTTCTTATAAGATATCTTACTATAAGAACAGAGTGAAAAAAAAATATCTTACTATAAGAACAGAGTGAAAAAAAAATATCTTACTATAAGAACAGAGTGAAAAAAAAATATCTTACTATAAGAACAGAGTGAAAAAAAAATATCTTACTATAAGAACAGAGTGAAAAAAAAATATCTTACTATAAGAACAGAGTGAAAAAAAAATATCTTACTATAAGAACAGAGTGAAAAAAAAATATCTTACTATAAGAACAGAGTGAAAAAAAAATATCTTACTATAAGAACAGAGTGAAAAAAAAATATCTTACTATAAGAACAGAGTGAAAAAAAAATATCTTACTATAAGAACAGAGTGAAAAAAAAATATCTTACTATAAGAACAGAGTGAAAAAAAAATATCTTACTAAAAGAACAGAGTGAAAAAAAAATATCTTACTAAAAGAACAGAGTGAAAAAAAAATATCTTACTATAAGAACAGAGTGAAAAAAAAATATCTTACTAAAAGAACAGAGTGAAAACAAAAATATCTTACAATAGAACAGAGTGAAAGAAAATATATCTTACTATAAGAACAGAGTGAAAAAAAAATATCTTACTATAAGAACTGAGTGAAAAAAAAAATATCATACTATAAGAACAGAGTGAAAGAAAATATATCTTACTATAAGAACAGAGTGAAGAAAAAAATATCTTACTATAAGAACAGAGTGAAAAAATAAATATCTTACTATAAGAACAGAGTGAAAAAATAAATCTTACTATAAGAACAGAGTGAAAAAAAAAAATCTTACTATAAGAACAAAGTGAAAAAATAAATATCTTACTATAAGAACAGAGTGAAAAAAAAAATATCTTACTATAAGAACAGAGTGAAAAAAAAAATCTTACTATAAGAACAGAGTGAAAAAATAAATATCTTACTATAAGAACAGAGTGAAAAAAAAAATCTTACTATAAGAACAGAGTGAAAAAAAAAAATCTTACTATAAGAACAAAGTGAAAAAATAAATATCTTACTATAAGAACAGAGTGAAAAAAAAAATATCTTACTATAAGAACAGAGTGAAAAAAAAAATCTTACTATAAGAACAGAGTGAAAAAAAAAAATCTTACTATAAGAACAAAGTGAAAAAACATAAATCTTACAATTGAACAGTGTGAAAGAAAATATATCTTACTATAAGAACAGAGTGAAAAAAAATAAATCTTACAATTGAACAGAGTGAAAGAAAATATATCTTACTATAAGAACAGAGTGAAAAAAAATAAATCTTACAATTGAACAGAGTGAAAGAAAATATATCTTACTATAAGAACAGAGTGAAAAAAAATAAATCTTACAATTGAACAGAGTGAAAGAAAATATATCTTACTATAAGAACAGAGTGAAAAAAAAAATCTTACTATAAGAACAGAGTGAAAAAAAAAAATCTTACTATAAGAACAAAGTGAAAAAATAAATATCTTACTATAAGAACAGAGTGAAAAAAAAAATATCTTACTATAAGAACAGAGTGAAAAAAAAAATCTTACTATAAGAACAGAGTGAAAAAAAAAAATCTTACTATAAGAACAAAGTGAAAAAACATAAATCTTACAATTGAACAGTGTGAAAGAAAATATATCTTACTATAAGAACAGAGTGAAAAAAAATAAATCTTACAATTGAACAGAGTGAAAGAAAATATATCTTACTATAAGAACAGAGTGAAAAAAAATAAATCTTACAATTGAACAGAGTGAAAGAAAATATATCTTACTATAAGAACAGAGTGAAAAAAAATAAATCTTACAATTGAACAGAGTGAAAGAAAATATATCTTACTATAAGAACAGAGTGAAAAAAAAAATCTTACTATAAGAACAGAGTGAAAAAAAAAAATCTTACTATAAGAACAAAGTGAAAAAATAAATATCTTACTATAAGAACAGAGTGAAAAAAAAAATATCTTACTATAAGAACAGAGTGAAAAAAAAAATCTTACTATAAGAACAGAGTGAAAAAAAAAAATCTTACTATAAGAACAAAGTGAAAAAACATAAATCTTACAATTGAACAGTGTGAAAGAAAATATATCTTACTATAAGAACAGAGTGAAAAAAAATAAATCTTACAATTGAACAGAGTGAAAGAAAATATATCTTACTATAAGAACAGAGTGAAAAAAAATAAATCTTACAATTGAACAGAGTGAAAGAAAATATATCTTACTATAAGAACAGAGTGAAAAAAAATAAATCTTACAATTGAACAGAGTGAAAGAAAATATATCTTACTATAAGAACAGAGTGAAAAAAAAAAATCTTACTATAAGAACAAAGTGAAAAAACATAAATCTTACAATTGAACAGAGTGAAAGAAAATATATCTTACTATAAGAACAGAGTGAAAAAAAATAAATCTTACAATTGAACAGAGTGAAAGAAAATATATCTTACTATAAGAACAGAGTGAAAAAAAATAAATCTTACAATTGAACAGAGTGAAAGAAAATATATCTTACTATAAGAACAGAGTGAAAAAAAATAAATCTTACAATTGAACAGAGTGAAAGAAAATATATCTTACTATAAGAACAGAGTGAAAAAAAAAAATCTTACTATAAGAACAAAGTGAAAAAACATAAATCTTACAATTGAACAGTGTGAAAGAAAATATATCTTACTATAAGAACAGAGTGAAAAAAAATAAAATCTTACTATAAGAACAGAGTGAAAAAAAAAATCTTACTATAAGAACAGAGTGAAAAAAAAATATCTTACTATAAGAACAGAGTGAAAAAAAAATATCTTACTATAAGAACAGAGTGAAAAAAAAATATCTTACTATAAGAACAGAGTGAAAAAAAAATATCTTACTATAAGAACAGAGTGAAAAAAAAATATCTTACTATAAGAACAGAGTGAAAAAAAAATATCTTACTATAAGAACAGAGTGAAAAAAAAATATCTTACTATAAGAACAGAGTGAAAAAAAAATATCTTACTATAAGAACAGAGTGAAAAAAAAATATCTTACTATAAGAACAGAGTGAAAAAAAAATATCTTACTAAAAGAACAGAGTGAAAAAAAAATATCTTACTAAAAGAACAGAGTGAAAAAAAAATATCTTACTATAAGAACAGAGTGAAAAAAAAATATCTTACTAAAAGAACAGAGTGAAAACAAAAATATCTTACAATAGAACAGAGTGAAAGAAAATATATCTTACTATAAGAACAGAGTGAAAAAAAAATATCTTACTATAAGAACTGAGTGAAAAAAAAAATATCATACTATAAGAACAGAGTGAAAGAAAATATATCTTACTATAAGAACAGAGTGAAGAAAAAAATATCTTACTATAAGAACAGAGTGAAAAAATAAATATCTTACTATAAGAACAGAGTGAAAAAATAAATCTTACTATAAGAACAGAGTGAAAAAAAAAAATCTTACTATAAGAACAAAGTGAAAAAATAAATATCTTACTATAAGAACAGAGTGAAAAAAAAAATATCTTACTATAAGAACAGAGTGAAAAAAAAAATCTTACTATAAGAACAGAGTGAAAAAATAAATATCTTACTATAAGAACAGAGTGAAAAAAAAAATCTTACTATAAGAACAGAGTGAAAAAAAAAAATCTTACTATAAGAACAAAGTGAAAAAATAAATATCTTACTATAAGAACAGAGTGAAAAAAAAAATATCTTACTATAAGAACAGAGTGAAAAAAAAAATCTTACTATAAGAACAGAGTGAAAAAAAAAAATCTTACTATAAGAACAAAGTGAAAAAACATAAATCTTACAATTGAACAGTGTGAAAGAAAATATATCTTACTATAAGAACAGAGTGAAAAAAAATAAATCTTACAATTGAACAGAGTGAAAGAAAATATATCTTACTATAAGAACAGAGTGAAAAAAAATAAATCTTACAATTGAACAGAGTGAAAGAAAATATATCTTACTATAAGAACAGAGTGAAAAAAAATAAATCTTACAATTGAACAGAGTGAAAGAAAATATATCTTACTATAAGAACAGAGTGAAAAAAAAAATCTTACTATAAGAACAGAGTGAAAAAAAAAAATCTTACTATAAGAACAAAGTGAAAAAATAAATATCTTACTATAAGAACAGAGTGAAAAAAAAAATATCTTACTATAAGAACAGAGTGAAAAAAAAAATCTTACTATAAGAACAGAGTGAAAAAAAAAAATCTTACTATAAGAACAAAGTGAAAAAACATAAATCTTACAATTGAACAGTGTGAAAGAAAATATATCTTACTATAAGAACAGAGTGAAAAAAAATAAATCTTACAATTGAACAGAGTGAAAGAAAATATATCTTACTATAAGAACAGAGTGAAAAAAAATAAATCTTACAATTGAACAGAGTGAAAGAAAATATATCTTACTATAAGAACAGAGTGAAAAAAAATAAATCTTACAATTGAACAGAGTGAAAGAAAATATATCTTACTATAAGAACAGAGTGAAAAAAAAAATCTTACTATAAGAACAGAGTGAAAAAAAAAAATCTTACTATAAGAACAAAGTGAAAAAATAAATATCTTACTATAAGAACAGAGTGAAAAAAAAAATATCTTACTATAAGAACAGAGTGAAAAAAAAAATCTTACTATAAGAACAGAGTGAAAAAAAAAAATCTTACTATAAGAACAAAGTGAAAAAACATAAATCTTACAATTGAACAGTGTGAAAGAAAATATATCTTACTATAAGAACAGAGTGAAAAAAAATAAATCTTACAATTGAACAGAGTGAAAGAAAATATATCTTACTATAAGAACAGAGTGAAAAAAAATAAATCTTACAATTGAACAGAGTGAAAGAAAATATATCTTACTATAAGAACAGAGTGAAAAAAAATAAATCTTACAATTGAACAGAGTGAAAGAAAATATATCTTACTATAAGAACAGAGTGAAAAAAAAAAATCTTACTATAAGAACAAAGTGAAAAAACATAAATCTTACAATTGAACAGTGTGAAAGAAAATATATCTTACTATAAGAACAGAGTGAAAAAAAATAAAATCTTACTATAAGAACAGAGTGAAAAAAAAAATCTTACTATAAGAACAGAGTGAAAAAAAAATATCTTACTATAAGAACAGAGTGAAAAAAAATAATCTTACTTTAAGAACAGAGTGAAAAAAAAAAATATCTTACTATAAGAACTGAGTGAAAAAAAAAGTTCAATGCAGGTTGTAAATGTCATGGCCACTCACCGGCCACCTATGGTAATTCTTACCTTTGTTGGGCTCATTCAACTTCTCTTTAAGAAGCATCCAAGTGATGGCCTGTTGTTGATACGGTCGTAACCTTGGCAACAGATCAGGGTGCTGTACTCCAGGCATGATATGACCATAATCTCTCATATGTTCTTCTTTGATGATACAATATAATGCATCGATGTCATGCTTCTTTGTGAAAACCAAACCATCATAATCTGTGTAAATAAATGGAGATTTTAATGATACATGTATCTATTATATAGGAAACAACTTGGATGTCAGAATGAGACTATCAAACAATGAGGTCAAAGAGCGTAAAGGCACACTTCAAAGAGCGTAAAGGCACACTTCAAAGAGCGTAAAGGCACACTTCAAAGAGCGTAAAGGCACACTTCAAAGAGCGTAAAGGCACACTTCAAAGAGCGTAAAGGCACACTTCAAAGAGCGTAAAGGCACACTTCAAAGAGCGTAAAGGCACACTTCAAAGAGCGTAAAGGCACACTCCAAAGACCATAAAGGCACACTCCAAAGACCGTAAAGGCACACTCCAAAGACCGTAAAGGCACACTTCAAAGACCGTAAAGGCACACTTCAAAGAGCGTTGTAAAGCAGAAAGAGTTTTCACCATTTTTCAATGACGGAGCTCTCTTACAAGAGAGTCTCATTTTTGACATATTGATGCAAATCTGCATGAGAAGGCCAGTCGTTTTTCTGATAAAATATACATGTAACAATCTATATCATTAACAGTACACAGACATGTATACATAAACGCATGCTTAACATTGAACACAATATTTCTTTTTAAATTTTATTATAATTTATAAATTACAGAGAATCTAGAAAACAATATTCTATAATACTATATGTTGCTATAGGGGGGTTTAAATGCTAAAACACATGAAGTTATAAAACTGAATTAGTTGCTATAGAAAGTATATTTACCTGGAGCAGCAATGCCATAAAAATGTGCCATTAAAACCTTCAATGCTTGATTCACATGCTTAGTGGACCTAATAGCTTCACTTGGGTGACTCAGGTGAGATATCACGGCTTCTGTTCCAATCACTTTCAGTCTTATACACATGGTGCTTGGATCAAAGCTGTCAACGACAACCAGAATGTTCTTACATTTAAACGCCTCTAACACGTGAACTGGTAAGTCTGTATCCACTAACCAGAACTTCACATCGCCAGGAATTTTATTTTTGGACTTTCCTGATTTTTTACTGTTTTTCACACTGGTAAGAGCTGGATCCGGAATATGGTAACTGAGAACATTCTTTTCTCCTTCATTACTTACATGTAGTGTTAGCTGTGGAATATCAGGTAAACTGTTGCTAGGCAATGGTACAAAAACTGGTGATGGAGAAAAGTTCAGACTAAACTCAGCCAGCGTACAGCTCCAATCATCTTGCTTCGGTTTCAATGATGACAGAATAGGAAAGCTAAATCGACAGTTCTCTATATGCAAGTTGAAAATATCCAATAAATCTTCTCTTCTGTAACATGGTGAACCATCAGTTTTTGTAGAAGGTTGTTTTTTATTCATCCGTATTTCATTAAACGTTCCCGGGGTATTAGATTGTTCAGTTAAATCAATCACTTCAATCTGATCATTTATTAAATCGTTATCAGTATTAGGATGTTCAGTTAAATCAATCACTTCTATCTTATCATTTATCAATTCGTTATCACCATTAGCAGCATCGTCCATCATATTCCATGACAGACATTTTCTCTTGTCTTCACATGCCTTCTGTGGAGGTCGCTGTTTCCTTTTCCCCATGTTTATAGATCAATGCTTTAATCTTTAGATTATTACAAAAATTAATCAGATAAATTTCAGGGAATTCTAGCACACCTCATATCCTCAATCTACTGAGTCTAATCGAACGCTGTAATACATAATCAGACCACTTGTGTATATATATAGCATCATGATCTGAAATAAAAACAATCATATATATGCTTGTTATTCTTATCTTTACGTGTAATGAATTAAATCATGCACTGTCAGCAATAAGTAATGTTGTGCAATATTTCATAGACTGTGTGTTACAATCTCTAAAAAACTGGAACAATCTGATGATAAAAAATCAGTAACACAGACAGTGTTTCAAACTTTAGTGCTTATATATATATGTGTACATTTGGATATTATGATTTATATTCTATTAATATGATACATACATAAATAGCTAATTGCTCGTGTTGAATGACGATACTCCAAAGATAGATTTGACATTTGACACCAGAGGGCTGCATGTCAGGAATTCAAAACAGGAAAAACAAAGCAACAATGCACACACGTAAGTCATTTAAGCATAGCGGTGGAGAGAATTTCAATAAACTTATAATGCTTCCAATTCTATCTACTCGTCTATTACATGAAAATTGTTATATTGTCATATACTGTATATTTCATGACCATTTACACAAATATATATGTTTAAACTAAGTCATCATGGGCGTCACTAAATGACTAATTCTTGAATTAGCAGGGAAATTGCCAAAAGCAGTTGGGAGTCGAGGGAGCTACTGACCTGAATTATGATAATTCATACAAGAAAAGTAGCCGGGTGATGTTGCTGAAGTTACTGGGTAATTTTACCGGCCCCTGGCTCTTATTGACACCCCTGAGTCATTCAATTAGATCTATTTGGTGCAGTTACAGTAGTAGTAGGCTATTTATAACTGGATCAGGTCTACACTCACCAGATTCCACAATCCATGGATAAAATAATTTCTAGCAAATGACATTGCATAAAGAGAACTTTTCCCAGCTAAATGCAACATAAACAATACATATAAACAACATGAAATACCTGAAACAAGAAATAAAGAAGAAAAACTGTAAATATATGTACATCAAATGTGTTGTGCAACAGCAGGATAATAACAGAAACATCTCAAATGAAGTGAAGCTAAATGACAGTTCCACATTTCGTCCGGACTCCAGCAAGTCGAATTAATTAATATCTCCGAATATCCTATGTTTCCAACGTATTAATTACATAAACCAGAATGAAAGAAATAGACATTTGCCACCAGTTTAAGTTGAATTTATATATTTATTTACTTCTATTCGACTGGCAACACAAAATATTTTTTATCTCACTTACAGGATAGACGGGTTTTATCATTACTCATTACTCTTCAAAATTGAAGTCAACTTTTTGCGTTTGCTGTTTTGGCGGAAAATTTTGACTGGAGAAGAAAAAAAACAATTTAGCAATGCGGTCTTGATATAAATGGTATTTATGTATATTACTTGCGCAGTAAATCAATCACCAAATTCACTAAAAAAAATTAAAATGAAACTTGCCTTTTTACAAGGAAAACATTTTTTTGACAAAAACATTGGGGACCGACCCAATGATTGGGAGTTTGTGTTTTTACAGGAGAGAAATTTACACCCACTTAGTTGTGATATATTAAGGGGAAAAGTGTGCCCGATGTGGGGCTCAAACCAATGACCCCCTAAACTATGGCGCTCTACCTACTGGGCTAACCAGGCGGCCGTCTAACCCCAAACCACTTCATTAATCAGTTGGAAATTAATTATTGGTCAATACTTTTCGGAGTGACTGCAGGCATGAATTTCAAGGCTTGGCTATCATCGATGACTCATTAGTCATTCTTTGTCGTTGAAAAGACCCAAATTGTCACCATTTTACAACCGAATATCACGTTGCTTATTACATTTATTTAATATGAGCCATAATAAAGTTACACAACAATGATGAATGTTTACATCCAATAACAAATGTGTGGCCAAAAGGGCATTTTTGTATACATAGTTCCTACATCTACAATATTTACCTCCCTTGTTCGGAATTGTCGGCCATATTGATAGGCAAATTTCCTTGAAGTTTATAGGAAATATAATGTAAACAATGATAAACTAATCCAATGTATTAGAAATAACTTATTCATTATGCTCAAGTGGGCATTTGGCTCAGTAGGTTGAAGAAAAGGTGGTTGTCACATGCAAATTATGTTGGTATTTTCTCAATTATCACATATTTGGAAATTATTCCTATAAGTGCTTATCAGTTTTGGCTATCAAAATGGCCGACAGGTAAGAACATGGGAGGTAAATATTGTATATGTATTAAATGAAGTAAAAAACTATAGGAACTATGTTACTCACAACTGAGAATCAGATAGTAAAGACTTAATTTTACGGCAAGTACAACCATAGTGTCGCTTATAGTATCAGATTTTAAAGAGTTACCTTTATTACCTACTTCAGATGGCTGGTTTGCTGTATTGTCTGCCTCTGACATCACCATGGTTACAGTCTGATGATTCTACACTTCCTGATTGTCTAAAACTGTTAAACGATAATAAATCTCCACTTGTATTCATTGGGGATGAAAACTGGTTAGTATGCAGTGATAGTTGACTTCGACAGCTTTTAACTTCATGATTGCAGTTTTAAACAATATATAGAAATTTCCATACAGATATCTCTGCTTTTAGTTTTAAGCCATTTTGCTTCTCCATTTAGTATCACTGTTTTGAACTTGTTGCAGATGCAATTGTACTACATTTCCTTATAAAGTATTTGAATATCTTGATTGATACTTGAGCTCAACAAAAACTTTCAATCAAAAGTTAGACAATATTAATATATATTTCCTTCTATTGTACTCTTCTCATATAAAGATGTAAAAATATCATAACAGTGAGGCAAGATAGTCGAAGGTTTGAACTCCAGACTCCTGATCAGAAGGTCATTGGTTCATATCCAGCTTTTTGCAAGGCTGAACCGCTGAATTCCTAATTCCTGAAGTATGTGCAAGTAGTAGTAAATAGGTTAGTAACCCAGGATGCAGTCATCGAGAGTGATTAATGATAGTTGTAACTTGCTTGCAATTGATGTAAAATAAATAAGTTTAAAATTAACACATTACACACAATGAATGGCAAAAATGTTTTGTCGGGAGGTACAATCACGGGAGATTATCATGAATTCTTTCCCTTTACCCCTTCTAGAGTTCTCTCCCTTGATCTCTTCTGTAGTACATGTATATATATAGTACTACATGTATATATACTCTAGAAGGGATAAAGAGAGAGAGAACTCGTGTCAATCTCCTGTGGGTACAATATTAAACATGACTAATGGTGTTATGCCAAGTTGTTCCTTGTATATTCTAAGGTTGTCTTAATTTATAACTACACATAGTTCATTTACTTTCAGTGGGAAGACAGTGTTACTGTTTCAGGCAGCTATAGCGTATGCTAGTAAAGATTATCATGTAACATGTATAAGCCGTACCCCGTTGACACGAATGCCCCTATCTATACATGGCATGACACGCCCTGAATCAGCGGGACAGTTGAAAACACTCACATTCATGTAATTGTGCTTCGTTAGTTATATTTACTTGAGAATTCAATAAAAGATCTACGATTTCACTCTGAAAGTCAATTATAAGCGTAACATCTTTTCATTGCCACAGATAATTATTTTTCCCATATATGAGATCTTCGAAAGGCCAATTAGAACAGCAACCTTAAATTAATGAGGAAATATCTACCAAATTGTGATTAATGCATATTTGTGATTGTAGATTACTTTTTTGAGCATAGGCATTCACAGTATTCAGGGAACTATTTGGGGCCGAAATTTGGCCCCTTTCCTGCCCTGAAATGTTTATATTTTGCCACTTTTCTGTGTCAAAGTCCTCCACAGACGATTGTCACAAGTTATTTCCCTTTATCTACATAAACTATAGAAGAGACAAAGGGACAGAACTCTAGATGGGATTAAGGGAAAGAACTCATGACAATCTCCTCTGTTATAGACATTCTGCATGATTGACATTTTCAGTCAGGAAATCACGTGTTGTATCATTCTTCTTATGATACTGATTTATATGTCTGTACCAACGAGAGTTAATAAAAACTGGAAACAGACTTGTACATATTGATGTTTTTTATTATCTTTCTTACTTAAAGAGTTATAACAGCAGAAAAACATTTGTAATTCTTTACCATTAAGTCTCAAAAACTTCATTACACATCTTCTGTTTCCCTGATACAACAGAACTGATCTTGTGTATGTGGCGTTCGCTGTAGTTACGTATTCTCTCTGTGTTGTTTTACAAATGTACAAAATACCTTTTTAGTTTCATTGTAGTAAATGAGTTTTATGTATGAATGAAAAATCAATGTAATTTTATGTTTAAAGGTACATAAATAAAGTGGGAGATCTGATCAATTTCTGTGCACGACTACATACAAAATCTCTCATACCCGATGTCATTATTGTTGATGATCTAGAGTATTACTTCGAACAAATGATGGTATGTATCAGTAATTTCTAATTTTCTGATTGGACTGAACAAGGTCTGACTGTACTTGAAAATGTATACCAACATGGACTTAAGCCACCGTTATAAATTGATATACATTCAAGAAACACAGGCTTTGAAATTCATTTGAATATGGAACTTTTAATAGAACATTTCTTTTTAACGCTGCAATCATCTTAACAATTTGCATGCTTGATCAGTGCTATCAAAGAATAATACCATATGAAGACTGCTTGTCCTATTGCTGGTTGAATGCCTGGACCAGATCTCTCAAAACATCTCAAATAGAAATCTCAGCTCAATATGAGATATTGCTTCAATCAGAGCCCGAGTTTGAGTCAATCTCATTTAGGATTTTTTTACAAAAATTCTTAGAAAAATCTCAACATAATTTTTTTGTTTTGTAATACTGATTTTGAGTCCGGTCTAAGATGATCAAAATCAGATTAATATGCTTCGAGAGATCAGGGCAAGATCAGTGCAGTCAGAGAATATTACCATAATCGAGGGCTCAACGCAACACTGTCGTAGCTACTATGTATTTTTGTAGGAGTTACGACAGTGTTGCGTTGAGCCCTCGAATTATGAAGTCTACTTGTTCTGTAGCTAGTTCCTTGTAGAAATATTCAGTATTGTGTGTCGTTGTAGGAACCAACCCCCGAAGCCGGATGTGCCAGATTATGTGCCATATTACAGGATACGGCAGCTTTTATACAATCTAAAAGGTGTGGTATTCATCTTCTATGTATTTCTGTACACTGTGTAACAAACATAAGACATTTTTGCTAGAAGAAATATTTTGCCAGCCATTGGTTGTAAGAAGCTACTTGTGACTGCCTTATGAGTGTCTCGTCATTGCATACTTCAGGGGTTCCATTTGACCCTTTGACCCCTGGAATTTCCAAAAAGCTACATTTTGACTCTTAAGGATTCTGGCTGAAAAGTAAATTTTTCTCTAAATTATTTGGGCTGTAAAATGGTAAAATCCAGTCAAAAATTATCAAAACGACCCTTGAGATTAAGCCCCTAGTGGAGCCCCTGATCCCCTGTACAAACATATACTATAAAAAGGGTAAAGGGAGATAACTTGTGACAATCTACTGTGATAGTACTATATATACATATACTATAGAAGGGGTAAAGGGAGAGAACTTGTGACAATCTTCTGCGATTCTACATGTATGTAATTTTACGTTTAACGCCTTTTCTATTACATGTGATGCTTTCCTGCAATCATTAAAGTGTGTTATTGTTTAATATTTGTCATTATACGTGATGATGATTCTTTCTGTTTGTGAAAAGATTTAAATTTATTTCAGTACCATTGGAGTTACGATGCTTGGATGTAGAAACAAGCAGAATTATGTCCCACAGATCCTTAAACAGTTGAAATTTTCGTTAGCAAATATATCAGGTAATGTGTATGACTTGATTTGCTTAAGTTTGCCAACATGAATTGTTTGGTTTAAAGGATCATAATCAAAACATATTAGTATTTATTATATATATATATAATATTATATACTATTTTTACTTTAATATTGTTCCAATAGCAGTTACTAAATTTGTTAAGTTTGCTTACCTGTTATTATTCATAAATGTGCAATGTTAAAGTGCGCCAAACGTAACGTCACACTTTGACTTTATGCTGTCATAACGTCATAATATCTTATTGTTTAGTTTGCCTGAAGAAGTATAAAAATGATACGAAACGCGTTGCAAACATTTGAGTTTGTTTTTTTCCATATTGTGTACATGTTGTATAGTATAGATTTTTGCAATATGTTTTATGCAATAAAATGATATTATATTGTATTGTAAACATTAAGACACATTTGTGTTTGCATTTTATATTTCAGCAACAAATACCACGGACAAGTTATATAGTGTGGGTTTGCAAGGGAAACAAGTGACACTAAATCTGAATTACCAGATTCGAGATTCTGGTTTGTTTATGCAAGACGTTTCCATGACAACATTGAAAGCTTCATAGCATCAAATATTGAATGGCTGTTCAAGATTATGTGTTTGTTAGTAATTGTTATGTTGACTCCACAGTTGCTATGGAAATGTGTTCTCATATTTGTCTGTTATGTGCCAATTACCATTTTGTATTACATCATTATGTATAAATTGAAATAATATTAAAATGTTGAACTCAAACTGTCGGTTTCTTATACTTCTTTGCTAAGTGACCCTGAAATTAATAGGACTACATTTGTATAATGATAAAGTCCTTAGCACATCACAATGGTTCCCCTCACACTCGATACAATGGTTCCCATCACTATCATCATATTGGTTCCCTCCCACTATCATCATATTGGTTCCCTCCCACTACCCTCACACTCGATACAATGGTTCCCATCACTATCATCATATTGGTTCCCTCCCACTACCCTCACACTCGATACAATGGTTCCCATCACTATCATCATATTGGTTCCCTCCCACTACCCTCACACTCGATACAATGGTTCCCATCACTATCATCATATTGGTTCCCTCCCACTACCCTCACACTCGATACAATGGTTCACATCACTATCATCTTATTGGTTCCCCTCACTATCATTATATTGGTTCCCTCCCACTATCATCATATTGGTTCCCATCACTATCATTATATTGGTTCCCTCCCACTATCATCATATTGGTTCCCATCACTATCATCATATTGGTTCCCTCCCTCTATCATCATATTGGTTCCCTCCCACTCTATATTTATACATTTCATCGAGATCAATAAAACAATACTATGTAAAAAATGTTTTCTTTATTGACATGTATATTGTCTTAAAATACTTTTCTGACCGAAATCCAATAGATTGTTTCCACACCAATATTTACCTCCTGTGTTCTTAATCATTTGGCGTTTTGATAGGCAAAACTGATGAGCCCTTATAGGAGTAATTTCCAAAAATGTGATAACAGAAATACCAAGAGTATTTGCATGTGACAACCACTTTCTTTACATTTCTGATCCATCTACCCACAGCATAATGAATGCTCATTTTTCACATATCTGATTATTTATCATCGTTTATATCATATTCGCTATAAACTTCAAGGAAATTTGCCAATCAATATGGCCGACTATTCAGAACAAGGGAGGTAAATATTGTAAGTGTGGGAACTTTATCTAGTGCCCTGAAGGCTATTTTTTAAGTTCAACATCATGTTATTTCAAGTTACAAACATAATTGTAAGAGGACAAGAAAGATATTCCCATTAGAATGGGAACTCGAGGAAATGTTATATAAAATTTATTTCAGAAATAATATACAAAAACTACAAATAGAAATGTTTTATACAATTGTTCCCGTGAGACAAACATTTTTTGTTATATTAGCAGAGAATCTGTACATTTAAGTTATAATACCATATAAAATGTTCAATATCAAATTATTGCACTGAATCTTATATCCCTGACAATCATTTCGTTTGCACCATTATTAGAAAAAATAAAATGTTGAAAATACATTAATAAGAATATTTAAGTTCTATCACTCAGAAAATGCTTCAACTTTTGACTGAATATTAATGTCTTATATCACAGTGAGCACGGCAATGCAAAGCTTGTGAATTAAATAATTGTACCCTTATTTCATAAAAAATATATATACACAGAATGGAATGTCACAATAATACCATGTAGCACCAGTCGAATATATACATCTTGAATACATGTTTAATACATACATACTTCATAAAAAATAGTTTTGACTTCCAGTAGTTATAACATTTTTGCATGCTTTTTTTCATAAATGAGTGACATTTTATCAAGTGATATGATTACATTAATCAGTGACAAGCTTGATAAACACCCATGATAGTATAACTTGAAATATATTGTTTTTCTATCCAATACCATTGCCTGAAGAAGTAGATCTATAAAAATTACACGAAACGCGTACCAAGCAAACATTGAGTTTGTCTTCTTTTTTTTCATATTGAAAACATTGGTATAACAAGTTGATATGAAGTAATCAATCAATAAAAGCATTAAATGTATGTCAATGCTTTCATATTTCCAAAGTTTTGCAGTCAAATTGTGATATAGTAGGTCTCTTTCATGCAGAAGATGTAGCAATGTAGCCTCCAAATATTAAAACTTGAAAGTTCTAAATATACAAAAAGCTAAAACTGTACAGTACACAACATTAATATTGTTCATTCCCCTGCCTTGCGTTCAGTTATGGCTAACAGTCGCAAACGTTTTGTACTGTATCCCTTGCCCACCGTATCACATTGACTGCACACAGGGAACCAAATTGCGGAGCGTTACAAAACGTGAGCCTAAAATACCTTAACTGAACGCAGGGCTGTTCTCCTTTGTATCTTCAGTCTGTTCTATCCTTGTTATTTCTCCATATGTAGAAGTTGATGTAGCAAGCCAAGGTAACCCAGCCGAGGTACGGATACAACAGACCTGCTGCTGTAGTGTTTACTTCATTGAATGTAACGATCGAGGCTAAAATGGATCCCCATAAACAAACGTTTTCAAAGAAAGCCTGAAAAATGAATGAAGATTCTGGGTTAAGGTACAGTGAAAATGTTGCTGGATTAGTTGCAGTTAAATATACAGAGGATATTTATGTGTTTCGGCGTTAGTGGTGTAAGTAATTTCACTGAGTGAGCATCCGAGAGAATATTTTCACAAGTGACGTATTAGACCAAAAAATAAATAAGTGTGGTTCCAGTTACATGCCTGAAAAAAGTAGGGTAGGTAGGTAGCCTTTTTTTTTGTTATTAACGACCATAATTTAGTGTCGTTGTCGTCGCAACAGAGTTTCATATTGGACCCACTTTTACGTTGTTGTTTTTTTTTATATCGGGAAAGGGAAACCACACTTATGTTTTGTTTTGGCCTTATTAAGTCAGATGCTCACGGCGAGACGCAGTGAAATAACTTTTGATCTTACACAGAGACATACAAATATTTTATTAATTTCATGCTTCATTTTTTTTTAAATTTTTACTCGTTAATTACATCAAATATCACTATTGAATGTCTTAATATTTTATTTTTTTATTTTATATGTACAGTCAAACCTGTCTGTAAAGACCACCCATGGGAACAGCAAAATGTGGTCTTTGTTTACAGGTGGTCCTATTAAGAGATTAAATATCATTGAAAATGGTCTGATGGGAGATAAAATTGGTGGTCTTTGCAGACAGGTTTTGCAATAGTGGTCTTTGTTTGCATGTGGTCTTTAACACAGGTTTGACTGTATTCTTGTATCTTTGTAGAAGATTGAAAGTAAGCATGTTTATTTACCAGTCCTAACTTCTTATACTTGAAGAAAAGAGGTGACCACGCCCAGTTAAGGACCAAACTAGCCCCATAGCAAGCCAAAGGGAGTTTAGCATCCCCATCAAAACCACCACCATCACGCCAGATCATGTATGAAGCATATCCCATAGAACAATTTAGGCCTGTCCACACTGGTCCAACTAGCCAATTCGGGGGTTTCAAGGCTGGTTTTTTCAGAGCCTGAAATATTGCAAGTACGGTACAAGTATATATTACCGTAGTCTTATTTGTTTGGATAAAATATCCTTGGTCGTAAATATGAGAAATTATTGGTAACTGTTTCCATACTGATGTACACTACAACACTGAATTGTCACTTTTCTTACATGTTTCCCAAAACCACAAGTGTCCGATATGAGTATTTTCTATCCTGACATATGTGCCGAGTTAGCGCTAGCATAGGAAATACCTGTATTGGACTAATGTTTTGTAGGTCCATGAAATGTTTTAATGGAAAATAAAATGCCAACTTTTTGAGTATATCTGTATTATTCTTTATACGATTATTTTGATAGAAAATAAGACTTATCTACCTTTATTATTCGCCAACTGACAATATCAAACAAGAACTGCAATTCAAATGCAAATGTCCCCCACCTTAGCTTGTCAGGGTAACAGGGTATGTAGTCTTAAGAAATGTGACATGTTTGACAACTCAAAGTTACTGTAACCTTGAACTTAGACATACTAAGCCCCAAAGAAATATGGATCATGTTCTGACCACACACACTCAATCTAATTAATAAATTCCTAAAATATCTAGACTTTTTTCCCCAATTTCAAAGTTTAACACGCAAAAATTTGAAGTCGTCTTACCAAAAAAGCCAAAACAAACCCTGAAAATGGACAACTAAAAACCATACGAGGCAATACTATATCACTACGTTCTTGCAAGGGGACATAATAAATAATAAAGTTTACCATAAACCATGTCACTTCTCCAGGACTTTTTGGTCTTACTTCCGGTCTAATGACCATAGACCCTGCAAAACCACCAAGATTTGGTATCAATATGGCAGCAATGGGCTTTAGATAATTAGTCATCTGAAAATAAATTTATAAGAAAATTTTAGTATTACCAGTTGCAACTGATAATTACTCCCACAATATGGCCATGGGTCCCATTCCACGCAGGTAATATTTTTTAATATCTCATCATACATAAATGTATCTTTCAGGGGCGGATCCAGGATTTGGTCTTAGGGGGGGGGGGGGGGCGTAACTTTTTGGTCATTTTTTGGTTTTGCTCAAGCCTTCCAAAACAGCAATGCCTGTGTATTATTCTTTGTTTTTAAGTTATTGAACATCAAAAACAATTCAGAATCGCTTATTTGAAAATATTGTAATTAAATATCTCAGTATATTTTCGTATTTATACTCAGACATACATGTATGGTTGGGGAATTTTAGGGGGGGGCGCTGGGTGCGCCCCCTTGGATCCGCTAGTGTCTTTTATACATTTACTTACAGAGGCATTAGCAGATCCAGGGGGGTAGGAGGTGCATCTGGTTTGAGTGCCCCCTAAAATTCCGCGACTTTGCATGAACGATCCCCCCCGCCCCCGTAGATTTTGGCAAAAATATATTTTTTCTCTTTAAAATCCTGTATCCAGAGAGGGTCCAAAAATTTAAAGGTCTTACAGTGGACCCCCCTGACGAAAATTGCTGGATACACCCTTGTGTGTGCCTCAACAATATACAGAGATCTTTAATAATTTATAAGAGATTGTGATTAATAGTAACATTATATTTTATAATGATGATGATTATATAAATATACGTTATACATTTTCACTCTCATGCAATAAATAATTTAATTTGCTAACTTTATTGGTGACAAATATATAGATCTAACCAAATTTCATCATGAACATTTTTTGGAGACAAAACATCAAATACCATCTATCTATAGATCTACATATATTTCATATTATTGTAGATATTTCTCCTACAATGAACATTTAATTTACACCATTATACAGATAACTTAATTACAAATTACATTCTTGTTACATTAATTAAACCACTTTTAAAAGTATGTATGTAGCTACATGTATGTTTACATGTATACACGAGTCAAAGCGTACAGTATGTAGAGTTCACACTTTGACTGATCCCTTATCACGAATGATGATACTGAAAGTAAACATACAACGGGTCAACGGGTCAACTTGGACGGGTCAACATAGAAGAACTTGATAAGAAGTTTAACTAGATATATATATCTACCTGCTTTAATAGTACTGTACACAGTCTGTATACGTCAAGTTTCATAATCGCCATGACCGATCTACGGACTGACATTTCCTACTTTCAACACGAATAGCAGAAATATCGACAAAATCTTTATTAATTTAACATAAAAACATAAAATTCCTCTTAAAAGTTGACATAATTACAATACCTCGAAGCTGTTAATCTTGTGCAACTTGTCAAACCGGCTGTCCTGTCCAAAATGAATAGTAGTGGCTAATATCCGTATTGTACCGTACTACCCCACATTGCTTATCTCCCCTAGCGGTACATAAATCGCTATGTACATGTAATCAGGGACCGTATGTTATAGTGTGGTCTAGATGTACTGAAGAGATTTTGATTAACTTAACACAAACCTTCATGTTTTTGCGCTAAATGTATTTATGTATCTTATATAGAGTCTGTATAAATGATTGACCAGACTCGGTCAAATGTAAATCAAGGATGTGTTTGCTATGAATATTATATCAAGCACGGAGATATAAACTATATATGTCCGTGTATCAAGTAAAGGAACTGCACATAGGAACTTAACATACATCCAAAAAAAATTACTAAACTTACCGGTACATTTGATTATTTACAATCACTCTTCTTGGACTGAATATTACTACATTCACCATCATTTTTCCTTTAAATTTCATAAGCGTATAAATAGGTTATAAATATGGTAATTATGGACACTCGTTATCTTTCTTTCTCACGTGGTTTAACTGCGGGATTGCTTGGTTTCTCATTGTTTCAAGCAGACGTTGTTATCACAGTAAGTTATGTCTATCCCGTTATAATGAACTATAAATCATTGTCATTTGATGACTATGGAGAATTCTAACAGGAAGCATAATGAGCGGTCTTATTTATTTAAACGCAATGTAAACTGAGTTACATTACAAGAAAGAGCTTTATTTCTCTAAAACATGTAGTCTTGCTCATAAACTGAACACCATTAAAACTCCTTTAAATAGGCTTCATTTTGTACATGGTGATAAAAGCTACCGACTGTTACCAATGTTGTAAAATAATTGTTAAAAAAGTAGTGGAACTATGGACCAATAATTCATATTTCATGATTGAAATTATGTTAGTGAATTAATATAGAATTATTTCTTCTTTATGTCATGTTTTGAAGCAGACACTTCGGTTGCGTTTTTAATGGCTTTAAGTATATAATCACGTGAAACATACTAAAATAAATGTGATTTTGAGTCCTGTTTCACCAGTTAGTCACAGTAGATGTGATGGTATTGATGGTTCGTCAATTTATTTTGTATAAAGGATTTCGTTCGACCACTCTCGAGGGTGTATGTACACATCGATATAAAATAAACCCATTTTTGAAATCAACAATGTATATAAACAACACACTGGTATGCCAGTGTCCATCGCCTCATTCACTATACGTTCCTTCTTGAGATTATATACAGTCGGACATCGACAACGTTTTATCCGAAGACTTTGTTAATCCGAAATATATATCAGGCCCCAATGTATCTAAGGCACGTCGAAATGAAATGGGTTATTCGAAATGATGTATTATTCTAAATAAAATTTCGGACCTGTTGAACTCGAATGAGTGAGGTCCGACTGTACTTTCTTATTCCGGACTTACTTTACATGAAACTTAATCACCCATTATGAAGCACTTGTAAACCGAAGTACTTGAATTAACACGAGCTGCAAACATTCATGTATATACATGTAATATTAATATTGTTTGCCTTGTCCAAAAGGTCCAAAGGTCGTAAATGTACTGATTCAGTGAAAGTAACACATGCATTATGGATAAGCGTCTTTAACATGTTGTGTGTCATAAGTAAAATTGACGTAAATATTTGGAGACGCAGTTATTTATACAACAACTACAGTTAACTAATAATTGCTACAGTTATTAGTACTACAATACATTGTATTACAAAAAAACGATTGTAGAAAATAGTGCGATTTAAAACACTTAAAATACGGAAGTCCTATATATTGTGCGTATATTGTAATGAATAAGTGTTGTACATTGTCGACTTTTATAGTCCATATTATTTAAAGGTCAAGTGATCTTAGACTATGTACCATTCACTCATGAACAAGTTTGTAATAAGAATGACACATGCTTGTTAAAGTATGATCGATTCATGTTAACACATGGAATTTGAACCATTCAGACTTTAATTGTTCTCTTCATTGATATTTTGCTGATTTGGCCACCAGTACTTATTGCATCAGTCGTGAAATCACAAATTCATGTTTCTAAACTTGTTACATATCCTTTTATCTGATTAAAACAATATATGTGTTTGTGATTGGTACATAAAACCAAAAAATATAATACACGCACATTTACTGTTTTGTCCATTTTATTATTGTTTGAGTAAGGAAATATATTACATACAATAAAATATTAAGCATGATATGAAACCGCCTGTTTTGAATGAGATTTGTAGCGTTAAACCATGTTTGTGTCATACGTTGCACAGTCCACTGACAAATGTTTCATGCCGTTACGGCAAGTGCTGGTTGACACTTTGACCTTTCTGGCACAGTGATTGGCAAGTGGGATGGATAACTGTTTCTATGAAAAAGTGTAATTTTAAAGTACATGTAATACTATGCTCATGTTTTGTTCATTTTATTGCCTAACTAAAAATGAAAAATATATTTCCTATAGTTAAAACACCAATAAACATGCGTTAACAAACAATGAACTCATAATGTATTAATCCAAATTTGCAGAAGAAAGATGTTTGTACATCATAAAATTGAAAAAAAAATCCAGTTTTTTAACAATCAGGCTATTTTACAAGTTTTGACTGTACGTTATATGAGAATATAATTTTTTTTCAATCAGTTATACATTGCTATGGTTCTTATTAGAGATGTTTTAGCCAATGTAACAACAATACTGGATAAAGCTAATTCAAGCATTTGAATGTTCAGATGAGCCAGTACCAACTAGATGGGGCCACTTGTCACCACTAGAATTATCAATTATCTGTCTTCAAATGGTATATGAACGTGTGATTGCCATAGCTGGCATGTGTCTGTACATACACGTATGGTCGTTATTTTAAATTGAACTCTTAATTCAAAAACACATCACTGCGTTGGAAAATTTGCTAATATTTAGTTAAAACATGTATTCGAATTGTCAATACTGTAACGTGTTGTATGCATCTTTGCTATTGCAGTTACAGTTTGTTCCTACATTCCGGGTACAATATTTAACTTTCCATGATTTGTCAAAATTCATCCTGTTATTTGGAAGAGATTTAGATTTGGATGAAGTAGAAGTTGTGTCGTAGGTCGATGCTTCAGCTTCTTGACCTCTATGTCCAAGATCAGTGGCAGGGCGATTGGTTACTGCGATTACATCAGATTCGTTGTATGAATCATTCGCCATAGCTTGTGATACCTGTGTCCGGGTCGGCTTTCGTTTGTATATACACCTACAAGTGCAAGAAAACCTCCGATTAGTAAATCGCAGACAATGTCGTTATATCGCATTGAGAGGAGCAAGGGAAGAGGAATTGATTCTTTTAAGGGCGGTAATGTATCGCGTTCCTTTGTGTTAGACAAAAAGGCACCTAATCCGGCGAGTGTTTTTGCTTTTTGTTTTCATTGTTAACGCATCAGTATAGAAATGATATATAATCCACCGTACCCGCATGTTTCACAGGTTTGTAATTTGGTCATAAACGTGTGCATTTATCAAAGCAGTCACCAGTTATCGAGAACATCTGTGAATAATTTATACTGTTTGGGAGGTGAACAATAGTAGAATGCGCTTCCATGAAGGCTTGGACTAAATACAGGGTTAAGCACCTCCTGATTCCTGATCCGAAGATCGTGAGTTCCGGCCCCGCTTTGCGGAGTATGATCCCGAACTACACAATCCCTAAATTACGCGCGAGTTCTTGTTACCCAGCAAACAGTCGCCATGAGGGATTACCGTGGAATATAATTGCGGCATTAAGTGGAACTTAAGTGTACTGTATTGCGCTTTATTTCCGCGGTGCCACATTTGGGCGGTTTGTAAAGTTCTCCTTTTTGGCGGTGTTTAATTTTGGCACATTTGCCATTTTCCAAATTAATCACGAAATGTTACATTAATTTTAGTTACACTTTTGGCGGAGTATCAATTTAGCGGACAGTCCCCAAATTAAACCCCGCCAATATATCCCGCTGTACATTATTACAATACTATTAACGATTTTTGCTTTCCTGGTAAAAACCAGCTACTCTACTGTTGCGCTGAACATTCCGTAAGTATATTATGTATCGTTTTATCTCAATTGTTATATCATGAGGTACATATGAGCGCTGCTATGGGATTTCCAACCTCTTCTGTAAGTGACGTCGTTTCAAGAAAACGCAACATGTAATGTCACTCTATGCATACAGGAAACAATATTTACTCCATAATTGTTATGGTCACTTCGTTTTCATATTGCCATATGCGGCAAATTTTGCTTACTGTCAGTACATGGTGACGTCACATGTGACATTTTCTGGAAATGACGTCACTAAAAGAGGTTGGAAATCGTACAGCGGCGTTCATATGGAAGTGTACCTGATGACTAGTATGAAGCCAACACTGATCACAAAAACGACAGGAATGGAAATATACCAAATAATGTTGTTCGACCAAGGAACATCTTCTGAAATAACAACTGTCAATGGAACTCGAGTCTCAGATTACATGGCATACGTTTGGCAAGACCAGTAGAGTAAAACCTCAATAATAAGACCACCTTTGGGACCCTCGAAAACTGGTTTTCATATTGAGGTGGTCTTAATATTGAGGTTGAATAAAGACCACAACAGTGGAAATGGACTTGACAATTGTGTTCTTAATATTGAGGTTGTCTTATTATTGAGATGGTTTTTAGGTGAGGTTTTACTGTAATATTATAAAATGTACATAATCTCTCTCTCTCTCTCTATATATATATATATATTGAATCGTGATGTGATTGCAATTTATAAAATCACAAAATTTCACATTTGAGTACACGCGATACAGGAAACTTGTCAAACGGGTGTTGCAATAAATTCAGTGTGCAGATTAACTAACAAAGAAAATTGAAAAATGTTTAAAATTATTAATACAATCGAAGTACGAGGTGCATTATTGTCCCACAATGGTTAGCAGAACGTATGCCCATCTAGCTATTGAAAGCCATATTTGTTTTGATCATATTTATATAATATTTACATTTATTTATATTGAAAAATTGGACTGAACATATCATATAAACTGATAACACTATACCAGTAGAATTTGTTGAGATTGAGTCGTTCATAACACCGGCAGTTGTTGGTTTCGTCGTTGTTGTTGAAGTAGCAGATATCGTAGGGTTATTCGTTGTTGTTAATTTGTCTATTTCTGCAAATGTCATGATCTCAAAAAATGTAACTTATATTAAAAGTTATTTTCTACGATGAAATGTAACATCAAGTACATTAACTTTTTTATTTTTATAATACTTCAGAACAGGTCTGATTTAAGTAGATTCACAGTATCGATCATATAATTATGCATACAACTGAACATGATACATGATTTTATACAGCGAGATACAAGTATTACTATTTTCTTGTTAAACTGATGAATGTATATTTGCTTTGCTAACACAGTCTAGTAGTCACATTTGTTTTATCACAAATCTGCTAATAAGCTATTCAGTAACCTGTCATCTGGATCAACTTGATCTATAAAAGTATTTGCCTTTTTCATGAAGCAATTGAATACTTTAAACAGTACTTCTCATACATAAAAATACATAAACATATTCTGATTAACCTCGTGAAAACCTACTAAACTTCCCCATGATGTTGAGAAATTAATGTATAACACGTATGAATTGAACTGATGCAGATCAAGTCAGGGTCAACTTTTGAATGTTCATATCTGTCACAGTATGTAAACGGATTTAGCTTTGAATAACAATTTTTACACCAATTTTGAAAGATCCTATATTTGATCTTGATTTTGAACCAGAAAACTGATTCTTTGTGAACAAAGGGCCGGAAGATCATTGTTGTATATATATATATGATGAGGCTTCTTGACATTTTAACTGTTCAAGCACAGGGAAGCATCGGATAGTTAAAAAAAACACTCGCTGCATACCTTAACAAATGATAGTTCACTAATTCTTATTACATAAGTCATAACGACACGCTAAGATAATTTAACTGATACTGTTTCTATGTAGTCACTTACGACGAGGCGATATATAATCATATCTTTATTTCTTAAAAGTAGTTACAACACGATTTGTTTCAGAGGTAAGACATACCCATGACCTCATACATAGTCAGTTTGAATGATCCTCCGCATGTCTCTGTCTCCATAAAATCACCACATGGGAAAACACACAAGTTTTCCGCTACTTTGATTCCAATCTCACTATCTCCACAATAACATTCATTAAGCTGAAACAAAACCACTATTCTATATGAGTTGTTTCACAGCGATTGTGTACGAGCAATTAGTAAAGCCAATAATATGTCCAATAGAAGGTATACACATATACTAAATATTTCAAAATGAGTTTATCTTGATGTTGGCTTATGTTCTCGTATCCGGATGTTGCCACATATTCTCGTATCTGGATGTTGCCACATATTCTCGTATCTGGATGTTGCCACATATTCTCGTATCTGCATGTTGCCTCATGTTCTCGTATCTGGATGTTGCCTCATGTTCTCGTATCTGCATGTTGCCTAATGTTCTCGTATCTGCATGTTGCCTCATGTTCTCGTATCTGCATGTTGCCTCATGTTCTCGTATCTGCATGTTGCCTCATGTTCTCGTATCTGCATGTTGCCTCATGTTCTCGTATCTGCATGTTGCCTCATGTTCTCGTATCTGGATGTTGCCTCATGTTCTCGTATCTGCATGTTGCCTAATGTTCTCGTATCTGCATGTTGCCTCATGTTCTCGTATCTGCATGTTGCCTCATGTTCTCGTATCTGGATGTTGCCTCATGTTCTCGTATCTGCATGTTGCCACATATTCTCGTATCTGCATGTTGCCTCATGTTCTCGTATCTGCATGTTGCCTCATGTTCTCGTATCTGGATGTTGCCTCATGTTCTCGTATCTGCATGTTGCCACATATTCTCGTATCTGCATGTTGCCTCATGTTCTCGTATCTGCATGTTGCCTCATGTTCTCGTATCTGCATGTTGCCACATATTCTCGTATCTGCATGTTGCCTCATGTTCTCGTATCTGCATGTTGCCTCATGTTCTCGTATCTGGATGTTGCCACATATTCTCGTATCTGGATGTTGCCTCATGTTCTCGTATCTGGATGTTGCCTCATGTTCTCGTATCCGGATGTTGCCTCATGTTCTCGTATCCGGATGTTGCCACATATTCTCGTATCTGCATGTTGCCTCATGTTCTCGTATCTGTATGTTGCCTCATGTTCTCGTATCCGGATGTTGCCTCATGTTCTCGTATCCGGATGTTGCCACATATTCTCGTATCTGGATGTTGCCTCATGTTCTCGTATCTGGATGTTGCCTCATGTTCTCGTATCTGCATGTTGCCTCATGTTCTCGTATCCGGATGTTGCCACATATTCTCGTATCTGGATGTTGCCACATATTCTCGTATCTGCATGTTGCCTCATGTTCTCGTATCCGGATGTTGCCACATATTCTCGTATCTGGATGTTGCCTCATGTTCTCGTATCTGGATGTTGCCTCATGTTCTCGTATCCGGATGTTGCCTCATGTTCTCGTATCCGGATGTTGCCACATATTCTCGTATCTGCATGTTGCCTCATGTTCTCGTATCTGTATGTTGCCTCATGTTCTCGTATCCGGATGTTGCCTCATGTTCTCGTATCCGGATGTTGCCACATATTCTCGTATCTGGATGTTGCCTCATGTTCTCGTATCTGGATGTTGCCTCATGTTCTCGTATCTGCATGTTGCCTCATGTTCTCGTATCTGCATGTTGCCTCATGTTCTCGTATCCGGATGTTGCCACATATTCTCGTATCTGGATGTTGCCACATATTCTCGTATCTGCATGTTGCCTCATGTTCTCGTATCCGGATGTTGCCACATATTCTCGTATCTGGATGTTGCCACATATTCTCGTATCTGGATGTTGCCTCATGTTCTCGTATCCGGATGTTGCCACATATTCTCGTATCTGGATGTTGCCACATATTCTCGTATCTGGATGTTGCCTCATGTTCTCGTATCCGGATGTTGCCACATATTCTCGTATCTGCATGTTGCCACATATTCTCGTATCTGGATGTTGCCTCATGTTCTCGTATCTGCATGTTGCCTCATGTTCTCGTATCCGGAAAGTGCCACCTGTTCTCGTATCTGGATGTTTCCTCATGTTATCGTATCTGGATGTTGCCTCATGTTCTCATATCTGGATGTTGCCTCATGTTCTCGTATCTGGATGTTGCCTCATGTTCTCGTATCTGGATGTTGCCACATGTTCTCATATCTGGATGTTGCCTCATGTTCTCGTATCTTGATGTTGGTTCATGTTCTCGTATCTGCATGTTGGTTCATGTTCTCGTATCTGCATGTTGGCTCATGTTCTCGTATCTGCATGTTGGCTCATGTTCTCGTATCTGCATGTTGGTTCGTGTTCTCGTATCTGCATGTTGGTTCATGTTCTTGTATCTACATGTTGGCTTATGTTCTCGTATCTACATGTTGGTTCATGTTCTTGTATCTGCATGTTGGCTCATTTTCTCGTATCTACATGTTGTTTCATGTTCTCGTATCTGCATGTTGGCTCATGTTCTCGTATCTGCATGTTGGTTCATGTTCTCGTATCTGCATGTTGGTTCATGTTCTCTTATCTGCATGTTGGTTCATGTTCTCTTATCTGCATGTTGGCTCATTTTCTCGTATCTACATGTTGTTTCATGTTCTCGTATCTACATGTTGGCTCATGTTCTCGTATCTGCATGTTGGTTCATGTTCTCGTATCTACATGTTGGCTCATGTTCTCGTATCTGCATGTTGGCTCATGTTCTCGTATCTGCATGTTGGTTCATGTTCTCGTATCTGCATGTTGGCTCATGTTCTCGTATCTGCATGTTTGCTCAAGTTCTCGTATCTGCTTGTTGACTCATGTTCTCGTATCTGCATGTTGGTTCATGTTCTCGTATCTGCATGTTGGCTCATGTTCTCGTATCTGCATGTTGGTTCGTGTTCTCGTATCTGCATGTTGGTTCATGTTCTTGTATCTGCATGTTGGGTCATATTCTCTTATCTGCATGTTGGTTCATGTTCTCTTATCTGCATGTTGGCTCATGTTCTCGTATCTGCATGTTGGTTCATGTTCTCGTATCTACATGTTGGTCCATGTTCTCGTATCTACATGTTGTTTCATGTTCTCGTATCTGCATGTTGGCTCATGTTCTCGTATCTACATGTTGGTTTATGTTCTCGTATCTACATGTTGGCTCATGTTCTCGTATCTGCATGTTGGCTCGTGTTCTCGTATGTACATGTTGGTTCATGTTCTTGATCTGCATGTTGATTCATGTTCTCGTATCTACATGTTGGTTTATGTTCTCTTATCTACATGTTGGTTCATGTTCTCGTATCTACATGTTGGTTCATGTTCTCGTATCTACATGTTGGTTCATGTTCTCGTATCTACATGTTGGCTCATGTTCTCGTATCTGCATGTTACCTTATGTTCTCGTAACTGCATGTTGGCTCGTGTTCTCGTATCTGCATGTTGGCTCATGTTCTCGTATCTGCATGTTGGTTCATGTCCTCGTATCTACATGTTGGTTCATGTTCTCGTATCTGCATGTTGGCTCATGTTCTCGTATCTGCATGTTGGTTCGTGTTCTCGTATCTGCATGTTGGTTCATGTTCTTGTATCTGCATGTTGGGTCATATTCTCTTATCTGCATGTTGGTTCATGTTCTCTTATCTGCATGTTGGCTCATTTTCTCTTATCTGCATGTTGGTTCATGTTCTCTTATCTGCATGTTGGCTCATTTTCTCGTATCTACATGTTGTTTCATGTTCTCGTATCTGCATGTTGGCTCATGTTCTCGTATCTACATGTTGGTTTATGTTCTCGTATCTACATGTTGGCTCATGTTCTCGTATCTACATTTTGGCTCGTGTTCTTGATCTGCATGTTGGTTCATGTTCTCGTATCTACATGTTGGTTTATGTTCTCTTATCTGCATGTTGGCTCATGTTCTCGTATCTGCATGTTACCTTATGTTCTCGTAACTGCATGTTGGCTCATGTTCTCGTATCTGCATGTTGGTTCATGTTCTCGTATCTGCATGTTGGCTCATGTTCTCGTATCTACATGTTGGTTCATGTTCTCGTATCTGCATGTTGGCTCATGTTCTCGTATCTGCATGTTGGTTCATGTTCTCGTATCTACATGTTAGCTCATGTTTTCGTATCTACATGTTAGCTCATGTTTTCGTATCTGCATGTTACCTTATGTTCTCGTATCTACATGTTAGCTCATGTTTTCGTATCTGCATGTTACCTTATGTTCTCGTATCTGCATGTTGGCTCATGTTCTCGTATCTGCATGTTACCTTATGTTCTCGTATCTACATGTTGGCTCATGTTTTCGTATCTACATGTTGGTTCATGTTCTCGTATCTGCATTTTGGCTCATGTTCTCGTATCTGCATGTTGGTTCATGTTCTCATATCTGCATGTTACCTTTCGTTCTCGTATCTGCATGTTGGCTCATGTTCTCGTATCTGCATGTTGGTTCATGTTCTCGTATCTACATGTTGGCTTATGTTCTCGTATCTGCATGTTGGCTCATGTTTTCGTATCTACATGTTGGTTCATGTTCTCGTATCTACATGTTGACTCATGTTCTCGTATCTGCATGTTGGTTCATGTTCTCGTATCTACATGTTGGCTCATGTTCTCGTATCTGCATGTTGGTTCATGTTCTCGTATCTACATGTTGACTCATGTTCTCGTATCTACATGTTGGTTCATGTTCTCGTATCTACATGTTGGTTCATGTTCTCGTATCTACATGTTGACTCATGTTCTCGTATCTGCATGTTGGTTCATGTTCTCGTATCTACATGTTGACTCATGTTCTCGTATCTACATGTTGGTTCATGTTCTCGTATCTACATGTTGACTCATGTTCTCGTATCTACATGTTGGTTCATGTTCTCGTATCTACATGTTGGTTCATGTTCTCGTATCTGCATGTTGGTTCATGTTCTCGTATCTACATGTTGACTCATGTTCTCGTATCTGCATGTTGGTTCATGTTCTCGTATCTACATGTTGACTCATGTTCTCGTATCTACATGTTGGTTCATGTTCTCGTATCTACATGTTGGCTCATGTTCTCGTATCTACATGTTGGCTCATGTTCTCGTATCTGCATGTTGGCTCATGTTCTCGTATCTACATGTTGGTTCATGTTCTCGTATCTACATGTTGGCTCATGTTCTCGTATCTGCATGTTGGTTCATGTTCTCGTATCTGCATGTTGGCTCATGTTATCGTATCTGCATGTTGGCTCATGTTCTCGTATCTGCATGTTGGTTCATGTTCTCGTATCTACATGTTAGTTCATGTTCTCGTATCTACATGTTGGCTCATGTTCTCGTATCTGCATGTTGGTTCATGTTCTCGTATCTACATGTTGGCTCATGTTCTCGTATCTGCATGTTGGTTCATGTTCTCGTATCTACATGTTGGTTCATGTCCTCGTATCTGCATGTTGGTTCATGTTCTCGTATCTGCATGTTGGTTCATGTTCTCGTATCTGCATGTTGGCTCATGTTCTCGTATCTACATGTTGGCTCATGTTCTCGTATCTACATGTTGGTTCATGTCCTTGTATCTGCATGTTGGCTCATGTTCTCGTATCTACATGTTGGCTCATGTTCTCGTATGTACATGTTGGTTCATGTTCTCGTATCTACATGTTGACTCATGTTCTCGTATCTGCATGTTGGTTCATGTTCTCGTATCTACATGTTGGTTCATGTTCTCGTATCTGCATGTTGGCTCGTGTTCTCGTATGTACATGTTGACTCATGTTCTCGTATCTACATGTTGACTCATGTTCTCGTTTATTTTACAACTTTCAGCATACGCATGTACCATAGCCAAATATTTTAAAAACGCGATTATGATCTAACGTTATTACAAAAATATTTGTGAACATGATTTGTCGTTGGTTATGGACAAATAAGATTTAGAAAGTAATTAACTGATTTGATTAATATGGGATGAATCTAAAATGCATCTGCAGCGACTCCCTTCTCATACAGGAAGATTTTACCTGATTGACATTATAACATATTTAGTGGATATTCTGTATTTTTAAAATAAGCATTATTTTCAGCTTTCAACTCGTTTTGGACTTGCAGATATGCCTAATGTGAAAGTATTTTCCTGATGCTGAAGCAGCTTTTTCTCAGGTTTCTCAATTTTCTACAGCAAGAACCACAAACTCCACGCAGCGGTTATCTTCCCTTGCAGTACAGCAATAACCACTCCCATCACAAAAGTCACGTGATGATGGTTGGTTGGACAAAATGGTGGATCCGAAGAAGTAACTCACGTGATGATGGTTGGTTATTTTTTAAATATTGTTTTTTTTCATACCACCAAACATCTTACATGTTTGAAATTAGTATATATAGAAATAAAATTGAGAACTAAAATTAAATAAATGAAAAATATATTTTGTAAAAAATCTTGACGAAAAGTTTGTGATGGCAGAGATCTCCGATAACTATAAGGAGAGATCACTGCGTAGGAGATTGCAAGAACCCATGATGAAAGTAAACTGGCACGAGGTTCTTGTTTCTCCTTTCATAGCGCAGTCACCAAATAATTCTGCAACATCGTCACATTGTATCACAACATTGATCTTGCGCTGTCCGTTAAACAACCAAAAACAAAATAATTGAGAAAAAAATCGAACATCAAGTTTGCATACAATGCGCACAGTCGCTAAAAAGCAACAGTTTTACATTTTTGTATAATTGTAAATGGAACGCCGGAAGTATTTTAGGAATTTGTAAATATTTAGCCTGAAATTAATAGCACTTTTTATGTGCATGATACCGTACAATATTTGAAAATGTCTTACCTGAATACCGGCATATCTATATCTTGGAAAACAATGTTCCTTACAAGCACTTCCACTTTTTTTCTGAATGTTAGTTGTGTTAAATTTGGTTCCTTTTTCATATTCGTAACACCCAATATAGCCGTCATAGTTATTCACAGCTGTTGATGGACTTCCTGGGACAAGATATCACATTCAGATATTATGACAAAATAAAAGGATAAGAGGTATTTAAGTATAAGAACTTTTTCACATTTGCAATACAGGAATTTCAAAGCTCGATATTCACAACGCAAAATAACAAATAATACTTGTAATAATTTCTATGACAATTGACACAATCCATTGACTATCTTTTAGGTATCCCCATAATCACGTAATACTGCCACGAACACAAGGCTTTCAGTAAGTAGTTGACTAACAGCTTTACTGTCACGTTTATCACCGTGTACTTGAATGTATTTAATATTATTCACTACTAAAATAACCAGCCGAAGTACTAGAATTTCCACTATTCTGAAATTTACACATTAAATCACATCGATAAAGAATTGAAGTTGTGCAGTATTTCGGAAATGTGTTTAGATGTCGTTATTTAGCGATCATGATCAAAAGTCTTACCCGCAATGCCGAATACAATCGCCATAAATTGTCCATAAAACAATCTCATGTTGCTTTTTTGTACATTTGAATCTCAGTATCTTATTAATCGCATTTTCCGAACGATTTAAAGGTTGAAACGTAGTTGATCTACGCATTTAATACATTTCACACAAATGTGTGTGCATCGGAAATAAATACTTAACGAGTGAATCGAAATTGAAAAAAGAGGAAAATATATAGTTATTGCATGTATAACAGTAGATAACATTTTTCCGACATTTGTCAGCTTTCGAATGATTGAAAATGCATGTTTTTTTAATACAATCACGATTATTAAAGTGGACTTTGATTGTTGTTTGAACTTAGATAATGTGATACACTAGATAGTGTGTGTCGTTTCTCCTACTGGAAAAATATAAATATAAGCTGTATTAAAGATGATTATTTGATTAAACGTGGTAACTGAGGCTTACCACAGGTTTTTGATAATTTAAGAGAGATTAAATTGTTACAGGGAACGCAATGCCTCTACACATAGACCCCATAACAGAACCCATGAAAACAACAGTTTACAATAAATTAGACACTAAGGAGCTGCAAGAGCAATCAGTAATGGAGATGGTCTGGCAGACTATAAAGGGCAACTAAAGAGAATTTAGGGGGACAACAAGGCGGGAATTGTACTGAATCCAATACAACATGAAACAAGTAATGGCATACGGGGGTGGGGTAACATGACTCTTAAATCAAGTGAAAGATCTGTATATGGGGAAAGGGGAACGTAACATACATCTAAAACATAGCAATAATAACCATACAGCGATTTACAGCCACGAAATGTCAGTAAAATTCTGGGGATTTGAATTAATTTAGCAGCTAGCTAACCTCACGCTTAACCGCTATATTGTGATTGATTTCCAACATATACACATAAATTGACCACGTAGGCAGTAACACTCATTAAACGCAATTAACCATTTCCTTTACAATTACATATATACTGTGTATAATCCAGTAGGAAGAAACAAGCAGCCTTATACTGAATTTGCTCTTAGTAACTAAATTATTAACATAAGAATGCGAAGTAACACTAACAACTTATATAACTGTCGAGGCAATAGGTTTTAATTAGGGATGTCAACGAATATTCGAATATTCGAATATTCGTTCATATCTTCGAATATTCGAATCCTGTTTCAATATTCGAATATTCGGAAAAATATACTTAATAAAAAATTGATGAAAAATAGAAATTGTTAATTTAATTGCCGACCCCGATTTGTGTAAGAGAGTATCGAAAGTGGCCCGATTACTAATTTATAGCGTGCATTAACCATGAAGATATGCAAATTTTAACAGGTCAATAAAATTATACAATAAGAGTGATAAAGGATGTTGTTGTCGTTATGTAAATTTATTAAAGAATGTATGTATATAAGACAAAATACCCTCCAATTAATGACTGCTTCTTGGGCACTTAAATTCTGATAATATTGAATGCTACATATGTATTGTGCTAATTTATATTCATGTTATGTTATGTGAATCTCATATTCATTTTGTTTACGTTTTCCATTTTTTTGTTGTTGTGTGTCTTTGCCATAAAGTTTTTAAATGGCCAAAGGCAATTATCTTTGCCGTTATGCCAAAAAACTTTGAAACTTTGTTGAAATATACGCGCTCATAAAAGTGTCATTGTGTATATTGTCGGGTGATGACGGTTTGTCTATTTCGATAATCCTTTAATTACTGACCGTTTGCAACCGTCCATAGTGTCAAATAGAAGAAAATAGGTGTCTACTCGTCGGTTATTTTGTTGTTGATGAAAGGTGTAAAAAGTAGGCAGTTAAAACCACCGAAAGGGCCTTGAGTTAAAGACTCGCTTTTTAAGTAAGGAAGATCAAAGCTGGGATTGAGAAAAGAAACATGCCGAAAAAATGGGGTGACGGGAAACAACATAATTTGCATACTAATTTGTCACGTAGATCGTATCATCCAATCAAAATGACTGTTTAAAAACATTTTACTCAAAGTACAACGAGTAAATGCATTTTGTTTGGTTCGATTTTAATTAATTACTCAATAGTCAAAAATAGCGTGGCAATGCATATACTTAGAAGAAGACTTTAGACAAATGATTTTTGTCTCGACACTTCACAAAGATATTCATAAACACGAATATTGACATGCAGATGATGATCTATTTACTGCAATAACTTCATTCGTCAGAATCTTAACTTCCGGTGATTGTAAACTTTTAATTATACAGAATCTTAAATGCTGGTGACAGGGAATTTAATTCAAGACAAATAGAAATAAAATATAAAATGGTTTTATTGAGAAAACGAAAGAAATTTACAACAATAACAGTGGAACGGAGAGAAAGCTGCCCTTGTTACTGCCAATATAACGTCATATAAAGAAAGAAACTTGAAGAATTCTAATTTGTAGAAATTTCCTAAACGAGAAGTGGAGGATATCTTTATAAAAAAACTCAAGTTGGCCAACTGATTACTACTTTGACATATATGGACAACCAGTGGACAGCACAGCATGAAACAAGGGACAAACAGCAATATAAACTTAAAACATTTCGCTCGATTTACCGGTGTAAAATGTTGCGTAACAACATTCCGTCAGTTCGGTGGACATGTATCCGATACAATATAAGACAAATGAGTACAATATGTACGTTACAATGCGTGTACTTTTACTGGAATATTTGTTTTTTCAAGTAATCATAAAAATACAGCAAATACATAAGTACACATCTTCTTCTTTGCGCCAGTATCTAATATTATCATTGGACTCACAGGTACTTGATACAAACTATTTTAATGTTGTACATGGCCTATGTACCATAATATTATATAAAGTTTCAAGAACCTGTGATTGACTCTAACTTTCATATGTATAAAACATGTATGTAGCTGTGTCTTTACCCTTGATCGGTTAATGAAATTTCGGACTGATGTAGTCTTCCCTGCTCTGTAATCTTTCACTTTTACGTAACTTGTACAGCTCGATATCAAACTCCTCGTATGGAATGCTTTAGATTAAATATGTCTTGATATGACATGATTGAATTTAATAATACTGGTCCCAGAATGGACACCCGATAAGGCAGATGATTATCTCCCTCCAGTGCACCTATCAAATCAATATGAACGTCACTAGCATACAAACAAATAATATACAATACCACTTGATATAATATTCATGTTCTTTCGGCCTATGATTACTTGCTTTCTTGGCTTATGTTGGGAGGTATTGTCGTGTGAATTTGGCATTCCTTGCAACAACTTTATCTCTCTTTGTTCCGTGATTTATTCCATCCATGAAATTTAACCCCCCCTTGTTGTTCCCTAAAATTCTCCATAGTTGTTGTTGATGGTCGACCAGACCGTTTCTTGCACCTCTCACACATACATGATTACCCTTGACCCTCAGTCACCACTGTTTTGTATAGACTTTTGTTTCCCTGGGATGTGTATGGGAATGCATTGTCTTATGTATGTGATGTTTCCTGTAACAACGTACTCTTTCTCTAAAAAAAACGTATCTGGATTCCCTGACAGAGTGAACCGTTTGGCTTCAAGTAAGTTCAAAATAATAAACGCACACTTACCGTTTTGATCATTTTATTATTCTAATAAAATGTGCAAATTACAATTTGATCTTTATTTATATATTATATACAAAACTATATTAAGCATGATATGAAACCGCCAGTATGAATGAAAATACCATGTCCACAAATGTTTCAAACCATCACGCTATATGCTGGTTGACACATTGACCGTTCTGACACAGTGATTGGTAAGTTGGGATGGATAACTGTTTCTATGCAGAAGTGTAAAAGCGAAAATTCTCTATTATTTGTCATCCCTAGAATTATCAATGATCTGTTTTCAACTGGTATTCTAGAGCATGAACGTGTGATTGCCATAGATAACATGTGTTTGTACACGTATGGTCATTGTGTTTATTTGAACGCTCAATTTAAAAACACATCACGGCGTTTGAAAATTTGCTAATATTTAGTTATATGCATAACGTCAATAACGTAACGTGTTGTATGTATCTTTGTTATTGCAATTACAATTTGTTCTTACATTCCTGGTACAAAATTTGACTTTCATAATTTGTCAAAATTCAACCTGTAGTAAGATATTTCGTCGATAATTGCCTTAGACAAATTTCTGTGGCATTTGCATTTGCATTTAACTCCTGAATGAGATTTAGATTTTGATGAAGTACAAGTTGTGTCGTTGTTTTAGCTCCATGACTTCTATTTCCGTTCATTTATGATGTTTCTCGAATGAGCAATCTATTAGTCCGTAAATGTATCGACCCCTTCTCTGCATCTCCTGCGTCAGTTTGTTTGCCACAGGTGAAGCAGTTGGGGAAGAGGCTGGGTGAAACTTCCTGACTGCCACTAATAGCTTTGTCATTTGAAACACAATTTATGTATACATATACTCAAACGCAAAAGAAAGAGTGCACTTTTTATATTTTGATTTTCTGAAAATCCAATGATGGAATATTATCATGTGTGGTATCGTGGTTTAGCTTATTCAATTACCCTTCTAACCAAAGCGTTGATTTTATTGTTTTGAATATCGTTAAAACATACGACTCGTCTACATGAAGTAGGGGTTAAAATCAAAAATACACAAATAGCCAAAGGGATGTTTTCTTGCGTAGATTCACTGTAATATCTGGTATGACCGCCATTCCGTCTAATACCTTTTAGCTGAGGCGGTTTGGTACCGACGTCTCATGTGCTTCAACTTACGGATCGGGGACGGTCGGCAACAGTACCCGTTTGCATAAACCTATCACGTAACTTGATTATAGCGTTTCTATGGCAATTAAGTGTCCGTGAAACTCAAGCGACCGAGTCACATCTGACCAGCATCATTAAGTCGTCAATACGCTGACGTTCTGATAGTCGTGGCATATTCTCTGTTATAAATTTTCTAAATCTACAGTGATATTCACACTATACATGCATAAAAGAATGTAGAGAAAAGAAGTTTGGCCACTTGTTCTTGTATATACTTGTTCCACATGGTAATTCTGCAAAATCGCAATACGGTCTATTACGTAATAACTAGCCATTAGTCGACTGATATTTCGTTCTTGCTATAAACCGTAACGACCGATATTCGTATGTTTCAAATTTGACATTTTTATACCTTGTAGAATTATAATAATCAAAAAATCAAAAGTGCATACCAGCTTTTGCGTTTGAGTATATATATTTAGGATTGTGGAAACTAAATGTTGTTAATTTCAATGTAGTCAAATAATTACATAACTATAATATACAAAGTAAGCAAGCTATTCAGTGTTCGTTTTTGGTAGCACATATCGAGTGCTTAGAGCCCTAACCAACCATCTCCTTAGTAAATTCATATTGTTGTTGTGTGTCTTTGCCATAAAGTTTTTAAATGGCCAAAGGCAATTATCTTTGCCGTTATGCCAAAAAACTTTGAAACTTTGTTGAAATATACGCGCTCATAAAAGTGTCATTGTGTATATTGTCGGGTGATGACGGTTTGTCTATTTCGATAATCCTTTAATTACTGACCGTTTGCAACCGTCCATAGTGTCAAATAGAAGAAAATAGGTGTCTACTCGTCGGTTATTTTGTTGTTGATGAAAGGTGTAAAAAGTAGGCAGTTAAAACCACCGAAAGGGCCTTGAGTTAAAGACTCGCTTTTTAAGTAAGGAAGATCAAAGCTGGGATTGAGAAAAGAAACATGCCGAAAAAATGGGGTGACGGGAAACAACATAATTTGCATACTAATTTGTCACGTAGATCGTATCATCCAATCAAAATGACTGTTTAAAAACATTTTACTCAAAGTACAACGAGTAAATGCATTTTGTTTGGTTCGATTTTAATTAATTACTCAATAGTCAAAAATAGCGTGGCAATGCATATACTTAGAAGAAGACTTTAGACAAATGATTTTTGTCTCGACACTTCACAAAGATATTCATAAACACGAATATTGACATGCAGATGATGATCTATTTACTGCAATAACTTCATTCGTCAGAATCTTAACTTCCGGTGATTGTAAACTTTTAATTATACAGAATCTTAAATGCTGGTGACAGGGAATTTAATTCAAGACAAATAGAAATAAAATATAAAATGGTTTTATTGAGAAAACGAAAGAAATTTACAACAATAACAGTGGAACGGAGAGAAAGCTGCCCTTGTTACTGCCAATATAACGTCATATAAAGAAAGAAACTTGAAGAATTCTAATTTGTAGAAATTTCCTAAACGAGAAGTGGAGGATATCTTTATAAAAAAACTCAAGTTGGCCAACTGATTACTACTTTGACATATATGGACAACCAGTGGACAGCACAGCATGAAACAAGGGACAAACAGCAATATAAACTTAAAACATTTCGCTCGATTTACCGGTGTAAAATGTTGCGTAACAACATTCCGTCAGTTCGGTGGACATGTATCCGATACAATATAAGACAAATGAGTACAATATGTACGTTACAATGCGTGTACTTTTACTGGAATATTTGTTTTTTCAAGTAATCATAAAAATACAGCAAATACATAAGTACACATCTTCTTCTTTGCGCCAGTATCTAATATTATCATTGGACTCACAGGTACTTGATACAAACTATTTTAATGTTGTACATGGCCTATGTACCATAATATTATATAAAGTTTCAAGAACCTGTGATTGACTCTAACTTTCATATGTATAAAACATGTATGTAGCTGTGTCTTTACCCTTGATCGGTTAATGAAATTTCGGACTGATGTAGTCTTCCCTGCTCTGTAATCTTTCACTTTTACGTAACTTGTACAGCTCGATATCAAACTCCTCGTATGGAATGCTTTAGATTAAATATGTCTTGATATGACATGATTGAATTTAATAATACTGGTCCCAGAATGGACACCCGATAAGGCAGATGATTATCTCCCTCCAGTGCACCTATCAAATCAATATGAACGTCACTAGCATACAAACAAATAATATACAATACCACTTGATATAATATTCATGTTCTTTCGGCCTATGATTACTTGCTTTCTTGGCTTATGTTGGGAGGTATTGTCGTGTGAATTTGGCATTCCTTGCAACAACTTTATCTCTCTTTGTTCCGTGATTTATTCCATCCATGAAATTTAACCCCCCCTTGTTGTTCCCTAAAATTCTCCATAGTTGTTGTTGATGGTCGACCAGACCGTTTCTTGCACCTCTCACACATACATGATTACCCTTGACCCTCAGTCACCACTGTTTTGTATAGACTTTTGTTTCCCTGGGATGTGTATGGGAATGCATTGTCTTATGTATGTGATGTTTCCTGTAACAACGTACTCTTTCTCTAAAAAAAACGTATCTGGATTCCCTGACAGAGTGAACCGTTTGGCTTCAAGTAAGTTCAAAATAATAAACGCACACTTACCGTTTTGATCATTTTATTATTCTAATAAAATGTGCAAATTACAATTTGATCTTTATTTATATATTATATACAAAACTATATTAAGCATGATATGAAACCGCCAGTATGAATGAAAATACCATGTCCACAAATGTTTCAAACCATCACGCTATATGCTGGTTGACACATTGACCGTTCTGACACAGTGATTGGTAAGTTGGGATGGATAACTGTTTCTATGCAGAAGTGTAAAAGCGAAAATTCTCTATTATTTGTCATCCCTAGAATTATCAATGATCTGTTTTCAACTGGTATTCTAGAGCATGAACGTGTGATTGCCATAGATAACATGTGTTTGTACACGTATGGTCATTGTGTTTATTTGAACGCTCAATTTAAAAACACATCACGGCGTTTGAAAATTTGCTAATATTTAGTTATATGCATAACGTCAATAACGTAACGTGTTGTATGTATCTTTGTTATTGCAATTACAATTTGTTCTTACATTCCTGGTACAAAATTTGACTTTCATAATTTGTCAAAATTCAACCTGTAGTAAGATATTTCGTCGATAATTGCCTTAGACAAATTTCTGTGGCATTTGCATTTGCATTTAACTCCTGAATGAGATTTAGATTTTGATGAAGTACAAGTTGTGTCGTTGTTTTAGCTCCATGACTTCTATTTCCGTTCATTTATGATGTTTCTCGAATGAGCAATCTATTAGTCCGTAAATGTATCGACCCCTTCTCTGCATCTCCTGCGTCAGTTTGTTTGCCACAGGTGAAGCAGTTGGGGAAGAGGCTGGGTGAAACTTCCTGACTGCCACTAATAGCTTTGTCATTTGAAACACAATTTATGTATACATATACTCAAACGCAAAAGAAAGAGTGCACTTTTTATATTTTGATTTTCTGAAAATCCAATGATGGAATATTATCATGTGTGGTATCGTGGTTTAGCTTATTCAATTACCCTTCTAACCAAAGCGTTGATTTTATTGTTTTGAATATCGTTAAAACATACGACTCGTCTACATGAAGTAGGGGTTAAAATCAAAAATACACAAATAGCCAAAGGGATGTTTTCTTGCGTAGATTCACTGTAATATCTGGTATGACCGCCATTCCGTCTAATACCTTTTAGCTGAGGCGGTTTGGTACCGACGTCTCATGTGCTTCAACTTACGGATCGGGGACGGTCGGCAACAGTACCCGTTTGCATAAACCTATCACGTAACTTGATTATAGCGTTTCTATGGCAATTAAGTGTCCGTGAAACTCAAGCGACCGAGTCACATCTGACCAGCATCATTAAGTCGTCAATACGCTGACGTTCTGATAGTCGTGGCATATTCTCTGTTATAAATTTTCTAAATCTACAGTGATATTCACACTATACATGCATAAAAGAATGTAGAGAAAAGAAGTTTGGCCACTTGTTCTTGTATATACTTGTTCCACATGGTAATTCTGCAAAATCGCAATACGGTCTATTACGTAATAACTAGCCATTAGTCGACTGATATTTCGTTCTTGCTATAAACCGTAACGACCGATATTCGTATGTTTCAAATTTGACATTTTTATACCTTGTAGAATTATAATAATCAAAAAATCAAAAGTGCATACCAGCTTTTGCGTTTGAGTATATATATTTAGGATTGTGGAAACTAAATGTTGTTAATTTCAATGTAGTCAAATAATTACATAACTATAATATACAAAGTAAGCAAGCTATTCAGTGTTCGTTTTTGGTAGCACATATCGAGTGCTTAGAGCCCTAACCAACCATCTCCTTAGTAAATTCATATTGAGATGGTTGATTCTGGCTCTTACCCCTCGATATAGCAAAGCACTTCCAGTCCAGCAGTCACGGTTATGCATTTGTATTGTTGTTATTGCATATAATTAAGTGCATGGTACTTAAGGTTACAGATTGAAGTAACACTAGTATGAAGTAGGAGTATTTTCCTTGTGAATATTGTAGTCTGTGGCCTATTCGGTTACTTATTACGTCTACTGATTAATCTTGTGACCTGTACATACTGTGAGATATTTTAAATGTTTCTGTACCTTGGTCTTGAGATTGTCAGAGACTTTGGCACAACGTATACAATGTGATGTCATTCTCAGAATGTATTGGATTTGAAAATTTTAACCTTGAAAATGACCTTTGGCGTTTCCTGTAGCTACGTATTCTCTCTCTTTGACCTTGAATTATATCTTGACCTTGATATTGATAATGGCAACATCAGACCTGAATGTATATATTTTGTTTCTATTTCATACCAAAGTGCATTCTTTATGATTTAAACAGTCAGGTACTTCCGCCAAACTTTGAACGTTTTCAAACATTACCACCTTTATTTGAGAAATTTTGGACGCCAACTTGAATACATGTGTTGCCTTGGTTACAATTCTAAACAATTTTATATTGTACTATGAGCTTGACATGTCCGGTTAATATTTATATGTATCTAGTATACTCATACCTAAACACTTCAACAATTTAATTCTTTTTTGGTAGTGTTATAGCAATTTTTTCACTTGTTTGACCTTTTGATCTTGAATATGACCTTGACATTCGACATTTTTTCAATGTCAGAACATATGACATAAACAGCAGCTATCTTGGACGCCATCTTGGATTTTTGGGCTCGCACCAACTAAAATTTATGCCGATTATCTGATAAACTTCAGCCCCTGACGAACATTTTGGTATATGACATTGTTTATTGTACACTTGTGGTCACCTAACCTTCAATTAAGCTTATAAAGTCACCCCAATATATGTCCCAGATCAGTGGCATGCATATCAGTTGTAATTGCGATTACATCAGGTCCGTTGTAAGAATTCTTTCCTCATAGCTTGTGATACATGTGTGCGGTTTTCGTTTCTTTTTACACCTGCAAGTGCAAGTAAAGCTCCGATTAGTAAATCACTGACAATGTAGTACTAGTATAGCAACAGAAGACAGATTAACATATTAACATTTTCAAAGGTAATCATCAACAGCGCAACGCGAGCGTATGTGTTAATTAGGACAAAAAGCAACATACATTTGGTGTGTGATTTTGAATTTTGTTTTCATTTTTTACGGATCAGTGTGGAAATTATGTGCGATCCACCGTTCCCGCATGTGTCACAAGTCTGTACATTTATCAAAGCAGTCAACCGTTCTCCAGAACACTTCAAAATGTTTTGAGAGGTGAAGTAAGATGCGCTTCGACAAAGGCTTGAACTAAATTTATACATTTGAACGAGGCGTACTGTCGGGAGGTTAAGCATCTCATGACTCCTGATTCGTAGGTCGTGAGTTCCGGACCCGATAGGCGGAGTATGATCCCGAACTTCACAATCCCTATTTTTTTTGGAATCCAAATGATTGCATCATAGTGGAACTTTAGTGTATTACAAGAAGAGAGAGACTATCTTGCTACAGGGAACGCCACATATATTACAGTGCCTCCCCACAAAGACCTCCGGGAAAACAACATTCCATCAAACATAAGTCACTCGAAGAGGCTCAAGGTACATACGTAAGGGAACAGAGGCGCAAGGAATGGCCTGGCCGACAATAAGGAATAACTAGGAGAATCAAAGAGGACAAACAGTGAAGGGGGGATTAATGGATGGAAAATATCTCAGGACAAGTCAAAACAGCTGGCAACAATAGGCCGAAACTGGGCAGAAAATAACAAATTTACAAAGTGAAAGAATTGCGCAGGAGAAAGGGAAACATAACAAACATTTAAAACACAAAAATAAATAATAATCATTCAGCGAATAACAGCATTGGAACTGTCAGTAAAAGTACAAATGGGTTAAAGCGATAGAACGGCTGGCCAACCTCACACTTAATCGATATGTGGTCCTTGATTGCCAACGTATACACATACATTGACTATGTAGGCAGTATAGAAATTGTCGATGGCGTTAAATGACGTAATTATGTATACAGACATGACGTCAACATAGAAACGGACGCTGGTAGAAAGAAGCTTGAAAAGAAGGTTAAGTTGGTACGGGGAAGCACCAACTTACGAAACCTTTCGGATCGAGGTTGTAAAAGAACAAATATATATCGAAATGGGAAAACAAGGTATTATCTAGATGACAACTAGAAAGAAGTAGATTGAATGGATGGAATTAACTATTGGACAAACTGATATATATAGCGATCTACAGCCTTGGAACTAGTATTTATACGAGTTTTGCTTTCCTAGTAAAAACCAGCTTAACCTACTGTCAGTTCTACAAGTCCGTAAATATGTTATGCAGCATTGTATCTCAATGTTTATGTCATGACGTACAAATTGAAGTATTTTACCTGTATAACAGTATTAATCGAACGATGATATGAGCGATCACAAAAACAACGGGAATGGAAATGCACCAAAGAATATTGTATGACCAAGGAACATCTTCTGAAATAACAACTATCAATGGAATTCGAGCCTCAGATTACATGACATACGTACGATCAATCAAGTAAAACCTCAATATTAACACCACCTTTGGGACCCTTTCTTATTTAGGTGGCCTTTATATTGGGGTTGAATAAAGAACACAATAGTGAAATTTACTTGAAAAGTGTGTTCTTGTTTTTGAGGTGGTCTTATTACAAATATGGATATTAGGCGAGGTTTTACTGTAATATAACAGAATGTACATAACATATACAGTATACATGTTTGTGTACATATTTATTCAAATCGTGATTTGAATTTGGAAAATTAAAAAAATTCAAATTTGAGAACAGGCGATACACTAAATTGTCAAACGGACGTTACAATAAAACCAATGTGCCACTGGACATATTTCATCCAAAGCACAGACAATAGAAAAATGTATTAAATTTATAAACTCGACAATTGTTTATAATCGAATTATTGGTAGCAGAACGCCTGTCCTTCTATGTGTTCGAAGACATATTTGTTTGGATTATATTTATTTATATTGAAAGATAATATTGTTGAGATTGAGTCATTCATAATACCGGAAGTTGTGGGTTTCGTCGTTGTTGTTGAAGTAGCTGAGGTCATAGGGTCGTTCGTTGTTGTTAATTTGCCTGTTTCTGCAAATGTCATGATCTCAAAAATTGTAACTCGTATTAAAAGGTATTTTCTACAATGAACTGAACAAAAATATCAAATACATGAAACATATTTTTTGATACTGTTTTATGTATATGCATGATATAAGATATATTATTTCAATTTTATTATTTGTGGATAAATACTAATATATACAAGTTCGTAATTGCTATAGTTATGGATAATGCAATTGATATCTGCAATATATTTTTTAACTCTTATCCGATTTTAAATATTCTGGAATCCAAATGACGGCATTAAAATGGAACTTTAGTGTATTACAAAAAGAGAGAGAATAATTTGCTACATGGAACGCCACATACATAAGACAGGGCCTCCAAACACAGACCTCCGGGAAAACAATATTCCATAAAACATAAGGCATTTGAGGAGGTTCAAGGTACATACGTAAGTGATCAGGGGCGCAAGGCCTGGCCGACCATAAGGAATAACTAGAAAACTCAAAGAGGGCAAACATAGAAGGGGGGATTAATGGATAAATAAGCTCACAGGATAAGTTATAGGCCGACACTCGTCCGAAAATAACATAAACACTGTATAAAGTGAAAAAATTGCACAGGGGATAGGGAAATATATAATACGTTTAAACACAAACAGAAATAATAAACATACAGCGAATAACAGTCTTGGAACTGTCAGTAGAAATACAAGGGGGTTAAAGCGATAGAACGGCTAGCCAACCTCACACTTAATCGTGTGTTATTAAAAGATTATTTAGTTTATAAACTTGACAATTATTTATAATATTTAACTAAGATGTGTATTATTGTCCCACAATGGTTAGCAAAACGCCTGCCCTTCTAGGTATAGAAAGACATATTTTTTTGGATTTTATTTATTTAATATTGATATTTATTTATATTGAATTATAATATAAACTGACAACACTATACCGGTTACGTTTGTTGAGATTGAGTCCTTCATAATATCGGAAGTTGTAGGTTTCGTCGATGTTGTTGAAGTAGCAGAGGTCATAGGATCGTTCGTTGTTGTTAATGTGTCTATTTCTGCAATGTCATGATCTCATAAAATGTTACATATATTAAAAGTTATTTTCTACGATGAAATGTAACATCAAGTACATGAACGTTTTTTTTAATACTTAAGAACTCGTCTGATTTAAGTAGATTCACGAATTTTGGTCATATATTTATGCATGCAATGGAACATTATTATTCTTATACAGCGAGATATAAGTATTACTGTTTTCTTGTTAAACTGATGAATGTATATTTGATTTGCTAACACTGTCTAGTAGTCACATTTGTGTTATGACAAATCTGCTAATAAGCTAGTCAGTAACCTGTAATCTGGCCCCAGGTTCACAAAGGATCAACTGATCTGGATCAATTCGATCTATAACAAGATTAGCCTTTTTCGTGAAGCAAAAGAATACTTTATGTATTTTTAATGTTTTATGTATGAGAAGTACTGGGTAAACATCTTCTGATTAACATCGTGAAAACATACTTAACTTCACTATGATGTTGAGCAATTAATTTATAATACTTATGAATGAAACTGATACAGAGCAAGTCAGGATCAATTTTCGAATGTACATATCTGTCACAGTATGTAAACAGATTTAGCTTTGAATAACATTTTTTACAAATTTTGAAAGATCCTATATTTGATCTTGATTCTGAAGCAGAAAACTGATTCTTTGTGAACAAAGGGCCGGAAGATCATTGTTGTATATATATATATGATGAGGCATCTTGACAGTTCAACTGTTCAAGCACAGGGAAGCATCGGATAGTTAAAAAAAACACTCGCTGCATACCTTAACAAATGATAGTTCACTAATTCTTATTACATAAGTCACAACGACACGCTAAGATCATTTAACTGATACTGTTTCTAAGTAGTCACTTACGACGAGGCAATATATAATCATATCTTTATTTCTTAAAAGTAGTTACAACATGACTTTTTTCAGAGGTAAGACATACCCATGACTTCATACATAGTCAGTTTGAAAGATCCTCCGCATTTCTCTGCCATAAAATCACCACATGGGAAAACACACAAGTTTTCCTCTACTCTGATTCCAATCGGACTATCTCCACAATAACATTCATTAAGCTGAAACAAAACCACTATTTTATATGAGTTGTTTCACAGCGATTGTGTACGAGCAATGAGTAAAGTCAATTATATGTCCAATAGAAGGTATATACTAAATATTTCAAAATGAGTTTATCTTGATGTTGCCACATGTTCTCGTTTCTGGAGGTTGGCTCATGTTCTCGTATCTGCATATTGCCTCATGTTTTCGTATCTGGATGTTGCCACATGTTCTCGTATCTGGATGTTGCCAAATGTTCTCGTATCTGGATGTTGCCACATGTTCTCGTATCTGGATGTTGCCACATGTTTTCGTATCTGGATGTTTCCACATGTTTTCGTATCTGGATGTTGCCACATGTTCTCGTATCTGCATGTTGCCTCATGTTCTCGTATCTTGATGTTGCCACATGTTCTCGTATCTGGAGGTTGGCTCATGTTCTCGTATCTGCATATTGCCTCATGTTTTCGTATCTGGATGTTGCCACATGTTCTCGTATCTGGATGTTGCCACATGTTCTCGTATCTGGATGTTGCCAAATGTTTTCGTATCTGGATGTTTCCACATGTTTTCGTATCTGGATGTTGCCACATGTTCTCGTATCTGCATGTTGCCTCATGTTCTCGTATCTGGATGTTGGCTCATGTTCTCGTATCTGGATGTTGCCTCATGTTCTCGTATCTGGATGTTGCCACATGTTCTCGTATCTGCATGTTGCCACATGTTCTCGTATCTGGATGTTGCCACATGTTTTCGTATCTGGATGTTGCCACATGTTCTCGTATCTGCATGTTGCAACATGTTCTCGTATCTGCATGTTGGCTCATGTTCTCGTATCTGGATGTTGCCTCATGTTCTCGTATCTGGATGTTGCCACATGTTCTCGTATCTGGATGTTGCCACATGTTCTCGTATCTGGATGTTGCCACATGTTCTCGTATCTGCATGTTGCCTCATGTTCTCGTATCTGGATGTTGGCTCATGTTCTCGTATATGGATGTTGGCTCATGTTCTCGTATCTGCATGTTGCCTCATGTTCTCGTAAATGTATCTGCATGTTGGTTCATGTTCTCGTATCTGGATGTTGGCTCATGTTCTCGTATCTGCATGTTGCCACATGTTCTCGTATCTGGATGTTGCCTCATGTTCTCGTATCTGGATGTTGCCTCATATTTTCGTATCTGGATGTTGCCACATTTTCTCGTATCTGGATGTTGCCTCATGTTCTCGTATCTGGATGTTGCCACATGTTCTCGTATCTGCATGTTGCCTCATGTTTTCGTATCCGTATGTTGCCACATGTTCTCGTATCTGCATGTTGGCTCATGTTCTCGTATCTGCATGTTGGCTCATGTTCTCGTATCTGCATGTTGCCTCATGTTTTCGTATCCGTATGTTGCCACATGTTCTCGTATCTGCATGTTGCCACATGTTCTCGTATCTGCATGTTGGCTCATGTTCTCGTATCTGCATGTTGGCTCATGTTCTCGTATCTGTATGTTGCCACATGTTCTCGTATCTGGATGTTGCCACATGTTCTCGTATCTGGATGTTGCCACATGTTCTCGTATCTGCATGTTGGCTCATGTTCTCGTATCTGTATGTTGCCTCATGTTCTCGTATCTGCATGTTGGCTCATGTTCTCGTATCTGCATGTTGGCTCATGTTTTCGTATCTGGATGTTGCCACATGTTCTCGTATCTGGATGTTGCCAAATGTTCTCGTATCTGGATGTTGCCACATGTTCTCGTATCTGGATGTTGCCACATGTTTTCGTATCTGGATGTTTCCACATGTTTTCGTATCTGGATGTTGCCACATGTTCTCGTATCTGCATGTTGCCTCATGTTCTCGTATCTGCATGTTGGCTCATGTTCTCGTATCTGCATGTTGGCTCATGTTCTCGTATCTGCATGTTGCCTCATGTTTTCGTATCCGTATGTTGCCACATGTTCTCGTATCTGCATGTTGCCACATGTTCTCGTATCTGCATGTTGGCTCATGTTCTCGTATCTGCATGTTGGCTCATGTTCTCGTATCTGTATGTTGCCACATGTTCTCGTATCTGGATGTTGCCACATGTTCTCGTATCTGGATGTTGCCACATGTTCTCGTATCTGCATGTTGGCTCATGTTCTCGTATCTGTATGTTGCCTCATGTTCTCGTATCTGCATGTTGGCTCATGTTCTCGTATCTGCATGTTGGCTCATGTTCTCGTATCTGTATTTTGGCTCATGTTCTCGTATCTGGATGTTGGCTCATGTTCTCGTATCTGGATGTTGCCTCATGTTCTCGTTCTGGATGTTGGCTCATGTTCTCGTATCTGGATGTTGGCTCATGTTCTCGTATCTGTATGTTGCCTCAAGTTCTCGTATCCGTATGTTGCCACATGTTCTCGTATCTGCATGTTGGCTCATGTTCTCGTATCTGCTTGTTGGCTCATGTTCTCGTATCTACATGTTGGCTCATGTTCTCGTATCTGCATGTTGGCTAATGTTCTCGTATCTGTATGTTGGCTCATGTTCTCGTATCTGGATTTTGGCTCATGTTCTCGTATCTGTATGTTGCCTCATGTTCTCGTATCTGGATGTTGGCTCATGTTTTCGTATCCGTATGTTGCCACATGTTCTCGTATCTGTATGTTGGCTCATGTTCTCGTATCTGGATGTTGGCTCATGTTCTCGTATCTGGATGTTGCCTCATGTTCTCGTATCTGCATGTTGCCACATGTTCTCGTATCTGCATGTTGGCTCATGTTCTCGTATCTGCATGTTGCCACATGTTCTCGTATCTGCATGTTGCCACATGTTCTCGTATCTGCATGTTGGCTCATGTTCTCGTATCTGGATGTTGCCACATGTTCTCGTATCTGCATGTTGCCACATGTTCTCGTATCTGGATGTTGGCTCATGTTCTCGTATCTAGTTGTTGCCACATGTTCTCGTATCTGGATGTTGCCTCATGTTCTCGTATCTGCATGTTGCCGCATGTTCTCGTATCTACATGTTGGTACATGTTCTCGTATCTACATGTTAGCTCATGTTCTCGTTTCTGCATGTTGGTACATGTTCTCGCATCTACATGTTAGCTTATGTTCTCGTATCTACATGATGGTACATGTTCTCGTATCTACATGTTAGCTCATGTTCTCGTATCTGCATGTTACCGCATGTTCTCGTATCTGCATGTTGGTACATGTTCTCGTATCTACATGTTAGCTCATGTTCTCGTATCTGCATGTTACCGCATGTTCTCGTATCTGCATGTTGGTACATGTTCTCGTATCTACATGTTAGCTCATGTTCTCGTATCTGCATGTTACCGCATGTTCTCGTATGTGCATGTTGGCTCATGTTCTCGTATCTACATGTTGCCTCATGTTCTCGTATCTGGATGTTGGATCATGTTCTCGTATCTGCATGTTGGCTCATGTTCTCGTATCTACATGTTGCCTCATGTTCTCGTATCTGCATGTTGGATCATGTTCTCGTATCTGCATGTTGGCTCATGTTCTCGTATCTGCATGTTGGCTCATGTTCTCGTATCTGCATGTTGGCTCATGTTCTCGTATCTGCATGTTGCCACATGTTCTCGTATCTGTATGTTGCCGCATGTTCTCGTATCTGCATGTTGCCTCATGTTCTCGTATCTGTATGTTGCCTCATGTTCTCGTATCTGCATGTTGGCTCATGTTCTCGTATCTACATGTTGCCTCATGTTCTCGTATCTGCATGTTGGCTCATGTTCTCGTATCTGCATGTTGGCTCATGTTCTCGTATGTGCATGTTGGCTCATGTTCTCGTATCTACATGTTGCCTCATGTTCTCGTACCTGCATGTTGGCTCATGTTCTCGTATCTGCATGTTGGCTCATGTTCTCGTATCTACATGTTGGCTCATGTTCTCGTATCTGCATGTTGGCTCATGTTCTCGTATCTGCATGTTGGCTCATGTTCTCGTATCTGCATGTTGCCACATGTTCTCGTATCTACATGTTGGCTCATGTTCTCGTATCTGCATGTTGGCTCATGTTCTCGTATCTGCATGTTGGCTCATGTTCTCGTATCTGCATTTTGGTTCATGTTCTCGTATCTGCATTTTGGTTCATGTTCTCGTATCTGCATGTTGCCGCATGTTCTCGTATCTGCATGTTACCTCATGTTCTCGTATCTGCATGTTGGTACATGTTCTCGTATCTTCATGTTGACTTATGTTCTCGTATCTACATGTTGGTACATGTTCTCATATCTACATGTTGGTACATGTTCTCGTATCTGCATGTTAGCTCATGTTCTCGTATCTACATGTTGGTACATGTTCTCGTATCTGCATGTTAGCTCATGTTCTTGTATCTACATGTTGGTACATGTTCTCGTATCTGCATGTTAGCTCATGTTCTCGTATCTACATGTTGGTACATGTTCTCGTATCTGCATGTTGGTACATGTTTTCGTATCTGCATGTTGGTACATGTTCTCGTATCTGCATGTTGGTACATGTTCTCATATCTGCATGTTAGCTCATGTTCTCGTATCTGCTTGTTGGTACATGTTCTCGTATCTACATGTTGGTACATGTTCTCGTATCTGCATGTTGGTACATGTTCTCGTATCTGCATGTTGGTACATGTTCTCGTATCTGCATGTTGGTACATGTTCTCGTATCTACATGTTGGTACATGTTCTCGTATCTGCATGTTAGCTCATGTTCTCGTATCTACATGTTAGCTCATGTTCTCGTATCTACATGTTGGTACATGTTCTCGTATCTACATGTTGGTACATGTTCTCGTATCTACATGTTAGCTCATGTTCTCGTATCTACATGTTAGCTCATGTTCTCGTATCTACATGTTAGCTTATGTTCTTGTATCTACATGTTAGCTCATGTTCTCGTATCTACATGTTAGCTCATGTTCTCGTATCTGCATGTTGACTTATGTTCTCGTATCTACATGTTAGCTCGTGTTCTCGTATCTACATGTTAGCTCATGTTCTCGTATCTGCATGTTGACTTATGTTCTCGTATCTACATGTTAGCTCGTGTTCTCGTATCTACATGTTGACTTATGTTCTCGTATCTACATGTTAGCTCATGTTCTCGTATCTGCATGTTGACTTATGTTCTCGTATCTACATGTTAGCTCATGTTCTCGTATCTGCATGTTGACTTATGTTCTCGTATCTACATGTTAGCTCATGTTCTCGTATCTGCATGTTGACTTATGTTCTCGTATCTACATGTTGGTTCATGTTCTCGTATCTACATGTTGACTCATGTTCTCGTATATTTTACAACTTTCAGCATACGCATGTACCATAGCCAAATATTTTAAAAACGCGATTATGATCTAACGTTATTACAAAAATATCTGTGAACATGATTTGTCGTTGGTTATGGACAAATAAGATTTAGAAAGTAATTAACTGATTTGATTAATATGAGATGAATCTAAAATGCATCTGCATCGACTCCCTTCTCATACAGGAAGATTTTACCTGATTGACATTATAAAATATTTAGTGAATATTCTGTCTTTTTAGAATAAGCATTACTTTCAGCTTTCAACTCATTTTGGACTTGCAGGTATGCCTTATGTGAAAGTATTTTCCTGATGCTGAAGCAGCTTTTTCTCAGGTTTCTCAATAACTACTTTTTTCTACAGCAAGAACCACAAACTCCACGCAGCGGTTATCTTCCCTTGCAGTTCAGCAATAACCACTCTCATCACAAACGTCACGTGATGATGGTTGTTTGGACAAAATGGTGGATCCGAAGAAGTAACTGGTTATTTTTTAAATATTTTTTTTTTAACTTTTCATACCACCAAACATCTTATATGTTAGAAATTAGTATATATAGAAATAAAATTGAGTACTAAAATTAAATAAATGAAAAATATATTTTGTCAAAAATATTGACGAAAAGTTTATGATGGCAGAGATCTCCGATAACTATAAGGAGAGATCACTGCGTAGGAGATTGCAAGAACCCATGATGAAAGTAAACTGGCACGAGGTTCTTGTTTCTCCTTTCATAGCGCAGTCACCAAATAATTCTGCAACATCGTCACATTGTATCACAACATTGATCTTGCGCTGTCAACAATATTGCCATATGTATCCGTTAAACAACCAAAAACAAAATAATTGAGAAAAAAATCGAACATAAAGTTTGCATACAATGTGCACAATCGCTAAAAAGCAACAGTTTTACATTTTTGTATAATTGTAAATGGGACGCCGGAAGTATTTTAGGAATTTGTAAATATTTAGCCGGAAATTAATAGCACTTTTTATGTGCATAATACCGTACAATATTTGTCAATGACTTACCTGAATACCAGCATATCTATATCTTGGAGAACAATGTTCCTTACAAGCACTTCCACTATTTTTCGGAATTGTAGTTGTGTTAACTTCGGTTCCATTCCCATATTCGTAACACCCAATGAAGCCGTCATATTTATTCACAGCTGTTGATGGACGTCCTGGGACAAGATATCGCATTCAGATATTATGACAAAATAAAAGGACAAGAAATACTGAAAAGTACCGAGAGTAAAGCTCGTTTTTCACAATGCAAAAAACAAACAATACTTATAATCGTTTCTTTGACAATTGACACGATTCATTGACTATCGTTTAGGTACCCCAATAATCACGTCAGACTAAAACGAACACAAAGCTTTCAGTAAGTAGTTGACTAACAACTTTACTGTCACGTTGATCACCCTGTATTTGAAAGTATTTAATATTATTCACTACTAAAATAACCAGCAGTACTAGAATTACCAATATTCTGAAATTTTCACACCAAGTCACCTAGATAACGTATTCAAGTTGTGCAGTATTTCGGAAATGTTTGTAGATGTTTGATCATGTTCAAAAGTCTTACCTGCAATGCCGAATACAAACGCCATAAATTGTCCATTAAACAATCTCATAGTGATTTTTGAATCTCCGAATCTTATTATTCGCATTTTCCGAACGGTTTAAAGGTTGAAACGTATTTGATCTACGCATTTAATAAAATTTCACATGAAACGTACGTGCATCGGAAATAAATACTTAACGGGTTAATTGAAATTGAAAAAAGAGAGAAAACATATTGTTGTAGCATGAATAGATAGATAGATACTTTTATTTCCTCCAAGCAAGGAGAGCAGAACAATATGAACAAAGTGAAACAATACAATAATAAACAAACAAATCATCTTGAGTCAGAATACAGTTTAAAATTTAAAATAAACAGGATAAACTAAGGAATGTTGACAAAAGTATAGAAATACGTACATACGAGAAACACGTATAAATGGTGTATATCTGAAAACAAAATCAAGAGGATTTTAGCCTAGCAATACACAACACTGAAACGCGATATAAGTGCCTAATATACCTAAGTCTTTCCATCCATTAATTCCCACCTCCCGTTCCCTTACTGTCCACTTTGATTCTCCTAGTTATTCCTTGTGGTCTGTTGGGCCATTCCTTGCGCCTCAGTTCCTTAATATGTGTACCGTTTGACCTCCTTTAGTGCCTTATGTTTTGTGGATTGTTGTTTTCCGGAGATCTGCGTGGGGAGGCATTGTCTTATGTATGTGGCTTTCCCTGTAGTTACGTATTCTCTCTCTTTTATCGAAAGCGAAACAAAAGACAAAATTGTGAATAGCCCTCGGTAAAACTTATATTTGTTATAATTGTAATTGAGAATAAGATCAGTTTAAACAATAAAGAAAGAACGAACATCACTAGTTTTACCTTAACACAGTTTAGTCCCCTTTTAAGTGAAATTCAAAAAAGATTAAACATATTGTATATGTACAAAGTGAAACAATACAATAGTAAACAAACAAATCATCAACAAATCAACTTGAGTCAGAATACAGTTTAGAATTTAAGATAAACAGGTAAATATATATATTTTGATGTACATGTATATAGCAATATCTAGATCTGCATGATGTATTACTAGTATAATATAATAACAAAGTACACGTATATCGTATTAACCGTGTAGATCATAATTTGTCCATTACAACAGATATGCTAGTAGTGTTTTATCAACTATTTTCAAATGCAAATAAACATGCATTGACTTGGTGTATTGTTTTCAATAATACAGTCACGATTCATAAAGTGCATGTCTTTGATTGTTGTTTGAATTAAGATAAGTAATGTAGTGATTGAGTTATTTCTCCTGCTGAAATACATCAATGTAAGCTGCATGTGATATTGCATTTGATTTAACGTGGTAAGTATAGAAACTATTATAGATAGACTTCCTTAAACCTTCTTAGATCTTATTTCCATAAGATATAAACAAGACAATACGTTATAAACTTCATTCAAATGTATTTTGTATGTAGCACTTGGGCAAGCTTACATTTATGTCATAAATATATCTCTCTCTCTCATCCCAAACATAGCCTACTACTACGACTCACAACACATTAAACCTTGCATCACTATTCTTGTTATATACAATTTTATCTAAATTTCATAAACTTATGTATCATTACATGATATATCAAAGTAGTTTTCCCGTATTCTAATTTAGATAAAACGTCCATGTTTGTAAATAAAACGTCCGTAAGCTTGTGTGCCCAAAGTTGAATGACTATTCATTCGCGCCTTCCAAAACGTCCACCACGGACTTCGTTGCTATGACCAGAAGCAACATAACATGTTTTGATTGGCCTAGCCAACTGAATATCTAATCCCGTTCAAGGAAAGCATTTCCCGCCTAATTCACTTCGCTTAACCGGCGGGAAATATATAACTCCACGAGATATCTATCCGGCGTTGACCACGTGACTAGCTACACACGAAATCCCGTGCAATTCGCCCTCAAAAATACCATATATAGTATTACACCATAAATGATTTTATAGACAGTAAGCAGCCCTGTGTCCAGTAAAGGTATTTGCGGCTTTCGTTTCGTAACGTTTTGCAATTTGGTTTCCCGTGTGCAGTCAATGTGATACGGTGGCAAGGGATACAATACAAAACGTTCGTGACTGTTAGCTGTAACTGAACGCAAGGCTGGTTATATATGTACGATATAGACACTCCGAATACAGAGCGCTGATTGGCTAACCGAGGATAACCGTGGTCTACCAGAGGATTATCACATATTCTGTTAATTTAAGGGAGATTAAATTGTTACAGGGAACGCAATGCCTCTACACACATACCCCATGGAAACAACAGTCTACAAATAATTAGGCACTAAGGAGCTGCAAGGGCAATCATTAATGGAGATGGTCTGGCAGAATATAAAGGACAACTAAAGATAATTTAGGGGGACAACAAGGAGGGAATTGTTCTTGATGCAATACATCATGAAACAAGTAATGACATACGAAGTGGGGGGACATGAATCTTAAATCAAGTGAAAGATCTGTAGATGGGGAACGGGGAAAGGGGAACGTAAGAAACATCTAAAACATAAAATAGAAATAATAACCATACAGCGATTTACAGCCTTGAACTATCAGTAAAATTCTTGGGATTTATATTAATTTAGCAGGAAGCTAACCACACACTTAACCGCTAGATTGTCATTGATTTCCAACATATACATATAAATTGACCACGTAGACAGTAACAATCATTAAACGCAATTAACCAATACGTATTCAATTACATACACACTGAGTACGAAGAAACAAGCAGTCTTATACTGAATTGCTCTCAGCAACTAAATTATTTACATAAGAATGCGAAGTAACACAAAACGTATATAAATGGCAACAGGTATTATTTTAAGTTATTAAATATACATTATCTCAAATACTGGTGGCAGGGAATTTAAATATTGACAATAAAAATAAAATATAAATTGATATTTATTGACAAAACGAAAGAAATTTACAACAATAACAGTGGAACGGAGAGAAAACTGTTCTTGTAACTGCCATATGACATCACATAGCGTCATTAAAAGAAAGAAACTTGTAGAATCCTAATTTGTAGAAATGACTCAATGATAAGTACGTAATGCATAGAGAAGTGGAGGACATCTTTATAAAAAAATTCAAGTTGGCCAACCTGAATACTACATTTACATACATGGACAACATTCCGTCAGTTAGGAAGGCATATATCCGATAAAATATAAGATTAGTGCAATATGTACCTAATTATTGCGTGTACTTTTACTGGAAATTGTTATTAAGTTTTTTTTCAAGTAGTCCTACAATACAGCTAATATAAAAGTACACAGCTTCTTCAATGCGCCAGTATCTAATATTATCATTGGACTCACAGGTACTTGAAACAAACTATTTTAATGTTCTATATGGCCTATTTACTATAATAGTATATAGTTTGTTTCAAGTACCTGTGATTAGACTTTCATATGTATAAAACAGGTACGTAGGTGTGTCTTTTCCTTGGATTCGCTTATGGAATTTCGGACTTATGTAGTCTTCCCTGCTCTGTAATCTTTCACGTTTATGTACTGTATACGTCTTTATATTTGTGGGGGGAAATGTTGGCGTTTGTTGAACGTCTTTGATTGGCGGTGTCTAGAATTTGCGCTATCGTAATCTTCCGCCAAAATAAAACCACGAACCATATCGTGTCCGCCAAATTAAAACCGACGTGATTGAAACTTAAAATTTGTCAATTGACCGTGAAGAGATTAACAATTTTATCTCGACCGTTTGTTTGTGCCGCAATTAATTCGCTCACAGTTTGTAAAACTGATTTATAAATGTAACATCGTAGTTTGCAATGTAATTCATAAGTATCGCAGCGAATATTTACCAATTTCAGAACATCTGATAAACTCCGCCACTCGTGACTTAGTGTTCCATATGACAAACAATCATTGGTAGATAACGACTCGTTCAGCAGATAACATTTTAGCCCTAACCTATTGAACATAGATTGGTATCCCTTAATGTATCTTAATCAACGTATACAGTAACTTGGTTAGCTCGATATCAAACTCCTCGTAGCAGTTACTTCCCTTTGCATTTAGAAGTCACCACTGTTACAACTAACAACTTCTTCATGATTTAAAAGGAATTTATGGGTTAAATGAACATTCAAATCATACACACTTATGCGGCCATAGTTAATAGTGAACACATAATGACCAATTATTAGATGATTTAAAAACAGATGCTTGCTTAAGGGCTTAAACGTTTGAAATACTGATCTAGCGGAATACGATTGGTGACATTGCAAACATTTAATGTCGTACGAAACAGAATTTATATTGGAATCGAATCGTATGGAATGGTTAAGAATTATTCTGCCTTGATGTGACATGGTCGAATGTAATAATGGACCTGGAACCAATATATACCAGAATGGACGCTCGATAAGCCAGATGATTATCGCCCCCAAGGCCACCCATCAAATCAACATAAACATCACTAGTATACAAACATATAATATACAATGTACAAACAAAATATAACATGCATACAATGATTACAACATCATGAACAGTTCCAATGCAAAAAAAACTTATTTGATAATAATAATAGCTTTATTTGCAGAAGATGACCGCAAAAGACAGTACGCTTTACATTGATACATAATTATAAGAACATAATTATAACAAATACAAAGCACGTATTATTTTCACGTTGCCTTCCATAAATCACTACAAAAAACGGTTAGACTGATATCTATCTAAATATACATATATGTGTATCATAGGATACAAAACAGAGACAACAACTACAAAGCACGTGGTTGTTAGTGATGGAAGTGATTGGATACGAACAGTGCGCAGAGTTTGATTGTGTGTGTGTTGGAGAAGCCTTAGGTGAAGTTCAAAATTCATCGAAGAATAATTATGTATGTTATTTTAGGCTTGTATTACTGACTTTCTTGACTTGTTCTGTGATGTATGACATCCATTAAACCTTTTCCCTATTGTTGTCCCCCTAAATTCTCATTAGTTAGGTCTTACAGTCGACAGACCATTCTTTGCGTTCACACATATGTAAACCCCGATCCGAAGATAAAGTCCCGAATAATTCTAGAATCATTTGTTCTATTTATGGACCACTCTTGATAATATCGTCTGTCATGTGAATTATATTTCCATAGATAAGTATGTAACTAATAATATATCGATATAAACTTGTTTCTAAAATATTTGATGAATTTGCAAATCAATACGCAATATATATTTTGCTTGAGAAAATATTGTACCCAACTTGTTAATCATATTGCTTACCGTAGATTTAGGTCGAAATAATAGTCAGTGATTAATGAAATTTGGGTGTTCATGCATGTGTGAATGCCTCGGATTAGCCAATCAGAATGCAGAGAATTGCTGAATTTGGAATTATTGCCATATGTTCAATGAGTAGCGCAACACACATTGTTTTTTTGTGTTCTCGTTCCGTCTGATTCAAAGACTGAATATATTTGAATGTTCTGTGTTTTTTTTTCATTCCTATATTAGATGTAAAGGAAATACAGAGTTTGATCGACATCTACTTAGGATTAACATTGTGCAGATAAAGGATTCAACAAGAGAGGTATGAGAAAGTTTATTACACCAGTTTGATATTTGTTTACTTAAGTGTTTTGTCAGTACGCAGTGCGCAAATCGGGTAAAAAGTAGTCCGTCTACACATCACTATATCATTCTCCACACATCAATATCGCCCAATATAAACGCGTCGTGTTACGTTGTAGATGTATGGGGAAAATGAAAAAGCATGAACTGTAAGTTGTATTTACTGTCGAACATCGTTCATTCCAATTCAATGGGTCCGAATTTTTATTTCGAACAATACCTGTTTACGAATAACCCATTTCAATTCGACGTGCATAAGAAGATGCATCGGGACCTGATGTTTATTCGGATGATATCGAGTATTTGGATAGAAGGTTGTCGAATAAACGAGTTCCGAGTGTATATCATTTTGAAATATTACTAGTACAAGTTGTACATGTCGGACACGTGTTCCTTTGGCTGTTCTGTGTTTTTTGTTAAATTTTGGATTTATATTCAGTGAACAATTCATATTTAGGATTATGTTTTTGTTTTATTGATTGCTTCTAAGATGTCTATCATAAATCTATGTCATTGTTTCACGGACTATACAATCTTGCATTTAGCGTGTATATTTGACCTTTTTATTCGTTTGTATTGTATCATATGGTCCGTCGTCCTGGTCATCCCATCCGCGTATATTCGTTTCACATATTTTCACTTTCCCGGATTTACTGAGGCCGACTTTGTATGTTTTCAAACCAGATTTTGATTTTAAGGTCCTCTTCTTTCTTGGTGTTTTGTCCTTTTTCTTTCGCCCTTCAACCGGAATGTGAGAATATGTATCATCAAACCGCAGCATAACATCATGTAGCCGTCCGTCGACCGCACATGAAGCCTTCAAGTCTTCATTGTCGTCTTCATTATCATCTAGAGAAGATTCGTATTCACTGATGACATCATCAGCAATGTTAACCTTTTGAGATCTTGATTGTTCATCGACATCAGCACGCGTAGGCAGTGTATTAATTTCGTCATACTCATGTTCTGTGTCAGTCACATACATAATTCGAATGGTGAGCCTATTCTTCAAACACCTGCGTCAAACAAATCAGCATAACATTGAATTATATATTCTATAATTTTTCGACTCATCTATGTACAGTTTAACATAATACAAAAACAATATATTAACTACACAAAAGTAAGAGATACAATAAGAGACTACTATCATCAATAAATATCACATTCAATAATATTTACAAGGATATAATATATTTATATAATATATTGACATTATGTTTAGATTCATATACAGTTTTCATGTACAAGTATAACTACATATTGTTCATTGTATATATTGTTGTATATCATGTGTAAACTGTTGGGCGTCAGGCCTTATGTTAAATAAATATCTATCTATGTCATAAACACAAAACTCCTGAACAGTGTGAATTGCGGTACTATATGGAAACTTTTATTCTCACGTATAGCTCATTGCCTTCCATTTGAACATGTTGAATAGTAGGTAATATACACAGTTACATGTTGTTGTTCAATAGCCTTCTTCAGTGAGAACTGTACATGTGTTGCAATTCACAAAATAATTCGAGTAACTACATGGTTATCTTAGTTTATCATGTATTGATATTTTGTTTAAAGGTACATAGTTTCATTTTCAAGAGGAAAATCCTCAGTAATAATTTTGAGTAATGGCTTGTTAATGCCTTCACACAGACTTAATCTAAAGCATTGCATTATAACTTTTATTAAATGTTTCCTAAAACTGCAGATAACACGAGTACAGCACAGACATTTTCTATTCTAGCCCCAATTCGGCGCGTAGTGCAGGATAAAATACCCAAATTGGTGACTTGTATTTGTGGTTTCTGAAAGTGAAATGCATTTTTGTAGAGTATATCTGTATGAAGGAAATTACCACTGATTTTCTCGTATGTACCTTAAAGTAATATTATGCTCATTTTTTGTTAATTGATTTACCTTAACATACATGCAAACTATATTTTCTATAGTTAAAATATCAATTAACATGCATTAACGAAGAATTAACTCATAATGTATGGACCCGTATTTGTTGAAAAAAGCTCTTTGTACATCATAAAATATTCCAGTTTTTTAACAATCAGCCTTTTTACAAGTTTTGTCTTTTAGTAATATGGTATACAATATATATTTTCAATCGGTTATACATTGCAATAGTTTTTATTAGAGATGCTTTAGTCAATGTAACAACAATACTGGATGAAGCCAACTTAACCATTTATCTTCATATGAACTAGATATATCTTTAATGTTTTCACCTGTAAAGAAGTATGCTGACTATCGTTATATTGACCATCACGACAACCACTGGAAGGAGGATAGTGTACAGTACTGGTGTTGTCCCATTGTCTGTAACATCAGTATAAACATTGACGAGATTAATACAGTAACATATTTGCAATACCCTCCCACATAGCGCTTTGATTCCACTACCGTTACATTCACATATGAAGGTATCGGAATCAGCGCCCGATGCTAAAGGAGAGTACTTTATAAATTGCTTGGAAGTGTTTAAAAATATCATATTTGTTCTTAGCTAAAGATAAATTTTAAGACAAACTTAAGGAAACCACTATTATGAACACATATAATTGCATCGTTTCGAAGATATTTGGTTCGTGATAACTCAACTGTGTTCGATTTCCTTTCGATATTTGCACATTACAAGACTACTTTATTTTGCTATACACGCGTAAGGTAACCCAGCATTGATTTGTATTTCTCTCAGGTCTTCGTATGTTTTGAATATTCAAATCTATTTTATGCTGTTAACTGCATTACGAACATACGTGTCTATCTTTAAGTTTGCCTTATAGTAAAAACAATCCATAACTTATTCAAATTCTAAATGCGTCTGAGCGTTTAGCTTATAAGAAATACTTAAGTTTTATCAAAGTTTCCAAGGATGTGCAGTCCAACTGGACAGAGAAGCAAGAATGCAAAGTTCTTTAGAAGTACGATAAAACATTTAAACACTTACATCTAACATTATTATACAAGGACATTCTCGATTGACCTCCACATTTTACCACATTGTTCCATACAATAGGACAATCATAATGACATAGAACATCTTCAACTTTGTATCCAACCGTATTGTTCCCACAGTAACACAAATCTTCCTGAAAAAATGTAGTGATGTAATTGTTTCTTCTATACTCCCCAGGAAAGTTATTTAAAACGTTCATCTTAGATCAGGGCACATATGTGATATACATGTACTGACTTCACCCAAATGAACGTCTTATTCGTAATAATGTCAATTCTCGTAGGTTTTAGATATATCGTTCCGTTATGTCATTGACCTTTCTGCTGACTCGGGATCGCGGACATGCCAAGCATCAAGATACACATGTCCGTATCGTTGGCCTATGCTTATGGAACGTCATCGCGTGTTATAACGTCAGAAGGCAAATGGTCATTTAAATTGGATAAAAAAGAGATAATTAGTTGCTACACACCATATATATAAGACAATGCCACCCAACACAGACCACCATGAAAACAACAGTCCATAAAGCATCATACATTTGAGGAGGCGCAAGGGTAAATACGCAAGGGAACAGGGCGCAAGGAATGGCCTGGCCGACCATAAAGGACAACTAAAGAAAATTAATGAGGACAAAGAGGGGGAATTTAATGAATGGACTACATCACAGGACAAGGCAAGACAACTGGCAACAGTAGGCCGAAAGGGGGAGAAAATAACATGAACACTATATCAAGTAATGAATTACACATAGGAAAAGGGAAATTAAATACATGTCTAAAACACAAATAGAAATAAATACCATACAGCGATTTACAGCCTTGGAACTGTCAGTAAATATAGTTGGATAATTCCGTCGTTTAACAGTTATGGACTTGATTACATACTTTCACGATATAATAGTATTATTGTACTGAGTAGCAAAGCTACCTATTAGGACTCCTAGTATTTATTCTAAACATAACACAAGAATGGGCATATTTTAATCAATACACCCTATACCTTTGTACCAGCATATCTATATCTCGGAAAGCAGAATAACATACAAGTGTGTCCGCTGTTGTTCTTCAACGATGATTGAGTTATGTTTATATCCTCGGAATGTTCATAACATCCCAAATACACATACTGATATGCTGTTACTGTAATTATAAAACGTTATCTATAATATATGATTTCAGATTGGAAAATCTTAACCACTTAACAATCGTCTAAAATATAGTGTCCGTTCTGAAATCCAACGGGGGTAAGTGGGTAAGTGGTGGCAGTTGTGGGTACTATCAGACAATAGTTGGTGTGAAGATATTCATCTGCCCTGCGTTCAGTAAAGGTGTTTGTGGATAACGTTTCTTAGCGTTTGGAATTTGGTTCCCCGTGTGCAGTGAATGCGATATGGTGGGTCAGGGATACAAAACAAAACAGTTTGATAACGTGAGCAACTGTTAGCCGTAAATGAACGCAGGGCTGGTATGGATATTTATCACGAAATGTGTCTAGTTAACCACATAATTATCATGATACTTATGTAGTTTAATAGTTTTTTAACTTGATAACCACATAATTTTCAAGTTAATGTTGTAGTTAACTGGTGACATAGAGTGTGCCTCCATAATAATATACCAATAATACTTTCCGCATTACTAGATCTATATATAATGAGTCCCGCACATTTTAATTTGGATGAAAGCTTTGCTTGTAGACTAGGAGGTACATAAAGGATCTGATAGACTTGGGTTGTCTAGCCCATAAATAGGTATACTCAGAACATTTAAGAACGCAAATTGTAAGATATCGCAAATGTCATGAACTTTCCCAGGAATGAAAGATAAGAACTTAACATTCATGACATTATTTCATTTTACACAATGATGAACACTAAATTGTCTTACAATCAACGGGTATTTTCATACCAAAATGAGATTTAAAACACACAAAAATGACATTTAAAAAGACATATCACAGGTATAAAAATGTGCACTTTTAACTGTACTGTGTACACTTACAGCTTAAATAGAATACAATTAGAATAGAGGAATTAACACATTGATAATGTTAATTATGCGTCACGATTAATGTGTTTGTAACACCAAAGCGCTTCTAATTACTGCATTCATCATCATTAATTTGCATAAGCATATAAATAATGGTTTGTCACCAAATCATATTCAATACAATGATGTAATCATACTTTTGTTTGTTTATAATTGTTATCATTAAGCCGTAGCATCAAGTAAATTTTAATGTCTTACCATGTGTTTGTATCAACATCACTATCATAGCCCAACAGTATGTCATAATGGCACAATATAAAATTAATTAATTAGATTTTTTTTTTTGAAAAAGTTTATGTTTATTATGTAATTTCTTAACTAGAGTGTTACATGTACCACGGAAGAAAAACACTTTTAACATTACATACAACGTGATTGACAATGTTGACAATTGTATCAGTACTTGATCCATAAAAGAAAATGTTTTATGAGTCATTTGAAGCGTTTTACAAATGCACGAAAGTTACTAAGTAGATACTTGTATACTTTATTTCCTCCATAGTCGGCGAGCTGTTGTTGCATAGTACTTAGATGATTATAAATACACTTAACAAAACTTATAAGTGTGCAGGTATAAATTTGACCGTATCTGGGTTAATATTAGTCTGATCTTGCTGAAACTTTCAACAAATATAGCGTAGATACCTGGCATAATATTTCCAATAGTTCATGTAAAACATCTACAGATTGAACAAATAACACTTATACATGTGATGATGTGAAATCAATCGGTACTGCAGCTGCCACTTAACGATAGTCTGTTTGATTGGAAGGAGTGTAAAAGCGTATGTGCCCACCCGGACTCGACACATCGTGTTATTTGAAACGATACATTCGACCCGAGAATCACGATCTATACGTAGGCAATAGCAAATATACAAACTTTCGTGTAGAAACTTTAATTAAATAAAAAAGTTATTCGACATTAAAAAAGTGCACACCGTTTTGTTAAGTTTAGAATCGACATATAGTGTTTGCTAAATAGCCAACTTCGAATACATATACGTTCTCCTTCCACGTTTATATCCAGTACATGAAACTGTATATCTAGTATGTAAATTAATATCTAAATTAAACATCACAGAAATACCAAAGTTAAATATTTTTACGGACAATTACTTAATGTACTTATAACCTCTTTCCATAAAACACAAACCTAAAACATAACCTAAAAGCCTCTGAAAGTTCAAACTGTAAGTATGACACAAGAACGACCCATTTCAGATGATTAATTACAAATGGGACGCATCTAGCGCCGTATCATTAAACACTTGCGGTTATTAAGTTTATGCCTTGTATGCCTCAAGCGTCTGCCATTAAAGATGCAGGTTGTTTTCAAAATAAAGTGCATCAGTGCGTTGCTCTACGGCGTCATATAGATATATAAATCCGAGCGAAAGACTCATCTTGTTCATTTTTTGATAATAGACGAAGCTGTTGATGTTATGTTATTAGTTTGTTGATGAATTAAACAATGTTTCTGTTTGCGTTACTTATTGTAGCTACTCTTGTTCTTACAGTTACTCTGAAATATCTGAAAAGAAAAGAGCGAATTGTAGCTGGGAAGCCGATTCCAAAACAACATGGGTTACCAGTGATTGGACAGGGATTGGAAATAAATGAAGCAAACTGCATTTACAAGTTCGAGGAATGGGCTAAACGTCACGGAGACATATTCCGTTTCAATTTGTGGGGTAACAATGTGGTTGTCCTCAACTCGGAGACTTTAGTAAGGAAAGCATATTGTACTGATGATTATGCAAAATATTTTAACGACAAATTTCCATCATTCTATGGTGTACATTTCCGAATTAACGCCGACTCGGTTGTTTTTAAACCTGGCGGCAGAGACTACGAGTATAAACAAATGAGAAAGACTTTCATGAAGGCTCTACACACGTATGGATCTGGAATCGGTAATTTGGCTGATAAAGTACTCATAGAAGTGAGCAATGTCCGGAGTAAAATTGACAGCATGAAATCAAAGGAATTTGACTTTGTCGACTTCATACAGAGATCTCTGGCAAATGTTATGTCTCTAGTTGTAAGTAGTAATTTGTTTATTTAAGGATGTATGCTTAAGGAAGAAATTATTATTATAATTGATAATTAACTTTTCATTGCTGCATATGTCGAAACTAGTTTCATTTGTTAAGTTTGTCGACGTAATTAGAACATGCATCACATACTTAAGCAATAATTCAATAGCGTCAATAAGGACATCATTTCAAACTTATATCATTGCATAAGAGAGGCGTAATGGTCGACGGGTAAAGTGTCTGATTTATCCTCCGAGGGTCGTGAGTCAGATTTGATTATTGCCTTCCCTGAGTTTTGCGCAAATATTGTTAAGTAATCCAGGAAGGAGTCATCGAGAATGATTAGTATAAGTTGCATCACTATGAACGTGTTCCTCAATTGATGTCAAATAAAGGTGAAACTAAAATATTTACAACCGCATTCACTGTAATCGCCGCTAAGAATAGGCAAATACATTTCCATCGCTCCAGTGGCGTGACTTCCATTTTTACTCGAACATTTTCATTTCTAAAAGTTATTGTTTCGTAATTATTGATTTATTTCGGCAATACATTTTATTGTCAGCTTATCAGGGAAACGATAGAAGAAGGTCATCAAGATCAAACCTTGTTCTGGCAGAAAGCCGCACAAATGGATTACTTCGCATCGCCTTGTGTGGACGTCCTCATGACTACATTTCCTGCTCTACGATTTCTACCCATTACAGTATTTGGGAAAAGGTTTCGACACAGTAGGGTTGTAAACAGACAGCTCACTGAAAAGTACTTTTATTCGAAGCAGGTATGATAATACTATTACTGACAAAATGTGATTTCATGTCGTGTATTTGTTTTGTCTCATCAGCGTAATTCAATATCTACTAAACGTCTGTTTGCAGCTGATAATTAACATACGTTGTTCTGCCTATACCTTCCACTTTTGATCTTCACAGACGCCTGTCTTTGTTAACTTTGTTTTAAGCAGCTCTTCAGTTATCATCCTCGGTACCCAGGCTATTCATAACATATATGATAGTCTGGGCAAACTGGCTGTACAAATCTCGTACTCATGAATAATTAATGAGGTAAAATCCACCCGCTTGATTAGCCGCTTGACACACACCTCACGCGATACCGAAATTGCCAAGAGTTACGGATGAAATCGCGGTGCTGAACAATAGCTCTTCACAAAGGAGATTCCTTCATTTTTGTTCCAGTCCATTTCATTGGTTGAGAAATGCTAATGAATATTCATGCAATTCTAAGTTTCGGTAGGCAATTTGCCAAGGGTATCATATATGTTATGAATAGCCTGGGTACCGGGGTTGTTCAGTTATACGTCAATTGGACATTTGTTCGATATAACAACTGTGCCAGATGGACATTCTTGAATATAGATAAATACTACCCATTGGTATGATTGGTATTACGAATGGATATGTTTGTATTTCTATTTTTACAGAAAGAACATTTCGAAGGAGATGATCAAGGAATTGTTAATTTTTATTTGGAAGAACAGAGAAAGCAAAAGTTGAACGGAGAAGATGTGTTCTTAACAGATGAGAGAATAATTGGGCAGATACTTGAAACAATTGAAGCAGGTATTTCAGATTTCCTTAACACAATCAATGCGTGTAATGAATACTACACTGTAATCAGATATAAGATTATGTTTCGGATATACTTTTTTGTACGCGACAAGTTGAACTTATGATACAAGCAATTATCAATGATACAATCAATTATTCGAGTAAAGGAGAGACAATAAGTTACTATAGGGAACGCCACACACATAAGATAGTGCCTCCCCACACCGACCTCCGAAAAATCAACAATTCATAAAAGATAAGACACATGGGGATGCTCAATGGTGCATAAGTAAGAGAAAAGAGGCGCAAGGAATGGCCTGTCCGACCATAAGAAATAACTAGGAGAATCAAAGAAGACAACAGTGGGGGGGGGGGGGGGGGGTTAATGGATGGAAAAGATCACAGGACAAGTCAAAACAGTTGGCAACAATAGGCCGAAACTGGGCAGAAAATAACATGAACACTATATAAAGTGAAATAAATTTGTAAGTACATGGAAGTGTACATGTAAAATATATGCCAGTGTTTATTGATGGATGTACACTTTGTATGAAATATTTCCTGTCTAACTTCTTAATTCATTTCTTTCTACATGAAATGGCTGACATAGCACACAATTACTTGTGTACGAATAATACTTAGTTCTGTAGTAGCCTTGGCTATTTTGCACTGTGTATGTAACAATTAATAGAACGTGTGACGTGTAACAATGTGTTTGTTTGTTTCAGGCGTTATGACAAACTCGTCTCTTATAACAAGTTCCATGTTAGTACTATTGCATCACCCTGAATGTCAGACCAAGATACAGGAAGAATTAGACCGTGTGATTGGTCAGGGAAGAATGCCGGAATATGCCGACCGCAGAAACTGTCCGTATATGATGGCATTTGAAAGGGAGGTGCATCGCTACATAAATGTTCTACCTCTACTTTTACCACACATGTGTAATGAAGACATATCGTTCGAAGGCTACCATATAGAAAAGAATAGCTTGGTATTATACATTTTTAGCCGGGTGTTAATTGAGACAAATTCCTGAATGCATAAAAGTCATCTTTGCATTTAGATGGCATTGTGTTTGATCAGAATGCGTTTTTACATAATTGTTCATACATATATAGATATGTAGCTGTTGTATTTAAATTGAATTGTTGGCAATATGTGTTTTTTATCGACGTTATGAAGGCATTATCTTTGTTGTTATTGTATGCAAAATACGCTTTCATTTTTTCACATTTCCTCGCTTTAACGATGCACAGTCCTCTAAACGAATACTGCAAAAAAACGTTTACCATTCTAGATATACATACGATATTAATTTTCAAATTTTATAACCGCAATTTTTTCAAAAGTTTGAAATCAAGCGAACGTTTTAAACATGTATCTTTTTAAAAGATAATATGAATAAAATTATTAGCTAATACACTGATACCAAAACTATTTTATTGACAAACCTAATTTAGTATTTGACCCGTGATTTTAAAACTATGTATATTTAATAATTATTGTGTATATGATCAAATTATATATGACCAATTTTGTTCATTGCAGACTGTAGCAAACACTTGGTTCATTCATCATGACGAGAAAGTCTGGGGTGACCCTTGGAACTTCAGACCTGAGAGATTTCTGGACGAACGTGGCGAGATCTTGGGATTCGAGCACATATTAATGAAAAGGTAACAAACATAGTAATTAACAAATAAAAATATTATATGAAGTTGTGATTATAGCTCTAATCGAACTTTATTGTTTAGATTTATACTTGAAATTATTATTTTGTTACAGGTCCCATTCACAAGTCAATGCCTACAAAATGCATATATTTACGATATGAAGCTACCTAAAATACTAATGGAACATTTACATATTTGACAACATCAAAGTTGCGCTATAACATTCTGATAAACTGTACTAACGTTTGCAAACAATTTACAACTTATCGATTTTACAGACAGTTTACCATATCTGCAACCTATTTCAGCGTTATAGGATTTGGGACGGGAGAACGACGATGTACCGGTGAAACGTTTGCCAAGACGCGATACTTCTTGTACATGGCAACTCTATTGCAAAGTTACCGCTTTGAAACTCCTGAAGGAATCAAACAGAGAAGCTGCGATCCTCGCAGTGTTGAAGACTTTGAGGTCAAGCTTACTATAAGGGCGAAACCATTCATGGTGCGAGCTGTCGAACGATGAAACCCAAGCAATGAGCTTCAATATCTTTCATTTCGATTTGAGCAATCGATGTTTTCTCATACATGTACACACTAATCTTGTCTATGTATATACTTATGTATCTGCTTTTGTGGTGAACATGAACTTTGTATGAGGACTTTCTACCTCGACTTCTTTATTCATTGTTCATAATATTGTCTTTGTCTATGTCATTCAAGCCAATAAAAGCTCATTTGTTTTGAAAAGAGCTATTGTCGTACCTTGATCGTCGTACGCTTGCGTCTGCATCCACAAAAAATGTAGATCTTTCGCTTAACTCTGTTTCTGTATTAGAATGAGGCCAATTAATAAAGTATCTCACAGACGATCGTCTGCATCCGCTTGTGGTGCGCTTGTTTTTATGTAACCTTTATGTTTTGGCATTTTGTCAAAATGATTCGAGATTTTAGTTTGTTGATTGCGTATTCAGATATATATCAAGTATACGAGTATATTCGGAAACATATTATGGTAATTTTCATTACATAAACAGTATATCACATTACATACACTAGCTGATACTTGTGACGTTTGTAGCCATATTAAACCAGGTGAACTTGAGACAGATGTTAGACTTGTTATTGCATGAAACTGTTAACTTGATTACTATGCTTAATAAAGTTAGATCATGTAAACGCAAAAAAGATGTTTGTGGTTTTTGTATGTTAGCTTGAGCTATAAGAATGATAATCCTACCAACCGACACAACTACGCTACATTTTCAGTAATGTCGAGCATGGTGGACCCGTGATGTCCCGTTGTATACCTGCTCGTACGCAAACCATACCGGAATATTTACCACAATTAATGCTCAACATTACAAGATAATGAACGGTGATAGGCTTTGATGTAGACACCATCGTCCAATGTTTCTTTCTGATCTCGTTTGTTTTTCAAACAACCAGGCCAAACACAACTTAATTCGGAAATGTATTTCATGACAATTGTGATTGATCTACCAGTTTTATTCAAATACAGATGGGTAATAAAGGGTGTAATTAATTATTATGGGAGAATAAATTATCGTAATTCAGTTCTGTGCATACCATATGCATACCAATGAGGTCATACATTATTTATTCTAACAAACCAAGTGTCGATAAAACAAGAAATATCTTTATAAACGATGACTTATGCATTGCCACCATTTAATTAAAAATATATTATGAAATAAATAAAATATATGCATTTTTATACCTATATGTATGACCGACCGGCGCAGTCCAGATATTTCAGTAAGTGTTTTCTTAACATCATGCGGACAATCGCTAGAATGAAAGACTGAATATCGCTAGAATTGCAGGCGAAATATCACTAGAATTACATACTGAATATCACAAGAATTACAGGCGGAATATCGCTAGAATTACAGGCTAAATATCGCTAGAATTTTAGGCTGAATATCACTATAATTACAGGCGGAATATTGCTAGAATTACAGGCTGAATATTGCTAAATTTACAGGCGGAATATTGCTAGATTTACAGGCTGAATATCGCTAGATTTACAGGCTGAATATCGCTCGAATTACAGGCTGAATATCGCTAGAATTACAGGCTGAATATCACTAGATTTACAGGCGGAATATTGCTAGATTTACAGACTGAATATCGTTAAAATTACAGGCTGAATATTGCTAGAATTACAGGCGGAATATTGCTAGATTTACAGGCTGAATATCACTAGAATTACAGGCTGAATATCGTTAGATTTACAGGCTGAATATTACTAGAATTACAGGCGGAATATTGCTAGATTTACAGGCTGAATATCGCTTGAATTACAGGCTAAATATTGCTAGAATTACAGGCGCTTACCCTCGTCAGAATCACATGAATCAACTTATTTCAGTTCCACAAAATTTGCATGCCTTATCAGTGCAGTCAGATTATTTTCATATGAATACTGCCTGTTCTATGAATGGTTCGCTGTGGTAATATTTCCTACATACTGTATTCTGTATCCCGAAGCAGGATAAGCCTAATTGTCATGTGCTATATTAAAGGATACTGTTGCTTTAACATTATCTTAAAGGTGTGGCCTACATCCTACCTTATATGCATTTCTGTACAATTTGTAAGCTATTTTGATAGAAGAAACTATTGTAAACGTTATAGTCTCAGAAATTGCATTATAATGCAGATAAATTGGACGCAATGGCTTCACAATCCTTCATTGTATTCAGTAATGTCATGCATGGTGGACACGTGATATGCCGGTATAAATCTGCTTGTATACCAACAATAGCTAACCGGAATGATTACCACCATGCTTACTCTGTATTCAAGCGTTGAATATTTGTAGAAGGGTGTTACGCTTTGATGTAGTCATTATCTTCCAATCTAAACATTCTGAACTCTTATCCAACATCCAGGCGAATACAAAGCTCATCGTTCAGCTCATTCAGTCTATTATTTAATGGACATTGTGATTGATGTAACAGTTTGAGTATGACAGATGAGGTACATATGATGTTATGTGCATACCTCTGAGTAATCAGTAAGCGTGCATCATTAACTAAATTAATTTAAGAATTCATTAACTTGTGCGATGTATCTCAAGTCAATAATTTAAGTCGTGACACAATAATTTTGTTTTTATTGGGCTTTTATTAATGTTAAGGCATAACAGATGCGCAGTGATTGTAGGTTTTTTCCATGAAATAATCATGTACTGATACAAATAATTATCAACAAGTGTTTGTTTTTGTCGATAATTACAGTGACGTTTTTTTATTTAATGTGTAGTGGTTCCTTTAACAAAATGCTTTCTAAATATTTTGAAGTAAACAACATTATTTGTTTATAAATTAATTGCTATGAAATTGGTAAATTTTGGCAATTTTTAATTGATCGCCACATTTAACAACGTTAAAACACTGTCTGGTTTCACAAAAGAAGTTTTGTTGTGGTTAACATTGATCTTTTTTGTAATTTTTTATTGCATGGAAAACACATTAAGTACTTATATAAATGTAATAAAATGAATGTCACCATCAACCGACATAAGTTTGAATAAAACGCAATTAGCTTAATTAAAAAGATGTTTATGTTCTGTTCTTAAGTATTATTGTGTCACATCTGGTCAAACGTATACGTACGTTCAGTTATTATATTTTACAAGCAGTTAATATTTGAATAAGTTGATCTGCCATTGCCACTCAATAAAATTAAGATTCATGTCCTCTATTATTTATTTCTGTTACATATATGGAATCTTTCATAAGGGAATTATTACACTTCCAGTAGGAATTACCTTTTTAAACTTAATTTATTCTAGAGATAATGTAATTAGTAAATGGTCGATTCCATATCCAGGCAAGATTTCAGTATTCCCCATTTTCGTTAGGTTAATATTTCTGTCCAGTTATTAGACGCTTTAACGAGTATTCCAGCTAGAGAGCATTTAATACACCTTGATTAAACATTATCCATGTTAAAATGGAAAGGCGATTTGTCGTTTAACAAATATCCATTAAAATCTTTGTTTTATTTGCTTCGTTTACAAAAATTATTTTGGAGGGAGGGGGGGGGGGCTTGAAACCTGAAACAAACATAATTATTTTGTCCTCAATCATAATTGTTTATAAAAAAATAACATGTAGGGTAATACTGTTTAATGTATAAAATGTGTACTGATTGCTGCAGAAATACTTTGATATTATAGGTGCATTGTATTTGTATTCAAAAGCTGTTTATGACATTTTTTCCCAAAGATGTCCTTTGTTTTAATTAATTTAAATCAATAATGTATATCTTCATTTCTCACACAATATTATTACAAGGTTAATATTTGCAAAAAGATTTTTGTGATATTACTTCACTTTTTTTCTAAATATTCCCTTGAAATATTTTTCAATAATTATTTTGCTACACTTGTTCCTGCGACATTGATGCCTTGCATCAATTTTCTCTTGTTCATAATTAGTCAATGTAGTTGTAGTTGGATGATCTGATAAATATTTATCCTGCATACGTAATGTCACTGAAGGATTTTACGGAAAGTGCGACAATGTCAAAAGGAATAATTTTGTAAACAACTTCTGATGTATTTTACAGGCGTTTATTCAAAGACTATTGTAAAGTATTGATAACTATCAACCAGTGAGTGCAACACATAACAAACATGTTTTTCTTACACACGTGTGTATCATAGTAGTTGTGGTTTAATTTAGACAAACATACAAATGTAAGAGCCGATGACCGCGTGATATAGGTTGAGCCTAAAAGTCGATCGACAGTGGTCGTGCTGTGAAACATGAAATATGTGAGGATAGAATCACGTTACTAACTAGTGATTGAAATTAAATTATCAAAACATGACAACACAATTGTTTAGGACTAATTGTAACCAGCGCGCGTAACCGGAAACGTCTCCTATAACATGTTATTGGCACGCAATGTGCTCACTGTTTGCAAAAGAGAAAGAATAAGTTGCTACAAAAACAACAATCCACAAAACATAAGGCACTTGAGGAGGTTCAATGGTACATACGTAAGGGGACAGAGGCGCAAGGAATAGCCTGGCCGACCATATAGAAGAACTAGGGGAATCAAAGAGGACAAAGAGTGGGGCAAGCAATAGCACGAAATTGGGCAGAAATTAACATGAACACTATATTAAGTGAAATAATTGCACAAGGGAAAGGGAACTATAACGTACATTTAAAACACAAAAAGAAATACAGCGAATTACAGCATTGGAACTGTCAGTAGCTTTACTGGGGGTTGCAGACACATTTTGCCTCACCTCAATGGAACTTATACCTTCATTATATGTTATAGAGAGCCGTAAAGAAATAGTCTTGGCACATATACACCTGCGACCTCCGTCTTAAACCCATTCAAGTATTATACACATTATACACTGTGTTGCTGCACCGACACATGACAGATCATAGTGTAGCTGTCAAATTTGATTTACAATCCATACATATGTACATTGATGATACTTAAATAAACATTATTACAATACAATAAGGCTTCCAAAATATGTTTCCGAATATATACAATACATACTTGATATAAATCTGAATACGCAAACAACTAAAATCTTTAATCGTTTTGAAAACATGTCAAATAAACCGGAGTGTCGAACACTCAATTATGTAAAAAGTATGTTAAACTAAGTAATCACCAGAGCGCTAAAATAGGGTTACATTGCAAGAAAACATTACTTAAACGCACCGCAAACGGTCGTCTGTGCGTTTCGTTACTATATTTTTTCTTCAGAAATAGTGTTTATCGCCAGATTTAGCATTTTTGTGGATGCAGACACAAACGTGCGACAATAAAGGTAGATAATATTATAAACAACGAATAAAATCGTCGAGCTGGAAATTCCTCATACAAAGTTATCTTCCACCACAAAAGCAGATACACATATATATAAACAAGATTAGTGTGTACAGTAATGAGAAAAAATCGATTTCTCAGGATATTGAAGCTCATTGCTTGGTATTCATCGCTGGACAGCTCGCACCATAAAATGTTTTGCCCTCATTGTAAGCTTAACCTCAAAATCGTCAACACTGCGCGGATCGCAGCTCCTCTGTTTGACTCCTTCTGGAGTTTCAAAGCGGTAACTTTGCAGCATAGTTGTGATATACAAGAAAAATACCGTCTTAGCGAACGTTTCCCCAGTACATCGGCGGTCTCCTGTCCCAAATCCTATAACACTGAAATGTTTAAGATATGGTCACATTTCTGTAAAATCTATATATGTATAATAAATTAATTGTAGACTTTGGTAAAATTTATCAAAATGTTTCAGCAAAGCTTTTATATTATTAAATATGTAAATGTTGAATTTATATCGTAGGGTGATTCATATTATAAATATCTGTTTTTTCGAGGCATTGTCTAGTGAATGTGATGTTCCGTTACAAATTAATCCTTTATGGTATAAATCCAAACAATAAAGTTCGAGTAGAGTAATATTCATGGCTTCCGATAATAAATAGATTTATGCGTGTCTATGTATGTTACCTTTTCATCAATACATGCTCGAATGGTAAGATCTCGCCATGTTCGTCCAAATATCTCTCAGGTCTGAAGTTCCAAGGATCACCCCAAATGTTCTCATCATGATGAATGTACCAAGTGTTTGCTACAAACTGCAATGAACACAATTTATCTGATACAATTTGATACGATACGCAATCATTATTTCATGCAAATATTTTTCAAATCTCAGGTCAACTACACAATTTGTTTACTGATAAATGTTGGTATCTGTGTATTTGCTGATAAATTCCTTAAATTAAGACTTATGATATCAAAAAAATAGTTAAAACGTTCGCTGTATTTCAAACTTGTGATAAATTACGGTAAAAAAGTTCTAACATGTATATCTTGAATGGTAAACACTTTACACAGTCTTCATATAAAGTTGTATCGTTAACAGGAGGAAAATTTGGAAGTCAAATATATTGTTCAAAATATCCAACAAAGACAATTCTTTTATGTCATTTTATAAAACAAAACATTGCCATTAATTCTATTAAATAAAGGAGTCGCAGATATTTGTATTTAAGAACAATTTCGTATAAGCGCATTTTGATAAAACATAATAACACAAACATTACGTTCATTAATTTAGGCATTGCATTGTCTGATGTATGTGGCGTTCCCTATAACGACTAAGGCTCTGTTACATGAACCCGCTTAATAAAAATCATACCGCGGTATTCTTTTTCATATGGTAGCCTTCGAACACTATGTCTTCATTGCAGACATGTGGGAACAGTAACGGTAGGACAGGTATGTAGCGATGAACCTCCCTTTCAAATGCCATTATATACGCACAATTTCTGCGGTCAGCATATTCCGGCATTCTTCCCTCACCAATAACACGATCTATTTCTTCATGTATCTTAGCCTGACATTCTGGGTGATGTAGAAGTACTAACATGGAACTTGTTATAATAGATGAATTCGTTAACACGCCTGAAACAAACAGACACATTGTTACACATCAAATTTCCATAGATTGTTAGTGCAAAATAACCAAGGGTATACCAGAGTAAGTTTTGTTCGTAAACAAATAATTTTGTGCTAGTATGTCAAGTCATTTAATGTAGAAAAGAATGAATAAAGACGAGTATGCAATACCCAAAAAGCACTAGAATATATTGTACATGCAGACTTACTTCAATAAGTAATTGTTTTATTGATAATTGTTTTAATCATAATTCAATCTGACCAAAATAATTGTATCCGGAACATGATCTTATTTCTCTGATTACAATTTGGTATTCGATACACGTATTTATTAAGAAAACGACAATACCTGCTTCAATTGTTTCACTTATCTGCCCAATTATTCTCTCATCTGTAAAGAACACATCTCCTCCGGTTGATTGTTGCTTTCTCTGTTGTTCCAAATAAAAATGTACAAGTCCTTCATTGTTTCCTTCATAATGGTCTTTCTGAATTTTAAAAAAGAAATACAAAAGTATTAATGTATACTACAAATCATCCCGAATGAGTAGTATTTATCTAAATATGTTTAAAAAGCCAATTCGGCACAGTCGGTCGATCGAACAAATATTCACTTGAAAGTCGACAGTTCCAATATTCTGACTAGGCGATAGTCCACGATGCTACAGCTAATACTGAATGGTAGTTGTAGACATATCTTTAATTTCTTTTTGTTGACACATCAGTATACATTGTAACACAGTCGCTAAATACATGCATATACATTTCTAAGTGTAATATTTTTTCATACAGGGAAAACTAAGCTGGCGAAAACAAGTAATTTCTGTCTAGACGGCATCCATTCAAGTATTACCGAAGTACTGCTTGAAAGGAGAGTTAACAAACATACCCACATCACTGTCAAGATCTATTATCTTGTAAGCATAACAACCTTGTAAGGTAATTATAGGCTACAGAACACATCACGTTGCAAAAAAGAAGTTTAGTAGATATTAAAGTCTGTAAAGCCAGTCAACGTTTATAGATGAGACAAAACAAATACACTACATGAGATCAAATTTTGTCAGTTATAGTACTATCGTACCCGAATTGAATTAAAGTACTTCTCAATCATTTGTCTGTTTGCAGCCACGGCGACACGAAATGTTTTTCCAATTTTGGTCATCGGTAAAAATCGTAGAGTAGGAAAGGTTGACAATAGGAGCTCCACACCAGGCGCTAAGAAGAAGTCCACGGCTGCGGCCTTCTGCCAGAACAAGTTTTGATCTTGATGGCCGTCTGGTATCGTTTCCCCAACAAGCTAACAATAAAATATATAGCCAAAATAAATCAACAATTACGAAAAATCAAAATAATAAACTTTGGAAATGAAAATGTAAGTAAAAATATAAGTCATGCCACTGGGGCAATTGAAATGTATTTCGACAATTCTTAGCGGCAATTACAGTGGATGCGATTGTGATTGATTTAGTTCGAACAATATGTTAGATGAATCGAGGAAAAACTTATTAGTCATGTCACTTATGATTGCTTTCTGAATTACTTACAATATTGACGCAAAATTCAGGGAAGTACATTATCAAATCCAGCTGAAAGCGGGATTCTGACTCACGACCTTCAGATCAGAAATCATGCACTTGACGCCTCGACGATTACGCCTCCGTTTTGTAATACATGTAATATAATATTGGAATGATGTCCCGTTGACGATATCTAATTGCTCAAGTCAATGATACAGGTACTGGTTACATTTGACAAATACAAGCTGGCTAGAAGAAACTGAGTCTACGACAAAACGCTTTGAAACTAGTTTTGACATTTGTTACAATGAAAAATTAATTATCTTTAAATTATTGATAAAGCATACTTTCTTAAAATTCGATATTAATAACATGCAAATTACTTCTTACAAATAGAGATATAACATTTGCCAGAGATCTCTGTATGAAGTCAACAAAGTCAAATCCCTTTGATTCCATGCTGTCAATTTTACTCCGAACATTGCTCACTTCTATGAGTACTTTATCGGCCAAATTATTAATTCCAGTTCCATACGTGTGTAGAGCCTTCATGAAAGTCTTTCTCATATGTTTATACTTGTAATCGCTAGCGGAAGGTTTCAAAATAACAGAGTCATAGTCAAATCGAAAATGTGAGCCATAGAATGTTGGTGCCCTGTCATTAAAATATTTTGCATACTCATTAGTACAATATGCTTTCCTTAATAAAGTCTCTGAATTGATAACCACCACATTTATCGCCTAAATTTCTAAACAGAATATTTCCCCATAACGCTTAGACCATTCCTCGAACTTGAACATGGTGTTTGGTACAGTTAATTCCAATGCCTGGCCAATCAATGGTAATCCAGGATGTTTTGGAATCGGCTTCCCTACAGCAATTCGCTCTTTTCTTCTCAGATATTTCAGAGTAACTGTAAGAACAAGAGTGGCTACTATAATTACGGCAAACAGAAACATTGTTTAATTCATCAATAAACAAACAAACAAACAAACAAACAGTAACAATTTCGTCTATAAACCATATGAAGAAGACGAGTCGGATTTATATATCTGTTGAACGACGTAAATAAACGCACTGGTGCACTTTGTTTAAAAGTAAATATATTTACATATATTTGCCTTCAAAAATTACAATGCATCATTATTAACCATCGTAAATTAAAACAATTTTTCTTGCATGATTTTAATTACAAGATGCGTTTTTATCTGTTTTTGTCATTTATATTTGATCTTGCGAAATCGTTCGTTCTTGTGCCATATATACAGAATGAATGTTTGATTGAACTGGAACAATGACATATTTTACTTAAAGTTATCGCCGCAGTTTATTGTTATTTGCCACATTTGTAATATGTTTGCATATTTCTCCAAGTCGCTAACGGTGAAAGTTGGCGAAAATAGATGTTAAAAATCATGACAAGAGGTCGGTAAACGACACGTTCGGTGTGTTGCGGTCTTTGGACATATAACGCCTAATTAAATCAGATACCAGATATTAATGTGTGGCCTAAAATCGTATCAATTTGATGCTTTTTTAACTTATTAATATACCCATGATCCATTACGACACTATATAGGGACCACAACGGTTCAGAATTAAACAAATAGCATCGAAAATGACCTTATATATCCTGCTTTTTATAAAAAGCATCCGTTTGTCAATAATAATTGTGTATGAAAAATATATATTAACTTTTACCTTCACATCGATTAATATATGCAAGATATTCAGACTTTGATATGTACGCTCATCTTAAACACACGATGTGGGATCTACATGGTCGAAATTAGCATTTATTTCGAAATATTTTGCTTTTAAAACAACATGTTTTCCTGGATGGGAACTCTTCTGTTTGACTGAGACGTAGCTATGAAACATAGGTTTAAAATATCTTACAAGAAAAAATTGATGCCAGGCATCAATGTCGCGGGAAAATGTTTAGCAAAATAATGTATTTGAATCAAATATGTAAAAAAAATAAAACAAAAGTGACGTAATAACACAAGCATAATTTTGCAAATATAGAACATGCAATAATACCGGGTTTAGAAAGGACATATATTCATTATTGATAACAACAAAGGGCAAAATTATATTTTTCTTTTGGAAAAAAGTCATTAACAACCTTTAATATAAATGCAATGTACATAAGATGAAAATACATTCAACATTCGAAAATTATTATCTTTATTTTATTCCAATGCATACTTGTCTCAGTTTTAGAGATGGTGTTAAATTGGAAATATAACAGTCAGGCTAACTTCTGTAGGGATATAAATAGTCTGTCTATGCCTCAGTTTTGGACAATAATACACAAAATAACATCAATTGTTAGATCCAAAAGAAATGCTCCATAACATCACAGAGGTGCACCATAATTAGCAACAGGTAATGAACATGTTATTCAGGGTTTGCCCACATCGGCGGTAAACAACTGCATACGCAGCTTCGAACAACCGAAGAGTAAAAAATAATTTTCCTAAGGTTACGCACGCGCTCGGAAATACCGATTGCAACAAATAATTTTTGCACACGCTCGTGTAAACGTTAAGCACGGCCAAACGGATCAACTGTGTATATCTGTTCAGGGAATATATATTTTAGCACATGATTTAAATCGAGAGAAAAAATACAAAAAAAGTTACCTTTTCACTGAACTGTAAACATTGTCATATAACTTGTTTGCATAATAAGGTTTTTGAAACTCTATTTTGGTTGCTTTTATTCTGTACAACTTCGCATTTTAAATACTTTAAACAGCAACCGCACCTTCCATGAACAAATGAAGAAAATGATTGTAATAAAAAATCCGGTGACTAAATAGAAGTTATGACAAATGTTCGAAGAATGGGGTTGTATTTGTAATTCGTTTTGTACAACGACATATTCGTTCCGATTGTGACGAATCCGCACATTTTTTAATTTGTTATAATGAAGATATCTGGATCCGAAACCGACTCGGAATATCTGGTCACCAACGCGCATTTTTCTGTTTTGTTACTTTTTGACATAATGACCTAATTCTGACCATTTTCCCCATCGGTTATTTTGATAGAAAAGTAAACAGCAGATATAGTTTTACGCATATTACTGTCTAGAAACGCACATTTCGGTGATTTATTTGTTATACATTAGTACTTATTATATAATACTTGTTCTAATGTTCTCTTCATGGTGGGAAATGCAGAAGGTGCATTTGTGTATTTTCCCGTTCGCCCGCCCTTCCGAAATCGCAAACATTGTGTATCATATTTCATGCAAAAATAAACAACATGTTCTACTACATTCTAAAGATATCTGGAAAACATTTCATCATGTTAACTATTAAACTGTTAAAAAATGTTTTTTATAAGAATTTGTAAAATATAGTTTGAAACAAAAACACATGAATAGAACGAAAATAAACTGTATGGAGATGTTTTGTGCAACACGGGTTGAAATAGAAGTCAGACATGCGTTTGAACGATCCGTCATTTACATTTTCAACAATATAATGGATCTATTCCAAATCATTAGCATTTAAATATTTTGAAATATATCGTCCTTTTAATAAGGAATAACGACGAACATGAAAGCAACGTACGCTAATTTGAGTGTATAACGCATGGACAATCGAAGAGTCATCATTTTATTTTATAGCTAACAGTTTCCGAATATAGCTTATTTATTTAATCGTGAAAAGTAAAACTATTTATATGCGCTTTAAAGTATTATAGATCAGTTATCAAATGATACTAACTTGTTAATTGGACGACTTAAAAGCATTCATTTATAAATATATGATTACTTTTTAAATTCTAAATTACATGCACGTCGATTGATCCCTCTGAAAAACATATTTCAGTAGGCGAAACAAATCACTTCAATTACTGTCACTATTGGAGCATTGATGTGTTTAGCACTATTTTAAAATAGATTGTCCTTTCTGAAAACCTTGGGGGGTAAGTGGGTAAATGGCGGCAGTCGTAATTTATACATGCAATGGTTTAGGTCTAATAAATTTAGATCATCGGTAAAATAAGTATGTTAATCAGTTTATTACTGGTCTGATTTGTAAGACAATTTATTTGTTTCACTGCACCTTCTAATACCTTGTCAGTCCCTTATATTTTATTGTTATCTATTCTATGCAGATAGGGGTATGATTAACAGACCACTTCTACTAGTAGGCAAGTTGTATATAGAGTTGAATATCCCTGAACACTATGCACGTGTATTATCCTCATTTCATCCAGTCAGCTTGTACTAGAATGTAATGTTTTTGTATGTATATATCTTAGCCTCTTATAAGTCTTATATAAAATTGTCACATCCATAAGTGAGTACTTGTGTTTGTACTATGTACCTTCGTACCAGAGGGAATTTAAATTTTCCAAACTTTCTGCAAATTTCTTGATGTAGTTCTTAACGGTGGTACCCGAGTCATTAACAAATAAATTCATTTACTCAGAATTGTGTATTTTACATGTAACTGTAACAGTCTAATCAACTGAACTATTTTTCAAACATGCAGGTCTTCGTACGTGAGCAATTTTTCACTGCTGTTTTAGTGACACTTTGAAACCAACATCATAAGCTTTTATGATGTCTATGTCCCCACATATTTTGTCCCCACAATGGCGGTTCGGTATATGTACGTGCATGCTTAGGCATATACATACATACAAAATCCACTATTACAAACGCACTTGGGCACAAGACAAACATAACTGATGGGTGAAAATAGGGGAACCGCATTGAAACGGTCCATGAAAAATGTCTCTAGGTGTTCAAACCACTTTATTAAGCGTACACTTGTGGAAGAAACAAACATACACATAATGATGTTTATACAATAACGGAATCACAAGTTATCGTTCCTATGTCACCATGTCATTGTTATCAGTATTTTCTCTCTTTTCAAATGATTCATATGTGTTGTGTATTTCTCCTTAGTTGTCCTTAATGGTCGGTCATGCCATTCCTTGCGCCCATGTACCATTGCGTATTTACCATTGCACCTCCTTAGATGCCTGATGTTTTATGGACTGGTTTTTTTTCGGAGGTCTGTGTTGGTAGGCATTGTCTTATGTCTGTGGCGTTCCCTGCAGCGACTTATTCTCTTTTGATATGGAACAGATAAATACAGTTGCTTTGATGTAAATCGTATTGCACTTTTACAGGCAGTGCATAACTCATCTTCTTTACAACCATACATCTTGAAACAAGTCACCGACATAGTCTTAGCTACGTATTCTCTCTCTTTGATCATGTATCACCGGAATATGTTCATCTTTATTAACCTTGTTTGTCCTTGACACATAATGTTTCACTAGAAAGAAGAACATTCACTCGTCATGTTCGTCTTATCTTGATGCACTGGCTGTCTTTATTCTGATTTTGATAAACGAGGCATTTACTGTTAAGAAATAGGCGAAACATTGTATAATTTATGGTGTGGCGCAAACTATTTGATACATTGAAGGAGTATACATATGTACGTATTAATGACACATTAAAATTAACGCAGCACTAACAATATGTTCAATACATGCAACTTGTAAATAGTGAACTTGTTACTAACACACACATCGTAATAAGCATGGAAATTGCAAAATGGAAAATGAGTGCAAACTGTCCCACATGATACTGTAAATCACTTTACTTTCGCGACAACGTAATTTTCGCGTACATTCGCGAATCCGATGACTCGCCAATTAAACATTCTTGCGAAAATATGCTTGTGGGGAATAAAAGCATGCATGTACGAATTTGATGCATATCCGAAATTGTGTATAATAAGCCATGTGAGTGCATTACGATTTGATTTGTACAAAGATGTTCAAACAACAACACAAACCGTTTCCGTCAATCTTATATTCGCGACGTAGGAAAGACGCGAATTCATCCTTTCGCGGACAACTTGTGGGCAAGACTTTCGCGAAAAGTTAATGTCGTGAAAATAAAGTGATTTACAGTAGAAGTGCCGGAGATTATGAGTATTTACTAAAAAGAAACCAACAGTTAACACGACACACATACTCGTCACCCTTGAGTAAACAATACAGAACATATGTACAACTGTGGCTACTCCAATTCCTTGTGCAATAAAGTAGGTATTGGTTTTGATAAAGTGATTGTTTGTGATAAAGGAAGTTTCCTGAAATAAACATGGTCCAATTTGACTGCTATCCTCCCAAATGGAGAGTTAGAACGCGTGACCTCTGATCCGAAGGTCATGAGTTCGAGTCAAATAGAGGTGTTTGATCAAGAATTTCACATTCCCTAAATTTAGTGCGACTATTGGTTAGTAACACAGAAAGTAGTCACTGCGAATGAATATAAAACGTTGTAAAAACTTTTTTCACAATCGATGCAAAGTAAATAAGTTTAAACTAAGCTATCATAGTTGTAATCATGTAACGTAATGTCTGACCGACATGCGACAATGAATAAGTATCTTTACTGATAACAAAGTGGACGATGTGTACTAGTTCGTTGTTTTACACTTCATATGACCATCGCATTGTGTTGGACAGTTTACACTTAATGACAGTGTTAATGAACAGTGATTTTTTATATTTTCAACAGGGTTTTAAATCTAACTGATCCAACAAATTTAAAGATACTATTTAGTTGCTTAACGAATTTTAGAATCTTTTATTTGCGGTGCAGAAATGGATTATGAAAAGGAAAAGCTGATTCAGAATAAAGATATAAACGAAAATGGAACTAAACGGTTGCTATGGAAGTTTATTGTTCTGTCAACAGCTATGATTGTGTTCTTTATTGGAACTTTCACATTAACAAATGCACTGAATGAGTGGGTACAACATAAATTACAAACTGACTTATTTCCGAATATGACCTCCAGAAAAACAAATGCATCGGCATGTGGAGTCACCAACTCATCTGATCCAGTGTACAAGAATTACACGATTGTACAGCAAGACGCTGCACACTGGTCGATGTACTTCAGCATTGCATATCATATTCCGATGTTTTTTATGAATATGTTTTTGAACACTTACACAGACACATACGGACGGAAATTCATACTAATTATTTCAGTAACCGGAACTTGTATAAAGTGTTGTGTGATTACAGCCGTTATATATACAAACACTTCACTTTGGTATATAACTGCAGCATATGCCCTTGATGGGGCAATGGGCAGCCTATACGCAACACATGCAGGCTGTTTTGCATATGTGGCTGACTTAACTGCCAACCACAATCGTGTTTTTGGAATAGTGGGCCTGGAATCACTATCGATGATATCATCAATAGTTTCTGGGACATTGTCTGGGTACTTGATAGAAACTTTAAATCTAGGGTTTTCAAAGACCGCGTTCATGTGTGCTGCAACGTCACTGCTGGGATTAATCATGTTCATTTTTATATTACCAGAAAGCCTGCATAAAAGTAAAAGAACACCAGCAAAGCCGTTTTTAGGAACAGTACAACAAATGTTTCAATTTTACACAGGGTCCGAATTTAAAGGCGAGCGACTTGGATACATTATTTTGCTTTTTTCGTTTTGCTCGGCTATTATTAGTTCTGGAACTCGAACATCTTTGGAGCAACTATATCTCCTAGGCTTACCATTCTGTTGGGGACCAGCTAAGATTGGCACATTCTTAACAGCTAGAAATACTGCACAGGGTGTTGTCGGTGTGATTGTAATGAGACTTCTGCAGTTTTGCTTATCAAATGAGGCTATAGTTATTCTTGGACCAATTTCATGCACAGCTTCGTATATTATAGAAGGACTTGCAACAACCGAGTTTATGATATACATGGTGCCTGTGAGTGGTATTTTATCTTTTATAATGATACCACTAACTCGTGGCATTATGTCGGCAATCACTCACCCAAACAAACAAGGGGCTATGTTTTCTAGCATTGCATCTATTGAAGTTTTAAGCAGTATCACTGGGTTAGTAGTAGCAAATGAAATATATGCAGAGACATATGCTTTCATGCATGGATTTGTTTTCCTTGTATTGGCAGGAGTAAGTTTTGTTAATTGCCTTCTGCTAATAGCATACTATGTGTTAAAAAAGGTAAAATGAGATCACTTAGTTAAGACATTATAAGGCTCATACTAGTTGTATTAAATATTGATATGTAGATGGTGGAGATGACGCTAGTGACAAACCTTTATTCGGTCACTACCTTACATACTACTAACTTGAACTATGAATGCGTATACATGTATATCTTGATCCTTTTAGCTTAAATAATAATTTAACATGTTGCAAAATTTCCGTATTTTAATCAGCTGTAATAATGTTTTATCCATGATTTTGTAAGTTGCCTACGGCTTGATATTAAAATGTTTGCTTCATTGTTCAAACGCCAGACATTATTGCACAATATCGCATAAATAGATTGCATCAGAGAAACAACATCATTTTGCTTCAGTGTGTAGTGACAGTGCGTGCGTTAGTGCAAAAGATGTTCAGGAATCATCTGAACAATTAATTGAAATACCTAAAGGTTATTCAGCTCGTGATGTTTCCAATATTGACGACACGACTTATGTCATAGAACTCTTACAGACAATTCTTTAGTATTCGAAGAGGGAAGTGAAAGGGCGGGAAGAAGTCTAAGCATTGACTGACTGCATCACTGTGTGTGAATATGGAGAATGATTTGAACAACTATCGATGTTAGGTTAATCAACTGTACCAAGTTTTTTCAGAAACACATAAACAACTGAATTGTCTGTAGTATGGAAAGTTAACAAGAATAATTCCGTAAATGGACTTTTAATAAGTTGGTTAGGTTTTCAATGAAATAGAAGAATACTTACAGGAATATGGGGTTCGGTTGGACAACAACGCCACATATATACATCAAAGAATTAAGTTTGCCAACGTGGAAATGTTTTTTCTACCTAAACAATTAACTTCCAAGTTACAGCCCTAAGATCAATGTATAGTGCCAGATTCTCACAGCCGTTTCAAGTGTAATTCCTAAATTGACGAAAGTGATACCTAATCAGCATCGTCTGTGTTTTATAATATGAATGTGATCATTTGTCGCTTAACAAACTTCAATGTTGCAAATTTGAAAAAAGGACACTACTTTACATTTAATTTGTTACAAACAAGACATGTACAGCTTTTGAAGTCAAATTTGCTATTTGATCTTAGCTGTTTGATAAATTATTTATTATTCATTTCATTTGATACAAGTCGCTCTATGTTATGTGAATTAAAATTCAAAATAGTACTTTTTATTGTAATAATTTATACTCCATATATGGTAAAGAAGGAGCAATTGTCCGTAGCAGTTGTTGTCTCGTACTGGTTGGTAGCTGAGAACAACACGCATGGTACAATGAACTATATCAAACATATATGTTTTAATTAACAGGAGGGCAAATACTGCAGAAGCTTAACAAGAACAAAAAGGAATATATTGCTACATGCAGACCAAACGACCATCTGAGAGTCATTTTAGTTTTAAACTAAAAATGGTTAAGCCTCTGATTAAATAGGAGAGTACTTTGTCCTCACAGATAATATTCATTCTCATAAAACTAGGTTAAAGAAAATGGATATTTTTCTGTCCCACAACTTAAAGATTTTGGACTGAAATCCTTCTCATACATAGGATGTAGTCTCGAGAACAAGCTTCCCCCACTCATAAGGAATATATATATACAATTAGTGGGTTTAAGGTTGCCATTAAATGACACTTGGTAAGCAAGTATAGTTCCAAGTCATTTCATAAAGCAAAAGCAGTATTCTGTAATTCTCCTCTTTTATAGTTTTTACTTCGCATTATAATTAGCGAGTCACTGTTATTTCAAAATATAATTGTCTTTCAATATAATTGTCTGTGATAAAATTACAATGTTTGCTTGTGATAAAGTTTCAAGACTCTCTATGTCACACTATCCACGACCAGAGCTAAAATGGAATAAGAGATATTCTCTTTTTTGTGTAATCCTTAGTACGGATGTGTGTGGCATGTTTTTTTCATTATAAATGAGACATGTTTGTTCTTATTTACCATGTATATATATGCATCTTATACTGAAATAAATGTATCCAGCATGAAGAAAAGTCTTGACGTATTTCTCAACCACAAGTGTTGACTTGAATCCCACAATGTAAGTACTAAAGTAAGAACTCAATCGATTTTGAAAGGAGTCTTTTATGTACGTAAACACTTAAAATGACACATTAAAATTAACGCAGCACTAACAATATATTCAATACATGCAACTTGTAAATAGTGAACTTGTTACTAACACACAAATCGTAATAAGCATGGAAATTGCAAAATGGAAAATGAGTGCAAACTGTCCCACATGATACTGTAAATCACTTTACTTTCGCGACAACGTAATTTTCGCGTACATTCGCGAATCCGATGACTCGCCAATTAAAAATTCTTGCGAAAATATGCTTGTGGGGAAAAAAAGCATGCATGTACGAATTTGATGCATATCCGAAATTGTGTATAATAAGCCATGTGAGTGCATAACGATTTGATTTGTACAAAGATGTTCAAACAACAACACAAACCGTTTCCGTCAATCTTATATTCGCGACGTAGGAAAGACGCGAATTCATCCTTTTGCGGAAAACTTGTGGGCAAGACTTTCGCGAAAAGTTAATGTCGTGAAAAAAAAGTGATTTACAGTAGATGTGTCGGAGATTATGAGTAATGACTAAAAAGAAACCAACAGTTAACACGACACACATACTCGTCACCCTTGAGTAAACAATACAGAACATATGTACAACCGGGGCTACTCCAATTCCTTGTGCAATAAAGTAGGAATTGGTTTTGATAAAGTGATTGCTTGTGTTAAAGGAAGTTTCCTGAAATAAACAAGGTCAGATTTGACTTCTATCCTCCCAAATGGAGAGTTAGAGCGCGTGACACCCGATCCGAAGGTCGAGTTCGAGTCACATAGAGGTGTTTAATCAAGTATTTCACATTCACTAAATTTGATGCGACTATTGATTAGTATCACAGAAAGAAGTCACTGCGAATGAATATAAACGTTTTACAATTAATGAAAAGTAAATGAGTTAAACTAAGCTATCATAGTTGTGATCATGTAACTTAACGTCTGACCGACATGCGACATTGAATCAGTATCCTTACTGATAACGAAGTTGACGGTGTGTACTAGTTCGTTATTTTACACCTCATATGACCATCGCATTGTGTTGGACAGTTTACACTTAATGACAGTGTTAATGAACAGTGATGTTTAAATTTTCCCAAGGATTTTAAATCTATTTGATCCAACAAATTTAAAGATACTATTTACTTGCTTAACGAATTTTAGAATCTTTTGTTTGCGGTGCAGAAATGGATCATGAAAAGGAAAAACTGATTCAGAATAAAGATATAAACGAAAATGGAACTAACAGGTTGCTATGGAAGTATATTGTTCTGTCAACAGCCATGATTGTGTTCTTTATAGGATGTTTCACATTAACATATGAACTGAATGAGTGGGTACAACATAAATTACAAACTGACTTATTTCCGAATATGACCTCCAGAAAAACAAATGCATCGGCATGTGGAGTCACCAACTCATCTGATCCAGTGTACAAAAATTACACGATTGTACAGCAAGACGCTGCACACTGGTCGATGTACTTCAGCATTGCATATCATATTCCGATGTTCTTTATGAATATGTTTTTGAACACTTACACAGACACATACGGACGGAAATTCATACTAATTATTTCAGTAACCGGAACTTGCATAAAGTGTTGTGTGATTACAGCCGTTATATATACAAACACTTCACTTTGGTATATAACTGCAGCATATGCCCTTGATGGGGCAATGGGCAGCATATACGCAACATATGCAGGCTGTTTTGGATATGTGGCTGACTTAACTGGTGCCAACCACCACAATCGTGTTTTTGGAATAGTGGGCCTGGAATCACTATCGATGATAGCATCATTAGTTTCTGGGACATTGTCTGGGTACTTGATAGAAACTTTAAATCTAGGTTTTTCAAAGACCGCGTTCATGTGTGCTGCAACGTCACTACTGGGATTAATCATGTTCATTTTTCTAATACCAGAAAGCCTGCATAAAAGTAAAAGGACACCAGCGAAGCCGTTTTTAGGAACAGTACAACAAATGTTTCAATTTTACACAGGGTCCGAATTTAAAGGCAAGCGACTTGGGTACATTCTTTTGCTTTTATCATTTTGCTCGGCTATTGTTAGTTCTGGAAATCGAACATCTTTGGAGCAACTATATCTCCTAGGCTTACCATTCTGTTGGGGACCAGCTAAGATTGGCACATTCTTAACAGCTAGACATGCTGCACAGGGTGTAGTCGGTGTGATTGTGATGAGATTTCTGCAGTTTTGCTTATCAAATGAGGCTATAGTTATTCTTGGACCAATTTCATGCACAGCTTCGTATATTATAGAAGGACTTGCAACAACCGACTTTATGATATACATGGTGCCTGTGAGTGGTATTTTATCTTTTATAATGATACCACTAACTCGAGGCATTATGTCGGCCATCACTCACCCAAACCAACAAGGGGCTTTGTTTTCTAGCATTGCATCTATTGAAGTTTTAAGCAGTATCACTGGGTTAGTAGTAGCAAATGAAATATATGCAGAGACATATGCTTTCATGCATGGATTTGTTTTCCTTGTATTGGCAGGAGTAAGTTTTGTTAATTGTCTTCTGCTAATAGCATACTATGTGTTAAAAAAGGTAAAATGAGATCACTTAGTTAAGACATTATAAGGCTCATACTCTTGTTGTATTAAATATTGATATGTAGATGGTGGAGATGACGCTAGTGACAAACCTTTATTCGGTCACTACCTTACATATTACTAACTTGAACTATGTATGCGTATACATGTATATCTTGATCCTTTTAGCTTAAAAGATAATTTAACATGTTGCACAATTTCCGTATTTTAATCAGCTGTAATCATGTTTTATCCATGTTTTAAAATGTTCGCTTCATTGTTCAAACGCCAAACATTATTGCACAATGTCGTATAAATAAATTGCATCAGAGAAACAACATCATTTTGCTTCAGTATGTAGTGACAGTGCGTGCGTTAGTGCAAACGATATTCAGGATTGATCTTAACAATTAATTGAAATAATTAAAGGTTATTCCGCTCGTGATGTTTCTAATACTTACGACACAGACTTATGTCATAGAACTCTTACAGACAATTCTTTAGTATTCGAAGAGGGAAGTGAAAGGGCGGGAAGAAGTCTAAGCATTGACTGACTGCATCACTGTGTGTGAATATGGAGAATGATTTGAACAATTATCGATGCTAGGTAAATCAACTGTACCAAGGTTTTTCAGAAACACATAAAGAACTGAATTTTCTGTAGTATGGAAAGTTAACAAGAAGAATTCCGTAAATGGACTGTTAATGAGTTGGTTAGGTTGTTCAATGCAATAGAAGAATACTTACAGGAATATGGGGTTCAGTTGGACAACAACGCCACATATACACATCAAAGAATTAAGTTTTCCAATGTGGAAATGTTTTTTCTACCTAAACAATTAACTTCCAAGTTACAGCCCTAAGATCAATGTATAGTGCCAGAATCTCACAGCCGTTTCAAGTGTAATTCCTAAATTGACGAAAGTGATACCTAATCAGCATCGTCTGTGTTTTATAATATGAATGTGATCATTTGTCGCTTAACAAACTTCAATGTTGCAAATTTGAAAAAAGGACACTACTTTACATTTAATTTGTTACAAACAAGACATGTACAGCTTTTGAAGTCAAATTTGCTATTTGATCTAAGCTGTTTGATAAATTATTTATTATTCATTTCATTTGACACAAGTCGCTCTATGTTATGTGAATTAAATTTCAAAATAGTACTTTTTATTGTAATAATTTATACTCCATATATGGTAAAGAAGGAGCAATTGTCAGTAGCAGTTGTAGTCTCGTACTGGTTGGTATCTTATAACAACACGCATGGTACAATGAACTATATCAAACATATATGTTTTAATTAACAGAAGGTCAAATACTGCTGAAACTTAACAAGAACAAAAAGGAATATATTGCTACATGCAGACCAAACGACCAATTGAGAGTCATTTAAGTGTAACGTTACACTTAAGACTTTTATCATATAAATGTACATAATTGTGCTATGAAGGAAGGATCAAGTTGTTGCATGGAACGCCACAGTCACAAGACAATGCATCCACACATATTTCCCAGCGAAAAATCAGTGAACATAACATTAGAAGTTGATGAGGTGAAAGGGCAAACATCTAAGGGGATGGAAAATAAGGAATTGTAAGACGGATTATCAATAACAATTGAGAGTGCGAGGGAACAAACAGGGGGACACGGAATTGCTTTATTATTAGACATTTAAATGTTAGTTAGTGCTAGAGTTGAGATCGTCCTATAGAGTAATAGAAAACAAGAAAAATCTCTAATAAATAATCGGCGCAAATTGAAATAAGCAAAATTGACTGCAGTTTTATTGGTTAAGATTGTTAGTTATTGCACGAACACATTTTTATAGAATAATCTAATAAAGACGCCTTAATAAAGAATTCTTCTTCCTTTCATATATTCAAATATATTTAACAACAACAAAAGCATGCGTGATGTAAGTAGATCGTTACATGTTCAATGATAATGAGAGAATAAGTAGCTACAGGGAACGCCACAAACATAATACAGTGCCTCCCCACACAGACCTCCGGGAAAACAACAATCCATAAAACATGAGGCACTTCAGGAGTTTAAAGGGTACATACGTTACGGAACAGAGGCGCAAGGAATGGCATGGCAGACCATAAGGAATAATTAGAGTATCAATGTGGCTTCTCCTGTAGTTCGTATTCTCTCTCTCGTTTGAACACATTCAGCCTTTTGATGTGCATTTGTATTTCTGACACTTTCTAAATGCATTCCAAAACATTCGTTTAAGAAAGTAAACAAATTGATGTAATGTATGTATTATTTAACAATTATTATTAAATGATTCATATAGAATAGAAAAATGAGAGATTAATTTGTTGCAAGGAAAGCCATATACATAAGACAATACCTACTAATATAGATCCAAGGGAAACACCAGCGTACAAAACAGTAGATGCTGCAGGTGTTACATGTATGGGAATGGGGGAGCAAGGGATGTCCTGTCTACTATCAAAATAACGATGAATACTTAAGGGGAAGAACAAGGGGATGGGAAGATTGAATGAATGGAATACCCCATGGGAAAGCCACTAATCAAAAGGGTGAGTATTAAATAAAGTAAAGGAACCACATAAAGGGAAGGCGGACTTGACATACATCTAAAACATAAATAGAAATAATAACACACAACGATTTACAGCCTTGTTTTAGGTCGTACTTTATCGGTGCATTTTTAATTATTCACTACATTTGGAGAAGTCTTAAAGCTGCATAACACAAAACGTTTAAGAATTTATTTAGTTTTATTTCATAGTGGCAAGCAACGTAATGATTACAATATATACACAATGATTACATTATTATGAATAATCATGAATGCAAAATTATACAATAGCGTTCATGGACCAGTTTCCAGTATCAATATGATTGCCATTTTACGCGTACGAATATGTTTTAAAATACGTAAACACATTTAACTTGGAACCAAATTAATCACCGTGAAACCATGAATACTGAATGTAACAAAATTGTACATACAATTAGTACAACTGAATACAACGTGAAAAACAAAAAAATAAAATTATGCAACAATCCGGTACCAAGTATATAATACCGAAAGAGGACCACCCAAGGATCACTCCTGTGAAGTTTGGACAAAATCCATACAGTTGTATAGGATATGTTGTTTAAAGAAAATGTTGACGGACAACAAACATCCAACTTCGTGCTCAGTAGAGCTAAAACCAACATATCTACAGAACACGACACGAAGCAGTCCTATCCTGTTCAAACATGCTTTACTGATATGAAGACAATACTGTTATAAAACCGTCAAAGGTACACCCTATAATTATAATATACCCTTGGTTATATGGCTAATTGGTAATATATATATTTGGTTTATATGTGATAGACTGTATGCTAGCTTACCTCACACGTAACCGCTGTATGTTTATTGATTTCTAACATATACACACAAACTGACTAAGTAGGCCACAACTAATGATTTTAAAGGCAATTGACAATTACGCATACTATATAATATACACTGTATATATTCCAGTACGACGAAATCGGCCTTATATTGACCTTGCTCTCAGAAACTAAATTATTACAATCATAATGCGTGAGAACCACGATACCATTATGTAGATCTATATGCAACATGCTCATATTCATCGTGAAAATTCAAGTTTATTGCCGAACATTATAATCTTTGATGAATCTCGTTTGTTTCCATGACTAAATATATGTGCGTTCGAGTGTTCTAGAATTCATGACCACATTCAAGTTGATTGCATTTTGGTTAGAATGTATGTTGCTATTCATAGCATAGTGGACGTCTCTTAAGTCGTTCGTTGGACTGAAATAGTAGAATGCTAAATATAGACTTTTACGTGAAATAATAGGGGTTTGGGATAGGATAGAAATTAAAGTTACAAACAGTGAATTCTCAAAGTCGTGTTTTAATTCCCATCTGTTTCTATACAGTAAGCATGTCGACTTGTTTCCATACCCTGTCCCCAGATGTTAGACTTGTAATGTACAGTAAATCCTCACTTTAAGACTAACTCAATAAAAGACCACCTCAAAATTAAGAACACAATTTTTAAGTCCATTTTCACTGTTTTGCTATTTATTTAACATAGGTTGGCTTATTGTTGAGGTTTTACTGTAATGAACAGTTTGTTGGTAGTTTCTCGTAGATGTTGATGATTAGAAATGGTTATTATCTCGAATATTTTCACACACAAGTACATGTAGTATGTTCTTACCAATGTGCAATGCAGAATGATGAAAATATGCATTGAATAATATCATAACAATTGACTTAAATACTAATAACGATCATTATGACCGTGTTTTGTGGCAGATGTAATAAACGATACGTACTTTAAATATCCACCATCTCTCCCACGCTGTCCTTAAATGAGGAATGTATCAAATTGATTACAATGACGTCACAATTGCATTTATCTGAATTTTGAATTCATATTAGGGTACAGTTCATACCTAATATTACTTCATTACTAATATTCTTTTAATTAAACTAGACATTCCAAAAAGAGACGCCGAATTTTAAAGAGATATATGGGGTTCGCATTTTATAGGTAGGGGGTTAAGCGAGAAAAGTAAGCCTTTGTATGAAAAACCGATTAAACGCTTTGCTAGCTACACAATGGCGTCCACCAGCTGATACTGCATTCAGTAAAGGTGTTTGCGGCTAACGGTTCGTAACGTTTGAAATTTGGTCCCCCATGTGCAGTGAATGTGATACGGTGGGTCAGGGATACAAAACAGGTTAATAACGTTCGCAATTGTTATCCGTAACTGAACGCAGGGATCAGACGATATTGTTCAATATGTTACGTAAAGCTAGTACTTTCAGATCACGCTATCTAAAGGGAGGTGGGGACTACTTTTCCTACGTATAGAAACGGTAACACTACTTTTCCCTAAGTAGCGCTATTATTCCTACCTATAAAAAACACGCCTCTGGGTAGATCGAGTTGAAATATACCAACCACAGTACAGTAAAACCTCACTTAAATATCACCTGAATATTAAGACCAGTTTTTAAGGGTCACAATGGTGGTTTTGTTATTGAGGTTTTACTGTATTATAATACATGAGAACATGCAAGTGTATAGCTATCGGACTCGTCCTAGGTCCTGGTTGGTATTAACGAATAAACAATATAAGATTTAACTCTTACTGTGAGCCTAACAATCAGTACATTTATGACATATTCAACGCAATTCTCAATAATAATAAGATTATTATATTTTAGTTTACCCGAAAAAGTATAAAAGTATACGAAACGCTTTGCAAATATTTGAGTCTTATTTTTGTCCATAATGTAAGTGTCAAGATGTTTAAATATGATTATAGCAACATACCTCTATTATGTCGTATTTTACTTGTACATCTATAAACAATTAGCACCGTAATTAGAAGAACCAACAAACCAAAGGCAATTGAACTACTCACAACAATACACACTGAAATAAAAATACGTTTGTATACTACATTTCCCAATCGAATACACACTAAATATTCGACAATCAAGTACAGTTCACACCAGGATACAACTAAGGTTCCCACAGCGCAGACCTTGGTATGCGTACCTTAATGGCAATTGACTAATAATACACATTATTAATCAACTATTCAATAATGGCTTCAATATTTAGCAAGTGTTCAAGCTGATATTAGACTAAATTGGGCAATATTTAGATAACTAAGGCTGATGAATGGCAAAAGTATGGTCAATGAGGGAAAACAGTGCCTATATGAGATTCAAGCCATTTTATTGACTGAGAAGCAGCGTCAATACGAAACACAGGGCCAGTATGAATTAAATCCAATACGAGCCCCATCATAATGCTAAAACATTACTATTTAGTTCATAGTGTTAATCACAATGTACAATACTGTACAGTTAGTTAATAAAGAAATTCATTAATCAAATGACGACCAGATAACATGGCCAGTACGAAATCACTTGATTAATAACATTATATATGGCTCAGCCTTGCTTAAAGCCTACTTGAAAGGAAATAGAAATTAACATTTGAGTTACATTAGGACACTGTTATTTAAAGAATCCTAAATCTAATTATAATCATGTTTGTAAAAAATGCGTTAACGATGGGGAATAATAGTTCTTTGTGATAAGTTTTATATTTACCTTGAAGTGAGAAATATTACCATTATATCATGGTCTTTTGAAATACGAATAATTGTGTGATTAAATACAAAAGGAGAAAATGAGGTTCTTCAATGATCGCCATCAATACAGAATGTAAACTTATATAATAAAACTAATCAAACTAAACAAACATACATGCTGATTCTTCTTTAACAATTGATGGAGCATTGGTTGAAAATCTACGACTTTCCAAAGAGGGTGAATCTGAAAAACGTATCACACATCTGAATATAATCGATAAAAGTGTCGTTGAGTCAAAGATACGTAAAATCCAACTTATCAAAGTTATTAATACTAAAAGAGAGAGAATAAATCGCTTCAGGGAACGGCTATACATAAGACAATGCCTTTCCACATAGACCTCCGGGAAAACAACAGTCAATAAAACATCAGGTATTTGAGGAGGCTCATTGGTACATATGTAAGGGAACAGGGGCGCAATGAATGGCCTGGCCGACAATAAGCGATAACTAGGAGAATCTTAGCCTCAGTTATAACTATATAAAGTAATATTGTGCTCATTTTTATTGTTCATTCGTTCACCTAATCAAACATGAAAACTATATTTCATATATCTAAATATCTATAAAGAATTCATAAACTGATTTATAATGTTTCATCCGTATTTGTAGGATAACGAAGTTGGAAATATCACAAAATAAATCTCAGTTATTTTCAGAAGATTTTCCTTCTGCCCACTCACAAGATTGTTTGAATTGGTTATACATTGCAGTCGTTCATGTTAATGTAACAACACTACTGTATTGTTGTTGTTGTTGTTGTATGAAACCCATTCAAACACTTTACGCTCAGACGAGCCAGACACAGCTTTAACAATAGTATATTCAATTGCCCACTTAGCACTGTCATGAAAATTAAGCTTAACAAATGTATTAGCACAATACATACTTAACGAAAGTTCTTCTATATGTATATGTTTCATATATTGACTTGATTGTTATTTTTACGTCATTTCCTTATCCACTTCATCAGTAATATTTTTCTTACGCAACATTTGATAGTTTGAAAGTGTTTGATAACTACTAAAAATATCTTTTTGATTTAGCAGTTTCTATGTTAAAGATATATCTGGCTCATCTGAACCTAAAGTTTTTAATGGGATTCATCCAGTATTGTTGTTACATAGTCTTAAACATCATTTTTAAGAACCATTACCATGTATAACCGTTTAAAACAAGATTGTTTAATCATGTTCCTAACAGACAAATCTAGTAAAAAAAAAACCGTTTGTAAAAAACTGGAAGTTTTTTATTTAAGGATAATACAAACGTCTGTTTTCGACAAATACAGAGAAGTACATTATAAAATGTATTCGGTAATAATGCATATCAATTGAAGTTTTAAATAGATATAACATATGTTTTATGTTTGTTTAGGTAAACATATGAACCAAAACATGTGCATAATACATCTTTAAATACGTTTTAAGTAACATAATACAATTTTAATGAAATTTAAATGTTTGGTTTGAATTTAATTTTTTTAGATCGATTGAGAAACAAGTTACAACTTATATTAATCTTACAATTAATCACTTTCGATGTCTGCTTCCTGGCTACCAACCAGTACTCGCGCCAAATGTTAGGGATTGTGAAGTTCGTGATCAAACTCCGCTCATCGCGGGGCTCGAACTCACGACGTTCGGACTATAATGTGCCTACACATGGCTTTAAAACTCAAAGGTCGGGAAGCTATGCTGTTATACAATGGTGAGAGTGAAAACTGTGGAGCAGGATGGGCCACATTATCATATCAGAACTTCTCTAGAGAGCTCTGGACAAAGGGGGAGGCACACTTAGGATGGGACACAAAAATAATACATTGACCAGGGGACACATACAGAAAGGGGCCAAAAACAATATCAAGCTAATAAGGACACGGAAGCCCAAACCACGTAGCATTACTGACGAACACACAGACATTAAAACGGCACAACGTGGTACTACACGACGGAGCAACACGAGAACTAATGTAATTCAACGGCAAATAGAACAACGACCGGGAGCTTATCACAACGTACTATTGTGATATTTATAATTTGAGACAGTGGCAAAATTAAGTTTTTTCGCCAGAAGATGTCTTAAGAATATATTGTATTTTATTTTTAATTATGTTACCCTTTCGGAAATGGAGTATATTGGATCAGCCAAAGCAAATACGCAGTTTCGCCGGTGCTCCCTTAAAACCATAGTGGTGTTTCCGCCACTGATCGTACCAAGGCGGATCTTCAATTGTCAAGCCTTTATTGCAATGGTTTCTGTATGCCTTTTTATGTCTCTCCGCGCTTATGAAGTGGTCATGTGCATTTTATGTTATATTTCTTGCTTTTACTACTACATTCATTTTTACTACAACCGCGTTATCTAAAGAAATAATGAAGACTCAAACATCTTACCTTCGACAATGTTTCTATTGACGTTGTGGTTAAGATGTGACTCGATGGAAGGCTCTGCATCTGACGTAGGCGCTGTCTCTGTTGATGGAAGTAAACATATTAATATAGTATATAGTTCATGCTGTGTATTAACCCTTCACTATATTATCGCCGTGTGTGGTTATTGTCCAGTAGTGTAGGAATTTATCATGTCCCGCATCAGTGCACATTTCCTATATACTACTTTCTAATAAGTAATTTTCGCGAAGGATTAATTTTCGCTCTTTTCGCGAGGTAGTGGTATTCGCGAAACAAAACGCATGCTAAAGTTTGTTGTGTTCATACGGCTTTTTACTTTCCCGCACTAACTAAGTTGCATACGCTTGAATTACTATACTTTTATTATGCAATTCCATTGCTGTAAGACTCTTAGCATTCGTTATAACTCTACAACAGTAAGACCTCACCTAAAGACCACCTCAATAATAGGATCACCTCAAATTAAGACCACATTTTTCAAGTCCATTATCACTGTTTTGCGCTTTATTCAACCCTACGATACGGACTACCTCAGTAGGGAGACCAGTTTGCAATGGTCCAAATGGTGGTCCTATTATTGAGATATTATTGTAGTTGAAATATAAGACATAACATAGATTAAAAAAATGAAATGCTTATATCAGAGGACTAGAACATTGTCCCTATAAATATGAGGTTCAATATAAACACACTCACACGTACACACTGCTTGGCAAAGTCCATGTAGTTCATAGTTTACAATGTACCTTTGAGACATCGCGTATTTGAAACTTACCGTTGATAACATACATGGTCATACTGGAAATGCCTCCACACGTCCTGTTATATGGTTGCCCAGGGCAACGGAAAGAACATTTTGAGTCGTTAATTTTACTATCACTCGGAGTAAATCCACAGTAACAGTGATTAAGCTGCAACAGAATTATTGATTACTTTAAATATCGATAGGATTTATTAGACTTAATATTGCACAATGTATATACATCTTCATTAAAATAAAGTTGGATTTACAAGTACTAAACTGCCACAGTGTTACTAGATGCGGTATGATGTAGTAATATATGACAATTACAGTTTGAACTATAGCCTATAATGATATATATAAACAGAGATAACAGCAATTTAAGCTTACCCTTGTACCAGCATATCTGTGATTTGGAAAGCAATGTTTCTTACAAACACGCCCATTGTTGCCACTTATATATGTACTTTCCATATATGTTGACTCTGTATAGCATCCAATATAACCATCAGGATACGCAGAGACAAACTCTGGTAAAGAAAGATACAAGTTTACATGTGCAGTCATTACCTAGCGCCGCTTCCAGTACTTTGATGTGAATATTACTTTGCTGGAATCAAAGCGCTGTAAGGACGTTTATTACAAGATTGTTCCATTTAGGATTGAATAAGTAAAAACAGCCTAGTAACTGTTTGAGGTTTGTCAGGTTGAAACCCAAGTATAACCCAAGTGTATGTTGTCATTTATTCATTGGCAAGTACTTCCGTTCTTCACTCAATGGTTCACGTAGGAAACGTGTAAGCTGCTTTATACGTTCTCGTCAGCTCTCAGATACTTCATTACCACTTCGTTATTCTAATAACACTCTCTAGTGTATGGAAGGCGGAGCACTATGCGGCAAAACTCAACATTTTGTGCGGTCATGAAATAATTCTCGTAAAACGGATTTATAATTTCAATAAATTCGATAATTTCACGTAAGAGATGGATTATCGTTGTCATTTCTAGTTAAAAACGCACATATTTTAGTCTTCATATAGTTTAAATATTAGATTCGTCAGCACTCCAGCGTTCACGCCGACATCTTGTTTTCATGATATTCGAATGGTATTTCCGAAAGTAGTTTTCCGAATGCTGCTTTATAGTGCTGGCTGATATACCATGAACATTTGGTTCGTCTAAGTATCGCCAAATAGAATTGGAACAGTCTATACATACACCTGTTTCCGAAGTTCATGTGAAAACGCAAACAATGAAAATCGACTTACCTGTCAAATATGAAAGTAGCGAAATTGACCAATGTAGAAATATTACGCTTAATCTCATGTCTAAAGACAAGCTTCAACAAGAACTTGATATTCCTAAGAGGGACAAGAACATACAAATATAACATGTTTGCGGAAAATATGTCATCATTATTGTTTCGAATGAATTCAAGAGGAAATTAAATGTTCGGCAACTGCATAATATTTTCCGCATTACGTTATTACTAATATTCCATACTGTCAGCTGTATTGTTGCGTTTACTGTAACGAGTGTTTATTCAAGGCTACATTTCCGTCCGCATGTTGACAATGAGTCTATCATCACGATATATACTGTACATTTTCACCCATATGCCGGTACATGATACTGTTTTCTAGTTATCTGATGATAAAATACAACATTTCTGTCAACTTTGATTTTTTTTATTACAAACAGAGGTTAAATTACAAAACGTGATTTATTACGAAAATATTTTTATTGATTAAAAAACGTGGTTTATTAAAAAACGTGTTTACACGTGTTTTACTAAAAAACGGGTATAATTACAAAACGGATTGAAACAAGCCTAGCGGACACACATCTATAGGGTATCATACCAGGATTAATGGCAAAGTCGTGGAGAAAACAGCAAATAGTAGCGAGCAGTGGTACACTTGATATTGATAGCTTTAGTTTCCACAGCAACGTTCAACTATGTGTGTATTAACTATGTTGAGATTCATAAAAGAGAGAGAATAAGTTCCTACAGGGAATGCCACATGTTGTTGTTTCCCGAGGATCTTAGTCTTAACTTAACTCTGTTACAATATATGTATCCGCTATTGAAGAAACAAACAAATTTTCCACCAATGATTAGAAAAATACAGGATAACTTGTAATATGACCATTTGTCGGGACAGAAGACAAAAATGCAATGATAACATTGGACAGAAAAATACAGGATAGCATGTAATATTAATGTTTGTCGCGAACAGAGAATGCACTACTAACCACGTTTCCTTAAATGTCCTTTCAAAACTACTGTAGTGACTGCGAAGATTGGTGTAACTTAAACAAAATATCGGATCTGTTAAAATGGACAAATATCGCGATCGAACGGTGTAAGTCTATATGATATTTAATTGAATGGATAAGTTTTGCACTCAGTAGATTTACCGAACGTCCTTTGAATTCCATATAGTCGATCTTAAACAAAATGAAACACAGTAAAAAACCATTACACATTACAAAAAACCGCTGATTCGATTTCAAATACATACTGCAACAACAGAATTTCCTTGATGCATTGACTTTGAATATGTATTATTTATTGACACCTTTTTCGAACACAATTAAATATTTCCAGTATTTTCATTGGCACTACACATTTTCGTAAATATCACTGTCCATACGCACATCTTGTACGCAATGATTGGCTAAATCCATGTTTTCATATATGTCCATATCTAAGTCATCAATACAGTTATACAAATCAGCACCCATATCCATAGAACATCTTATTTCCTCTGAATGTTGTTTCTCCATTTCAAAACAGGCTATGTTTCCACTGATTGTGTTTACAGCGCTGCAAGTTAAAGTACATGTAAATGTCATTTAATAAATACTATAGTATATATAGAATCTGCAGAAAAAATAGCCTAAAATGCTTCCAAGGCAGATTATGTCAAATTTTCTGTATCGATATCCACAAAAAAATCCACAAAAAATGCACAATTGCATTAGTTGTTAACTCTTTCTAACCAGACTTTAAGACCACCTAAATAATAATACCTCCTCAATATTAAGAAAACAATTTTTAAGTACGTTTTTACTGTTTTGCTCTTTATTCAATCTCAATATTAAGACAACCTCAATAAGAAGACCAGTTTTCAAGAGTCTTAAGGGTGGTCGTATTACTGATGTTTATTGTATTTTTCTAGTTTCATTTAATACCAACAATATTTAAAAAATGTCGTCTACATTTGTTTTTGTAGCAATTCAAACATTAAAAACAAAATGCAAGATGAAACTACATGGACTTCGACTCAGATACGACTGAGGGTGGATAATTATTTCGACAAGTGTTAACATTTAAAATGTCTTTTTGTCAGGTATCCACCAACTACAATACGTTTTGTACCGTTTTTTTATTTCTATTACTTAGACAAACCTTTCGTCTTCATTGTTTTCTGATTCCATTTCATTGTCTGAAAGGAAATACCAAACTAGATATGTTCTATTAACAATAACAACGGTTTTCGTCGATGTTGGATTAAAAGATATACAATTGAATATTAATATATAAACGTTTGTGCAATTATAACCAAAAAAAATCATTATATTTATATGTCAATTGCAGAAATAATTTTAAAAAACGTCAATAATTATCATTTCACTTCTATCAGTTTTAATGGTAATGAAAGAAATATGAATGCAACATACAAAGTAAACCACCTCAAAAGCACAAAGCACAATACATGTATTATCATGCAGGTAAATAATGGTAAATCAAAAGGGACAAGTCACAGACATAAATATGGGTAACAATAGGAGCATCGCCTTGGAACATTTAGTGACAAAAACTGGGAATATAATCTTTGTCATTCAAGTCAATATTGTGAGCGAATAAGTTATAACAGGGAACGCCACATACAAACGACAGTGCCTCCCCACATAGATCTTCAGAAAACAACAATCTTTAAAATACAAGACACCCGAGAAGGCTCAAGGGGAGCAAGGACTGGCCCTGCCGACCATAAGGGACAACTAAGAGAATCAAAGAGGACAAACAAGGGGGGACTAACGGACGGAAAATACCACATGACAAGTCAAGACAGCCAGCAACAAAATGCTGAAACCCGGGAGACAACAACACGAACACTATATAAAGTAAAAGAATTGCACAGAGGAAAGGGAAATCCAACACACATCCAAAACACAAAAACAAACGTTGTGTCATTTTGATAATATGACGATATACTTTCATAATTGTTGTGCAGTGCTTTGGTTATGGACCCGATGCATCAAATTTTATAATTTTATTTTATAACCCTCTTCATTTTGTTTTCTACTTTATGACTTCGGGATATGTGCAGGAAAGTCCTTTAAATAACATACATAATACCCTAGGCAAACTGACTGTAAAAATCTTGTAATCATTAGTAATTATAGGAGAACTCCAGCCGCTCGATTTGCCGCATGACACACACCTTATGCGATTCGGAAATTGCCGACGAGTTACGGCTGAAATCGCGAGTGAGATTCCCTTTTTTTTATTATCGTCCATTTCCTTGGTCGAGAATTGCTAATGAATATTTATGCATTACGAAGTTTCGCCAGTTTTCCCAGGGTATCATATATGTTATAAATAACCTGGGTACCGAGGATGAGGAAAGCCCTGTTTTATTATAAATGTGTTATTCCCTGTGAGCAAGACCATTGCACACTTTACAAAATATGAATAATGCTGAGATAGTTTTAAGCTTCTTACGCTTGTTTTTCTGTAGACACCGGACAAGCAGGCATACACCATTTGCAGAAGCAGTAATGGCAACAACAATGACGAGGATTGTGAACCCTGCAAACAGAAGATTTAGTTATTATTTGCTGTCAAAATTTTGAATATAGTCCTACGTATACTCTCATGTTCACCAACAACATTGTTTAGTATTTACAGATATAATTATACTATTCGTTATTAATTGTCTCTTCATCGTTCAAAATCATGGTATGAACAATATGGCATGTTTTAAGAAAGCGACATTGTCATCAAAATTGAAAATGAGATATACTTACAATTAGTTTTGTAGAAAACTGTGTTGTCAATTGTTTGCGTGGTAGACTCGAGTTCAGAATCATTCCCTACAATCGTGGATGAAATGTTTACATTCTGAATGAGTGTTGTTGTTGTTAATGTTGTTGTTGTTGTTGTTGTCGTCGTCGAAGGTGGTTCTGTATTTATACAATTATGTTTGATTTGGATAACCTTACAAAACCACGCCAATATTGAACTAATTTTAGGTGTCAATAATTTGTTAAAATGAACTTAGACAATGAACTATAATTCAATACAATTTCAAACTTGCACACGTCTTATTGTATAACTAGAAATATCTTTTAAAAAAATGAGCAGCATAGTTATAATGATGTCTAAAGAATCGCCCTATTTCGGAACTCTGATTTCGCCAAAGAGGTACGCTACGGGAAAGTGAATTATTTTTTCGAAGCACCCCGTTTGATGTCTCTCCGCTTAAAATATGAACCAATCAAATCGTCTAATTTGTAGCATATTTAAATAACGCGCTTCATAAACAACATTTGATTGGTCTGAAATGTCAATCATTTTGATATACAAAGGTTTTGTATATATTGCTTTGCATTATTGTAGTAAAAATTGAAATTAAAGTAGTGTCGTTGTCAATAGGGCGTTTACATGACACATCAAACTTACATTGTATGTTAATTAGTTCATGGCAAGTGTGCTAAATGATTATTACCAGTTATATTTTTATCACAATGTTTCCCCTGCCATCCGCTGAGACATATACAACTGTACTCTGTTCCGTTTATGTCTTTGCATCTAGAACCGTTACACGAGGCACCATTGCGACATGCTAGATACGAGATATAGAAGACTTAGAATTATTTTCTACACAAAAACATATAACGTGGACAAGTTAACCCGGCCCCGATCTCTAAAAACAGTTCAAGATGAGATTTTGCTCAAATTGAGTAGTTTCGGGAGATTGGGGCATGAGCCTCGTGACCTCTATTACCATAATTTCACAGTGGACTGATTATCTAAATTTGTCTTGGTTTCTAATCCTATTAAAATCGGCCCTCGTCGTAATGATGAACACGTTGTTAATAACCATGATATAATGAAAGAAATCCACAAATGCAATGATTTCCGTAACTGCGACGAAACATTCCGATGATGCACGATTCTCTTACGGATAATGTTAGAGTATAATATATTCATGCATACAGGTCAGGATCGGGTTACATGTTCAGACTACACTTTATCAAAATAATATCAATATTTGCGAACAGAAATAGAAATAATAACCGTACAGCGATTTACAGCCTTGGAACTGTCAGTAGAAATACTGGGGGTTTAAATTAAGCTAGCTAACCTCACATTTAATCGCTATATGGTCATTGATGTCCAACAGATACTCATACATTGACTAAGTAGGCAGTAACTAATCATTAAAAGCAATAAACCATTATGTACTTAACATCAGACACACCGTGTATAATCCAGCATGTGTGTCTGTTGTTAAGTACATATACTGACTTTTCCCCCAATAACTAAACTATTTACATCAGAACGCGAAATAACAAAATACCATTACAGCTACAGATATGGCGTCAGAAAATGCAAATTATTTTCAAGTTATATTTCTGATCTGTACGTTTTGTCAGGATATGCACGCAAATGTTTAATGGTAAAATTAGTTTACAGTTTCGCAAACTTCCAAATAGTCATTGTTCGAATACTATCATAAAAGAGAGAGAATACGTAACTACAGACGTTCACATTTGACATTATGTTATACACCTTCTTCCGTGTATACTAAAAGGTTCCTTTTTTTAGCCGTAAATGTTCTGAAATTTCATTAAACCAAACTTTGAACAAACGCTTTCATTGTAATCGATGCCCATTTTTCTTTCGAGTTCGCAGCAAAACAACGAATTTTACCAACAACGTCGTTGTCTCAATATTTGAGTACGCCTAAAATACTACTATGTTGTTGCATCTTAAATCAAACACCGTACAGTCTTGGTTGATACTTTGCAGACATCCACATATGTTACATATAAATTATCAAATCGCTAAAAGAGTGTATATCTTACTCAGACATTTACATTAAACTTAAGGTGGAACAAATAATAAGAACTTTCATAACAACTACCATGTAACATGAATTAAACGTCCGAGCAGAAATGCCAAGTACAACGTAAACAGCACCCATGATGTTCAAATAGACGTACAACATTTACATACAAGTACACAATCAAAAGGGATAAGAAATGTTGTTTAGCGTAAACAGTTTTTGATATATCATGTTTATATGAGACGTACAAAAGAAGGGGTAAGTTGGTACAGGGAAAACCAAATTCCAAAGTTCACCAAACAATGCTTGAACTATAGGCTTTTCTCCTTGATTTTCCGACAGCCGTTTTACCACACACCGAGTTGATCTAGTCTCCTTTCGCTTAATACTTCTACTAGACTTCATTATATTAAAGATGTTCCTGGTTCTATATTCGTAATTTCCAACATTTTTGTCATATTTACACATTTCAATATTTACATTTTTTGTATATATTAATGGTTAGCAATATAATGATATGTATAGCAACGAAAAGTATGTATTTAAATAACTGTTACATATTTCATGCATTTATGTGTGCATGTATATGCTTAACCATTTATCATACTATGTACGCTTCAAAAAACGAAATAAACAGTTCATCAAACCATGCCTCCCGCACTTTTTATAGTCATTTAGAGATATTATATAGACTGTAAAATCGGAACATACGCCATATATCGTAGACCTGAATATTATGTATTCCACCACAAGTTCCATATTTTTCTTCGGGACAGGGAATGTTGCATTGTGCGTCACTAAGACGTGTCGGAGGAAGGCTATTTCCACACAAGCAGAATACTTTGTTCTGAAACAGTGAAATTGTTGACAATCATAAATCTACCACATACTCAAAGAGAGAGAGAATGAATTGCTACAGCGAACGCAACGCCTCTCCACACAGACTTCCGAGATAACAACAATCCATAAAACATAAGGCATTTGAGGAAGCTCATGGGTACATACGTAAGGGAACAGGGGCACAAGGTCGACCATAAGGGGTAACTAGGAGATTCAATGGGGACAAACAGGGGGTGATTTAATGGATGGAATACATCACAGGACAAGTCAAGACAGCTGGCAACAATAGGCCGAAAGTGGGGAGAAAATAACATGAACACTATATAAAGAACTGCACAAGTGAAAGGGAAATGCAACAGACATCTAAAACACATAAAACGTCAACATGTACTGACAGTAAGCAATATTTAACCAATATGGCAATATGAAAACGAAATAACCATATGGAGTAAACAGTGTTTTCCCCTTGCAAAAAGTGACATCACATATTACGTTTTCTTGAAATGGCGTCACTTACAGAAGAGTTTGTAAATCCCACAGCAGCAACTCCATATGGTCACATCGTTTTCCTATTGCCATATTGCAAATATTGCTTACTGTCAGTACATAGTGACTTCACAGGTGAGGTTTTCCGGTTTTGACGTGACTTAAAGAAGAGGTTGGAAATCGTAGCGGCGCTCATTTGTGAAGTTGATAAAATGTTCACCATATGAAGATTATTAGTATCTTAAACTGGATATACTTAAACTATATTTTATTACATTAAATAACAATGGTTCACTTACTTTTATACCAGCATATCTGTACTTTTTGGGATAACAAAAACCTTTGCATTTGTTTCGACTGTTGTCTTTGCGAAAAATGTCACTAGTCCAATCTACATTTCCTCTGTAAGCGAAACATCCTAAATAATCGATCAGATTTGTCCCCATTCCTAAAATAAAAAAATGCAAACGGACGATTTCAAATAGGAAAATAATTTTGTGTTCGTGGAACACGGATACCTCCATTGTCCACCTTTGTCACAAAACAAACGCATATTTACGTAACTTTGTTCTTACGGTGTTAATGCACATACTAGTTGGGCGACTGATTGCAATACCTTTAATGTGACCACGAGTCTCATTAGTATGAAATAGTCAAATTATGTTCAGTTTAACTAGGCCATATGCCTACATAGCATATAAATAATATCAATGCTAGTCTGATGTTTCACAATACACTTCATAATGAAAAAATAGGAGCCAAAACTTTGATGAACATGTTGGAAAAGCAGATGCAACTATATGAGTTATGATATCTATATACGGATCAGGTTCAGCACTTGTCAAAAGATATTTACAAAACATGTTTAAAGCGACTGTATGTCAAGTAATTACAGAGCAGTGCCTGCTACAAAATACTCATATGGGACATTCTTTTTAGTTATGACAAGGACCATAACTCAACTGATATGATATGAAAACTTAATTCTAGGAGTACAAGGTATGATGCCAATAAAGATTTAATGTAAAGTTTGGTGACTCTGTCTATTATTTAGGGAGCAGACATGCCACATATTTTGAATAAGTCAAGGGTCGTAGCTCAGCTCAGTTGGACTGGTCGGATATATATACAAAAGTTCTAACGCACCATGTCTAAATTTGATATAATTTTCTTAATTCTGTGCTAAATGTTATGAAAAGTCAGATTTCTGATCATATAGCATTCTTTTTTTAAAAACCTTTCGCAAATGTTTTATTCGATGTTAAGTGCGATCATGCGGAACGAATGATCGAATTTACTTGGCTGCCTTTCACATTATTTATTTTTCTAATTGTGTTGTTTTGTATTACAGTCGTTAAAAAACATTATGTTTTGAGTGAAAAAAGTTAAAAGACCGGAAGTGGAACCGGAAGTGTCCGTGCCCTTCGTCTCGACACCATTTAAGGGGACTCGTGTAATGCTGCAAATAGGCAGACAATCATGAACCACAGGTGCCTAGCACACTCTCAGTAATTAATTACATAGAGCACATTTCTTTGTTTTTTAGCATACGAACTTGATTACTACTTACTTTTGCTGTAAAAATTTAAACACGTTTATTTGCTGGACCTTATTCAAGCACTTCTTTTTTGTTATCTGTGTGATTTCATTTAGTTTTTTCTACTACAATGACCATAACTTTCCAACCACTTGTTCGTCTTGTCGAATCAAGTAAACCCAGAGTGATGCTCTAGAACTATGGGTGAGTGTATATACAGATATATGTCATCATAATAAACATTTGTGTGATGTAGTTATAGCCTGAAGTGATTTAACTGGTAAAACAAACCCATAACAATGATTTTACTGGTAACACAAAACCTTCACAATGATTTACTGGTAACACAAAACCATCACAATGATTTTACTGGTAGGAAATAAATTATCCAGTGATATTCTGGTAGGGATCCCCCACCAACATCGTGTTATTTACAAACATGGTTCTAAGTAAATTTTGGATGAGTCAATACGGGGCTTGCGGTTTGCAGTGTTTCTTTAACATAAATGTATATCAATATAAGAGAGACTACGTTGCTACAGGGAACACCAGTAAATATGAAGAATGAACATAAAATATCATCCGAATGTTGCTATATGTACATTTCTAAAAGTAATCGGTTCTGTTACATATCTATATACTTTAGTAAGTTCGTCTTCGTCGTTGGACTTGCATGTTGGATTTGTACGCGGATTTCTGTTATATTTAACCTTTATTCCTTCCTTTTATCAGTGTACAATATAAATACACATTTGAAATGATATTCGTCTTCAGTGCCTGTGGTGTTACAAAGGTCCATCCCAGAAAAGACTGTTTACTGTAAGACACATGCTTAATCTTTAACATTTCCGCTTTATATTTTTCTGTAAAGACCTGGTCATCCTCATTATCTCTAGTTTCGAGTAATACAATTTTGAAGTCAACGATAATGACAAATATAACTTGTTTCAAGATCGATGGAAAATAAATAAGTTTAAACGAAAAAAAGTTTTGCTTGGAGAAACAGTACTTACCATTAAAGTATAAAGGGAAATAAAAAAGTAGAAGTGTGAATTGTTACTTTACCTAGTCCTGCCAAATAAAACCACATCCCTAGAATTATGTACTCCATGTTTCTAATCCATAGCTGTGGACATAACTGAATGGCTCGACTTTGAAACCTTAATTGTGAATAAATAATCCTGCGATGTATTGCAATTGTTCATTTTCCGAAAACTGCATCAGGTTCAATGTTTAACAAATGGTAATTGTCTAACAATTACTAACAATAAGACGTATTCGATGATTTAACTTCCGTGTTCGATAAGTACGAGCGTATATAGTAAAACCTTAATAACACCACCATTAGGACGACCCTTTAAACTTGTCTTCTTATTGAGATGGTCCTAATATTGTAGTTCAATAAAGAGCAAAACAGTGAAGATGGACTTGAAAATTGTGTTCTTAATTTCGAGGTGGACTTATTTCTGAGGAAGTCTTTATTTACCTTTTTTATATTTCCTTTCACCTGTGCAATTCTTTTACTTTATGTTATTTTATGCCAAGTGTCGGCCTATTGTTGCCAGCTGACTAGACTTGACCTGTTATATTTTACATCCATTAATCCCACACTGGTTTTTCTCTTTGACTACATCACACTAATGTGTATTATGATGACAAATATATATATATATATCGGACCAGTTCAACTGAGCTACTACCCTTGACTTTATAGTGTTCCTGTTATTTTCTGCCCAGTTTCGGCCTATTGTTGCCAGTTGCCTTGACTTGTCCTGTAATCAATGCCATCTATTAACCCCCCCCCACACACACACTGGTTGTCCTCTTTGATTCACCTAGTTGTTCCATATGGTCGGCCAGGCCATTCCTTGTGCCTTTGTTCCCTTACATATGTACCCATGAACATCTTCAATTGCTTTCTGTTGTATGGATTGTTGTTTTCCCGGAGGTCAGTGTGTGGAAGCACTGTCTTATGTATGTGTCGTTCCCTGTAGCAACTTATTCGCCCTCTTTTAAGTGAAGTTTTATTGTATATTTCAGAAAGTAGTATGATTTTTAAGCTAATTATGTATTGTCGTCAGTGTTGTTGAAAAGTAAACGTCGCTAACAAAGTTGGAAATGATTGTGTTAAATTTAATAAAAATAAAATCTTTATATAAAGCTGAAAACACCCAGTAAGCCAAAGGCTTATCTAACCTGGGGTCATCTATATTATATTTAGTTCATTGTATGAACAATCATATACTGTTACCTTTTGAAATCAATGCGTTATTTGAATTTACATTGAATATTTAGTGTTAGTATGTTAATTATTTCTCCAAATTTCTGACATTACAAGTCAGATGTTTTTCATAGAATTACAATTATAGAACATCTTTAATATATTTTTTTTCTAATCCGAATGGACCAGTGCTTTTGTTATTTGGTACATAATTTTGTTTAGTGGTCTCCTTCCAAAATTGTTCAAATTATGCATCTGGGGTCATAACCTGTACCGCGTAGTACAAAACCCCATTTTCAATACACTTAACAAAACTTATGAGTGTGCATGTATAAATAGGACCTATCTTGGTCAATATTAGTCTGATCTGGTTGAAAACAAACATAGAACAGATACCTGGCCTAGTATTACAGTGTACTCCCTCAATACCGGACTCTCTGAAAACCGGAATTCTCAGAAAATCGGACGATTTGTTAAGTCCCGTTTTTTTCTCTTATAAATTCAACGTAAAATACTTCCTGAATACCGGACTCTCTGAATTCCGGATTCCGGACGGCTTTTAAGGGCCCATAATCAATATTGATGCGTTAATTAACCCCTGAATACCGGACGCGATTGTTTTTTTATCGGGTGTCAATCTGTTTACTGTTAATTGAACGTTTCGGACAAGTGTTGTGAAAACATTGTTTACAGGCGCGCCTGCAATTGATACAGGCGTGAAAAACACTTGTTGGTATGTATTATTATATGACTAATTACAACCGTGGTTGCTCCCGTGTCCACGACTTAACAATTAGCGCATCGTTTGATCGTGCAAATTATCGGCCCCTAAAATGTTTTGGCTCTTGCAAAATGTCTCAGCTTGCATATTTCTTTTCTTTTTAATTATGTAATTAACGCCAAATTATGGGTCCTGTGAACATTCACTTGATCGTTACGATTGGTCATATTGGTTTAACCAATACGATTAAGTCGTTAAAGTTTTGTGTGATTGTTGAATTTGCAATTGAAGTTAGATTTAGTAGAAAGCAGCAGAAGACATTGCATGATTTTTTTCAGTAATGATGTGACTTTTTAAGTGTACATTTTGAGGGAGTAAACTGTATATATATATGCATGTACTGTACATTTTTGTATACATTGTACATTTGTATTTATGTTTTATTGGGTTTGGCATTGTTTTCAAAAATAAAATATATTGTTGTTTACTTAAACATTGTTTGCATTATTTGTTTCAATTGAAACAGTCATTCAAGCTGTCTGCTTCTGAAAAAATTCAATATTCAATATTTCAGTAAACCCCCTGAAAACCGGACCTCTCAGAAAACCGGACTTTTTGCCCGGTCCGCAAGGGGTCCGGTATTCAGGGAGTTTACTGTATATCTATTTCATCTCATAAATGCACAGATGGAACAAATAAAATCAATAAATGCGATGATGCGAAAACCATCAGTACTGCATCTCCCTCTTAAAGATGATCTGGTTGATTGAAAAGAGTCTAATAGCGTGTGTGCCCACCTGGACTCGACGCATCGTGAGATTTAAACCGATACATCGAACCCGAGAATCATGATCTACACGTGACTAATAGCAAATGTACAGAAAATCGTGTATAAATGTGTATCAATACAAATGTTATTCGATATTAACAAAGCGCACACTTTTTAAGTTTGTTTAAGTGTATATGCATCATTATCACATGCGAAACTGTGCACGTACAGAGTTGCGAAGATTAATGGCCTGTAGTATTACGGTCAGTAGGTCGGAAGAATTATTATATTATATTTTCAGTACGATACTTTGGGAAACGTTCAGTTCTTTGACTAATAGTAGGATTTCGGGAAAGTTCGTAGTTTTTGGCACTTTCGGATGTGACTAATCCGACGGAGGAAAAATGTAGTAAATAGTGTATGTTAAACAATATGACTCAACTTTATCTTATTTTTCACATTGCGCGTACAAATGTTTAGGGCCGAATACAACAGAAACCAAGGATCATACATACTGCCAATGTAAACCTTTATTTATCTATGATTTCAATATCCAGTATTAGGCAGAAATAAATACATAATAATCAATTACAGACGGACCAAGTTCATTCGAACTCCTCGGGTCCGAAATGTTATTTCATAAACATTTTACCAAGCTCTATAAGTAATTTCTTCAATTTCTAACCAAATTATTCCGCATCCATATAAAAGTTTCTTTAAAAAAATCATAGATTGCAATCTGAAAAAACATCTAAACATCATCTTCCTCTTCCAGTGTAGTAAGGTCAGTCTGTTGAGATAACTTTCTCTGTCTTGTTACAGGAGTTGATGCACCATCATTTGATGTGTATCGACTCAAAGCGCCACCTGGAAAAAGGAATATAACTTAAAACAAAATTTAATAAAACAGCAGATTAATTTGATTTTGATGTACAGTAAAACCTCGCTAAGAAGACCATCCTTGGGACCTTTGAAAACTGATCTTAATATAGAGGTGGTCTTAATATAGAGGTGGTCTTAATATATAGGTGGTCTTAAGATATAGGTGGTCTTAATATATAGGTGGTTTTAATATAGAGGTGGTCTTAATATAGAGGTGGCCTTAATATAGAGGTGGTCTTAATATAGATGTGGTCTTAATATAGAGGTTGAACATAGAGCAAAATAATTAAAATGGACTTTAAAATTACGTTCTTTATATTGAGGTGGTCTTATTGTTGAGGGGGTTTTAAGTGAGGTTTTACTGTAATATAAAGGAATCAGGAATACAATTTCTTGCGTACCAGACCGGGATTTCCCGCGTTTACGCCAGTGCTGGAAAACTCTATCTTACACAAACTTAATCTCATCCTTGATTTGTTAAATAAAGGTATGCAAGAAAAAGAATCCTTTCACTGACTTCGTTTATCGATAGAAATATCCAGGGTCACTGTTTAGGCGGGAGCGAGGATCTGGTAGTTAATATTATAGTACATATAGTGTAATTGTGTACATTTATGAAGTCAGAATAGTTAAACAAATTCTAAAAAATGTAAATAAGGAAATGCCACACTGGCTCAAAAAATGTACAGCTACTCCGAAAGCACAAGGAGGCATGGAAATAGTTATATGCATGCCGAATATACCCTAATAAATACCACTCTCATAATTAACGCCCACCCCGTGACCTTCAGTTTGGAAGATAGTTTAGGCTAGCGAGTGAAAGTTTCGACACGATCAAAGGTAAGAGACCGGCTAGTCGGTACCGTTCTTGTTCTAATAAATGCATATGATTCTTAAAAATAAGGGACTTTTTGCGATTTTTTTTACCTTTATTGAATGCCCCTTTCTCAAAATGTAACACACATGTGGGCGTTTATTAGGGAATATTCGGTACATGTAAACAATAACAAAAGCAACATGGACACAAGATAAAAATAAACGATGGACGAAATAAGAAGTACAGCCGTTGAACAGACTAAGGAATGAAAAGGAAGAAATCAATAAACAACAGAAAGATCTATTTCAATTGTGTTTATGTAGTGTCAATTTTAAGACAAGTTTAAGAAGGTTTGTCTCTACAGAATATGAATACAAAATTGAGCCACGCTGTAGGATTTCCAACCTCTTCTTTAAGTGAAGACGTCACTTCCAGAAAACGTCACATGTGACGTCAAAATGTTCTGAAAGTAAGCAGTATTTGACCCATATGGCATTATGAAAACGAAGTGATCATTTGGATGTTACGTTTTCTTGAAATGACGTCACTTACAGAAAATGTTGTAAATCCCATAGCAGCGTTCAAATACAAAATCGTAGAAAAGTACCAAGGAAAACAGTGCAATGATACAGTAAATCTTAATTCAATATAACAAACAAACGATTTAATGCTCTAAAGGCGGTGTCCTTGATGCCTGCATTTGAATTTGTGGAAGGCACAGTTGTCAAGGAGCTGTGTCAAGTCAAGGGGCTTACTCTCAAAGGTCATAAATTTTGAGCATCACTTCCAAGTGAGGTTTAACCACTTCAGTGTGAAGTTTGCGCAAATACTGATTAGTATTAGATTAGCATAGATTGTAAAAACTAGTTCCGCAGGTGATGTTAATAAATAAGTTTAAACTACAGACTGCATTTTTGTCCTTTCTGTCATCGTTAGATGAGAAAATTTGAATAAAAGTGTATTTAAGTATCTATGTTAGACTGACTGTCGCCTAATATGTTAATGAAAACAGTACATAAATTATGTTCATTTTGAACATGGAGCATAACGGTCTATTTCAAAAGTGTATTGTATATAACTATAACTGCTTCATCTTCATCAACATTTTAATGTATAGCTTTCTGAAGTGCATTGTTGTTAGATTAAGTGGTAGGGCATTATACATTATTGACATTTTGACAATCTCCTTCAAATAATGTCTCAGATAAAAACGTGGCAAATTTTCATATTTTCATATAAAACTCTTGTATATATCAGTATTTTACCTCAGGGGGAGCGGCATGCTAACCAAGGGGAACTAGACAATTTGTATTTCTTCATGTCGAAATCCCACTACTATATCCTATCATTTTGTCGAAATCTCCACAGTGGTATATATTAAAAATAAGACACAATTCTATGTCCCGGGACCCAGAATCAGTCAGCGTGTCAAATCAAATCCCGCCTGTCGGGAATCGTTTCCTTGTCTTAAATCCCGCCTACACACAACCCCTCGTCCCCGGTGCAAAGATTGATAAACACATCATACCTGACATCGCACGCCCTGTAGCAAATATCTTCCTCTTTTCAACTTTTCTTTCCTGGGAAAAAAACAACAAAAATATTCAGCAAATCACTTTTGAGCTAGATTATGATGGAAACATATAATCCTTATTGAAATATTTCACCAGTCTGTCTGCTGAAGATGTGACCTTAATTATATCATATTATTCTTAACACCATTAATCAAAGGACTGAAGGTCATGGAAGGCGCTTCCTAGGCAAGACTGCACGTTTTCCATATTATCGTATTATAAATTAATACTCGACTATTCGTGTAAACCCATTCGCCAAGAATGACACATATACTCCAGAAAAGCCATTTATATCAAGACTCCAACCATTGCAAAATTGATATATCCCTGAAAAATCAACCATTATACTCATCAAATCTACAATAAAAGCAGAGCACTTTACATGTACTATTTTCTTGAGACGATGAATATGGCGGTACTTCGAGTAGGCCACCCGGTTGACGATGATAGCAATGAAACGCTTTAAGCACCTCAGAACGCAGGAAATAAATGTGATCATGGCATTTGTTCTAGATAATTCTATAGTTATTCACTTTCATAAACCAGAATAATAACTAAACAAAATATATATTTTACATATTTTTATTATTTTAGCGATAATTTTAGGCATACATGACAGTTTCATGTTTAACAAACTGAATGCAAGATGACGCCTAGTAAATATACTTGCATTTTAAATGGTGTTTGTTATAAAATCTGACCTCATTAATTTGACAACCAATCTATCCGAATACTTGATATCATCCAAAATAAATATCAGGTCCTAATGTATCTTCTTCGGCACATCAAATTGAAATGGGATGTTCCAAACCATGTATAATAAGAAAATTATGAAGGAGGTCTGACTATATATGCTGAGTAAAAATGTTAAACTAGTAAATATTAATCAAAATAACTTACAAATTTCAACTGTCTTCTCAATTCGGATATCAATTTTTTATATGATGATGCCTTTACTTTGAAATACACTATAAACATACTGCAAAAAGAAAAACGCTGAGTAAATTATCCAATAATTCACAATGAAATTATCAAATTGATAATAATGTCATATAAATGACGTTATATAAATAATCGAGGCATTCAACAGGGAAATTAGATGTAATTAACAAGTAAAAAAGGACCAAAATGAAAGATGAAATAAATATAATATGTTTATGTTTCAATGTTTCATCCAGTAAATTCACCGGGTCAGACCAGTGGTCAGATATCTTTCAAAATATTAGCCACCAGTCAAAATTAAATTCAGACACTTATTTTTATTTTTACTTTTTAATTACATCAATTTAACCGATAATGATATTTAATCATAATAGAAATAAATAGATGAATATTGCATAATAATATAATAAACTCATTCAACAATTGAGCTAATCCTGTAATCTTTTTTATTTTATCTGTGATTCAATGCATGATGATATTTTATATGAAGTTCATAATGATTATTCCTTCACATTTTCAAAAATATCAGCGGTCACAAATGTCACGACAAATTTAGTGTTATAAAACACTTAAACTTACACTTAACACTAGACGATATATCTTTTCACGTTTAATTTAATACGGTAAATATGATACAAATATAACTTAACAAACTGTTTCTTTATACAACATTAAAAGCCTAACAGAAAAACTGACAAGTTTTCACTCGATATTTTCAAACATGCAAGTTAACAAAATATTAACAAAAACATACTTAAATACGACACGTTGACGACTTTTTAACTTACGAAAATGGGTTTTTTCAGACTCAATGAGCTCAAAAACTAGGTGCACCTGGACGCTTAACAAAAATATAAAACCGCATGGCCTTACATGAAACAAATTTCCTCTCTGTTCAAATGAGCAGAACACTAAATAGGACCATAACATTTCAAAACAGATGTATTAAACTATTCTTGCTTGTCGGAGAAAAAATCGCGGTTCTGTTTTGATAGAAAGGCAATCCAAACAGCAGTTATAGTTTTACGCACAAGAGCATTTCTTAACCTAAATTGAAACGGATCGGTTCAGAAAGTGCACACACCTGTTCGCAGTCAACAAAACAACGCTATAACAGCCTGTTGTTTTCTTGTTTTCATAATCTGTAACCTAGAAGGAGGCGCATTACTTGAAACAAATTTCAACTCAGGTCCAATGAGCATAACACTATATGCATTAATCAGTGTAGTTTAACTTACATCAAGAGAACAAGAATCGGTACAAGAACAGCTGGTGTTCCAATGATTTTAAGTTCATCTTGTAATGTTGATACAAGTTTCTCCCCAAATAACACTCTGGTGACATCGTAAGGTTGTCCTATACCTCTGAAGGGACCACAATCACTCGAAGGTTTCAGCCTGGAATATAACAAGTTAAACTCCATTAAAATATAATGTTGCTATAATATCCCATGAACTTTCGCATTATGATAACAAATATCATTCTGAAGATAAGCATTATTAAAATTTACGATAAATATCTTTGTTTAAATTAAAAGAGAGAGAATACTAAGTTGCTACCGGGAACTTTCATGTAAACATATTCAAAGAAACATTTATATTTCATACACACCTTATGTACATGGAACTTATTACAAACTTAACAGCAAAGGTGGGAGTAAATCATTGATACCTTATGTGAGTAAATGTCTTCAAACTTAAATAACTAACTAAGTTAGTTACTCTATATATTAAAATGTTTAATAATATTACCAAAGTGAGCGCAAAACCATAGCAAGTATTTCGTGTAAACGTTCACTAAGACCATAGTCACCACAGGAGATTGACACGAATTATCGCCCTTTATCGCTTCTAGAGATCTCTCCCTTTATTTCTTCTACATTTACATCAGGAGATCTCATCCTTTATCCCTTCTAGTGTACTCACCCATTATCCCTTCTATAGTATATGTATATGTTGAACGGAACAAGGGAGAAAACTCTAGAAGGGATAAAGGGAGAAAATTCGTGACAATCTCCTGTTATAGTCACTGCTTCTTTATTTGAAAGGATAAAGAAAGAGAACTCTAGATGGGATATAGAGAGAGAACTCGTGACAATCTTCTGTTATAGTCACTGCCTCTTTATTGAAAGGATAAAGAGAGAGAACTCTAGATGGGATATAGAGAGAGAACTCGTGACAATCTCCTTTTATAGTCACTGCTTCTTTATTGAAAGGATAAAGAGAGAGAACTCTAGAAGGGATATATAGAGAGAACTCGTGACAATCTCCTGTTATAGTCACTGCTTCTTTATTGAAAGGATAAAGAGAGAGATAGATAAGTTTATTCAGAAAAAGGCAATTAGCCCATCATTCCACATGAATAAATACAATACAATAAATACAACATGTCAATGGTGATTTACAATACATAAGTTTACAAACATAATTACGTACATACATCTAATAACATGCGCGTGTATTTACTTTTTAAAAAGTAATTACTAAGTTAATTGGTAGTTTAATAAATAAATAACAGAAGATAGTTGATACTGGGGAGAATTGGGATTATTATAATAAATATATTTGCGATCTCAATTCAAAACTTTTATAAACAAACAATGATAATCGTTTTATTGTACAATTATTTTCGCTGTTTAGGAGTGCTGCAAATTTTAAAACTCATGACAATATCCTGTTATAGCCACTGCTTCTTTATTAAAAGGATAAAGGGAGAGAACTCTAGATTGAGTTCTTACTTGAGTGCTTACATTTTGGGATTTGATTTATCACTTATGGTAGAGAACTACGTCAAGACCTTTCTTCATGCTAGATAGATTTATTTCAGTATAAGATGCATATATACATGGTAAATAATATTATCCTTTAGCATCGGGCGCTTATTCCGATACCTTCGTATTCACCCTCTGCTTTATAACTCCCGCATGACTGATATTTACTATTTTTAGACAGGCGAATCGACATGTGTCAACAGCCATTCAGCGATCCGCTTGTAAAGACTCGCTTATGTCCCAAAAGTAGGACAGTAAACCTGTGTAAATAAAGCTTATTTAATAAATGCGAGTGTGCATTGAATAGTGAGCTTTCCCTGACATGGAAATGGCGCTGTGATAATGAATATAGTAGAAAAACTAAATAAATCTAACGTCAGTGACTATCGTTTTGTCGGGATGCCAAAATTATTCTGATGCCTGTAAATGTGTAGTGATTTAAGGTCATTTAAACAGCTGTCGATGCGGAATCTGCGTATAATTAAAAACGCGTCATCTCGTTCATACTCAGCATCTCCTTACTCAAATTCGCCATCATTTGTTATACGTATTCAGTACAATCCTCGATGAAAGAACGAAAAACTGTCTTCTGTAAGTGGAAAACCGATTAGCTAGATAGTCAAATTTGCCTCGACACGAAAGGCTATACATTGTGTACTCATTTGAATGGTTATAACTTTGGAAAAATACCCATTCTTAAACACTGAGAAGTCTCGTGATCGTGCCGACCAATGCAACTACGTATCAGGAACGATCGGTGATTTCGAGGTCAAATATAAACATATACTTGGTAATACAACAGCTTGTGAATGTAACGATAGTGGAATCAAATCGCTGTGTGAGAGCGTAGGTAAATAAGAACACACATGTTTCATTTATAATAAAAAACATATGAGTTATAAAATGTGTTGTCTATTTTCATGTTTTTAGTTTAATTGATGATGCCGTGTCGTTTGATTTCATTGTCCTTATCATGTCGTTTTTGCTTTTCGTGTCTCGCGTGTGTGACATTTCCGATTTCGTTGCCTATATCTTCCTAGGGGAGTACTGATTGGGGAATTTAGTCTTACCAGCTTTAGAATGATTTTTACATGAGAGTTCTCAAGTATATATGAAGTATAAAAAGGTTTTAAACATCAGTGATTCTGAAAATGACTCAACTTTCATATTAACAAACATGCCTCTGGTGTCCCGCTCGTGAAGATAATCAGTAGCGAGATCGGTGTTTCTTTGATGACTTTTATCATGTAATATTATCATATAAAACATTAAAGCAATGTATCATCTCATACATTGGCTAATGTAAGTAAAATTCCGAAAGTATCAAGACATCTACGTTTGGAACATTCAACATGTTAATAATTCGATTTTAAATTAGATGATATAGAAATAATATAGAGAATTAGGTTGAGCTGTTTGGAATGATCGACTGTTTATTACAGTTTACAGTTCAAAGTTGCAGAATAGTTTCATTTAACATGTCATTAACCTTGATGATTTGAATAATTCAGAAACAGAGTCAATGTTAAATAAATTGCAAACAAAATCATGAGTTATTATCTATTTTATGTATAATCTTCGTAAATTCCCATTGAAATGTTTCTTATTTCACAGAGATTTAGAGAATGAAAAGCATCTGTATGTTAATTTGACAATATAAGGAATGTTTCATGTAACATCTTTTGGTTTCATTACCTCTCCAATTTATGATTATTAACACAATAGTTTTACTTCATAGCTAAAAAAATCAATAAAGAAAACATTATTCTACTTTTGCTTTCAATAACTACAAATATTAATAAAAAGGTTGCCAACAAACATTTCAACCTTCATTTACAACAAATTTACCAGTACATTTACTCAAACGTCTATAAAATCCTTTTTACATTTACTTTTACATAATCTTTTTAAAACTGTCAATGTGACATTTTCAGACTTGTATTTGATTTAGATATTTAGTCATGTTACATTTAATGTCACTAGACTTTGAATACATTCTGACTTGTATTTCAGACAATTTCTAAATGCATTCCAAAACATTCGTGTAAGAAACTAAACAAATTGATGTAATGTATGTATAATGTAACAATTACTATTTAATGATTAATAAAGATAAGAAAAATATAGACTAATTTGTTGCCACAGGAATAAGACAATACCTACCAATATAGATTGCAGGGAAACAACAGCGTACGAAACAATAGGAGGTGCAGATGTATATATGTATGGGAATGTCCTGTCGACTATCAAAATAACGAAGAAGAATTTAGGGGGACAACAAGGGGTACGGAAGATTGAATAGATTGAATACCCCACGGGAAAAGCCATGAATGCCAGTAACCATAGGCCAAAAGGGCGACAAAAGCACATGAATATTATATCAATTAAGGCACATCACAAGGAGATGGGCGACTTGACATGCATCTAAAAACATAAATAGAAATGATAACACACAACGATTCACAGCCGTTTTTATGTCGTACTTCATCGGTGTCGGTGCATTTTTATTGTCGTAATTATTCACTACATTTTGAGAAGTCTAAAAGCTGCATAACACAAAACGAAGAGTTTTCCAGTATTCTATTAAGTTTCATTTAATAGTGTCAAGCAACGTTATAATCGACAATTAACGGTTACAATATAATCACAATGTTTAAAATTATATTATGATAAATAATCATGAACGCGAAATTATACAATAGCATGCATAAACTGCAGTATGAGTAAGTATAAATTCAGACTAATAAACAATAACATGTTTCTTAACATTAATACAATCGGATAATCGATCAATCGTTACTTAAATTTCCCTTTCCCCTGTGCAATTCTTTCACTTTATAGAACTTGTCTGTTATATGTTTGGATATTGTTTTAAGCACATCTTGATAAGTATATGACTCAATCTGGCATCCAGTCTTAAACTCATTTAGCTTTATGGTCAATGGAAATTGGTCATCCATCGTTCAATCTGTGATTATATTAAGTGTTTAGTATACACTTAGTGTAGCTTGTTCTGCACAATAACTGACTTACAATAGTTTTGCTCATAAGTGTGCAGGCGATGATTCTTCCGTCGACATTTCAGCGCTATTCCTTTATTAAGATCTACAGTTCAATCTGTCTATTGTAGTCACCTTTGGCAACGACCTTAGTGTGACCCTCAAAAGACAGATGACCACTGTATCCAGGCCAACATGAATAAATGACAAGACAACATATCATTGGTGTTTTATTATACATCTATATAATATTAAATCAGTATAAGTAATACAATTATTACCAAGCTAAATGTATAATTATCATATTTACAGCGTATTGAAAAACAATTCTGCAATTTTACTGTCTCTCTGCACTCAAATGCTTTTATACGTTTACCATTTCCTTTAACAGAAGAGCCTTTCGTTTGATGGCTGCCATTCTGGCAGAAAATAGCTAACTAGCAGTCAAATTATCAAAAACTCTTAATCAGAGTCTAGAATTAATCACTGAATTAAAACGCATGAAAACTTCAAACAAACAAGCACATTACAATATAATTCATATTCTACCAAAATAAGAAATATGCACAGTAATGTGAATGAAAATATGTTATATTAAATGGCATATTTTTACAGCAAATTTCTAGCTACAAAATAATACCAAAATGGAATAAGCATATTCTACAAAAATATGAATAAGCAAGATCCTATCAGCAGTGCAAAATAGTTATATGAGAAATGTATAATAACACAGGTTATGGGAGTTTCGTTTATGAAGTGTTTATCAAATGAGTACTGATTACTTATCAATACACACAAAAATCAAAACATGTGTAAAGGTACTCTATATAATATAAATGCATAAAAACTAATTAATTTTATTATACATGTATACATAGGTTTCTATAAATATTACAAAAAGGATTTTATCACCAACTTAAAGTTTTTCATTTCCTTTAAAGCGGCGATGACCTTAATGTATCAAATAATATGTGTCGTACACTTGATTACTCAGACTTTTTGTATTCTAAGAGAAGCAAGTGTTTCTTGAACTTATGTTTAAAACATAGTATGATGGCATTACTGATTTTTTAAAGTAAATTAATTTAGTTATGCATTATTTAGCACTGTCCAAAGCATACTAGTTAATAATGATAGAGCAAACACCATACAGATAAAAAGGTAGGATATAAATAACAGTAAAATCATGATATAATTCCATGTATGTACATATTGTGCAAACATTAACTTTTACATGTTAGTAAAACCTTTGGCCTCTGGAATTCATATTTTATCTGAATGTTTTTGTTTTTGTCCTTTCTTTATACATCTTTATGTTTTATAATTTTGTGGTTTTGCATGGCTATGTGGTTAATTGCTTTTAATGATTAGTAACTGCCTACTTAGTCAATTTATGTATATACTCGTATGTTGGAAATCAATGACCATATAACGATTAAATGTGAGGTTGGCTAGCTGTTAAATCAATTTAAACCCCCAGTATATTTACTGGCAGTTCCAAGGCTGTGGTTCGCTGTATGGTTATTATTTCTTATTATGTTTTGAATGTTTGTTATAATTTCCCCTGTGCAATTATTTCACTTTATATAGTGTTCAGGTTATTGTTTGCCCATTTTCGGCCTATTGTTGCCAGCTGTTTTGACTTGTCCTGTTCTCTTTTCCATCCTTTAGTCCCCCTTTCACTGTTTGTCCTCTTCGATGCTCCTTGTTATTCTTTAAAGACTGCCAGGCCATTGTAATCGCCACTGTTCCCTTACGTGTGTAACCTTTAACCTCCTTAAGTGCCTTATGTGTTATGGATTGTTGTTTTCCCAAGTAAAGTGTATGTTGTCATGTATTTATTAGAAAGTTCATCCGTTCTTCACTCAATGGTTCACACAGGAAACGTGTCAGCTCCTTGTTAGTGCTGGCTGATACGCCATGAACGTTTGGTTCGTTCAAGTATCGCCGAATAGAAATAGAACAGTCTAAAAACCTGTTTCCGAAGTTCACGTGAAAACGTAAACAATAAAATAAAATTACCTTTTGAAATATGAAAGTAGCAAAATTGACCAATGTAGAAATATTACGCTTAATCTCATGTCTAAAAACAAGCTATTACAAGAACTTGATATTCCTAATATGGCAAGAATATAAAACTATAAAAAAAATTGTCTTCATTATTGTTTCGGATGAATTCAAAAGGAAATTAAATGTTCGGCAACTGAATAATATTTTCCGCATGACGTTATTGCTAATGTTCATTGTAAGGCAACTGAATAATATTTTCCGCATGACGTTATTACTAATGTTCATTGTAATAATTTATCTTTTGTCTGATATATCGTTGCCATTCCTGTAACATGCGCTTACTGGGTTTTTATTACAAAACGCGGTTTATTACAAAACGTGGTTTATTACAAAACGTGGTTTATTACAAAACGTGTCTTATAACAAAACGTGTTTGATTACAAAACGTGTATTATTGCAAAACGTGTGTTATAACAAAACGTGTGTTATTACAAAACGTGTTTGATTACAAAACGTGTTTGATTACAAAACGTGTATTATTACAAAACGTGTGTTATAGCAAAACGTGTGTTATAACTAGCACCCCTATTCATGTTTACCCTCGGTGCCTAATGTTTTGTAGACTGTTGTTTCCCAAGGATCTTAGTCTTAACTTAATCTCTCTTACGATCTAGGTAACTTCTTTCGAAAAAAACAAACACAATTTTCCACCAATGATTAGAACAATACAGGATAACTTGTAATATTACCGTTTGTCGGGACAGAAGACAAAAATACAATGATAACATTGGACAGAATAATATAGGATAGCATGTAATATTAATAATGCACTACTAATCACGTTTCATTAAATGTCCTTTCAAAATTACTGTCGTGACTGCGAAGATTGGTGTAACATTAAACAATATCGGATCTGTTAAAATGGACAAATATCGCGACCAAACGGTGTAAGTCTATGCTATTTAATTGAATGGATAAGTTTTGGACTCAAAAGTTTTAACGAACGTTTTTTGAATTCCATATTGTCGATCTTAAACAAAATGAAACACAATGAGAGGCCATTACACATTATAAAAACCGCTGATTCGATTCGACTTTGAATATGTATTTTTTATTGACACCTTCTTCGAACACAGTTAAATATTTCCAGTATTTTCATTGGCACTGTACATTGTCGTAAATATCACTGTCCAAACGCACATCTTGTACGCAACGATTTGCTAAATCCATGTTTTCATATAATTATGTTCATATTTGAGTCATCAATACAATTATACAAATCAGCCTCCATTTTACTTCCTCTGAATGTTGTTTCTCCATTTCAAAACCGGCTATGTTTCAACTGAGGGTGTTTACAACCCTGCAAGTTTAAAGAAAACTGTTAAAGTGCATGTATATGTCATTTATACATACTATAGTATATATAGAATGTAAAGAAAAAATAGTCTGAAATGCTTCTAAGGCAGATTAAGTTAAGTTTTCTGTATCGATATCCACAAAAACGCACATAATTCCATTAGTTGTTAGCTCTTACTAACAGATATACAGTACAACCAGACCACCTCAATAATAATACCTCCTCAATATTAAGAAAACAATTTATAAGTGCAATATTACTGTTTTGCTCTTTATTCAATCTCAATATTAAGACAACCTCAATAAGAAGACCAGTGTTTAAGAGTCTTAAGGGTGGTCGTATTACTGATGTTTGTTGTATTTTTCTAGTTACATGTAATACCAACAATATTTAAAACATGTCGTCTACATTTGTTCGTGTAGCAATTCAAACATTAAAAACAAGATGCAAGATGAAACCACATGGACTTGGCGTCAGATACGCCTGAGGGTGGATAATTATTTCGGCAAGTGTTAACATTTAAAATGTCTATTTGTCAGGTATCCACCAACTACAATACGTTTTGTACCGTTTTTTATTTCTATCACTTAAACAAACCTTTCTTCTGCATTGTTTTCTGGTTCCATTTTATTGTCTGAAAGGAAATACCAAACTAGATATGTTCTATTAACAATAACAACGGTTTTCGTCGAGATTGGATTAAAAGATATACTGCTAAATATTAATATATAAACGTTTGTGCAATTATGACGATGCCATATATGCAATCATTATATAAATAGGTCAAGTGCAGAAGTAACTTTAAAAAACGTCAATAATTATCATTTCACTTCTATCAGTTTTAAATGGTAATGAAAGAAATATGAATGAAATAATCGAGCAGTAAATGCCAAACACAAAGTATACCACCACAAAAGCACAAAGCACAATACATGTATTAATATGCAGGCAAAAGGGACAAGTCACAGACATAAATATGGGTAACAATAGGAGCATCGCCTTGGAACATTTAGTGACAAAAACTGGGAATGTAATCCTTGTTATTTAAGTCAATATTGTGAAAGAGAGCGAATAATTTATTACAGGAAACGCCACATACAAACGACAGTGCCTCCCCACGTAGATCTCCAGAAAACAACAATCTTTAAAATACAAGACACCCGAGAAGGCTCAAGGGGCGCAATGACTGGCCCGGCCGACCATAAGGGACAACTAAGAGAATCGAAGAGGACAAATAAGGGGGGATTAACGGACGGAAAATACCACATGACAAGTCAAGACAACCAGCAACAAAAGGCCTATACCGAGAGACAACAAAACGAACGCTATATCAAGTAAGAGAAGTGCACGGGGGAAAGGAAATCCAACACACATCCAAAACACAAAAACAAACATTTTGTCAATAAGACGATATACTTTCATAATTGTTGTGCAGTGCTTTGGTTTTGGACCCGATGCATCAACTTTATAATTTTATTGTATAACCCTCTTCAATTTGTTTGCTACTTTATAACTTCGGGATATGTGCAGGAAAGCCCTTTTCAAGACGTATATAATAACCTGGGCAAACTGACTGTAAACATCTCGTACTCATTAATAATTATAGGTGAAATCCAGCCGCTTGATTTGCCGCATGACACACACCTTATGCGATTCGGAAATTGCCGACGAGTTACGGCTGAAATCGCTTATACGAAGCTCTTCACGAAGGAGATTCCCTATTTTTTGTTATCATCCATTTCCTTGGTCGAGAATTACTAATGAATATTCATGCGTTACGAAGTTTCGCCAGTTTTCCCAAGGTATCACATATGTTATGAATAACCTGGGTACCGAGGATGAGGAAAGCCCTGTTTTATTATAAATGTGGCATTCCCTGTGAGCAAGACCATTGCACACTTTACAAAATATGAATTATGCTGAGATAGGTTAAGCTTCTTACGCTTGTTATTCTGTAGACACCGGACAAGCAGGTATACACCATTTGCAGTAGCAGTCATGGCAACAACAATGACGAGGAATGTGAAGCCTGCAAACAGAAGATTTAGTTATTATTTGCTGTCACAGTTTTGAATATAGATCCTACGTATACTCTAATGTTCACCAACAACCTTGTTTAGTATTTACAGATATAATTATACTATTCGTTATTAATTGTCTCTTCATCGTTCAAAAGCATGGTATCAACAATATGGCATGTTTTAAGTAAGCGACATTGCCATCAAAATTGAAAATGAGGTATACTTACAATCAGTTTTGTAGAAAACTGTGCCGTCTGTGCTGTCAATTGTTTGCGTGGTAGACTCGTTTGTCTCGAGTTCAGAATCATTCCCTACAATCGTGGTTGAAATGTTTACCATCTGAATGAGTGTTGTTGTTGTTAATGTTGTAGTTGTTGTTGTTGTCGTCGTCGAAGGTGATTCTGTATTTATACAATTATGTTTGATTTGGATAACCTTACAAAACCACGCCAATATTGAACTAATATTTAGTGTCAATAATTTCTGGAAATGAACTTAGACAATGAACTATAATTCAATACAATTTCAAACTTGCACACGTCTTATTGTATAACTAGAAATATCTTTAAAAAAAATGAGCAGCATAGATATAATGATGTCTAAAGAATCGCCCTATTTCAGAACTCTGATTTCGCCAAAGAGGTACGCTATGGGAAAGTGAATTATTTTTTCGAAGCACCCCGTTTGATGTCTCTCCGCTTAAAATATGAACCAATCAAATCGTCTAATTTGTAGCATATTTAAATAACGCGCTTCATAAACAACATTTGATTGGTCTGAAATGTCAATCATTTTGATATACAAAGGTTTTGTATATATTGCTTTGCATTATTGTAGTAAAAATTGAAATTAAAGTAGTGTCGTTGTCAATAGGGCGTTTACATGACACATCAAACTTACATTGTATGTTAATTAGTTCATGGCAAGTGTACAAAATGATTATTACCAGTTATATTTTTATCACAATGTTTCCCCTGCCATCCGCTGAGACATATACAACTGTACTCTGTTCCGTTTATGTCTTTGCATCTAGAACCGTTACACGAGGCACCATTGCGACATGCTAGATACGAGATATAGAAGACTTAGAATTATTTTCTACACAAAAACATATAACGTGGACAAGTTAACCCGGCCCCGATCTCTAAAAACAGTTCAAGATGAGATTTTGCTCAAATTGAGTAGTTTCGGGAGATTGGGGCATGAGCCTTGTGACCTCTATTACCATAATTTCACAGTGGACTGATTATCTAAATTTGTCTTGGTTTCTAATCCTATTAAAATCGGCCCTCGTCGTAATGATGAACACGTTGTTAGTAACCATGATATAATGAAAGAAATCCACAAATGCAATGATTTCCGTAACTGCGACGAAACATTCCGATGATGCACGATTCTCTTACGGATAATGTTAGAGTATAATATATTCATGCATACAGGTCAGGATCGGGTTACATGTTCAGACTACACTTTATCAAAATAATATCAATATTTGCGAACAGAAATAGAAATAATAACCGTACAGCGATTTACAGCCTTGGAACTGTCAGTAGAAATACTGGGGGTTTAAATTAAGCTAGCTTACCTCACATTTAATCGCTATATGGTCATTGATGTCCAACAGATACTCATACATTGACTAAGTAGGCAGTAACTAATCATTAAAAGCAATAAACCATTATGTACTTAACAACAGACACACCGTGTATAATCCAGCATGTGTGTCTGTTGTTAAGTACATATACTGACTTTTCCCCCAATAACTAAACTATTTACATCAGAACGCGAAATAACAAAATACCATTACAGCAACAGATATGGCGTCAGAAAATGCAAATTATTTTCAAGTTATATTTCTGATCTGTACGTTTTGTCAGGATATGCACGCAAATGTTTAATGGTAAAATTAGTTTACAGTTTCGCAAACTTCCAAATAGTCATTGTACGAATACTATCATAAAAGAGAGAGAATACGTAACTACAGACGTTCACATTTGACATTATGTTATACACCTTCGTCCGTGTATACTAAAAGGTTCCTTTTTTTAGCCGTAAATGTTCTGAAATTTCATTAAACCAAACTTTGAACAAACGCTTTCATTGTAATCGATGCCCATTTTTCTTTCGAGTTCGCAGCAAAACAACGAATTTTACCAACAACGTCGTTGTCTCAATATTTGAATACGCCTAAAATACTACTATGTTGTTGCATCTTAAATCAAACACTGTACAGTCTTGGTTGATACTTTGCAGACATCCACATATGTTACATATAAATTATCAAATCGCTAAAAGAGTGTATATCTTACTCAGACATTTACATTAAACTTAAGGTGGAACAAATAATAAGAACTTTCATAACAACTACCATGTAACATGAAATAAACGTCCGAGCAGAAATGCCAAGTACAACGTAAACAGCACCCATGATGTTCAAATAGACGTACAACATTTACATACAAGTACACAATCAAAAGGGATAAGAAATGTTGTTTAGCGTAAACAGTTTTTGATATATCATGTTTATATGAGACGTACAAAAGAAGGGGTAAGTTGGTACAGGGAAAGCCAAATTCCAAAGTTCACCAAACAATGCTTGAACTATAGGCTTTTCTCCTTGATTTTCCGACAGCTGTTTTACCACACACCGAGTTGATCTAGTCTCCTTTCGCTTAATACTTCTAGTAGACTTCATTATATTAAAGATGTTCCTGGTTCTATATTCGTAATTTCCAACATTTTTGTCATATTTACACATTTCAATATTTACATTTTTTGTATATATTAATGGTTAGCAATATAATGATATGTATAGCAACGAAAAGTATGTATTTAAATAACTGTTACATATTTCATGCATTTATGTGTGCATGTATATGCTAAACATTTATCATACTATGTACGCTTCAAAAAACGAAATAAACAGTTCATCAAACCATGCCTCCCGCACTTTTTATAGTCATTTAGAGATATTATATAGACTGTAAAATCGGAACATACGCCATATATCGTAGACCTGAATATTATGTATTCCACCACAAGTTCCATATTTTTCTTCGGGACAGGGAATGTTGCATTGTGCGTCACTAAGACGTGTCGGAGGAAGGCTATTTCCACACAAGCAGAATACTTTGTTCTGAAACAGTGAAATTGTTGACAATCATAAATCTACCACATACTCAAAGAGAGAGAGAATGAATTGCTGCAGCGAACGCAACGCCTCTCCACACAGACTTCCGAGATAACAACAATCCATAAAACATAAGGCATTTGAGGAAGCTCATGGGTACATACGTAAGGGAACAGGGGCACAAGGTCGGCCATAAGGGGTAACTAGGAGATTCAATGGGGACAAACAGGGGGTGATTTAATGGATGGAATACATCACAGGACAAGTCAAGACAGCTGGCAACAATAGGCCGAAAGTGGGGAGAAAATAACATGAACACTATATAAAGAACTGCACAAGTGAAAGTGAAATGCAACAGACATCTAAAACACATAAAACGTCAACATGTACTGACAGTAAGCAATATTTAACCAATATGGCAATATGAAAACGAAATAACCATATGGAGTAAACAGTGTTTTCCCCTTGCAAAAAGTGACATCACATATTACGTTTTCTTGAAATGGCGTCACTTACAGAAGAGTTTGTAACAGGAGCAGCAACTCCATATGGTCACATCGTTTTCCTATTGCCATATTGCAAATATTGCTTACTGTCAGTACATAGTGACTTCACAGGTGAGGTTTTCCGGTTTTGACGTGACTTAAAGAAGAGGTTGGAAATCGTAGCGGCGCTCATTTGTGAAGTTGATAAAATGTTCACCATATGAAGATTATTAGTATCTTAAACTGGATATACTTAAACTATATTTTATTACATTAAATAACAATGGTTCACTTACTTTTATACCAGCATATCTGTACTTTTTGGGATAACAAAAACCTTTGCATTTGTTTCGACTGTTGTCTTTGCGAAAAATGTCAATAGTCCAATCTACATTTCCTCTGTCAGCGAAACATCCTAAATAATCGATCAGATTTGTCCCCATTCCTAAAATAAAAAAATGCAAACGGACGATTTCAAATAGGAAAATAATTTTGTGTTCGTGGAACACGGATACCTCCATTGTCCACCTTTGTCACAAAACAAACGCATATTTACGTAACTTTGTTCTTACGGTGTTAATGCACATACTAGTTGGGCGACTGATTGCAATACCTTTAATGTGACCACGAGTCTCATTAGTATGAAATAGTCAAATTATGTTCAGTTTAACTAGGCCATATGCCTACATAGCATATAAATAATATCAATGCTAGTCTGATGTTTCACAATACACTTCATAATGAAAAAATAGGAGCCACAACTTTGATGAACATGTTGGCAAAGCAGATGCAACTATATCAGCTATGATATCTATATACTGATCAGGTTCAGCACTTGTCAAAATATTTTTTACAAAACATGTATAAAGCGACTGTATCTCAATTAATTACAGAGCAGTGCCTGCTACAAAATAATCATATGGGACATTCTTTTTAGTTATGACAAGGACCATAACTCAACTGTTACTGATATGATATGAAAACTAAATTCTAGGAGTACAAGGTATGATGCAAATAAAGATTTAATGTAAAGTTTGGTGTCTATTATTTAGGGAGCAGACATGCCACATATTTTGAATAAGTCAAGGGTCGTAGCTCAGCTCAGTTGGACTGGTCGGATATATATACACTCGCCAAAACTTCTAACGCATCATGTCTAAATTTGATATAATTTTCTTAATTCTGTGCTAAATGTTATTATTTTTCTGATTGTGTTGTTTTGTATTACAGTCGTTAAAAAACATTATGTTTTGAGTGAAAAAAATTAAAAGACCGGAAGTGGAACCGGAAGTGTCCGTGCCCTTCGTCTCGACACCATTTAAGGGGACTCGTGTAATGCTGCAAATAGGCAGACAATCATGAACCACAGGTGCCTAGCACACTCTCAGTAATTAATTACATAGAGCACATTTCTTTGTTTTTTAGCATACGAACTTGATTACTACTTACCTTTGCTGTAACAATTTAAACACGTTTATTTGCTGGACCTTATTCAAGCACTTCTTTTTTGTTATCTGTGTGATTTCATTTAGTTTTTCTACTACAATGACCATAAATTTCCAACCACTCGTTTCGTCTTTAAACCCAGAGTGATGCTCTAGAACTTTGGGTGAGTGTATATACAGATATATGTCATCATAATAAACATTTGTGTGATGTAGTTATAGTCTGAAGTGATTTAACTGGTAAAACAAACCCATAACAATGATTTTACTGGTAACACAAAACCATCACAATGATTTAACTGGTAAAACAAACCCATAACAATGATTTTACTGGTAACACAAAACCTTCACAATGATTTTATTGGTAATACAAAACCTTCACAATGATTTTACTGGTAACACAAAACCTTCACAATGATTTTACTGGTAACACAAAACCATCACAATGATTTTACTGGTAACACAAAACCTTCACAATGATTTTACTGGTAACACAAAACCATCACAATGATTTAACTGGTAAAACAAACCCATAACAATGATTTTACTGGTAACACAAAACCTTCACAATGATTTTACTGGTAACACAAAACCATCACAATGATTTTACTGGTAACACAAAACCATCACAATGATTTTACTGGTAACACAAAACCATCACAATGATTTTACTGGTAACACAAAACCTTCACAATGATTTTACTGGTAACACAAAACCATCACAATGATTTTACTGGTAACACAAAACCATCACATTGATTTTACTGGTAACACAAAACCTTCACAATGATTTTACTGGTAACACAAAACCATCACAATGATTTTACTGGTAACACAAAACCTTCACAATGATTTTACTGGTAACACAAGACCATCACAATGATTTAACTGGTAAAACAAACCCATAACAATGATTTTACTGGTAACACAAAACCTTCACAATGATTTTATTGGTAACACAAAACCTTCACAATGATTTTACTGGTAACACAAAACCTTCACAATGATTTTACTGGTAAAACAAACCCATAACAATGATTTTACTGGTAACACAAAACCTTCACAATGATTTTACTGGTAACACAAAACCTTCACAATGATTTTATTGGTAACACAAAACCTTCACAATGATTTTACTGGTAACACAAAACCATCACAATGATTTTACTGGTAACACAAAACCATCACAATGATTTTACTGGTAACACAAAACCATCACAATGATTTTACTGGTAACACAAAACCTTCACAATGATTTTACTGGTAACACAAAACCTTCACAATGATTTTACTGGTAACATAAAACCTTCACAATGATTTTACTGGTAACACAAAACCTTCACAATGATTTTACTGGTAACACAAAACCATCACAATGATTTTACTGGTAGGAAATAAATTATCCAGTGATATTCTGGTAGGGTCCCCCCACCAACATCGTGTTATTTACAAACATGATTTTAAGTAAATTTTGGATGAGTCAATACGGGGCTTGCGGTTTGCAGTGTTTCTTTAACATAAATGTATATCAATATAAGAGAGACTACGTTGCTACAGGGAACACCAGTAAATATGAAGAATGAACATAAACTATCATCCGACTGTTGTTATATGTACATTTCTAAAAGTCATCGCTTCTTTTACATATCTAGATGCATTAGTAAGTTCGTCTTCGTCGTTGGACTTGCATGTTGGATAGATTTTCTTTTAAATTTAACCTTTATTCCTTCCTTTTATCATTGTACAATATAAAGACACATTTGAAATGATATTCGTCTTCAGTGCCTGTGGTGTTACAAAGGTCCATCACGGAAAAGACTGTTTACTGTAAGACACATGCTTAATCTTTAATATTTCCGCTTTATATTTTTCTGTAAAGACCTGGACATTCTCAATATCACTAGTTTCGAGTAATACAATTTTGAAGTCAACGATAATACAAATATAAGTTGCAATAACTTGTTTCAAAATCGATGGCAAATAAATAAGTTTGAACGAATTTTTTTTTTGCTTTTTTACCATTAAAGTATGAAGGGAAATAAAAAAGTAAAATTGTGAATTGTTGCTATACCTTGTCCTGCCAAATAAAACCACATCGCTAGAATTATGTATTCCATGTTTCTAATCCATCGCTGTGGACATAACTGAATGGCTCGACTTTGAAACCTTAATTGTGAATAAATAATCCAGCGATGTATTGCAATTGTTCATTTTCCGAAAACTGCATCAGGTTCAATGTTTAACAAATGGTAACTGTCTAACAATTACTAACAATATGACGTATTCGATGATTTAACTTCCGTGTTCGATAAGTACGAGCGTATATAGTAAAACCTTCATACGACCACCATTAGGACGACCCTTTAAAACTAGTCTTCTTATTGAGATGGTCCTAATATTGAAGTTCAATAAAGAGCGAAACAGTGAAGATGGACTTGAACATTGTGTTCTTAATTTCGAGGTGGTCTTATTTCTTAGGAAGTCTTTATTTCTTTCTTTTTTATTTCCTTTCACTTGTGCAATTCTTTCACTATATGTTATTTTATGCCAAGTTTCGGCCTATTGTTGCCAGCTGTCTAGGCTTGACCTGTTATCTTTTACATCCATTAATCCCCCAACTGATTATCCTCTTTGACTACATCACACAAATGTGTATTATGATGACACGTATATGTATATATATATCGGACCAGTTCAACTGAGCTACTACCCTTGACTTTATAGTGTTTCTGTTATTTTCTGCCCAATTTGGGCTATTGTTGCCAGTTGCCTTGACTTGTCCTGTGATCATTTCCATCCATTAAACCCCCCCCCCCCCTCCACTGGTTTGATTCTCCTAGTTATTCCATTTGGTCGACCAGGCCATTCCTTGTGCCTCTGTATCCTTACGTATGTACACATGAACATCTTCAATTGTTTTCTATTTTATGGATTGTTGTTTTTCCGGAGGTCTGTGTGGGGAGGCACTGTCTTATGTATGTGTTTTGTATTTCCCTTTCCCCTGTGCAATTATCTCGCTTTATATAGCGTTCAGGTTGTTTCCTGTCCAGTTTCGGCCTATTTGGGCCAGCTGTCTTGACTTGTCCTGTGATCTTTTCCATCCATTAATCCCCCCTCCCCCTTCCTTCACTGTCCACTTTGATTCTCCTATTTATTCCTTGTGGTCTAGCGGGCCATTCCTTGTGCCTCTGTTCCTTTACATGTGTACCCTTTGACCTCCTTAAGTGCCTTATGTTTTGTGGATTGTTTTTTTCCCAGAGGTCTCTTTTAAGTGAAGTTTGATTGTATATTTCAGAAAGTAGTATGATTTTTAAGCTGATTATTTCAAAATCATGTCAAAAGGACATCATTTCACCGGCAAGTAGAGTTATTTATTGTCAGTTGTTTTGGAAAAGTAAACGTCTTTGACAAAGTTGGAAATGATTGTGTTAAATTTATAATAATAAAATATTTATTTAAAGCTGAAAACAGCCAGTAAGCCGGAGGCTTATCTAACCTGGGGTCATCTATATTATATTTAGTTAATTGTTTGAACAATCATACACTGTTACCTTTTGAAATCAATGCGTTATATGATTTTACATTGAATATTTAGTGTTAGTATGTTAATTATTTCTCCAAATTTCTGACATTACAAGCAAATTTCAGGTTGATTAATTGACTTTAAAAGCTATTTACGACACAAGGAACATACTACAGATAAATTATTGTTTGAAAATATAGGACAGTGAGCTGATGTCATGGCGAATTGTCCGTCGTGTGTTTGTGTGTGTCTGTGTGTATGCGACCGTCCGTCCATGCTTGCGCGTGCGTCCGTGTGTGCGTCAGTCTGTTAATCCTCATTCAAACATAAATCGCTTCGCCAACTTTGACAAAACTTCACAGGAACGTTCCTTGGGTGGTTCTCTTTCAAAGTTTTTTTTTTTCAAATTTAAATCTTCTTGTCCAAAACCATAAGGCCCAGAGCTTTGATATTTAGTATGTAACAGTGTCTAGTGGTCCCCTACCAATATTATTCAAATCATGTCCCTTGGGTGAATATTGGCCCCCGCCCCAGGTGTCATAAATAGGAAATATCTTTTAAAATCTTATTGGCCAGAACGAGACAGGTTTTTGCTATTTGGTATGTGGAAGTGTCTAGTGGTCCCGCTCCGATAGTCACAGCTTTTTTCATAGAATTACAGTTATAGAACAACTTTAAAAAAAAATTCTAATCCGAATGGCCCAGTGCTTTTGTTATTTGGTACGTAATTTTGTTTAGTGGACTCCTACCAAAATTGTTCAAATTATGCCTCTAGGGTCATAACCTGTACGGCGTAGTACAAAACCCCATTTTCAATACACTTAACAAAACTTATGAGTTTGCCGGTATAAATAGGACCTATCTTGGTCAATATTAGTCTGATCTGGTTGAAAACAAACATAGAACAGATACCTGGCATAGTATTATATCAATTTCATCTCATAAATGCACAGATGGAACAAATAAAATCAATAAATGCGATGATGCGAAAACAATCAGTACTGCAGCTCCCTCTTAAAGATGATCTGGTTAATTGAAAAGAGTCTAATAGCGTGTGTGCCCACCCGGACTCGACGCATCGTGAGATTTAAACTGATACATTGATCTACACGTAGCTTATAGCAAATATTCAAAAATTCGTGTATAATAGTGTATCTATACGAATGTTGTTCGATATTAACAAAGCGCACACTTTTTAAGTTTTTTTAAGTGTATATGCATCATTATCACATTCGAAACTGTGCACGTACAGAGTTGCGAAGATTAATGAGTGACTGTTTAATGCTGTCTGATATTTACCCTTGACTGTACTTATGTTAGTAATAGATGGTACATTGACTGATAATTATCATTCATTCTTGTATTTTATTGTTCTTTATGGTATAAAATGTATCATAGTTTTTGTTGAGTTCCGCATGGAAAATCGTATGATTGAATAATGAAATAAATTATATAATATTTAACAGCCAATGTGACTGATGACAATTACAGTGAAATAAAGTAAAGGCAAGTCAAGTAAACTTAAGAAATCGGTTTGTTACAACATTCAGAGTGTTTGAAATTGGCTTTGTCATAAATTACTGCCATGCCAAACAAGCAGCAATGAATGGTTCAGCGTAATCATGGTCTGTAGTATTACGGTCAGTAGGTCGGAAGAATTATTATATTCTATTTTCAGAACGATACTTTTGGGAACGTTCAGTTCTTTGACTAATAGTAGGATTTTGGGAGAGTTCGTTGTTTTTGGCACTTTGGGATGTGGCTAATCCGACGGAGGAAAAATGTAGTAAATATTGTATGTTAAACAATATGTCTCAACTTTATCTTAGTTTTCACATTGCGCGTACAAATTTTGAGGGCAGAATACAACAGACACCAAGGATCATACATACTGCCAATGTAAACCTTTATTTATCTATGATTTCAATATCCAGTATTAGGCAGAAATAAATACATAATAATCAATTACAGACGGACCAAGTTCATTTGAACTCCTCGGGTCCGAAATGTTATTTCAAAAACATTTTACCAAGCTCTATAAGTCATTTCTTCAATTTCTGACCAAATTATTCCGCATCCATATAAAAGTTTCTTTAAAAGTCTCATAGATTGCAATCTGAAAAAACATATATATAATACAACACTAAACATCATCTTCCTCTTCCAGTGTAGTAAGGTCAGTCTGTTGAGATAACTTTCTCTGTCTTGTTACTGGAGTTGATGCACCATCATTTGATGTGTATCGACTCAAAGCGCCACCTGGAAAATAATAAAACTTAAAACAAAATTTATTAAAACAGCAGATTCATTTGATTTTGATGTACAGTAAAACCTCGCTAAGAAGACCATCCTTGGGACCTGATCTTAATATAGAGGTGGTCTTAATATATAGGTGGTCTTAATATATAGGTGTTCTTAATATAGAGGTTGAATATAGAGCAAAATAGTTAAAATGGACTTTAAAATTGCGTTCTTTATATTGATATGGTCTTATTGTTGAGGGGGTTTTAATACAATTTCTTGCGTATCAGACCGGGATTTCCCGCGTTTACGCCAGTGCTGGCAAACTCTATCTTACACAAACTTAATCTCATCCTTGATTTGTTAAATAAAGGTATGCAAGAAAAAGAATCCTTTCACTGACTTCGTTTATTAATAGAAATATCCAGGGTCACTGTTTAGGCGGGAACGAGGTTCTAGTACTGTATGTTATAGTACATATAGTGCAATTGTGTACATTTATGAAGTCGGAATAGTTAAACAAATTCTAAAACATGTAAATGATGAAATGCCATAAAGGTTCAAAAAATGTACAGCTACCCCCGAAAGCACAACGAGGCATGGAAATACTTATAGGCATACCGAATATTCCCTAATAAATACCACTCTCATAATTTACGCCCAACCACTGACCTTCAGTTTGGAAGATAGTTTAGGCTAGCGAGTGCAAGTTTCGACACGATCAAAGGTAAGAAACCGCCTAGTCGATACCGTACTTGTTCTAATAAATGCATATGAGTCTTAAAAATAATTGACGTTTTGCGATTTTTTTAACCTTTATAAAATGCCACCTTTCTCAAAATGTAACATCCATGTGGGCGTTTAATAGGGAATATTCGGTACATGTAAACAATAACAAAAGCAACATGGACACAATATCAAATGATGGACGAAATAAAAAGTACAGCCATTGAACAGATTAAGGAATGAAAATGAATGAAACTAAGAATTCAATAAACAACAGAAGATCTATTTCAGTTGGGTTTATGTAGAGTCCATTTTAAATCAAATTTAAGAAGGTTTGTCTCTACAGAATCTGAATACCAAATGGAGCCACGCTGTACGATTTCCAACCTCTTCTTTAAGTGAAGACGTCACTTCCAGAAAACGTCACATGTGACGTCAACATGTTCTGAAAGTAAGCAGTATTTGACCCATATGGCATTATGAAAACGAAGTGACCATTTGGAGTAAGTGTTGTTTCCTGCTTGCAAATAGTGACATCACATGTTACGTTTTCTTGAAATGACGTCACTTACAGAAAAGGTTGTAAATCCCATAGTAGCGCTCAAATACAAAATCGTAGAAAAGTACCAAGGAAAACAGTGCAATGAGACAGTAAATGGAATCTTAATTCAATATAACAAACACACGAATTAATGCTCTAAAGGCGGTGTCCTTGACGCCTGCATTTGAATTTGTGGAAGGCACAGTTGTCAAGGAGCTGTGTCAAGTCAAGGGGCTAACTCTCAAAGGTCATGAGTTTTGAGCATCACTTACAAGTGAGGTTTAACCACAAACATCGCACTGAATTTTGCGCAAATACTGATTAGTATTAGGTTAGCATAAGTTGTAAGAACTAGTTCCGCAAGTGATGTGAATAAATAAGTTTAAACTACAGACTGCATGTTTTCCTTTTTATCATCGTTAGATACGAACATTTGAATAAAATTGTATTTAAGTATCTATGTTAGACTGACTGTCGCTTATTATGTTAATGAAAACAGTAATTAAATTATGTTAATTTTGAACATGGAGCATTACGGTATATTTCAAAAGTGCATTGTATGTAACTATAACTACTTCATCTTCATCAACATTTTAATGTACTAGTATAGCTTTCTGAAGAGCATTGTTGTTAGATTAAGTGTTAGTGTACTAAACATTATTGGCATTTGATAATCTCCTTCAAATAATGTCTCAGATGAAACTGATATCATGTAGAACACTTTATATTGTTAAAACGAAGCCAATTTTTCATATAAAATTCTTGTATATATCAATATTTTATCTCAAGGGGGAAGCGGCAGACTGACAATTTATCTTCCTTCATGTCGAATTCTCACTATTTATATATATTAAAATGTAAGACCCAGAATCATTCAGCGTGTCAAATCAAATCCCGCCTGTCGGGAATCGTTTCCTGATCTTAAGTCCCGCCTACACCCCCCCCCCCCCGTCTCCGGTGCAAAGATTGATAAACACATCATACCTGACATTGCACGCCCTGTAGCAAATATTTTCCTCTTTTCAACTTTTCTTTCCTGAGAAAAAAATAACAAAAATATTCAGCAAATCACTTTTGAGCTAGATTATGATGGAAACATATAATCCTTATTGAAATATTTCTGTCTGCCTGCTGAAGATGTGACCTTAATTATATCATATTATTCTTAACACCATTAATCAAAGGACTGAAGGTCATGGAAGGGGCTTCCTAGGCAAGACTGCACGTTTTCCATATTATCGTATTATAAATTAATACTCGACTATTCGGGTAAACTCATTCGCCAAGAATGACACATATACTCCAGAAAAGCCATTAATATCAAGACTCCCACCCTTCCAAAACTGATACATCTCTGAAAAATCAACCATTATACTAATCAAATCTACAATAAAATCAGAGCACTTTACATGTACTATTTTCTTGAGACGATGAATATGGCGGTACTTCGAGTAGACCACCCGGTTGACGATGATAGAAATGAAACGCTAAGCACCTCAGAACGCAGGAAATAAATGTAAGCATGACATTTTGTTCTAGATAATTCTATAGTTATTCAATTTCATAAACCAGAATAATAAAAAAATTATTTTACATATGTTTATTATTTTAGCGATAATTTTAGGCATACATGACAGTATCATGTTTAACAAACTAAATGCAAGATGACGCCTAGTAATAAACTTGCATTGTTAAATGGTGTTTGTTATAAAATCGGACCTCATTAATTTTGACAACCTAACTATCCGAATACTTGGTATCATCCGAAATAAATATCAGGTCCTAATGTATCTTCTTCGGCACATCAAATTGAAAAGGGATGTTCCAAACCATGTATAATTCGAAAATTGAATTTCGGACCCGATGAATTCGAATGAAGGAGGTCTGACTGTATATGCTGAGTAAAAATGTTAAACTAGTAAATATTAATCAAAATAACTTACAAATTTCAACTGTCTTCTCAATTCGGATATCAATTTTTTATATGATGATGCCTTTACTTTGAAATACACTATAAACATGCTGAAAGAAGAAAAACATTGAGTAAATTGCTTGAATTTTAGATAGTAATAGTAAATTTAGGAAATATTAAATCGCAATGGACTGTGTCAATGCGTATCAGTACTATTACAGTGTATTCGTTCGCTCTCTCATGTGGTTAACTGCGGAATAACAGTGAATTATTATCCAATAATTCACAATGAAATTATCAAATTGATAATAATGTCATATAAATGACGTTATATAAATAATCGAGGCATTCAACAGGGAAATTTAACAAGTAAAAAAGGACAAAAATGAAGCATGAAATAAATATAATATTTTTATGTTTCAATGTTTCATCGAGTAAATTCACCGGGTCAGATCAGTGGTCAGATATCTTTCAAAATATTAGCCACAAGTGAAAATTAAATTCAGACGCTTATGAGGTCCTTTTTATTTTTACTTCTTAATTACATCCATTTCACCGATAATGATATTTTAATCATAATATAGTTAAATAAATGAACATCTAATTATAGTATACTCATTCAACAATTGAGCTTATCCTGTAATATATATTAATTTATCTGTGATTCAATGCTTCACATTTTCAAAAATATCAGCGGTCACAAATGTCACGACAAATTTAGTGTTATAAAACACTTAAACTTACACTTAACACTAGACGATATATCTTTTCACGTTTAATTTAATGCGGTAAACATGATACAATTATAACTAAACAACTTGTTTCCTTTTAAAACATTAAAAGCCTAACAGAAAAACTGACTAGTTTTCACTCGATATTTTCAAACATGCAAGTTAACAAAATATAAACAAAAACATACTTAAATACGACACGTTGACGATTTTTTAACTTACGAAAATGTTTTTTTAGGCTCAAAGAGCTCTAAAACTAGATGCACCTGGACGCTTAACAAAAATATAAAACCGCATGGCCTTACATGAAACTAATGTCCTCTCTGGTCCAGTGAGCAGAACACTAAATAGGACAATAACATTTCAAAACAGATGTAAAAGCAATCCAAACAACTAGTTTTACGCACAAGAGCATTTCTTAACCTTCATTGAAACGGATCGGTTCTATAAGTTCAAACACCTGTTCGCAGTCAACAAAACAACACTATAACAGTCTGTTGTTTTCTTGTTTTCATAGTCTGTAACCTAGAAGTAGGCGCATTACTTGAAACAAATTTCCTCTCGGGTCCAATGAGCATAACACTAAATGCATTAATCAGTGTTGTTTAACTTACATCAAGAGAACGAGGATTGGTACAAGAACAGCTGGTGTTCCAATGATTTTAAGTTCATCTTGCAATGTTGATAAAAATTTCTCCCCAAATAATTCTTTGGTGACATCGTAAGGTTGCCCTATACCCCTGAAGGGACCACAATCATTCGAAGGTTTCAGCCTGGAATATAACAAGTTAAACTCCATTAAAATGTTATGCTGCTATAATATCCCATGAACTTTCGCATTATGATAACAAATATCATTCTGAAGATTGGCATCATTAAAATTTAAGATAAGTATCTGTGTTTGAATTAAAAGAGAGAGAATACTAAGTTGCTAATGGGAACTTTCCTGTAAACATATTCAACGAAACATTTATATTTCATACACACCTTATGTCCATGGAACTTATTACAAAACTAAATAGCAAAGGTAGGAGTAAATCATTGTCACCTAATGTGGGTAAATGTCTTCAAACTTAAATAACTAACTAAGTTAGTCTCTCTATATATTAAAATGTTTAATAATATTGCCAAAGTGAGCACCAAACCATAGCCATTTCGTGTAAACGATCACTAAGACCATAGTCACCACATGATATTGACACGAATTATCTCCCTTTATCCCTTCTAGAGTTATCTCCCTTTATTATTTCTAAATTTACATCAAGAGCTTTCATCCTTTATCCCTTCTGGTGAACTCTCCCATTATCCCTTCTATAGTATATGTATATATTGAAGGGAACAAGGGAGAAAAACTCTAGAATGGATAAAGGGAGAAAACTCGTGACACTCTCCTGCTTTAGTCACTGCTTTTTTATTGAAAGGATAAAGGGAGAGAACTCTAGATGGGATATATAGAGAGAACTCGTGACACTCTCCTGGTTTAATCACTGCTTCTTTATTGAAAGGATAAAGGGAGAGAACTCTAGATGGGATATAGAGAGAGAACTCATGACTCTCTCCTGGTATAGTCACTGCTTCTCTATTGAAAGGATAAAGGGAGAGAACTCTAGATGTGATATAGAGAGAGAACTCGTGACACTCTCCTGTTATAGTCACTGCTTCTTTATTGAAAGGATACAGGGAGAGAACTCTAGATGGGATAAAGGGAGAGAACTCGTTGTAATCTCCTGTAATAGTCACTGCTTCTCTATTGAAAGGATACAGGGAGAGAACTATATATGGGATAAAGGGAGAGAACTCGTTGCAATCTCCTGTAATAGTCACTGCTTCTCTAATGAAAGGATACAGGGAGAGAACTATATATGGGATAAAGGGAGAGAACTCGTTGCAATCTCCTGTAATAGTCACTGCTTCTTTATTGAAAGGATAAAGGGAGAGAACTCTAGATGGGATAAAGAGAGAGAACTCGTTACAATCTCCTGTAATATTCACTGCTTCTTTATCAAATTGAGTTACAACAGTTTGCAACAAACACTCCTTATAGTAAATAATTATTTCATCACACATAAGTCACTTGTATTACATGAACGAATGATAAAACAGTAAAATAAACTTACTCAATGATAGCATAAGCCATTGGAAAGATGCTTATGAAGAAATTGAGTAAAAACAGAGCCAAGTAAAAGTTGCCTGTACTTGAAGCACGAAACAATTGCTGTGGAGGTACCATGGCAACCTAAATATAGAAATCACAACTTGTTAAGCTACATTAACAGGGGATTGTCATGGGTTCTCTCCCTTTATACCATCTAATAATATCTCCCTTTGTCCGTTCTATGTAAACATATACTTTATACCTTGTAGAGTTCTCTTCCTTTATATCTTCCATATATACATATACTAGAGGAAGGACAAAGGGAGATAACTCTAGAAGGGATAAAGGTAGAGAAATTATGACAATCTCCTGTGGCCATATTAACAATACAATAGACAAATTAGTGATAAACATGTTTAAATTGACAGTCCATATATATCTTATTTACAGAAATAACACTTGATAGACATTCGTAACTAGACATACGTATATTTTTGACTACATTCTGTCTTCTAAACATTTGTACAATAACTTGATTCGGGTCTGGACGGTTAGTAATTTTGGAATTGGGTACCCGGTTGCCAATAACACGATCTATTAAAGTAACTCCGTAGAAAAACAGTGAGTTTACATTACATGGTTGCTTCCCTATCTTAATACAAGTTCAGTTGTTAATTCACTTGCATCAGTCAAAACATCTAAACCTACTACTATCGTGATTTGATATTTATTTCTGATGATACCACGTATTCGGATAGAAAGTTTTCAAATAAAGAAGGTCCAACTGAATTCTTACCTTAGCAATGAAATATCTAAAATAGAATACTATGATGAGTTTTACGACACCTAGGGCAGCCAACAAGGGTGAGAAGTATAGACCCAGCCATATAAGACATTGTCCGTATATCACATCTAACACACAATTTACAACATTAAATTTACTAAATCCGATCTGAAAAGAGAGATAACATACGTAACTGTAAATATTTTTAAAACTTATGCATTCAATGCCTCGACTGAGAGGGCGAGTTTTGTTAACGTGTGGTTTTGAATGTGTATTTTTTTAAAGACAAATGTTCAGGAGATTGTCATGAGTTCTTTCCCTTTATCCCTTCTAGATTTCTCGACCTTTATCCCTTCTTTAGTATATGCATATGTAGCACTACAGAACACGTGACAATCTCCTGTGGACAAATCAATACCGTTGTTGAGTGGTTGTTGCTAACAGAATGTTTAATATGGGAAATAGAATGTGTTTGAAAACAGGTCATTGGGGAACAGAGGGCCAATGTGTATTCTGAAAGAAATTGACAGTAGCAATCATTATATTTAAAGTATGCAATACAAGTTAACAGCACATTTATACAAAAATAAGGATGTTGTCTTTTTCTAACTTATTTTGCGTTTATTTCACTTAATTCTTAATAAAATAACTATATAATGTTGAGAAGTAATATTAAGTTTATTTGCCTACCAAAAATACAACAATATACAGTAAAACCTCAATAATAAGACCTTCCTGTGGGACACTTTGAAAACTGGTCTTCTTGTTGAGGTGGTCTTGATATTGAGGTTGAATAAAGGGCAATACAGTGAAAATGGACTTTATTTTGAGGTGGTCTTATTATTAAGTTGGTCTTAAGGTCAGGTTCGACTGAATAGAAAGGTACTAACTAATTTGAATGTACACTTCACCCACACTGCTCGGTGAAGATGGAACAATATACCAACGGCAAACATAATGCCAAAGTCAACCAGGATGACCTTGAGAATTTCTTCTCCGACCTCATTCTCCCAACAACATAACTCTCCCAGGCTGGAATTTGTAGAGTTCTGAAAGAGAAATGAAAATATCAAGAGTTTGCTGTCTTTAACAAAACAGACAAAACAAGCGATGTTTACCAAACCCTCAATTAGCTAAGTATTTTCTTTTACAATACGTTGAAAAGTTGAGATTTAGTACCTATCACAGGAGAATGTAACATATTAAGTCACTTATGTAGCATATAAATGGATAACCACAGGAGATTGTCACGGGTTCTCTCCCTTTATCTCATTTTTAGTATATGTATATAGAGAAAACTCAAAACAATCTCCTGCGATAGTACTATATATACATATACTATAGACGGCATAAAGGGAGATAACTTGTGACAATCTCCTGTGATAGTACTATATATACATATACTATAGAAAGGGTAAAGGGAGAGGACTTGTGACAATCTCCTGTGATAGTACTATATATACATATACTATAGAAGGGGTAAAGGGAGATAACTTGTAACACTCTCCTGTGATAGTACTATATATAAATATGATGCAGAAGGGGTAAAGGGAGAGAATTTGTGACAATCTCCTGTGATAGCACTATATATACATATACTATAGAAGGGGTAAAGGGAGAGAACTTGTGACAATCTCCTGTGATAGTACTATATAAACATATACTATAGAAGGGGTAAAGGGAGAGAACTTGTGACAATCTCCTGTGATAGTACTATATATACATATACTATAGAAGGGGTAAAGGGAGAGAACTTGTGACAATCTCCTGTGATAGTACTATATATACATATACTATAGAAGGGGTAAAGGGAGAGAACTTGTGACAATCTCCTGTGATAGTACGATATAAACATATACTATAGAAGGGGTAAAGGGAGAGAACTTGTGACAATCTCCTGTGATAGTACTATATATACGTATACTATAGAAAGGGTAAAGGGAGAGAACTTGTGACAATCTCCTGTGATAGTACTATATATACATATACTATAGAAGGGGTAAAGGGAGAGAACTTGTGACAATCTCCTGTGATAGTACTATATATACATATACTATAGAAAGGGTAAAGGGAGAGAACTTGTGACAATCTCCTGTGATAGTACTATATAAACAATATACTATAGAAGGGGTAAAGGGAGAGAACTTGTGACAATCTCCTGTGATAGTATTATATATACATATACTATAGAAGGGGTAAAGGGAGATAACTTGTGACACTCTCCTGTGATAGTACTATATATACATATACTATAGAAAGGGTAAAGGGAGAATACTTGTGACAATCTCCTGTGATAGTACTATATATACATATACTATAGAAGGCTAAAGGGAGAGAACTTGTGACAATCTACTGTGATAGTACTATATATACATATACTATAGAAGAGATAAAGGGAGATAACTTTTGACAGTCTCCTGTGAGATTACTAACGAAGGATGTTACAAAGACCTGCGGTACATATTATGATAACGAAGAGTTACGTACCATGGTATCGTCCTGTGTAACAGTACAATCGTTAGCCACGTCATATAGAGAATACACAAATGTCATCAAACTAGCGATATAAAACACTGTAGTTCTGTAAGAAAAATATAACCAGGTAAAAACGCAAGCTTAATTACATGTGTTCACGATAGCTGGTTTCCAAAATGGTCACACCTACCGTATGTCTTGATTCAGAACACATCAGACTGTCACGAGTTCTCTCCCTTTATAGTACATACATATACTACAGAAGGTATAAAGGGAGAGAATTCTAGAAAGAATAAAGGGAGGGAACTTGTGACAATCTTCTGTGATTTTACTATTGTAGATAATATGCATTTCAACTTGTACATAATTCACACTCAAAATGTACACTCAATTCCATTTACTTGATAAATTAATACTCTGTGTTTGGTAATATACTATATACTTGAAAAATGACTTTCATCAAGTTTCATAAGAATAACAAAAGTAACGGGCCCAATGGTCGCTGCTGGACAATGACCAAATACACTATGACTTCAAAGCCTTTGAATGACACAATACCATGTACATATTAAACAACTAAATATTGCCTATTTGTAGACTGTCAAGCGATGATTACCTAGCTAGAGTTAACTTCGTAGCCACCCTGGGATGCCATCCTTCAAATGTTACTACTCGTTGAAATATTGGTGGTACTAAAGACTTCAATCCAGCAACAACAAATGTTAACTTGAAAAATACAAAACATGCGCATTACATACAAATAGGCATCCTACAAATAAGTTGTTTAATTTCATAATAAAAGCCTACAAAAAGTATTTCTAACAAACACTTAACTTCGAACACAATACTATGGAAAAAGCTTCGGCTTCCAACAAACGTTTGGGTCCGACTTCCTAGTCTGTAAACTAGCATACATGTACTTACTGATGTGTCATGCTTTATTTGATAAAAATACATTACTCAAGAGGTCCTTATGACGGTTTACTGACTGGCCAGTCAGACTATAATTCATATATAAACCAGATGATGTCGAATTGATTAAAGTATGAAACATGCAAGTGGGGTATAATAGTGTATATCGTACAAAACATAGGTCCAGCATAAATGTCTGTGCGATTTTCAACCTCTTCTTTAAGTAACGTCATTTCCAGAAAACGACGCATGTGATGTCACCATGTACTGACCATGTACAGCGACCATTATTTTGTTTTCTGCTTGCAAATAGTTTCACCACATGTTGCGTTTTCTTGAAATGACGTCACATACAAAAGAGGTTGTAAATCCGATAGCAGCGCCCATATATTGTTTTCATTGAAACCAATGTGTATACTATGACAAAACTCCTTGCAGTATGCCCAGACACACATCATGACATCACACGCTGTGTATGCTCTGGGTTATATATGGTATGATATATACAGTCAATGGTTCCAGGAAGACAACACAAAATTATGAGGATGATTTATTACCATCGGTACTGATGATTGATCAAATTAAGCATGGGAGGCTTACTTGTAGAGTGCCATAATCCTGATCTGAAGGTTGTGAGTTTGAACCCTGCCGAAGGGGTTTTGATCATGAACTTGACGGTCTCTGATTAAGTAACCTAAGAAGCAATTAGTGGGAGTCATTCATACAAGTGGTGTTATATCTGGATTCAAAATCAATGTAAAGTAAATTAATGTAAACATGTATATTTATACCACAGGAAATAGTCACGAGTTCTCTCCCTTTTTTCCTTTTAGAGTTATCTCCCGTTATCCTCTTTTGGAGTTATCTCCCTTTATTCTTCCTTGAGTTCTCTCCCTTTATCCCTTCCAAAGTTATCTCCCATTATCCCTATATATACAGTACTATAGAATATAAATACGCTATAGAAGGGATACAGGGAGAGAATTTGTGACAACCTTCTGTGGTTTCTACCTGATATGTGTCAATTAATTCGTTTAATTGCGTATCTTTACAGTTGCCTTTACAGCTGTCTGTACACAGGGACCAAGTGCAGTCTGAAGCGACTTTGTAGATCAGATATCCACTTCCAAAAAGCAATCCAATTACAAATATATTACTCAATAGTCTACCAACATATCGCTGAAACCTAGAATGAAGAAAGTGTGTAATAGACTAGAATAAGGAAAATAAGGTCCAAACAAGAGGCGTACAAAACTATCAAATTTTCCAATATTTACCATAAAACTTCACATACTTAAGTTGTTCCATCAAATTTTAGAAGTTTCAAAACAAATAGATTCAAAAATCAGAATTTCTTATCTCATAAACCGGTACAGTTAACCTAGTTTCTCATGTACATTGTATGTGTTTAGACCCGCTCTTGGTTAATGTTTCTGATTAACCCAGACAGGAACAAATCAGTAAAATCTCAACATTTGATCAAATATGATTGGTTGTTGTAGCTGTTACATTGTGTTTGAGTTTTTCAATACTAATAACATATATACAATGCAAATCACGTTCAAATGTACTTACTTAGTACACCAATCCACTTTTATTGTGCTTATCTCCTCGCGAACCAATTCCTGAAATACAGTAAATATGGTTATACAGTGATACAGAAAGATTACAGTCATACAATCACAAATAAACACAATTGAGGGCTGATATTGGATTAACAACCTCTTCTGCAAGTGACGTCATTTCAAGAAAACACAACATGTGATGTCACTATTTGCAAGCAGGAAACCATATTTACGCAATATGGTCACTTCGTTTTCATATTGCCATATGGGGCAAAGGTTGCTTTCTGTCAGTACATGTTGACGTCACATGTGACGTGTTCTGGAAATTACGTCACATAAAAAAGAGGTTGAAAATCGTACAGTGGCGTTCAAATAGAACTTATCAGCATAACTAGTCTCAATAAATACAATCAATGTCTATGCTTTTTCACAACTAGGTATTTAGAAACATATGAACTCCTTTTTCAGAAATGAAGGACAATGATATATATGTATAACAAATGTTGCAAGGGCTTTTTGTTGTAGAAACGTATAAATGTACACACTCATTTAATTTATATCGAAATTATGCAACAAATTATGGCGTAGCAATATTCATTGCACATCGATAAATGATCAAAGCGGACGCCATGTTGGAAATGAAATTGACAACACGTAAAGATGGAAATAACTTGTTAAAAAAGAACTTTGAAATCTGGAGAACGCTTTTAAACAGTCTGTAGTAACTGACGAGTTTTGCACATGAATAACCGTCACTGACACTGTCAGAGATGACACGAACTGTCTTGAATGGTCTGGCGAGAGGGGTTTCTTCGCGTGGCTACGCTTCATCAGATACATAATACCTCAGGTTTTGTACATTTGAATTGTTGACCATTTATTATGTGACATCCTTATGTGATATAATCAGCATGAAACTCATCCTATACTGGATGGTAAATGATAGTTTTCAAGCACTGAGGCTAGTATTTTAGAGGTAGGAAACATAGTATTCTACCTAGCTTTGTTACAAAAATGGCGTCAATACGGAACAATGCATTCTCGACAGCTCTCGGGTATTTCCGTACCACTTCGTTACTCGGATAACACCCTCTAGTGTATGTTAGGCGGAGCACTATGTAGCAAAACTCAACATTCTGTGCGGTCAAGAAATAGTTCTCGTAAAACGGATTTATAATTTCAATAACTTCGATAACTTCACGTAAGAGAAAGATTATCCTGGTCATTTCTAGTTAAAAACTCACATATTTCAGTCTTTATATAGCTTAAATATTAGATTCATCAGCACTCCAGCGTTCACGCTGCCATCTTGTTTTCATGATATTCGAATGGTATTTCCGAAAGTAGTGCCTAACGTACACCGAGGCACTTGACGTAGTTGGCCAAGGTTTTCCGAATGTGTTGTCTGATCTGGTGGACGCCATTTTGTGAGCACTAGCAATGCGTTTTTAAACACAAACATTTTCTTCCTTAGTTCATTGTTCTCGCTTACTTCCCCTACCTCCAAAAACCTACGTCTCTGTCAGGTCTGGTAAGCAAAACAGTTCATACAATATACCTTCATTTCTGTCCTATAAGATGTTCTAAAGTCTATCACGCCATGTCGACTAGTTATAGAATGGTCCCAGGAACAAAATAATTTCCACGCAAATTTATATTCGTTACTTCTGTCATCTGATAGTTTGCTTCTACGATAACGTATTATCATGCTAAAATATATAGAAAACTTTTCCTCAAATACAAACATACACAGTAAAACCTCCCTAATCAGACCTCCCTTGGGACCCTTGAAACTGGTCTTCTTATTAAGGTGGTCATATTATTGAGGTGGTTTTTTGAGTCAGGTTTTACTGCAGAGTCGTGAATTGACCTAATAGGAGATGTAGAAAAGGAAAAAATAAAAACAAACAAATAAACCCATCATTCAAAGCCACGAAAGGAATATCACAATAAAAATATCAATGGAAATTGAACTAAACAGAATCTTACGTTGTGGTGCAATATAAACATTTCTTTCAAGATCTAATTTCAAACTAAAAGTATTTTGTAGAATTGAACATAATTTAATAGAAGACTGACTTGATTTTTGTTTAGCAATCTTAAATTCCATGAAAAATGCCATTCAATACAATGATAAAGGCAATATCGAAGTATATAACAGTCAGCCACATTGGAGTATAGTGATTGTTGTCCAGACAACAATATCACAGTAGCTAGCAGCCTACCACGGATAAGTATATTGATTGTCTAGACAACAATATCACAGTAGCTAGCAGCCTACCACGGATAAGTATATTGAATGTCTAGACAACACTATCACAGTAGCTAGCAGCCTACCACGGATAAGTATATTGATTGTCTAGACAACAATATCACAGTAGCTAGCAGCCTACCACGGATAAGTATATTGATTGTCTAGACAACAATATCACAGCAGCTAGCAGCCTACCACGGATAAGTATATTGATTGTCTAGACAACAATATCACAGCAGCTAGCAGCCTACCACGGATAAGTATATTGATTGTCTAGACAACAATATCACAGCAGCTAGCAGCCTACCACGGATAAGTATATTGATTGTCTAGACAACAATACCACAGTAGCTAGCAGCCTACCACGGATAAGTATATTGATTGTCTAGACAACACTACCACAGTAGCTAGCAGCCTACCACGGATAAGTATATTGATTGTCTAGACAACACTACCACAGTAGCTAGCAGCCTACCACGGATAAGTATATTGATTGTCTAGACAACAATATCACAGTAGCTAGCAGCCTACCACGGATAAGTATATTGATTGTCCAGACAACAATATCACAGCAGCTAGCAGCCTACCACGGATAAGTATATTGATTGTCTAGACAACAATATCACAGCAGCTAGCAGCCTACCACGGATAAGTATATTGATTGTCTAGACAACAATATCACAGTAGCTAGCAGCCTACCACGGATAAGTATATTGATTGTCCAGACAACAATATCACAGTAGCTAGCAGCCTACCACGGATAAGTATATTGATTGTCCAGACAACAATATCACAGTAGCTAGCAGCCTACCACGGATACGTATATTGATTGTCTAGACAACATTATCACAGTAGCTAGCAGCCTACCCCGAAGGAATATTGGATAGACAACAACATCGTATACCCACTCCAAACCTGTCTACTGTTTGCCAAGTTGAAGACAGCAATATGTGTACTGCACATGTCCTAAGCCAGACAAATAACTTACATGGTAATCACAGCAACAAAGCAGAACAAGTTTGCACAAAGCCACGTGAGGAAATACGCCAGAGGCAGATGGTAACTCAGGTCAAGGTCATCCGTATACAGGCCGTAGTACATTAAACTGTTCGACAAATCTCCCTGTGGATAAATATATGAACATATATAACAATGAGGCATAGACGTCGATGGATAGAACACCTGACACTTGATCCGTAGGTCCTAGGAGAGTCTGAGCCCTGCTGGTTAGTTACCCAGGAAACAGTTTAAGAACTTGACTCACAAGCAATGAAAACACATCTGACGGCATGAGCAGTACAATAACAAATGTGTTTTACATTAATTCAGTAATAGTTTTACATTTAATCAACCATCTACAAATTGATTTATATAAACTGACATGCTTGTCTTCTCTTTTCACCTTTGATTTGAAATATCTTGAATTGATTCATCCACTGCCTATCAGAACCTCACCATTTATTTCAAAATCAAAATCTATCATTCATGATCCATATTAATTGTTTATACTTTAAGCCACAGATCGTCGGTGTTCTCTTCTTTTTCATTTAAGAGTTCTCTCCCCTATAGTACTATATATTCAACACTATATAAGTGCAAAAAGGGAGTGAAATATAGAAGGAATAAAGGGAGAGAACTCGTGACAATCTATTTAGCTTTAAGTCATGAAGTTGTGGTACTTGTTCTAAAATGTTTGCATGATTGTTCTCGTAGAAGCTGATTCAGCAATAAATAATTGCATTCATATAAATAAGAAAAAGAAAAATCAGCAACGTCTTACAAAATTGTTCCTTGCATATGTCACATTGGACTGGAAGTTACCTTCAAGTACCTAAAATTGAAACATTTCTGTATGTAATGTAAATGGAAATCAGAAGTCAGTACTTCAATTGAAACGTTTTAATAATGTTTTCAATGATATTTCAGCATAAAAAAAATGATATTTCAGTGTTTTGGGATAAATGTAAACAGATATTACAGCTATTAGTTGGAAAGCATGACAATATCAGCAAAAATAACAATACAAAATTAAAAAACAATAATTGAAGGGACTAGACTCCAATTAGATACTGTTTGTTTGTTTGTTTGTTTGTTTGTTTGTTTGTTTGTTTGTTTGTTTGTTTGTTTGTTTGTTTGTTTGTTTGTTTGTTTGTTTGTTTGTTTGTTTGTTTGTTTGTTTGTTTGTTTGTTTGTTTGTTTGTTTGTTTGTTTGTTTGTTTGTTTGTTTGTTTGTTTGTTTGTTTGTTTGTTTGTTTGTTTGTTTGTTTGTTTGTTTGTTTGTTTGTTTGTTTGTTTGTTTGTTTGTTTGTTTGTTTGTTTGTTTGTTTGTTTGTTTGTTTGTTTGTTTGTTTGTTTGTTTGTTTGTTTGTTTGTTTGTTTGTTTGTTTGTTTGTTTGTTTGTTTGTTTGTTTGTTTGTTTGTTTGTTTGTTTGTTTGTTTGTTTGTTTGTTTGTTTGTTTGTTTGTTTGTTTGTTTGTTTGTTTGTTTGTTTGTTTGTTTGTTTGTTTGTTTGTTTGTTTGTTTGTTTGTTTGTTTGTTTGTTTGTTTGTTTGTTTGTTTGTTTGTTTGTTTGTTTGTTTGTTTGTTTGTTTGTTTGTTTGTTTGTTTGTTTGTTTGTTTGTTTGTTTGTTTGTTTGTTTGTTTGTTTGTTTGTTTGTTTGTTTGTTTGTTTGTTTGTTTGTTTGTTTGTTTGTTTGTTTGTTTGTTTGTTTGTTTGTTTGTTTCATCGGGTTTAACGCCGTTTCTCAACGATATTTCAGTTATATACGGCGGCCGGTTCACCTAACCAGTTTTTCCTGGACTGAAATCTAACCAGTACTAACTTACCCTTCCACAAGGAGCCGGCAACTTCTCCACATGTGGAGGAAAATCGACATTTTTGTCAAATTTTCTAATATTCCCTACCGGATTTCAAGTCCAGCGGACTAACCACTAGACCACGGCCGCGGCCCAGTTAGATACTGATAATCATGTACTAGGAGAAATATAAGCATTAAAGTATGTAATAGGCAAATTATTGTCGCTAAGACAAACAAGACTGAGATATTGTTGTCATCTGAACGTGTGCCAGTGTTAGTCTTTGCTTTTGCATCTTTGGCTTCACATTCAAAATAAGCCACAGGAGATTGCATGAATTACTTCCCCTTCTGTTTCTCTTCTATAGTTCATGTGATAATAGTAAAGGGAGAGAACCCTAGACGGTGAAGGGAGAGAACTTGTGACAATCTCCTATGGATGAAACCAACTACATTCCGATGAAGGTCTAATAATTACGTATGTGAACGACTTGTTTGTGTAGGATTAAAGAGCACCATGTGCTTATCACAGGGGATTTCACGAGTTCTCTCCCTTTATCCCTTCTAGAGTTCTTTCCCCTTTTATCCTGCTATAGTTTATGTGACAATCTCCTGAGGTGCGTATGTGAAATATTTTGCATGTCTTTTCATCGCCTCCATACAAAACAGCATAGATAAATAGTCAGTGGATAAAACCACATGATATGTCACGAGCTCTCTTATTTTATCCCTTTAAGAGTTCTCTCCCTTTATCCATTCTCTAGTCAATGTATGTACATGTTTATACATGTATATACTATAGAATGGAAAAAAAGGGAGAGAGCTTGTGACAATCACCAGTGGATTAAACACTTTTTGCTAGATACAAACTGGTTAAACAAACACTTGAAACATTAAAGTAAACAAGTAAAAGTAAAACACGTGAAGAAGGGATGGTCGCATTCACAAATCAGGACATCCTTAAACAGTTCTAGACAAAAGAAAGAAAGGGGAATAGACAAAAAAAGGGAGGGACGAATATCCGGAATATAGTACATGTAACTGTTGTACGTACATTTGGTGAATCAACAAGAAAGATATCTTACTTCAGGAACGACAACAAAACCAATTAAAAGAACCATCACACACAGATTGATGTATAAAAGTGTCCGTACAAACCGGAAATATGATGCTACGTTGCTTCCAAAATATGCTGAAAATGTAAGAATAATACTTCATTGAAACCATAGTAACACGACCTCAGTATAGTGAAAATTATAGACATGAAATGATTTCAGTACTTTTTTATAAACAATCATGTCTTATCAATTTTGTGTTGAAATGTACTACGGTACTCAACTAAGACAATTGCAGTCATACTTACATTAAATTAAGAAATATAATAATGATAGTGTTTGGAAAATCTGACAAATTCAACAAAACTAAAAAACAGAACAAACCAGCAATGTTTGTTATCGTGCCTTCCCACACATGGTATGAAGTCAGCACCTTGTCAGGATCCTTTCTCTAGAAAAATATATTATTTTATGTCATTACCATAAATGTGTTTCTTACTATAATACAGAAGACTAATATTGAAGATCGGAAAGCGCACACTTAGCCATTGACAATAGTAAAGTGGTTGCACTCGAATGTACATATGATTATGAGGGGGCGTGGTTCTGGTCGCTGACTTAAAATCACTTATCCTTTACTGCTGCAGGTTTGAATCCCACATAGGATAAACAATTTGTGAGAATGCCATCCATGATCTACCAAGGTGTCCACTTGGGTATGCATGCTCCTTAGTAGCTGTAATAGCCACGGTATTACCCAGACAGTTTATGTGAGTTTAAGCTCCTTTGCACTTACAAATAAAATCATCATTCACGTGTGCTCTCTCTCTCTCTCTCTCTCTCTCCAATCCATCGTCCCTCTCAATAGTTCTCACTTAATGCCTGTCTCTCACACTCTCCGTCTCTCCCTTTGTGTTTCTCATTATTTATCTCCCTTCACCCAAATCTCTTAACTATTATATCTCCCATCCATACATTTCTCTCCTTTTCAATGTTAATGTAAAATACGACCTTGTACATTTTCTGATTGTTTCCATGTGTGTATCTGTGTTTCAGATTTCCTTCTGTATGCAGAATCCTGCCAAAGAATAAATTCGTTTGAGATACTCTTTACTTAAAATGTACTACTGGGTATCTAGTACAGTAGAACCTCAATAATAGGAACACCGGTGGGACTCTTGCAAACAGGTCTTAATATAGAGGTGGTCTTGATATTGAAGTTAAATGAAGATCAAAATAGTGAAAATGGACTTGAAAATTGTGTTCTTAATTTTCAGGTGGTCTTATTATTGAAGTGAGACTTAACTGTATAAGTGATGCAATTAACTGAAATACATGCGCAGTACATTGACACAATTTCCTAAATGATTCATACAACTTTAATGTCCATAGTTAAAATATCCAAAAATGTGTATATTTGAACACAAGTTCTAACCGCAGGAGAGTGTCAAGAGTTATCTCCTTTTTATCTTTCTGCAGTTATCTAGATATATTAAAGAAAGGATATGGGGAGAGAACTGTAGAAGGGATAAAGGGAGAGAACTCATGACAATTTCCTGTATTTCTAGCTTTATTTCTAAGGCCATGCTATATTGGATATATGTGTATAGATCTCGGGCCAGTAGTTATTTATGTTTGATAAAATACACGTTTTGGGAATCTGATAAACACCGATTAGTTTAAAAAATGATGGGTATGCATACACTGGTCCAATTTGGTACGGCAAAATGCTATAACTAGTATATTGTATGTATGTATAAAATGACAACAATTAGTGACTTACTGTGCTATATTCAGCTTTTGTTGCATAGGTAATGGTGTAGCATTTAGACATTGTAGAAATCTATCAATCTCTGTCTCATTACAATTCTGTATTAGTTGATTAACGTCCGATTCAACATCATAACTGAAACAAACACATATTTATAGTTTCCATCATATAGGGATAAGGAACAAAACCGTGTCCCCTGGCGACCACGTTTTTGGATAAAAAATAAGGATTTACACAGTCTTGTAAAAGGACAACGAGACAGAGCTACACACCAAATAGCAAAGCTCTACATCCTATGGTTTAAGACAATAAAACTTACAAAACCAACACTTATACAATCTAGTCCTGAGACCAACTTATGCAATAGGCCTAAATTTACGCTCCACACAGCGCTTTGATTCCACTACCGTGTTCCATTCACATATGAATATGAAGGTATCAGAATAAGCGCCCGATGCTAAAGGAGAGTAGCCTAAACTATGTACGCGATTTAGAAAGAGGCCCATCCTGCGATAATTCTTGTAGAGATCCTGAAAATCCATTCAGCACAAAGTGCTCAGGTGAGCTTTTACGAGAAACAACTCACTTGTTATCAAGGAATGAATATTGAATCCTGTATAGTAATTCATCAAAGGTCACACTAAGGTCAGGATTCTGTGACGTCACAGATTGCCTTCTGTCACCTGTAATATAAAATACATTCTATCACGCTGACGATATCTTAATTAAAGAACACTGCACACACAAATATCCTCCGAAATTCATTCTGAGAGACACAATTTGGCTTTTCTTGAGCGGTTGTTGCTCTGGAGAATTTAAATTGGCAATACAGTTTAACTGCAATGATAAGACCACTGTTGTGACCATTAAAAACTGGTCTTCTTAATGAGGTGGTCTTACTATTTAGGTTGAAAAATAAAGAGCAAAACAGTGAAAATGGACTTTAAAATTGTGTTCTTAATTTTGATGTGATCTTAATATTGAGGTGGTCTTTAAGTGAGGTTTTACTGTAAAGTATTTCAACAGGAACACTTGATACAGTTTTTACAGTGGTTCTTGCTTAAACACTCTTGAGAGGTTGCTCTGTACAAAAAACTACTATAAGTACATGTAGCATTACTACTATGATATTATATCAATACATCTCGCCTGGACTGAATCTATTCTCTTGACAGGTGTATACCGCTTGATTTGGAATGTATTGATAGTTCAATGACACATGGTCTAAACATATACATGACTGTCTCGGCACTATATATGTATCGATGAAATGTCTGCGTGAAATATGGGAATAACAGAATTGTTTTCTTACTATTTTGTTTTTAGTTTGGAACTAATATTACATTGGCAATTTAGCGTTGTAGAACCTGCAGGTGGTGATAGTTTTATAAGTTTTGTTCAACAATTGAATTTGAAATAATTAACTATATATAGAAGATAATTCGAGAAGTTACTTCCAGTATATTGCTAAACATGAATTTATGTCAAACCAAATATCGGTATTCCATCTTAAGGACTTCAAATCTACAGTAAAACCTCACTTAAAGACCACCCAATAATAAGACCAGTTGACAACGGTCCCAATGGTGGTCTTATTATTGAAGTGTTACTGTATTCTAATCAACTGCACTGTATATATAACATTTTACCAACGATACAACGTTAAAGACAAAGAAAACAACTTACCAAAGTCAATGTTGCCATATATGGCTTCAGTGCCTGTATCTCTGTGATCAAATAATGGTGTGTATTCCTCACTTTCGGCCATACTGTCGTCTGTCAACGGTTGATACAATAAATCAGCGCAACTTTACATCCAGTGTTTCCTCATCACCACTACAGAACTAGTTTCAGAGTTTAAAACACATATTTTCCATAATAATCCAATTTTCATTAAATGCACCAAATGTTAGTGATTAATTTGATAATTAACTTAAAAGAGACCACTCAAAAATATTTATTTTAATCACAAGCCTAAAATATGCATAGAAAAAATTCAATTGCACTTTAAACAGCGAAAATTAATATTTTACTAACTTGAAGGCAAAGTAAAGAAAATTGTCATTATAGAATATCTAAACCTGAGTATAACTTGTAAAAGTCCCACAAAACAAAATAAGTTATTTCACACAACCACGGGTCTAATAAGCAACACATTTGATAAAAGTAGGACCATTTTATCATATAAAAATAAACACTTCGTGTTATTAGTACAAGATATGATATCAATACTAATCAGATGATAGGAGGTTTCATTGTTTCAGTTTATGAATACAGATATAATATGTTATCAGTATACAGTAATTATTCAATTGTTTTTACTAACACCTATACATATAAAACCCAGTTTAAATAATAAAAATCAAAGGCTATTGTCACCAGTTCATTCACTTTATCCCTTCTAGAGTTCTCTCCCTTTATCCCTTCTATAATTGTGTACATGTATATATAGGTACTCTCCCTTTATCCCTTCTATAATTATGTACATGTATATATAGGTACTCTCCCTTTATCCCTTCTATAATTATGTACATGTATATATAGGTACTCTCCCTTTATCCCTTCTATAATTATGTACATGTATATATAGGTACTCTCCCTTTATCCCTTCTATAGTATACGTGTATAATATTAGTTATACAGGTTGTTGACAGGGTATACGGGGGAATATAACCTGTCTGTGTACCATAGGGGGTGGATATAACCTGCCTGCGATTTATTTAACATTCGGCTGACGCCTCGGGTAATATAAAACACAGACAGGTTATATTCCCCCCTATACCCTGTCAACAACCAGTTTAACGAATTTATAATACTGTAAATCCGTACATGTTTTCATAAGAATTTAGTTAAACAAGCGATATTTCGATGCCTAGCTCTAGATCTAAGAATTAGATCTGTGCATTTTTTCTGTTTAGAGTGTTTAGTGAGATCAACACACAAAACATGATGTTGTATTTATAGCTGGTTTGTTTACATGCAAAACGAGAGCTATGCCAGTCGTATACCCGTGACCAACACTCCATCCGGAGTGCATTGGTAAACAATACAAATACATGTACTCCGCATTGGTATAAATATGGGTATTTCCCTCTAATCTTGCGGTACGAACAACAATATAACGTTAACATCGTGTCCGAATCGCAATGGAAAAATCATTTCAGGATTTAATGCCCGACTGAACTTCAATGGATCTATACAGAGCCAAAAAAGAAAGTACCCACTTTTATTTGTTGAATTATTTCCTCAATATTAATAATTTGTCAAAATAAGCTATAACTAATGTACATGTATTCGTTGAAGTACCTGTCAAAGTTGGTTTTATCAATAATCAGCCAAGCGCTTAGCCGAGAGGCTCTCCGTGCAGCGACGGTCGATATCCGGTGGTGGTATCTGACTGCACTTATTGACCAGAAATTAGGCACAATACAAAAAGATCACATAAAATCAAGTCAAATTGCAGTATACTTATGGTCCCTATAAGGCAATATACACATTGCTTCTAGATTGCCATAATAGTCATTGCTGTGAGATTGGCAGCATAGACATTGCTTCTAAATTGGCAGTATAGAAATGACCTCTTAAATTAACAGTATTCGCAATGCAGTTCATTTGTGTTTACGGACTATGATGTGTCCAGCTTAATGTAACCCAGATAATAATATTATCATTTTCACAACTTATAGTTTGTTTACATTACTTATATATTTAATAAAACGTCTGGCATTGGTTAGATGTCAGACATACCAAATCCACACTTGTGTTGGTTTCTTGATTGTGCCATAAATGAACTACATTGACAGTGAAACACAAATATTTATCAATCCACAGGTCATTAGTAGACTGCATCGAAAAAGATGGTCGGTGCAACCTGAAGCTAGCAAATGTGTTGCAATATGAAGGGTAAGAATTGTTCTGCAAAATAAAAGCTTGCCGAGATCACTAGTGCTTATTGTATCAGGCGTGAACTCACGCAATCATGTTAATAAACTTGTTACATATCAATTTATCTGCTTGATACAAATTAAATTGTTCATGACTGGTACATAAAACTAAGAATGACTTCTTAATTCCAATTTCCCGTGGAGTTGACTAACAACACTACTAACTAGTAAAATCTTGAAATATACTATAGATCTACTTTCAGAAAATGGATTTCGGTAAGATATAAAATATTTCAGACTTGTTAAGGCAAATACTATTATGTTCATCTGGTTTTCATACAACCTTGTAATGTTTACAGAAATAAGAATAACGCCTCTGTCGTGGTCAATCTGTTTTATTTGCAAACATAATATCATTGTAATAGTTGTGTTCAATACTTCTAACAACACCAATAACAACAAACAGCAGTTACTAGCTTGCATAGATGATATGTTTAAACGAGCGCTAAACCGCACCATATATGATTTACAACCTCTTCTGTAGGTAACGTCATTGCAATAAATTTGCAAGCAGGAAACAATATTTATTCACTTCGATTTCATTTTGCTATATGGGGCAAATATTGCATACTGTCAGTACATGGTGACGTCACGTGTGACGTTTTCTGGAAATGACGTCACTTCAAGAAGCGGTTGAAAATCGTATAGCGGCGCTCAAATGTATTACAGCATAGGCCGGTTTGTGTTAAGATATTACTGGATATCTCAAGTGCTCTGTATTGTACCGATGATACTAAGGTTACTGTATGTACTATAAACTGGCCACAAGTTACATGACATCAGCACTCACTTGTTTAAACATTTAACTTGCCTGTTTAGATCTTATTGGCTACTATAAGAGATATATGCTTCATACTATGCATTAACAATAATATCAAAATGTAAAAGTGACGACAGACAAAGTAGACAACCGGTAATAAGTGACAACAGAATGATCAGCAGCGGACACGGCTACATGTCTACAGTATTAGATAGTTCAGAATATCGTTTTGCAGGAAATCATATTAATAAGAAGTGAATTCTCAGCAACGTCGTTCTAAGCAGGTAATTCGTAGAGTAGTTTAATATTTGGTTAGTACACTATATTTAGAGACCTGTTTTACACGACGAGGGTTTGAATTCACGACTGACATAAGCCATGACTGTGTCACTGATTACTGGCGTTTTACTGTATCGTCTGCCTTTTTATAGATTCCGTAATGCTGGCATTTATGCTGGGATGCTGGCAGCCGAGTGTAACATTTTAATATTTAACACGATTTTCATACTATGTGTGCTTCCGACACAATGACAATATGATAAGGAGTCAATCGGGTATACAAGTAAGCACATTCATTTACTATATATAAAGTAACATGTTTATATGTTGGCGCCAGCAAAACCCCAGCATTACGAAATATGGCCGAACAACTAGTTATTGCTGCATTTACATATATATCACAAATTTGGCAACAAATATCAAAAGTATTCATATAACAACAAATACAAAGATACACGAAATATAACATATCCACAGCAACACAACTTGTACTTATGATCAGGCCTGGAGGCTCTTGGTTAATTATGTATAATCTAGACAACTAGACAACATTATGTCACACGGCCGCCCTTCCCATAAAAAAGTACAAAAACAAGTTAACAACGTATATGTACCTCCAAGCCCGATACCAAAAGAGCAAGAAATAGAGATAAAGGCATCACTCAATAATATAAGGGAATACGTATTTACAACATAATAAACAAGCAGATATATAATATGTCCCCCTTTTGACAATCGGAAGCTGAACATCATTTAGTTAACATATATATATAAAATTACGAAAGATTTCTATTTAACTTTGAATAATTTACACAGCAAATATCGAGATATGCATACAAAACTATCACAGATAACTTATCACAGACAAATTTGCGTTTCCTGTATCAATTTAATCTCTCCTGTAGTACCAGGGTGGGTGAACACGTGACATTTTTGTTTACTACGCGGCACGAAAAGCTGATCACAAAACGGTTCGTATTTTGGCAGTTTTTGTTTGTCAGAAATAGTTTTTAATAGCCTTAAACCTGGTCATACAAATTCCGTTTGCATCGATGCCCATATCTACATCAGACTATATTATCATCGTGCTTTTGCATTAAAGTTTAATTTTTTTCTTACGACGCATGTGCAGTATAATCATGGTATCTTAGGACAGAAAGAATGAAACATACCAATTTCTCAACCCAACTTGTCAATAATCCATGACCCTATCGACACCAATGCTTGACACGCAGTCGTAATAAAATAGTATAGCAAGTGAAAGGACTGCTCATAAGGAAAGGGGGACTAAACAAAGATCTAAAAAATAAAAGAAATAATACCCGTACAGCGATGAACGAAGTGTAACATTTAAAGATATAACTCAGAATTCAACTCGATATTCATACTATGTGTGCTTCCGACACAATGACAATATGATAAGGAGTCAATCGGATATACAAGTAAGCACATTCAATTACTATATATAAAGTAACATGTTTATATGTTGGCGCCAGCAAAACCCCAGCATTACGCAATATGACCGAACAACTAGTTATTGCTGTATGTACATATACATGTATATCACAAATTTGGCAATAACTATCAATAGTATTCATATAACAACACATGAGTTACGATAAAGACCAATGTCTTGACACGCCAAAAAACATCGGACGACTGAAACTAAAGTTCATCGCCATGGTTAATGAATAGATACATGAAATATAACATATCCACACCAACACAACTTGTACTTATGATCAGGCCTGGAGGCTCTTGGTTAATTATGTATAGTCTAGACAACTAGACAACATTATGTCACACGGCCGCCCTTCCAATAAAAAAGTTCCAAAAACAAGTTAACAACGTATATGTACCTCCAAGCCTGATACCAAAAGAGCAAGAAATAAAGATAAAGGCATCACTCAATAATATAAGGGAATACGTATTTACAACATAATAAACAAGCAGATATATAATATGTCCCCCTTTTGACAATCGGAAGCTGAACATCATTTAGTTAACATATATATATAAAATTACGAAAGCTTTCTATTTAACGTTGAATAATTTACACAGCAAATATCGAGATATGCATACAAAACTATCACAGATAACTTATCACAGACAAATTTGCGTTTCCTGTATCAATTTAATCTCTCCTGTAGTACCAGGGTGGGTGAACACGTGACATTTTTGTTTACTACGCGGCACGAAAAGCTGGCGGCCGATCACAAAACGGTACGTATTTTGGCAGTTTTTGTTTGTCAGAAATAGTTTTTAATAGCCTTAAACCTGGTCATCCAAATTCCGTTTGCATCGATGCCCGTATCTACACCTAGTTCTCTGTAGATGTGCCGGAATGCGTGCCACAAAGTTTAAGCGAGGCGAAATGTTCTCCGATTTTTTTGTGGCGCATAGTAAACAACAAAGTCACGTATTCACCCACCCTGAGTACAGCCAATTATCAACAAGTTCATGTCTAAAGAAGAAGTTAAGTAGCTAAAACAGGTAAGTCGGATATTGAAGTGTTTTAATGAATGGTCATTGGTCAAGTCAGCATTATTTCATTAATTACACAAACATGCAAGGAATGTATCGACAATATATCAATTAATTAGGGGGTTAATGTTGAAACCGCATTTAAGCTGGATTTTTCATATTTTCACAAAGGCAATTTTGCAGTAGGATGTATATTTCTTCAAGTGTGATCTTGATATTTGAGATACAGGTATGGGAGTTGCATATGACACACCGTCTCATCATAGTAAATATTTGTGCCAAGTCATTTAAATAACCCTCTGATAAATGACAATATCAAATGCCGGACAAGATGTTTTAGATCTTTTTATGACCTCTAAATGTGACCTTGACCTGTCAGCTGTGGACACGAATCTTGAGCGCGACACCCTAACATCTTCATGTTTAACATTTCTGCCGAGTAATTTGAAAATCTCCCAATTAAAGACAATGCAATTGCAGACAAAATGTTTAAGATCCGTTCATTATGTTTGACCTGTAAGTGTGATCTTGACCTGAAACTTGTTAACGACATCCGACCGCCATCCAGTTTTCGCCAATGTATAAGACAAAATCTAAATATTTAGCAATGTTTGATTAGATTAGATATTTCTCTAAATTATAGTGACTTGGTGATACACCGACATAATAATACTTCTATGAACATGAATAAAAGAGAGATCAAGTTGTCACAGGAACGTCACACTCACAATCTCGTACAATGCCTCCCCACACAGACTACCGGGAAAGTAATCTACAAAACCTAAGGCACTGAGTAGGTGATGAACACGCATGGGAATAAAGGCGAAGGATTGTTCTGGCTACCATAAAGAACAACTAAGGAGAATTAAGGGTATCAGTAAGAGGTAAAATTTAATGAACGGAGTACACTAAGGAACCAGTCAAGAAAGTCGGTCATTATAGTCCGAAGGAGGAGACATGAATGCTATATTAAGTAAAATGACTGCCCATAAGGAAAGGGGGACTTAACATACATCTTAAAAAAACAAAACATAATAACCGTACAGCAATTTACAGCCTTGGAATTGCCAAGAAAATACTGGGGATTTTAATCAATTTAACAGATGTAAAAAATACATGTCAAGCCATTTTATTGTCACTGGAAGACAGGGTTATTGTTCACAAAATTAAGTTAGACTTAACCAGAGCGAAATATACATTCTATGTATTTTTATTGAACCATTTCCATTTAATACCATACTGAATGAATTGTTACCACACATGTCATGCAGTCAGACATATTAGACAAACACAGTAGGTAACTCATTCCACGTGCACTGAATCCAGTAGATAATAGTTGTAAATTTATATTCATATACAACTACAAAATCTGCTACGAATTCTGCAAGACTTGCGAACAATTCCAGCCAAGTTTTTCTCAAAGTGATACTGGCATATCAAATTAAATCATGAATTATTACAACTTTCTTGATTCACATAAAACCATGTTTATGTTTACAATATATCAATACTGCTTGTAATTGTCAACAATATATGCCAATAAACTGCAGATCAAGCCCATGCCAGCAAATATAGTTATTTCTGATGCATCATGAACAATCAGACAAACACTCATCTGCAAATGCATTTGTTTCTACTCACATGAATGATGAGTACAAGCAATAACAATGAGACACACATTAAATGGTGCGGGGATGATCATTGACGTAACACGGACATTGTCCAAATGATCGCAGTAAGCTCACTGCAAAAATACTGAGAGTTCCTATGATCAGAGATGGACATACCACGAACGTTGTCCAAATGATCATAATGATTTGAATTGTCCGTGAATTTATTTTCCGCAAACTGGACATTTTGTCATAGATATTGCACAATGAGCACAGCTTATCGTATGACCACACGGTCTAAATGTGACATATGCACGTTTGTCAAAATATAATTTGGTTTCCTCCAGTCGTTTATTCTCTTCTTTAAGAATATTTAAATTTTCTGAAATGAAAAAAAATATAGGATTGTATTACGAAAAGGTAACTACAGAGATGTTCGTTAATATTATTTCTGTAGATTTAGCAGTAGCAAAATTATAAAACACTTGATATATTGGTTAAATAAACAAATACTGTGTTTTCTAGAAAACATGTTTATCTGTCATATAAATATGTCCTCTCATATTTGCTTATCAAGTCTTGTATAAATAACTAGCTTTCGGTTTTCCAGTTATGAACCAATTTCATTTCCATTTAATAGACACTGTACAGGTACATATCTGTGTTTTTTGAAGAATTTATGTCATAGTGTCCCAGTAATTTCATAAACCAAAAGCAATTTATTATGTAATGCTGCTCTTTTATAGTTTTTACTTCACATTAAAAGTAGCTTGTCGCTTTTACTTCAAAATATAACTGACTTTCCATATTTTTGCCTGGGACAGAATTTCAATGTTTTTGCCTGTGATTGAAGTTTAATGCCTCTCTATGTCACACCATCCATGACAAGGACCACAATGGAAATAAGATATATTTTGCTCTTATTATGTAATCCTTAGTACGGATGTGTGTGGCATCATTTTTATAACTCCTGTGTGAGTTTAATGAAACATGTTGTGGTTATAACCATGTATACTGAAATCAATATATCTATCTGTCTAACCTGGTCCCGATCTCTCGAAGCATATCAAATAGAACTATCAGCTCAATATTGAGGTTTGGCTCAAATCAGAATCCAACTTTGAGACAAATCTCAATTAGTATATATTATTTTTTTAACAGGTAAACTGGTGTCTCAATGTGTGTCTCATACATTTTTGTGATCACTATCGCGTTGAGAAGTAGACGCCACCACAGGATTCAGCGCCATAATCTCACTCTTGTTTCATAGTATATATTTGTTAACCCATATGACACCCGATCAATGCAATATATAAAACAGTTCATATTATCGATGACTCTTTGTATCTTTAAGTGGCCAATCTCCAAATATTCACAATATATTGTGACAAACTGATCCAAATGCAACTACTGATGAAAATTTAAACCTTAACCCTTTACTCCATAGACCTCTAGCCCATTTACCTACTGTATGCTGATAAGACACTGGTCACATAGCCTACTTTATCGCCATACAGGTTATTGGAAAATGATTGGTGATTGACACCTGTATACTTAAACATGAAATAACAGTGTAAAGTGTTGGTTTAATCACTTTTACATGAATGTAAAAGTTTAAGGGAATTAAATTTTCTGTATAATGATGTAAATTGTATTATTGTGGGTTAAAACTTATAGAAGATACAGAAAATTATAATTTGAGATACACATACACTTTGTGTATTTCCAAAAATAATTGTCGTGAAATTGGGTTTATAATTCCAATAGAACATATTAATTAGCAATTATAATTATTTATACATGAACAAAGATTATACTACAGTCACCATTTTAGTCAATATTTATATTTTGTTATAAAATGAATTTATACAAGCAAAATCCATGTTCAAACACAAATGCAGATTTACTAATACAGTTACAGTTACATTGGCGTATGTTGGCACATGTAAATAAAACAAACAGTCCTAAATGTTAAAATTGACTTCAGTATTCTCACAGCTAATGATAATTGACATTAATTAATATATATTTCTTATGGTTCATTTAATCTGATGCTAATTGTTTTGCAATTCATAATCCACGCCCTAGACAGAAGATTAGTCCTACTAACTGGTCACTAAATTTCCCCATGTGTCAGCTTTAAAAACATAAAGTCATAAAACCCCAGGAGATATTTATTATGTGTTAATTCATATTGCTATTTCCTGTTTGATATAATTAATCCCATTGATAATTGCAATAATTAGGTCATATCAATCTTTGATCTCAATTTGTAATTCACAACGTGGCTGCAACTGTCATCCAAAAATATTTACTTCAAATAGCCAGCGACTTCAAACATCTTTGATGTTTATTCTTGTTGAAAATTAAATTGTTGTCACAAGAATTGCAACACAGACAATAAGTACCTGGATTTGACCTACTTTAATATTGATTTTGTGCTGGTAAAATTTTCAGATAATAACAGACTTGTGTACACAAAAAATGTCATGATGACGTATTGCTCGCGTGATTTACATCCTTTGTTTCGTCGATCTTTTTAAAGATTATTATACCCAGATTGTTTTTCACAGCAGTCTTTTAAACTATTAAATTGGCGTGGAAATGGATTAATACAATTAAACTTTGATGAAAATGTCCGAATTGAAGTGGACAATTACCAACTTGTTTAGAAAAAGTGATCATGAAATCGTGATCTGTGAAAATTTCTTTACATGGGATTGTTTGATCGCTGTTTTTGGAAAAACTTTCAATATTAACCACATGATTTTATTGAGGATTTAACATCTTAAAAGGCTGAATGTTACATTTGGGTAAGTTTAATTTACGATACTTGTAGTAAAAATCGATTGTTTGAACATTAAACATCAGATGCGTCCTAGTGCGTCTGCATGGAGATAAGACAACTGCGTTCTAGTGCGTCTGCATGGAGATAAGACAACTGCGTTCTAGTGTGACTGCATGGAGATAAGACAACTGCGTTCTAGTGTGACTGCATGGAGATAAGACAACTGCGTCCTTGTGCGTCTCCATGGAGTAAAGGGTTAAACATTTACGTTGTCTTCCATATTATTAACACATTATTTAAAAGAGAGATTTGCTACAGGGAACGCCGAATACACGAGACAATGCATCCGCAGACAGATCACCGGAAAACAACAGTCCTCATAACATCAGACATGGAGGATGTACAAGGATAAATGCGCATGGGGACAGGGGTCAAAGGAACGGCCTGGCCGAACACAAAGCCCAAATAAGGAAAATTAAGGAGGATGAACAGGGGGATTTAATGGATGAAATACATGACGAAACAAGCCAGGAAAGCTAATAACATTAGGCCGAAGGAGACGGGGGGGGGGGGGGGGCTTCAAAATACTGTAAACAGTATATCAAGTTAAAGAATTGCACACGGCGAAATGGGAATATAACATGCATCTAATTTAATTTCATAATCTATTCTAATATCCATCTTACAGCTGCCAAAAAGACACAGAAATATTAGATCAATTGTCAAAAACAGTGGTACTCCTTATTTCATTTATCATTCATGTTAGTGTATTGTCCTTTTTGCCTTTGTTTTTGTTCATTTGTATGTATATTGTCTCCTTGTGCTTTTGATGCGACTGTGCAGTTTGTATGTGGCATTTCCTGTGCCAGTTCTTTATTCATTTTTGTTCAAATCTTAAACTAGTAAATGAGATCAGTAAGCGAAGCATTCTTACCAGGATTTATGTTTCCAACGGCTTCCCTTTCATTTTCAACTGTGTCTTGTATTTCATAATCTGGGTTTGCTTCAAGGTCCAACAGAATCTCACAGATGTCAGCACCTTTAAAGTCACTGTGTTCTACAACAAAGTACAATCAATTCATAACAGATGTTGGTGAACCATAATGTAAAATTTGAAAGTAAGTTGTTTTATTCAAATACAGAATATAATAAAAAGTGTTCCATAAGTTATGTATGAAAATCCTAGCTTTGTGCTAGTTTTCTAAAATTGGTGACCAAATGTTATTAATAAAGTTACCAATTTGATACATATATATTTAGTATGCCATTTTATTATAAATTCGGCTTTTTAAGACAACTCTGGCAAATTTGACACTTGTACAGTTCACAGCTAAATAGATAATATATTATCAAACATGTATGCATGAGTCTGATTCTAAACAAACAAGTCTGTCATTGTGATTTCATAATTTGAGTTTTCTTCAAGTTCAAGCATAATCATACAGATGTCAGCACCTTTAAAGTCACTGTGTTCTACAACAAAGTACAATCAATTCATAACAGATGTTGGTGAACCATAATGTAAAATTTGAAAGTAAGTTGTTTTATTCAAATACAGAATTATAATAAAATGTGTTCCATAAGTTGTGTATGAAAATCTTAGCTTTGTGCTAGCTTTCTAAAATTGGTGACCAAATGTTATTAATAAAGTTACCAATTTCATACATATATATTGAGCATGCCATTGTATTATAAATTCGGCTATTTAAGACAACTCTGGCAAATTTGACACTTGAACAGTTCACAGCTAAATAGATAATATATTATCAAACATGTATGCATGAGTCTGATTCAAAACAAACAAGTCTGTCATTGTGATTTCATAATTTGAGTTTTCTTCAAGCATAATCATACAGATGTCAGCACCTTTAAAGGCACTGTGTTCTACAACAAATTACAATTAAGTTATAACAGATGATGCTGAACCAAAACGTAATAATTTAAGATGAGCAGTTCAATTCAAACACAGAGTATGATCGAACCTGTCCCCATAAATCATTTTCAAGAATAGTCCAGTATATATGGAAATCCAAGTTTTGGTGCTAGTTTTCTAAACTTGATAGCCAAATTTCATAAATATAATTATCAAATTGATACATACACGTATATATTATATGCAATTTAATTATAAATTTGGCTATTTGAGACAATTTTGGCAAATTTAGTAGCCAAATTTTCAATAGCCGATTTCAATTTGGCTATCTAATAGCACTTGAATGTACAATTTACAGAAAATATATACAGTATCATCAAACATGTTAATATGAATCGGATAAAAACAAACAAGACAGTCATAGTGATACAAAGCATTTGTACTACTTACTGTTTTTTGATATGAAAATTTGAACGGCCTTCTGAACCATTTCTTTAGAGAATCCCATTTCGATACAACTCAGACATGCAGGCATCTCTAAATAATTACATTCAGGAATAGAATCATCAGCAACATTCTGTAACAAAAGTAATGCCAAAACATGAATTAATCCACAAGCAATAATATTGTGTCAGGTTGTACATGCAAAATAAGGCAGTCATTTATGCCATGTTTGGGAATGATAGCCACGTACACTGCAAACACTGATTACATACTTGTACATCCTAAAATTCTGCAAAACATACAATAAGCATACAGTAATATATGGAGTTTGTCTACATTGATAATAAGTAATATAAACAGATTCCAAAAGTAAATACCCGAGAATTAGACATCCTATTTCTTAACATTGCACTCAATTTATCGATCATATGACACATGTCTTGTGTACATACCTGAGAGGCACCTTCCTCAACCAGTTCTCCATTTAACACTTCATCAATGTAAGTTTGTCCTTTCACCACGAGAATATGTTGGCATTTGGGGTATCTTTTAGCGTGTTCTCTCATTGGATTGTCTCCTGCTTCCCAGTTACTAAACCCTCCACCACAATAGTAACATCGACAACTATCACCAACACCTGTTGAAAAATATACTTTCTTTATAATCTAACATAAAGCTACAAAAACAGTTTAAACATACTAGTTTGTGTCAATGTTTGTTCAATTACTCAACTCAATTCAACATAAGTATAGTCAAGCCAAGTCGAGAAACGTCCAGATATTTATACGTGTATTTACGTGTCACTTAAGGAAGCAGTATTTACATGTTCTATTGAGCAATGAACTAAACAGTTTGCTGCGATATTAGACCCGATATTAGACCCGATCATCAGCAATGTAATTGCACAAGTCCTGTCAAAGTTTATTCGATGTGTATTTGTTATTGTATACGTAATAGTTAATTGTTTTTAATGATTAGTTACTGCCTATTCAGTCAATTTATGACTACATAATTGAAATCCATGACCATATAGCCGTGAAGTGTGATGTTAGCTAGCAACTAATTAAAAACAAATCATAAAGGGAGGTAATTTAAATTTCAGTGACACAATATTGTACAAAAATAATTAAGAGACCAAAAATTACCATGATTTTAAATTTTCCAGAAAAAACTGATACTTTTTGTGAAAAAGCAAAAAAACACTTAGAAGTGTTACTTTTTCTCAGATTTATGTGCACGTCATTCTGTTCTAAATGAAACTGCGCTGTAACCGGACGGTAAAAGTCTCTGAAAGTTTAATATAATCTGTTTTAGATAATGTAGATAATTTTTATGACAGACATTTTGATGCCCCATTGATACATCATTTTTATTTAGGTCATCTGCAATTAACAGTGTTTTAATTTTGAGAGGAAATTTGCCCATTTCTTAATTGCCATGTGCATATATGTAAATAAAACAAACCTTTTCATTGAGTTTCCTGTAGCTGTTTCTTACATTACTTCATTCTACACATCTGATTTGTACAAAGATGCTTTCCTAAACAAAACATATTACGAAAGTTGAAGTGAAATGTTAATTTCCAATTTACTGGTAAGGAATTGAGGTGGTTTTTCAGGAAGGAAGTTTACATAGGAAAAAGGTCATACTTTTTTTAGAACGGTAACATTTATGAAATTTCTAAATTTATCCGTGTTATAGTACATATTGAATCCATACAAGTTTCATTTGCCTTCGAAGGAATGTCCATTATCGGTGGAATACCTTCAATCGATTTAAATCCCCAGTATTTTACCGACAGTTCTAAGGCTGTAAGTCGATTTATGATTATTTCTATTATGTTTGTTGCGTAGGTTAAGTCCCCATTTACCCACACTGCAGTTCTTTTACTTGGTATATAATAACTCGGCCTATTATTACTGACTTTCTTAAATTGTTCCATGATGTGTTCCATCCATTAACTTATCCCCCTTGGTTGTTGTTATGGTCGACCAGACCATTCCTTGCATCACTATTCCATTAAAGTTTACCCTCGCAATACCTCAGTGCCTAATGTTTTGTAGACTGTTGTTATTCTGGGGTACCCTGTCGGGAGGTATTATCTTAGTAATGTTGCATAAATGTAACAACTAAATCTCGAGTTCGATTCCCGGTCGCGGCAGGTCATACCTTTCCATGAAAATTTGACTAAAATGTCGATTTTCCTCCACCGGTGGAGAAGTTGCGGGCTCCTTGTGGAAGAGTAAGTTAGTATTGGTTATAATTCAGTCCAGGAAAAACTGATTAGGTGAACCGGCCGCCGTATATAACTGAAATATTGTTGAGAAACGGCGTTAAATCCGATGAAACAAACAAACTAAATCTCTCTCATCTGTGTCTTTGTGATATCCATCATCATCAAGGGTCATTTTGATTATCATCTTGTTATAACTCACGATCTTGTTGATTAACATGCAGGGTGAAAAACAAAATCTGCATTGTTATACTAAGGATACAGCACTATGAAATTTAGCCTGAGTCGTGATGCCATTTTGTAAACTTTTGTAAGCATTATGTTGAACATAGGGACTGATTTTTCACTTCTATGAGCATATAGACTGCCCTCCTAAAGTTCCAGCGCACGGACAACTTTCCATTGCAACTTATGGATTTTCATATTTGTTTCACATGCAATACATCGAAAATGCTGTTAAATACAGCAATCATTTTCTGTAGAAGTATTTGCAAAGTGTTAATTCTAAACTATCAATCACAGAAGAGGGATGATAATTTTGTCCATGGTCATACATGCTTTATTTGAAATTGTGTAAGAAAAAGCAACGATATTCAAAATATATTGAAGATACTTTTGGATGGCAGTGTATATGTTGCCCTTTGTTTATGGTAGTATTAGAAGAACCAATATTTTACAATACATAAGATAGACTGCTTTATTCTTTACCTCCCACTATCGACAGTCTGCTTTAGAACATTAACTACTCCAGAACTACATTGGTTGCAAAATGGACAATGAACCAACTTCGTTTTTTTGTAAAAGCAGTAATTTAAAACAATTGAAAGTCATGTGTACATACATAGCCAAGAGGATTAACTCTCATGAAGACTAAGTGATAAGTTTTTGTAGCATTTGTCTCCCCTGCAAAGATCAAATTACTTCAAAAAGATTATCTTATTTAGGGCAAATGTCTCAAATGGCATAAAACCGTATCACGTCAAAAAACCTGAAAAGGGCAAAAAGCCTCAAAAGGGAAAAACACATCAAAAGGGCAAACAAACTTAAATGAGCCCCCCCCCCCAGTTTACTACTACTCAGGGGCGCCATGAAAGGCCTGGTCGACCATAAGGGACAACTTAGGCGAATTAATGAGAAAAAAGGGGGGTTTAATGGTTGAAATACATCACAGGACAAGTAAAGACAGCTGGAAACAATAGGCTGAAAGGGGGAGAAATTAACACGAATACTATAATTATATCAAGTGAACGAATGCATATTGGAAAGGGAAATTTAACATACATCCAAAACATAAATAGAAAATAATAATCATACAGCAACATACAGCCTTGGAACTGTCAGTAAACTACTGGGGGTTAAATTAAATTAACAGCAAGCTCACCTCACACTTAATCGCTGTATGGTCATTGATTTACAACACATTGACTAAGTAAGCAGTAACTAATCATTAAAAGCCATTTACCATTACGTGCATAACAACAGACACACTGTGTATAATCCAGCACGAAGAAACAAGCAGATTCAGTAACTTATTAACATCAAAATGCGAAATAATCACAAAATATTAAACAATAATCTAATGTAAATTCCAGTCTCTAACATTGATATGACACTTGTTCCATACTTAAAATAATTGATGGATATTTATAGCAAAATGTACAAAACGTCTAGCTGTCAAATCGATTTACACCACCAGTATTTATACTGACTGTTTCAAGGCTGTATATCTCTAAGTGGTTATTATTTCTTAGTATGTTTTGGATGTATTTTAAGTTCCCTTTCTAGATATACAATTTTCTGACTTGAAACAGTATTATTGTTTCCAAAATTTAGGCCATGGTCACTGTCTGTCTAAGTTAGTCAAATGGTTAATTCCATCCAGTCAATCCCTTCCTTCCTTGGAGTCCCTTGCAATTCTCCATAGTTGTTTTCACTGTCAGCTAGACAATATACATTACTCCCCCATTCCGAAAGATATTCGTCCAGACTCCTTACACCACCTCAATCCGAAATGTTTCGTAGGTTGGTGTTACCCCGTACCAACTTAACTCTGCCTTGCCAGCTTCTTTCTATGTTGGCGTCATTTCATGCCTGTATACATCATTATGTCATTTAAAATATAACGTCAACGACAATTTCTATCTTGATACAGTTTGAAGCAATATGTATGCTTCCTTAGTATAGAGTCTGGCGTTAATTTGCTTCTCTGTGTATTGATTTAAATGTTGTGAGTTTTTGTCTAGTTGTTTAATTTCTTTGTACATATTACTATAATCTAAGGCGAATAATGGTTATTGATTTTTATGGATTAGTCGGATTGTGTGTGGAAATATATGTTAGAATTTAATGACATTTTAGCGACTAAATGTGGGTTTAGCTAGCTGTTGCATCGATTTAAACCCCTAGTTTTTTTACTGACAGTTCCAATGCTATATGGTTATTATTTCTTTTTGTGTTTTAAATGTATGTTAAATTACCCTTTCCCCTGTGCACTTCTTTCACTTTATAGGCTATAGCGTTCATGTTATTTACTCCCCAGTTTCGGCCTCTTGTTTTACCAGCTGTCTTGACTTGTCCTGTGATGTATGCCATCCATCCCACCCTGTTTGCCCTCTTTGATTCTTCTAGTTGTCCCTTATGGTCGGCCAGGTCATTCCTTGTGCCCCTGTTCCCTTACGTATTTACCATTGAGCCTCCTCAAATGCCTTCTGTTTTATGGATTGATGTTTTCCCGAAGGTCTGTGTGTAGAGGCACTGTCTTATGTATGTGGCATTCCCTGTATTAACTTATTCTCTCTCTTTTACATAATTTATGATAACGATAATCTTGTTTAATGAGTTTACCAGTAAGGAGAAGATTACACTTATTGCATGAAATGAATCATTTACTCCCAGCTTTTGTTTTATATTTATGCTGCAGAATCTTATCCAAAATCCTCATTTACAAGTGTATATATTTGAATAATATATTTGGAACATTGCTTTCATATTCTGTCCTGAAAATGATGTAATCGGAAATTTTGCAAGGATGCAAGTATTATATTGCAAATGTTTTTGTATGAACATTTACTTCTATAGATGCTGAAAAGAGAATTCACTTTAATGGAAACTATACACAGTGAGCAAAGAATGGCTCAATTACTTTAATTAATAAGGCAATTGAAACTTGTATTGATTCAATCTGTACTATAATGCGGATAAAAAATTAAATTTCATAATGTTTTACCGTTCTTAAAAAAGTTATGACCTTTTTTCTATATAAACTACCTTCATAAAAAACGTTAGCCGTACAAAAATGACCAGTAAATGAAAATTAACATTTCACTTCTCATTTTGTAATATTTCTTGTTTAGGAAAGCATCTATGTACTAATCAGATATGTAGAATAAAGTAATGTTATAAACAGAAAATGACACTGTATTATTTTCGACTTGTGCTAATAAATTGCTGACAAAACCAAATACATGTGACACACACTGCAAGGTTTGAAACATTTTGACTTTTAGTACACAGCTTTGTTTAAAATAAAGATGTTTATCATTGGCGTTTCAGTAAAATTAATATTGTTCACCTTCATATCTTCATTGTGGCACTGTACCGTGAATTTGATCAATATTTAATGAAACACAAGCATTGTTAGGATCCCTATCTTAACATTATATCTTAATCATAAGTCAATGTTCATCTCAGCCCTCGTGATCCTTGTAACTTGTCAGGATAAAGATATTATGCAGTAAAACATTACGAGCTTCACAGACGTCCTGACATGTCCAGATGTTAAAGTTAATGTAATTATTAGAAGTAAAGAATACCCTTCCATCATTACAGGCCAATTATACATGTTGATTGCTTCCAAATGTTCTTTCGATTAAATGTGTAAGTTTGGTTTTAATTAAGTCATGAGGAAGTGAAGTATAAAGAGTGGAGAAATCATAAGTAGAGATACAAGTTGCTCTAAAAATTAAAGACTGAAATGTATTCAAAACTTCCGTAGAATTGTTTATGCCCCAGTAAAGGTTTATACTGGAAGCAATAAATCTAGCTTGAGATGGTTAAAACATCACACCGACTACATCCAGCGTTCTAACTAGTTTCCTTAAACATACTCAAGGGTCAACACAATAAAAGAATCCCTTACTTTACTTAAACTGATAAAAATGCGTTTTTTTTCGAAGACGAGTTAACCACGTAAGTAAAATTACCGTTCGTGACTCTACTGCACAAAATCAACCCAAAGTACCCACAATCAACCAAAAACATCACAAAACAAAACATTACAAAACGAACTTTAAAATGACATGTTTTCATAAAATGGAACTATGCACTAAACCATTTGGCGTATAACTGTACAACTCGTGTCTCATAGTAATAGTAAAAGAAGAATGTTGCGATTATTGACTCACCAAGATATATCATTCCGGACTCAACCAGTTCTTCCTTCCCTACTGTTGAAGCGATCCACGTGGCGAAGGATTCCATCCGTTTAGAGTAATCGGCATACTCTGGAATTTTTGGCAGTTCCACTTTGAATCCCGGGGCATCTGGTTGAAGACGCGAAGAATTGCTTTGTTCCATAACGTCGTAGTTCTCCATTGCTGAGATTCTGTTAAGCAAATTCTTAAAAAAATGGTGGACTTTAACGGAAGTCAATATAAGCTAACAAGCAATAGGCGAATATCCGTATGTAAAAAACGGTGCTAAATACCACTACGAACAAGTATACGTCATGGACATTCATTAGCGTCGTATTGCCGATATAAATTAAATATTCAAGTTAAGTTTTTTAAATACATTAAATAAATAATAATGTGACATTTATTTAATGAATTTTAGAATTAGAGCTTTGAGTGGCATCACTTCAAGGCAAGTATAACGTAGATCAAGATGCATTAATGAAACGTATATGCTTTTACTTAAAACAGCAGTGAAAAATGGGAGTCATTTGACATTTGAGTGTAATTATAGGTTCAGAATTAATAATAACTTGGATAAATTAAAACAATTATAAGAACAGTGCAGATAAACAGGAAATACAATATGTATTCAAGTTGTTTATAAAGCGCGTAAAAGTTGCGTAATCAAAGAATTAATTTCATCAATCAAATGCAGCTCTCTTGCCTAAAGATCCTTCCGATGTGTTTGAAAAATAAGATTCAAGAAGAATAACATATTTGTACTTGTACCAGCTGATAATGGTTGCAACAACACGGCCATTGTATGACGGGTTTATTACACATAAGTCCTAACAATTAACTCAGCAGTACTGCAGCATACAGTCGTATTCTATCGTCTGCAAATAAATAGTTGACAACCACAGCTCAGAATTGTCTCAATTTAAAAATCAAAGGACTGAAGGTCCTGAGAGGCGCTTCCAGGGCACGTTTTCTATAATATATGAAGGTGATTATTTTCAATAATCATCTTCCTATGCCATCCATCCGCTCTCTTCTTGGAATTAACCCCATCACACACTCATGCTTGATCGATATATATTTCCAGAAACATCTATAAAGGAATTAGACTCGAAAACCTTCTAAACTGTTTTCGATAATCAGTTTAATATGGACATCTGGGTTTTTGGTATATAATTGAGAAATATTCTGTACTTTGAAGAAAAAAATAAGAGATATTAATGCGCTAGGAAATTCATAGACCAAAAAGTTGTCCCATAATGACACCTTTAACAGTTTTGACAATGTACACTGTCGATATTATAAAGGGTATGGAGTGAAACAAAGTAGTGTAACAGTCTGGTTGTTATGTAACTCCATAGGTATTAACATGATGAACTCAAGTAACCTTACCCATTCCAGATGGAATATAGTGCAGTAATAAATCTCAATGAAATGATTCAGTCTTCAACTTTAAAAACATATTGTTACTTTACAATTGTAAAATAACAATACGTTTGTATATAGCTGTAGTATATCACTATATGACTTGCAATATAGGAGTCTGGACTTTCATATTGAAATATATTTGTAATTATGCATACATAACCATCAACTTGCTTTTGTGAGGGCTAAATGGGATTAACAAATAATACCAAGAATGACAATTTTATGTATACAACGCTAAGTTTACGCTGTTAATTGTTTCAGCATCAAGACTCCCATTCATGCAGTGTATAAACTTGTTCAAGACGTATAGACAGTATATAATACTATGTTTAATTGACGTACAGTGTCTTGCATACTTTTTGTTTTCAATGAGTGTCTAGCAACACAGGTAGTAAAATTAATTAATACTCTTTCCCTCATTAACTCAGACTGACATAACATTTTACTTCCAACTTTCTTGATATCAAAAACCAATATAAAGATCTAATATTGTTATTTTATTTCCTTCATTCCATTGTAGTTATTTTGGTACACATTTATAGAAAAGCAATGAATAACAAGTACAAATACAGTAATATTTCTTCTCAAAAATACTCATCTACAAATTCAAAAGTTTTTTATCTTCCGACAATCCAGTATAACCATTGTCTCTCTGAATGTATACAACATCTCGAATCAAGTCACGTTTTATCACAGATCTATGCTTTCGGTATTCATTTAACGTCTTTTCCGCATGGTCACATGTTGTATGTTCTAGTCTTTCGAAAAGGCGACTTTTACAACTGTCATATATATCTGAGGCAAAAATAGTGGACAGGGTATACCAGTCATCTTGGTATGCGACATCAACATAGGAGTCAGGGTTCTCATTTGGATTTGGATTTGCGTCCCTGGGAAGAAATATGAGTCCAAAAACCATAGGAGTCTAGTATAATTCAATTTGGGGCAGTAAGTGGTGGACTTGATTGTGGATGAAATTCATCAATTATCCCTTTATCTTCTTCACTGGATTTAAACTGCTGCCATCTAAAATATACAAATTGGAAACATTGTCATAAAATTACCCGAAAATTGTGACTATCCGAAGTTGGTACAATCGAACAAATCTGGGTCATGATCAATCAGTGTTACTTGTTTAAAATGGCACTTTGATAATAATAATTAATAATAGCATTCACTTAAATGATCAAAGTAAAGTTGCTGAAGTAATATTCGAGAACTTCGATATGAGAATACTGAGCGTCACTCGATGGACGGATAAAGAAATTTGCAAACAAAATTGGTGATGCGAGATTCAGTAAAATAACATAGAAATTTGACACATTTTCGCTGCATCTTGACCACATTGTTACAATAAGATACTTCTACAGGGACTTGAAAAGAAATCATTTAAAAGATGCAATGTAGAAAAAGCGAATAGGTAACGAATAGGTCACGAATAGGGAATAAGTAACGAATAGGTAACGAATAGGGAATAGGTAACGAATAGGGAATAGGTAACGAATAGGGAATAGGGAATAAGTAACGAATAGGGAATAGGGAATAAGTAACCAACTTGACGACGCTATAAGTTTCAGTAATTCCCCAGATTTCCATTTTAAATTGACTCTCGAAGACAGTTAAGATGGAGTCTGACTTTATTGAATTTCTTGGAACTACGTAGTTATTTAAGAATGAATGTGTGTGAAGGCGCTAATTCCCAGAGCTGAGTGGTAACATAGTAATATGATTATTGAAAATTATATGTATATAAATTTACTACGACACCGTTTGTAAATTTAGTACATAGTTATTGACGAATAGTTATTGTCCGCCAAAATTTAGTTGAAAACTGTGAGCTATTTATAGCATCAATTCACGGAATTTTTTTTACTTCCTTGATGTTTCGCAATCTGATTGTATCTTGACAAATTTGCATTTTGTGAAACTTTGAATGAGTTTTGAAATCAATCCGAGACTATATATCTATGATCAGATTATAAAATATCGTAGCTTGCTCAGGCGTTGTTTATAGATGTTCCAGGTTAATTCAACTTGGGTACAATATTTACTATGGAAAAAAAAAATTATGATTCAATGATTTATTTTAATATAAAATACCAGTATATTGATCAAATGTTGTTTGCTTGTATATATGTAAATATTGTTAGGCAAAATAAAAATTGCCCATTTTCAATTCAAATTTTGTTTGCTTGTGTATCGTTTCCACATACAAGTCACGTGTGACCAGTTATTTGGGGTTATGACATATGCACATAAAAGATGTACATAATTAAATTAACGTTGATTGTTCAAACAACATAAAACTAAACATTTAGCAAGGAAATATGGCATACTTGCTGATTTAGAAATATAAATAAATAAAATACTTAATCGAAACCCTAGCCAAAACGTAAAGTATCGATCCTTATTTATCAGTAAACGGGTGGAAAAGTTTGAAACAATGGTAAAATGTTGTGAACAACCTTGACTTAACTGTAAACATATATATTTAGCTGTCGATACTTGTACATAGTTGTTTTTATGTCATATCGGCGTTGTGTAAACCAATCAAATCTTACGTTAACCGCTAAACCAAATTCTGTTCCAGGGAACAACGTTAAAATAAGTCAACCACAGGGGAAATTACTCGGAATTAAGAAGACTCTTGGTTTTATGTACCAGTCACGAACATTTACATTGTTAGCGAGTGACCGGCAATTTTTATGTTGCACAACAAATCTTAACCTTCAGATTGCTACAATTTTAGTGTTTCAATCTGTTCGGCGCATATCAGACTTGTGTAAACCTAGCAAATCTTACGTTAATCGCCAATTTCTCTTCAATCGAACAACGTTAGTAGCATTGACGCGGATTGATTAACCTTTCGATAAAAGATACGTTACCTTACTGAAATCCACTTAATTTCGGTGAATTTACCGAAATCAATTTTAGATGTGAATTGACCAGCAATCTTAACATCTAGGCATTTTTTTATGTTGCACAACAAATCTTATTCTTCAAATTACGCCGACCATCTTCTTTCAAGATATTTCTTGTTTAATTTTAATCTATACTGAACCAAACAAGAAGCTTTCGCTAAACTTGAATGGGAATATTTCGTTCGTCATAAGGTCATGTTTATATTTAAACAGTAATGAGACCTTACACGTGGTTTCTTTAGGCTAGCCAATATTTTCATTCGCATTTAGCTCGCTTTGCTCAGTTGCTGTCACAAAATGTCTTATTCGCAATTTCACTCTACGATGAATCATTCGTTTGTTCGGCATCCTCATCTACTTCCAACTGAGGAATGTCGTAACTGTTAAGTACTTTATCGAACAAAAAATTCCATTTAAGAATAGCATTCTTTAAAGCTTTCTCCGCTTCATAGCCTTCTTCCATGAGATGATGAATGGTTTTCTTTTTAGCCATGTAGGTGGGATATTTCTTGATGTTACCAAACCATACCAGTTTATTAGCAAAAATGTTCATCGTGACTTTTCTGCATGTGCCTTTTCATGTCCTTAAATATATCTTCTTTGGCTTAATTTTCACTGATTTCATTGTCTTCTTTCATCATGTCATTCACTTCTGCTTCATACTGCGACTGACACTTTGTAAACGTCTCATTGAGGCGCTTTAGCGTCTCTTTGCTATCATCGTATCAACCGGAAGTTGATTCAAAGTACCGCCAACTATATTCATTCGTCTCAAGAAAATAGTACATGTACATTCCTCTGATTTATTATAGATTCAATGAGCATAGTGACTGATTTGTCAGAGATATATCAATTGTAGAAGGGGAATCTTGATATAAACGGGTTATCTGGAATATTTGAGTCAGTTTTGGTTTACCCGAATAATCGCGTATTAATTTCTAATATGATCAATTAAAGTACTGAAATTACTTTTGGTCTAGGTGATTTTTGACAAATTTCAACCTCAACTCAAAGTAACCGCAATTGAAACAAATTAATTCAACATAGATGGATGCATTAATGAGGAAACAATCAGTAATAACCACAACATATAGAACCTGCTATAAAACATACGAATAAAGTCCTTTTTCTCTTTTGCGAAAATCCTATTTGTCCGTTTATGAGCCGTATTCCTGTGGTTTTCTGCATGCGTTAATATTGCGGAATCGTGAGATTCACTTTTGGCAAGATGACCATTTTAAGTGTATACAAGATAATTATGGTACGTGTTTTTCTATATTCCAACATTCATTAATCATTTGCAAGAAGTAACAATGTGGTTAAGATGCAGCGAAAATGTGTCAAAATTCTATGTTATTTTACTGAATCTCGCATCACCAATTTTGTTTGCAAATTTCTTTATCCGTCTATCGAGTGACGCTCAGTATTCTCATATCGAATATTACTTCAGAAACTTTACTTTGATCATTTAAGTGAATGTTATTATTAATTATTATTATCAAAGTGCCATTTTAAACGAGTAACACTGATTGATCATGACCCAGATTTGTTCGATTGTACCAACTTCGGATAGACACAATTTTCGGATAATTTATGACAATGTTTCAAATTTGTCTATTTTAGATGACAGCGGTTTAAATCCAGTGAAAAAATAAAGGGATAATTGATGAATTTCATCCACAATCAAGTCAACCACTTACTGCCCCAAATTGAATTATACTAGACTCCTATGATTTTTGGACTCATATTTCTTCCCAGGGACGCAAATCCAAGTGAGAACCCTGACTCCTATGTTGATGTCGCATACCAAGATGACTGGTATACCCTGTCCACTATTTTTGCCTCAGATATATATGACAGTTGTAAAAGTCGCCTTTTCGAGAGACTAGAACATACAACATGTTACCATGCGGAAAAGACGTTAAATGAATACTGAAAGCATAGATCTGTGATAAAACGTGACTTGATTCGAGATGTTGTATACATTCAGAGAGACAATGGTTATACTGGATTGTCGGAAGATAAACAACTTTTGAATTTGTAGATGAGTATTTTTGAGAAGAAATATTACTGTATTTGTACTTGTTATTCATTGCTTTTCTATAAATGTGTACCAAAATAACTACAATGGAATGAAGGAAATAAAATAACAATATTAGATCTTTATATTGGTTTTTGATATCAAGAAAGTTGGAAGTAAAATGTCAGTCTGAGTTAATGAGGGAAAGTATTAATTAATATGTACTACCTGTGTTGCTAGACACTTATTGAAAACAAAAAGTATGCAAGACACTGTACGTCAATTAAACAATGTATTCTATACTGTCTATAGGGCTTGAACAAGTTTATACACTGCATGAATGGGAGTATTGATTCTGAAACAATTAACAGCGCAAACTTTGCGTTGTATACATAAAATGGTCATTCTTAGTATTATTTGTTAATCCCATTTAGCCCTTCTCACAAAAACAAGTTGATGGTTATGTATGCATAATTACTGAAAGTCATATAGTGATATACTACAGCTATATATACAAACGTATTGTTATTTTACAATTGTAAAGTAACAATATGTTTTTAAAGTTGAAGACTGAATCATTTCATTGAGATTTATTACTGCACTATATTCCATCTGGAATGGGTCAGGTTACTTGAGTTCATCATGTTAATACCTATGGAGTTACATAACAACCAGACTGTTACACTACTTTGTTTCACTCCATACCCTTTATAAAATCGACAGTGTACATTGTCAAAACTTTTAAAGGTGTCGTTATGGCACAACTTTTTGGTCTATGAATTTCCTAGCGCATTAATATCTCTTTTTTTCTTGAAAGTACAGAATTATTCTCAATTATATACCAAAAACCCAGATGTCCATATTAAACTGATTATCGAAAACAGTTTAGAGCCTAATTCCTTGATAGAATTTTCTGGAACTATATATCGATCAACCATGAGTGTGTGATGGGGTTAATTCCAAGAAGAGAGCGGATGGATGGCATATGAATATGATTATTGAAAATAATCACCTTCAAATATTATAGAAAACGTGCCCTGGAAGCGCCTCTCAGGACCTTCAGTCCTTTGATCTATATATTGCCATTGGTCAATATCGAATGTATCATCGGAAGTTTATAAACAGGTCCAAAAATGTCCTCCCGTGGAGAAATATCTGACATTGCTTCTTCCTCTGAGTCTTCGTTTGAATTAGCTGAATTTTTATGTCGTAACATATTAATTACCACCTGCCAAACTCTTTGAAGTAAGTATCACACTGAGCCATCACACTCCACGTCCAAATTGCTAATGCAGTCAGATACTACAGTCAGAATTACTAGCATGTAGACTGGTCGCTTGTTCGTCGAAGGATATGAATTGCGCCTCACTCATATTGAAACAAAAATTAAAGAGAGTTACAAAGCATAAGATAAGTCAAAGCACAAAAGTGCTGTGGGACGGTACTACACGTCTCTGTAGCCAAGCTGGCAACTCGTTGCATTCAAGTTTGCGTTTTGTTACTAGACAGTTTTATAATATCAAAGTATGTGTAAATAGGTAAGATGGTTTGCATGGAATATGAAACAAAACTAAAACATAAGACAGAAATGCGAAAAAGAATAAAAATTTATTGAAAAATAGTAAACATTTTTTCCAAGAGATCTTCAATCCGACTTGTCCTAGAAATGCTAGATTTTCAAACCGAGATAAAGAAAAATGGTCAGTAATAATGGTAGAACCTTATAATTGTAAAACAAGTGAAATGTTTGTCACGATTGTAAATAAATTAAATACAAAGATATCAGACCCTTTATGTAACGTTTGTGAATATTTAATTATAAAATGACATATTAAATTATATCAGCACGAACTTAGAGTAAAATCAGTATGCCCAGGCATAAAGTTATGATATCACTAGCTTGCCATAGGTGTTGAGTTATCTTGTTTTAGATCTTTTCAAACTGTCTTCGAGCGAGCAAAACAAAATGTATATTATGATATCAGTATGAAGCTGAAAAGGGTAATAGTAACTATACAACAGGATAACCACAAAAAACTGACTAGATATCATGATATGATAATTAAGTGCCAACATTTTAAAGTAAGGAAACATGATAGACAGAGTTGACAAATGACAATATAAAGGTAAATTTGATAGAATTTGTTATGCCTGTATATACGTTTGGAACTAATTAGCATTTGCATATATATGTTATAAATGTGTTAAGTGTTGTACTGGCTTTAATAAAAGCCCATTTGGCCACACCAAATTCGCTTCATAGAATATTTCATGCCTTAAACTAAATACATGTATGTTATATCTGGACACAACCACTGACAGACAGGGTGATTCTGAAAAATGTAAAACTAAATAAGGGGGCTTACCATTGTGTGTTCTAAATTATAGTTGTGTAGCTATTCTTCCATGCTATCCTTCTCCTAAATTAATGCATTTTCCCAATCAAGACGTTTATAACGAAGCATCGAATCGTACACACGTGTTGATCAGAATTATAGACAGACCAACACATATTATACAGCTCCATGCTCGCTTTATTCTATCCGAATTTGATTCATTTCCTATTATCCGTTTTCGCTACTGCATGCATTTTCAGTATTTGTATGACTTTCCAAGCTACGGCGCTGCCATCTTGAACTTTGCTTGATTTTAAATGCGATCGAATATTACAAAATGTTAACCGAACAAACTGTTGCTACAGGTCTGCAAGACAGTCCTGCAAGACAGTCTACCGACACGATAACGCGGTAGTCGCAGGGAACATGTTCTTACATTTGCGGATGATAATAAACAAACAAAACCCCGACAAATTACATACGGAATTCACATTTTTTTCGTACCGGGAAATTTCGACCCAGCGCAAATTAAAAAAAAATATTTTTAAATCCTGATAATTTGGTGCGGCCTAGTGGGGTATTTTCCAATTAATTTTCCAAGCACAGAGTGTGGTGAAAGTAGGAAGATGACAGCGATAATTTTCGTAATCCAAAACTTTAAACAAACTCGTGTGTATAAATACATTGCTTTAAACCCATCTGAACTCCACAGAAACAGCTAATTAGTTCACAAAGCACTTTAGCAGGTCACCTTTTCAATATTTCATTTTATTGAAACGTTTATGATATTATCAAGGTCGGTAAACTTTTGACTACTTTTCGCGTAGTAATTAGGTCGATGTGTACGTTTTTGACCTTATTACCGGCTTTCAGTCTGTTTTGCGTTTTGAAAACGGGAACCAATTGTTGTATGCCTCTCAAAATTGCCACCACTATAGAGGGTACCTCAGCGGTACCCTCCAAAAATGATTGATGGTCTACGCTTTAACATTTAGGTATCTGCTTTAAATCATCCGACTTCGTTAACAAAGACTCATTGACTACCCGATATGACGGAAGTAATAAAAAAAACTAAGAACAATTCTACTCACTCAACATCTACAGAGGGAAAGCCGCAGCAGACTTCAACGAAAGTCTCGAACATAACTACCATCGGAAAGGTATTAAAATAAACTGTTTGTTCAATCCTCCTCATTAGCAATTTGGAAGTGGAGTGTGATGGTTCAGTGTGATAGTACGAATAAAACATTTTGTGACGGCAATTGAGCAAAGCCAGTTAAATGCAAATGAAAATATTGGCTAGCCTAAAAAGCCACGTGCCAGGTCTCATCATTGTTTAAATAACATGACCTTATGACGAACGGAATTGTGTAGCAAAATGACGACATATCCTTAAAATAGCAGGAGACTTTTTTGGAAATGAAACACGACCAATCAAGATTCTGGGGAATTATAATCATGTGAATGATTTTAATCATGGCTAGTGAATCTTGACATTTCGTCGAAGACATTGACTAATTATTATCTAACCTGATACAAATATGTCCTATTGTAGATGTACATTGTATTTGGAAAGTTGATGTACGCATTTGTGTTGGTCTTCCATTTTCTTACGTATTAGAAATTATGTTCATAGTGTCAGTAATGAATAAATATGAAAACACTGTTTGTTCAGTGCGAGTACAATCTCAGTATACTGAATCAACCACCATCACAATGTAAAGTACTAGGTAACCATGTTTACATGACTCGTGCATATTCCGTTTCAAAACATCTCATTTAATTTTTGAACACGAGGTTACGATCATTTACAAACCATTAACCATATACACTGCCATCCAAAAGTTTCTTCACACTTGAATATTTTGAGTTTCGTTACTTTTTCTTACAGAATTATATAAAACACGCATGACCATGATGAAAAATTATTCATCCCACTTCTTTGATGGATAGTTCTTTATAAGAGATAGTAAAGAACATGACAGTAAAGAAAGTTTTCATACAAAGAGCATACAAGTACATGGAGATTAAACAACACGTATCATACTGTACTAGATTTAGTTTGTAAATAACACTCTCAATGAACAAGGAGTAATGGAGATCTAACAACTTAAAAGTTTATACATTTGTGGTAAAAGTTGGTATCTATAACAGTACATGTAGATCTACATACATGGATAGAGATAACACATATATAGATTGTACAAGTATGACTATTATTTAGGTACACAATTTTAACTATTTTAGCTGTGCTGTGATGTTCTAATGTATAATCTAACCAAGTTATTGCAGACGACGCTTTTGGCGCCAAATTCAAATTGTAGTCTCAAAGAATTTTAACTTCAAGTGTACTAAACATATTCACTTTAGTGCTATCACATTTCACATTTTATCAACAATTTTATCAATTCGGTTACCTAAGAGTGTAAGTCACGTCACGAGGTGAGTGTATGAATAATGATATGGTTATTGTTTTTAAGCGTTTTTACGAGTAAAAATATCTGGTAAGCTAATTCTTCGACGCATTAAATGAAGAAACTTAGATGGAAAGTGTCTTTTAGTCATCAAACTCACACAGAAATAATTTTCCTCTCACGTGATTATTGGAAAAAACAGTAATAACAAACAACTGAAAGGTCGTTTTTCATACTTAGCTCTTAGCTAAGAGGATTAACTCTCACGAATTGGTAAGTTTCTGTAGCATTGCAACGAGCAAATTACACCAAAAGGATGATCTCATTAGGACAAAATGCCTCCCCCAAAAGGCAAAAAACCTCAAATGGGCAAAAAGCCTCAAAAGGGCAAAAATGAAACAAAGGGCAAAAATGAAACAAAGGGTAAAAAAAAATCAAATGAGGTTCCCCTTCCAATTTACTACTACTTGCATGTTCAATTTACCTTGAATTTGATAGATCTACTTGACTAACGTATCCTTTATTGGCTCAGTATACATCAATATGCGGAGATGGCCTATTTCGATATGCGAAAATGTGCGTTTTTTTGTACACTGATGTTCACTTTTAATAACGTAAATTGCGGCAATGGTTAGGTCATCTTCAAAACTTTGGTAGTGGGTAACCCAAGGAATATTCATATGAATATATTTTAAAATCGTAGTTTTCGACAAGAAGATTTTTGTATTTTCCACAATAATACTTATAGGAAAAGTGGCTCAGCCCCTTGGTGGCCATTATTTCGATAAATCCAGATAATTTGAACAATCGTGGTAGAGGGTCACCCAAGGACCATCTGCCTCCCCCCTCCCCCCCCCCCCCCCGGTGGCTATGATGTTTGAAGAATTCAAATAAATTGAACAATCTTGGTAGACAGTCACTAAGGAAACAATTTTATGATCAGATGTTGTATCAAAATTGGTTTGGCAGTTTTTGACAAGAAGATTTTTGAGGTTTCCACAACATACATATAAGAAATGGGGCTCCCTGTCTTCCGTACATATCTCTATGAAAACACTATAAACAGTTTTGTTCATGCAATACAGAATAATGTGGAGAAAATATGACTATTTTAACAATAACTTATTTTACTCATCTACCTGCGTATTTTACAACAAAGGAAATACAAGGCACTAGTATTATGCCCATTAAAATCGTAAATCTTTCAAGTAATGTCCCAGCGATGCTTTCAAACATCTGTTATTATTGATGTAAATAGGTATAGTGAAATTATAAGGAAAGCATTTTTATTTTATTTCAAACAAACTTAATTTCAGAACATTAGTCAAAATAAAATTAGTTCAGTTTACATATTGGACAAGAACTCATACATACCCAACACTAAAACACTACTGAAACTGGGTACAAAACAACGCCCAATTTAAATACTAGCATATTTAATGACATTAAGGGTACATACTAATGACAAGAAGAGAAAAAATTCTTTGATCAATTCTTATCATTGGAAAAAATAAATATCACAGTTATAATAAAATAAGTAAAAAATTGCTGCTTAATATATCATCTATCAATGTTTGTATATTTTCCAGAAACAAGTCACTATCCAAACCAATGGTCTCCCTGGCAGGTACGGTCCCATTCCTTCTCACATACCCAACACCATTCATTGTGACATCGGCTACATTTCATATGCATACATCCACCTAAAATACATGAAATAGTAAACCAAAGTTTTCTAATGAGAAACAAGACACACAACATCTTTCTATTCAGATTTTTTTCGAAAATATTTCAAATTCAATTTTTTTTTTATTCAAGACTTAGTCACTTGAACAGAACTGATAACTGATTAGAACTACATCACATTGCAAAAACATTCTGTCATCACATAGTCAAGCAATAATGACTTCATAAAATGGTTTGAGCCAGATCAAATGGCACAAACTATTGACTACTCATTGAATTATACACAAAGACAAATGAATGGGCGACTCAGACACACATGCACAAACAATGAACACCAACCACTTTTTTCTGTTTTCACACCACATTGAGGACATCTCTTTGTGATCTCTTGAATAGTTTCCAGTGATTGTACGTCCCATCTAGCTCTCAATGCCTGATCCGCATCTACATTTAGTCCCTGTCATATAATGAAAATATCAACAATAAATATAAACCGATTGTCGTGCAAAACTTTCATACATCATGCACTCGTAAAAGTTCAAACTGTCAAAGAATAAAATTCATTCTATAGTTACACAGAATTTGAATATAATTCTGTAACAAGCTTTGAATTTGATGCCATTAAACCTATCACAATAAATACAAAAAGCAATCAAATTAAATCCAATCTTAATTACCAAAAAACAAGATAGATCTACAATTGTCATGAGCAACTAAGGCATCAAAAAAACATCAGATTTTGGATAACAGGTTTTGCATACAAAGTTGAAGCGTTCAGCATGTCATTATTTACACAACATATTGGTGAATTTAACTTTACAAAATTACCATGTTTTCCTGACTTGTTGAACTTTCACTACGACAAGGACCTCGATGTATTGCTTGTCGACATTGCTTACAGAACTCAAACTACAAGAATAAAATTGAAACAAAACATTATTTATCAGTATATCCATACATAATCATAATTAATATATTTTTGTACTGGGGCTTAAGTCACATAATCCGCCCGGGTGATGTGACTATTCCTGCTTTTAGGGAGGAGGAAGACCCAAGGGGGGCATCTAGGTAGAACCACTTCCTCCCATACAGATGGGATTTGAACACATAGCAAGGAGGGACAAGTGGTTTGAAGTCGGCGACCATAGATCTAACCCTTTGACCCCAGAGCCACAAAAAACAACAAGAGGCCCATGCTCACCTAATTGACTTGAAAGAGAATATGATTAATCTGAAGTTAAACAATAAGATAATTTAGCTCATTAATCCTTGTGTCAGTAGATCAAAATCATTTGCAAAAACTTGAGAAAGGTCTTGATCGGACCCTACACACCACAGGGACGCTACACACCACAGGGACGCTACACACCACAGGGACGCTACACACCACAGGGACGCTACACACCACAGGGACGCTACACACCACAGGAGAGTGTATCAAAGTTATCTCCCTTTCAACATCCCTTTCATAGATTATATAACCTCCTCTTTCATTGGCTGAAATTGCACTCCAAACATCAAAATAAATCCATAAAATACAAGAAAGTCTACAAATGAACATTGACTTCAAACTGCTGTTCCCCTGACTTTTGGAGTAGGAGTAATTAACATGTGTGCATTTTGATGCAGTTCTGAAGAAAGCTATAACATATTATATAATATACATGTATAAGATAATTATTCATGCTTATAATTCACAAACACAAAGTGACCAGAACAGCCCAACTTAAGCTTTGCTCAGGTGAGCTAATAAAAAACTACAGTAAAACCTCGATAATAAGACCATCTTTGGGACCCTTGAAATCTGGTCTTCTTACTGAGGTGGTCTTAGTATTGGGGGTCGAATTAAGAGAAAAACAGTGAAAGTGGAATTGTGTTCTTAAATTTGAGGTGGTCCTATTATTGAGGTTGTCTTTAGGCGAGGTTTTGCTGTATATTATTAGTACATTTGTATTTAACATGTTTACAACATAAAATAATACCAATATTTACCCAACAAGTTCTACATTGTATTTCTCTTGTTTCATCCTCAACTATGATTCCTTCCCCACAACCAGGATTAGGACACAGAAGTCCGCCCGATTTCAACACACATTCTTCGGCTCCAAAATCTTTGTATCTTTCATACTGAGAAAAAAAAGAAAGCATGATACTTGATACGACAAATCAGAGGGCATTTCATGTAAGATGTCATTTCTCACCAATAAATTATCTAAAACAGGATATGTTTGTAATACATTATGCCCCTCATGGGAAACGGTTTATGTACAATTGAACCCTGTGACCTTGACCTTTGACCCCACAACACAAAAATCAATAGGGTTCCTCAGCTACCCAAGATCAATGTGTGGACCTAATTTGACGATGATAGGTCAAGGGGTTCTTGAGTTATTGATCAGAAATGGTAAGGTTACAGACCGACTGATGGACGGATCGACCAACATGTGAAAATCAAGGGGGCATAATAAAACTCATATCAACTAAAGCTTGCTTTTTTCATGTACTTTCATGTTTCACTATCATTAGAAAAGGGGCATTCACAGGGGTGTCACTAATTTCTTTAGCAGGTAAATCATCAAAAGTATGCGGGATCCAAGGGGATACTCCCCTTCATTATGATTATTCCTGTAAGTAGCCCAGTGATGATGCTTAGTCGTCTGGTAATTTTACCTGCTACCGGCTCTTATTGACACCATTCACAGATATGTACAAGTTTGGTTGAAATCTACCAGTAACAGAGATATCTAGGAAAATTCATTATTTCATAGTCTTCCAAACTGGAATTTCCAGATTTTACACAGGTTAACCACTCCCCCCCTTAAAGATGACTGATGCACAGGACAAGGAATTATAACAAACACTCTTTTAAACGTTAGTTGTTTATTTCAACCTCATCCTGTACTTCTTTAACTATAGTACGCAAGAAAAAGGATCTATCACTGGCTATGTCTGCGGACGGAAATATCTGGCTCTTTGGAAACTGTTTACTCGGTAACCCTTAAGCCGGATATTCCATTAACACCGGAAGCAATTACTATGAAACCCTATAAATACCTGATCTTTTCCAAGCAGTTTAAAGTGATGTACATCTCTTATAAGCGAGTCCTCGCACCCAGCTGAAATGTGTTAGACTGAACATATAAATGTGTTATAAATACAAAATGTCAATGTCACAATCGTTGAGCAACATCTAAATATGTAATCAAAAAAGTGAAAACAAAAAATGATGATGGAAAATATGACAATGAAATTAGACTATACCTTGTTGAACTTCAACACAAAAATTATTATAATGAAATCAGTGATTCTAACTCAATAGACTCAGTTTGTATGCGACCATCATGACTCCATCATTCAGCTGTTTGCATAACCATATCCAGCAAAATATATGTGGGTAGATAGGTAATTAATTATTTATTTATTGTTTTTATATGATCCTACTAGTGTTTCCTATTAATAACCCGCTAAGAAATGTTCGACCCAGACGCCTTAAATTCTCTTAAAAGTTGGGGCCATTTTCATAGGTAAGTAAATCTTTTTAATCACGGTCCAATATAAATCAAGAACCAATTACACTAAAAGACCACCTCAATATTAAGACCAGTTTCAGTTTTACTGTACCTGGACAGGGCAATGAATAACCAACATCTGTATCCTCTATAAATGATCGCTGATCCAAAGAAACTTGTGAGTATGACACAAAACATTCTATACACATGACATGTTTGTCTGGACATGGGTAGACTAACACCGGAGAACTGAAAGGACCAATTGCATTAATAAATGAAATGTAAAGAAAACAGTTAAGCAAGTATTACATGAAGATAATGAGTCTTTCGAAGAAGATATAATGAAAATTCTGTTGTAAATACTAAAGGAAAAAATTATAATTCTAATGTTATGTAACTCCCATGTTAGAATTACGTTGACAGGGGTTGTCACACAATAACTTAGGTAAATGTGCCTGTAGAAAACAGAATCGGCTACTGCACAACTTTATTTCGGGTTGGCCCAAACATGCAATTGCTTAATTTTAGGGAATCTACATCCATGACTTTAACAAATTGTACACATACATAATTATGACTTGCTGATTTTTATGAATTAGTGTTATATACATTCAGGCTAGTAAGAATGATTTCAAGCTAGTGGTTTGGCTGTGCTCTTAAAAATTTAAGGCAAAGCCTGCTTAAGACGCAAATATAACGGATACTAACATTCAGCTCTGTAATTGTGAATTACAACATTTACTCTTATTAGTCAGATTAGGAAATTGGAATGTGGAAAATGCATGGAAATATCATATAAGTGCTGGATATTCTGTTCAGTTATTTTTTTCTGAGATTTAGTGCGATTATGAGATACGGTATAACAAGTATCGAGTTTTAGTGCAAAACTCAACACTCAAACATAATAATTACTCACACAGCACATCAAATCTCTAAGACAATGGGCCATTTATAATATTCAGCACTCATTTAACATTACCATAAATTTTCAAACTCAATACAAGTCACATCAGACTTATAAGAGTCAATTTTGTAATTTGAGATTTGAGTGCTGAGTGTAAGTATCTGTTATTTTCCTGAGTCCAGTATCGAATTCTAATGTATTAACTTGCCTGTCAACCAATCCAAAGACCTTAAACCAAGAAATTATTCAACCACTTATATAACTCATGAATGGTCCACGATGTTTAAGGTTTCACGGGAAAAAGGGATCAAATACCTGTCGGTGGCACATGTAACACATTCGACATGTCGACGATTCGGTCGTATATGTTTTAATGCCACAAACTCCTCCTTTCCGTCATGTTCACAACATTTAAAATAAAATTGCTGAAATAAATAGAAATAATAAGTAAAACTTTAATACAATACAGGGATTTCCCCAGACTCCTTTTTTTCTAGGGTCTCAAAGACTCTTTTTCAACTTAACTGTGCATCCCTTGGATCTTTTCAACTTAACTGTGCATCCCTTGGATCTTTTCAACTTAACTGTGCATCCCTTGGATCTTTTCAACTTAACTGTGCATCCCTTGGATCTTTTCAACTTAACTGTGCATCCCTTGGATCTTTTCAACTTAACTGTGCATCCCTGGGATCTTTTCAACTTAACTGTGCATCCCTTGGATCTTTTTCAACTTAACTGTGCATCCCTGGGATCTTTTTCAACTGAACTGTGCATCCCTGTGATCTTTTTCAACTTAACTGAGCATCCCTGGGATCTTTTTCAACTTAACTGTGCATCCCTGTGACCTTTTTCAACTTAACTGTGCATCCCTGGGATCTTTTTCAACTTAACTGTGCATCCCTGGGATCTTTTTCAACTTAACTGAGCATCCCTGGGATCTTTTTCAACTTAACTGAGCATCCCTGGGATCTTTTTCAACTTACCTGTGCATCCCTGGGATCTTTTTCAACTTAACTGTGCATCCCTGGGATCTTTTTCAACTTAACTGTGCGTCCCTGTGATCTTTTTCAACTTAACTGTGCATCCCTGGGATCTTTTTCAACTTAACTGGGATCCAAAAAATAAATTTTGTCAAGAATAAACTGCATATCTGGGAGCCTACAAATTTACTAAGGACCCCCAATTTGTCAAAACTGAGGGCCCTAACCGAAAAATCAAAGGGAAAACCCTGCAATATAATTGTGTATGATATTCGACAACCTTCCATCCAAATACTTGGGTATCATCTGAAATAAATATCAGGTCCCAATGAATATTCTTATGTCTGTTGAATTGAAATGTATTATTCGAAATAAAATTTTGAACCCGATGAATTTGAATGAACAAGGTCCGACTGTAGTTTCAGTACCAGGGTTTATTTTGGCTATATTGAGTAGATGACCCATACCCTTCAAATTTGGAAAAGTCTAGAAATTACAGCAAACTTTTAGGAATAAAAGTAAAGGATATAGTGATTAACTAATCAAAACGTTTTGGCTAAATTGAACCAAACTATTTTGTTTTGATTATTTAAAATATTTAAATTCAAATTGGCAAAAATGTATATTATTTGGCATTAGGAATATTGCACAATAATGGCTATAATACAGCTGGAAAAAAAACAGAGTACATGTACTTACAGCAGATGTATTTTTATCACATAATGTACAATGTCCACACAGTCTATCTGGTATCAAAACATCATCCCATCCACACGGTTCCCTTTCCAGTATCAGTGCTCCCTCCAGACAACAGCAGCATCGAACTCGTAACTTGCCGGGTTCAAGTCCATTACACACATTACAATATACATAATACTGGTACCTGGTTTTATCTGGAAAGGAATAAATGATTAATTAATATAAGGGGTTCCACAAGGTGCTAAATCTCAGGGGTCATTTTGATACTATTTGATTAGATTTTATAGCAACATTAAATATAATTTAGAGCAAAATTGACCCTTCAGGCAGAATCCAGACAGCCAAAATGTGGGTTTTTGGAAATTCCAGGTGTCAAGGGGTCAACTCCCCGATATTGATGAGAATATGCTGTGTTACATGGCAGTTATAATGAAAAGGATTGTATTGCATCTAAAAATTGATCGAACTTTAAAGTGCATTTTGAATTATTTTACAAGATAAAGAAAACCATATCAGTCTGTAAGGTGTAGGGTTCTAGTATTTAACAAACACACATATATCATGAAGAAGTAATGTTATGCCTTTGACAAAAGAAAAACACACACATTAAGGAATTTCCCTAGGAACAACCAAATACTGAACATAAAAAAGTAATGAAACAGGAAAGGCACATTGGTGGAAGGGTCGAGCACCTGACTTCATAATCCCTTAATGTGGCGCGAAAACTGGTTGGTAGCCAGGAAGCAGTCATCGAGAGTGACTAGTATAAGTCATAACAGCTCGTTTCACAATCGACATGGTTCATACAGAACTTTCTGAAAAGAATTCAAGTACTTTTCAAGTACTTTTCCCCATTTTCAAGGACTAAAATTAAAAAATATAGATTTTTCTTTGGAAGAAAAGATGGGATCTAGCGTATTTTTAAAGTTTTCAAGTACTTTTCAAGGAGCTTTTGGCTGTTACAAATTCAAGTATTTTCAAGGAGTAGGCATCAAATTCAAGGACTTTTCAAGACCTGCGCAAACCTTGATAGAATAAATACGTTTAAACTAATAAAATAATGAAACATTACGCAGCAGATTATAGTCATTCACAAACATGTTTTTAATGGGTACCTGCTTTCCCATTGTCCTTCACAGCCAGTAGACTTTCTCCAGAGGAACATTGTGCTTCCTTTCCTCTGTCAGGTACTGTGTATAGATGTAATAAACTGCTCGCACCTAAACTTAACTCCTTAAATGAAGAATGATTTGTTACAATGTTAACTACAAGCAATAATTGGTTAATATCATAATTTCACATAGACACTTTTTGTCCTAATTTATTATTACTTTTATGTCTTCAGTTCTACACTGAAATAAGTCAACACAATGAAGACTTATTTGTCTAAGGGGTGTGGCTAGAATATGTTAGATTGAGGGGGTAGGGGAAAAGTTCTGATTCAATGTTTTCATATCATAAAACATTACAAGCTAGCAATTACAAGATACAGACATCCCTTACTATAATATGTATATCTAATCCTTTAAAGGCGTGTATAGCTGCCTATAAGCGAGTACGCGGCTGAATCCACATGATTCTGACAAAAAAAATTCAGCCAAAGTTGCAGTATGCGTACTTGACTAGTCTACATGCTCATATCAAACGTTCCTTTCCGTTTCTATACTAAATAGCCCTTGAGGACCCCCTCCGCATTAAAAATCCTCAGAAATCGAGCTGGGATATTGATGCAAGAATTTTCCGTTCACCCAATTTATACCGGTACTAAATAAAGCACCTCAGAACGCCCAGAATGCACCATTGTTTTCAAAAAATTTCGATTATGAATCCACAAGAATAGAGGGCTAGCTACGCCCCTGCTTTAAATGAGACCCAAATAAACTCATTGCACATTTGGACATTTTCAGTTACATTGTACATGTAGATCTATGCAAAGTCACGGACCTATATATATGTGGCAAAGTGAAAGTGTAAATTTATGCCAAGTGAAAGTAAAATTACAAAATAATTAATTTTTATGCTAAAATGAGCATGATGTACACGTCTAGTAGGGCTAATTAATATCAATCAAATCAATTTAGTCTTACAATAAGTTTCAGCTAGACCCGTACGTGCTGCAGATTTTGAAAAACAGTAGAGCTAATTTTATCTTTGATTACTTTTGTCTGTAGATCTACATCATTATTAATACATTTAAATGTTTTCAAGCTCACTTTTTCATTTTGGCGTCTTACTGGCAATACGTTTGTACAAATCTTTCTTGCACGAATTTCACGACTGTAAGTAATACACGAAAGGGCAGTAAACAGTAAAACAACATAGAAACATGTACACAATTATAGACTTACCTTCAAGGTCGATTCTGGATTCAGAACTTTACCACAGAATATTAAATCGAAACAGCATGGATCTAACCCAGCAATCTTAGATATAATTGTCTTTACATCTAATACCGACGCAGCAGACGAGATGTCAATCACCCGACAATCATTTTTTGCAAACCTAACATTCACTGACATTTTTTACTTTCACCTAACAAAATTTGTGTTCTCACCGAACAAAAATGGCGGGAAAATAAATTATTTTTAATAATCAACACGAGGTGCTTAAGTACATTTTATTGCAGTCAAATTGATGGTCGTTTATAAGCAAATAAACATCGAAATTTCAAGTCAAATATACACTTAATGAAAGAGGCTTGGATTCAAAAACATTGAGTAATGATTAACATAATATCATGTTTTTTGTCCAGATAACTTCTCCCTGAAAGTAGTCATGTGGATGCTGTATCTTATTTTCGCGATTAATAACTACGCTGAATAAATTCAGGATACCTTTAAAAATTATATGGAAGAAATACGTAAGAAATAATTCATTGTAAAGTGTAGTTTCCAATATATTAAATTGTGGACGCATTAACTAAAGAACTGGCTTCTGGACTTTTTTTATACACACGATGCACACATTCTCGACAGCTCTCGGATATTTCCGTTCCACTTCGTTACCCTACACACTGAACGTAGTTGGCCGAGGTTTTCCGAATGACAATTTATGTAAACAATTAAAAGATGGCCGTCCTCCGTAACCTTCGTACTGTTCTAGTTCCTGTGGAGCGTCAATTCGCTTCTCCAGTGGCGCTGTATCACAAAAATGTAATTTGCTTTTGATTGAAATGATGTCATGTTTTGTTTGTTTAGACAGTCACGTGCAGTCAATATCTCAGTATAGTTTTATGTCGAAATGTAATTTAATTTCGCGACCTAGCGGTCAGACTCATTTCACGAATTGCGTCGTATAATATATAATATGCATTATTGCATGTGGGTACTGATGTACAACTATATTGGTACTCTTGTTCCGTGTAATACAATAACAGAGCAACACTTACTTCGTGCATTCAACACCTGATACGTTTTGAGACGAGAAATTTTGCGACATACCATGTGATCATGATAATGATGTAATAGTAAATACTCAGCAGGGGCGTAGCTAGGCCTTTTTGAGGTGTTCGCACAATTGGGGTTAAAGGGGCTGTTAACGTTTTTATAGGAGAGAAACCTATTTTATATTGCAAATATGGGACTTTGTATACTGCAGGGAATAAAAAGCGTTCGATCAAATATAACTTATAAGGTTAAATGAGGCTCTATCTTTTTGCACTTATTGAACTGTTATCGTCTCACGAATTCAAAATGTACGGTCTGAAAATGCTTCACCTCCATTACCTCTCAGACTTTATTTATTGTTTAGCCCCTAATATTTTTTTCCGATGACAAATTGTACGCACATGCGTATTGTGCATAACGACTAACGGCAGCTACGCCACTGCTGAAGACGTCAAGTTCCATTTTTCGCCTTTTCAAGTGCTGTTATCAAAACTCATAAGAAATAATAGCATGAAACTTTCTTCCATACAAAAAATGAGTGATTTTCTACAAACACACGAAATGCATGCTTTATAATATGAAACAGAGGTTCCGCTAACTGCAGATTACATTTTATAGGATTTAACCATTTTATAGGCACATTATCTAGAATTTATTGACCCTTCAGCTAGAAGCCTTAATGTCAAATGTGGAAATTCTTCGGGGCAAAGGATCATCTCCAGTCCAGGGTGAAATGAAACCCCTGATACAAGAAATGATGTATTTAACATATATATTTACATATGAATTATGATAATGCTTGCTTTTGCTAAGTGTAACATAGTGGTTATTCTATACAAAATACGTCGATGTTCGCTTCAGTTATTATGCTTGTGTTATACATACTGTTAAAATAATTTGATTCCCTGCAAGTACACCAGTCTATGCAAATGACATGGGACCTGACCGGTAAAATTTGTAGAGGACCGATGAAATTTACAATTACACTGTCCCTCCATGCCGGTGGATTCCCCGTGAATGATAAAGCCATATCTTAACTGAATATTTCAATATGCCCCATAAGTGTCTTCAACAAGTTTAATTGGTTTATAGCAAGTTATTTGTTAGACTTTAACCAAATTAAATAGCTTAATATAATAGCATATTTGACGATTTTGGTCAATATTAATTTCCGGGCCAGTAATATTTCCAAGTTTACCAGTCCCTGTGGTCCAGTAATATTTCTGTGTCTTTCGCATAGACTGAAGTATGCATACTAATGAAATGAAAATCGGAAATGTATTAAACATAATTATATTAAATGTTTTCCCAATTTTTTATTTGAATTAATATCATTTTCTTAAAATGCAGACATTTAAGTTGCTTCTTAAAAAGACTCTCCTAAGTAGTAATGTATAATTCATTGTCTCTATTTGCTGTACAGTTAAAACACCGTTTAAGATATGGATATATTTAGGCAATATAATTAAGGCTCTTCACTGCAGGAACCAAAACATTTATTGTGTTATAGTTACTTTCTGTATTTTACCTATTTTTTCAATTAACTCTCCAGGTAATAGATCATTACGAAAATCCTCGAAATGTTGGTTCCCTGGACAAAAATGATAAAAATGTTGGAACTGGTTTGGTCGGGGCACCAGCTTGTGGAGACGTCATGAAACTGCAGGTACTTACTGATGGGTTTTATCTTGTATTGTTTATGTTATAACAGTTAAAACTTTTGTATAGATAGTTTCCCACATTTACAATATTTACCTCCCTTGTTCTGCATAGTCCGCCATATTGATAGGCAAATTTCCTTAAAGTTTATAGGGAATATAATGTGAACGATGATCAAATCAAATATATAAAAAAAACTTATTCATTTTGCTCATGAGGGCAGATGGCTCAGAAAGTTGAGGAAAAAGGGGTTGTCACATGCAAATTATCTTGATATTTTCTCAATTATCACATATATGGGAATTACTCCTATAAGTGCTTATACGTTTTGCCTATCAAAATGGCTGATGATTAAGAACAAGGGAGGTAAATGTTGTAGTTGTGGGAACTACCTATTAACTTGATTAACATGAAAACTATGAATATGCAGACAAAGCTAAAGCCTGAAGGTTGGGGGATTCTGGTTTATAGAGGGTGTGATAGGTGATTTTTACTGTACCATCGTATTGGCCACTCTACTAATTTTTCATAAGTCCAATTTGTTGGATATTTATATACTCGCAAGTACTGTTTATTTGTCATAAAATAATATGTATTTGGAAATTCTTGCAAAATGTTACTGTAGTTTGCTTGATCATTGTACAGACACCACAAAAATATGTAGTTGGTCGAAAAATATTTTGTAGTCTGATAATGTTTATAAATAAGGCCCCTGATGTCAAATCGAGGGCTCAATGCAACACTCGTAACTCCTATGTATTTTATATAGGAGTTTTGACTGTTTTGCAATAAGCCCTCGAAATGTGTGCCGAGTCTCATCTCTGCAAGCTATCATTATGGCACGACTGCTACAGACAGTATCTGAAATAATGTATTATTTCAGGTTAAGGTTGACGATAATGGAAAAATCATTGAAGCCAAATTCAAGACTTTCGGCTGTGGATCAGCAATCGCATCTAGTTCCCTGGCAACAGAATGGATCAAAGGCAAAGATGTAAGGCTAAATTTTGACATTAAGATTTATGAGAGTAATTTTGTACTGCATTTTTTATACAGTTAACGACAATTATATATTGTTTATTCTATTTTGTGTGTGTCATTTAAAGCCTTCTAAACAGACTTGCCCTGGCTTTAGTTCAACTCAGCATTTTGGTAGCCCAATTTGGCAATTAGACTTGTCCGGGAAGTAGAGCTAGCGGATTTCAAGAGCCCTGACTTAAATAAGCAGATGAATGTGCCTTTATGTTCACTATAACAATATGTTGATTGAATTTAATACTATTTTTCAAACTTCTATATATTTTGCTACAAAAAAATACACAAACCTGATAATGGTAAATTCATGTACATGTATGTATTGCTTTACTGAAATTTAATCAATTTATTGTACTTAAAATATTGTCCTTAAAATTATTGTGAGTTTTTGGAATAGGTCTAAGTGAATGTTGCACACATTTCCAGATTAATGAAGCTTCCAAAATCAAGAACACAGACATTGCGAAGGAACTTTCGTTGCCACCTGTCAAACTCCACTGTTCAAGTAAGAAAGTTTCATATTTTATCTACATTGTCACTGAATCTGCTGTTAAACAAAATTTTCTTGTAAAAAACCTTAATATGTCAAAGAACCAGGTATTGTAAGGGATGTTTTTGGCCCCTAGCCAGATTTTAATGGAATCAATGAAAGAGACAAAGCTCTAGAGGTACTGTACAGTAAAGAAGAAAAAAGGAATATCTTAAGATGATATATGCTTTGTGAATACCACTTAAAATCTAAGGAATAAAGTTGTGTTTGTGGAACACGAAAAATCGGTCAATGGTGCTTCCGGAAATCGAACCCAGGTCTACGGATTATCGTTGGTATTACCAGAAGGAAATGCAAGAAAAATCTTAAATATAATTGAAATCTAAGGACTTTATCAATACAGTAGGACCTTGTTCGTTGAAATCATCGGGTCCAAAATTTTATTTCGAATAATACTTGGTTTCGAATAACCCCTTTTCAATTTGTCATGCATAAGAAGATACATCGATACCTGATGTCTACATCGGATGAATCCAAGTATAAGGATATAAGTTTTCGAATAAGCGAGGTCTGACCGTATTTTAAACTTATGATGAAAATGGAATACAAGCCCTGGTCTCGATCTCTCAAAACATCTCAAATAGAAATCTCAGCTCAATATGAGATTTTGCTCAAATCGGAGTCTTGAGTTTAAGACAATCTCATTTGGATCTCTTGAACAAAATTCTGAGAAAAAAATTATCTCATCTTACTGTTTTGTAATATCGAATTTGAGTGTGGTCTAAGATGAGAAAAATCTCAACGATTTGAGACAATATTTGTGTTTAGATTTAAGTCAGATTGAGATGCAGCGGCAGAACAGGGCCTGATCAGCATTGTTACCTTTCTCCATTATTTATTATATCTGTATTTCAGTGTTAGCCGAGGATGCCATCAAAGCTGCTTTGAATGATTGGAAGGTTAAGAATGAGAAGAAAGATGGTTAAACGGTTACCATGGAGATACTTGCTGTAATCTTGTGATATTATTTTTCAAAGGAAATACGGTTTTATTTAAACTTGCACGATATTAAAACCAATCATTGATCTTTATTACAAATGATGTCAGTAAACTTTGTGTATTATATTGCTGTAAATGTTTGTAAATATTGTGACACATATATTGCATTTCAAAGTGTGTAAGATGTCGTCGAAAAAAAAAGGAAAATATTATTTATGGCAAGCAAGAAAAAACTGCATATATAGGAGTATTTAAACATAATCGTTTACCAACATTGTTTGCTGTCTTCTTTATGTTGAAATTACTGATAATATGTTTCAACTTGTGACTGAGAGTTTATAGCATGGTGAATATCACAAATGTGAAGCACTTATGCAGGTTTTCAAACCGGATATATATTGATTCTATATTCCAGAATTTAATGCTTACAGAAAACAAAGATCTCTGTTGTATGAATGTCGCTATCACTCCAATTATTGTTGCATGATTTTGATATATGTTGTACAAACATGCTATTGAATTATATAACTTGATATACATAGCAAAGAGTCAAATGCTTATTTTGACGGAATCCATTGAATTTCTTTGAATATGAAGGCAAATATTGATTACCATACCAACTTGCATGTTATTGAGAATTTTGACGGTGATACAGCTTCTAGTACTTTGATGTTGCTGTGGTGTATAATTGTATATTCAACACATTTTCGCCTTATTTCCAGAACCCTGTTACTCAATTTTTGGCAGTTTTTAGTTTTTTGGTATCGTTGAAACCGTCTTTCCAAGCTCTTGCTATCTGTACTACCTATATTGTTCAGGAATGCACATAACTTAAATAAAATACAATTCCATAACCCTGTATGTAACATTATCTCGAGAGTGTAAACTTTAAAGTTGTTTTTTCTCAAAAAGATGAAAAACAAGTTCTGGGGTACTTGAAGTAATGCGTTGACATTGATTACCTCCAGATGAGTCTTTGAACAGTTTTATCTATAATGGTGCTTGTGCCAAGTAACAGAGCAGGGTGAACTTTTATAACTATGCACGTTTTTTTCCCCATTTTGATTTTGCTCTGAATTTGCTAGAATCCACTTGACAAATTATTTGATAGGATTAGTCTTTACAAAATGATGTGATCACTATGTGTTGTGTATGTAGCTTTTAATTGATTGTCCTTGTTTCTTTTATTGTTACCTCAATGTTAATAAAGTGAGATTTGAAATCCGTTGTTTGCCCTTCGTGAATATTTGTTTCCAGCTTGGAAAAACAACCAAGGGAAATTTAGGGGGGGGACAAGTAGCGAGAAAAAGTTAAATGGACAGAATACATCGCAGAACATGTCGAGGAAGTCGGTAATAAAATAAATCACATGAAGTTATATCAAGTGAAAGAACTGCACATGGGAAAGGGGAACTTAACATACAGTAAAACCTCAATAATAAGACCACCTTTGGGACCCTTGAAAGCTGGTCTTATTGATGCGGTCTTAATATGAGCGCCGCTGTACAATTTCCAACCGCTTCTTTAAGCGACGTCATTTCCAGAAACCTCACGCGACGTCACCATGTACCAACAGTAAGCAAAATTTGCCCCATATGGCAATATGAACACGAAGTGACCATAAGGAGTAAATATTGTTTCCTGCTTGCAGATAGTGACATCACATGTTGCGTTTTCTTGAAATGACGTCACTTACAGAAGAGGTTGGAAATCGTACAGTGGCACTCATATTGAGGTTGAATAAAGAGCAAAACCTTGAAAATGGTGGTCTTAATTTTGAGGTGGTCTTAAAGTGAGGTTTTACTGTATATCTAGAACATAAATAGAAATCCATAACCATACAGCAATTTAGAGCGTTGGAGCCGGACACATGAATGAATTGTAATAAAGCAACACTTGTTGCATCATTCATACAATAATGGCAGACAATGAAGTAATTGTGACATACAATGACCTCTATGTATAGACTTATGTAGAAACATGTTGTTTTTAATAAGTTTAATCATGGAACATGTAAATCATGGATTGGAAACTGGCCGACATCGGTGAAACAATTACAAGAAATAATTTACTCAAAATCCTTAGCTTTGCTTGGTATCGTGAATTGCCACCCTTTATCGGCCATCTCAAAAACGGCAGAAATGTCGGACTTCGTGAAAAAATACGTACTTACAAACAACAAGGTAAACACAAAAATATCAATCAAGAAATGTAAAGCTTTTGTAAATATGACGATTTCAGTGGATCAAAATGTCAACTTCTCTCGATCCAGAAACAAGATGGCGGACGTCCATTTTTTTATTGGGGATCACAGAAGAAATCTCGCTGCTTGCAAGAGATCAAACAAGTCTTTATAGACATAATAGGAAGTTTCGAATCCATAGTTTATATGTCCGTGGGTTAATGTAAAATGCAAACAACGCACGTTAACATATAAATAACTTTATTAGTAAAAGAAAACAAGAGCAAGTAGGCTTAGTTAATACACGTATTATAAAAGCAAATTGTTATAGACACTCGTGATGTACAAATCATTCCACAATTACTGGTATGTATTATATCTCAGAAAATTACACCAGGATAATTGAGCCACGTAGCAACATAACTTTTCTCTACCAGTATATTTCAGAAAAAGGAATATTTCTGTTCACGACTTCATGAGAGTATGAGTGCCGCAGTACAATTTCCAATCTCTTCTTTAAGCGTCGTCATTTCGAGAAAATGTCACATGTGATGTCACCACGTACTGACAGTTAGCAATATTTGCCCCATATAGCAATATGAAAACGAAGTGACCATAATTTTTATGGAGTAAATATTGTTTCCTGCTTGCAAATAGTGGCGTTTTCTTGAAATGAAGTCACTTACAGAAGAGGTTGTAATTCCCATAGCAGCGCTCATATATTTAACAATACAAATTGGATATGAACTTAATAAAAATTCATTGTATACATCACTTAGAAAATCACTTCATTTTCAAGTGTGTCGGTCTAAACAGAGAAGATTAATTAACAGAACAAGAGTTTCAGATAAAATTTCTTCGAAGAGAACAAATTATTTTAGTAATTCAGATGTTAACATTACATTAACATAGAAGAATCAAGACATAATGTATTTCACAACCTTTAAATTTCGGTCCATATTGAAAGATTTTCAAATTGAAAACACAAAATTCCTGTCAAAACTTATTACAGAAGCAAACTGCAAGCATTTATACCAGCATTGTACTGTTACAGATTTTAAAGAAAAGTTCTTACTGGACCATTAACCTGATCCTGTATAGCTCTATTGACGTAATTTTACAGCTGACTAATTTGCTCGTTTTCGGCATTTTCATTCGGAAAAGACCGATTATGTACAATTCGCACACATTCAGCGGAATCTTCGTAAAACGTGTTAACTTATAAAGGTCGCAAGCAGGTTAATTTGATACTTTCATCACTGACAATTTCAGAACATGTACGACCAGGCTAATGTAATAAAAACACACTATAAACTGCACGAATAGATTAGAATATGAAATACAATAATATATACTTATTATACAGAAAAATTTATCATGATCTTAATCTAAAGTGTTTAATTGCAAAATAATCAAATACATAATTATTACTGATCACTGGTCCTATTGGACGAATAAAAAAATCTAACTACATGTATTGGTTATCTTAATTCAGCATTATCATTCAAAACTTCGAGAAAAAAATTGTAGTAAGTGGAATTATATTTGTAAAATTTGGCAACATCAAGCTATACTGCTCAGGGTAACTTAAATTAAGTACATTATATTTGCATAATTTGGTATCAATTACATACCTTCTTGTATATATGATAGCATGTAAGATTGCGTATCATGTCAGGGCTCTAGAAAATCTTTCAAAGACACTTGTCTTGGACTATTGGAAATATCCGACATAGGAAGCTAGTTGTCCAAGAATATCGGTCAATTTAGTAACAAATAAACACAAATAATGATAGCTCCACAATCTAAAATTTATAATCACATGTATGTGTTCGTGGGATTCTATGGTGAACAAGTGTCGATGTTGGTTAGCTTTAAAAACAGACTTGTCCGAGACTAACTTCAACTCAACTGTTGGTAGCCCGATTCAGCATTAGACTTCTCCGGGACTAGTGGATTTCTAGAGCTCTGCATGTACTGTAGCCTTTATCATAGCAAATTAAGATATAATAAACGAAATATTAATAGTTTTATCATTTGATAACATTAAAACTGTCAATTTTTTATTTGTCACAACTTTCCTCAGTCTGCACTCATCTGTAACAAAGAGTTTATAGTAGAGTCCTTGTTTCCATTATTTGCAACAAACACGGATCGAATGATTTCATCATCCATATTTGGAAACATATCCTTGACTTGCTTGAAATCTTCTTCCGTAAAACCTGGTGGCCTTGGTTGCTGAGGTGGGTAACCTGAAACATACAAACACACGTTTGAAAATCAATCATCATGGTCTAGTTTCTAATGGAACAAAATACATTCGGACCTCATGCTTTCCAACTCATTTGTGTGGGGAGGCATTGTCTTGTGCATGCGGCGTTCCCTATAACAATTTAATCTCTCTTTCATACATATTGTTACAGCAGATTTTGAAAATGACGTGTTATTATTTCTTTTTGTAATAATTTATGCATGTATGAAGGCCTCTTGTTAGATAAGTTTATGTATGTTTTTTATGTGCATATCTTAATGAGCTACCTTCAATAAATAAAGTTTATAAAAATCGGGTCCGAAATTTTATTTCAAATAATACAGCCCATTTCAATTTGACATGCCTAAGAAGAGAGCCCATTTCAATTTGACATGCCTAAGAAGAGAGCCCATTTCAATTCGACATGCCTAAGAAGAGAGCCCATTTCAATTCGACATGCCTAAGAAGATACATCGAGACCTGATATTTATTTCGGATGTTATCAAGTATTTGGATAGATGGTTGTCAAAAAAAGGGGTCCAAATGTATGAACTGTTCCACTACAAAAACCCGAATAAGTGACAAAAAATCGATTCCCAGAGTTTTTATTTACTTACAGATACATTTTTCTTCTTTCATTTGATACCGAAAATATTAAAATTGGACATCTACTTTTCTTCTTATAGTGATTCCAATATTAAGAACAAAAAGTAAAAGTAAGCTACAAAATGATGTCGCTTCAAAAACTTTACTCAAATGTAAATTGATTCTTAAAAATCTTCTGTTTTTCAAAAATAAAGAACAAATAACGCAACACTTCGAAATATTTTCACTTTCGTTTAATTCGATGTATCAAAATTAAAACGGCAATATCCTTCCGAGATAGTGCTTAGTTAGTGACGTCAGAATTTTCATAGGAAAATACTTGACGTCATAACAGACATCACTTACTAATACATATTTGTCATGCAAGTGTCCATATAAAATAGAATCAGTGACTTTTTCATTAGTATTGAAGACTCTTCTCTAAAACAAGAGAATTAATATTTCTGATAATTTAAAAGCCATGATAATTTACAGCTACAGTAAAACCTCAATTATAAGACCACCTTTGGGACCCTTGAAAAGTGGTCTTCTTATTGAGGTGGTCTTAATATTGAGGTTGAATTAAGAGCAAAACAGTGAAAATGGACTTCCAAAGTGTGTTCTTAATTTTGAGTTGGTCTTATTTTTGAGGTGGTCGCTTAGTGAGGTTTTCAATATAATCCCATGTATACAGGAATTCATTAAAAATACATTGTAACTTTTCATTGAGACTTAAAGACTTCTATTCTCCAATACAAGAGAGGTCTGTGGACGTATTACAGGGGTTCCACTAGGCGCTGAATCTCAAGAGTCATTTTGATCATATTTAACAGTATTTTACCATTTTATAGCCAAATTAGCTATAATTTAAAGAATAAGTGACGCTTCAGTCAGAATCCTAAGGGTCAAAATATGGCTTTTTGGAAATTCCAATAAAACCCCTGTGTTGCACATCTGTCCTCTAATAAAATCTCATACAGTAGTGCATGTCACTGACAATAATTTCACGAAGACAACATTGTTAGTTTCCATATAAGGACACTTACCCATTCCAGGAACGACAACTCCTGGGTACGTAGGGATCTGTGGAATGACCATGGCTGGCATTGATGGTTGTGGTATATTTTCAATTGGCTAAAAAAATATAAAAAAACAATTTCATCTCTCCCACTGAAAAACGAGCAACATCAGTGATATACAGTCAGCCATTTTTTTCAGTTTTTGGAAAAGTATGGAAGGTCCTTTTGATAGGTGAAATTTGCATCATGATTCACCAAATTTGGGTATTTATAAGGCTCAATTTTAAATAATTTTACTGAAGGGGAATTTTCTTTCTAAGTAGGGGAACATATGTTATTTTTTCTTTGGGGAATGGGGCCCAATATCGGCCCCAAATTTGCCATAAAAAAGGGCTGACAGTATACAGCTCGTACACTCAAAATTCTCTATCTATTGAAATAAAGGAAAGCACAATATATGATTGTTGTGTATGCACAGCAGTTAGGAGAAATTATGACCATCAGTAATTAGTGCAGCTATGGCATTGTCTATATCGAGGGTTCAGTGCAAGACTATACTAACTCCTATATAAATACATAGGAATTATTATAGTCTTGCGCTGAACCCTCGATATACAAGGTTGAAAGTGTCAACATTTAATTCACAAGGTTTAAGTATGGAAATTGGAGTGACTGAATTTTTGTTTAGCTGTTAGTTTTACAATATCAGGTCTTTAAAGGTGACTGTATCATGTATCGCCCCAGCAAATTTCTGGCTTCACACATGTTAGTGAAATTTGCATTCAGCAACCTTTTTATATCACAGACGAATCCAATAAGCAGTGAATGATTTACTATTCTTGCAAACAAACAACAAAAGTTGAGCTACAGCCTGAATACAAAATATTTGCTGATCATCGAAGTATTTTGAACATAACAGATTAAGAAATGAATGCTTACTAAGAATGTAATGACAAGATTTAAGGTTCCTTCCTTTTCTTCTCCCTGTTTCCCGCTCAGAGGATACCATTCGTCCACAGTCTCTCCATTCAGTGCAGCATGTGGAATTGTGATATACGACCACGCAACACGATCATCAGCCGTGAAAGATTTCTATAAAATATACAGAAGTCAATGTAAGGTCAAACTAGAAATGACAAAAATACAAGTATTTTGGTAACGCAGGACATAAAGTTGAACTACAAAGGTTCATTAATCAATTCTTTTTCAGAACATTTCCTGTAAGATATGAAGTGTTGAAAACATTTAAAGGAGAACAATAACTGGCCTGCTAAGTTCATGATTCCTATTTTCTACATAGATCCCTTTGCAATTAAAGGATTGTTACCACTATTTAATACATAATTTCATTCCAAGACTGCATAATAGTCTAATTTTGTTGACTACATTCGAACATAAGTAGAAACTTGCATAACTAGCCACGTTAAACATTGCTCCATTTTTCTTTCACACGATACAATTAAAACACACGAACACACGATTACAGTACTTACCTCATCAAATATTTCTACGTACATGTTATCAACACCATGGGGAAGGTAACTGAAAAATAAAGAATCATGTACACGTTTCATGCTTTGTTTCCCACATACAGGCTCTCCAGAAACAAATTTAAAAACTTCTAGACCTTATCCAACATACTACTCTGCTGATGAAAAACTAAGAAAAATAGGAGCTTTTTTGAAAAACTAGGAAAAATAGGACCATTTTAGAAAAACTAGGAAAAATAGGACCATTTTAGAAAAACTAGGAAAAATAGGACCATTTTAGAAAAACTAGGAAAAATCAGCAAAACTAGGAATGCTGGAGAGCTTGCATTAAGTACATTATAGACGGACAAGACACAATTCTACATTCAAGACAAAATATTTGCTGCAGTCTTAAAAGCATAATAATTTAGAATTTTAAATATAAACAGTTTCAAATTTATTGCTGATTCAATGAAGTAACTTACACAATCAAAATAAGTCAATTAAACACAAAAATATATGTGGACAGAAATCGCAGCAACATCACTTTCAAATCATAATACATGTAGGCTTAAAACACTGCATATTATATACACAAAGTACACAAAACAGACATCCCCAGGCCTGGGGTCCCGCAATACCTGAATTTCATTATGAAAGATGCAACAGTGCTTGAATATACTGCGAGTGCTTAAATTTTCAACCAAAGCAACAGCAGAATTATCCAGTAATGACTTTTTATACACATTTATCGGTGTAATATTTTCTTTTTATGTAAAACAAAGGAATATTATGGAATTTTCCAGAACAGATCTAAAACTCACCCTAAACCACCATTATAAGGTGGAAATTAAAAATTCTTCCAGAGGAGGGCAATTATATCCTTTCCTGAAACCTAACCATTTTGTGTGCTCCTAACCTGGCCCTCGAAAAAATAAATTCTGGGGAAGACCCTGCTACACAATCTATGTGTTGATATATGGCATTAATGAATGTTACAGCTCATAGTTACATGTTGCCTATCAGTCATTATTCTGAATATAACATACAGTAAAATCTCAATAATAAGACCAACCTTGGGACCCTAGAAAAATGGTCTAAATATTGAGGTGGTCTAAATATTGAGGTTGAATAAAGAGCAGAACAGTAAAAATGGACTTGTGGTCTTAATATTGAGGTGGTCTTATTATTGAGGTGGCCTTTACATGAGATTTTACTGTACTATAATCCTACCATTGTAAGTCTTTGCACCACTGTGGATTCTTGCCCCCATTGTAAGAAGTAGGGGTCTCAAAGACTGCATGACCGACCCTTAATCTGCAGTATGGATCCATACGGGTTAACCCATAGTTCTTTATCAACTTGGCCTATAAATTAAAATAGATAGTGAATCAATAATTATTTGACAATATCAATATTAATTAGACTATGTTCTCTATGGTTGCGATAAATTTACTAATACAAACTCTTCCGACAATAGAAAGATTTGGCTTTGGAAATTTAAAAGTTAACATTTTGTGTCCTGATTACATCTACATTTTTTTTAATGCTTTTTCCATTCCAGATCTGGTTATTTTTGTTATTCAGAGTTTGCATGGAGATACGGTAGAGGTGTCAAAAGGCGTTTGCAAGGAGATACTGTAGAGGCGTCAAAAGGCGTTTGCATGGAAATACGGTAGAGGCGTCAAAAGGCGTTTGCATGGAAATACGGTAGAGGCGTCAAAAGGCGTTTGCATGGAAATACGGTAGAGGCACAAATAAAGGGAGTGTCGTTTTAGAGATGTTACGCATATTCCTAGACAGAATATTTTGGAACATATCGTACTTTTGGAAACAGTTGCAATAGACAAAGTAAAAGACATCTAAATTGTGATTCATGGAGCCATTCCGATTATTTTTCAGTTTTTGGGGAAGTATGGTGGATCCTTTTGATAAGAGAAATTTGCATCATGAATCACTAAGTTTGGGTATCTATAAAGCTAACATTTTAAATAATTTTACTGAAGGGGAATTTTCTTTCTAAGTAAGGGAAAATATATACTTTTGGGGGGAAGGAGGAATGGGGCCAAAAAGGGCTGCATTTAAAACCGGTAACATATTAAAGACTTTTAGCTCTAAATCTATGATATAACATACCTGTACAACACTGACATTTAAACGACCTCTAATGTTGGGTGGCATGGCATAATACCCGGCTTGCTGCTGGGCTTGAAGAATCTGAGCAACTCGTTCATCTGCATAACTTATTTGTTGTTGTGGTGTCGAGTTGAACCTCAAAAAATCATTCGGCAACTCACCAACCATAACCTAGAAGATTATACAACACGGCAGTCAGTGACGGAAATTAGTCCAATTTAATTGGACATAATTATGATAACTTAAGGCCTTTTTCTATAGTTCCTACGAGTCAGACTATCTGACCCATTCCCAAAGCCAATACGCAAATTTTCCCAAAATGGACAGAAAAAGGCCTGCTTGTACAGGTCAGTGTGCCAATTCAGTAGTTTTTGGGGCCGAAATTCTGACCCATTCGCCTCACTCAAAAGTATGATATTTTTAGTCAGAAAGATAGAAACATTGACCTGTAATGAAACTAACTGATCTGTTAGCATATTTAGATGTTTACATCACTGCAACAAAGAAGTGTAGTGAATACAGACATAGAAATATATACTTTTTTTGCACAACATTCCCCTGGAAGTGAAAAGAAACACTGCAATCTGGTCCCAATCTCAAAAAGCAACTCAAGTAGAAATCTCAGCTCAATAATGAGTTTGCTCAAATCAGAGCCTGTGTTTCAGATAGATCTCATTTTGCATCTCTATATCTTTCTGCTTGAGTTGCGGCCAATAAGGGACTCACCCTGTACATTAAACTAACACAGACATAAGATCTTACAATTTAAAGGCAGACCTTTTTCTGTCCAATTTGGGAAAAAGACCCTCGATGAATTGGAAAAATTTTCATCGCCTCAACTCCAATTTTGTTAAAATGTGCGTTTTACGCGATGAAAACAATTGATTTCTTTTAAACGAGTATACATACATTAATATTCTATCATTATATTTAATGAAATGACTGAAAAATAACTATAATTATTAAATTTAATAAATCAATTGTTTTTATTCTGTAAAACGTACATCTAACATCAGGTGGGTCTATAACCTGACATTGCCAATCAATGTTCATAAAAAAGAACAAAAATAATAACCCGGTCAAAAACTAAGTACACAGTATATTGCAAAATAGATCTAAAAACAAATTCAGTGATTGATTATTGTATAATTCCAGTTTTGGTTTAACACAAGGTTTCTGCTAATAGTATATTATAACATTCTAGAATAATTCATACATGGGTTCGCCTGTCGGCATTCCCTATCTGTTCAGGGCCAGATGCACTAGTTGTTTCCGACATTCTTTGAGGCAAAATTCCTAATTGTTTACAAGACAAGAAAACAAGAAAATATGACTGATCGCCACTTCCTCCAAGGGACGCTACTCTAACTAACTGATTAAAGGATAAGTATTCCGAGTGTAAAGTGAATGCACGGGCAATTTTCGATAGCTCTCGGATATTTCCGTACCACTTCGTTACTCTACCGAAGTTTTCCGAATGAACGCGGGCGCGCCAAATAAAACGTTCATGACGTATACTAACGTTAGCAACAAACGTCAACAGCATTATCCGAAACAGCGTCAACAGCGCGGAAAATACAAACAAAAATGAAATATAACTAAAGCATGGAATATTTTCTTCATCGAAGAGCGGAAAGACATGAAGGTAAACGCGCTTATAGTGATCGAGATAGATCTACATTTTTCCAGAGCCATTCCAAATTTGAATGACCCAGTTTTTCTTTTTTGTCTAGATCTAGAAATCTTCACGTTGACCTGTAGACTCTACAGATTCTACAACATACAATCTTTGTCTAGCATTGAGAACATCTAGTATTCAGGGGCGGTTCCAGGATTTGTGGGGGGGGGGGGGGCGTAATTGTCATTTTTTCGGTTTTGCTCAAGCCAAAGACCTAAAAACCTTATAAAGCGGCAGTGAAGTCCTGTGCTTTATTCTTTGTTTTTAAGTTATTGAACAAAAAAACCTATTAATAGCTTATTTGAAAATCTTATAATTAAAGATCTATATGTATAGTTTCGAATTTATACTCAGACATACATGTAAGTTTGGGGTAGTTTAGAGGGCGCGCGCCGGGTGAGCCCCTTCCCTGGATCCGCTAGTGGTATTTTTCATGCATTCTCTAATTATTTGTTGAGCACTATCATTATGAAATTATTGCTCGCAACAATTCATTTGTTGCTCTCACCAATTGAAAAATGCAAATGTTGCCCCTGTCTATAAGAAGGGTGACAGGTCAAACCCAGCAAATTACAGGCCCATCTCTTTAACTTGTGTGTTATGTAAGACCCTAGAACACATAGTATCCTCATCAATATCCAAACATTTTACCAATCTTGGTATTCTATATCAACTCCAACATGGTTTCAGGGAAAAAAGATCTTGTGTGACTCAATTAATTATGCTGGTTGATGACCTTGTTAAATCAGTGTACAACAAGGAACAAGTTGACCTGATTCTATTAGACTTTAGCAAGGCATTTGATAACGTGAGCCATGAGAAAGTCCTTCTTAAAGTCCATAACTATGGACTAAGAGGTCAAACCCTTAAATAGATAAAGAGCTTCCTTGATAATCGCCAACAGTCCGTTATCCTTAATGGTACAAGCTCTGATCCGATCCCAGTTTCTTCGGGTGTCCCACAGGGGTCTGTACTGGGACCCCTGCTCTTTCTCGCATACATAAATGATCTCCCACAAAACATTGAGTCAAAAGTCCGCCTATTTGCAGATGACACTGCAATATACATGGCCCTCACCACGGTTAAACAGTCCCAAACCCTTCAAAATGATCTGAAAATACTTGAACAGTGGGAGATCGACTGGGATATGGAGTTCAATCCTTCCAAATGCCAAGTCATCCACATCACCAGGAGAAAACATTCTATTCCCTCACAATACTTCCTTCATAATACCCTCCTTGTATCTGTCACCTCAGCAAGATACCTTGGAGTAGATATCTCCAGTGATCTTACATGGGACACCCACATAAATAGGTCAACTACAAAAGCAAATCAAACTCTAGGCTTTCTTCGTAGAAACTTAAAAACAAAATCAACCCCACTGAAATCCATGGCTTACCAGACCCTAGTACGACCCCAGCTGGAATATGGTTCAGAAATATGGTCTCCCTTTTCCCAGTCCCTTATATATCAGCTAGAGTCAGTCCAAAGAAGGGCAGCCCGCTGTGCGATGTCTGACTTTGGACGCACATCTAGTGTTACGGAAATGCTAGATAGTCTGAAGTGGCGCAGGTTAGACTTCAGACGCATTGACTCTAGACTGTCCCTTATGTGCAACATAAGAAATGTTGCAATTAGCAACATTGAACATACCATCTTACCATGAATGCATTCCCACCTGTTTTTAAACTGTTAATATCATTAACATTTCTTTTTATCACTCGTACTTTATTTTGATGACTATACTTTTACTTCTTTTAACTTTTCTCAGCGGCTTGACGCGCACAACTTGTCTAAGTCCTCGAAAGAGGTTTGACAATAACGATAGATAGATAGATAATTGAATTAGAGAGCTCAAATTCAATTAATGAGGACAACAAATGATTTGTAGATAGCTCCAAGTTCTAACAAATCCGTACTTACCCGTATTTAATTTGAAAATGGCTCTAATTCTATTAATGGACTCTTTAATTCAATTGTTGAGAGCATAAATTCGGCTAAATTTAAAACAACATTTATCTATAAAAAATATACGAACGTTGATTTGGAGAAATGTCGAATTGAATTGGATAGGTCTCTGATTGATTTTGAGATATCTTCAATATTTAATCGTAGAGCTCTTCAAATGATTCAGAGCTCCGATTCAATTGATGCAATCATTAATTCAATTTGAGCTCTCATAAAAAACTGCCTAGTTGTCTTCGAGGACGATTGATTTAAATTTGGGATAGAACGGCGTGTACGTGCATAATTGCTGCATGTGGATCGCCAACATTGAACTATATAAAACTGTACATTATTGACAAGCAGGATAATTATAAAGTAACGTTAATTAGCAGGGGCGTAGCCAAAGCTCGTCAAATGTGTACGCAAGCAATCTAGAGGTCTTGCATTCCCAGGAAAATTCCGTTTTCTAAAATCTGGTTGCATTTTTTTACCAGCAGTAGTGTTAATTTTGAAATTTATATCATAAGTAGGCCTACATCGCAAATACTTAACCGTTGACTTTTGCATTCTTATTATTTTTTTAATAATAATGTTTACGCAACTGCGTATTTTGCTTACGTGTAGCTACGCACCTGATTAGTTGTGACAATTCCTGGTATGCACGTATATGTATACGCCTTAATTCGTAGGACGAACTATAGAGGCTAAACAATTTTTTTTATAAATTTTCCTAAGTGATTGATTTCACTGTCACATCATACTCATTTGCTGATATGCGATTAGATGAGGACGCATCGCTATATCCGAGACGAGTTTCAATCATACCAGTTTGTTTGTATTTGCGTTTATTTATCATCGCCACAGGTTTCTCACATGGGCGACGCCTCCTGAAGAATGTTAGTCATATTAGATTTTCTGGAGGATAGTGCATGATACAGAAGATGCCCCAGTTCCAGAAGCACCCCTGGTTCTTTTACGTGCTCGATGTAAAGCATCATACACGGGACCTCGGTTTTTAAAGTCTCGTCCGAAAGACTGAAATACCAGCTGTTATGTACAGCGCAATATTTATATACGTATCTATGATGACTAAATAACTCGCGTTTAGAAACAGTTCTCCTTTAATACATCGAGTCATAACCGGGTAGTCTCCCTTTAATGAATATGTTAATGGCTGGCTCGTACCGTTAAAGGTAAAATTCTTGTATTATTTGTTATCTAGTTTACCAGTTCTGTTATAATCTCAGATTTTATTCGTTAAATAAAAGTTCAGTGTTGAGACACAACTTTGCGCGACCAAATAGTTCCCATGCCTCGCGAAATTTAGTGACAACTTGAAAGTTGTTATACCTGTAATAAATTACCGTTTAAATCAAAGTACTGAAAGAACCTTTTGTATCATTTATTTACACAAAGGCAACGTCTTCTGATGGTCAACGATGTGTTTTCTGATCTCCCTGTTTTACAATATGAAATATTTCCATGTGCTGCCGTACATTAGATACAGTTCAGGCCAGATATTTTGTATCGAATACATACAGATGTCAAGTGGGCCCTACTTTTCCTACTTTTTCCCCAGTTTCTTCCCTGCTTTACTGGTATAAAAGTACCCGCTTTTCTGTAGAAAATTTGTGTCTTTAATACATGTATGTGATTCTTGACTTTGAATTATTCCATAAATTTATTATTACTATTGTGGAGCTTCAAATTCTGTTGCATTTAGATTATTTTTTTATAATTACAGGATTTAGGCGTAGGAAGATCGCTAAAAGAATGTCCGCTACAGAGATACCAGGAACCACGGACAGTTCTGATGGTGACAACTTGCAGAATCCATCATTAGAGACGATACAGAATGATAAACTGTTTGTGGAAAGATTTGCCTCCCTTTACAATAGCGAGAGATTGAGTGACATCATCATCAATGTTGGAGATAATCGTTTCCACGCTCATAAGTTTGTTCTGATTGTATGTAGCGAGGTCTTTGAGTAAGTTTAACGATCTCCTTTAGAAATTTTACTGCTTGACTCCTTAAGTGGAACGCTTTCATTGGTGTAGCAGCCATTACGCACATTACGCCCGTGCTTACAATTCATCGTCAGAACCAAAAAAATGTTAGAGGCTAAAAATAAAAAACTGATTGATAATGGATGTGAAGTGTTTGAAGGCTGTATATTTTGAATTCATGAGATGCTAACGGCTCAAAAAGTGCAATAGATACAGAACATAGTTGACCTTATATTTGAATGAACACTTTTTATTCCCTGCAGTATACAAAGTGAGTTAAATGCAAGCCTCAATTTTGTTATACAAATAGGTTTCTTTCCTATGTAAATGTTAACCACTCCTTTGAATCTGTATGGTGCGGAGCGTACACTTCAAAAAGGCCTAGCTCTGCCCCTGTCTTCGTTTTTTACCATTCTATTTCTATTCTTGCCGAATGTTCAGTTCTTTTTTTATACTATTTTGTAGATAGTCGGCAACTACCAGTCACATTTGAACAATTAAATACATGTCTGGTCAGAACATTATCAAACTACATTGTGAATTAAAATATATGATAGTGAGCTTTTTTGTCAAACTAAGATATATACAATGCAAATTAATTAATTTTTAGTTGAAATTATAATAAATTTTAAATTGAATCGGGGAAGAAATTTCTAAGAACTGATGTAATCCATGCGACTTTGTAGTGTTTTATCAGTATAGATTTCTATGTTTTTTTAGGGCCATGCTGAATGAAGACAGGTGGAAAGAAGCGTCACAGCCTGAAATAACATTAACAGAAGTAGAAGAATGTATTCCAGTGTTCTCGCTGTTTCTGAGGTATTAATACATTGTGCCGATTCTTGTTTTGTTGTAACAGAAATATTTTTTTGGGTTATGACTACTTGCGGATAGAGACCCATTAATGTTCTGTAGATCTCTATTTATTCATGATGTCTAATTTTGCTTATTTTTTGCAAATTCTCAAAATTCTGGAGAATATGAAGTTTAAGTGTCCCCATATTACCCGCTATCAGAAAATATGTATACGTTATTCAAAAAGCTGTGCAGTTACATGAAACAGTAACAAAATGTTGCAAGATTCATAATGTCCGAAATACTAGCCTGTTTATCAGCATGGCATTACAGTTTCATTTTATGCAATGTGAAAATTAAATAAAAACATTGCCGAGTTGCATAGATTCTAAACATTTCATAGTTCTGTTGGATTCTTTTTTCATTTCTGTTTAAAAACTTAAAACAAAACATTTCTATTCCAGGTATATCTACACAGGTTCTGTTGGTCTTACTACTGACAATGTCTTACCAATCTTGTTACTGACAGACAAATACTGTATTCCAGCCCTTGGCAATGCTTGCGTCGAGTATATGACGTGTCATATCGTGGAATCTCCCGACACAAATCGTACATTATCGTGGTACCAGTACGCTAAAATGACGGGAAACAGTCTTCTTGTTGACAAATGCCGAAAATTTATTTTGTCCAACTTCGACATCATTTTAAGGACCGCCGATTGGACAGAGCTGTCAAGAGCCGAGGTTGTTGAATTTCTGACGAGCTGTGATCTAGTTGTAAGTAACGAGTTTGAGCTGTGGCAGCAAGTGGAGAAGTGGCTGAATAATGAGACAAATGCCGAAAATGTCGTACAGAATATACAGGAGGTGATTCCTTTGTTGCGGTTTAAAATGATTCCGCCGAAACAATTGTTGGAGATCGAGAAATCAGGACTCTATCAGACTCATAAAAATATCTTTTCGGAAAAGTTGAATGAAGCATATCGTCACCATTCGCTACTGATGAATGAGGTGAACACGGAGGGTTCAGGAAACAAATTCCGTAACTACACATCCCCGATATACTCGCTGTGTACCGATATGTCGCTCCTACATTACAACTACGTGGAAAAGTTTGAGAGCAAAATTTGTAAGCATGTGAACATACCTATCGAGTACGTAGCCTCGTCAAAATCGTGCAGAGTAGTTAAATTTGAAGCAGTGTTCTGGCCTAAAGGTCCTTTCAAAACCTTTAACTGGTACGGTTACATATCGGAAAACGCCACTCTCTCGGTAAAAATGTTGTGTAGAACCGTATCATCTGTAAATGTCACTTTGTCATTGATTCTGTATGGTATTCGGAATGGTATCAAATACGTGGCTTTTTCTTACAACAATAACCATACATTCAATGGCAACGCGTCGGTGTTCACTGAAGACAATGTCATCTCATTGAAAAGGTTGACAGCTAAAAATTCACCATATCTCGTGAATGGTAACCTGGAGGCCAAACTGTTCATTAAAATACAAACTGTCGAGGGACAGACTCAAAATGATCTGTAAATCAAAACATGTATTACTGAATTATAAATTATTTTGGATCATATGCTTTTTGTGTTCAGTTGTTGAAAGTGAACAGTGTTTTAATCACTGTGGTCATTGGATTTTGTGTTCTATTTAATGATCTGTAAGTCGGAACATGTTTTACTGAATTATAAATTATTTTTGATCGCATACTTTTTGTGATCAGTTGTTGAAAGTGAACAGTGTTTTAATCACTGTGGTCATTGGATTTTGTGTTCTATTGAATGATCTTGATAAATTTTGTAGGATCACATACGTTTTGTGTTCTGCTTTCTAATGAATGCCAGTAGTGTTTTATGTGATTTGGCATATTTAATTTTATTCAGTGTTCTATTGAATGTAATTAATTTTCTATTGAATTTTAATATCATGCTTTGCTATATGTAACCAATTTTGTGCAATACAATTTTTAATGAATGTTAGTACATACAGTAAAAAACTCAATAATAAGACCACCATTGGGACCCTTGAAAACTGGTCTTCTTATTGAGGTTGAATAACAAGCAAAATCATGAAAATGGACTTTGAAAATTGAGGTGGTCTTTAGGCGAGGTTTTACTGTATTGTGTTATTTCTCGTTTTGATTTTGTCGTACACACGAGATTTGGATTGGGGGGAAGCCCCACTTTATGTCGATATTTCTTACTTTCGTTTTTGCTATTATTTACATCGATTTTGTATACATTAAGTTATATATTCATATACCACACAGCTTTCTATACTCGCTGCATTTGTTTCAGTAATAAATATAAACAGAACTTTGTTCACGTGTAGTTCAATGCAACCTTTTCGTTTCCATGTATTCTATTTAAAACTTACTGTTAGTGTCAAGCACAGGAGATTTTCTCCCTTTATCCATGCTACAGTATACCATATACTGGTAGGGAGTATACCTATATATATACCATAGAAGGGAGAGAACTCATAATAATCTCCAGTGATGTTACAGAAATTATGTTGGGTAGGCTATTTCCAATGGAAATGAGCGTCATCCCTAGCAAGTACAGAATGCCTCTCTTTGGAGGTGTAGACCCGACATCAATTGTCTGTTGAGAGACGTTCCATTTTGAGGACTTGTATACCAAATATTTTAAATCTTGCTAGAGGCTTGCACAAGATTCCTCGGAATCATTTGAACTGTTTCAAGTCATGAACACTAAAATAAAACTGCACACCACTCCTTGGAGGTAAAAACCTAATGCATGGCACACCTCGGAACACTTGCCAAATAAAGTGAAAGAAATTAAATGCTACATGCACACTATGTATCAATTGCTCAGATTACAACTTGTACCATTTTCCAACATCAGATGAGGAGACATTTTCTGTGAATCTTCATATTTCACAAGTGTGCAATTGCTTACAAGTGAATTAATCCTGTTTATCTATGCTACCATGATAATCTCATCATATTAAAATAAAACAACTCATATTACACTGGGTCAGCTTTATTTTCCAGATTGTTTAACAGATTTAATAATTTTTTATCTGTAACCATAACCTTCAATGATCTTCTGGTACGATGCGATCTTCTTCGCCACATTTGCTCGTGCCTTCAACTTCAAGTTCTGAAAAGAAAAATACAATAAAGTTTAAATCATTCTACTTAACATAGGTATCTCAAAACTAGACGCATGTGTGCATCAGGTACAATTTCATTCATTGCTTTATGATAATACTGGCATCGGATGAGAACGATGCAGGGTTTCCCTAGGATTTTTCAGCAAGGGGTCCTTGGACCCTCGTATTAGACAAATTGGGGGGTCCTTAGTAAATTTGCAGGGTCCAAGATATGCAGTTTAAATTTGACAAAGGTTCATTTTAGAGGCCCCAGGGTTGTACAGTAAGTGGAAAATGGGAGTCTCAAGAAAGAAAAGGGAGTCGGTGACTCAAGATTTCTGTGTCATAGAAGGTTGTCAAATAAACGACGTTCGACTGTATACCCAAGTTAAATAAGCAACCACTTCAATCCTTCATGAACAGCAGGTATAAATACAATGGTCAAGGTGAAATCGTCTGAATATTAAATGTAAATTATCATTTCAATAAAACTAATAGTTAAGTTCACTTATATTGCTAATAAGAATTATTGCTTCAGCCAACAGTTGACATCATTTTACATCAAGAGTAGCAAATATTACGATTAACATCATCAGCAATAACTACGTAAATACATGTATTACAACTCAAAAAATGCACCTTGCAAAAGCTAACAACTTCCCAGACAAAGAAGAACACCGTCATCAGAATATGAAGACACAATTTCAACAATGCAGTTCCAACATTTAGATATCAATTACACCAATAAATGTAAATAACTAAAACTATACTACATGATATAAGAATGCAGAATTCATAATCCAAAGTAACCATAACAATCTTTGAAGACTGGTTAATGATTTCGAGTAATACACAATTTATCCGAAATATTTCAGCAGCATAAAATGGCCTACTACAAACAGCCATCCTAGAATTGGCCCACTACAACCAGCCATCCTAAAATTGGCCCACTACAAACAACTATCCTAGAATACTATCAGATTTCTCTGCAAGTAACTGACAATTTACTTCATAAATCGAAGGTGTTTCATCTTCAGCCAAATTGCCCCCCCCCCCCCCCCCCCCTGAGACCATATGACCTGTCCAAGCCTTAGTAAATGTAATGGAACAAGTTCACTAGAGGTGGAATATATGGTTTCATGCAAGACAACATGACAGAAAGTTATTTTAAACAAGGTATTGCCTCAGCCAATAGTTAACATCATTTTACATCAAGAGTAGCAAATATTGTATTCAACATCATTGGCAATAACTATATTAATACATTTATTACAACTCGAGCTATAAACATCCTAGACAAATAAGACAGTTATATGATTATCACGACAATTTCGACTATGCCATTCAACTATTTAGAGGTCTATTACACCAATAAATCTAATTAACTAAAACTATACTACATAATATGAGAATGAAGAATTCATAATCCAACGTAACACGGTAACAGTAACAATATTTGAAGACTGGTTAATGATGGAGTTTTACACAATTTATCCAAAAAACATTTCAGTAACACAAAATGGCCTACTACAAACAGCTATCCTAGAATACTATCAGATTTCTCTGCAAGTAACTGACAATTTCCCTCATAATCAAGGACGTTTCATCTTCAGCCAAATTGCTCCCGAGAACATATGCCCTGTCCACAAGCCTTAGTAAATTTAATGGAACAAGCTCACTAGGTGGAATATCTGGTTTCATGCACGACAACATGACAGAATGTTATTTAAAACAAGGTATTGCCTCAGCCAATAGTTAACATCATTTTACATCAAGAGTAGCAAATATTGTATTCAACATCATTGGCAATACTTCAAATATATACTTAACCATCATTAAAAATGCAACCAAAAATTGTGCAAATGGATATTGTGACATTACAAAGGCAAAACTATTCTTTATTTCTCAAACATAATTTCATAAACTAAATCAATTATTAAATAAAAAATAATTGATCTATAGTTTACTAAAGTTTTGAACAAGATTTAACACAGATAACTGTAACACCCTTTTGACAGTTGGTACTACAAAATGACGTCTAGTTCAAATAGTTGCGTTTTTTAATGGCGTAAAGTATCTATACTAAAAAAAATAAAGGATGAGAAATATTGATTAGTTTCAAGCAATTTATTCTAACAACAAAGGAGCTTGTGTTCCCACTAGGATTTGAAAACAAAGAATCCAATCACGGTTTTGGAAGGAGTTGCAGTCCTTAAATGCAATAGAAGCAATTTTGGCAGAAACAGGAGTTCTAGGGAAAACATAGGTGTCCAAAAATCATGATTAGGAGTCTAGTGAAAACCCTGGAGTTATACATCCAACTTTTTATTCAGGACAAATCTTTCTATCACAATCAGTCTACATCTGTAATTTCCCACCAATAGTATGATGGATATATAAAATACCGTTTATAATGTATAATGACAAGCTTTATATTTTTTTTAATTTATTACTCAACCTGTTTCCCAAAGATCATCAGGAGGTTTGTTACTTAGCAACTATGTCAAAATAATAATGACAAAATGATGTAACATCAATTTAAAGGGACGCCACTCTAGTTGAGGTCAAAACAGTCTATCTAAAAGTACAATTTATCTGTTCATACAGTACTACATCAGCCGGTAGTTGTGTTTTCACAAACAAGTCAAGTTCGGGAAAATGAGCATCATGTGTAGTACATGTATGACACATGGAACAAATGACAAGACTAACATAATTCGAGGGCTCAATGCAACACTGTCGTAACTCCTATATAAATACATAGGAGTTACGACAGTGTTGCGTTGAGCCCTCACTATACTGAATACCAAACAAATACAAGTGAAAGCAAGAACCACATTAGCTGGTAGTGCATGTTGTGTTTCCATACACTAGTCAAGTTGGGGAAATGATCTTCATCTGTGGTAGTATGCCGACTAGAAAATGATTATACAAAGTCAAAACCTGATCATAGAATACTCAGGCATGAGAATACGAAATTTCAAAATCAGTTGAAAATTCGGCAAGGGGTCCAGGGGGCTGCTGAAGTGTCTGGCTTTTAAGCATCTAAGGTGACTTAAATCGTCTCAAAAACGGCCCCTGCAAGCGTCAAATCCGTGGAAAATTCTCATGCCTGAATACTGAAATGAACTCCCAATAATTTTATACCATATACTCATTACAGAGCAAAAGCCACTCAAGACATCACTAAAATACCGATTTACATAACATTACGTACCTCTGTAGCTTTTTTAGTTTCATAAAACTTCTTAGATTTAGCTTTTCGCTTGGCTTCTAAAGTTCCAATAACTCCTTGATACTTCCAGCCAATTTCGTGGGAAAGTCTGTTCAAATCACAGTACTGAAAATAAAGAAGGTATTCTAAATAAAACACTTGCTATTTCTTTAAATTGCCATTCAAAAATACATGGATCAGATATTCATTCTGCTGTATTCATCTTTACTACGTTTATTATCAGGCCAATAATAAAATATTGTTTGTTTCCCCTCCCACGAAACTCTTTTTCCGCTAAAACTGCTGGGTATGAATATTCCCGTGGTACAATAGCTATTGGGTACAAAAAAATGGAATCGCTGAAAACATAAGCTTGTGAAAAAAAAAAATCTTCCCTACCTACCTACCCTACCCTGGTAGGCTAGGGTCGCGGGAGGGGAAACAAACATATTTTTAATGTCGGCCTCACAGGTTTGCAAATTAGACACTAAAGACGCAGTGTATGCAATATATATACAAATTACAACCAGAGGGTTCTGACTTTTGAATAAGCCTTGCCACAACAATTGAGTGATGGTAAATCAATATTTTACTAATATTTCCTTCTTAGGCAAAAATGTTTTCGAAGACAGTTTTCTGAAATTGTTTGTAAATAAACACTTCGCGCAACACTTCCAAAAGCAACAACGTTTCTTCAATGCAGTTTTCTGAAACCGTCATCAATGGGTCACTTCAGTCAGATATTAAGAGGTCATTTGTTTCTTATGTTGGATATTTACCCTTCTGTTCTGCTTCAGTCTGAGCACACGGAGAGCAGCTGGTACGACCTTTCGCTTGCGCTTGTCAAAAGGTGGGGGAATACCTTCAAACACCTTCAGACGACGCAATGATTCTCTACCACGTGTGGTTGAGGGCAGCATACCTATGTAAGACATAAAAATAATTATAATCTTTATTTAGAACAAGGTTCTACATAAAAAACTACCTAATATACCAGCAGGATGGTTAACGATGCAATAAATTGATTAATACAGCACAAACTTAAAGGGAGTAAATCGCAAATTGCTCCCAAGTAAGCATAACAAATAGTTTTTATTACGGATAATTTACATTAAATAGCCAATCACAGTAGCTGTCTTTGTGAATACTTTGAGCCTTTAATGGTTTGTTAATGTCTAAGACACTATATTTGTCTAACATATCATTAACATCAGTTTCTAGACTAGTACTAATTTTAAAGTTGGTTGCCTGATTTAATAACCAAGTAGTTGAATTGATAAACTTGTGCTTGTGAAATGTATTTTGAGACATCATTCATACATAAAGCCTTTATTCCTTAGAGACAATCTACATGATTCATTGACCATTTCAGCTGGTAGTGCATGTTATGTAGTTTCATTATGCTATCAATGCGGTTGTGAATCATCATCAATGGTCAAGATCATTGTATTTTTACCATCAAGAGATATACTTATGTTAAATGTAGTACAACAATTACAGGAACTAACAACTCATAACATGAATGGAATTTGTGAGAAGACAATGAGGGTGTCAAGACAGGCTTTTTAGTTGTCGCCTCAGATTTGACAAAAGTGGGGTCAGAAGGGCTCTCAAGAAAATGTAGGGCAAGAATAGGGAGCAAGTAAAGTAGGGAAGTCATTAAATTAGGGCCTGTATTTGGTTTTCATAGTTTTACGCGGTTTTTCAGTCATATACAGAGACCAGTAATGTTGACCTAACCAGTTTGCTTGAATTAATCAATCAACCATTACTAACTTTCACTTCTACAAGCAACGGACAACTTATCCACATGTGGATAACATGACCATAGCCAATGACAAAGAACATAAACTGACCAAACCTGGAATCGAACCCAGATCTGCAGGGCGACAGTTTAGTGCTCTGCCAATATGCAATTGTATTGTAAAACTAAGCATTTCGAGACAATCTTGGCAAATTTTTGTAAAGACTGAAATTTTGAAAGCAAATTGTTATTTCACTACAGCCAAGACTCACCTTTGACAGCCTTGAAGAAAAGCCTTGATGGGGCACGGAAATGGAAAGGTCCTCTTGCAGGCTTCACATTACATCTGAATCTCAGGAACTGAAGGTACTTCACTGAAATAAATCAAACCAGAATTGAACGAATAATAGCAACAATAATTGCTGCAGACTGCAAATAATGCTAGAATAATGGTTAAATGATCAAACATACCCACGGCCATTCAATTTTTTATTTATCGTTTGCAAGTTAAATGTATATCTTACAATGTAAAGAAATGAATATTAACTTGTTACTAATTTGTCGGTATTGATAAATTGGAAGATGACAAGAGTAAGCATCAATTGATACTCAAGAATTAACATTCATGAATGATTAGTATTTCCTTATGACCATTTCAGCTGGTAGTGCATGTTATGTAGTTTCATCATGCTATCAATTTCGGTTGTAAATCATCATCAATGGTCACAGTGAATATACATTGACCATCACGAAACATTAATACTAAGCTTCAAGTGATAACCCAATGTCTTTCTTATCTTTACACAAGTTGGCCATGAGGGCCCTGCATCTATCACCCTAGTCCAACACATACATTAAAATTAATGCAAGCAAAGATAATAAGACATTCAATGCTTTTGACAAGAAGCTTTTCAAAAAACTTCGAATGTTGCACCACTTTTCATGTTTCACAATGAAATGTTCGTATACAACACAACAGAAATGAATATTAAGACAACAAGCATTCGTTCATAAACTCTGTATTTATTTTGAGACAATCTACATGATTTATTGACCATTTCAGCTGGTAGTGCATGTTATGTAGTTTCATCATGCTATCAATACGGTTGTGAATCATCATCAACGGTCAAGTTCATTATATTTGTACCACCAAGAGATAGACCTATGTTAAATGTAGAATAACTTTTTGATAAAGGGAAATAGCCTATATTCGGCAGTAAACTTAACAAAAAAAGTCACTGATGAGCTATATATTCCATCATCAGACAAAGTAATTTGTCTTTCCTATATATTCAGTACAGGTCTGTGTAGTCATCATTGATGGTATATTGTAAGGGGAAATAGCCTATATTCGGCATTCAAATTAACTAATAAAGTCACTTATAATATATTCCATCATCAGACAAAGTAATTTGTCTTTCCTATATATTCAGTACAGGTCTGTGTAGTCATCATTGATGGTATATTGTAAGGGGAAATAGCCTATATTCGGCATTCAAATTAACTAATAAAGTCACTTATAATATATTCCATCATCAGACAAAGTAATTTGTCTTTCCTATATATTCAGTACAGGTCTGTGTAGTCATCATTGATGTTATATTGTAAGGGGCAATAGCCTATATTCGACAGTAAATTAACAAAAAAAGTCACTCGACGAGCTATATATTCCATCATCAGACAAAGTAATTTGTCTTTCCTATATATTCAGTACAGGTCTGTGTAGTCATCATTGATGTTATATTGTAAGGGGCAATAGCCTATATTCGACAGTAAATTAACAAAAAAAGTCACTTGACGAGCTATATATTCCATCATCAGACAAAGTAATTTGTCTTTCCTATATATTCAGTACAGGTCTGTGTAGTCATCATTGATGTTATATTGTAAGGGGCAATAGCCTATATTCGACAGTAAATTAACAAAAAAAGTCACTTGACGAGCTATATATTCCATCATCAGACAAAGTAATTTTTCTTTCCTATATATTCAGTACAGGTCTGTGTAGTCATCATTGATGGTATATTGTAATTCATAATACACAACATGTTTAAAATGTTTACACCAGTTTTTCCCACCTCATTGGGAAAGGATCCTGTACCAGTCAGATTGGAAATTTTTGTGTCGCGAAAACACACAAATTGGGAAAAACAACTCGCAAAACATGCTGATTGGGAATTTTGATAGAGCTTGTAATGTAAGGACATTGGGTGTGTTTTACAGGGCAATATCTGTTTTTTTTTCATATTTTAGAATATGTTAACAACGTCTCCCTTTGGCTGATCAGAACTGATTGGAAATATGACAGACTATGGATGATCTACATACCAAGACTATTACACCACTTTCCATATTTCTGAATGAAATATTCCCATATAACACAAACAGAAATGTATTTGAGACAAATCATTCGTACATAAACACTTCATTAATCTAGAGACAATCTACATGATTCATTGACCATTTCAGCTGGTAGTGCATGTTATGTAGTTTCATCATGCTATCAATTCGGTTGTGAATCATCATCAACGGTCAAGATCATTATATTCGTACCATCAAAAGACACAGTTATGTTAAATGTAACATAATAATTGCAGGAACCAACGACTCATAAACATAAATGTCCATAATTAAGGGAATTTGAGAGAAAACAACGAAAGAGTCAAACAACTAAGGCGTTCAAGTCAGTCGACATTTGCGCAATACCGACATGTATGTTATGCAAACTAGATAGCACTAATTTGTTTCAGAGTTCACCAAACAATTAATATAAAAGTCGGGACAAAAAACCAAACAGAAGATATCCAGACGCATCAGCCATTGAAGACAAATTATAATTCTCCTCTTTGTTCATTTGAAAATACCAACACTTTTTATTCTGAACAGTACCACAACTTTCTTGAAAAAAAAATGGATTGTTATAATTCTTGTAGACTATTTCAGCTGGTAGTGCATGTAATGTATTTTCATTATGCTATCAATACTGGTTGAGTATCATCATCAATAGTCCAACAGTGAATCAAGTTTAACATCCAAGCTTACAATGAAAGTGACAGCTTAATTTAGTGGTTTGTACAAGAATATGTCAAAAGTCTTCCTAGATGTAAGTTCATGTTGAAAAGTAACTCACAGGGCTGGGCCAATATTGACATGTGGCATGATTTAAACAGTCCAGGTAAAGAAAAATTTACCCTTGGGGCAATCCAATTTTAACCATAGGGGTCTGATTATAACAAATTCCATAGAGGACTACTAGACAATACTATGTACCAAATATCAAAGCTCTAGCCCTTGTGGTTTCAGACAAGAAGATTTTCAAATGATTTCTTATATAAACCAATATAAAATTAACAAAAGTCACTGAAGATCAAGCTATATATTCCATCATCAGACAAATAATGTTTCTTTCCTATATATTCAGTACAGGTCTGTGAAGTCATCATTGATGGTATATTGTAAGGGGAAATGGCCTATATTCAGCAATAAAATTAACAAAACAAATCACTGGCATGCATTAAAGAAAATTGCAGAGTGAACTTCAAAGTTCTTCTTGTATCAGATGTAAAACCAGTTACACTATGTGCTCAGGTTATATCAAAAGTCTTTGGTGAGAAAGTTTAGAGTTCCGAATGAACAACAGTGAAATTAATATTCTAAAATTTGAAGGAACCAAGTGTTTAAATTTCCAAATAAACTGCCCTCTATTTAATAGTAAAGACAATGTCTTTGAAATGGTACCAGTATGTATGGTCAACATATCAAAGCTTTTACACCACTTTCCATATTTCTGAATGATATATTCATATATTAACACAACAGAAATTAATTTTGAGATGTTGTACAAAATAACATGATTTATTGACCATTTCATATTCCTATTCTGATCCTAACCTAAACTTTCAAGATTTGTTTAACTGAATCGTAATAATTACTTTTGACTATTTCAGCTGGTAGTGCATGTAATGTATTTTCATCATGCTATCAATACTGGTTGAGAATCATCATTAATAGTCAATATTATGTACTAAATATCTAAGCTATAGCCCTTGTCGTTTCAGACAAGAAGGTTTTCAAATGATTTCTTATATTATAAACCAATATAAAATTAACCAAAAAAAGTCACTGAAGAGCTTTATATTCCATCATCAGACGAAGTAATTTGTCTTTCCTATATATTCAGTACAGGTCTGTGTAGTCATCATTGATGGTATATTGTTAGGGGAAATAACCTATATTCGGCATTTAAATTAACAAAACAAATCACTGGCTGGCTTTAAGGAAACTTGGTTGAGGACTACCAGACAATGCCACACATCAAATATCTCCGAGAATTTCAACGTTCTTCTTGTATCAAATGTAAAACAAGTTACACTACATGCTTAGATGAGATTGAAATTTATGTCTTTGGTGAGAAACTGTAGAGTTCGGAATGAACAACGGTGAAATGAATATTCTAAAATTTACAGGAGCCAAGTGCGTAAATTTCAAAATAAACTGCCCTCTTATTAATTGTAACGACGAAGTCTTTGGAAATGGTACCACTATGTATGGTCAACATATCAAAGCTATTACACCACTTTCCATATATCTGAATGAAATATTCCTATATTAACAGAACAGAACTGCATTTTGAGACAATCTACAAAATTACATGATTCATTGACCATTTCAGCTGGTAGTGCATGTTATGTAGTTTCATCAAGCTATCAATTTCGGTTGTGAATCATCATCAATGGTCAAGTTCATAATATTTGTTCCACCACAAGATAAACGTAACATAACAATAGCAGGAACCAACAACTTGTAAACGTTAATGTTCAAATCTAATGTAATTTGTGAAGCCAGCTGACGTTTGTGAACAATGACATGTTATGCAAATAAGATAGCAGTAATTTGTTCCAGAGTTCACCAAAAAGTTACTATAAAAGTCAGGAGGAAAAACAAAATGGAAGACATTAAGCCACATCAGCCATCGAAGACAAATTATGAATCACATCTTCGTTAATTCGAAAATACTAATGCCTGGTACCAATAATATTCCTATTCTGATCCAAACCTAAACTTTCATGATTTTTTTAACTGAATCGTAATAATTACTTGAGACTATTTCAGCTGGTAGTGCATGTAATGTATTTTCATCATGCTATCAATACTGGTTGAGAATCATCATTAATAGTCAATATTATGTACTAAATATCTAAGCTATAGCCCTTGTCGTTTCAGACAAGAAGGTTTTCGAATGATTTCTTATATAAATAAATATATAAAATGAACAAATAAGTCACTGATGAGCTAAATATTCCATCATCAGACAAATAATGTTTCTTTCCTATATATTCAGTACAGGTCTGTGAAGTCATCATTGATGGTATATTGTAAGGGGAAATAGCCTATATTTAGCATTGAAATTAACCAAAAAAATCACTGGCTGGCTTTGAAGAAACTTTGTTGAGGACTACCAGACAATGCCACACATCAAATATATCTCGGAGACTTGCAGTATGAATTTCAAAGTTCTTCTTGTATCAGATGTAAAACAAGTAACACTATGTGCCCAGATAAGATAAGTCTTTGGTGAGAAACTGTAGCATTCGGAATGAACAACAGTGAAATGAATATTCTAAAATTTGAAGGAACCAAGTGCTTAAATTTCCAAATAAACTGCCCTCTATTTAATAGTAAAGACAATGTCTTTGAAATGGTACCAGTATGTATGGTCAACATATCAAAGCTTTTACACCACTTTCCATAATTCTGAATGAAATATTCCAATATAACACATCAGAAATGTATTTTGAGACAATCTACATGATTCGTTGACCATTTCAGCTGGTAGTGCATGTTATGTAGTTTCATCATGCTATCAATTCGGTTGTGAATCATCATCAACGGTCAAGTTCATTATATTAGTACCACCACGCGATATATGTAACATAATAATGACAGGAACCAACAACTTATAACCATGAATGTTCAAAATGAATTTAATTTGTGAGAAAACAATGAAAGTGTAAAACATCAAAGGCATTCAAGTTTGCGCAACACTGACATATTATGCAGATTTGTTCCAGAAATCACCAAGAAAATTATAAAAGTCAGGAGGAAAAACCTAACAGAAGATATCAAGACACATCAGCCACTGAAGACAAATTAAATTTCCTCTTTGTTAATTCGAAAATACTTATGCCCTGTACCAACAATTTTCCTATATTGAACCAACCTTACAACTTTCTAGATTTTTTAAATTGAATTATAATAATTCTTATATGGACTATTTCAGCTGGTAGTGCATGTAATGTATTTTCATCATGCTATCAATACTGGTTGAGAATCATCATTAATAGTCCAGTAACGAGAAGCTTACAATGAAAAGGTGACAGCTTGATTTTGGTTTCGACAAGAATATGTTCAAAAGTCTTAGTTGTAATTTTATGTTGAACAAGTAATTCACAGGGCTGGGCAAATATTGACAAGTTGCATGATTTGAACAGACTCAGTAGAGGAAAATTGAGGACTACTAGACAATACTATGTACCAAACATCTAAGCTTTAGCCCTTGTCGTTTCAGACAAGAAGATTCTCAAATGATTTCTATTTGATACGGGGAAAAAGCCTATATTCGGCAGTAAATTAACAAAAAAAGTCACTGAAGAGCTATATATTCCATCATCAGATAAAGTAATTTGTCTTTCCTATATATTCAGTACAGGTCTGTGAAGTCATCATTGATGGTATATCGTTAGGGGAAATAGCCTATATTCAGCAGTAAAATGAACAAAAAAAGTCACTGAAGTGCTATATATTCCATCATCAGACAAAGTAATTTGTCTTTCCTATATATTCAGTACAGGTCTGTGAAGTCATCATTGATGGTATATTGTAAGGGGAAAAAGCCTATATTTGACATTTAAATTAACCAAAAATATCACTGGCTGGCTTTAAGGAAACTTGGTCGAGGACTACAAGACAATGCCACACATCAAATATATCTCAGAGACTTGCAGTGTGGACTTCAAAGTTCTTCTTGTATAGATGTAAAACAAATTACACTTCATGCTCAGACAGGACCTTAAGTCTTCGGTGAGAAATTGTAGAGAAAAAAGTTCTGAATGAATAATGGTGAAATGAATATTCTAAAATTTGAAGGAATCAAGTGCTTAAATTTTCAAAAAAAACTGCCCATTTATTAACACAAAGGGCAATGTCTAAATGGAAATGGTACCACTACAGATGGTCAACATATTAAGACTATCACATCCATTTCCATATTTCTGAATGGAATAGTCCCATAGAACACAACAAAAAATGTATTTGAGACGAATCATACATAAACCCTATATCAATCTATCTAGACAATCTACATGATTCATTGACCATTTCAGCTGGTAGTGCATGTTATGTAGTTTCATAATGCTATCAATTCGGTTGTGAATCATCATCAACGGTCAATTTCATAATATTTGTACCACCACAAGATAAATCCAACATTACAATGGCAGGAACCAACAACTTGTAAGCATGAATTTCTACGTCATTAAATGGAATTTGTGAGAAAACAACGAAACTAAGGCATTCATGTCAGCTGACGTTTGCACAACACTGACATAGTAACAAACTATATAGCTCTAATTTGTTTCAGAGTTCACCAAAAAATTATGATTAAGGTCAAGAGGAAAAAACAAAACAGAAGATATCAAGACATATCAGTCATTGAAGAAAAGTAATAAATCACATCTATGATAGTTTGAAAATACTTATGCCCTGTACCAACAATTTTCCTATTCTAAACCTTATCACAACTTTCTTGAAAACAAATACTTCAATTATAATAATTATTACAGGACTATTTCAGCTGGTAGTGCATGTAATGTATTTTCATCATGCTATCAATACTGGTTGAGTATCATCATTAATAGTCCAGCAATGAGTCAACATGGAAGTCTACGATGAAAAAGAATCAGCTTGGGTTTCATTTTATTACTTCAGTTTTGTCAAATTGATGAGGAAACTGTAAGTGATCACTATAAACCATCTATAATATATATACTTACACTTGTTTCTGTAAAAGTTTCCGGAAATGTTGATGCCTTCGCATCTTACAACAATAACTCGCTGACCTGCAAAACAAGAAGATATTCATTTCTTAACACATTCAATGCTAACAAGTTTTTTAATCAATTTTGACTATGTCAAACGAGCCCAACTACTTTTCTTTACTCGAAATCGATTAAGGAGAAGTTACTGCAAAACAGCTATATAGAAAAAAGACCAAAAGTTTAGTGTACAGTAAGAAAATTACAGCCAGCATGGCAGAAATTTGCAAGTAATAGTGTGGTTTATTTACTTTATTGATCTTGGCTACAACATCATTGCCAATATTCATATATATATACAGTATAACCCCATGTACAGAGAAAATACCACCTAACTAAAACAAACAATTTTCTCACAAATACTGACTTTCCTGCATTAAGCAATGGTAGTCAAGATTGTTGAGGCTGTACTGTTTATTTTTAAAATTCCAGATTAGGATGCACTCACCTTGTAAACAAGTCTTGGCAACGATAGCCGCGAGCCTGCCCATTAAATGGCCGCGGCCATCAATGAGGATGGGCTGAAAAGGACAATATAAGCAGGGGTTAAAATTAACCATGCTGCAACTATAAATCTAAGACATAAGCCATTTTTTAAGTCTGTCAACAGCTACCCATAACTCATGTTAAACTGCTGTTATTTTGTTATACACACACTATTGTAGTCAGGCCAAATAATATCATGTTTGGTTCAGGACACATGACAAAAAAACTTAGCATCAGCCTTGCATTCAGTTACGGCTAAGGGAAGCCGCTCACAGTTCGCAAACATTCGCAAGCGTATTGACCACCTCGTTTGTATTCTGGTTCTCTGCCTCAAAGACATGGAAAAAGCCATGCGTTTATTATGCAATTTGGTTCCCGTGAGCATACAATGTGATACGGTAGGCCAAGGATACACAACAAAACGTGAGCGACAGTTGGCCGTAACTGAATGCACAGTGTTCAGCTCTCAAAGTCGTGTGCTACCTCAGAGACATTTAGGACATCATAGTTGCATGATTTTTTGTAAGATTTTTACAGGCTACAATGAACAAAAATGGTTTATTTCCTTTCTTCAAGTTAATTAAAATCATTTAAGGAATTATAAGAGCTCTGTAGAAGTTTTTAAACAGTAAAACATTAGCTTCAGTCTGGAAAATCTAGTTTCAGTTTGAAAAGCACATGTATGATAAAAATTTAATGCAACATTTGCAATTTGAACCAGCAATTTAGGCCAGTGGCCTTTTCTTGGCGACAACACTGCTCGACTATAAAAACATGTGTCTTGTACTCCGAGGTCAGCTAAACAAGCGACACTAACACTATCCATTGAAATTTGTAATTTAATTGGTCTAAACAAAAAAGGCGACAACAAACACGCTGGCTTTTTGCCGAAATTCTATGAACCGCATGATTCAACTTTAATAAGACAATCGTTTTAAACACATGCGCAAAATGAAATCAAGGAGACTGAAAATGGACATCATCATGACATTGAACAGTTTTGTTTCAACACACAAGAAATTTAATCTATTATCGTAAACTGAATTTCAAGACTAATTTCAGTCAACACACCCGACACTCGTGGAGTGGTAAGGACTTCTACAAACAAATAACGAATAAATCACGCTAAAAACGTTTCAGGATGTTTTAGAATAAACTTATGTTTAACTATTGACGACATATTTAAACAACACTTTAACTCAACTAGATAAAAACAATTTTTTACGAGACACGGCGTTTACCTTAGACGAGAAACCCATGTTGAAAAGGAAAAGGAAGCCACGAGGGGTTTACAACTTCCGCTGCAAAATCGGATAGGCTAAAAATCAACCGGATCAACCACGTCCGGTCTGATCCCGACTTAGTAATTTGCGCGCTTTTATCGCGAGACACCCTTATTTTCGATTAAACAAGGGATGAGTACGGAAAATCTAGTTTTTATATATATTTATTGATACAATTTTGAAAAAAGAACCCGGTTGCATAATCTAGTATTCTTTCTCTCCTTTCCAAAAATACTTTTGATATTAAAAAATACAGAATTGTGTGTGCATTTACCGGAACGTAAAACATCATCAAAAGTCATTCTACATGTACAATTTTATCATAAATGTGTTTATTGATAAACTTGTCAAAACACAAGACAAGTCTATCGCCTTAAAGACAACATCAATACTAAGACACGATCAAAATTAATAACAAAATGTTCCACGTCCATTTTTTGCTCTTTATCCTCAATGTTAAGACTACCTCAAATAAGAAAACCAGTTGTCAAGGGTCCCAGAGGTTTTTCTGTATGTGGAACTTCGAGATTGACTGATATGGTGGGTATTCAGTGTAATTGAAGATTGCAGAAAGTATCTAAGTACATAATATCTTCCAAGTACAAGGATTTATCAAAATTCAATATAGTTACCCAATGCTAGGCAAATCGCTAATGGATTATGATATTATTAATTAAATATTTATGCATAGAAGGTGGCACATCATGACATATATAAGATAATTACACAAATCATATTTTCAACGTAACTTTTATCTACACATGTATAAACAGTGAAACACGTGAAACAAAGTAAATGTGTACATATTTTAAAGACACAATTCTGCTATCAATGAACAATCATATACTATTTTGAATATTTAACCGCTGTATATTATACCATTTTAGCTAAGAACAGCCCGAAGTGTCCCTAAATCTGGTCCGAAGTGTCTGGTCCGAAATATCCGTGGTCCGAAATGTCCATAATTCCTTGGTCGGGCCTCCTGTGTAGAAATTTCAAGGGGAGTTACTCTGTTATATTATCATTAGTTCATTCCATATAGGGAATTTCCTTTTTCTTTCTGAAAACGAAAGTAGGGTTCAAAGTCAAACATAGAAAATGGCGTTTGGAGGGCGATCTCAGTTAAAAATGTCGGAGGAAATATTTGATATTGTATGTACAGCTTGTGCAGAAAATCACAAGACAGCAGAAGCTGTGAAGTATTGTGTAGAATGTGGTTATTGCTGTCAGACATGTACGGATGCACACAAGGTCTCAGTATTGATGAAACACGATTTGATGGACGTCAACCAAGGACCCCAAACGAGCAGTCAACAATCTAGTTTGCCGGAGTTTCCCACAGAAAGATGTAGCATACATAAAGGGAAAGTACTGGATATGTACTGTGAAGGACATGATGTTGTTGGCTGCTATGTCTGCATTGCAAAATATCACAAGTAAGTAAATCTGTATTCATATGGATTTGAATTTTGCCACAGTAGAGTTAGATAATGTTGTTGGATGCAGCGGATGTAGGGCTGAACCCACAGCCCCCTAAACACCAGTACGGCACTCTACTGACTGAGCTAACGGGGCAGTTGTCTAACCCCACACCACTACACACACCCTTCCGGCATTTGAGGCTCAACGACCGCTATACACCGGTGTCTGCATTGTGGTAAATCAAGGGGAAAATGTGCGTCATATGTGTGACTCGAACCCACGACCCCTATACACTAGTTCAGTGATCTGTCAATTGAGCTATCCAGACGTCTGTCAACGTAACGACAGAATGATTAGTTTTATTATCTGACCAGAATATTGTTTAGTATCTCCATGTCTCCCTGTATAATGGGAAAAATTGCGCTCGAAGCCACCACCCTCAAAACACTGATAAGGTATAGTCCAAAATGTACATGCTCATTTTATTAAAATTTAAAGAATGAAGCAATACATACATAAGTTTATCAGTGCTTGCTTTTTCCATTTTGTTTTATTATGTATATGGTGTAATGTAGAACAACACTTATAATGATTTCTACTACTTTAATTGTACTACCATATAATATGAAAAGCTACAGGTTTAATAATTATACTACTAGTTCATGGAAGCTGTGTGATAGAGTGATTCTCACAGATCGTATAAAGGTATACATAGTGCTGGTCAGTATAGAAAATAGACTGGCTACATAACACAACATCTCCCTTTTTATAAATGAAACAAAACATACAATGTTTACATTATTAAAATATTCAGTAATCAAATCTGTTTCTAAAATAAACGGTATCATGTATTCAACTGTAAATAATTGTCTCTGTTGTATTTTCTTTAAATCAACATCATATCAAAAGAATGGTTTATACAATTTTATTTATTACTGGATATCGTCCAGTCTATTTAACCCTCATAGGTAGAAATTCAATTCTCACGATATTTTTCTCAATGAATGTTTATTTACATAAACGATGCTGTCGGATGTTAACATTCATGAGTTAATGAGTTCACACTGAGTCAATAATCCTTGGCTTCACTAATCGCCCGTATCGTGTTCTATACAATGTCTTATCAGCACTACTATTACCTGGCTGAATTTTCTCGGACATGGAAGTTGGCGATTGAGGTTCCAAACAGGGATTGCTCTCATTTTCTGACTGTTCAGTTATTTCAATATCCGGTGTTACTGGTGTGCACTCATTTGATTTAATTAGGTGGCGCCTATTACGTCTGTATGTAGCACCATCTGAAGTGCGTACAACATAGGAGCGGTCATTTAATTTGTCTATGACCTCAGCTGGTTTCCAGGTTTTATCCTGTTGTTGGACCCGTGCTGACCCTCCCAGATCAAGTGATTGAAGTGGTTTTGCACTTTTATCATAATACCCTTTCTCCCTTTTTCTACTGTTTCCTAACTTTGTTTCTACAACCTTAGGTGAAATGTGGCGAGGCATTAAATAGGCCTTTGCTGTTGGAAGAATGGAGCGTAATTGTCTACCCATTAATAACTCGGAAGGGGTATATCCTATGTTCAGGGGTGTACATCTGTACTCTAAAAGTCCAATGTACGGATCTTTACCATCTGATTTTGCTTTCTTAAAAATGCGCTTACATATTTTTACATAAGCTTCTGCATATCCGTTTCCGGAACTATGGTGAGGACTGGATGTAACATGTTGAAAATCCCAATGCTTTGCAAACTGTGCAAACTCCTCAGATGCATAACATGTCTGATTATCAGAAACTAACCTCTCAGGTATACCCAGCCTTGAAAATATACCCTTCATGCGGTTTATCACCGATGAACTTTTCATATTGGATAACTGTTTGACCTCGAAATAGTGACTGTAGTAATCAGCCACTACTATGTATTCCTTGTTACCCCATGTAAACAAATCACTGGCAACAATCTGCCATGGGTACTTAGGGATTTCATGAGACTGTAATGGTTCCTTGGGATTAGAGCTTCTGAACTCTAAACAAATAGGACAATCTAGTACCATCTGTGTAATATCATTGGAAATTCTTGGCCAAAATATCAGATCACGTGCTCTTCTCAGGGTTTTTTCCACTCCAAAATGAGCAGAGTGTACTACTTTTAACATGTTTGACCTTAACACCCTGGGAATTACAATTTTCTGACCTTTCATAATCAAGCCATTAACAACAGAGAGTTCATCTCTGTAATTCCAGAAATCAATAACCTCAGGTTGGCATTGCTTTCTATAGACTGGCCACCCAGCCATTATTACAGTTATCAAAACTGACAACTGTTCATCTTTTTCTGTTTCTGCACATATCTCCTGCAGTTTTCTGTCACTTACAGGCAGGCTAGAAATAACCATATTAACCTGGACATCTATATTATCCGATAACCCTGGGCATGTGTCATTAACTGACTTTCTTGACAGGGTATCCGGTACTGGTATTTGCTTTCCAGCACGGAAAGTGACCTGTATGTCATAGCGTTGCATTTGCAACATCATTCTTTGTAAGCGGGCAGGTGCTAAATATAGCGGCTTCTTAAAAATAGGAATTAGTGGAAGATGGTCAGTTTCTACTGTAACCTTTCTACCGTAGACCCAATGATTGTAACGCTTAAGTCCAAACAAAATACCTAGAGTTTCTAACTCTATTTGGGCATAATTCTTCTCACTAGCAGTGAGTGATTTGGAAGCATAGGCTATTGGTCTTCCATCTTGTAACAAAGTAGCCCCAAGACCTGACCTACTAGCATCTGTTTGCAGAATCAATGGTTTATCTGGGTCATAATAACATAATACCTGACCGGGTTCCTGAGTGATTAACTCTTTAACCTTACTGAAAGCTTCCGCTTGGGGTTTGCCCCAGTAAAATTCCACTGATTTGCCTAACAATTCTCTCATGGGATTGGTAACCTGTGCCAGTTTCGGACAGAATCTGGACAAATAATTGACCATCCCAAGAACGGTTTGCAGCTCTGACTTATTTTCTGGAGCAGGCATGTCCTTGATAGCGGAAATTTTGGCAGGATCGGCACTTAGCCCATTTCCTGACAACACGTGACCAAAGTATTTGACCTCTGTAAGACCCACTTCTAGTTTGTCTTTATTTAAGCGGATGCCCCTTTCAAATGACCTTTGAAGAACTATCCTTAAGTTTCTATCATGTTCCTCTCTGGTTTTGCCATAAACCAGTATGTCATCTACAATAATGACAACCCCTGACAACCCTTCAAATGACTCATCCATTTTCCTTTGAAATATGTCCATAGACGATATTAATCCAAAAGGTAACCTGAGATATCTATATCTCCCGAAGTAAGTATTAAAAGTTGTCAAGAATGATGCTTTTTCGTTAAGCTTAATTGCCCAATAACCGGAAGTTGCATCCAGTTTTGTAAAGTACTTGGCTTCAGTGAGCTCTGGAAGTACATCATCAATTGTTTTGATAGGGTAGTGTGGACGTTGAACACATTTATTCAAGTCATGCGGATCTAAACAAAGACGTAGGGCTCCGGAAGTCTTAACGACACAAACCAGACTATTAACCCATTCTGTCGGTTTTTTAACTTTTTTAATGACCCCTAAATCTACCATTCTATCAAGTTCTTTTTTACACCTATCTCTAATTGCTACAGGTATCTTACGTGGCGGATGTACTACTGGGACTGCCCCTGGGGAAAGTTGAATAGAGCATTCTCCTGGAATTGACCCTATACCCTTGAACACCTCAGGAAATTCCCGTAAAACTGACTCTTTAGTCATACTGCCCGTAGAAATATCTTGCTCAACGGAATAGGTAACCTTTACCAACCCAAAATCTAGGCAAGATTGTAACCCAAACAGAGGTGGTGATGTGGTTTCCACCACATGAAACTCAACCTGTTCAGTGCGGGACGATTTGTTATGTATGCAAGGTAGTTTAATGACCCCTTTCAAATCTAACTGAGTATTGCTATATGCAGACAACTTAGTTTTTGAATTAGTGAGTGCACTTTTCACACCGAGCATACGAAATAACTGAAAAGGCAAAATGTTTACCTGCGATCCCGTATCTATTTTGAATTTAATATTATGTTTCCGTGGTCCTACTTCCATTTCCGTGAAAACCTGGCCACTGGGATAATCCGTTTTTACACTGTCAATGCATAACTCAGAATCTGAACTGTCTGACTGTATAATTACGTCATTTACATTTTTCGTCTTGCAGACCTTTGCGTAATGGTTCCACTTCTTGCATTTATTGCATTGTTTCCCTTTCGCAGGACACTGTCCTTTGTTGTGGCTCTGTCCACATCGGTCGCATTTTTCGGCACCGGATTCATATGTAGATTGTTTCCATTTTGGTTTACCCTTGTAGTGGGATCCACGTTTTGTCTTGGCAACATGGTTAACTGAACCACTTGCATAATTGAAGTTTGAACTTGAACTTGGCTGCATGTTTCTTAATTGCTCCTGTGCATACTCATATGACTGGCAAATTTGTATAGCCTTTGTTAATGTCAAATCTTCTCCAATGGTGAGTAACCTTTCTCTAATTTTCTGAGATTTGATGCCGAACACTATTCTGTCTCGGATCATGTCATCTATATAACTTGCACCGAATGAGCAGTCCTGAGCGAGTACTTTTAATCTAGTTATATACTGCTCTGCGGTAGTGTCGCCTTGGATTTCATTATTAAATTTAAATCTCGCGAATACCGGATTTGACTTTGGCTGCACCAGTGTCTGGAATGCATCACATGTAGATTTAACTGACTTTTTCTCTTCGTCTGTAAGTGATAAAGTGTTAAATATCTCCCGTCCTTTATTACCAACCCATAACAATAGATAGGTAATTTGAACTTCTTCCGTTTTATCCAATAAAGCACCAGCGAAAATAAGTTCTACATGCTGTCTAAATTTTCTGAACGATTCCAGCACATTGACACTATCCCAGTCCATGACTGGTGTCGGGACACCTGCTAAGTCCATCTTAGAAAAGTTCCGTTTATATTCACTTGGAATCAAAATTAAGTTAAATTAATGTTCCTTTCAGTGAGAATATATCAAGAAATTCACACCAGTTTTAAACTTCTGACACCATGTTTTATTATGTATATGGTGTAATGTAGAACAACACTTATAATGATTTCTACTACTTTAATTGTACTACCATATAATATGAAAAGCTACAGGTTTAATAATTATACTACTAGTTCATGGAAGCTGTGTGATAGAGTGATTCTCACAGATCGTATAAAGGTATACATAGTGCTGGTCAGTATAGAAAATAGACTGGCTACATAACACAACACATTTTTAACTTTTTAAATGAAATTAATAGGCTATCTTTGAACATTGTCACAAATTCTATGCTTTAAATGTGTTATCTATACATAACATAGATATATAAATTATGCAAAACGTAATTATATAAATCATTCAATTTCAGATCTTGTCAAGAGAGTCACATCCATTCCATACCAGACATGATTGACACCATCTTTAAGTTGTCCGACTGCAAACAGATGCACAGTCTTCTGAAAGACATGATGGTATTCATGGAAACTGTAAGTAAATCTAAAAATACCCAACTTCAAACTTTGAATAAAGCAAAGAAAGAGGCTTTAGGTCAAGTCAGTTCATTCCAAAAAGCATTAGAAGCCATCCTGAGAAAAATTGCCGAGTCATCACGCAAAGAAATAGAAGTTGTATACAAACAGATAGAAACAAAAATTCTACACGACAAACAAAGTGTTGATAGCATCTGTAAAGATTTGCAGACGACAGACGGAAAGCTAAATCAATCAGAAGGAAATAGAGCCCAACGTTTTGTTTGTACGAAAATTGCCCAAGAAAAAATGAAAGTAGCAGACAGTGAGAAGATGAAGCAAGAATTACAACATAATACAGACGCACAGATATCATTCATTCCAGACCAATCATTGATGGAATATATCCAAGCTTTACAAGGTATTGGTCAAGTACAGAAACACGACCCCTACAATATCCAAGCTTTACAAGGTATTGGTCAAGTACAGAAACATAGAAAGCAGAAACACGACCTCTACAAAATCAAAGGAAGTAGAAATATTACTATAAAACTTTCTCATGATTCTAAGAAATTCAGTTCCTGGGGATGTTGTCTGACACATGATAACCAACTACTTGTCACAGATTGTAACAATAAGAAACTCAAACGTATTGATTTACAGAAAATGTCAGTTGTTGACTATTGTAATTTAGATTCTGCACCTAATGGTGTATGTTGTATCAGTAAACATGAAGTTGCTGTTGCATGTGAGCAAGACAACAAGATCCAGTTTGTTTCCATTCATAACAAGATGACTCCTACAAGACAAATCAAAATGTCTCATCTTTGTTATGGTATTGCTTTCAAGGATGGTCAGCTTTATGTGACAGATTATGGTGGTGCTTCACTCTATGTTTATGATATGACTGGTACCCTGCTGAAAACAATTACACGAGACAATGCTGGGAATCAGCTGTTCGACTATAGTACACATGTTACATTCAATGAAAGTGGAGACAGAATGTTTGTTGGAGGTGAGGACAATGGACTTGTATGTTTTGATGGGATGGGAAATTATTTGTCCACTATTACAGACACTGACCTGAACTTTGTAGATGGTGTATGTGTTGATGGTAGAGGAAACATGTTTGTAGTTGGGTGCTGGGCACATACTGTGGTACAATTCAGTGAGAATGGGAAGAAACTTGGTGTGGTTGTGAAGCAAGGAGATGGATTACAAGATCCATGCTCAGTGTGTTTTCATCAGGGACTGAATAGAATGTTTGTTACCATGAATGACAGTGATGTAGTGAAAATGTATGAACTAGAGTAATCAAACATATTGTGAGAAAACAGAGATGTCCATTATGTGTACATGTATTATTGATAGAATATAAGTAAAACATAATCATAAATTGTATGTGTTCATGACTTCTCGGATTGCTGAAGAGAAAGCTAACACTTTATTATATTATGCAAAATTAAAGGGAGGTAATAAATATATTAAATTTGACATTTTGAGTGTAATACTATTTATGATAATAAAAATAAATGTATATGATTATACAGTGATAAGATTGTTGTAAACATATGTAGTATTACAAAAATTAGGTAATTATAAAATAAATATATTTTTTGTTTTAAATTATTTAAGTATAGACTAGATCTACACACAATGTTAAATTGCAGTTAAATACTGGGGTATCTCCTGTATCAGGAAATAATTAAAATTGAACTTTATGTAGATGTTCAATTTTCTGTGTTATATGGGAGGTGATTTTTGTGTTATTATTTAGTGAATACTTTTAGGAAATATTGGACTTTATGTAGATGTTCTATTTTCTGTGTTATATGTGAGGTGATTTTTGTGTTTATTATTTAGTGAATACTTTTAGGCAATATTGGACATTATGTAGATGTTCAATTTTCTGTGTTATACGGGAGGTGATTTTTGTGTTTATTATCACGGACAAATAAACCATATATGTCCGTATTATTAATATTTATGTGAATTGTCATGGAAACTTGGACTTAAATACATTGGAATGCATTTTGCGTGCATATTCATTGTGGGAAAGAAGTGCGGCCTGGGCAATCTGTTGTGGCTTGTGAATCTGGTGACAGGTGGCAGCATAGGAATTGTAGAACTGGTAAGTAAGCTTTGTCGGTAATATTGCATTAGATTTTATAACATTTTATGTTACTTGAATTATTAAATTACTATGGTTTTAACAATCCCTAGCATCCTGTTGCGCTACTTCAGACAAATGCCTTACTGTGTTTAGTTTATTGACTGCGGAGAATAAAAATTAAAATTGAGGAACATATAAATCATCAGAAACTGTATCATATCATAGGAGACCGAGACTCAGAGTGTGTATTAATCTATTTTAAAATTCAGTGTAAAATGTCGTTATTTTCCCACAGGACCAGGCAAGAATGATAAATTATACAAATGTACTAAACATGTATAAAAGCATGTAATTGACTGTTTAATAAGAAACTGGCATGTAGATAATGAAAGAAATAGTATTATAGACATGTATAAAAATTACAGATTACTGATAATCGCTTTTAGGTTGCAGGAGAACCATTCTCATCCGGTCAGTTGACATCAATCCATGGCTTTGTGACGAAGGATGGATTTGAGAAACAAGTGTCCATGGTGTTTGTACTTATGTCTAGAAAAGGAACAGAGGATTACGTTAAGGTAATTATGTTTTTAAATCTTCAAATGCTTTGGATATTTGTACTTTTACTAAAATGAAAATATTGCTAACAATTCGTCCTATCCCATCCCAAATGAGGATTTATTTAACTTCGTTGATAGTTCTAATGATGAGACTGTCGTACTGGTGCTTACCAGGAACAAAACTGTTAATTTATAATGCTCACATGTACATAACTGAAATACCATTAATTATATTGGATTATCGACTGAGTTTAACAATAGATGAGTTATAAACTTTACTCACGCCACAAATTTAATAAAAAAGTTATTACTCTGCTATCTGGACAAGAAACGTTAAACTCATCCCAAAACGTAGAACATACATACTTTTTAAAGACACATTTAGAAGTGAGAATTATTTACACATCAACCTACCAAGAAATAAACGTTCAACCCTTAGTCAATTCAGAACTGGCATTTTACCTTAGAGACAGGTCAATATTGCAGAGCGACGCCAGAACAAAGACTATGCAAGTGTTGTGAAAATAACTCTGTAGAAAATGAAATACATTTCTTGTTTCATTGTGAAATTTACCGAAATTTGAGACATTATACGTTTAATTAATTATTTAGTACAACTAATATTTTCTTACTAGTTGAACAACGTTTAAATCATATCATGTTAAACCAGCCAAGACTCTTAGCAAAATTTCTTGTACAAGCCTATATTACCAGACGAATGATTCTCTACTCTTAAAATGAATGCATTAACTAAATAATGTATTTATATTGTTAACTCTTTAACTTGTGTTTACTTATTTATTTTTACAGTTATTAATATAAATGATCGGTGATTAAGATACTATATTTATAAGGTGACTTATAGGCCCAGTGGGTCGGGTGTTTGTATACTTTTTGTATTCATGTATATACTGAGATGTTAATGCATGTCACTATAATAATAAATTTACTTACTTACTTACTTTTAGGTGTTGACAGAGATCCGAGCTGCTCTTGAGAACGTAGTTGTGAAGAACTTTGTGCTGGACTTTGAACAAGGTAGGTAAGGAAATTTTAGATAGTAGTGACACATTCATTTAAACGTCTCAATGCTTGTCAGTCATAGGTTCAATTTCCGTCGCTAGTATATGGTAATTGTGAGACATGATAGACCACATTTGTGTATAGTATCAAATATTGGGAAAGAATAAATATAACTACTAAGATACACAGTCACTTCTGGGCCCGTATTCACAAACGTTTTAAGACACAATCTCAGGCTTAGACTTTAAAATTGTAAAAATTAAATTTCCAAGCATTTCTTTTTCATTATATTTAAACGGATACATTTTTGCATGAATATTTCTTGTTACTAACTCTACACTTTTGCATGTATCATCCACATATATTGTGTAACAATAATATAGGAACAAAGTCTAAGACTGAGATTCTGTCTTAAAACGTTTGTGAATACTGGCACTGGTTCAGGGTCATGATTTCAAATCCCACAAACTTACCATGCTCAATAGCATGCAATATAACTGTTGATTATGTCATTAAGGAAGAGTTTAAAATGTGCCAGTAAAACAAGTTTATATTAGTTTGTAATATTTCTTTTTGTTTCAGCTGCTTGGTTGGCTGTAAAGCATGTATTCCCTGGAGTGAAATTCAATGGCTGTGTATTCAACTTGACACAAGCAGTGTGGAGAAAGGTACAAGACATGGGATTGAAACCTTCATATTTGGAACGAGCATCGGTTTATCAGTATATTAGACAGATGATGGCTCTTCCATTCTTGCCCTCCACCCACATAGAGCCCACGTTTCGACAGCTGGCGGGACGAGCTAACACAGGGCAGCTGTCAAACTTGGCTAATTACATGAACACGCAGTGGATGAACTATGCCATTTTTAATATCCAATCATGGTCTGTGTTCGGAATAACGATAAGGACAAACAATGATGTAGAAGGTAAGCGAACATTATAAATGTATATTTACCGTGCAGAAGTCAGTGTAGAACTTTTGATAAGAGGTTTTCATATTGTCAGCCACAATGATCTCCGATAACAGCACTGTCGGACAATGTCATGCATACATTGATTGTTGATGTAATTTGAAAAATTATAAATGTATACCGTGCAGAAGTCATGCATACATTGATTGTTGATGTAATTTTCATAGCAACACTATTGTATATTCCAAGTATAACAAATAATATACCATAATGTTTAAGACAAAAGAAATGTGAATACAGTACGACCTACAATAAGTAATAATATATATACCTTTGGGCCAATAATAAAATAGTGTTTGTTTCCCCTCCCACGACCGACCGTTGAAAATTACCCCTACCGTAAATATTTTTTTTCGCTAAAATTGCCGGGTACGAATATTCCCGCGGTACAATAGCTATTGGGTACGAAAAACTGGAATCGCTGGTACCAGTCAGTTGAGTAGCCACATCATCAATAAATCTATGAAGCAGGGATAAATAGATTTTAGCTACAAGTATCATATTTTTACTTACCCTAATGAAGATAAATCTATTGAGATGTTAAATCTATACAGAACCCATTTTAAGCTTGTGAAACCAAAAATTATGAAAAAAAAATCTGCCCTATCTACAGTACCCTGGTGGGCTATGGTCGCGGGAGAGGAAACAAACATATTTTTAATGTCAGCCTTGAACTAAAATGTTATATTCATATCATTTCTACAATTTATTTTTTTCAGGGTGGCACCATCGACTAAACCGATAGGCCGGACATCTGAGTCTATCATTTTACAGGTTGATTCCGGCTCTCCGTAGCGAGGCCGAATTAGTGTCATACGAATTAAGATTATTGAGAGTCAATGATTCAACGAGGAGAATTCGGCCAAGGTTTAAGGAAGTTGAATTAAGAGTGCAAGAGTTCTGGTCAGCATATTTAGACAATGAAATGGGCACAAGTGACTTGTTAAATAAATGTGCTAAAGTGTACGGTCCTCAATGTGAGGGTAATGACATGCTTGATGAAGAAACCCTGGTGACTAGACTATACAATCTGTGTGTGTATTGATATTACAGTTAGTTTAAGTCTGTACTTATGATATTTTGAAGGCCAATATATGGCGTTCAGGTGTTACGTAAACTTCCATGTATACAATGCAATACAAATAGTTTATTGCATTTAAACATAACATGTTTCATAGCAACATAATGTACATGATAACAAAAGACATGGTTTTGCAGGAGCACATGATGATATATAGTGCATATTCAAATATTTTACATTTCATTATATGTATAAAAAACAAACAGTTGTGATGATAAATACACATGTTTATCCATTAACAGTATGTGTTCAAGTTTCTGACATTAAGAATGTACATGCTTAAATTTAATACATTATCGGTTTCTAACAAGACTAGCATAATAAATGTATTTTGATGAATTAATAAGAATATTTCGAGAGGTAGCTCTCATCAAATTAGTAAATTTCTGTTTCGTTGGCCACGTATAATAATAACGTTTAATATAGTTTGATCTTATATTAGCGTATTTGGAGCAGATAAGTAAAAAATGGTATTCCGTTTCTAGTTGACCTCTATTACAGTTTTGACAGATTATTTATGGCGTCCTTGTTCTATTGCTAAGTTATGTGATGAGGTGCGAAATTTGGTCTCTATTATTGTATCAAGGTAGTATTAAAAATGAGCGAGAGTTTAAATAGACAGTAAGTATCAAGGCGAGTAGAATTATTAATTGATGAATACCAATTTTACTTCTAGATATCTAGTACTAGCTGTTTTAACAATTTTATAAGCATATTGAAATGATTTTCCCACAGGATATATAATCCTGTTTGGTCTAACATAGTTTTGATATTAAATGCCCAGTTATTCCCGTTGTATGTTGGGCCGTTATCAGCATCTGATTATAGCATGTTATAAGTTTTAAAAAGTATTGTACTCTCACTAAGAGTAAGCAGTCTACTCCAGTATTTAAGTAATAATAACTTTCTATGAACAAACATAGGTATACGGCCTAATTCACCATACAAAGCGTCTAGGTTAGTTGATTGTTTCACACAGAGTAATCTTCTATAAAATTTAGAGAAAATGGCTTCAACATTTGGGCTCAAATGACTACCACAAACTACCTACCGCTGAGTATGTGAGTCTTGGAAGAACGAGCGAATCAAACAAATTTAGTTTCTGTGATATAGGAAGTTCTAATTGATTACATACAATAAATAAATTATGTAAAGAAAATGATGCGTGTTGTGCAATGTGTTTTTGAGTACGATTCCAATCAAATTATCAATAAAATATGATGTGTTATATGTTGTTTACTGTTTTTACTTGCCCTTATGTTTTGCATTTTTTCTTAATGTTAAAGAAATATGTGTCCAATTACTGTCGCAGCATTCTTACAAGTTCAAAAGGTGTTGATTAAATCACACCTTCTTACAAAGTCAACATTAAATGATTAATAAATCATTAATCAGCTAAAGGGTTTTTTAACCATAAATTAACAATTTATTTTTAAAATAAACACCAAATCTAAATGTATATCACACAAATATAATTATATTAAAAAGTGGGGGTGAAACGTCTAGGGTCAATTAAAATTGGGGGTGAAACGTCTTGGGAGGAAATGACTTGGGGGTGAAACGTCTTGGGGTTTTGTGCGTTGATTAATGCATGGACCTGTATGAGCCCTACCCTATTCTTCAGGTATTTCATTGAACCGTTTCGATGAACTGACAACAAGCACAATACAACAACGTTTCTTGGAACTATCCTTCAGAATAATAAAGATGCAGTCCCCATGTTCACAAAGGATCAACTGATCTGGGTCAACTTGATCCATAAAACTATTTAACACGTCATATTTTAAAAAGGGACTTCGTACACTACTCCCAGTTTTACCCCCTGTTTTAAGGCTTTTTTAATGCGTATAATGCACATTAAAAATGGAAATGAAGACGAAAAAGTACGAATGGTGTACAAACTCTCTTTATTTTCATAATAATTTTAATAAAATTACACATAATTTCATTAGCAAACCACGAAAACATGCAATATCTTAGAACGTTCTAAGAGAAATTGACTGAAAAACCTTAGAACGTTCTAAGAGAAATTGACCAAAAACCTTAGAACGTTCTTAGAGAATTCGACTAAAAACCTTAGAACGTTCTAAGAGAATTTGACCAAAAAACATAGAACGAGGTCAGAGAAATTGACTAAAAACCTTAGAACGTTCTAAGATAATTTGACCAAAATACATAGAACGAGGTCAGAGAAATTGACTAAAAACCTTAGAACGTTCTAAGAGAATTTGACCAAAATACATAGAACGAGGTCAGAGAAATTGACTAAAAACCTTAGAACGTTCTAAGAGAATTTGACCAAAATACATAGAACGAGGTCAGAGAAATTGACTAAAAACTTAGAACGTTCTAAGATAATTTTACCAAAAAACATAAAACGAGCTGAGTAAAATGGACTCAAAAACCTTAGAACGTTCTAAGAGAAAATGACCAAAAACCTTAGAACGTTCTAAGAGAAATTGATCAGAAACATTAGAACGAGCTGACAGAAACTGACTCAAAAACCTTAGAACGTTCTAAGAGAATTTGACCAAAAAACATAGAAATATCTTAGAGAAATTCACTCAAAAACCTTAGAACGTTCTAAGAGAATTTTACCAAAAAAACCTTAGAACGTTCTAAGAGAATTTGACTCAAAAACCTTAGAACGTTCTAAGAGAATTTGACAAAAAAACATACAACTATCTAAGTGAAATTGACTCAAAAACCTTAGAACGTTCTAAGAGAATTTGACCAAAACCCTTAGAACTTTCTAAGAGAAATTGACTCAAAAACCTTAGAACGTTCTAAGAGAATGTGACAAAAATAACATACAACTTTCTAAGAGAAATTGACTCAAAAACCTTAGAACGTTCTAAGAGAATTTGACCAAAACCCTTAGAACGTTCTAAGAGAAATTGACTCAAAAACCTTAGAACGTTCTAAGAGAATTTGACCAAAACCCTTAGAACGTTCTAAGAGAAATTGACTCAAAAACCTTAGAACGTTCTAAGAGAATGTGACAAAAATAACATACAACTATCTAAGAGAAATTGACTCAAAAACCTTAGAACGTTCTAAGAGAATTTGACCAAAAACCTTAGAACGTTCTAAGAGAATGTGACAAAAATAACATACAACTATCTAAGAGAAATTGATTCAAAAACCTTAGAACGTTCTAAGAGAATTTGACCAAAAACCTTAGAACGTTCTAAGAGAATGTGACAAAAATAACATAGAACTATCTAAGAGAAATTGACTCAAAAACCTTAGAACGTTCTAAGAGAGTTTGACCAAAAACCTTAGAACGTTCTAAGAGAAATTGACTCAAAAACCTTAGAACGTTCTAAGAGAATGTGACAAAAATAACATTCTACTATCTAAGAGAAATTGACTCAAAAACCTTAGAACGTTCTAAGAGAATTTGACCAAAAACCTTAGAACGTTCTAAGAGAATGTGACAAAAATAACATACAACTATCTAAGAGAAATTGACTCAAAAACCTTAGAACGTTCTAAGAGAGTTTGACCAAAAACCTTAGAACGTTCTAAGAGAAATTGACTCAAAAACCTTAGAACGTTCTAAGAGAATTTGACTCAAAAACCTTAGAACGTTCTAAGAGAATTTGACCCAAAAAACATAGAACTATCAAAGAGAAATTGACTCAAAAACCTTAGAACGTTCTAAGAGAGTTTGACCAAAAACCTTAGAACGTTCTAAGAGAAATTGACTCAAAAACCTTAGAACGTTCTTAGAGAAATTGACTCAAAAACCTTAGAACGTTCTAAGAGAAATTGACTCAAAAACCTTAGAACGTTCTAAGAGAAATTGACTCAAAAACCTTAGAACGTTCTAAGAGAATTTGACCCAAAAAACATAGAACTATCTAAGAGAAATTGACTCAAAAACCTTATAACGTTCTAAGAGAATTTGACCAAAACACATAGAACGAGCTGAGAGACACTGACTAAAAAACCTTAGAACGTTCTAAGAGAAAATGACCCAAACACCTTAGAACTTTGTAAGAGAAAATTTGACTCAAAAACCTTAGAACGTTCTAAGAGAAAATGCCACAAACACCTTAGAACGTTGTAAGAGAAATTGACAAAAAAACTTAGAACGTTCTAAGAGAAAATGGCTAAAAACCTTAGAACGTTCTAAGAGAAAATGACCGAAACACCTTAGAACGTTCTAAGAGAATTTGACCCAAACACCTTAGAACTTTGTAAGAGAAAATTTGACTCAAAAACCTTAGAACGTTCTAAGAGAAAATGACACAAACACCTTAGAACGTTGTAAGAGAAATTGACAAAAAAACTTAGAACGTTCTAAGCCATTTTGGCTAAAAACCTTAGAACGTTCTAAGAGAAAATGACCCAAACACCTTAGAACGTTCTAAGACATTTTGGCTAAAAACCTTAGAACGTTCTAAGAGAAAATGACCCAAACACCTTAGAACGTTCTAAGAGAAAATGACCTAAACACCAATTGATCAAAAACCTTAGAACGTTGTAAGAGAAATTGACAAAAAAACTTAGAACGTTCTAAGAGAAAATGGCTAAAAACCTTAGAACGTTCTAAGAGAAAATGACCCAAACACCTTAGAACGTTCTAAGAGAAAATGACAAAAAAACTTAGAACGTTCTAAGAGAAAACGGGTAAAAAACTTAGAACGTTCTAAGAGAAATTGGCTAAAATCCTTAGAAGGTTCTAAGAGAAATTGACCCAACAATCTTATAACGTTCTAAGAGAAATTGACCCAACAAAAAATGAATACGTTTATGCAGAAGTACGCAAGCAACCACAAGTGTGCTATTATATATCACAATTTCAACAATTTGCATTAAGTTCTCACTAAATGTGCGTTATGCATAAAATATTATATAATTTGTTAGCACCCAGTTGTGGCTGACGTGTTTCATCAGAAATGTACATATGTATGTCAAACAGCACTGTAAAGTTCTGGTATGGTCATCGTAATAAACATACAAAACAGAGAAATTAAAACAAATGTCGTCAACCATGTTATTGTTCTAATGATCATTGTTTAACGAGATCATTATATTTCCTGAGGTCTGTTTCCGAATCACCTTCTCACTTTCTGCAAGAAAAAAATAAGCATAAATAGAGACAATGAAGTTAAATGTCATTAAAATTTCGGTCACTTCAAATGCAAGGGTACGAAAGCCTGGTGGTGACATTTAACTTCAATAATTCGCGAATTCAACTTAATGAATTCACGATTTCAACTTCACGATTTCAAAATCGTGAATTCGCGAATTTAACTTCTTGAATTCATGATTTCAACTTCACGAATTCAGGATTACAACTTCACGAATTCAGGATTACAACTTCACGAATTAACAATTTGAACTTCACGAATTGAATTTAACGAATTCAAGATTTCAATTTCAAGAATTCATAATTTCAACTCCGCTAATTCACGATTCCATCTTCATGAAGTTGAACTCGTGAATTTCTCGCATTTAAATTTGAGAATTCTTGAAGCCGACATGTCCCCACCGCGACGTCGATTGATAATCTAAATAATATCATATCATACATGAAGACAACATGCCTACATTGTTTCCGTTAGTTGTATCTGTATCAGTTCAGCCAGATTCACTAATCTGTAGTTGACCATTTGCTACGCTTGACTTTTGTGAGATTTATATCACAAACAATATCATCTTATATTTTTCGGTTGCCGAAACATTTTTGTACAGCACATTATTTATGCACAGTCACATTACGGTGACATACGTATATTATCATATATGGTATACAAATTACGTAGTGGCCTCCATAGTCGAGAGGATATGGACGCTAACTTCATGACGCATGCCCCTGGCAGCTGCGGGTTCGAATCCCATCTAGCCATCTAGCAGGGTGACGGAAGGTCGATGGTTCTACTCAGGAGTCCGCCTGGAGTTTTCATCACCCTGATAACTGGGATAGTTTCTACGTTACCCAGGCTGTGTATTTGACTTATTTATTTAAACTTAAAACTTCTTTATAAAACGAGATTACGTGTAAACAGTACATGTATACCTTAGTTTTCCCAGAGGTCTGTGTGGGGAGGCATTGTCTTGCGTATGTGGCGTTCCCTGTAGCAAGTTAATTTCTAGTTTATACTATTCTTCTCTTTCTCTTGGTGGAACTTGCATCAATGTTGTTTTCGTCTTCTTGTACATGACCTGAAATAAAATAAAATGATCATTCAACATCATATCGGAAAGAGAGAGTACGTTGCTACAAGGAACGCCACATACATAAGACGTAATTATTTGATTTTCATAGAGTACCGATTCTTCAAATTAGTAGTATAGTTATTTACTCACAGTCAATTTGTAGATTAATATTAATCGAATCAAATACAACATGTACAACATTACGTCTAGTTAATGTGATGTCATCTTGCCAAGTCACAAGTGTCTTCTAAACACATATACATCTGACAAACGCGTGTAAAGTATAATTTGACAAGAAGTATAGGCAAGTGATATATTTAATAAACGTTCCTTCAATAAGTTGCATTTTAATACACCTGCAATCAAAATTAAAATACATGCAATATAGTTAAACAATTTGACTGTACTTAAATGCAAGTTTTGTTGTATATATACAATCAGCTGTAGAAATACACTAATAAAGATTCACCAGCGTAGACTGTATAGTTTATGAAATAGATAATTTCTTGCAACACTGCATTATAGATTAATTATTCAATACAGTGGTGTAATATAACCACTGCATCAATGTGACCTACTACGCCCTGCTGTGATAATTACCCCCACAATTAACAACTATTACGCAAACACTGATACGATAAGATTAATATGTGTAAAAGCATTTATATCGATTACAATTTAATTCGGATTATAGAGAGCCTGTCATAAATTCAATTATTGTATTGTTGATTTTTGAATCGTATTTAAGATGGAATCAATGCCTTTAACACATAATCATATTGATTGTTATTTTGCCTTATGTAGAATAATGAAAAATACAAAAGTTTCTAAAGTATCAGGATTTATTTAATTACATTTTTATGCGTGTGGTAATCGGTGACAAATCATTTTAACAGCATTGTTTTATGTACACTGAGCCAGATATTTATCAAAGTGACATTTACACTATACATAATATATCGATACTGACCACACTTTTGATATTACATTGTTATAATCACGTGTACCTGTAAGGGGACCAAATTTACCTTATAATGTTAATGTGTAAATACTAGTTATTTACGACATGGTGAAAAACAAAATCTAAAATAAATTCGGGACCTATAAGATTAACGGTCTTGCCGTTTTCATGAATCAATTTTCCGGTACTTCTCATAAACATACACAGAAATACCTAAACATCTTCTAACTATAACATCGTGAAAACATACTAAACTTCACCATGCTGTTGAGAAATTTATTTATTATACTTATGAATGAAACTGATCCAGATCAAATCAGGATCAATTTTCCAAAATCGGTCATAACTTAGTAATTTCCATATTTTTCTTAATAAGCATGACAATTGAATTTAATGTCTCAAAAGTTTGCAGGATGTCCATATCTGTCACAGTGTATAAAAATATTATAGCTTTGAATAACAATTTTTTACAAAGTTTGAAAGATCATATTTTTATCTTGATCCTGATCCTGAAAACTGATTCTTTGTGAACACGGGGCCAGTATCTTATGATAAATATTATTTACGCCGAGCACACTTGGTCGGGCCTCATTGACGGCTAGAAATTTCAAGGGGAGTTACTCTGTTATATTATCATTTGCAATCGTAACTACTCGGCGGTATCCGGCAGAGCTCGGAATATATCGCCGAGGTGTTCCGAATGTTATCATTAGTTCATTCCATAGAGTGAATTTCCTTTTCTTTCTGAAATCGAAAGTAGGGTTCAAAGTCAAACATAGAAAATGGCGTTTGGAGGACATTCTCAGTTAAAAATGTCGGAGGAAATATTTGATATTGTGTGTACAGCTTGTGCAGAAAATCACAAGACAGCAGAAGCTGTGAAGTATTGTGTAGAATGTGGTTATTGCTGTCGGACATGTACGGATGCACACAAGTTCTCAGTATTGATGAAACACAATTTGATGGACGTCAAACAAGGACCCCAAACGAGCAGTCAACAATCGAGTTTGTTGGAGTTTCCCACAGAAAGATGTAGCATTCATAAAGGGAAAGTACTGGATATGTACTGCGAAGGTCATGATGTTGTTGGCTGCTATGTCTGCATTGCAAAATATCACAAGTAAGCTAAATCTGTAATCATATGGAATTGAATTTTGCCATAGTAGATTTAGATAATGTTGTTGAATGCAGCGGATGTAGGGCTGAGCCCACAACCCCCTAAACACCAGTACGCCGCTCTACTGACTGAGCTAACGAGGCAGTTGTCTAACCACACACCACTACACAAACCCTTCCGGCATTTGAGGCTCAACGATCGTGGGCCATAAAACACCGATGTATGCATTGAGGTAAACCAAGGGGAAAATGTGCGTCCTATGTGTGGCTCGAACCCACGACCCATATACACTAGTACAGTGCTCTGCCAACTTAGCTACCCAGACGTCTGTCAACGTAGCGAGAGAATGATGTATAGTTTTATTATCTGACCAGAATATTGTTTAGTATCTGCATGTCTCCCTGCTCAATGCGCTGGAACCCACGACCCTCAAAACACTGATAAGGTTTATTCCAAAATTTTAGACATGTACATGCTCATTTTATTAAAATTTGAAGTATGAAGCAAAACATACTTAAGTATATCAGAGCTAGAATTTCCATTTTTAACTTTTTAAATAAAATCAATAGGCTATTTATGAACATTGTCACAATTTCTATGTTTTAAATGTGTTATCTATACATAACATAGATATATAAATTATGCAGAACGTAATTATATGAATCATTCAATTTCAGATCTTGTCAAGAGAGTCACATCCATTCCATACCAGACATGATTGACACCATATTTAAGTTGAATGACTGCAAACAGACGCACAGTCTTCTGAAAGACATGATGGTATCTATGGAAACAGTAAGTAAATCGAAAAATACCCAACTTCAAACTTTGGATAAAGCAAAGAAAGAGGCTTTAGGTCAAGTCAGTACATTCCAAAAAGCATTAGAAGCCATCATGAGTAAAGTTGCCGAGTCATCACGCAAAGAAATAGAAGTTGCATACAAACAACTAGAAACAGAAATTCTACAAGAGAAGCAAAGTGTTGATAGCATCTGTAAAGATTTGCAGACGACAGACGACAAGCTAAATCAATCAGAAGGAAATAGAGCCCAACGGTTTGTTTGTACAAAAATTGCCCAAGAAAAAATGAAAGTAGCAGACGGTGAGAAGATGAAGCAAGAATTACAACATAATACAGACGTAGAGATATCATTAATTCCAGACCAATCATTGATGGAATATATCCAAGCTTTACAAGGTATTGGTCAAGTTCAGAAACATAGGAAGCAGAAACACGACGTCTACAAAATCAAAGGAAGTAGAAATATGACCATAAAACTTTCTCATGATTCTAAGACATGCAGTTCCTATGGATGTTGTCTGACACATGATAACCAACTACTTGTCACAGATTTAACGAATAAGAAACTAAAACGTTTTGATATACAGATGATGTCAGTTGTTGACTATTGTACTTTAGATTCTGCACCTAATGGTGTATGTTGTATCAGTAAACATGAAGTTGCTGTTGCATGTCGGGGTGACAACAAGATCCAGTTTGTTTCAATTCATAACAAGATGACTCCTACAAGACAAATTAAAATGTCTCATGTTTGTTATGGTATTGCTTTCAAGGATGGTCAGCTTTATGTGACAGTTTGGGGTGGTGCTTCACTCTATGTTTATGATATGACTGGTACCCTGATGAAGACAATTACACAAGACAATGCTGGGAATCAGCTGTTCAGCCATAGTAGACATGTTACATTCAATGAAAGTGGAGACAGAATGTTTGTTGGAGGTGGGTACAATGGACTTGTATGTTTTGATGGGATGGGTAATTATTTGTCCACTATTACAGACACTGACCTGGAGAATGTAGATGGTGTATGTGTTGATGGTAGAGGAAACATGTTTGTAGTTGGGTACAGGTCACATAATGTGGTACAATTCAGTGAGAATGGGAAGAAACTTGGTGTGGTTGTGAAGCAAGGAGATGGATTACAATCTCCACGCTCAGTGTGTTTTCATCAGGGATTGAATAGAATGTTTGTTACCATGCAGGGCAGTGATGTAGTGAAAATGTATGAACTAGAGTAATCAAACGTATTGTGAGATAACAGAGTTGTCCATTATGTGTACCTGTATTATTGATAGAATATATGTAAAACATAATCATAAATTGTATGTGTTCATAACTTCTCGGATTGCTGAAGAGAAAGCTAACACTTTATTAATAATAATATTATATATGCAAAATTAAAGGGAGGTAATAAATATATTAAATTTGACATTTTGAGTGTAATACTATTTATGATAATAAAAATAAATGTATATGATTATACAGTGATAAGATTGTTGTAAACATATATAGTATTACAAAAATTAGGTAATTATAAAATAACTATATTTTTTGTTTTAAATTATTTAAGTATAGACTAGATCTACACACAATGTTAAATTGCAGTTAAATACTGGGGTATCTCCTGTATCAGGAAATAATTAAAATTGGACTTTATGTAGATGTTCAATTTTCTGTGTTATATGGGAGGTGATTTTTGTGTTTATTATTTAGTGAATACTTTTAGGAAATATTGGACTTTATGTAGATGTTCAATTTTCTGTGTTATATGTGAGGTGATTTTTGTGTTTATTATTTAGTGAATACTTTTAGGAAATATTTGACTTTATGTAGATGTTCTATTTTCTGTGTTATATGTTAGGTGATTTTTGTGTTTATTATCACGGACATATAAACCATATATATGTCCGTATTATTATTATTATTTATGTGAATTGTTATGGAAATCTTGGACTTTAATACATTGGAATGCATATTCCGTGCATACATTGTGGGAAAGAAGTGCGGCACCCGCAACATGCTGTGGCTTGTGAATCTTGTGACAGGTGGCAGCATAGGAATTGTAGAACTGGTAAGTAAGCTTTGTCAGTAATATTGCATTAGATTTTATGACATTTTATGTTACTTGAATTATTAAATTACTAGGCAAATAGAGCTTTAACTATCCCAAGCATTCTGTTCCGCTACTTCAGACAAATGCCTTACTGTGTTTAGTTTATTGACTGTGGAGAATAAAAATTAAAATTGAGGAAGATCTGTATGATCAGAAACTGCAACATATCATAGGACAGACTGAGACTCGGAGTGTGTATTTATCTGTTTTAAAATTTTGAGCAAGCAATAATTCAGTGTAAAATTTCGTTATATTCCCACAGGACCACGCAAGAATGATAAATTATACACATGTATATCAATGTTTTAAGCATGTAATTGACTGTTTAATACAAATCTTGCATGTAGATAATGAAAGAAATAGTATAATAGACATGTATAAAAAATTCAGATTACTGATAATGTCAATATAACTTAGTAGCCGTGTCTAATTATTGATTTTCCGCTTTTTAGGTTGTGGGAAAATCATTCTCATCCGGTCAGTTGACATCAACCCATGGCTTTGTGACGAAGGATGGATTTGAGAAACAAGTGACCAAGATGTTTGTACTTATGTCTAGAAAAAGAACAGAGGATTACGTTAAGGTTATAAAGTTTTTAAATCTTCAAATGCTTTGGATATTTGTACTTTTACTAAAATGAAAATATTTCAAACAATTTGTTCTATCCCATCCTAAAGGAGGATTTATTTAATATATATGTTGATAGTTCTAATGATGAGAATGTCGTACTGGCGCTTACCAGGAACAAAACTGTTGATTTATAATGCTCACATGTACATAATTGAAATACCGTTAATTATATTTTAGGTGTTGACAGAGATCCGAGATGCTCTCGAGAATGTTGTTGTGGAGAACTTTGTGCTGGACTTTGAACAAGGTATGTAACGAAATTTTAGATAGTAGTCATACATTCATTTAAACGTCTCAATGAGTGTCAGTCATAGGTTCAATTTCCGTCGCTAGTATATGGAAATTGTGAGACATGTTCGACAACACTTGTATATAATATCAAATATTGGGAAAGAATAATTATAACTACAAATCCCACAAACTGACCACGCTCAATAGCATGTAATGTAACTGTTGATTATGTCATTAAGGAAGAGTTTAAAATGTGCTATTAAAACATCAAGTTTATATTAGTTCGTAATATCTCTTTTTGTTTCAGCTGCTTGGGTGGCTGTAAAGCATGTATTCCCTGGAATGACAATCAAGGGCTGTGTATTCAACTTTACACAAGCAGTGTGGAGAAAGGTACAAGACATGGGGTTGAAACCTTCATATATGGAACGAGCATCGGTTTATCAGTATATTAGACAGATGATGGCTCTTCCATTCTTGCCCTCCACCCACATAGAGCTCCCGCGTTTCGACAGCTGGGGGGACGAGCCAACACAGTGCAGCTGTCAAACTTGTCTAATTACATGGACACGCTGTGATTGACACATGCCATTTTTAATATCCAATCATGGTCTGTGTTCGGAATAACGATTAGGACAAACAATGATGTAGAAGGTAAGCTAACATTATAAATGTATATTTACCGTGCAGAAGTCAGTGTAGAAGTTTTGATAAGAGGTTTTCATATTGTCAGCCACAATGATCTCCGATAACAGCACTGTCGGAAAATGTCATGTATACATTGATTGTTGATGTAATTTGAAAAATTATAGATGTATACTGTGCAAAAGTCATGCATACATTGATTGTTGATGTAATTTGAAAAATTATAGTACTGTGCAAAAGTCATGCATACATTGATTGTTGATGTAATTTGAAAAATTATAGATGTATACTGTGCAAAAGTCATGCATACATTGATTGTTGATGTAATTTTCATAGCAACAATAATTATATATTCCAAGTATAACAAATAATATACCAGATGTTTAAGACAAAAAAACACAAGGAAATGTGAATACAGTACGACCTACAATAAGTAATAATATATACCTTTCGATGAACTGAAATGTTCTATCCATATCATTTCTACAATTTATTTTTCAGGGTGGCACCATCGACTAAACAGACAGGCCGGAAATCTGAGTATCATTTTACAGGTTGATTCCGGCTCTCCGTAGCGAGGCCGAATTAGTGTCATACGAATTAAGAGTAGTGAGATTCAACGAGGAGAATTCGGCCAAGGTTTTAGGAAATTGAATTAAGAGTGCAAGAGTTCTGGTCAGCATATTTTGACAATGAAATGAGCACAAGTGACATGTTAAATTAATGTGCTTAAGTGTACGGTTCTCAATGTGAGGGTAATGACATGCTTGATGAAGAAACCCAGGTGACTAGACTATAACATCTGTGTGTGTATTGATATTACAGTTAGTTTAAGTCTGGGTTGTTGTTGTACTTATACTATTTTGAAGGCCAATATATGGCGTTCAGGTGTTACGTAAACTTCCGTGTATATACAATGAATACAAATAGTTTATTGCATTTAAACATAACATGTTTCATAGCAACATAATGTACATAATAACAAAATACATTGTTTTGAAGGAGCTCGTGATGATATTTAGTGCATATTCAAATATTTTACATTTCATTATAATTATGTATACAAAACAAACAGTTTTTATGATAAATACAAATGTTTATCGATTAACAGTTCAAGTTTCTGACATTAAGAGTGTACATGCTTAAATTTAATGCATTATCAATTTCTAACAAGACTAGCATAATAAATGTATTATTTGATTTTATATTAGCATATTTGGAGCAGATAAGTAAAAAATGGTATTCCATTTCTAGTTACTAGTTAGACCTCTATTACAGTTTTGACAGATTCTTTCGTTTCTAGGGAGATTAATATGACGCCCTTGTTCTATTGCTAAGTTATATGATGAGGTGCGAAATTTGGTTAGTGGTGTTCTTAATCTGGTCTCTGTTATTGTCTCAAGGTAGTACTAAACATGAGCGAGTGTTTAAATAGACATTAAGTATTAAGGCGAGTAGAATTATTAATTGATGAATACCAATTTTGCTTATATATATCTAGTACTCGCTATTTAACAATTTCATATTTTATAAGCATATTGAACTGATTTTCCCACAGGATAGAAAATCCTATTTGGTCTAACATAGTTTTAATATTAAATGCCCAGTTATTCCCGTTGTATGTTAGGCCGTTATCAGCATCTGTTTTTAGCATGTTATACGTTTTAAAAAGCATTGTTCTCTCACTAAGAGTAAGCAGTCTAATCCAGTATTTAAGTAATAATAACTTTCTATGAACAAACATAGGTATGCAGCCTAATTCACCATATAACGCGTCTAGGTTAGTTGATTGTTTCGCGCAGAGTAATCTTCTATAAACTTTAGAGAAAATGCCTCAACATTTGGGCTCAAATGACAACCCCAAACTTCCACTGACTACGTGAGTATTGGAAGAACGAGCGATTCAAACAAATTTAGCTCCTGTGATATAAGAAGTTGTAATTGATTATATACAATAAATAAATTATGTAAAGAAAATGATGCGTGTTGCGCAATGAGTTTTTGAGTACGATTCCAATCAAATTATCAATAAAATATAATGTGTTATATGTTGTTTACTGTTTTTACTTGCCCTAATGTTTTGCATTTGTTCTTAATGTTAAAGTAATATGTGTCCAATATGCCGCAGCATTCGTACAAGTTCAAAAGGTGTAGATTAAATCACACCTTCTTACAAATGATTAATAAATGATCAGCTAAAGGGGTTTTAAACTATAAATTAACAATTTGTTTTTAAAATAAAGACCAAATTGGGGTATTGTGCGTCGATTAATGCCGGGACCTGCACGAGCTCTTCCCTATTCTTCAGGCATTTCATTGAACCGTTCCGATGAAATGACAACAAGCACACTACAACAACGTTTCTTGGAACTATCCTTCAGAATAATAATGATACAGTCCCCATGTTCACAAAGGATCAACTGATCTGGGTCAACTTGATCTATAAAACTATTTGCCGTTTTCATGAATCAATTTTCCGGTACTTCTCATAAACATACACAAAAATACCTAAATATCTTCTAATTATAACATCGTGAAAACATACTAAACTTCACCATGGTGTTGAGAAATTTACTTATTATACTTATGAATGAAACTGGTCCAGATCAAATCAGGATCAATTTTCCAAAATCGGTCATAACTTAGTAATTTCCATATTTTTCTTAATAAGCATGACAATTGAATTTAATGTCTCAAAAGTTTGCAGGATGTCCATATCTGTCACAGTGTATACAAATATTTAGCTTTAAATAACATTTTTTACAAAGTTTGAAAGATCATATTTTTATCTTGATCCTGATCCTGAAAACTGATTCTTTGTGAACACGGGGCCAGTATCTTGTGATAAATACAGGGGCGTAGCTTCCTATAGGCCGTGTAGGCCGCGGCTTACACATTTCCCCAGAAAATATACGCCAAAACGCACCTCTGACATTCTAGGGTCAAATTTTTTTCTCGGGTGGCATGCCCCAGACCCCCCTAGATCTTGGCCTACACATTCATTTCATCCAAGCTACGCCCCTGAAATATGATTTACGCCGAGCACATTTGGTCGTACCACTTGGTCGGGCCTCCTGTCATTGACGGCTAGAAATTTCAAGGGGAGTTACTCTGTTATATTATCATTAGTTCATTCCCTTTTTTCTTTCTGAAAACGAAAGTAGGGTTCAAAGTCAAACATAGAAAATGGCATTCGGAGGGCGTTCTCAGCTGAAAATGTCGGAGGAAATATTTGATATTGTGTGTACAGCTTGTGCAGAAAATAACAAGACAGCAGAAGCGGTGAAGTATTGTGTAGAATGTGGTTATTGCTGTCGGACATGTACGGATGCACACAAGGTCTCAGTATTGATGAAACACAATTTGATGGACGTCTGTCAAGGACCCCAAACGAGCAGTCAACAGTCTAGTTTGCCGGAGTTTCCCACAGAAAGATGTAGCATACATAAAGGGAAAGTACTGGATATGTACTGTGAAGGACATGATGTTGTTGGCTGCTATGTCTGCATTGCAAAATATCACAAGTAAGCTAAATCTGTATTCATATGGATTTGAATTTTGCCACAGTAGAGTTAGATAATGTTGTTGGATGCAGCGGATTTAGGGCTGAACCCACAACCCCCTAAACACCAGTACGGCACTCTACTGACTGAGCTAACGGGGCAGTTGTCTAACCCCACACCACTACACACACCCTTCCGGCATTTGAGGCTCAACGACCGCTATACACCGGTGTCTGCATTGTGGTAAATCAAGGGGAAAATGTGCGTCATATGTGTGACTCGAACCCACGACCCCTATACACTAGTACAGTAATATTCTTTCTCTCCTTTCCAAAAATACTTTTGATATTAAAAAATACAGAATTGTGTGTGCATTTACCGGAACGTAAAACATCATCAAAAGTCATTCTACATGTACAATTTTATCATAAATGTGTTTATTGATAAACTTGTCAAAACACAAGACAAGTCTATCGCCTTAAAGACAACATCAATACTAAGACACGATCAAAATTAATAACAAAATGTTCCACGTCCATTTTTTGCTCTTTATCCTCAATGTTAAGACTACGTCAATAAGAAAATCAGTTGTCAAGGGTCCCAATGGCGGTCTCATCATTGAGGTTTTTCTGTATATGGCACTTCGAGTTTGACTGATATGGTGGGTAATCAGTGTAATTGAAGATTGCAGATAGTATATGTGTACATATTATCTTCCCAGTACAACGTGGCCCTGTGGCTCAGTGGTTAACGCTGCTGACTACGAACCCGAAGGTCGTGAGTTCGATCCCTCGTCTCGCCGGATCAAACAGAAATACTTTTCAGTGTTTCCCATCTAACATAGTACTGGCATGTAACAAGGAAAGTACTGGGTAGATTCCAGGAAAGTACTGGTTAGGTGCCAGGGAAATGGTAACTGTACGATAGGTCTCATTGGCACTGTGCAGTAACCGTCTTTGGCTTCAAAAATTGTCTGTCTGTTTGATCTATACTGCTATACTGGCAGGTAAATTTCCCCCTTCGGTTTCAAAAAGTCTATTTATGGTGTGCGGGGGACATACCGGGTCGACCAAAATACCATAAAGTGCATTATAAAATGTGCGCGGCGACGGGCGACCTCATAAACAGTAATACCAAACCCACCAAGTACAACGATTTATCAAAATCACGGACCTATTAAACGGTTTTTAAAGGTCCGTGTCAAAATTCAAAAGTTACCCAATGCTAGGCAAATCGTCAGATTTGCCAATGAATTATAATATTATAAATTTATACATAGAATATGGCACATCATCACATATATAAGATAACCACACACATCATATTTTCTATTTTCAACGTAACTTTTATCTACACATGTATAAACAGTGAAACACGTGAAACAAAGTAAATGTGTACATATTTTAAAGACACAATTCTGCTATCAATGAACAATCATATACTATTTTGAATATTTAACCGCTGTATATTATACCATTTTAACTAAGAACAGACCGAAGTGTCCCTAAATCTGGTCCGAAGAGCTAACGGGGCAGTTGTCTAACCCCACACCACTACACACACCCTTCCGGCATTTGAGGCTCAACGACCGCTATACACCAGTGTCTGCATTGTGGTAAATCAAAGGGGAAAATGTGCGTCATATGTGTGACTCGAACCCACGACCCCTATACACTAGTACAGTGATCTGTCAACTGAGCTATCCAGACGTCTGTGGGTTACACTTAATACCGAATAATACCGAATAATTCGAAATAACTACCTAATAATACATTTTTTCTGCAAATAACACTCATAATCGTATACTTTGAGGTGAAATATATGTGAATATGGTATTAAATTATAATTTTCTATTGTTTTGACTGCTGTAATCAAGCATTTATGATATCCAAGATTTCTCTCCCTTCGTATTCGTATTGTGGTTGCCTCCCTTGATTTGCCATTTGGTCCTTATACATTCAATGTGTAAATGTATAATAAAATGCTTGGACAATGTGTCTGATATGTAGTTTGATGAATTACTTTCACTGTTTGGTTTTGATACCATGTCTATTATGTACAGTGAGTTATGAATATATAGTGAGTATACTTAAAAGCCTTGTTAGAAATACAAATAACAAACAAACAGCTAGGTGATGTTTTCTTATTTATTTTCATCACGGACATATAAACCATATATGTCCATGTTTTCATGAATCATGTCATTATATTGATATACAAGTCTGCGATCTATTGGTTCGGCTCTTATTAATATATACGTTTGTTCTTAATAGCCGTTTTTCACGAAAGAACAGAAAATGTAAAAATAAATTGGAATAATGGAAATAATAATTATATTTTTTATTTTTTTTTACTGACATCAAAGTACATAAAATACCAAATAAGCGCTAAATATCAGATCGCGAACCTAGTATATTAGGACAAAAACTTAATGACCAATATTAGCTAAATTAAACCAAGGGAAACAATCCATACATTATCAAGGGAGGTCACTCAAAAATATATCAAACAGACATTTTTAGACCACCATAATTATGCCAAAAACAGGTTTTTATACCATATTCATATATATTTCACCTAAAAGTATACGATTATGAGTGTTGTTTGCAGAAAAAATGTATTATTCTGTAGTTATTTCGAATTATTCGGTATTTTTTGGTATTATCCGGTATTATTCGATATTAAGAGTAACCGGACGTCTGTCAACGTAACGACAGAATGATTAGTTTTATTATCTGACCAGAATATTGTAATGGGAAAAATTGCGCTCGAAGCCACCACCCTCAAAACACTGATAAGGTATAGTCCAAAATTTTAGACATGTACATGCTCATTTTATTAAAATTTAAAGAATGAAGCAATACATACATAAGTTTATCAGTGCTTGCTTTTCCATTTTTAACTTTTTAAATGAAATTAATAGGCTATTTATGAACATTGTCACAAATTCTATGTTTTAAATGTGTTATCTATACATAACATAGATATATAAATTATGCAAAACGTAATTATATAAATCATTCAATTTCAGATCTTGTCAAGAGAGTCACATCCATTCCATACCAGACACGATTGACACCATATTTAAGTTGACCGACTACAAACAGACGCACAGTCTTTTGAAAGACATGATGGTATCCATGGAAACTGTAAGTAAATCTAAAAATACCAAATTTCAAACTTTGGATAAAGCAAAGAAAGAGGCTTTAGGTCAAGTCAGTACATTCCAAAAAGCATTAGAAGCCATCCTGAGTAATGTTGCCGAGTCATCACGCAAAAAAATAGAAGTTGTATACAAACAACTAGAAACAGAAATTCTACAAGACAAGCAAAGTGTTGATAGCATCTGTAAAGATTTGCAGACGACAGACGACAAGCTAAATCAATCAGAAGGAAATAGAGCCCAACGTTTTGTTTGTACGAAAATTGCCCAAGAAAAAATGAAAGTAGCTGACAGTAAGAAGATGAAGCAAGAATTACAACATAATACAGACGTAGAGATATCATTCATTCCAGACCAATCATTGATGGAATATATCAAAGCTTTACAAGGTATTGGTCAAGTACAGAAACATGACCCCTACAATATCCAAGCTTTACAAGGTATTGGTCAAGTACAGAAACATAGAAAGCAGAAACACGACGTCTACAAAATCAAAGGAAGTAGAAATATTACCATAAAACTTTCTCATGATTCTAAGAAATTCAGTTCCTGGGGATGTTGTCTGACACATGATAACCAACTACTTGTCACAGATTGTAACAATAAGAAACTCAAACGTATTGATTTACAGAAAATGTCAGTTGTTGACTATTGTAATTTAGATTCTGCACCTAATGGTGTATGTTGTATCAGTAAACATGAAGTTGCTGTTGCATGTGAGCAAGACAACAAGATCCAGTTTGTTTCCATTCATAACAAGATGACTCCTACAAGACAAATTAAAATGTCTCATCTTTGTTATGGTATTGCTTTCAAGGATGGTCAGCTTTATGTGACAGATTGGATTGGTGCTTCACTCTATGTTTATGATATGACTGGTACCCTGTTGAAGACAATTACACTAGACAATGCTGGGAATAAGCTGTTCACCTCCAGTACACATGTTACATTCAATGAAAGTGGAGACAGAATGTTTGTTGGAGGTGGGAACAATGGATTTGTATGTTTTGATGGGATGGGAAATTATTTGTCCACTATTACAGACACTGACCTGAACGATATAGATGGTGTATGTGTTGATGGTAGAGGAAACATGTTTGTAGTTGGGTTGAGGTCACATAATGTGGTACAATTCAGTGAGAATGGGAAGAAACTTGGTGTGGTTGTGAAGCAAGGAGATGGATTACAACATCCGTGCTCAGTGTGTTTTCATCAGGGATTGAATAGAATGTTTGTTACCATGCAGAGCAGTGATGTAGTGAAAATGTATGAACTAGAGTAATCAAACATATTGTGAGAAAACAGAGATGTCCATTATGTGTACCTGTATTATTGATAGAATATAAGTAAAACATAATCATAAATTGTATGTGTTCATGACTTCTCGGATTGCTGAAGAGAAAGCTAACACTTTATTATATTATGCAAAATTAAAGGGAGGTAATAAATATATTAAATTTGACATTTTGAGTGTAATACTATTTATGATAATAAAAATAAATGTATATGATTATACAGTGATAAGATTGTTGTAAACATATGTAGTATTACAAAAATTAGGTAATTATAAAATAACTATATTTTTTGTTTTAAATTATTTAAGTATAGACTAGATCTACACACAATGTTAAATTGCAGTTAAATACTGGGGTATCTCCTGTATCAGGAAATAATTAAAATTGGACTTTATGTAGATGTTCAATTTTCTGTGTTATATGGGAGGTGATTTTTGTGTTTATTATTTAGTGAATACTTTTAGGAAATATTTGACTTTATGTAGATGTTCTATTTTCTGTGTTATATGTGAGGTGATTTTTGTGTTTATTATCACGGACATATAAACCATATATATGTCCGTATTATTATTATTATTTATGTGAATTGTTATGGAAATCTTGGACTTTAATACATTGGAATGCATATTCCGTGCATACATTGTGGGAAAGAAGTGCGGCCTGGGCAATCTGTTGTGGCTTGTGAATCTGGTGACAGGTGGCAGCATAGGAATTGTAGAACTGGCAAGTAAGCTTTGTCAGTAATATTGCATTAGATTTTATGACATTTTATGTTACTTGAATTATTAAATTACTAGGCAAATAGAGCTTTAACTATCCCAAGCATTCTGTTCCGCTACTTCAGACAAATGCCTTACTGTGTTTAGTTTATTGACTGTGGAGAATAAAAATTAAAATTGAGGAAGATCTGTATGATCAGAAACTGCAACATATCATAGGACAGACTGAGACTCGGAGTGTGTATTTATCTGTTTTAAAATTTTGAGCAAGCAATAATTCAGTGTAAAATGTCGTTATATTCCCACAGGACCACGCAAGAATGATAAATTATACACATGTATATCAATGTTTTAAGCATGTAATTGACTGTTTAATACAAATCTTGCATGTAGATAATGAAAGAAATAGTATAATAGACATGTATAAAAAATACAGATTACTGATAATGTCAATATAACTTAGTAGCCGTGTCTAATTATTGATTTTCCGCTTTTTAGGTTGTGGGAAAATCATTCTCATCCGGTCAGTTGACATCAACCCATGGCTTTGTGACGAAGGATGGATTTGAGAAACAAGTGACCAAGATGTTTGTACTTATGTCTAGAAAAAGAACAGAGGATTACGTTAAGGTTATAAAGTTTTTAAATCTTCAAATGCTTTGGATATTTGTACTTTTACTAAAATGAAAATATTTCAAACAATTTGTTCTATCCCATCCTAAAGGAGGATTTATTTAATATATTAGTTGATAGTTCTAATGATGAGAATGTCGTACTGGCGCTTACCAGGAACAAAACTGTTGATTTATAATGCTCACATGTACATAATTGAAATACCGTTAATTATATTTTAGGTGTTGACAGAGATCCGAGATGCTCTTGAGAATGTTGTTGTGGAGAACTTTGTGCTGGACTTTGAACAAGGTATGTAACGAAATTTTAGATAGTAGTCATACATTCATTTAAACGTCTCAATGAGTGTCAGTCATAGGTTCAATTTCCGTCGCTAGTATATGGAAATTGTGAGACATGTTCGACAACACTTGTATATAATATCAAATATTGGGAAAGAATAATTATAACTACAAATCCCACAAACTGACCACGCTCAATAGCATGTAATATAACTGTTGATTATGTCATTAAGGAAGAGTTTAAAATGTGCTATTAAAACATCAAGTTTATATTAGTTCGTAATATCTCTTTTTGTTTCAGCTGCTTGGGTGGCTGTAAAGCATGTATTCCCTGGAATGACAATCAAGGGCTGTGTATTCAACTTTACACAAGCAGTGTGGAGAAAGGTACAAGACATGGGGTTGAAACCTTCATATATGGAACGAGCATCGGTTTATCAGTATATTAGACAGATGATGGCTCTTCCATTCTTGCCCTCCACCCACATAGAGCTCCCGCGTTTCGACAGCTGGGGGGACGAGCCAACACAGTGCAGCTGTCAAACTTGTCTAATTACATGGACACGCTGTGATTGACACATGCCATTTTTAATATCCAATCATGGTCTGTGTTCGGAATAACGATTAGGACAAACAATGATGTAGAAGGTAAGCTAACATTATAAATGTATATTTACCGTGCAGAAGTCAGTGTAGAAGTTTTGATAAGAGGTTTTCATATTGTCAGCCACAATGATCTCCGATAACAGCACTGTCGGAAAATGTCATGTATACATTGATTGTTGATGTAATTTGAAAAATTATAGATGTATACTGTGCAAAAGTCATGCATACATTGATTGTTGATGTAATTTGAAAAATTATAGATGTATACTGTGCAAAAGTCATGCATACATTGATTGTTGATGTAATTTTCATAGCAACAATAATTATATATTCCAAGTATAACAAATAATATACCAGATGTTTAAGACAAAAAAACACAAGGAAATGTGAATACAGTACGACCTACAATAAGTAATAATATATACCTTTCGATGAACTGAAATGTTCTATCCATATCATTTCTACAATTTATTTTTCAGGGTGGCACCATCGACTAAACAGACAGGCCGGAAATCTGAGTATCATTTTACAGGTTGATTCCGGCTCTCCGTAGCGAGGCCGAATTAGTGTCATACGAATTAAGAGTAGTGAGATTCAACGAGGAGAATTCGGCCAAGGTTTTAGGAAATTGAATTAAGAGTGCAAGAGTTCTGGTCAGCATATTTTGACAATGAAATGAGCACAAGTGACATGTTAAATTAATGTGCTTAAGTGTACGGTTCTCAATGTGAGGGTAATGACATGCTTGATGAAGAAACCCAGGTGACTAGACTATAACATCTGTGTGTGTATTGATATTACAGTTAGTTTAAGTCTGGGTTGTTGTTGTACTTATACTATTTTGAAGGCCAATATATGGCGTTCAGGTGTTACGTAAACTTCCGTGTATATACAATGAATACAAATAGTTTATTGCATTCAAACATAACATGTTTCATAGCAACATAATGTACATAATAACAAAATACATTGTTTTGAAGGAGCTCGTGATGATATTTAGTGCATATTCAAATATTTTACATTTCATTATAATTATGTATACAAAACAAACAGTTTTTATGATAAATACAAATGTTTATCGATTAACAGTTCAAGTTTCTGACATTAAGAGTGTACATGCTTAAATTTAATGCATTATCAATTTCTAACAAGACTAGCATAATAAATGTATTATTTGATTTTATATTAGCATATTTGGAGCAGATAAGTAAAAAATGGTATTCCATTTCTAGTTACTAGTTAGACCTCTATTACAGTTTTGACAGATTCTTTCGTTTCTAGGGAGATTAATATGACGCCCTTGTTCTATTGCTAAGTTATATGATGAGGTGCGAAATTTGGTTAGTGGTGTTCTTAATCTGGTCTCTGTTATTGTCTCAAGGTAGTACTAAACATGAGCGAGTGTTTAAATAGACATTAAGTATTAAGGCGAGTAGAATTATTAATTGATGAATACCAATTTTGCTTATATATATCTAGTACTCGCTATTTAACAATTTCATATTTTATAAGCATATTGAACTGATTTTCCCACAGGATAGAAAATCCTATTTGGTCTAACATAGTTTTAATATTAAATGCCCAGTTATTCCCGTTGTATGTTAGGCCGTTATCAGCATCTGTTTTTAGCATGTTATACGTTTTAAAAAGCATTGTTCTCTCACTAAGAGTAAGCAGTCTAATCCAGTATTTAAGTAATAATAACTTTCTATGAACAAACATAGGTATGCAGCCTAATTCACCATATAACGCGTCTAGGTTAGTTGATTGTTTCGCGCAGAGTAATCTTCTAAAAATTTAGAGAAAATTGCCTCAACATTTGGGCTCAAATGACTACCCCAAACTTCCGCTGAGTACGTGAGTATTGGAAGAACGAGCGAATCAAACAAATTTAGCTTCTGTGATACAAGAAGTTCTAATTGATTATATACAATAAATACGTTATGTAAAGAAAATGATGCGAGTTGCGCAATGTGTTTTTGAGTACGATTCTATCAAATTATCAATAAAATATAATGTGTTATATGTTGTTTACTGTTTTTACTTGCCCTAATGTTTTGCATTTTTTCTTAATGTTAAAGTAATATGTGTCCAATTACTTACAAGTTCAAAAGGTGTTGATTAAAGCACACCTTCTAACAAAGTCAAAATTAAATGATTAATAAATGATTAATCAGCTAAAGGGTTTTTAAACTGTAAATTAACAATTTATTTTTAAAATAACACCAAATTAAAATTTATATCACACAAATATAATTATATTAAAAAGTGGGGGTGAAACGTCTAGGGTCTATTAAAATTGGGGGTGAAACGTCTTGGGAGGGAATGACTTGGGGGTGAAACGTCTTGGGGAGGAAACGGCTGGTATAGATCTATATGTCCTGTGAGACACCTAGATTTGAAGATAGCAGTTTTATGCAATTATGAATTTTATTTGTATTGATGTAATTAAGTGAACAATTGCGCCTGATTTGGGGCTCGAATCAACGACCCCTCCACATTAGTTGAGGCTCTACTGAGTGATCGAGCTAACCCGACGGTCATATGACTCCACAACGCTACACTATAGAAGGTCACCTCCTTAAATGGATTTTATACCGGCAGTAAACGACGTTAATATTTTACATATGAACGGTATAGGTAGTTCTCACCAATCTCATATGCAGTGATCTACCCTTATAGTTATTGCTGTACTGCAAGGGAAGATAACTACTGCATGGAATTTGAGTTCTCACATCTACAATATTTACCTCCCTTGTTCTGAATTGAAGGCCATTTTGAAAGGCAAATTTCCTTAAACTAATCCGATATATAAAACTAACTTATTCATTGTGCTCATGTAGGCATTTGACTCAGTAAGTTGAAGAAAAAGAGGTTGTCACATGCAAATTCTCTTTTTCTCAATTATCACATATTTGGAAATTACTCCCAATAGGCTATAAGGGTTTATCAGTTTTGAACAGTTAAGAACAAGGGAGGTAAATATTGTTGATGCGGGAACTATGTATTTTCAGTATGTGTTAAACTACGTAATACTAAACATGAATCCTCAATAAAAGTGATTGGATTGGCTTTTGAAATATTTCAGTATAACAACTGCATTAACCTATTTTTATGTTTTATAATCAATTTCACAGTAGACCCGGGTTCGAATCCCGGTAGCGCCATTGACCGATTTTTCGTGTTCCTAAAAACATGACTTTATTATTATTTATTTCACAATGATAGTGAAACAAGCTCTTACAACTTTTATTAATCACTCTCGCAGACTTCTTCCTATGTTACAAAGCAGCTCTGCGTTCAGTAAAGGAATTCGAGGCTATCGTTTCGTAACGTTTTGCAATTTGGTTCCCCATTGGCAGGCAATGTGATACGGTGGGCCAGGGATACAAAACAAAACGAAAAGTTCGCAATTGTTAGCCGTAACTGAACGCAGGGCAGTACTATATTCGCGCGTACTTCAGGGATTGTGGAATTAGCGGTTCCACGTCGCCCAAGGGGGATTCGAACCAACGACATTCGGATCAGGAGTCAGTCATTCTAGATACCTATGGATCACTACGCCTCCTCTTATTACACTTTAGGTAACATTTGAACCACATGGTCGGTCTAGAATAAATTAAACAAGAAATATATGGAAAAAAATGGTCGGCGCAATTTGAAGAAAGCAAATTAGTTGCAATCTGACGGTTAAGAAGAAGTGGATTTCGGTAAGGTTAACCAACCAGCGTCAAGGTTAAAAACGTTGTTCGGTTGAAGAGAAATTGCCTTAGAGGTTAACGTAAGATTTGATTGGTTTCACAACACTGATATGCAAATAGCAAAACCATGTGAGTACGACTGCGCCGGAAAAAAACACGGAGACATATTCATTCCAAGCTTACATTTACATCGCTGTATTGTTCAACACTCGATGCTCACTTCTTGTGTCATACTCATTGTGTGACAGGTCCGTGAGATATTGATTTCATTAATGCAATGTTTAAGAATATCCATTCAGCTTTGAGATGGACGTAACCAATAAAATGAAAACAAGTCAGAAGTCTAGGGGACATTTTCTTCATCATTCCGGAGACATCAATTCCACGACATTAAGAATTAGATCAATAAAAGCATTGTAAACAGTTCTCGTATTTAAACTTGTAAAAAGCACAGCGTAGATTGACTTCGGAGTTCATATACCAAGTGTTATACGATACGTGCAGTTAAGTTTTACTTGTACTGGTGTAATTAAGTGAAAAATTGCGCCCGATTTTGGGCATGGACTAGCTAGTGTTGAGGGATTGTCGATTCGATTACTGAATAAAATATATTACGTTGATTTATATACGTTCATACATACTGCATCTGTGGAGGACCTCTTAAAAAATAATTATTATTTTACCATTATTTTAGTCTTTTTCTTAAGTACGTATTTTCACGCGGTTCTCTATCAGTCGACGTGGATAAATTGTCTACACAGAATGGAATAAAAACACGCATGAACGTTCCTAACAGATATGGGATGGCAATTTTATCGCAGCTTCAACGTGAATGAAAGTGAAAATAGATAAAGGATATTGTTTTGAAGAAACACTAGACTTTATTGCCAGAGAAGTCACAATGTGAAGTGTTTCGCCACCGAAAAGGTTGATTATCAAGAAGGAACGTATATATGTGTGTACTGTTTGAACCATCTGTAACTTAACTGAACAAGTTGCACAAAGTAATATTTTGTTGTCTACAGTAAAACCTCATTAATAAGACTTCCATTGGTACTCTTGACAACTGATCTTCTTATTGAGGTGGCTGAAGACAGAGCAAAACAGTGAAAATGGACTTGAAGATTGTGTTCTTAATATTGATGTGGTCTTATTATTGAGGTGGTCTTATTATTCAGATGGTCTTATTATTGAGTTGATCTTATTATTGAGTTGGTCTTATTATTGAGTTGGTCTTATTATTGAGGTGGTCATATTATTGAGATGGTCTTATTATTGAGGTGGTCATATTATTGAGGTGGTCTTACTATTGAGATGGTCTTATTATTGAGGTGGTCATATTATTGAGTTGGTCTTATTATTGAGGTGGTCATATTATTGAGTTGGTCTTACTATTGAGATGGTCTTATTATTGAGATGGTCTTTTTTTTCAGATGGTCTTATTATTGAGATGGTCTTATTATTGAGGTGGTCATATTATTGAGATGGTCTTATTATTGAGATGGTCTTATTATTGAGGTAGTCTTATTATTGAGATGGTCTTATTATTGAGATGGTCTTATTATTGAATTGGTCTTATTATTGAGATGGTCTTATTATTGAGGTGGTCTTATTATTGAGATGGTCTTATTATTGAGGTAGTCTTATTATTGAGATGGTCTTATTATTGAGATGGTCTTATTATTGAAATGGTCTTATTATTGAGATGGTCTTATTATTGAGGTAGTCTTATTATTGAGATGGTCTTATTATTGAGATGGTCGTGAAGTGATGTTTCACTGTTCTAGCTCGTTACATGATATCTAGAATTATCGGTCGTTTAAGTGGGAGATGGTGAATATTTATCTCTGCTCTTTCGGACCAGAATATCACCTACAACTCGTTTAAGAAACCCAATCGTTTTTTTTATTTGAAAATCATTCTTAATTACAGAAAAGAATACACTCCGTAATCAAAAACGTTATTCGTTAAAAAAATTAATTGATGCATTATTAAAGCTGTGTCTAATGTTGATGCAAACCAAATAACATTCGAGAAAATAATTCCGATATAACTTTGTACATGGAACTACTTTCCAGACGTTCAAATCACTACGCTGGGTGAAAAAGAAACTTAACTATGACGTCACTGAACAAACGTGACGTCACACGCCTTTAGACGTTAAAAAGACGTCGTTTCTATGGCACTGTACGTACAGTGATGCCTTGAACAGAATGGGGTTTAATTTTTGTGGAAACTAGATTCGTACGATGTACACTGGGATGAAATGGATGACAATGTAATTGACCGCTCTATACATAATGTTCTGCGTTGGACTAGATTGCACGAAAATAGCAGATTGAATCCGGATGCGGCAAAAGGTAACTATAGAATCATTATAGAAATAGATTATAACATTTTAACCCTTCTTAATTTAACAATTGATTGTTAATTGAGCCTATTGATATTATATCGTTATAGTTCGAATATTGCGATTTGTTGAAGTACAGTTAACACCACTAGCGGACCTAGGGGCACCCTCTAAAATTCACCAACCTTACATGTATGTCCGAGTATAAATACGAACAGCTACATAGATCTTTAATTGTAAGATTTTCAAATAAGCGGTTCTGATTTATTATGCATAATCATGCTTTTTAACATTATCCTGGCGTTTTATAGGCCTTTAGCAAAAAAACAAAAAGACCAAACAAAGTTACGCGCCCCAAGCCCCAAGCTGAAAACCTGAAAATGTTGGCCGACTGTAGAATAGTCATGTCTGGTTTCACATGAGCGTGAAAGCACTATTCTTACCTCTTCTAAGAAGATTTATACTAGTGAAATATCTCATTAACACACTAAATCTTTCACACCCGAACTTATACTTCCTCAAAATGCAAATTATGAGGAAAATTGGAATTCAGACTTAAGAATGTATTTATACATTGATCGATTATTTATCGATTTCCTTGCAATCACTAGATCTATGTACAGTGAATCCTCAATAATAAGACCACTCTAGGGTCTCCTAATTGAGGTGATTTTAAATTTAGGGTGGATAAGGAGCAACACAATGGAAATGGATAATGGTGGTCTTATATTATTGAGGTGGTCTTTTATTATTGAGGTGGTCTTATATAATTGAGGTGGCCTTATATTATTGAGGTGGTCTTATATTATTGAGGTGGTCTTATATTATTGAGGTGGTCTTATATAATTGAGGTGGTCTTATATAATTGAGGTGGTCTTATCTCATTGAGGTGGTCTTATATAATTGAGGTGGTCTTATCTTATTGAGGTGGTCTTATATTATTGAGGTGGTCTTATATAATTGAGGTGGTCTTATATTATTGAGGTGGTCTTATATTATTGAGGTGGTCTTATATAATTGAGGTGGTCTTTTATTATTGAGGTGGTCTTTTATTATTGAGGTGGTCTTATATTATTGAGGTGGTCTTATATTATTGAGGTGGTCTTTTATTATTGAGGTGGTCTTTTATTATTGAGGTGGTCTTATATTATTGAGGTGGTCTTTTATTATTGAGGTGGTCTTTTATTATTGAGGTGGTCTTTTATTATTGAGGTGGTCTTATATTATTGAGGTGGTCTTTTATTATTGAGGTGGTCTTTTATTATTGAGGTGGTCTTTTATTATTGAGGTGGTCTTTTATTATTGAGGTGGTCTTATATTATTGAGGTGGTCTTATATTATTGAGGTGGTCTTATATTATTGAGGTGGTCTTATATTATTGAGGTGGTCTTTTATTATTGAGGTGGTCTTATATTATTGAGGTGGTCTTATATTATTGAGGTGGTCTTTAAGTGGAGTTTACTGAACATTGTGTTTTTCATTCCTTCTAGTAAAAGAAATCTAGCTAATGTTATTATCACAAAATAAACCCTACTGAATTTAGCCTAAATATTTTACTACACCACTTATTCCATTTGTGTATTTGCCTTACAGTGCTAAAGGTCAAGGCGAAATTACTTGAAGCACTAAAGCCATCTTCCATAGTTTATCGAAGAAGACAAAAGCTACCAGGGCCACTTAACGCTCAGTTTCAGAACTTCCGGTTAGCTCCGCTTACAGGTCTCCAAGATGTAGCATTTGAACTCAGCGATTCTCCAGATAATACCGGGAAAGTATTATCTGATCTAAATGCCTGGTCGATACGGGAGAAAACATTGCGGTTTCAGACTAACAGACCAAGTACAAGCCCGGCGTTATTGCGGTTTCAGACTAACATACCTAGTACAAGCCCGGCGTTATTTCAGAAACAGTTAACCCCAAGTTCAGCACAGGAACAAAAAAGTTCGAGTCGACAGTCTGCTCACAGCAGTACATGTACCAGCACCGGCAGCAATGCCAGCACGCCACTTCCGGTATTCAGAAGACGAGAGCCGACCAGTGTTTTTCTCTTTCGACGCCCGATCGTAGAAAAACCGATCCCCTTGTCGGAAAATGATGAGTTATTCGTAGATCTGACGAAAACTATTTACTTGAAAGCATTGTCGTTTAAGACGCTTTCCGAATCCTATATATTCTACGAAACACATTTCCCTCTCATCCTCAAGGGGGCTGCAAAGGAAACAGAACGCTCCAATACACCGAGTCGAAGGTCAAGGACACCTGAATCACCAACGAGCGTTCTCATCAGTCGCTCGAGGGCGCTTAACAAACGTCTGATTGAACTAGATTCATTGATGGAACAGCTAGAGAAAGAAACGGAGGACTGCGAATTTATTACAGAACTTCATGACCCTACGTTTAATCCGACAAAATGGCCGTGGAATAACATAGACGTTGGTGGATTGAGAAGAAGGTATACAATTGATGATTTGCTGAAAGAGATGTAAATGTGATAAAACAGCCGGTCAAACATTCCAAGCGTTTGGAGTACCATATGAAGTACACATGACGTATATACTAACTCACGTTTATTCATGAGATTTTGCGAGATTTCATTTTGTTTAGTTGTATACCTTTTCTCAATATAATCGCAATAAATAAATGTACAATAATTTAGCATTTCGGGTGAAATTTTATACAGACTGGCGTATCAATTATTTAGACAGGGACGTGCATGTCTTGCGAAATCAGACCGTAAGAACGGAAAGGGTGTCTCTAAAACATACATATTTTCCGTAGACCAGAGATGAAGATGCCTTGCATGTATATCGAATCTACACGTATTATAAATATGATATTGAATTAGGTTCCTCTAAGTCGAAATATGCCCAAAAACATTTTTAAGTAACGCTGTGCAAAGTCTCTTGAATTCACCTTTAATCGTTTGTAAACAATAATTGATTGCTACTATGCGAAAAGTCGTTTAATATATATTACGCGCCACATACAATATCAATTTTATTGACATTCATATTGCTTCGATGATATTGATGACTCGTATATATTGGCACAACACTTTAACACACTTTTTAAGTCATTTTTGAAATGTTGCGCAACAATCTGAGCGCCACGAAAAATACAATAATTATAGAAACCTCCCACTAATATCTTACGAGGTGTATTGGCTGTGCAGGGTGCTTACAATGAACAACTAAATGCTCGTTTTACTTTCCAACTCTTATTAGTGTGATGTACTTCTTCAATGTATGTTTCATTACAAACATCGCTATAAAGGTTATGTAACCGAGTGAAGACAAGTCCCATCGGCAAATCGCAGTTACTTCCCTTAGATCACTACTAGTTAATAACTCAGGAGATTGTCACGAGTTCTCTCCCATTATCCCTCCTAAAGCATATATGTATACTTGTACATATACGTATACTATAGAATGGATAAAGGGAGAGAACTCTGGAAGGGATAAAGGGAGATAACTCGTGACGATCTCCTGCAGTTTATAATAATATTGTTAGATGAACAATTATACGATATGTTTAGTTAACTTATCTAAATACTTTTTATATCGATTGTGAAACCATTTTATAGCTTATATTATTCACTCTCAATCACAACTAGCTGGGTTACTAACCAGTATTAGCGCCCGCTCAAGCATTGTGAACTTCACGGTTAAACCTCGCCCAAGGCGAGATTCGAGCTCATAACCTTCGGACCCGGAGTCAGATGTTCTACCCCTCCTACATGTTCAGATGAGGTGGAAAGCATAGCCAGTAGTTCTTGTATCGAGGCCCAGGAAATGTAGTAAAGAAACATCGTCCATTTATGCAACGTAGCTAAGTTAGTAAACGATGCCGTAAAACAAAGATTTTTAACATTACCATAATTTGATTGTCACCCTATAACAATATTTGCTATTTTCCCGCATTTTCTCTTTTATGACGTCAAATGGTTTGTTTGTTCCCTAGAACTTGTTATAATCCCCCTGTTTTCTTTTTCTCTTCCGTTCGTTTCATGTTCTCATGCGATGTACTGTATATTTGTACTTTGTTTATGATTGTATGACGATGTAACTTATACAAGTCAAACCAAATACAATGGTCTGTACTGTTCTGTTTGTTGAGCGCTGTTTGAAATGCACTGTGTGTATAAATGAATAACCTGATAAACCTGATAATGTACCGGCATTAAATACGTATCTTGCCCACAAAACATAAAACGGTAACGCAACAAGAGAACAATCAGTAGACACACGTGCCCATATCGCAAACAATCAGTAGACAAACGTGCCCATGTCGCAAACAATCAGTAGACACACGTGCCCATGTCGCGAACAATCAGTAGACGCACGTGCCCATGTCGCAAACAATCAGTAGACACACGTGCCCATGTCGCAAACAATCAGTAGACACACGTGCCCATGTCGCAAACAATCAGTAGACGCATGTGTCCATGTCGCAAACAATCAGTAGACACACGTGCCCATGTCGCAAACAATCAGTAGACACACTTGCCCATGTCGCGAACAATCAGTAGACGCACGTGCCCATGTCGCAAACAATCAGTAGACACACGTGCCCATGTCGCAAACAATCAGTAGACACACGTGCCCATGTCGCAAACAATCAGTAGACGCATGTGTCCATGTCGCAAACAATCAGTAGACACACGTGCCCATGTCGCGAACAATCAGTAGACACACGTGCCCATGTCGCAAACAATCAGTAGACACACGTGCCCATGTCGCCAACAATCAGTAGATGCACGTGCCCATGTCGCAAACAATCAGTAGACACACGTGCCCATGTCGCAAACAATCAGTAGACGCACGTGCCCATGTCGCAAACAAGTCAGTAAAGTCACACGCGCCCATGTCGCAAACAATCAGTAGACACACGTGCCCATGTCGCAAACAAGTCAGTAAAGTCACACGCGCCCATGTCGCAAACAATCAGTAGACACACGTGCCCATGTCGCAAACAAGTCAGTAAAGTCACACGCGCCCATGTCGCAAACAATCAGTAGACACACGTGCCCATGTCGCAAACAAGTCAGTAAAGTCACACGCGCCCATGTCGCAAACAATCAGTAGACACACGTGCCCATGTCGCAAACAAGTCAGTAAAGTCGGTGGAGAAACGAAAACAAAACATCAATACAACACCTCAGACTACATGGTGCTATAGCCTTATGTAGAACTACAGTCGGACTTCGTTCATTCGAATTCATCGGGTCCGAAATTGTATTTCGAATTATTCATGGTTTCGAATTGTCCATTTAAATTCGACATGCATAAGATGATACTTCGGGACTAGATATTTATTTCGGATGATACCGAGTATTCGGATAGAAGGTCGTCGAATAAACGAAGTCCGACTGTATTATGCTGAACCATCAAACAAATATGTCTTCCCCTACTTACAACAAAACTAACATGGTACATGTATTAGAAATGCTGATTCAACAATATTGCGATGACACGCTGTGGTATGCCGGAGATACCTTGTATTGTCGGTGCATCGTGTTATGTTTCGTTGTGACATCAAGTTCATTATGTATAATTTTATGACAGTGTAACTGTTTAGCTTGTACACGATTCTGTGCAGACATTTTCATTGTTAACAAGTGTATTCATACACGGGCGTCTCTGATATGTCTCGTTCTGCAGACATACATACTGAGTACATAGTGATTTCCACTGAATATTTGAAACACGCTACAACATCATCTGACTTTGTAGAAACACTGTATACATACGCGTGTTCAGACACCAGTTGATTGTTCCACAACGGGCAAAGGGCTCTATAAAAGAATCACAGACACTTTGTCCCGGACTAATGGAAGTGTAAAATTTGACTTGTCCGAAATAGGGAGCTAGTTGTTCGAGAATGTCGGTAAATTTAGTAACAAATAAACGTGCGCAATGATAGCTCCACAATTTAAAATTGATAATCACACATATGGATATGTATTTGTGGGATTCTTAGGTTTGACTTTTAACTGAGAAATTGCTGATGTTGGTTAGTTCTAAAAACATACTTGTCCGGGACTAACTTCAACTAAACTGTTGGTAGCCCGTATCAGCATTAGACTAGTCCGGGACGCCGGGCTAGTGGATTTCTAGAGCCCTGTGTCAAAATTAAATATGTTTTATTACCAACTGTGTATCAGCATAGCTTGTGTATTTTGTTTTAATTAAAACTTGCCATGTCCGGTATAGTTGTGTATCCAAAATTCTTGCCACTTTGGCCCGTACTTGCGTTTTACACATTTGTGGAATATAAAAAAAAGACAACATTAGGGTTGTATGTTTTGTTTTATCATCGTTGACTGCAATAAATATAATATAATAATTCGTTCCATTACATTGTGACACCAATGGTTTTCAGTCTACATAGTTTGTGAAAACTGGTTAAGAAAACAATCGATAATACAGTAAAACCTCAATAATGAGATCACCCTTGGGACCCTTGAAATCTGGACTTATTATTGAGATGGTCTTAATTTTGAGGTTGAATAAAGAGCAAAATAGGGAAAATGGACACAAAAATTGCGTTCTTAATTTTGAGGTGGTCTTATTATTGAGGTGGTCTTTATGTGAAGTTTTACTGTATTTATACACATATGTAGTACTATACAGTGCAACATCTCCAGAGCGGTCCTCTCTTAAGCAACAACCTCTCAACATCAGTCAAATGTGTGTCTCAGAAAGGGTGTGGCTCATTCGGAAAACCTCGGCCAACTACGTCAAGTGCCTCGGATGTTCGTTAGGCACTACTTTCGGAAATACCATTCGAATATCATGAAAACAAGATGGCGGCGTGAACGCTGCAGTGCTGATGAATCTAATATTCAAGCTATATGAAGACTGAAATATGTGAGTTTTTAATTAGAAATGACGACGATAATCCATTTCCTATGTGAATTTATCGAAGTTGTTTTGAAGTTAAATCTGTTTTACGAGAACTATTTTTTAACCGCACAAAATGTTGAATTTTGCCACATAGTACTCCGCCTGACATACACTAGAGGGTTGTTCGTAGAGTAACGAAGTGGTACGGAAATATCCGAGAGCTGACGAGAATGATGTACATGTTGCGCTGTATTCTACTATTTCTTATAACACAACCTTGCTGCATTTTGTTTTATTTCTCTACAGATCGATGCATAAAACGTATTCAGATTTAAATACGTATGGAAAATATACTCCACGCCATTAAAAACGCAACTAAAAATTGTCAGCGTCCACACAGCGACATTATAAAGAAATATTTATATTTTAATTCTCAAACATAATTTCCTAAACTTAATCAATTATGCAATATGAATACTAGGGCCATAGTGTGATTTCTTTTTTGATGACTGATTTACGCATTTGTAACAATAAAACGAGTTTAACACTTGGAACAGTATATAGGCTAAGAACAATAGTTGCGTTTTTAATGTATATTTTAACGAAATAGAAAATTTATGAAATAAATGATTTTTTTGCAAGTGAAGACATGATGTATACAAATAATGTTAAAGGAAAGACACGTATATAAATCCAACGTTTTTAACAATAAATCTTTAACAAGCACTGTCCTCCGACTTCACGTTACTTAGCAACCCTTGTCGTTCATAACAAGGGGACGGAGTTATCTCCTTCTGTTCTGAAACACACACTTTGCAGCACGTGTGTTTATCACGACTATCAGCCCACAGTGTATTGTCACATGACGCGCCTTGTTTACACTCGCGTAATAACTGCTCCCTGTGAGAATCACACAATCCATCAGTATTTCCGTTCATTGATAAACTAACTTGTGTCTGCACCGTGTCAGAGCGTTGCACTTGTTTATCACGAGAAGTGTCGTGTCGATTCAGCACTGTACGAACCGTCGATCTTGCAGACTTGTGACAATAATACGATTGATGAATCCCGCTTCCATTTCTGAAATTCGATCCTCTCTTCCGACAATGACAAATCGTTTCTCTAAATGCTTCCCTGTAACGTTTTGACATTACGTTATACAATATCGGATTCACCGTGGATCCAACAAAGTACAGCATTCCTGGAAAAAAAAAGATAAATTCATTTATACCAGAGGATCACAAAACGGAAATTGTAGTATATTTGTATGATAAATGACTAGGAATGATTTAAGTGGATTTGTTAAGTCTATGGAGGTAACTAATACATATACCATATATTTCTCCGTTCGCTATGGATGGAGAAACGATTACATATATCCTTTATTTCTTTATTGTCTATACTTCAATCGCTGGAAATTATACAGAGAAATGTTTTATGTATATGTAAAATTATGCCTTCGGCTTTTTTGCTTTAAATATATCATATCCTCAAACCACAGACAATGATGAATAAAAATGACAACATAATATGATCAATAAGCGATACGTTTGTTACGCCGTATTCGGCATAACGGACGCTGAACTTGTGTTTTGTTTCTGTTGCAATTAAAGATAATACACCTAGTAGTATATTTTTATGAGTGTAAACCAAAGAGGACATTGAATTAGTCAACATACTAGTTTAAACCACGATTAGTGGAAGAATTATCCATGGAAAAGGACTATTGACTTCAAAAACTTAGTCAACATTTGTACACAAAATGACCCTGTATATTAACACACCGCGGTGGAGCGCGTAATCCCTGCTCCTTGGGCTATGGGTTCCAATCTCGCCTTTGGCGTGGTTAAACCGTCAACTTCACAATCCCTAAATTAGGTGTGAGCACCGCTTATTAGCACATGAAGCATTAAGCGATAATGAATGACATGAGTTGTTAATTTGATCCACAATCAATTTAAAATTTAAATATTGCATCTTGCGATGTTGTTTCTTCCACTGGCAGTAGACATGAACCTTTTCGGCCATTTGAGATTAGCTGGTTCTCAACTAACCAATGGCCTGTACAGTCAGGTAAACACCCCGCTACATTTCAAATGTTTCATTTTCACACAACAAAATTCTGATTGTAACACCGACCGTCGAAGCGGGCCGGAAGCGATACTAGATTAGATAGAAAAAGACGTTACATTGGTACTCGTACATGAAGTGATAATGTTTTGATGATAAAATGAAGTGAGCTATAACAATAATAATAAGCATCATTAGGATCTTTATAATGTGAAACAACACATGACAGGTGCTGACTTAATTTATAGTGGTATTCGGAATCAACATCACTATCTGAGACATAAGATACCGCTTTCCGGCATATCAAGAAATACGGTAAAAACAACAAAATGTGCAAGAAAAATTCACTTAACATAAAGAGTACAAGACATTAATTTCTAAGAACAACATATTGTCTAAGTATAAAAACAATCAAGGCGTTTAATGTCTTGTTTTGATGACGTTTTCCCATCAATTATCTCTCTTTTATTTACTAATTTACCTAAACATTTGGCAAGAGTTGGAATAAAAAATATGCTGAAGCTAACACCAGAAATCCAGAGAGAAAACACAGCACAACCCTTCCACAGCGGCCCTGTCTCGAGCAACATTCTCTCTTCAACTTCATTATCAATATTGCCTATAGTAAGAATTCACTGCCAATCTAACCTCTCTAGAGCAACAAACTCTCAACAACAATTTCGGTATGCGTCTCATAACAAAGGTTTTGCCCTGGGGAGGTGGTACTGTACTGTCACAAAAAGTGTTTATTTTATCATATTATTATTCATTCACAAGTGTATACTTCGTTATGATTGAATTATCGCTTAGTGCACTTAAAGCACTAGACATAAAGTACTTTCGTATCAGGATGGAAATTATTAATATCGTAAATAATAGTATTCCACTTTAACCATATATTAGAGAATTTACAATCTGCTTCTTTAAGTACATGTAGTTATCAAATTATTCGTAAAATTATGCTTAACCTCTGTAAAATAAAGTCTGTAAGAAATTTGTTACTACATAAATATTTAAATCCATTTCTTCATGATAATGAATATTCACAGCACGCGAATTTAAAATAAATGTGCAAAACTGATAAAAAAAAGTCCGATAAATAAACTAGAAAAATAATTGAGCGCTGCTATGGGATTTACGACCTCTTCTGTAAGTGCGTCATTTCAAGAAAACGCAACATGTGGTGTCACTATTTGCAAGCAGGAAACAATATTTACTCCATATGGTCACTTTGTTTTCATATTGCCATATGGGGCAAACATTTTTTACTGTCGTTACATGGTGACGTCACGTGTGACGTTCTCTGGAAATGACGTCACTTAGAGAAGAGGTTGGAAAACAAATGAGTTTGTTTACCTGATATATAGAAAAGGCCACTCTGGATATCCAACAACAATGGTGTCCATTCCCCGATATATATGGTGAGCAACCGTTGAGCATGAAATGGCGCCCAGCATATAAAGAAAGCAACAACCACGGCCACTGAAATGGATACGTATACAAATAAATATACACCGAAACCTTGATAATACGACCATCCTTGGGACTCTTGAAAAGTGGTCTTCTTATTGAGGTGGTCTTAATATTGAGGTTGAATAAAAAGCAAAACAGTGAAACTGGACTTGCATATTGTGTTTTTTAATAGCCTAAAACCTGGTAAACCAAATTCCGGTTGCATCGATGCCCATATCGACACATAGATCTCTGTAGTTTGCCGCAATGCGTGCCACAAAAAATGGAGAACATTTCGCCTCGCTTATGATTGTGTGGCACACATTCCGGCAAATCTACAGAGAGCTATGTGTCGATATGTGTCACGTGTTCACCCACCATGGTATGTGCCAATGTGAATTCAACCCACCCAACCTCGGAAACCAATGTTTTTGCCCGATGGACGTACGACGGACAGGTGTAACACTTTATGCACTTTCGCCATTCTTAAAATGACGGGCTAAAACATGCTGCATTAATGTAAGTAAATACCTTTAAAACACATATTTAAAATAAAAAAGATTATATATTTCACATACTGTCACATAAAACTATAATTTTTCATCGCCTTGATTCGGCAATTTTTATATACACAATTCACTAAATTTTATACCATTTTCATGATCACTCATCCTGCTGTGGAAATACTTTCTGTCTTGAAATGAGTAAATAACGATGCTTTTATTATTCATTTTATACAATACTCATGTCTGTTTTTAATAAATTAATTAATATGTCATTAATTTTTCTGTAATGGTTCATTTTCTTTGGCAAGGTGAGACTTTATATGTATCATGCAGGTGCGATTTTGGGTACCAATCATTATTTATTTGGCAAGGTGAACATTTGTATGTATCATGTAGGTGCTATGTTGTGTACACAACATTATTTATTTGGTACGGTGAAAATTGTTTTGTATCCTGTACGTTGGTACATCGACAGAGCTAATGTTTTGTAGTTTGACAATGCACATATACTACACGTTCGTGTTCCTTGAAAGTACATTTAACATAATGCTGTATTCAATTCCGACTGTCCGCCGAGCAATCCACCATCCTTCAGTGATTTGTTCGTCCTTTGTAAACGTTATTGTCTGAGTATAAAATTGTGTTTCTACTCCGTCAAGGTCGTGACAAAAAGACATTGTATGCAACGATGTAAATGACCACATAACATTTCACTGCTAATCAGAATACATTAGTTGAGTTAATGTCTGACAAGGGATTGCTGTTTGACAACAATGTTTAATACCATACATCAAATTCTTGCTATCAGACAAACGTGATGTTCAGATAATGTTTTTGATGTTTAAACGTGTGTTCTTAATTGTCGCAATGGATGAACAAGTCTGCAAAATGGTACATCGCCCTGAGGGTCAGAAGTATGTAGGTAACATTTAAAATTACAGAAAAAATCTGGTTCTACACGTTGCATTTTATAAATCAAACAATCTACAATTCTAACTACAGCATAAATGAATCTTGCCCGGATCATCATGAAATTTACGCGACATTTTACAGCATTTGCTGTCTCCTGACCGTACTTAGTGACTATCGGTAGGTAGGTCGACGTTTGTAAGTAAATTGTTTAGCAATACATGTATTTCCAATGGTCAAGACCAAAACAAATCTCCTGCCGGGGCCAACACAGAGTAGGAACGCAACACTTTTGACGTGTAGGTGGGGAGGTAGCGAACAAACTTGCAATATTGAAAAATATATATGTAGCAATACAATACGATATGTTATTAAAGTACTCCATTTATGACGCGACAGTGAATGGAGACAGACACACAAATGATTGTTGTCTGTGACTGAAATGTTCTGTTCTGTTCTGATGTTAACACTAGACTCACGTTTGGAGAACAGTCTCAGAATACAGCCTTCACATTGGTTAATAGTCAGACTGAGCTAGCAGATGTTTGAGTTTTTAGGTCGGTATTTTCACTGAGATTTATAGCATCAGACCCTGTTATATGTTCTACACCTAAACCACCATTATCTGCATGTTCTGTCTGTTCAGGTTCCATAAAGTGAGAAATAAAATCGTCTGGGGTTATTATCAATTGCATGAATTATTATATAAATCAAATTTATCCATCACATAAATCATTTGTGTCATTACATAGATTATCTGTATATTCGATTTATTGTCTGTTATGCAGACGAATATCTCTGTAATTATTTTATTATTTCTCTTATTTAGGTAAATATTGATACCGATTAAGTTAAACCACTGTATCGTGGCAATGTTTCTCTCTCTGACAATTCGTGTCATGGCATTGCTGTAGATGAATAAATACACCATTCATCATCGTTAACACTGTGACGTATCTTAGTTCAGAATAACTGATTATATAGAAAATATCAAGCATAGGTAAGTATTTCACCTACCTAGCATCCGAAACACAGATTTTCCCGATTGTGAGACAGGCGTCCCTACATGACACTTCACTTCCTGGGAGGATGCACGCTGCAGGGCGGCTTTGCGTAACGCTATTGCTATCAGGAGATATAGAACCGCTATTATCGTCATTGGAAACACGAAGAAAGCAAACGTTGAAAACTGGAACACATACACCATAGTGGAGCGATATTTTAGAGGCATATTGCATATCAAAGACTCTGGTATCATGGTGCCGTTATTAAAATCTACGTAATAAAACACATCAGTGTGTAGTGGATATGGTAAAGCACACAGTAAAGATACAATCCATATAGCAATGATAATAGCGATAGAACGAGATAGGTTTGCGAATTTATGCGCCATCAGAGGATGGCAGATGGCGGCATAGCGCTCCACAGTGAAAGCAGTTATTGTCAACACTGATGCATAGGATGTCATTTCTTGCAACAATGCTTTTATATAACAGAAGACCTCTCCAAAACGCCATGGATACGCCTCCCATATCGAATACGCCTCCGGTGGTAGCGCTGAAAATACAAAAAAAGTATATTAGAACTAGACTTAACAACGATGGGTAACAAAGACGATGCATGTGGTACATGCATATAAATATAATACGTTTATTTGTATGGGTTTATTGCAAATACCTCAGAATAAACTTTGGTGTATTTCGAGATAGCTGCAATAAGTGGCACTGAGGTTAGATCCACGCCTATGATGAACTAATGTCATACGCTTTTGTAATATTTTGTCAAATGTCAAATGTTTTGTTTTTCAAATTATTGTGTTTTTTGCATATATGTTAGTTAGATTTAAATTGATATCATTCTGTCAAATTTTGTTGTTTATTGTCATCAAACAGAGCCAATATAGTAAGCTACATCGGCGCTTTCTCAAATAGTAACTTTTACGCCCATATTTTCGTAAGGTTACATATTTAAAAGCATATAAATACGTGACAGTTTGGGAATTATCGTATAATAGCAATAATATAGCACTACGTTTCTGATTGTGCTTTGGTCCTAAATATAAAATATTCCTCAATAACAATTCTATTAATGGTGGATGCATCAGTTAATTTACACACTATGACAATACATTTTGCAGGTGTTTTTTCTGACCATTTACGTCATTGGAAAACATGCAAATATCATTCTTTGTAGATGACTACAGTGCAGTCGCAAATTATCAATTATGTTCCTTGTCCGTTGACATCATGTCTTGTTATGTCATGTTGTTCGCTGCTAAAAGCTGGCTATCCTATTTTGTTGTGTTTATTTGAATCCCATGTTGTTGCACTCTTCATACGTGGAGGTGAAATAAGCATATCCCTATGATTATTAATTATTTTTAAACCGAGAAATGTGAAACGTTTGTAGTGGTCATTGGCATAAAACCGCCCATAAAACAATAATCACACATCAAGCAGAGTATATAATAAAATCCTTGCTAATACACAGGGAAAGTAATTATTGGCAATCCCTTAGGATAAAATTATTCTTACAGTCCAGGTCGATGAGTGTAAGGATCAGCTTCAAGAACACCTGTACCTAAGACAGAATGTTATTGAGGGGGCACACGTCTAACCGAAATACCGCAATACCCGTAAAATTTACTTAGCAAAATCAATACTAACCCTGTAATTAAACCATTAATCCATTGTTGAAGTGTTGCATCTTATGATATTGTCAAAATTACGGATATTAAAGAAGCTAAATAATATTGTGTGAGTGTATTAGTCGTAGTTGATTTTATAGAATTTAATAGTACCTCTAGTGCGTTATCTCGTAATGAAAATTGCCCGTACTTTATACAATGTGACAAGGATCATGTCTTCTTTGAATAGGTGTAGTTGCCTCTTGCATAAAATTCAAGAATTTTCTTATCAAACGCGAGAAAATAAGAGAATTTTAGAGAAAAATTTAATCAGAAATTATGAAACTAAGCTTGGAGACCAGTCTCAAAACGCTAGCCTCTGATTGGTGGTTTCCGAGCTCACAGTTAAGATTGACGAATGATAATGCTGCATTCTGAGACTTGTCTCCATATTCAGTTTTATAACTTCAAGTACAGATTGATGTGTTTGATAAAATTGATCAAGGACAAACAGAAATCTTTCTGTTTGTTTTTCCGATTAATGATTTACTTATATTGAACGATTAATTAGAATTTTAAAAGCAATTGTCTGGTTTTGAAGCGTTTATATACTAGGCCAAGTGTTTAAATACATCATTACATCACATTTAATGGTTCAGTTGTTTCACAAAGATCTATTTACTTTTTCCATGTCATCAAGCGATTCTCTATTACACCATGGTTTCTGCTTCACTTGTGTCAAAATGTTATTAAACGGTGTATTGATGGATTGGAATCTTCCCTTCTCAGTGCCAAAACAATCGGTTATATATCTCCAAAACAATACTCAACGGCTGACAGAAACCATTTACTCGCGGTTTTATTATTGGGCAAGCTATTTATTACATCTAACGGCGACTACATATTATCTGCACCAATTTATTTCACCCTTTTATTACTATTAGACTCCGTCAGATGGAAACCAGACAGCGAGCTTACAGACCGGTCACTGATTGTTTGTTGATCTGGGATGAACATTCCCTCAGAGGAATGCCAAATACGCTGGATTGGATATAAAACAAATTAGATTAAATACAATCTGCCGTAAGTCTCGCATGTTTTTATAACAATTTGCATGAATATCAAGTTTGGAGAAATTTGCTTCTTTTAGTTTTGGTATGGCGACAGAATATGGATTGCTTCACTGTCACGATCCACTCGTTCAATGGTATTAGCTGGTCCATTAATGTCAGTAAACACGACAAAAGTTGGGCGCTCTTGAACCTGACGAGCTTCTGGAAAAACCTGAAATGCATATCGTCGCCTTAATTCTACACTGACGTAAGTAGGAGTTTATTAGTTTTGAGAAATAAACGTTTAAAGACTGAAGAGTCAATAAAATGTTCGTCTTATGTCTTTGTGGAAGTGGAGTTCAGTCTATTTAGAACAGTTCTACAGGGTAACACAGAAAAGAACAAAACGATACCGAACACTCAATATTGCCAAAAAATGACTTACGTCCCTCTAGGATTAAGCCGACGATATGTATAGTGCGGTTAGATTGACCACGAATAGGTGCATGCACTTTCAGACCGATCCGTGCCAATTTAGGTAAGGAAATGCACTCGTGCATGAAGCTATAGCTGCTGTTTGGATTACTTTTCTATCAAAACACAACCACAGCTTTTTCTCTGTCAAGCTTACGGTCAAACACAAACATTTCAATAAACCTTTTTGGAAATGTAGTGGTCTAGGTTATATATTCATACTTTCGTGGTTAATAAAACCGAATATACCATGATATCATTGCACACTACTGCAGCGTATTTTCTGTAAAACATATTATCATATTGTTATCTAATGACAAATAATGGATGTTCGACAGCTTTTTTTCCTGTTCATGTTGCAATTAGTTACTTTTGAAAAGACTAATGAATGAAAACAAAAGAAACGGATATTATATGGGAGTGTCTGACATTTATGTAAGATACGTTTACTATGAAAGCTGCACACACAATCTGCGTATTACGTTCATCCAGTTGCATCGGGTTTAACGCCGTTTCTCAACGATATTTCAGTTATATACGGCGGCCGGTTCACCTAACCAGTTTTTCCTGGACTGAATTCTTACCAGTACTAACTTACCCTTCCACAAGGAGCCGGCAACTTCTCCACATGTGGAGGAAAATCGACATTTTTGTCAAATTTTCATGGAAGGCGTATGACCTGCCGCGACCGGGAATCGAACCCAGATCGCCGGGTTACAAGTCCAGTGCACTAACCACTGTACCAGGGCCGCGGCTACGTTCATCCAGTGCCGTCACAGTTCAGTTAGTCTCTTGCCCATCATTTTCATACAACTAATACTCAAATTTAATCCCAGTCGCCTTTCAAATTACGAAACAAGACGGATGGTCTTCAGAGTGCTTGGGAAAGGTATGAAGTCACCATTAAAAAAACTCATTTCCAGAAACTAATCCTACCATGTAAGAAAAATGTATTTGAAATTGATCTGTCATTATAAAATCTAGTTGGGCGATATAGGATTGAGAATAAATATATTCTATGAATTATTTGTTTTTTTAGTGGAAAATAGAGTTTTCGACGTGTAGACATTTTATATGACAGTGATGTATTTTTTAGATTATCTATTACACAATTTGATAATTCTTAACACTTATCTGTATCTTCAAGTTAGATATAGAAATAAAAAACATAACTGGGAAGTAAATAAAACATTATTTATATGGAAAATACGAAAAATTTCTAAAAAATGTAATTTGGAATATTTCTTTGGAAAAAGGAAAATGATACGTCAAGCATTTATGTGATAAAAATAAATAAAAACAAACAAAACATTCTTTATATGAAAAATACGAAAAATTTCAAAAAAATGTAATTTGGAATATTTCTTTGGAAAAAGGAAAATGATCCATCAAGCATTTATGTGATGTGATAGAAATATCTGCGATACACTTTGATTTGTCAACAAATCTCTCCAACAATACCAAAAAAATAACAATGAGAAATGTATCAAAGCCACCACTTATTCATCGAAAATCATGCTATCTCCCAGAACTTAATGAAAATATTTGCGCAATGCATCAACAGCCTCTCCTTCCATTATTTCCACCTCATAAATTAAACAAGCATTTGCTAATGGGATTTTTTAAAGAGCTTCTCACGGATGAAATAAAGCCAAAACATAATCTTAACAAAGCCCATTTATGAAAAGATATAATGAAAGGGAAAACGGCTAACGCCACATTGAAACAAATTCCTGATAATTTAACATCTTGCTGCACCTTTAAGAGGAATATCCACAGTTCATAGAAAAAAAACTGATCAATTCAAAATGCAATTTTAGCAGTTCATTCGGGAAAAACACATCAAATCAAATTCAGCGGCGGTAATACAGCACCCCATAATAGGCTAACAAGTTATCAGAGAAAACTAAGCGTGTGTATTTCTCTCCAATCCTCGTCTGACGCCTCAACTGATAGCACATACTCGATTTATAATTGTTTCAACGTCTAGATAAGATTGAATCGAGATTCTCCAATAAATAAGTCGAGTTAGGGCAACAAAACCTGTTCCATTTTTAAAAGATACAAACACTGCTTAATCAGATAAAATAATTTGATATTTATTCTTTTGTTTCCTTTCTTTTATTTATAAGATAAAAATAACGAAGACAATACAAAAACTAGATGCACTTACAAGGGGAATATAATTGTTTTTTTATTTACATGATATATGATAACGTACAAACTGTACTCAAGTCTAAAGTGGCTTCAGACACTACTTCGGGCATTGTTTGCAAATCATTGCTGCTTTGTTCTGTGCCAAAACATTCACACATTGTAGCAACATGTTTACAAAAAAATGATTGATTAGGCATTGTGTAAGTACATTGCACCAAACAGGCAATATGCATTATCCGCTGCAGAGATAAGTCACATTCTATCGAATTGTTTGTCAATTAATGCATCTTTGTTATCAAAGTGTCTTCGAGTAATACTGACATGGCATTGATGAATTGCTGGCAAATAAGTGTATACCAGACAAACTCATGAAGAACAGTACTAAAAATCCTATAACAAGTGTATGGCATTTGCCCGATTTATGTATGCCTTTAAAATATCCTATTTCACTATCAATAATAATTATGGCAGATCCGGAACACATAATTACCTTAAAGTAACGGCGACAATTACCCGGCTATCTAATGGAACACGAAGGCTACTTGACGACGAAATTCTCCTTGGTAGACATAGGCCAATATGTTCCTGTAAACGGATTCCACTTATAGTTATATTGTTGTGAGATAAATATCTCCTAGCAAATATGTTTCTGATTGACTATGAGAATGGGCTATGAGACGGCAGCTACAGCGAGACAAGCATCATATTTATATTATATATACGCCGTGGTCAATAATTCACAACAAGTGAAGCGTAATACCGAAGACGCGTTGGCAAACGTATCATTTTATGCAGTTTGGAAGCGGTCCTAGACTACTATATTGCCAACAGTTCCTTTTCTCTTTGATCTGAAGGACGAACACTGTTATTTTCATTCAATTGCCAGCATTTTGCATGTTTAGTGTATTTGAAAACAAGAAATATCTTGAAAACAGATGGTCGGCGCAATTTGAAGGTTTTGATTTTTAATGTGCAAAATAAACAAATGCCGAGATAATACGATTGCCGTTCAGTCCAGATCCAAAATAGATTTTGGAAAATTCACCGAAATTCAGTGGATTGCCTTGGTGGTAAACGTAAGATTTGATTGGTTTACACGACACTGGTATGCAAGTAGCAAAAACATGTTAGTACGGCTGGGCCTAAAAAAGATTGTTTCGGATCTTGTTATACCGAATATAATAAAGAATGAATACTCCCTAATGACAGTAAACAGAACAGCAGCCTATGAGATAGACGTTTATTTGCGTGCTACACTACATAACTGGAAATTATATTGCTATGATACGTAGATTGTTGAAGGATGTATACAAGTCTACAGACATGCGTCACTAATGACTGTGGATATTATACAAAATTTATTTTATATTAGACCTAAAGTCTCACCATTACGCCGGTATTTTTGAACATTAGTCTTTATCGATTGATATTTGGCCAAGAACGTGAGCTTGTAAATCATGAAGCAAATGATACCATGAATTATGTTTTTGCGAGACATTTGCTAATGACTTTTGCACGTTTATTCTTGTTTTCTGTATACAAACGACTGTATGTTCAATTTGTTGTTTTCAGTCTGGGTATACGTTCAGACTTAAGAATATATCGAATGTGATCGAAATTGAGCTGTACGGGACTAATTTAAAAGGTGTACAGGATATAAAAATCTGCACCTCCCTTCTTTCCGTTAATAGGCGTACGTTCAACTCCCGTGACAAGGCGTATGTTCGCCTTCCGTGACACGGCGTATGTTCTCCTCCCGTAACAAGGTGTATGTTCTCTTTCCCTATCAAGGCGTACGTTATCTATCTCCTCCCGCTACAAGGCGTATGTTCTCTTACCATAACAAGCCTTAAGTTATATGTCACCCGTTGAGAAGTCGTATGTTCTCTATCTCCTTCCGTGACATGGAGCATGTTCTCTACCTCCTTCCGTGACATGACGCATGTTCTCTACCTACTTCCGTGACATGACGCATGTTCTTTATCTCCTTCAGTGACTTGGCGTATGTTCTCTATCCCCTTCACACATATAAACACTGTCAAACGGATTTTCTAGAGTATGGCAAGATGTAACAACATGCAATATTATTTTTGTTTACATATTTAAACAGATTTAGATACAACATATTTAAACAAAATAAATCAAAGACTTGAAATTATGAATCACTGTAGGAGCAAGACACTCCTGTCTTTTATGACAATCTCATTTTGCTCCTATGGTATAATAATGCCATTTAAGATATAATGGCACCGTGATAGTGCGCATTAAGTTTTACAGATAAAACGTTTTTTGGCACTTAAATGATCTTTTCTATGAGAAATTTCAAGTTCCGTTGTTTTGCAGAATTGTCACTTCATAATATGCGTTTAATTGAAATACAAAGATAGCTATAACGTGCTATTTGCCACATTTCATTTCTACATCAATTGGAAACACTGACGAGAACAAACTGGATATGAAGTGAGCAGAGAAAAAGAAGAACGAAACACAGGTATTGAGCGAAACTTTAAGGTGCCCAGGAAATGATGGAATCTCATTAAGAGGAAGACAACACACGCATTGGTGAGTTTTCAGAAAGATAGAGAGCGGAACCAGCGGGAGACATAGACAAACACTTTATAACTACCCATTATCAAAAACACAACAAAAGTATCCACATGACAATACCATGACACCCTAGCGGATTCTGTCAAATATTCAAAACTTTCTCGGAACCAACAACAACAATAACTACAACTTTTATTTTCACGTATACATGTAAACAGTAAGGGAATATGTACAAGTACAACAATACAAATGTCCAAATGAACCAGAGGGTTAGTACAAATTCACAATTCAATTTTACATTTCCCAACAGTTTCATTTGCCATTTGTTGTAATCTATTATATATGTCTATATGCTGTCCAATTGTTTATAGAGCAACTGACCCGAACAATTTGTACCGACAGACTATCGCTAATATGTGCAATTTGCTTTTTTTCCCTTCGCCACCAGTTTCCCATATAGGCGACGCCTCCGAAAGGATGTTAGTGATTTAGTTAGTTTTTTAGAATTTTTGAGGGAAATGCATAATACAGAAAATGCCCCAGTTCAAGAAGCAATGCCGGTTCTTTTACGTGCCCGATATAAAGCATCGTACACGAAAACTCGGTATTTCACAGTCTAATCACGAAAGACTGTTAGTACTATAAGTGGTGGTGCGGGGAGCGAAACCAACGGGTGATAGAGACAAAACACTTCAAAACTACAAGGGAGTCAATACATAAAATAATGCAGAGCTTAAATATCATTATGTAGAAGACAGTTATGAAAATAATTATGTGACAAGCTAAAACACCTGCGCGGCTAATTTCAACCTATATAGATATACTATAGTTACTTGTGTACTGTTTATAAAAGAGAAGGAATCAATGTATCTCTATCAAAGCGTACAAACTTAATCATTTCAAAATAGTTGTATAGAGAAGATCCAATTCTATTAAGACCTGTGTATTTGAAAATCACTCGAAGACAGAAGACATTCCGGGCTATATATTTTACGTCGCAGTGAATGATTGAATACAATAATAAGACAATTTAATCAGTGTTTACGAGATTACTGAAATCTTCATTTCACTGTAGAAATTTAATTGAAGTGTTGTGTCGTGTTTTACTTTAGGAAGCAACGTTCTGATGAGAATCTGACAACTGATTGGACCATACATACATGTTCTGTTCACAGCTTCTTTTCTTTCATGTTGATTCTGTTCTCTCTGTTACTCCAGCTAGTGGAGGTTTTAAAATTGATTCTTTAAATTGTCTATAATTTCATGGTTAGGAATATTCCCATTTTCATTGTCACGAGGAAGGAAATTATTATAAGGATGGTTTATAACGATAATAAACAGTTAAAACCGAAAACAGCTTTCGGTATTTGCATAAATATACAAGTAGTATGTACCGTCGTTTTTATGATAATGTAAGTTTGGACTCTTACAAGGCTATTACTCGCTATGTGGTTGTTATTTCTACATGCATGTATGTTTTTAGATGTATGTTTACTTCCCATTCCCCATGGGCAGTTATTGTTTTGATACAATATTCATGTTCTTTTCTTCCCCTGTCGGCCTATTATTACTGACTTTCTTGACCTGTTCCGTAATGTATTCCATTCATTAAATCGCCCCACTTGTTGTCCCCCTAAATTCACCTTAGTTGTTTTTGATGGTCGCCGAGACCATTCCTAGCACCTCTATTACAATACATGTTTACCCTTGCACCTCCTGAATCCCTAATGTCTTATAGAATGTTGTTTTTCCCTGGGGACTGTGTAGGAAGGCATTGTCCAATGTATATAGTCTCTCTTTCCTTGTACTTGTGTGTTGTGGCCGTGCACTTTGTATGTGGCATTTCTTTCTCGACTTCTCCATACAGTTTAAGTGTGAGTAAGGCCATATTAAGGCCTTCCACGGACATGTTTGCCGCAAAGCAAAACACTGCAACAGTGCGTGATTGTTAAACAATAGAAGCATGACGATAAACATCATTGCAAAATACCAATAAACAAACCTTGAATATCAGACAGAACAGATTTGTCCTAATAGAGTGCGTAAATGAGGCTATGCAGAAAATGCAAATTACAAAAAAACTGTAATAGTTCACTAACCTCTCTTTCATCCTCTTAAGCAGAACTCCATAAAATGAGAATTACAAACCTTAAATGTTACACCTTATAACTACCCCTTATCAGAAACACATAGCAAGTGTCCACAGGACAATTCCACGAAGCCCTTGTGGATTCTGTAAAAGATTCAAAACTTTCTGGGCACCAGTGGACCGGTATAAATTCACAATTAAATTTTACATCTCCCAGTTGTTGTATTTGCCATTTGTTGTGTTCTGTTCTAAATATCTAAACGCTGACAACTGTTTTTTAGACCAATTGACCCGAACAATTAGTATGGACAGACTATCGCTAAATTGTGTAATATAACGTTTATTTATCGTCGCCACCGGTTTCCCATATTGGCGACGTCTCCGTAAGAATGTTAATCATTTTTCTTCAGATTTTTGAAGGATAGTACATGTACATGATACAGAAGATGCCCCAGTTCCAGACTCACCTCTGCGTATTTTACGTGGCCGATGTGATGCATCGTACACGGGACCTCTGTTATTCTTCCAAGTCTCATTCAAAAGTCCGTAAGTACAATAAATGGTGGAGCTTGAGTTCGAACCTGCGACAACTGGATAACTAATGCAGCATGTTACCATTAGACCACGGATCCAATACTATCGCTAAATATTTGCAAGATGTACTTAAATACTTTTGACGCATTCTTTGAGTACGAATCTTTTCAAGATGCCCTTGAACAACGTTTTTTCCAAATTCCTCGAAACTACACATTATCGAAGTTTCAAGTAATACGAGATATTTATCAATAGAATAAACTGTTTTATCATTAGGTAATCTTTCAAGCAATAAATTGTTCGAGCGTTTTACCACGTGGGGTTGATAATAATTTCGAGAGAATTAATTTTGAGATATGTATATTCCTGACATGAATTATGGTTAACTGAAGATGCTCATATGTTTATATGTTCTACTAAATTATACGTCTGTCTTTATAATTCTGACGTCACCTTATCTTTCAACAGCATTAGGTTGTAGCACAAGTTGAATATTGTAATCTAGTCAGGAAAAACACACAGAAAACTGATTCAGTTCACTTCAAGTGTAGTAATATGGTATGCAACAAGTTTGATTGCGCTAAATATGTGATGATACAGTATACCCTGCCGTGCGTTCGGTTAAGGCTAACACTCGCACGAGTGAAGATACTGTGCACGCATTTTGCAACCGAACGCTCAGTTTGCCAAAAAGTATGCGCCCACTGTGCAACTACTCGCTCAAGCATCTCCGAGGTAGCTAGCGAAGGGCGCGTACTTTTTGGCAATGCGTGCACAGTTTCTTAACTCGTGCGAGTGTTAGCCTTAACCGAACGCACGGCTGATTTAAGCCAAAACAAATACGAACACACACAATACTTATAGTTACTATGGTGCTGTTAGATTGACCGCGAACAGGTGCAGGGACTTTCTGGACCAATCCATGCCATTTTAACTAAGTAACTGCTGTTTGGATTACTTTGCTATCAAAACAGAACCGCGGCTTTTTCTCTGTTAAGCTCTCGCACAAACACGAACCTTTCCATACACCTTTTTTGAAATGTACTGGTCCAGGTAATATATTCATGCGTTCGCGGTTAATAAAACCGCACTATACCGGAGTTGTTGTATATTTCGGATATACAACGAAACCTCTCTAATCCTAACTTGACCGGACTAAAGTTCGGATGTGATTTCTCTGATATTGTATTGGATTTATAGCTCGCTATTGCAGAGCAAGCGACAGCGCCATTGTTCTTAACAACGCCGTCGCATTATTTCCAGAAATCCATAACTTTTTCTCAAAAATACGAAAAACAACTTTAAAGTTTTACCCTTTTGAGATAATTTTAATTTTAAGACGATTTCAAAGATACCAAATACTCAAAACCGTCTAAAAAGTGAGTTACGGGGTACTGGAAATAAGGCGACGCATTATAGGTTCTTATGCGCAAGCAAAGATATTTTCATGAATATTTAGTTTCCGGCATTTCGGTTTTCACTTACTAAAATTGAATATTTATATTTCCTTCACCAAGCACTATACACACTTCTTACCCTCCATTGCATGATTTGATTATAGAACATTTCTATTTCTGAATATTCAGCATACCGTGATAAAATTGTTTTGTTGATTTTTTTATTTTGCCAATGTATCTCTGTTTATCGTCGAATAATCCATGTGGGGTCTCAAATTTGATTGCAGTTTCCACCGTCCGATTTCTTTCTCGTTAAAACATCAGAAAACTTCGTAAACACATTCAGACAATCTCAACAGTTATGCGTATTTGAGAGAACGCCGAGATGTTTTAACAAATATTTTACATTTTGTTAAGATTGTTTAAAGTTACATTATGCTCATGTTTTAATCATTTGTTTACCTAAACAAACATGAACAATATATTTCCTACAGTTCAAACATCAATAAACATGCATTAAGAAGAATAAAATCATAATGTATTAATCCGTATTTGTTGAAGAAAGATGTTTGTACATCATACATTTAAAAGAACTTTTGCAATTTTTGTCTGTTAGTAATATGGTAAAAAAAGATATTTTCAATCGGTCTTACATTACAATAGTTCTTATTAGATATGTTTAAGCCAATGTAAAAACAATACTGGATAAAATTCAAACATGTTATGTTCAGATGAGCCAGATACATCTATGGCATTAGCTAGTAAGAGAACTGTCGTATGTAGAGTACCAGTAGACTTCTAGTCAATGGAACTGGTGAAGTTCACAATAACCTGTGCCAAAATGATGCATTGGTGACGTCATAACGCTTGATCGTTTTCAGCCTCTGATCAAAGAAACAGAGTTGTCTCGAGTAATTTGAACTAAGTTCGTAACCATTCTACTTTACAGTGCAAGTGAACGTGAAACACATCAAGACATTGCTACTGCGTACCGAGAACCTCATTACAATAATCAAGAAATAACTGCTTCATTTCATGACGCCGCCAGTCAGCTTCGAAACTAAAGAGAAATCGAGAGTGTTTTATCAGTGTTTTATCAGTCTATGCATTTCTGTAATCAATTTATATTTGTATTTTACATTAATATTAATAAAATAATTTTAACGCCAAAACGAAGACACGAAATTCGTAATAGGTATTAAGATAAATACCAAATAGAAAAACAATGGAATGCATGCGCCACAGGAGGTTGTCACGAGTTCTCTGTCTTTATCCCTTCTAGAGTTCTCTCCCTTTATCCCCTATAGTATATGTTTATATAGTACTATACTATAGAAGGGATAAAGGTAGATAATTCTAGAATGGATAAAGGGAGAGGACGCTAGAAGGGATAAAGGGAGAGAACTCGTGACATTCTCCAGTGGTAGGTACATGCATCTCATTAAGAACCTATATATGAATTATGTTGTTAGACAAATTGTGTATGAACTTTATATTTAATTTCCTCTAATCATTATAACTCGCATGCTTATAAAAAACGAAAAAGTCTTAGCTTGATCATTGCCGTTGTCTGCGTCTTGAACAATGTTAAATATAGCGCTTAGCTCAGTTTCTAAGAAAGAGTAAGTCCCATTGAGTATTTGACCCGCAGACCAGCGCTTGCATCCGCGTGGGTGCACTTGTTTAACTAAACTCGGGAACTGTGTGGGAAGGCTCTGTTTTCAGAATTTAGTCTACCCGGTGTTACATTTCTCACTTTGCAATGCCATTACAAAGAATTTCAGCAATTTAATTAGCTAGCCAGCATTTGGAAAGGAGCTTAGTAAACATGAAATACAGCTATACAGCGAATCATGAGACGCAATATGTTACCATTTTGAAAGCTGCATCGTGATTGATTAAGCCAATTCCAAAACGCGTGCAATGCTAAAACAGACACTAGTTTCGATTATCTTCACTCATCATTCATCACTTTGATGATGGTTTAGACGGTGTAAACTGTCTGAATGTAAGATGCATACAGACAATGCGCTGGCAGTCATTGACATCTTGCACGTCAGTTAATCTTCATCAGTGTAACACAAAACAAACACGTTTAGCAATTATCACAGTTTGATAACATCTGTATCAGGATCCTAATTTTCTCCTGTCATTTTATCTAACATCACAGAGTGTCACTTAATAACATGCTGTTGATTGCGGTTCAAAATTTGGCGTAAACAATTATTTGTCAATAAAATGAGACGGTTTTAACAAATTTGTCACGTTTCCCTAAAATGTTTATTAAAAACAGTATTTTATAATTGGTTCAATTCTTATTTCTACAAAATGCTCTCGGTATGTTAATTTTGTTGTCTTCGAAGTATTTATTGTTTCTAGTAGTTGAACTATCTTAGATAGGGGATCACTGTAACGTCTTGCGTAAAATTTCACTCTATCTCAATACTTCCGCCAACGTTGAAGATCACTGAACTCTTATAACACAATGTCTTTACAAGAAATGCATTGATGCAAAGCATCCAAGGGCGCCGCAAAACTGGTGCACACTGTTTTGGAATAGCGTAATGGCGGGAAAATGTTTTGGAATAGTCCATTTTCATACTATCATTGGCGTGTATTTCCTTTTAAACACCGTAACTTGCATAAATATCCACGTTACAAGTACCAATGTGTTAATATTGATTTAAGTAAAGTGAAAATGAAGATTTTTATAATTAATTGTTTATTATTTTATCTTCGACACCTAACACACATGCTGTTTATGTAGAATCGTCCTATTTTTCGGGGATCAGCAAGTATTTATCATAAACATATCGTTTTAACTTTGTAAAAGACATATATTCGACAATACACATGCATTAAAAATATGTTATTTCTAAATCATAAAAATACAAAAAGTAACGTGTAATATTTACTGTAGTTTAACCCTTAATAAAAAAATAGATTCAGTTATAAATAGATGCTCCTACCATAGTCTCAAAAAATTCGTGATTCCATTAAAGGCCCCGCCCTCATGGGCGGCGCCAAAACGCAGGCTAGTAAGAGTCTACATCAAATTCAAAACATGTTATATGTTGAGGATAAATAAGAATATAACATGTTTAGCATTTGGTGTTATTTTAAAGATGCTTATGTTATATTATCCATACGTAAGTATAAATACGTACATATGTTACCCAATTACGCGGCATTGAAAACACTATATATAAATGTTCCAATACGTGGATATTAATGAAATAATTCTGAAGAATTTTCAGAAACAACTCGATATGGTGTTTTAATTTTTGGCACACTTGATTAAAGTTTGGTCTGTGTGGTGTTGTGTGCGAATAATACGATCATGTCATACGGGTACACGAGTTTGTTACGAGTTCTCTCCCATTTATCACTTCAAGAGTTCTCTCCCTTTATTTCTTCTGTACTATATATGCATACATGTACTATATAAGGGATAAAGGGAGAGAACTCTAGAAAGGAGAAAGGGAAATAACTCTAGAATTGATAAATGGAGATGACGCTTGAAGGAATAAAGGGAGAGAACTCTAGAAGGGATAAAGGGAGATAATTCAATAAATGATGAAGGGAGATAACTCTAGAAATGATAGAAGAGAGAACTAGTCGTGACAATATCCTGTGTAATAGATTTTATAAACTGCGTTATATTTATAGCTTGCTGATTTTTTTTTTTTATTAATCTGATACAATCTGATACAATCTGATACAATCTGATACAATCTGATACAATCTGATACACTCTGATACACTCTGATACACTCTGATACACTCTGATACACTCTGATACACTCTGATACACTCTGATACACTCTGATACACTCTGATACAATCTGATACAATCTGATAAATCTGATACAATCTGATACAATCTGATACAATCTGATACAATCTGATACAATCTGATACAATCTGATACAATCTGATACAATCTGATACAATCTGATACAATCTGATACAATCTGATACAATCTGATGAACCACCGAAACATTTTATTTCTCCAATTTGTTACATTTGAAGAGTAGGGAAAGATTAATCAATTCACGTATCAAACATTTAATCAGACTATGAGATTGCTTCGTGAAACGAAACAGGTGATAAAAGCCTTTGATTAAATCATGTAAATAGAGAATGCATAGATACGCAGATTATGTGTTTTATTCACATGAAAAAAATAATCGTTTTTTTTTTGGATAAAATCAAATTGCTTCAAATCTGCTTTGACAGAAATGTTAATTAAACGCCATAATATCTATGGGTATTATTGATTGTAAAATAGTTCATACCACCACTGATGTGCAGTTGTAGTAAGTTTTGTCATGAACAGAACAGAACATAAGTTTATTTGAAAGACGTGTACATTGTACATAGTCATGTTCATCACAAAATATACAATACAATAAATCACGTGACTTAGTATTAACAATTTGAGTTGGAGAAGGAAGAAAAATAAAAATAAAATATATATTAAAAAAAAAATGTAATAGTTGTTACTCATGTATATTCACATAGATTGTGGAAAGCTAGTTCACTATTTATACAGATAGTGTAAGGTGTTTCACTTTGAAATCGAATATTTGGTGTATTTAGTCTAGTTTAATAAATTGGTCGGCTGAGTTCATCAATTTTTAAAGAACAAGACAGACATGAAAACGACGAGAACTGGGACCTATTTTACAAACATTTTAAGACTGAAATTCGGACTTATACCTTATACAATGTTGAATGTACTCTCCACCCCTGTCTAGTTATTCCTAAATAGATGTTGATACAAATTAGCAAAGGTGTAGAGTGAGTAACAACACTTATTCTGACACATATTTATTCGTTTATATTCAACGATAACGAGAGGTTGGTAAAATATAACATTTGCACATTTAAAGGTACTTAGTCCTATTTTTTCTGACAAAATATCCTTGGTGATAAATATGAGAGAATTGGTGGTAATTAGCTTCATCCAGATGTACTCTACAAACACTGCATTGTCAATTTTCTGACATGTTTGCCAAAACCACATATTCAAGCGGCCGACACCAGTATTTTCTACCCTGACCTACGCGCCGAGTGAGCGCCAGCAGAGGAAATACCTGTATCGGACTAGTGCTTTGTAGTTCCAAGGAAGCTTTAAAAAAGTTATGATGCAGTGTTTTAGAGTATGTCTGTGTGAAGGCATTAACATGCCATTTTCTCAAAATTATTACGTAGCATATTTTGATAGAAAATTAACTAACTACCTTTAAAGTCTAAGCCTGTGTTTCAGTCTTAAAGTGCTTTTATACAACGCTAAACAATCTCTGATTAAGTCTCATATTGTATTTAAAGGGGAAATTTGTCAATATTTCAGATATCCAGACAAGATTTACAAAAAGCGAACTCCGTGAGGTCAAAGGCTAGCGAGCTTTTAGATATAGAGTTTAAATGTTCAGAGATAATTACATGTTCACGATTAGAACTTTTTCCATAACGTTTGCCAGACACCTAGCAATTACTTACTGGATATCTATTGTATTTCAGGTTGAAATATTTATTATGTCAGCTCTAGATAAAATAAATTATGAAACGGTGAACACGATCTATTAGCGATGTTGCCTAAACACATACATTTCAATTAATGAACGTACGGCGGTCGAGTTTAATGGAAATTGAAATCCTAGTGCGGCGCGTTTTATAAAATTACACCATGGAGTACAAGGGATCACGTTTACAACAAATTTCTAGGGACCTGGACATTTACTTCGTTATACCCAAACTTTGTTATATCCATACAACGATATTTCGTTATAATTATATAGATATAACAAACGGCTACGATTCAACTATAACAAAATGCCTGACTAACATAAATCTGTATTTTCCAGTTGTCTCACATAGAAGTGAGAAGGACTAGCTCAGGAAAGGCCGCTTTTACAAATCAGGGTCTTCTACAAACATCCCTAGAGTGCAGAATTGATTAAAGAATGGAACGATGCTGTAAAGTAAAAGTAAAGGGGGAGGGGGAGGTGAAGCAGAACAATATGGACAGTGGCTCGATCTTGTCGTTTTCAGTAAACATGTTTAATAAATTCTGTAATTAATCATGCCCGCTCTAGTAATATCATATATATATGAGCGCCGCTGTACGATTTCCAACCTTTTCTGTTAGTGACGTCATTTCCAGAAAAAAAGTGTGACGTCACCATGTACTGACAGTAAGCAATATTTGCCCATATGGAAATAAAAAAATGAAGTGACCATATGGAGTAAATATTGCTTGCAAACAGTGACATCACATGTTGCGTTTTCTTGAGATGACGTCACTTATAGAATAGGTTGGACATTATACATTGGCGCTCATATATACACATGTCTAGGCGGAAAATACGGCTTACAGCACAATAGCAAAATACATTCGGGCCTTGTTTATTCGACAGCCTTATATCCGAATACTACATATCATTCGAAATAAATATCAGCCCACGATGTATCTTCTTAGACACGTCGAATTGAAATTGGTTGTTCCATGCCAGGTATCATTCGAAATAAATATTAGGTGCCGATGTATCATCTTAGGGACGTCGAATTGAAATAGGTTATTCGAAACCACGTATTATTCGAAATAAATTTTGGACTCGATGATTTCGATTGAACCTACAAAAGACAACGCCTCTCCACAAAGACCTCCGGGAAAACAACAGTCCATAAACATCTGGCATTTGAGGAGGCTCAAGGGTACAGACGTAACGGAACAGACGCGCACAAAATGGCATGGCCGACCATAAGGAATGACTAGGAGATTCAAATAGGACAAAAAAGTGTGGGGGGGGGGGAGGAATAATGGATGGAAAAGATCACAGGACAAGTCAAGACAGCTGGTAACAATAGTCCGAAAATAGGCACTAAGAAAAGGCGACGACACTAGTAGATTAAGTCGGCTGCATAAATTCGTAATTTCCAGTTAATATATCTTTATGATTGATGGACACGTCTCCGTCTCTGTCTGATTGACATATCTTTCACGCACATATCTGCAGCCGACCATTTGTTACAGTGATAAGAAGTAGACAATCAAGCCAACGTAGTTTTTTAATGAAACGGAGACAATCTATTTAATATGTACGACACGATCAATCTTTCTGGAAATATATGTAATACAATTGATAATGAAAATACACTGACCGGAGTTTCTTAACCTTAATCATGAACGCAATAGCGGGATGTAAATGATTCTAATACGTTATCAAACTCATTTGAACAAGAAAAACGATGAAAACGCAGCAAAAGTTATCCTTTAATTTCCAATGCGATTTCTTGCACAAAGACTTACGTCATTTCAACATGAAAAAAAAATGACTCATTCATTTGGGGTCATACACAAACTCATTTAAATATATCATGTACTTGTAAACCTTCAGGTAAAACAACTTAAGTCATAATTTCTTACAATCGTTTGGATAAACTGTCCTGCTGTCATGTTCAATTAGCTACAACTGCTAAGTCAGACGGCGTCTGAGGGATGTTCATTATTGCGACCTTGTATTTAATCTGGCCATATGAGATAAAATCAGACCTCTACAATTCTTTTTTATAAAATCCAATATTAAAAGATTCAAATGTAAGCTACAAAAAGATGACGTCGCGTCAGAATGTACATAAGTCTTGAAAATTATCTTCTGCTCTCAAAATGGACAAAACGGAATGTTTATAAATATTCCCTTGTTCGTTAAATCAATAAATCACAATTAAGCCTCAAAAACATCTTCCGAAAAAGCGCTTATTTTTGACGTCAAAACTGTGATTGGGAAATACTCGACGTCATAACCTACGTCAGTAATGTATACATGTTTGTTACGGGCGCGCTCATTTACATATACTTCAGGAGGGAAATAGAAGGGGAAAGAACTCGTGGCATTTTCTGGTGTACTATATAAACATATAATATATGAAGGGGAGAGAACTCATGACAATCCCCTGTGTACTATATATACATATACCATATACCATAGAAGGGGAGATAACTCATGACAATCTACATATACTACAGGAGGGAAATAGAAGGGGAGAGAACTCGTACCAATCTCCGGTGTACTATATATACATCTACTATAGAAGGGGAGAGAACTCGTGACAATCTCCTGTGTACTATATATACATATACTATAGAAGGGGCGAGAGATCATGACAATCCCCTGTGTACTATATATACATATACTACAGGAGGGAAATAGAAGGGGAGAGAACTCGTAACAATCTCCGGTGTACTATATATACATCTACTATAGAAGGGGAGAGAACTCGTGATAATCCCATGTGTACTATATATACATATACTACAGGAGGGAAATAGAAGGGGAGAGAACTCGTAACAATCTCCTGTGTGTCAGACTAGACATAATCGTTCACGAACTGATCAAAATTAGTTGGTACTTGTTTCCGCATGGTTCCTTACGATTTTATAATATTACGGTGAACGCCAGCTTACCAATTAAAATCAGATTAGAAAAAAGCTTATATCCTAAACACAAGATGCCAGTTAAGATTTAACATTAAAGAAATATACATGAGCATTTATCCACGTATACATATGTTGATATAAATCAAGTAATGTGTTTGACATGTGCTAATAACTCTGATAAGTGATCGAATACATCTGAACATTAAGATGATTAATGAGATTCGACAAAACACTTTATTTGATCTCAATACCTCTGGTAAAGACCCTTAAATTGCAACAGGACGAATTGAAAGCAATATGAGTGATTTTCCCGGTTGAGTAATTCTACAAACGCTTTTGTAGTGTTTTGTTTCGGCACAAATCTTCTTAATGGAAAGTCAGCCTCAAATGGCAAATTGGCACAGCTTGGCAACAAATACACTATTGTATCGTTTGAAGCAAATGTTACCAATTTATTCAAAGAAACAAAAACGGAAATTCGATATCATCTAATGAATGTTGTGTTACGCAAAATGCTCTTTTCATCAACTAAATACATTTGCAATGAAAAGGTAAACCGCATTATTATACTGTATGCCTCTGGTTAATCATTCATACATAGATTACTTGAAGTTTGTTTGTTTCATCGGGTTTAACGCCGTTTCTCAACGATATTTCAGTTATATACGGCGGCCGGTTCACCTAACCAGTTTTTCCTGGACTGAATTCTTACCAGTACTAACTTACCCTTCCACAAGGAGCCGGCAACTTCTCCACATGAGGAGGAAAATCGACATGTTTGTCAAATTTTCATGGAAGGGTATGACCTGCCGCGACCGGGAATCGAACCCAGATCGCCGGGTTACAAGTCCAGCACAGTAACTACTGTACCACGGCCGCGGCTCAGATTACTAGAAGTACTTCTAACGACGCAGAAACAAAATAAATGTACGTAGTGAATAAAAACCGCTCAGACATCAGAATTGCTGCATCATGATATATTCTATATGTAAATTCAATCGGATTACCAAATGCTAATACCACAGCCTAAGACTGATTTTAGGAGGATAAATTCAATTTAAACTTGAAACTCCGTCTGCTATTGCTTACACGTAATAATCTCTTAGAGTTCCATGCGTGATGAAAAATATCTCCCGTTCAGTCAGCTTAACCACATTCTGGTACTTTGACGCCTCGTCATTCGGTTTGTCGTCTCCAGTTCTACTTGTCATACATTTTCATTTTACATTTGTGTCTAGACTTTGTTACGGCAACACGTCAAAAGATTACTTAAATAATTTCTTAAAAGGGTTAAAAGTGACGAAGATGAAATGATGAATCAACTAAATTTCAAACACGACAACCAATCCTAGCTAGTGTGAAATCAGACACATTATGTAAAGGCAGACTTTAAAATTGAGATTTTAATATTTTTACTTCTTATGTGAACCTTTAAGCTAGGTTTCAACTCACAAGAGATTGTCTAAATTCTCTCACTTTATTCCTTATAGAGATCTCTCCTTTACCCCCTTCTATAGCATATGTATATAAACATAAAACACAGATCTGTCCATAAAGGGAGAGAAGCCTAGAATGGGTAAAGGAGCCTTTGTTTTAACACAAGTCATGTTTCCGCTACTGGTCGTTCCAAGGCGGCGATCTTATTGCCGACCGTAATATATGGGTTTTTTTTGTCTCCTATATCCATTGTAATTGCTTATGCATACATTTTTATGTTTCCTTTGGACTTTCTGATCGCATTTCAGACTCATTTTATACAACATGGTCCCAAAGTCTAAACAGTAGCATTTGCTGCAGGTTATGCCTTTCCATTAATAAAACTTCCGTGTTTTATCTCCTCTCAATAGTTTGCTCGCAGTGTATCAACATTCATTACCGGTATGCAAATATGTTCGAGAAGTGAATGAAAAAGTCGAGGAAATGACAAATACAAATGTCACGGCCACTACAGAAACACAAAAAGAGACACTAAATTGTTGCAGGGAACGCCACATACATAAGACAATGCCTCCTCCCTCAGACCTCAGGTGAACAACAGTCTACAAAACATTATGGACGTGCAAAGTAAACATGTTTGGGAATAGGGGAGCAAGAAATGGTCTGGTCTACCATCAAAATCATCTATAGTCAAACCTGTCTGTAAAGACCACCCATGGGAACAGCAAAATGTGGTCTTTGTTTACAGGTGGTCTCTATTAACAGATTAAATATCATTGAAAATGGTCTGATGGCAGATAAAATTGGTGGTCTTTGCAGACAGGTTTTGCAATAGTGGTCTTTGTTCGCAGGTGGTCTTTAACACAGGTTTGACTGTATAGAGAATTTAGAGATACAACAAAGTAGAAAAGGGTTGAATGGAATAGAATGAGGTGAGAAATGATTATTGTCTTCATTTTTATATAGTTCACACATGAAACGCGATTAATACAAATGTACAATTATATAATATATAATAAACATATCAGACACTTAGTCTGGTTATAAATTAAAACATATAATATTGTCCAAAGGTGACATTTAATCAGCCTTATAAGAAAAACATATGTTGTAAACAAAATATATCGCAGCATGATTTATACTGTTCTCAGCAGATTGGGACACATACTGTTATACTGTGGAAATTAAACCTTGTAGTTTAAAACCTAAATTAATCGCTTGAAACATCTGTGTATTATAGTGTCGGATGATTGACAGGCGTTGACTGATAAAATAGAAAATATTTACATATTTATTTTTGAAGTTAAGTTTAATATGAACAGAGTATGGAATAATATGTAACATATGTTCATGTTTTTATGAATAGTAATCACTTCCATGCAAAGTTGCATGTTTTCAGTTTGAACAGCTGTGCTGTGGAATGAGTCTGTTTGTATTTATAATGGAACATTAAATAGCATGTTTCATTTCTCAACGCTTTAGACTTTACAGTCTATGAGCATACAATATTAATTAATATTTACAATAGTTTAACATTTACGATATATGGTCAATGACCTCATTAATACTATCAGAATATATTTATACAGTAGTAACCCTTCTAGTACGTATAAATACAAAATGTTGATACAAATCTAAATATCGTTATTTTTTACATATAATAATAACATAAACAATCTATATAAGTATAAACATTGTACTGAAAAAGCAGTTTATCCAAGGAACTAATGCTGTCGTCACAAATCACTAAATGCCGCCGGCCGACGTTGTAAATGCCAGTTTTCACTAAATATCGGCCGGTGGCAGGACTGCGGCAGTTACGATCGGCCGGCGGCAGTCGGCATTTTAGACGTTGCCAGCAAGCAGCTGAGATTTTAAGAAAAAGTTAAATTTCTGGCGACGTCGTGGCGATTTTTTCTATTTTTGCAAATCGGCAGGTGGCAGGGCGGGCGCATTTTTTGTTCGCGCGGTGGCAGGCAAGTGGCAGGCGGGGCGCAGGGCGATTTTTCCTCCGCGATCGAGACCTCAAGAGTCTACAAAAATCGGCCGGTGACTGCTAGACACTAACTGCCACTCTACAGCACCTGGCCTGCCACCGCTCTGCCACCGACATGCCACCGCCCGATTTCAATATATCGGCCGGTGGCAGCGCGGAGGCTGGGTGGCGGCAGTCAATGTCGGTAGGTGGCAGGACTGCGATCTGCCGATTTCAGACTACCAGACATTAGTTTATAATGAATTGACTATTACCATACATAACAGTTCCCATGGCGTTCTTAATTGCACCAGATCGACTAAGAGACTTAAGAATAGCGGAGTTAAGATGGCGACTTCGAAGAAATGAACGAAGACAGCAGTTTGTTCTTGCTGTTCTTCTGCATGAAGAAGAACAGCGTGCCCAACAGCAGCGACGAAGACGGACGGACAAGGTATGATTTATATATCAACCGAAAATCGGCCTGCCACCGTCAGATTATCGGGCGGGCGCAGAGCGGTGGCAGCTAGATCGCTCAATCGCCGGCCGGCGGCAGTTGTAAATGGGCTGTCCCCCGCCAGGTCGCAGGGCGGTGGCAGTTTAATTCTAGCTGCCGCCGCCCTGCCACCTAACTGCCACTTGCCGGATATTTTGGGGTGTCACGTTTCCCGCGAGCCTTTGAAACCAACTGCCGCCGACAGGCGGCATTTTGTTGGCAGTTATATGTGACTGCTCTCAGCGATGTGTAAAAAATCGACCGGCGGCAGCCAACATCACGACTCTGCCGATGTCTAAAATCGGCCGGCGGAATTTAGCAATTGTGACGCTAGCATAAGCTACACGAAAGTGCATTTAATTCATTAAAAAATGTTTTGTTTCTCTCTTCAAATGATTTGTAAGTACACATGGCAAGGTTTCTTATAATAGTTTTTTTTTAATTTATCAGGTCAATAAATCTAATGATATTTGCATTTTTACAATAATATTTTTTGACATGAACTTGACGAATTTCGTGATATAATGGGCATTTCTACCAAAAAAATGAAACTCATCTTCAAGGTCATTACATAATCTACATTTTCTTTCGTTGTATGGTATGTAAACGCAAAGATGAAATAATCTATCATGTAAAGGAAAGTATTTATGTTTGTGTCTTTTTTCCCTTCTCAATGCCTAATATTTTGTAGACAGTTGTTTTCTCGGGGGGTCCGTGTGTGGGAGGCATTGTTTTGTGTGTTTGGCATTCCCTGTAACAACTTAATCTCTCTCTTCCTTGCCCCAATTGCCTTTGTAATTGCTTACTTGTATGTCTATATTTACACGTGTCCTGGTGCTTTTGTGATGGATGTGTACTGTGTATGTAGATTTCCCGACTAGACTTCTTTATTCATTTGTGCTTTTCCTGCAAATGTTTATCCCGAGTATGTTACACATACTTAATCACAAGGAAGATGTTTGGGTTTCCAGATTTATACGCGATTGTCAAATTACTGATATTCTAACAATGTGCTGAATTATTATCTACTTTTATTCTCTGGCAGGAAAGTGAAGCAATACCTGTTCCTGTCGTTATTTACTAGGTTTGTTAATATATTAACACATCTAAACAGACATGTTGGTGCATCAGTATAATTCAATCAGAGTACAGTTTATCCATAGTTAATACAGACAGTATCGAGACGGTAAAGCGATTGTTCCTTGATTTACTGTCAGAGATAAGATACTCGTGTTAGTAAAATGCCTTTTCGACAAGTTCATTAATCAAACGTTGAGATATATTTATGTAAACGTTTTGCGTATCATTACTTAAGACAACGAATGCATTGAAGAGACGTGTGTTATGATGTATCGCAAATGATACGTACATGATGGCTCACGGTGGGGAAGCGTATTATCGTCTGTTAGAACTAATTGCTGTTCATGCCATGAGATAAAATCCGTACATTCCAAGAAATGCATTACGCTACAAATTGGATTTCCACACGTACAATTCCTTGTCCTGATATACTATTCCTGTTAACCCCCCTTCCTGTCTGTGGCCGACTTGTTTCTTGCCTTGTCTTGTAATACGTTCCCTTAATTTCATCCCTTCTTCTCTCTTGGTTCCTCAAATTCCCGTGGTTGTTTTTGATAATCAGTCGGACAATTCCTTACTTCACCATTCAACTAGCTGTTTGCCCTTACACCTCATCAACTCCTAATGTTCGTATGCTGATGTTTCCCTGAGTTGTTAGGCAGTGACTGATGAATGAGGCATTACATGTAACAGCTTAATCTTCCCTCTATCTTACCGGCAGCATCAGTTATATGACGTTTTGGAAGCTGGTAATATGCTCAACGCCTTGTACAGTGCAAATGGTCGTGTTACCAAACGTTATCTTCAAGATGTGTACGTTGTTCAATACCCCGAAGTATCCGCGTATCACATGCCTGCTTAAAATTTGATAGCCACACAAATTACACGTTTTATGAGCCTATATAGTAATCACTCAAATCTTTGATATCCTCTTATCATAAATAACCAGTAAGTTCTGATATAGCTCGGAGTAATTAGCTCAACTAAGACATACATTTACCAGAGCCCGCCCCCTAACCCAGACAGAACTGACATATGGTGACTTATAAATCATGGTATGTTTTCAATCCGAGCTACATTGTACCTATTATGGTTCATAGACAAAATAAATAACTGATTAAATGATAACAATAGTTTATTTTTGCCAGAATTACCGCAATAATTTTACCGTTAGAAGCAAAAGGTTTAATCAATTCTCACACAAGAAAATGAATAAGTCAAGCAAACAAAAAAGGCACAACCACCACAAAAGCACAACGAAGCATGGCAAATATACATACAGTAACACTTCGTTAAAGACCACCTCAATAATAAGACCACCTCAAAATTAAAAACACAATTTTCAAGTTCGTTTTCACTGTGTTGCTCCCTACTTAACCTCAATATTAAGACCACCTCAATTTTAAGACCAGTTTTCAATGGTCATAAAGGGTGGTCTTATTATCGAGGTTTTACGGTATATGTTAACACTTACAAAAGCTAAAGGAACACCAGACAAACATACATGATGGCCAAGACGAGGAAAGGAGCATCGCCTTGGAACGGTCATTGACAATAACGCCGCTGGTCAGGTCATTCTCGACAGCTCTCGGGCATTTTCGTACCACTTCGTTACTCGGATAACACCCTCTAGTGTATGTAAGGCGGAGCACTATGTAGCAAAACTCAACATTTTGTGTGGTCAAGAAATAGTTCTCGTAAAACGGATTTATAATTTTAATAACTTTGATAAATTCACGTAAGAGATGGATTATCGTTATCATTTCTAGTTAAAAACTTACATATTTCAGTCTTCATAAAGCTTAAATATTACATTCATCAGCATTCCAGCGTTCATGCCGCCATCTTGTTTTTATGATATTCGAATGGTATTTCCGAAAGTAGTGCCTAACGTACATCCGAGGCACTTGACGTAGTTGGCCGAGGATTTCCGAATGTGGTCAGGTTAGAACCCCACCCAACACATATCAATTAACACTTGACCAGTGACAAATAAACAAGAGGTGTTCATGCATGCCTTATTCACTTTTCATCCATATCCCATTCTATTCTTGGAATACTAGCCTCCCATGTCGGACAAATCAAATTTAATATGTTCACTAGTCCAGGACAAGTGTACATGTATTTGGAAAATATTTGAAAATCCCCACTGGCGATTCCTCATGTATTTGAGTGATCACATATACGGTGAAACTATATGAGACTGACCACGGACACAGTATAATTCACGTATTAAATGAACTTATACTGATTCAGACTAAGGTAATGTTTTGAATTAATAATTACTTAGAAGCCCGCCTTGTGGTAATGTTCTCATATTGAGTGTGATGAGAGCGGTTTGGGTTGCAATGATATCAGCTAGTTTAATTGCCAAAGCATTCTGGCTGCTATTTCTTGTTTGGATGATTTCATTATTGAACATTGGAGAGATGAAAATGTTGCAAGAAGTATTAGGCTTATTACTATGGCTTTAATAATGCAATTACATCAGATTCGTAATAGAAATAGAAGGGAAGGGAAATATCAAAGTCGTTATTACGTTTAAAACATTAAGTCTGTACTTTACGGGAAGACCAACATACTGTAAGGGATATGAACGCTAACACGTTGTTCCAATTAATTGAATTTTGTCTAATGTCGGTTAGTGCAATTATTTCTTCGAACTTCCACCAGACCGCCAGAAACTACACTTCCATAACACTACCACAAACAACACTTCCATCAGACCACCACAAACAACACTTCCACCAGACCGCCGCATACAACACTTCCACCAGACCGCCGCATACAACACTTCCACCAGACCGCCGCATACAACACTTCCACCAGACCGCCGCATACAACACTTCCACCAGACCGCCGCATACAACACTTCCACCAGACCACCGCATACAACACTTCCACCAGACCGCCGCATACAACACTTCCACCAGACCACCACAAACAACACTTCCACCAGACCACCACAAACAACACTTCCACCAGACCACCACAAACAACACTTCCACCAGACCGCCGCATACAACACTTCCACCAGACCGCCGCATACAACACTTCCACCAGACCACCACAAACAACACTTCCACCAGACCGCCGCATACAACACTTCCACCAGACCACCACAAACAACACTTCCATCAGACTACCACAGACAACACTTCCACCAGACCACCACAAACAACACTTCCACCAGACCACCACAAACAACACTTCCACCAGACCTCCGCATACAACACTTCCACCAGACCGCCGCATACAACACTTCCACCAGACCACCACAAACAACACTTCCACCAGACCGCCGCATACAACACTTCCACCAGACCACCACAAACAACACTTCCATCAGACTACCACAGACAACACTTCCATCAGACCACCACAAACAACACTTCCACCAGACCACCACAAACAACACTTCCATCAGACCGCCGCATACAACACTTCCACCAGACCGCCGCATACAACACTTCCACCAGACCACCACAAACAACACTTCCACCAGACCACCACAAACAACACTTCCACCAGACCACCACAAACAACACTGTCATCAGACCACCACATACAACACTTCCATCAGACCACCACAAACAACACTTCCACCAGACCGCCGCATACAACACTTCCACCAGACCGCCGCATACAACACTTCCACCAGACCACCACAAACAACACTTCCACCAGACCACCACAAACAACACTTCCACCAGACCGCCGCATACAACACTTCCACCAGACCGCCGCATACAACACTTCCACCAGACCGCCGCATACAACACTTCCACCAGACCACCACAAACCCCACTTCCAACAGACCGCCACATACAACACTTCCACCAGAATACAACTTACATCAGTCGTCTACATACCTTGAGCTTCCTGTTTAAAAGTTCTTATTCGTAGATATAAGAAGGTTAATTCCAGAATAAAACAAGTATTCCGTTGATTTATTTCCACGTTTATATTGCAAAAAACACATGAAACAATTTTTACGCTTATCATTTATTAACATCAAAGATAACATTTATGTTAAAGGTAATTTATGACTTTGTGTTATGTCTGATTACTACTAATGTCGAATTAAATCATCGTTGTGTCATAGGCGCATGCATGCTTGCCTTCAAATATATGAAAGTATAATTTAGTTAATGTTTTATCGCAAAAAACAAAGTCGGCTTAAGAATGTTTATCCATGTACTTTGATAATGTTTATGATATCGCAGTTTGTGAGTAATGTTTCGGTATGAATTGCAGGCATTCGATTTCATTGAGATCCATAAAACTATATTTAAAGTCGACCAAAATCGGAAAATCTACCTCGTGTTTAACAAGATGCTTTTTTTCCAAAATGATCAAGAAAAAAATCCCTCTAATATGAGTGGTAAGATTATCAAACTACATTATACAATTATAAGATAACTGACAACTTTGATATGTATAATTGTATTGTGTGATTGTGTATTATTGTAAACTTCAATGCTTTGTAAAGTACATAGGAATAAAAGTTCTTTTTTTAAAAAAAAAACTACCTCATTCCAGTAAAAAAATATATCAACCTATGACTTCCGTAATTTACCAGTCTGATAGACGTCTTAGGAAGGCCGGATTCACAGGAACGCCACGTACAGTTCATTATTGTTAGTTAAGTTAAAGGTATTAACACCAACACCATATGAGCGCCGCTGTACGATTTCGAACATCTTCTGTACGTGACGTCATTTCCAGAAAACCTCACATGTGACGTCACAATATACTGACAGTAAGCAATATTTGCCCCAAATGACAGTATGAAAACGAAGTGAAGTAAATATTGTTTTCTGCTTGAAATGACGTCACTTTATAGTAGAGACTGGAATACGGCGACGCTCATATGTAAATCCGACATATTTGTGCTCAAGTCGAGAATCAAATTCATGTATCCGGATTAGGTGCATGTTCCGCATGATGTTTTGACTAAAGATACGTCTTCTATCGTCATTTATCATACACATTTTCACCATATTTCTCTTGTCTGACTTGGGAATGGGCTACATCTACTGTTTGGGTCGTGTTAGAGCCATGTTCTTTAAAGCATTGATCATTCTGTATCCGCTAAAACGTTAAGCACCATTGTCTACATGATATGTGCTCGTATTCTGTAAACCTTCAGTAACGTACACATAATCTGCGCATAAATATTCACACATACAATACAAATTGCTTGTGGGCGACATTATGTTCTTCTCTCATATACCGCCGTTAGAATTGCATTTGGCAGTACAAGATGTGAATACTGGACGTAAACCCGGAAAACATCAGCTTACAAAGAATTCATACCAGTCCGTCTGGCAATATTTTTTCGAAGACACAAGGGAGCAATTACCGAACCATTTCGCTGTCCAATTCTACTTTGTGACAACGAGTTATGGGCTTATGTTTTGATTTATCTTACAAGTGTAATGTTATTTGGCGCCTATAGGCCCCTCTTGGAATCTAAACACCGGTGGGATGAGATTTTATCGTGAGTCTCTGTCGAAATTTCTGGCCAGTAGTAACCAAGACCATTAATACATCAATATTTTCAATTATAATTTTATCATGTTGCCATATATCATTTTTAATTTGATATACCTGTACTGTGATAAAAAAAGTCTCATCTGAATTTTCTCATTTGTTTAAATGATACGTGTTTGACCATTGCACTGTTTTACACTTGGGACTGAACGTTAATTGGTTCTACAATTTGGCATATGATATTTAACCCTTGCAATTAGTTCTGCGTTTTGGCATCAGATATTTAACACTTGACATTAGTTCTGCATTGTGGCATTAGATATTTAACCCTTAAAATTAGTTCTGCATTTTGGCATTAGATATGTAACCCTTGCGATTAGTTCTGCATTTTGGCATTCATTTTATTTTCAACTATTTTGAAAGAGGATCACCATAGTATTTTTTTGTATCATATAATCTGATAACATTGAGCCAATCACAGAAAAAGGGGTTTCTCTGAATGGATTATATAGGAAAAACCACCCTAACACACGAAGGACCCAGACTGAAAACAAATCTTTACAACATAAACTACAATAACTTCATAATTGGACTTGTTCTTTAACTATATAGCTTTACTGTTATTTAACAACAAACAAAGTACTGAAATGAGACGCACTGACTGCACATGTCAAACACAGACTTGACATTGCTTTCTGGAGAAGAAATCGTTGCCAAGAAAACATTTTCCTAAGCATACATTCTCCTACACAATCGTGCTTGAAACAGTCGTGTTCATTTCAATATCGTTTGAATTCACAGAGGGATTATATTCTGGAAGCTTACAAGACGTTTATATTGTAGATCCTTTTACAATTATGCAAGCGCAGACTTGTTTTCCAAAGACGACCTAATGACTGTATTGAGAAACTATCGGTTTCATTTCGGTTGTAGCATTACTTACAGTTGAGTAATTGTTTTCTTTCGGAGGTTACGGAAGGTCACATCAACTTCTGACTAGGAACAATGTACTATGAGTAATTCTAACTTATCAAATCTAAAAATGACGTCTGAAGTTTTATGCTTACAACTTGATTAAGAAGACCACCGTGATTTTTTCCATACGCCTGTTTGTGCCATGATAAGTGACAGGATATGATTGTTAGAAAATAAAAATTCCCTTGGAAATTTCTTCTTCTACCGTCAGAATGTATGTAAATTAAATAAAAAATAAACGATTAGTTTAGTTAATACAAATACGACATCTTCATATATAAGGTTTGTCAAGTAAACAAACCCTTTATGGCAAAAATTGAACTCTGAACAGCGAATATATTGAATAAGTCAACAACCGACCGACATAGTTATTATTTATATTTACTAGAAAGGGTACTACTATATAAATGTGTATGTATGAATTAACGTTGACATTGGCCATACATGGTAAATTAATTCAATATTTGTCAATATGATAAGCTCATAGACTGTAGTATGTAGCCTAACATATTGAGAAATAAACTATAAGGAATACAATACAATACAAATGCCTAGAATGCCAAGAATGTGCATTCTGTTGCGCTTTACAAAATATATATTTGACCTTTGGACATATACACGTTTGCTACTTTTGTGCCTCTACCTGTATGTGCCATCCCTTTGCCTTGGTCTGTCTGGGGAGGTGTGTTTTTAGTTTTACTTTGATCATCAACGAGTAGTATGCGGTGTTAGTCTATGGAAACGTATACGGGACACCCTGATGGTGTTGTGGCAATAAAACGACATGTGATTACATAGTGTTCCAAGTGGTAGCGAAGAGTCAAACTACAGCGCGCAATGTGGTCAAAGGATAACTAAACTGGTCGTACCGTTTACACGTGGTTGATGTCTACAACAATTGTTAAAATCAAATGTAGTCGATAATTTATTTCGCATGTTTTTAACCTGGATAATGTGTATAATAGTGTTTCAGCTAATAGTATACTTTTATGACAGAACATGCAAGTAGTGTTAATCAGACCACGTAAGATCTGGTCTGAATTGATAAGTGCCTTAGATCAATTCTTAAATTGCCGATAGTCTTTTTTCTATGTTTTTTTATTATACAGTAACTGTTCACGGTTAACTTTGAGGACAGTTTGAACCACCAAAATGAACGATAGGATTAACACATGTACATACTTTGATACAATCTGTGATACATGAAACCAGTATATGTATTGTATCCAGTAATTCAACATTTGAATGGCCATTTACTTGTAGTTTTTTATGTTTTAGTTATATATGTCTTTACTTTGTAAATGGAAAAGACTGAACTAAACTAGGACTATTTACATTAATATTTTCTATGTGGTAATGCATTGTTCGGAAGTGTGAATATTGAAATTGATGTATATATCACTGTACCCATTACTCTTGTGTTGGAACATATTTGAGATCTTGATTTATAATCCTGCGAAATGAATATCATACAGACCTGTAGTTTATAGAATACAACGAGTCTTGAAACAAAGCATAATTCGTCACGCTTATATTAAGTTTATTATTTAAAATATTACACAGAGAGAATAAGTTGTTACACTGAACGCGAGACAATGCCTCCACACACAGATCGGAAAACAACAGTCTTCAAAGCAATAGGCTCTATGGAGGTGCAATAATAAACATGTATGGACATAAGGGAGCAAGGAATGTTCTGGTTGATATCAAAACAACTATAAAGAATTGATATGGACAACAAGGGGAAATGATTGAAGGAATAGAATAAAACGTAGGTGAGAAATGGTTATTGTCTGCACTGAGGAGGTGCAAGGGTAAACATGGGTGGAAATAAGGGAGCAAGGAATGGTCTAGTTGATCATCAAAACAACTATAAAGAATGTATATGGACAACAAGGGGAAAAGATTGAACGGAATGATTGAACGGATGGAATAAAACGTAGGTGAGAAATGGTTATTGTCTGCACTGAGGAGGTGCAAGGGTAAACATGGATGGAAATAAGGGAGCAAGGAATGGTCTGGTTGACATCAAAACAACTATAAAGAATGTATATGGACAACAAGGCGAAATGATTGAAGGGATGGAATAAAACGTAGGTGAGAAATGGTTATTGTCTGCACTGAGGAGGTGCAAGGGTAAACTGGATGAGAATAGGGGCGCAGGAAAGTACTTAAACTATTCCAGTAAGTTTTTGATGATATGCCCGAATTGCGAAATCTTAGTAACAATAAATGTTAATAACAACCAGGTTGGTTTTCGGTGAATTCTGAGAAAGTTCAACGCACAATCGGTTGCTGCAGATCAGTAAAAAGTATTTTAATCATTTGGCGACAAATATGCACGGCATTTCAATGATAGAAGTAATTAATTTTGTCCAAAAAAACTTATAGAAAATCAATTAGGAAATACACACACTCACAATCAAAATGCCATCAAAAACCGCAACATTCCATCAACACCACTTCTAAGTAATCTGCTTTTCTTGTTTGCTATCTGATGTTTGTAGAACGGTATTAACAAAAAATGTATTATCTGAAATAACAGGTGATTATTTTTCAACACATTGCGATCTGAACTTTACATAGTGTTTGCGAACAAAGAATAAGTTGTCTGAACATATATCGTACCAGTAACACCGGGGCCAAAGCCTACGGGATAGTACGGTATTTTGTATAGATATCTATCAACAAACGACTGAGTATAGTAAGAAAAACCGTTTACTTTTTATTGAAATTGTACGTATATAAATTAGTCATATAGCCAGTACTGAGCCCCAGGTTATTGAAATTTCCTACATTCATGCTAGTTTAGTCAATAATGTTACTATACCTTCAAACATTAAAGAAAACCTACAGATAGATCATAAAATTAAAAAAAGTACACATTTTCTCGAATGAGTGGAGAAAATGCAGTATTTCAAGACAACATCTCATTACAAAGAGAAACTCGAATAATCTGAGGGCGCGTTTTCTAATTACACTCAATTTGCTGTTTTCAAATATTTGCAATAAAAGCCGTAAATACCGTACTTTTCCGTAGACGGCGACCACGGTAAGTAATGTTTCTCAAATCTTGATTCCAGTAAAATGTACAAGCAAAATTTGTAGCCTAAGGCATTGTCTTATGTATATGGCGTTCCCTGTAGCAACTTATTCCTTCTCTTATATCACCACCATTATATTGTTGTGTACCTTGTGCTCAATATAGGATGTGCAACTACATGTATTTTGAAATAAGTACAAATGTATGCTCTACTCTGTTCAGTGCTATATTGTTTACATACTTGTATATGTCTAATGCCTCAATGAGAGATGTCCGCATTACGTTCCTGCTACACATTGCCAATGAAACTACGTAGTGATTTTTCATTTATTTACTTAACATACAGGAGTGTAAACTAGAATATTTATTTGTAATGTTGTAACATTTTTATTATCACCTACAAGGCACAAAATTCAACTATTTTATGGCGACAGAAGAAGCAGAAAAAACATAAGCTATGAGCAGTTATTGACCAATTCGCTTGGACACTGTGGTGCTCTTTTGGATGTCATATCTTCTGTAAAAGAACGTATAGTTCTAGACAACAAGGCTTTGTACGAATTGATGTGCGTTGTATTCATTGCAATGATACAAATGATATTCTTCACTGTGAAGGTAATTATAGAATGAATACGGACCAATCTTAACCATCCTGTAATATTTCCCTGTTGAGAGCAAAGTACATAATTCATTTACTCAAGAGAGTATTCCAGGAAAGTAACCTATAGTTTAAGCGAGGAAAATTAATTGGGTTCATCTACATTTGGATGAAAGGGATTATTTCATGAATACATTGAGATTGGTCACCATTAGATATGAGTATAATTACATTCACTCCATATGATACTAAAGATAGCAACGAAATAACACTGCACGTAAACGTATATGGACAACCGAATGTCAATATCTATGATTATATGACTTGCAGTGCCGAATATCGGATTACTTATAGCCCTCTGGCCAATATCTCTCAAAGTATGCCAATATCGCTGTAAGGCACACCAGCCCTGTATACTAACCTTTAAATACTTAAGTAAATTAATGTCCAATATAAGATGGCGTAGCTTGAAAAGTTCAGAGCGAAGGAAAGCCTCTGTGACCTTTCACGTTGAGGGCCTTCTGTTTCATAACAATGTTCTATAACCAGAATTACTAAAATAATTGTAAATGTAGTGATAAACTTGTTCCGACATTACATACATACATTCTATGTTAAATTGCACCCCTAAGAAGTACATTAGTTTTGTATAGGCAGAGCGGGCATTCATATATCTCGTAATATGTTGAGTATTTTATCATCTTCATGTACCAAGTTAGATATATGAGGTAATTACCCGCTCAGTATGTTATTACAACATTCACAAAGGTATGATTATACGGAAGTACCATGCTATTTAGGTAGGAAAGTTATCTTCCGTCAAAACAATTATGTTATTATCAGGAAGTATTATATTAATAAAACAACTCCTACCCTGCCATTAGGTCTAAAGAAATCGTAAATACCATTTGGTTGTGCTCTAATATAATACCTACTTGTTCAGTTGATGCGTTCATTGGCTCCTGTGGGGCGTAGGGAGTGTTCAACGCACTATTCAACTCTTTCTTCACAATATTTAATAAAATGTTAGTCTTCATTTCATACTCTTCAGGTTTCTCGGAATCCATTAATAGGGAAAATACCTTTCGACACTATATGTTTGTACTTGCAATCATTTATGACAGGTCAAACTAGAATAGTAGCATTATGCTATACTCTTTAGACATGCATAAGTATTCAGGTAGCCAATATAATATAGAGAAGACCGAGTCTCCTGTTATTTCATGAATTGTATTCTTTCATGTGCAATAAGTTTCCCTCAAACAGTAGAACTGTTGTTAATCAGCACTGCTGTATGATAAAGGCCTATATAATTTAGTATTCAAGTTTCTGACAAAAAACTGTCTAGACTCAAACAACACGACGCAAAATGACGATAATATTCTGCATAATCAAAGGAACAAAGTGAGACAATATACATAAACGAGTGGGCGACATGATTTATAAGATGTGTAGGTATCTTACAGACTAACATAAGCATTGATATTATTTGGAAATGGTATTCAACATGAATTCATATTATTTTGGTTCATATTTATTCGGTTGTAGATTATCTTAATACGTTATAACGGTGCTATGTTCTCCTTGAAAGCGGGTCGAATATCTATTTGAGCGCTGCTATGGGATTTACAACCTCATCTGTAAGTGACGTCTTTTCAAGAAAACGCAACATGTGATGTCATTATTTGCAAGCAGGAAACATTAATTACTCCATATGGTCACTTCGTTTTCTTATTGCCATATGGGACAAATATTACTTACTGTCAGTACATGGTGACATCACATGTGACGTTTTCTGGAAATGACGTCGAAAAGAGGTTGGAAATCGTACAGCGGTGCTCATTAGTTCCTGTAGAGTTTGTGGGAGTCCAGTATAAATAGAATGTAATGGCTAATAAACCCCAAGATGCTTTTGAATTATATCCATACACCAATAGTGATTAAGAAACATGTGGCTTTTTGGTAGTTACGTGTTGAGTTATTAGAAATATACCAGCAGTGTGGAGAATGTGTATGTGTTGATATTGGCGAGTAATGTTCATTAGTTTAGAAAAGATGTTGTCCTTAGTTTAAATTACTTTCATATCATAGTTTCATATTGCATACTATCTTCAAACTATTATTGATGTTTTTCTTAGTTTGAATTAATTTCATATCATAGTTTCATATTGCATACTATCTTCAAATATTGTTTGTTTTAACAGATAGAAAAAATTGTAGAGAAGGCAAACGGGAAATGCCACTTGCAAAGCGAACATTCTGCACTAACACAGGAGACATGAAAATGCATGAAAATACAAACATGATCCTGACATAAATGAAGATCTAAAGGCGTTTGTAAACACACACGATGTTATTTGAGGGGAAAACAACGATGCTAAATATTCAAATTTAATCACGTTTCGTCAATTTTTAAGTTAAATGCCATTTCCCCTGAAATTATTCCTCGACTGTACTCGGAAATCTTCTCCTTTTCATCCTGCCAAAATCATAGGGTATTAGCTCAATTGTTGAGATGCTCTAGCTTGAAATAGACTTTGTACCCAAATTAGCCGTAACTGACGCAGAAAGAACTTTACTTGGCCATATTTGGGAGCATCGTCTTGTAAACAACCCAAGAACCAGCACAATAACTGGGTTAGAACAAATTGGTTAGCTACTCATTCAAACATTGTTACGATAATCTAATAATTTCTAGTTCCAGTTGAAAGGTTATGTACAAATAATGGCATAATTCAAGAAAACAGTGTTGCTTTTAAAAACCAGTAAGTTCGAATGTATTTATTTATATTACACAATAAATATTTAATTCACAAATGTAATATATTTGATCAGGAAATATCTAGAAAAGCCTTGTTATTACTTAATAGGAAATGGCAAGTCATCGCTTGTTTTTAATCAGACAAAAATGTGTCTATCTTTAAACGGAATATCTTTTCACATATTACAAAGCAAATGCTGTTCAGATCTTAGTTAGCTACATAACGATACTCATTTCAGCCCTGCACATGTTGAAAGGTCTTTAGACAGCGCCGACATTGTGAGCGATTCGGAACTTTCCAAATTAATCGCCACAATTACGTTTACCAACAATGTTTTCAAAACGTAAAATAAATATCTGGGCCCACTTTGCCGCTGATCAAAACCGGCTTGAAGAAATCTTACGACCTAGTGATAGCGAGCTTGCGGAGTTAACCTATATACCGCTGGAAAGTTCAACTACTGAATTGCCGTGCTATTAAAACGATAAAGAGAATCCACAAATAAACGACATCTGTATTGCGTTGTCTTGTAAAGTAGTGGTAAGAGATTGAGACGTAATTATCCTGTCTAGTCACGACGTTACTACATTTGTAATTTGTAGGTAGGTGTCGAATGTGCATGAAATACCCATAGGCGATTTTATGTTGCCATCGGTTTGCGAAATGCAATAAAGTGTATTTACTTTATACTGTCCAGAAATGAATTCAGAAGGCGAACAGAAAATGCCCCCCCCCCCATACATAGCGTACAACAATAACACAACGATATATGAAAACAGTTTTGAATTTTGTTAAGTTTTGAACCTCAATAATAAGACCACCATTGGGACCCTTGAAAACTGGTCTTAATAATGAGGTGGTCTTAATATTGAGATGGTCTTAAAATTGAGGTGGTCTTAATATTGAGATGGTCTTAATATTAAGGTGGTCTAAATATTGAGGTGGTCTTTATATTGAGGTGGTCTTAATAGTGAGGTGATCTTGATATTGAGGTGGTCTTAATATTGAGGTGGTCTTAATATTGAGGTGATCTAAATATTGAGGTAGTCTTAATATGGAGGTTGAACGAAGAACAAAATAGTGAAAATTGAGTTGAATATTGTGTTCTTAATTATTTAGTTGGTCGTTAAGAGAGGTTTCCGACAAAACGCGAATCATGGGAATTGAAATAAAATTAGAGATCTATTAGAAAATAACAATGTGATGTTACATTAAAAAAATATCTGAATCGATGAGACTATTTCATAAAAACTTCTAATATAGTACCATTATTCTTATATAAAACTATATACACACAGTCGGACGAGATTGGACATCGTTCAAACGAATTCGTCGGGTCCGAATTTTTATTTCGAATAACACATTGTTTCGAAAAGCACGTGCTAGTTACAAAGACAAATTGGACATAAACACTCACATATATGATTGGTGAAAGGAGGAGTGTCTTGGGTCCGGGGATAAGGGCCAAAAACACCTCCGGGAATTTAAACCAATTATAACGTTAAATTGAATTATGCAAGTTTCCCGGATCGCAGCCACCTAATGAAGACTTGTTTTACAATCACAAAAACCGATATAAGAGAACAGTTAGAATAATAAATAGCTGAAATGAGCAATAGAAATACTAATCTAAAATCGTAATTATGAGGATGTTAACACAATTCTGCGCGGTACCTTCACGAAGATTTTATCATTCTGCACCAAACATCGTTTTCTTTATTACATGGTCCAAGTCATTGAACTTTAAATTAGCAAGATGATCGGGGAAAGATCACTAAATACGATCCATGAATATTTTAGATCGGTTTTCCGATACGTTTCGAGAGGTTTAGCTTATAGCTTTATAATTACCACAACAGTGATTAAACTAAATACCGAACTGAGCCGTTTCCCTTCATATAGTATCTCATTAAATTCCAAAATCAGTCTTAGAATCATAGACTTTCAAAAGACTGATTTTGGCAAAGAAATATAATTGAGTTCGACATTCCACCAACGTTTTTTTCAGTTATACGGATAGTTTTAACGTGTAAGTTAATTACTGTCACACCGTGATACCATACCGTAATCACGTGACGTTACAGAACACCAAATCACATAACACTGACGCCGTAACGTACAAATAACAATAGCATGCCATCAAAACCTCATTATAATACAACATATGATTTTGCTATAAAATAAAAACAGCATGAACATTAATCCACAGGTCGAACACTGAATCACTTCAGTTATCAAAACATGAGCTTAACAAATTAGAACCTCTCCACGAACCCTTAATAAAAACGGCAGGTTAATGACTCCCCCATTGCTAGAAATAAAGGTTATCTCTAAAGGTAGATAGGCATATTTTTATCAAAATCTGTCGAGTAGTAGTTTTAAGGAAATGACATGTTAACACCTTCGTACATACGTGTTCTAACACACATCATAACGTTTCTTTACAGTTACCTGTATCGTCAAATGAGGAGTCCGATGCAAGTATTTACTCGGTGCGTAAGCCAGGAAAGAGACTATCTATAAATTTAGATAATCAAAGAGAAGGAATAAGTTGCTACAGGGAACGCCACATACATAAGACAGCGCCTCCCCACACAGACCTCTGGGTAAATAACAATCCATAAAACATGAAGCACTTGATGAGGTTAAAGGGTACATACGTAAGAGAACAGAGGCGCAAGGAATGGCCTGGCAGACCGTAAGGAATAACTAGTAGAATCAAAGAGGACAAACAGCGAAGGGGGGGGGGAATTAATGAATGAAAAAGATCACAGGACAAGTCAAGACAGCTGGCAACACTATGGCGAAACTGGGCAGAAAATAACCCGAACACTTTGTAAAGAGAGATAATTGCACAGGGGAGAAGGGAATATAACATACATTCACAACACAAAAAGAAATAATAACCATACATCGAATTACAGCCTATACAGCCTCAGTCTAATGTGAAATTATGCTAATAGGGGTCAGAAAGATCAGGTTATTTTTTCCCGAGTAATACTATATAAAAGTTGCAATATAAGGTGGTTCGGCAATTAAAGACCACCTTGCAATTAAGACTACCTCATTAAAGATAATATTTTCATGGACTAATCGGTCTCGTGTATTTGTGATTTTAGGAGACATGTAAGACAGTTCAGTTCAGTTCAAACTCATTTATTTTACATCGATTGTGAAACACGTTCTTACAACTTACACTAATCACTCTCGATGACTTAAGAAAAAGTGACAACACCGTGTTGAACAACTGTATGAAGGTATTAACCACCGATGTTCACAAATTTACGACTAGATGTATTTTTAACAAAAAACGGAGATTATCTATCTTTAATATCAGCAATTTATGTACATTATCAATAAAAGTTTGATTGACCGTATTATGTATCAGTAGGAAATATCATTTAATATCCATTAACCTTCTGCTAATATATAAATAGTTACATAAACTTGATAACATGGGGATTTATTTCTTCATTAATGACCTTTTGGTTAGATATCTGCCGATTATGATCACGCATTAAATCCAAGTAATTACATATTTAACTGAAATGAATATAATTTGATACCACATTTTCATCATTATTTTAAGGTAATAACAGTTTTTATAGCTCACCATTCCTTGTATTGTAATTGTTGTATGGTATGTATTACTGTGTTAATGAGGTCGCCCGTCGCCGCGCACATTTTTTAAAATGCACTTTATGGTATTTTGGTCGACCCGGATTGTAATTGTTAACAGCTTACACATTTATTTAAAGATTTCTCGTAGGCTATAGGCCTAATGTCCATAAGAGGAAACAAAACATAATATGGCAAGAACATTATCAGCTATTACATAACTATATATTTTTCGGCGCAGTCGTACTAATATGGTTTTGCTATTTGCATATCAGTGTTGAGTATACCAATCAAATCTTACGTAAACCGCTAAACCAACTTCTCTTCAACCGAATAACGTTTGTAACCTCGACGCGGATTGGTTAACCGTTCGATATAGGGGTACGTTACGTTACCGAAATCCACTGAATTTCGGTGAAATTACCAAAATCAATGTTGGATCTGGAGTGACCAGCAATCGTAACATCTCGGCAATTTGCACAACAAATCTTAACCTTCAAATTGCGCCGAGAATCTTTTTACAAGATATTTCTTGTTAATTGGTAAGTATGTAAAACAATGTTCTTTTCAGATATTCTCGTGTTAAATAATTTTGCTGACATATAACTAAATGAGATACATTCTATATAATTATTATAAGGATCATTAGTGTCATCATTAATATTTCCCCTTATCGAGTCAAGAACAAAAAGGCGTGTATGTTTTATATAATATTGTGTATTTATAGATAGAAGTAATCATAATATATATTTAAATACAAACTAACTTGAATCTAATGCACTGAAAAAAAATTCACATTTGAAATCACATTTCTCGTCTAGTTTCAAGTAACTTATAATTACGTGTCATATTTTTCAGTCAATTTCAGGATATCATTTTATCACTAAGCATCGCAAGAATTTATTAATTTGCGTTTTTCTAATTGTATTTTAATGGTTCCAAGATAAAATCAAATACCAATGGCGCTCTTAAAGACTAAATGGCTAATAAGAAACGGATGAATTTTAAGTATTCTATAATGAGTAGAGTGCAAGCTCTTTAAAGCAGCACTCTTTTTAGCAAAAACTTCCGTTTTACAGCAGTGTCGATTTGCCCTGCTGTAAACGTTTATTGCCAATTTGCCAGTCTAGAGATACGAATGTCAACAGCAGCTCTTATATACATCTCACAAAGTGAGTTTCTCTTAGAGGCTTGAATCTATACAGTAAAACTTCACTTAAAGACCACATCAATTATAAAACCACATCGAAATTAAGTACACCATTTTCAAGTCCCGTTTCACTGTTTTACTCTCTATTCAACCTCAATCTTAAGACCGACTCAATAAGAAGACCAGTTTTCAAGTGTGGTCTTATTATTGAGGTTTCATTGTATACGATTTGTAAAAAATGTGTTTATTTATTATAGTGTCACTCCTATTTAAAGGGCCAGCCATTTCTGACTTATAAGACACCTACTTTCTGAGCATATTTACTTCCCGATTCCGTTTCTTTAATGCCAGGCACCAGGCAGGTAGGCACACGGTAACCATTATTTAACTAGCTGGCAGCTCACCAACCGGCCATATCAGAACTGACCCCTACCGGGATTCTAACATTCGACCTCCCGCTTCCAAGGCGGATTCATTAACTACTCGGCCACGGGAGACGGTATGTACTCTGTATTCCTTTGACGTATTCCTATCCAGCATAACGTACCTGCCTAACGTACCAGGAACAAACACGTGTATATCTCAATAAAAAAAGAATAGAAATAACAAATCTACATCTGATTGTTCTAGTGCGGAATGTGTTACAACACGTGTTGACGTGTTAGATTATGTTTGTAGTACTGCTGTTTTATGTTTTATTCATTACGCAGAAGCAGTGCTCAAAGTCGTGCGTACAGTTACCTAATCTGCTGTAGTTATCAAGCGGTGGGTTAATGCTTTCTTCAGACAAAGTCACTACTACCTCAGTTATACACCTGAAGTAAAAATGATTATTGTAATGACTTAGCAAAGCATTATGCCTAGACTATATGGAGTATAAATACGGGGAGTAAATAATCATACAAACATTTACTGCTTCTATAATAATAAGCCACCTACGCTTCGTTCATTATATGACTTCAAGGGGAATTAATTTTGATAGGGTATTATTTAGTTTTGTTTATGATAAATGGTTTATGAATAGTTATATGCTGTGAGTGTAATCATGGTTTAGCGTAATTGTTGACTAGTTATTGCCTACTTAGCGAATATATGTGTATATGGTGGAAGTCAAAGACCATGTAGCTGTTAAGTGTGACGTTAGCTGGCTTTTAAATCCCAAGTCCCAAAGCTGTATAGTTATCATTTCTCTTTATGTTTGAGATGTATGCTAAGTTCCCATATTCCCATGTGCATTTTCTTTAATTGATATAATATTTATGTCCCCCCCCCTTCAGCCTATGATTACTGACTTTCTTGGCGGGTCCATTCAATCCTGTCCCCTTGTTATCCCCCTAAATTCTCCATAGTGTCTTTGATGGTCGGCCAGAAAATCCCTTGCACCCATATTCCCTTTCATGTTCATCTTGCACCTCCTCAGTCCCTAATGTGGCCGTTGTTTCCTTAAAGCCTAAGTGGGGAGGAATTGTCTTATATGTATGAGGGGTTCCCTGTAGCTACTTCATCTCCCTTAGCAACATTTGCAAATTACAGTTCTTACATATACACAGATAACGTTGGCATAGAAAAGTTACGTATCATAACATACGAATATGTATTTTTTCTCTGATGATGTGCTTTTTTTCATTTTCCACGTCCAGATCATCTAGGTCTTGGTTTTTGTGTTCCCTCCCTGTGTGTACCTTTTAGTCCGTTTGGTATTGTTTCTGTGTATCCTCCTTGCGTATACATTCTCGTTCGTTTGGAAGTGGTTTTGTATCAGACTGCGTGGACCTCCTGGTCCTATTGGTAATGTTTCTGTGTATCCGCCTTGCGTATACATTCTCGTTCGTTTGAAAGTGGTTTTGTGTCCAACTGCGTGGACCTCCTGGTCCTATTGGTAATGTTTCTGTGTATCCGCCTTGCGTATACATTCTCGTTCGTTTGGAAGTGGTTTTGTGTCCAACTGCGTGGACCTCCTGGTCCTATTGGTAATGTTTCTGTGTATCCGCCTTGCGTATACATTCTCGTTCGTTTGGAAGTGGTTTTGTGTCCAACTGGGTGGACCTCCTGGTCCTATTGGTAATGTTTCTGTGCTCCTTCCCTGTATGCACAATACTCACTTCGTTATTGTCTGATTTGTCTGGGAGAGTTCTGATTTGTGAATGTAGCTTTTCATGTTTCACTTTCCCTGTTCATATTATTCCATACATAAATACCAACCCTTTTACCCATTACATATTTGATATATACTTGCATCCTCACGTTTTTGTATATAAATACTTTCTGCAAAAAATAATAACAGCGACATATAGTTTGTCATAAACTGTCAAACGAAATATATCCGATGGTGATTTAGATTATTTCCATTCGCATATTACGCAATTCAATTACTCAGCGATCTGTAGCGTGGATTCTGCGAATATTGAAAATTGGATTTATGTGCAATATTTCAGCCATTCAGTCTTTTACCGAGAGCAGATGATAATCTTAAACGCAAAACTGTATAAGATATGCATATTAATATATCCTCTTCCAGTTCTCCATAGAGATTTGCTAAATATATACGTTATGTGTCGTATTCAATTGATAATGGTCTGTATTTAGAGTTCAGATGCAGCTGAAATTATAATATATTTTACTTATTTATATATTCTGTAAACCGTAAATCTAGTGTAAGATGATTACCCATCAGATTCTCCTGAGGAAAATACTGTATGATGTAAGGACAGTCTAAATCGCATAGAAAATGCTGATTTGGTTTTAGTGTCTGTGAGACGATCGACCGATCATTCTCGCCAGCTCTCGGGTATTTCCGTACCACTTCGTTACTCGGATAACACCCTCTAGTGTATGTAAGGCGGAGCACTATGTAGCAAAACTCAACATTTTGTGCGGTCAAGAAATAGTTCTCGTAAAACACATTTATAATTTCAATAACTTCGATAAATTCACGTAAGAGATGGATTATCGTTGTCATTTCTAGTTAAAAACTCACATATTTCAGTCTTCATATAGCTTAAATATTACATTCATCAGCACTCCAGCGTTCACGCCGCCATCTTGTTTTCATGACATTCGAATGGTATTTCCGAAAGTAGTGCCTTACGTACATCCGATGCACTTGACGTAGTTGGCCGAGGATTTCCGAATGATCGACCGATGTTTTGATTATATTACTTCATAACATATCCGACCCCACAAAGAAAGGCGTGGAAAGACGCATATCACTTTTGTGGAACACAACTTCGCCAATATGATATCCATTTATATGTACTGACATGAAGTAATGATAGCAGGATTACATTCGCAATTGGGATAAACTGATCCTCAAGTTAGTGATAAAAAAATGCACTGATCAATATTTTGCCCCAGGGGTAGGGGCGGTGGTCTGACCCACGGGAATAAGACAATTTGTTTTCTAGGGTCTAATTCCCCACTCTAGCACCTAGTATTTTGGCCGAATTCCAACAGTGGGAGATGCTAACTCCTCATCTCCGGGATCAATTAAAATCCGGACAATGTCTATTTCCCGGGACCCTAAATCATTTAATCACGAGTTTATCAAGTATTTATACTCAGTCTGATAGTTCTAAGAGTGTAAGACCGTCATATTGCTACTCTTCTTTCCGTGTTTATTTGTTATTATAATACTCTATATTTTACCAAACACCATCTTCCTATTCTTAGTGTTCATTCGGAAAACCTCGGCCAACTACGTGAAGTGCCACGGATGTACGATCGGCACTACTTTTTGAAATACCATTCGAATATCATGTTAACAATATGGCGGCGTGAACGCTGGAGTTCTGATAAAACGGGATTAAAATCACATATTTAAGCTATATGAAGACTGAAATATGTGAGTTTTTAATTAGAAAAATGACAACGATAATCCATTTCTTATGTGAATTTATCGAAGTTATTGTGAAGTTAAATCTGTTTCACGAGAACTATTTCTTGACCGCACAAAATGTTGAGTTTTGCCACATAGTGCTCCGCCTTACATACACTAGAGGGTGTTATTAGAATAACGAAGTGGTACGGAAATACCCGAGAGCTGACGAGAATGTCTTAGTGTTGTTTCGTCAATGTGAGTGGACGACTACGGTCCGGTATTATAACGGATACATGCATTCGGCACTCAAATCACAAATTTTACTCATGTGAGTTCGATAGTGACTTATATTTAGTGAAAATGCATAATAATGTTAAATTGGTGCTGAATAGTCTTTGTGTTTAGATATTCGTGTGCAATAGGAGCTATTACTTCAATTCTATATTCAGAATTATTCAGTTGTTCTGTATAACAATGACAAATCACGCTACCTTTAAACACCAGCAAAAAGACATTGTTTGATCACAACCATGAAGTAGAAACGACTGGCAACATCTGAACGTTTGTTTTACATTACTGAATAATCAGAATACTTTGATGGCAGACATCACAACTACAGGGAACAACTGTGCAAAAACTTAACAATATCTGTCGTATGTTCATGTAATATACAAATCGATCTAAGATATGAAAATGTTTACATACGCGAGTTTTTTTAAAAACACTGTTATTGATTACTATGCTTATCAGATAATTGTTTTTACAGTTGAAACAGGTAGGAAATATGTTAAATGCATTTATTATAGACATTCTTCCCCACCTAGAGAATGATGAACAAGTTCATATCGCTTAAGAACAGCAATCACACATGGGTGTATTTTACAACAGATAAATTGCCATCTTTATATACAGTAATCATACGGCACATTACTTTCCCTCTGAGTATTTTCCTCAAACAATCTCTATCAAAACAATGGGTCGGTATTTCAGAGGATAGCACTTTGATTGTTACGGTGTAAATGCATTTTGAACATACCATTGTCAAGCAGCATGCGTTCATACGTTATATAAGACGACAATTGGCATTGGATTGCATAATTGCGGCCGTTTCTGAGATTTTTGACCCAAATGCACTGAGCCGCGTTTCTGAGAAAAACACAATAAAGATGACGTCATGTTTTCACATTATGATGTCATGTTTTCACATTTATTGCAACAGCTAGTTGAAACATTTCAGTAAAAGATTTATGATTCAGCGGCGAGCAGAAGCGAAACAATTATCGGTAAACATTGAGACGGCGCCTTTTCTTAAGGAAAATAATAATATACTGTTATTTGTAAAATATCATTGTATCTGAAAACATATTTGCTGTATTAAATTTGTGAAACTCAGACATTTTTGTAGATCCAGTCTTAATGACCGTGTTAAAAGTGCTGTAATTCCCTAAAAATGTCGTTATGCAATATGTTTTGTTTATCCCTGCATTCAGAAATGTTAATAACTCATTTTCGCATAGATATGTCATTTGAGCCAAACTTCTCAAGAGAATGACACAATTATGGACGCTTTGTTGAGGTACAATTGCTTTACAAGGAGTATGTTGTCTGGTTTACTTGAACCGGTGCATGCGCATAAATTACACGGCTAGTGAACACTAAATTAATCGTGTAATTTTCGCATCCGTGACATTTAAAGCGGCCTTATATTGTTTTCTCTGAAGACTACATGGTAGTTTCCAACCTATCAAATTGCATCGCACCGTCAGAAAACAATTTTCTGTACTCGTGATATTAAACCTTAAATATCCAATTTGGAACGTCCTAACGAAAGTAGGAATGCTTTACCAATCCTGCACTTTTCTTAATTATCAATTTGATAATGAACAGGGAATGATATTTGGGTTATATTACATCCAAACAAAATGTTTTTCAAACGTGTTTTCCTGTCAGAAATCACCACACGCAACAGTTCATACATTCCATTATTCAGTGACTGAGAAATATGTTCGCAGAAGTTAAATGTCCTATTTATTACAACACAATTATGTCAAATAAAGCGAAATAATTTTTTATTATTTTGTTGCGGAAAATGTAATTTCTGACCAAATATGTAAATAAGTTTTTTACATACATTAATTACATAAAATATGTAATGTGGCTTTAACAAGATAAAGAATAGAAAATGCAAATTTGATTTAATTCGATTTCCACACCAGGGATGATGTCATTTACGCATCAGTCCTGCACACACCATTTTACATGTTATAGAAAAATTTAGCATAAAACAGGACTGCACACACAAAAGTGTATTTTTTTGTAACGAAAATAACGGTAGATAATAATCCATAGATGAGTTTGCATGCTGAACTGACAAGGATCAAACCAGAACTATAACGTGTCAGTTATTTGATTCAATTGCGTAACCAGGTTGGGTGAACACGTGACTTTTTTGTTTACTAAGCGGCTGATCACAAAACAGTACGTAATTGGCAGTTTTTGTTTGTTAGAAATAGTTTTTAATAGCCTAAAACCTAGTCATCCAAAATCCGGTTGCATCGAAGCCAATATCGACACATAGATATCTGTAGATTTGCCGGAATACGTGTCACAAAAAATCGGAGATCATTTCGCCTCGCTTTAAATTCTGTGGCACGTGTTCACCCAACCTGGTAAAATAACAGTGCAAGCGTTGTAGAATAGCCGGGTGCGTCAACAACGTGCAACCAGAAACAACGGACGTAGACAGTGATTAGGAATTAAAAACCTACATTCTTGCTTGTTAACTGTCTAAATATGGAAGATACTAAGCACGAAACATTAATCTGCGACAAATTATACATAGTCATGCTGGTTTGTTGACGTAAAAGTACGGTACTAAGAACGTGTTTGACATCGTTTCTTGATACAAATTTGTCCAGGAATTTTCCTGACGCAGAAATCTTGAGTCCCTTTTCTTTGTAGGGACTCCCATTTCTCACTTACTATGCATCCCTGGGACCCTACAATAAACCTTCGTCAAGTATAAACCGCATATCTGGGACCCTACAAATTTACCAAGAACCCCAATTTGTCAAACATGAGGGTCCAAGGACACCTAGCTGAAAAATCCTAGGTAAAACCCCGTTTGTCCTAGAAACTGGTTTGTTTTTTCATAGAAAACTGATCCAGAAAAATATAAACTAATGTCATGATTCAGAAAACAATACGACCTTGACCCGGTCATAAAAGAACTACTCGTAGTTTGATTCGCAATGTCATGAAACTAATCGTCTACTAATGAGAAATGCTTTACCTGAAAGCAACATTGTGTTTTATAGGTAGTAACCATGATGTTGTTTCTAAACAAATCTTGTTTCGGTGATGCTTTCACTTTAACTTTAAAGAACAAATACCATTCGGAAAACCTCGGCCAACTACGTCAAGTGCCTTGGATGTACGTTAGGCACTATTTTTAGAAATACCATTCGAATATCATGTAAACAAAATGGCGGCGTATACGTTGGTGTTCTGATGTAACTCACATATTTAAGCTATATGAAGACTTAAATATGTGAGTTTTTAATTAGAAATGACAACGATAATCCATTTCTTATGAGAATTTATCGAAGTTGTTATGAAGTTAAATCCGTTTTACGAGAACTATTTCTTGACCGCACAAAATGTTGAGTTTTGCTACATAGTGCTCCGCCTTACATACACTAGAGGGTGTTATCCGAGTAACGAAGTGGTACGGAAATACCCGAGATCTGTCGAGAATGAACAAATACTTGTTACCGCCATCTAGATACCAGCATGGTATTATTGACTGGAAATTTACTATTTCGTGTGAAACTTCCAACGGGAAAAGCAGTAACTGTAATTCATGGTAATAACTTCTAGTTTTCATGCTGATGCGTGACTTTATATTCGACGAAAACAGATTGCTTAATTTCGGTATGTCTTCTTGTGGAGTGATTTTGCTTTTGATTTTTGTTAGTTTTCGTGTTGGCGTACTGTGTGAAACGTGATGGGTGGGATGTATTATATTTGGGCCCAGACAATCATTTTCAGTTAATATTGAATCAATTAACACTGTCACGGAACATGTTGGAACGGTGTCAAGGTCTTATATCTACATTTGTGTGAGTAGAACGTAGTAGCCGAGGGGGTAAAGCGCTGATAAAATAGAGTGCAAAGTTCTGACTAGATAGTCGTAAGTTTGAGTCTTCGCTGTGCGGGGTTTAAACACGAACTTTAATATCACCGAATGTGGCGCTAGTTGTTCGGCTGTGTAACCAAAGAAACAGCCACACAGAGTGATGACTATACGGTGTATAAACTTGTTTCAAGGTCGATGTATAAGTAATACGAGTAAATATCAATCATCAGAATATTAATTAAAAATAAGGCTGGCGAGTGTCCATTCAATCCGGACCAGTTTGGACATTTCATTTAGTTTCATTAGTTATACTTGTTTGCGCCAGTAGCACCTCAATTATTTCACGGTGATATATAGATACCAAATTATTTTGAATGTCAGAACATCATCAAGGGTAACTTATTTGATAAAGTACATTATGTTGTTATATGATAATACAGTGGTTGTGTTAAACAGGCATATGGTACACTTCCGTTCATTTGATGTGCGATTTTATTTCATATTAATTACGTGTAAAGTGCATCACACTACATTTCATAGCATTTTTATTACAGATATAAAGAGTAATATGTTCTATTGAAGTGTTAGTCTACATAATGAAACCATCAAAAATGATATGTCTGTGTCTTTGATCTTATACTTTACATAGATACGGAACGCCAAACAACTGTTGCATTCTCATTTCGACGATCTCCTGTGCAATATAAGACCACTCCTTTGATGAAGTAATTTTTGCACGGGCGCCAAAGCCTCGAAAATAGATGGAGCGAGAAATTCAGAACCACAACGGTACATCAGTCGGTGCATGATACAGGCGCTATATTCACAAACAAAAACTTACCGGAGTTTCTACTCATTTTTTTTCACTCAAAGTTTTCACGATGCATTAATTAATTGACGTACTGAGTGCGTATCTGACCAAAGTCAAATATTGGAGTGAAAGATTTAAGTGTAAATTGTCCTCAAAGTTTCATTGTGAATAATGTTGAGACGCATTACAAATAATTTGAATGTAGACATGAGATATTTCGAGATCAGGGCTTATAATATGTTTGAAAGTCATCGCCGACTACAAACTTGATTTTGTATTTAATAGGACTTGAATGGTGTTTTCTTCAATTTGAGTCCGGAATCTTCGTGTTTTAGCATGAATGTAATTCCATTAGGATTAAGGTAATCAATCCACCAATAGGTCGTGTAACTTCGGCTAACTTCGTTACCACTCGTGACATTTCGTTCATGACCGTCAGAATACGGAATAAATCGTAACGTTCTTTAATAGCGTACTTTTTTTATTTCTATTAAATTCAATTTAGTTTCACTTTTTTAAATAAACCATGTGCAAATTAATATCTATAAGTATGTCAATATAAAAGATAAAATAAAATTTAAAAGTATAAGCAAAGTTATATCCCTTGGTTGATATGGACTTTTATGAACGCGCAGATCAGTTTTAAGTCCGTTAAATTAATACACTGTTATAATATTCATCTGATAAAATTGAGAGTTTCTTGACTGTGCCACGAGTCTATTCAAGGGGGCAACAACATTTGAACATTCTCAGTAAAAAAAGTATAATACTTTAAGATATATTGTAAATTTCGAGTTCGTGTAGTGTTACCTTTATTTCGAAGTAAGAGACATTCACTCTAAATTTTGAAATTATTAGGGAAAGTTTAAGGTATAAAATCTCGGACAGTATGTCTAATAAAATGTAATAAAACATTTTTACATCAGAACGAGCAAAGCCATTGTGCTATACGTAAATCACACGACATGAACTAGATCACGTGACGTATGCAAATAATGCAATTATTGTGAACATTGCAAGAGACACGCAATAAAAGACAGGGAAATTCAAGACATCATAATGTGATATTATTGAAGAGAACGTGTCGCACTAAGTTAGACACAGATATAAGACACTCAAGCATCTCAATTTGAGCTAAATCTCAGCTCAAATATTGTCTCAAATCCTTGAGATTTTACTCAGCTGAGACCGGACTAAAAAAAACGGTGTTACAAAACGAAAAAGATGAGATTCAAATGAGATTTTGTCTCAATCTCAGTCTCTATTTTGAGCCAAATCTCATATTGAGCTGAGATTTCTATTTGAGATCGGGGCCAGAAATACGTGGAGATTACTTGATATTCGTGTGTTTCATCAAAAATGATGAACGACTGACGATAATCTGGCTGTTGATGGATAAGAACAGAATCTCTTGTAATAATTCAATTCAGATAACAGTACCCAATGATAGATAGGGTGGTATCATATACACCCAGGTGCTTCAAACCGGTGATAAGTTCATGTCAGACAAACGTTTACACACCAATGAAAGTATTTAAGACGTGAAGATAAAGTTCTGAACATAACATCTCTTTATCGGCAAGACGGAAGTATGTTTAAACTTTATACACAACTTAACCGGTTAATTTCTGTACGAATGATTCATGCATTTGGGTCTTTGAAAGGCCAGTGGTTAATTATTTTAGGTATACAAGAGTATTTCAAATTTACAAAATAGAATAAAGAGATTTCGCGTGTTATTTTGTTTGCTTTTTTAGTTGTTGTTTTGTTGATTTCTCGTCACATGAACACAAATACGAACTGCAAGTTAACTCAACGCCATCAAAAACGCTACTAAAAATTGTCCGCATCAACACGATGACATTATAAAGATATAATTATATTTTAATTCTCTAACATAATTGCCTACACTTTATAAATTATGAAAAATGAATACTAGGACAAAAGCTTGAATTATTTTTGATGAATGATTTACACATTTGTAACAACAAAATGCGTATAACGCTTCGAACAAAATGAAGGCTAAGTGAAAATCGTTTGTGGAGTTGAGTTTATTTACCCTCGCCACCGGGATATCCCATATGGGCGAGAAATGCACCAAAAATCCCCGAATAAAAGTATATTTTGACGAAATATTATTTATATTATTTTGGTTTTCATCGTTTTCTTAAAATATGTTCTGTTTGTATGTCAAACTAGTTCAAAACAATTTGAGGGTTTCTTCTTTCATGAAAAATAATTTGAATCAATCAAAAAAATAAAATATTAAAATTTCCAAAAAAATCCGATGGAAACTTTATATCAACCGAACCTTGAATTTACGAGTATCAAATTTTTTTGTTCATTTGAGATTCGTCTAGAAATGCGATAAAGTCTTTGGGACTATTTTTGATTGGAGTATACATTTCTTATTGTTATACTATTTAAAAATACTCACCCAACAGCAGCGTAAATACATCCGATATAGCAAGGCTAAATAGATAATAGTTCGTTGCAGTTTGCATATACGTGTTCCGTACGATCACAATACACGTGCACACATTTCCCACCGTACCAGATATAAAAATCAAGCCATAAATGGTCAACAAAATGACCACTGACCACGTGTCCTGAAAGCGCGAGCCGAGTTTTAGCTCGAGCAAATCCTCCCTCGTAAGTACCGAATCGTTTGTCGAGATAAATTCACTGAAATTACTCGCATTCATTTTGAAGTTTTATCGTTATGTCGCCTATAATATATTTCTGTTTTTAACACCATAAAACTGAATATATGTCCACAAATGAGGGTAGAATTAAATTCCAATGCTATCCAGTTTATTAATCCATTTATTTGTTTGAAGACTTATACAAACCAAACCTGAGACAGTAAACTGTAATGGAGATATCATAGGATCCTTATCTTTTATATTTCATGCAACATCTGAGAATACTAATGCAATTAATTCAATGTTACATAGTATGATAATATTTTAGTTGCGGGCCTGTGTTAATACGACACCACACTATCATAGAATGCTTTCCTGCAAATAATAAATCAATTAATCTACCTGGCTACAGTACGCATGCGCACAGAATAATCCATCATGCACACAAAATTCGCCTGAATGTGCAACCTTGATATTGTTCTTTCACTTCATAAACTATATTAATATTTCTAACGCAGGACTAACTAGAGAAACATATTATAAATCCAATTGCAAGAAGCTTGAGTAGCGCTTGTACGTACTGCTACAGTAAATGATTGATGTGCATGTCAGTCAACAAGAAATATTAACAGCAACCACGTTTTTTCCCGCTCAAGTGAACGTTTTACTTAACACGCGCCATTTACTTCACGCATGACCCAACACGCGTCTATTGTTTACCTTCAAGCTGGCGACCTCTGTGTTATACTCTTGCGCGCAATTTGCCTCTTTCATCCCCAAACAATCTTCTACAGAAACGTCGAGATTCGTATCGGAAAATCACAACTCTCAATTGATGATATAGGGATAGTATAAAGTTTCTTTTTTAACTCGTGTGTTTTACTATGAATCCGATAAATGTTGCTTCAACAGTCAGTTAGGTACACGTTTAATTAAATCATAATATTAAACTATTTCAACCTATCTGTCAGTTATGCTAGCCTTAATTACTGTTATGGGATAATTTTATGTCTGCCCTTACTAATTCAATAAAAGGGAATTTTGAAAATATAAAAATCAGAAAACCCCTCCTCAGTAATGAATTAATGAAGAGCATCAGAAACAGAGATGACTTGACAATTTTAGACGCCTACATTGCAGTTTTAACATTTTCCAATATTGTTTACCATGTAGATATGAAATTGAAATTGCCTCCTTTAATATGTATGTAATGGATGAGAAACATATTGTTCCTCATTGATTCTCCTTAGTTGTCCTTTATGGTCGGTCAGGCCATTCCTTGCGCCACTGTTTCCATGCGTATTTACCCTTGCACTTCCTTAAATACGTGATGTTTAAGGACTGTTGTTTTCCCGGAGGTCTGTGTGGGGAGGCATCGTCTCATGTATGTGGCGTTTCCTGTATCAACTTATTTCCTTCTTAAATCCTCGATAAAATCCACGTACTCTTAATTTGTGTTCCTAAGCACACTTTCGGCTACAGTATGTGCCGTGTATAACCAAATACGACAAGGCCCAGAAACGTTGATACACTATATGTCAACCAAGCGCCGAACAAATTCTATATCCAGTGCGTATAAACATGATACCAGTTTGTTAGACACACTGATTGCTGTGAACTACAATTTCTGTAATTGCCGTAAATATTCCGGAAATAAAAACCGTTATGCCAAGTCTGGAAATTGCCAAAGTTCTCTATCGTAATAAAAGTCGCTGTGCGCACCAAGGCGTCATAGTACATGGGAATGTTTGGATGTTTCTATACTGTATCAAATTACATTGCTTGTTATATTGACCGTGTCAATGGTGTTGTTTTTATAACAGGCAGTGTCAGACAACGGCACAGTCATATCTGAAAGGCGCGTAGACTTAATGTTTAAACATGAATAAGAGGTCGAGTATGAATGACGCATACAAAGTGTACAGCCACCCCACAATGGCAATGAAACATGTAAATAATACGTTTACAGACGTAAACTATTACAAATGCAACGGGGCGGAGAACACACACATGAAGGATTAAGTTGTGACCAGGGAACGCCGCATTCACAAGACAATGCCTCGCAAACAAATCCAGGGAAATTTCAGCACATAACCACTAAGAGTTTAAAATATTTATTTTTACTCAAAATAATGACCCCATAAAAGAAATAAAAAAGCAGTTGTCGACGCATAGTAATGTATATAAAAATATAAATAAAAAGGTTCAAGAGGACATTTTAAAGATGACGTGAGTATTTACATTCTTGTTTTATCGTTTATTTTATCGAACAGATAGTTTGCAGTATCATAGCATATAGTAACATTTCCCAATTGTGTTTTCCAATAATTTGGTATATTACCGATTAGAGTATGGTATCTTAGATAGTCCTTATTTTGAATGTTATATAAAAATTTCAGCTGCTCAAAACTATGAAACTTTTTATTCCTAAAGTCATAAATGAGTTCAATAAATATTATACCTTTTGCATGCCACTCTTTGTAATAAAAAAGTTGATCATTCTGGTCTTTTATGTTTAAGTTATTCCAAATAATTTGTTTTTGAAACCTTATCTCCTTATTTAAATAGTTTACTTTGGACCAAGAAATTAAAATGTCTTTACATTCTTGTTGGTATATTTTATATTCAAGTATTTACAGCAATACTAATTAAGAAAAATCATCATCCGCTTTACAGAAATGTTAATCATTAGAAAATGGTTGTTAGAGCGAAGGACATTCATTGTCTGTTTTCTTATAGACCGTGTGCAACTTAACTAGATACATTTAGTGGAATAAGCGAGAAAAGACTGATAAAGCATTCGGTATATTTTGTTCAAAATTAGAAGTAATTACGTTTTATATCAAATTTTACAATACATGGACGGTAAATGTCTCTGGAATTTGAATATATTTATGTTATAAAAGGCAACTTAACAAAAAATGGACGGTAAATGTCTCTGGAATTTGAATATATTTATGTTATAAAAGGCAACCAAATTTCATTTTAGAAAATATAATGCTCCGTTGATATTAAGTATTTTAATATCTTAACGGTAATTTGCCCATCTTTTATTCTGAAATGATGCTTAAATGTCCTGGAAAATAATTGTATTGTTCGTATCCATTTAATTTAACTCTGTTTAAGTCTGGATCACATGAAGCTCTCCGGCTGTTTACGTGCCTAGTAATGGTCCAAACCATGAGACCACGTGGGTAATCGCGCGACATGGTACAAAAAGTTACTGCAATTCCAAGAATGTAAGCCGTAGTCCTTCATTCACTCTCTTGTTGCTTTTTCGTGTAGTTCCGTGTAGTTCCGCGTAGTTCCGTGTCGTACCATTGTTTTAGAGTTCGTTGATGATGTTGTGTTGTGTGCTTTTCATGTTCTTATCATTTCGATATTGTTTCCGTCCCATTCCTGTATGTTCCTCCTGGTGCTATTTTGTTTCCCCTCTCTTTGTCTAGATCTGTCGAAGAAAGTTCTGATTTCTGAATGTGACCATCCCTGTGTGTACCTCCTCCCTTTGATTAGATCTGTCGAAGAAAGTTCTGATTTCAGAATGTTATCATCCCCGTGTGTACCTCCTCCCTTTTATTAGATCTGTCGAAGAAAGTTCTGATTTCTGAATGTGACCATCCCCGTGTGTACCTCCTCCCATGCTTAGATATGTCGAAGAAAGTTCTGATTTCTGAATGTTACCATCCCTGTGTGTACCTCCTCCCTTTGCTTAGATCTTTCTAGGGCGTTCTAATTTATGAATGTTGCCGTCTGTCCTCCGTGTTTTGTTCTTTTTTGTTTTAAATTATTTGTGTTTTTTTTTCAGAAAGGATATACACAGTAAAAGTATCCGCACTGTTTAAACGGTAAAGCATAAGTTAATATATTTTAGCCAGAAATGTAATATAGATTAAACAGATACCAGCTTTATTTGGCAACGAAATCATTTCCAAAACGTGTCCAATAGCTCATGGCAATTCGATTTTTTTAGATTTATATTAAGTACCGGTGGTATTCCATTGAAAGATCCCTAAATTGCTGGCAATCAATTCGTTTCTCATCCTAAAATTATTTTCTATTAAAGTTTCTCGCCAATCTCTTATTTGTGATGTTTCACAAAAAGCAAAGGAAAAAACAGATATTTTGAAGGGAATCTGATTGAATCATTAGAAATCTCGGACTGCCAGTCTCTTTTCGTCACCACTTAATTACAATACATGTTGGAACCCACAGCTGTTATTAAACAAATTATCTATGATTAGTGACAAGTGGGTCTAAAGGCAAATCAATACTCAAGAAATTCAGAAACTAATGTACTCAATTGTATCACAAAATGCATATTCAACGCTATATCTAATATCACTGGTATTTCTTCCCAAGCAACGTGATTCTTTAAGGGAAAAGTTATTCAGAAACACATCAGACAAAAGGTCTGGCTTAATAGTGAATAGAACCTATATTGAAAGTGTTCATGCACTACAGGTTTGCAATAACAGTTTCCTTACTACTGTAATACATACGCCAATATCCTGTCAGAACTAATGGCTTGGTGACTGAAAAAGTTCAAGAAATAACACAGTGAATAGTTACGATATTTCATGGCCTTGATTGCTAGAATGTGTCATAATTATGTCGAATGGATGTCAGTGTATTGGGAATGTTTGTGCAGTCTATGGCAGAATACATTGGTATGTGTAAAGTGTGTTGTGAGAAAGTAAGATCTTGTTGAGCAACGTCTTATGCAAGAGAGATTAAGATGTTACTGGGAACGCCACACACATAAGACAATGCCTCCCCACACAGACCTCCGGGTAAACACAGTCTACAAAACATAAGTCACTTAGGAGGTTCAAGGGTACACACATGTATGGGAATATGGATGTAAGGAAAAGTCTGGCCGGCCTTGAAAACAACCAATGAGAATTTAAGGGACTACAAGGGGGGGGGGGAACTGAGAAGGTACAAATGTGTAGTGCACGAACATGAAAACAGAGAAGGTAACTTTGACAAAACAGAACAAATAACAATAAATTGCATAAAACAAAGCAAAACAATGCAACAGCTAAATATTTCTCATTTTGATGCCTAAAAGTGACACAATGATTAGTTTGGGGGGGTCAGACGGTAGTGTAATATTTTTGCAAAAAATATTTTCCGCAGAAATAATCACTTATACGTTAATGTAGTAATCTAACAATGATGTGTATTTTCGATAGCAGTACAACTGTTGCACGATTCATTTGTCAATATATCATTCGAATACAATGATTTATTTTCGTTATTATCAGTATAGACATAACAATGTTGTTCAAAATGAATTATGTTCATATTATGCTAAATGGTTTGTTTTAAAACTGACAATGGTTCGGCAAGATTGATTTAAAATATGGATCCACATCATATGGACGTAACAGTCGCCTTACTTACCCCATTCCCATAGATGTTTGCCCATACGCCTCCTTAACTCCTAACATTTCGTAGACTGATGTTCCTCTGGATCTTTGTGATGAGGCATTGTCGAATGTCTGTGGCGTCCCCTGTAACAACTTAATATTTCCATGTTAATGGTATTATCCGGTGGAATAATAAGAAAAACAATTTTGATGTTTTCAAATACATAAGACAATGCCTCAACGTACAGACATCCAGGAAAACAACAGTCTACAAATATTAGAAACTGACGAGGTACATGGGTAAACATGTACCGGAAAATGCAGTTCTTTACACTAAAAGGAGTCTTGACGTGTCCTGTAATGTATTCCTCCCATTAAATCCCCGCTTATTCCACGCGCCGCTGTTCCCTTACGTATTTACCCTTGCGCCTCCTCAAATGCCAGATTATGGGCTGTTGTTTTCCTGGAGGTCTGTATGGATAGGCATTGTCTTATGTATGTGGCGTTTCCTATATCCATTTATTTTCTCTTGAAGTATGCACTCCCAGGTTGGCACAATTACGCGATGACATGACATAGTTTGTCTATAATGTTGTCTACATGTATACTTAAGAACATTATTGAGTTACATTGTTTGCACGACATATGTGGACAATATTTATGATAGAGATAGATTTCTTTTAGAACGCAACATCGAAATAAATGTCAGAAAGAGAGATTAACTGGGTCAGAGAACGCTACATTCATAAGACAATGCCTTCCCACACATATCCCCGGGAAAACAACTGTCCAGGGGGGGGGGAAGGACTAGTCTGGCCGTCCATAAAACAACTATGGATCATTTAGGAGGACAACAAAGGGAGGAGTTAAATGGATGGAATACATCACGGAACAAGTCATGAAAGTCAGTTTTAAAGGGGTACAAAAGCACATGAATATTATATCAAGCATAAGAGCAGCACATGGGTAAATATGCATCCATAAAGTACAGGGCCATAAAGAAAAATCACATGCAAATGGCAATATATAAAACAAACTGACAGAGACATGGTTACATAGGACGTATAACGACTGCTTTACAAAACAAGATACGAATTTCCGAGAGCTTTGCATTGATTTAGGTATTTTTAAATACGTACGATACTATTCTTGTCCTAAATCTTGTTTGGGCTGTCCACATAATTAAATAAACGATCCCTAAAGCATTCAGAAATTCGAGGATTTTCCTCGCTTTCTTCGATGTACTTCTATCAAGATCTGACGTGGATATCGATTATCCAGTCCAGCGAAAGACGAATTGAACTGCGTTTGAATGCCCAGGCTGAAAATAGATTTCAGGATCAATATCAAGTTTTTGATAGTAAATATTCAAAGTAATACCCTTTTTGCATAATGTAATTGATACCGATATAGTTCAAATTCCATATGACTTTAAATTCAAATATAATATTTTAATAAATAAGTTAAAATCAATTGTTGAAAATTGACCCTGATTCTATTTGAAACAGTTTGATTCTGAATGCAGTTCATGTGCATTTCTTTCACTTCAAAATTGTTCATGTTATTTTCTCCCAGCTTTCGTCCACCTATAGTGGCCAGCTGGCTTGACATGTCCGTAATTCCGTCCATTAACCCCCCCCTGTTCTTCCTCTTTTATTATATTATGGTCGACCAGGCCATTCCTCGCGTCGCTGTTCCCTTAACTATTTACCATTGTGCATCCTCAAATGCCAGAGGAATTGTCTTATGTATGTGGCGTTCCCTGTAGCAACTTTTTCTCTTGAAGTATGCCTAATTCTCAACACAAAGGTTTTAACTGTTTTTGCTTCACAATGTCAATACTGCTTAAAGTATTGAATTGCTTTAAGACAATGGCAAATCCTATTTTAGAATAAGATTGATTCAGATCACTTAATCCTTTGCGAACACAGGTCCTGGTAATGTAAACAGTGAGTGGGACTTATTTGCATAATCTTCATTTTACGATTCGTCGCTCATAAGGGACCTTATTAATCGGCAAATGAAACAAAAAAGTAATTAGAAAGACATGTTTTTGTTTTACGAAAAGCATTGCCTTGGCATTAAGCATATCTGAACATGTTGTTATTGCTTGTAAAATTAATCTGACCCTTTTGACCTCCATTAGCATAATTCTACAGTTGGCTACTTGTCTATCTTTGGCTTTCTATGCGTTAACTATTACGAATATGCACGTTGTATCTCAAAACAATGTCAAGGACCGATAACAAAGATTCCCTCGTGGACATTGATATATCCTGCTAACGGTCAAGATTATGTTAATATTTACAAGATATTATAACACTTTACATATTACATCTTTTATTTATGTGACACTGTATTTACATTACATAATAATTGAAGGCTATTGACGTTCTAGTTAAAACAAAAGCCATGTTCATGTTTGAGTATATTTTATATTTTATAATCTTCTAAAATTACCGATATGTTTTGTAAACCTCTTGCGATTCAAATTTCCAGACGGACCGTTATGTTGCATTACATCAATAATTACACATATATTAAAACATATTGTATAGATACATTCAACAACGATGAGCTGATTTTGACATCTGAATAACCTCAATGAATGATATGTCAAAATAATTTGGCATTTTTTTCTGAGCGCTTCGATAATGAAGCTTTTAAAACGTCAAACTACAAGCTAACCAGTTCGTAGATATTATCACGTATTTGTATCGTCTTTGTGTCTCTCAGTATCATGTGCGTGAATATAAGATTGAATTGAAGAGCTATGTACTGGCACTTTGTTTCTTTCAAACCGATTTGTATAACATAGATATATTGACTTTACATGTCGAAATGGAAATTACACAACTCATTTGTTATTCTGATTACACGCCTTGACAACTTGTATATCTTAGTCAGACATGTTTTAACCTTTGTAAATGTACGAATGTAATTTGATGCCAAGTAAATGTAATGTTTTGTCTGCAGGATTTTTACATTAGTATGATGACATTTTGTTATCCTTTCAGCAATATTCCTTAACAGACAGATGGGCATAAAACCGAGTCTATCACTATGTGTGCTGGTCATTATTTACAAACATTCTAGCGCAGCTACCAGATTGGATTCCTGCGATCACTAATTCATGTCTTTCTGCCAAATGACGCATATTTCTTTCTTTCAATCAGTTTGGTAGAAGTCCCACGACTGTCATGATAACATTGAGTTTGTCTATAACTTATAGGACCCTGGATTAATCAATTACAGACATGCAGCCAGTATTTGATATCTAATGGTACCTACAGTAGCAGACTGGCAGTAGCATTTTGTATTACTGCTCCCATTGCGACATTGAGCAGGTAATGCCACATCCAAAGGATCCGGCAATCCCAAAACACAATGAGACATAGCAAAATGTCCCAAGAACACGAGACAGACAAACATAGATGATTGGTTATAAATGCGAATCGCATAGCAACGGTCAAATGCAAGAACACATCAGGGAGCTACAACATGTTGAAGGGCGACCAAAATTTAAAACTTTTGTAACTGGTAATCCTGTTTTTATTGCTGTTACATTTCTCACTTCACACCAAAACTTCCTCATGACGTTTCAAGTCTAAGATATTAACTGGAAGATGTATTAATATGCAATGTTGGAGCATAAGTCCATAATATTGACGTCTTCAATTACTACCAGAGCAATTCAAACCTATTATTTCTCAGTACCTATGACATACAAGGTTTTTTTCGATGTATTTCTCTTATTTGGCAAAGACATTGAACTGCCCGCAAAGACAATTTGATAACTTATCATTTGCTTGGCTACAAAACATTACGGACTGAGTCGTGCAATGGTAAACATGTATTGGAATACGGAAGCTATGTTATCTTGTATCAAACTGAAGATCTTTACTGTTATGTGGTTGTCAATAATGACATTTTGGAGCGAATTTTATTTATCACCGATTTGTACTGTCAAACAATGAGTACTCCAATGGGATATGTACGTCTTAGTATTCGTTTTCACACTATTTATGCTACTGGAAATGGTCAAAGGCATTATTTGTGACGATCTGCCGATATATAAATGAGAATGGAATGGTATTGCTACAACCAGACGTCGATAAACTATCCCTTGGTTTGCTAAGGAATATTGTTTAATCATGAACTGTACTGTCGCGACTTTGCTTCGTTGCGGATAAGATTCAATGACATAATGCAATTCATTTATTGGAAGATTAAAACGTAAATTATATATCCCAGTTAAATAACGATGTTACTGTTGTAAATAACACAGATACCAGACTACGGCTCAACACAAACAACATCAATGTCAGAACAGCAAACAAAATGCGGTGTAGTAGATCAGAGATAAAGTTTTTACAGGGAAAGCCATATACACAAAACAATGCCTCCCCACACAGACCCCATGGAAGCAAAATTCTATAAAACATTAAGCGCTGAAGAAGTGCAAGGGTAAACATGTATGGGATTAGGGGTGCCGACCATAAAAAACAAGGCTTGTATTCATTCATCTGACCACGTAGTGATCAATGTTTAGCTATTGTTATCTTCCTTCGTTCGTCAGTGGCAACACATTCATTCGCAACATATAAGTTGTTTGTTGATATGTTTCATCACCCTTTATTTCCTGCTATAAGGACACATTGATTCACGAATTCGTTCCCTTTATCCCTACTAGAGTTATCTCTCTTATTCCTTCTACAGTATACATAGTATACGTATATATAGAACACAAATTATATTCCTTCACTATATCTATGGATGATAATCTCTTCTTTGACCGGCGCCATTGTAATGTGAACCAATCAAATGCGTGTACTCTCAGTGACATTATATGAGGAGATATTAAAGATCTTATCAGAATAATATACAAATAATGAAAAACATTGAACAGATTAACATGCGATTCTTTGTTAAATCTGACCAGCAACAATTGATAAGAACTTGTCATTCTGAAATGTGCCAGTGTTCGAATTATGATTTGTTCAGAAAATGCGCCTTTACATGGTTTATCTATTTTAAGGAATCATTTCTGTTAATGACTATAAAGTCGTTGTGAGCATTCATCTGTCTCCAACCTAGATGCAATTGTATTAGAAAGACATCGACAATGAACGGAACAAATCATATTGAAATAAGAGTATACTATACTGATCTTATTTCTATCCGATTTGTTCCGTTGACTCGTCACTGTTTGTTACATTCAGTGTTATATCAGAACTATCGCCTATCAGATACGAAACGCATTTGTTGTTTGTACTTCAATGTGCATGCTCCTGAATTGTATGTATCCTTCATGCACCTTATTTATTATATGATAATTTTGAATCCATATTTAAGTATCAGTTTAGAAGATTAAGTGTCGAATAATCACGAAAATGCTGCATATGACGATAAAACTCGCCTGGTTAGCAATCGAATGTCAGAAAAGAGGTCCTGGTATCAACCTGTTCTTGAGGTGCATGCTCTCCGGGACGCTTTGACAGAATAAACTAGTGAAAGCCATTTGTCCCCCTCCTCTATGTCAGTTGGGGTATTGGTTGCTTTGGGCAAATGATAGCTTTTAGGTTGACAGTGTACTTAGCATATGGCATTCCATGCACGACTTCTTCATACATTTATAGCACAAGTTGGCAACCCAGCAGAAATACTAGTTAGGTCAGCAACTCACCGTGCTTGTTGTTGAAAACGGCGTTCAAATACCCACATGCCAACAAAATAACTATATGACGATATATATTATCACAATTGTATATAAAACAGGTTATAAACAGTTGTAAAGATTTAAAAACAAGAAATATAACGCTACTACTTGGTATTTTATATTCCCAATAAATAATTCTGTATTAACAAAACATGCGTAGTTTCCATCTATCTGATTAAAACAGTGAAAACATTTTACCGAATAAAATGCGGTATACTATTACCACACGAGTGCATTCAGGTTTCACCATTATAAATTAGATCAAATGTCACTTTCATGCTAAACAAAGATTAAACGAAGTTCGGAGGACATATTATCTGGAATAACGACACCTTGTAAAGTGGTCATCTGGGTTATATGATAAACAAGTATAACAAGTAAGCCCTCAGGGAATCCTGTCTCATTATTATATATGGAGAAAACAAAATACATGGCAATACCCTCAGATAGTATAGCATCATGTCTATTTATCGATATAATACATTGATCAGTATAAAACATCGCTTGAAGGTAGAGGTTTCGATAAGGTTTGTCATACAACAAAGACGGCATCGTATGGCACTGACTATTTGAACAAGCTCCTATCAATTATGGACTATGGAAAATCAAGTTTATGTCTGTGAGAAGAAGGTATTAAACACTGCTCTCGGGACAGTATGTGCAATATATGTGTTAAACTATCACACGATTCAAATTTAGTTTTTTTCTGTTTTATTTATATTTTCTGCTTCGTGTTTTCATTTTTTAATTTGTATCTCAAGCTCGTAAGTATTTAAGAGACACGCAATAAGAAACTGACATAAAGCTAATACTTGAAAATTGTGTTTGAAACCCGTTTTATGATATTTTCGAAGATATCCCTCCAGTTTTTAGTATAATAATAAGTCACTTAGTGAACCCCCCCCCCCCCCCCCCCTCTGTCTGTCCTCTTGGATTCTCCTTAGTTGTCCTTTAGGGTCGACCAGGCCATTCCTTGCGCCCCTGTTCCCTTTCGTGTTTACCCTTGCACCTCCCCAAATGACTGATGTTTTCCCGGAGGTCTGTGTGGGAAGGCATGTGGCGTTCCCTGTAGCAACTTAGTCTTTCTTTTGCAATAATTGCGATCCGATAACTGGTTGCCTGATAGTTTTTAGCTATCTCAGGCTATAATTGGTCACATGACATTCATCTCATGGCACTTCACCAATTGACAATGGATTTTCCACTTGAATACTTACATACCTTTCTTCTTTTCGGTATAACGTATACAATATAGTTTTCCTTTCCCCAAAGGTGTGCTTTTAAAACGGTGCTTAATGTTTTGCGTTATAAGATAAAGTCGGTCTTCTCTTGAATAAAACAACTGTTATCTGATGCTGGTACTTGATGATAAGTTTAGCGTATCACTTCAGAGCAAAGAAAACAACTCTCTTAATTATGCACCGGTTGTTCGCTTTGTGCATCGCTTGTCTTGACTGCCAACTGGTAATACATGTTGTCAAGCGCGTTTCAATCAATGTATTTCAATCGTATTTGTTCCGTACTATGGTGTTTTCCCTGTTTAGTTGTATTGTATACCATAGGGATCTATGTTGGGAGAAATATTCTAGATCATAATAAATAGGTCTGATGTCGACGAACCTAGTTCATTCATTTCCATGCAGGTCAATTGTCCATTGCCAATCATATGATAGACATTCAACCTTATTGTTTACCGCAAATCAGGAACGAAAGTGATTGCGTTAAAAGGACGGCTGTATATGAGTTGTGAATTACACACAATATGTCCAAATAAGGTATGTATAATTATCGGACCAAATAACTATTGTTATGTTCTTATTGCAGTCCGTGTCTGGAATGGATCGGTGTCCCAGATTTGATTTATCCCTTAAACTAGTGTCGTCTTATTTTGGGGCATAATCCTTATTGTGTTGAATGCCGATAATGAATTTGCGAGCATAAATCTGCCACAAACCGTAAAATCTATCCGAAACATCAATCAGTATGCCATGCAACATTTAATAGTGTCTGCGTTCAATATTTGAGTGATTTTAGCAATAGCGACAGCAACATTTATTGGCTTATTGCGTTCTTTTATTTTTCTAAACTCACAAACAATGTGGGAAATAATCGAAGTGGTCGAGTGGTAGAGCGCCTGACTCCTGACCCGAGGTTGAACCACGACTTTTTGCAATCCGTAAAATCTGCGCAATTACTGACTGGTAAGTAAACCAGAAAGCTGACTGATAAGGAGTCATAGAATCGATGGAAAATATCACAAGAAATATCTTTAAAAAAAATGCCCAGATGTTACGATTGCTGGTCGCTCCAGATTTTACATTGATTTCAGTAAATTCACCGACATTCAGTGGATTTCGATAAGGTAACGTACCGATTATCTGAAGGTTAACCAATCCGCGTCAATGTTACAAACGTTGTTCAGTTGAAGAGAAATTGCCTTGGTGGTTAATGTAAGATTTGATTGGTGTACACAACACTGATAATGTAAATAGCAAAACCATGTTAGTACGGCTGCGCCGAAAAATACTGTCTGTCTGGATTTGGCATTTTAACCCTAAATGTACAAATAACTATGAATATTTTAATGCTATCGTCAGCTTTCAGAGATACCAGTTGTTTGCTGTTTGATATTCGTTCATAGCCATTCGCACCATATTTGGTAATTTGCCATATATGTATCAATCATTGGTTAAAATCCCCTGGAACGGAATCTGTACAGCATTATATAGCTGATTCAATATCAAAAACGTATTTGGCAGATAAAAGCTAAAATTGATTTTGAAATACTTTATTTGTGGATCGCTGATTTATATTAATGCGTTTATTTAAGAAATGAGCTATATAAATATCTTTAGTCACCCAGTTGATTCAATTGTAATTATGGCTTATGTATGGCATACTATATATGTTATCGATCAAGTTATAGTTTAGTCTTTTTCTCAATACATTGGAATCTTTAGACAGCATTTAACTGACAGTTCCAAGGCTGTAAATCGTAGTGTGGTTATTATTTCTATTTATGTTTTAGATGTATGTTAAGTTCCCCTTTTCCATATGCAGTTCCTTTACTTGATATAATATGTTTGCTCTTTCGGTACTACTGACAAGATTTCTTCAATTTTTAAATCCATTGTCAGCCAAGACTAAATATATACATATGAGCCCGGTGGCGTTTACAGTTTACATTACTGATTTTTACATCAAGTTGTGATGTATTTGTCTGTTGTTAAAGATATTTTATGCTAATTTTTGTTCATTTGTTTATCTAAACAATACTGAAAAATATACTTTATGTGGTTAAAATTTCAATTAATATGCATTATCACAGAATACATTCATATTTCATTTATCTGTATTTGACGAAAAAAGACATTTGTATTGCAATAAATTAAAAAAACGGGTGCTTTTACTAGTTTTGTCTTTTAGTAATATGATTAAACAAGATTATTTTAAACAATTACACATGGCTATGATTTTTATTAATGATGTTTTAGATTATGTAACAAGAATACTGAATGAAGCCCATTAACTTTTTTTAGTTTCAGATGTGCCAGATACATCTTAAGGACACCAAACACTTATTGTCGTCTAGTTCTGAACTACACCCGAAGCTAAATATTGAACACTTGCAATCTTTCCACAAACTGTATTTGTGGTTTTAGGATGGCTTTGAACTTGTTTGGTGAATGTTTTGTTGGAGCGCTTTAGCGTCTCATTGCTATCATCGTCAACCGGATTGTCTACTCGAAGTACCGCCATTATATCGTCTCAAGAAAATAAAACATGTGGAGTACTCTGATTTTATTTTAGATTTGATGAGTATAATGGCTGATTTGTCTGGGCTATATTAATTGTGGACTGGCGGAAGTCTTGCTATAGACGGCGTTTCTGGTTTATTTGTGTCAAGGCTAGAAACATTTGTGTGGCTTATATTTCTGTTTATGTTTTAGATTGTATTAAAGTTCCCCTTCCCAATGCGCAATTTCTTGACTCGATTTAATGTTCATGTTCTTTTCTCTCGCTTGTCTACCCGGGATTACTGACTTTCTTGCCTTTGTCTGTGATTATTCCATCCATCTTATCTTTTCCCACCTTGTTGCCCACTAAATATTTCATGGTTGCTTGTAATAGTCGGACAGCCTATTCCTTGCTCCCTCGTTCTAGTACATACTTTTGTACCTCCCACGTCTTTTATGTTTCGTAGTCTGTTGTTTCCCTAATTGCAGAAAGGAGGGTAAATCGAGTTTGGTTCATTTTGTGCGGTTCGCTAAAATACATTCATTGGACGGTGTCAGGGTCACTGAATTTAATCCGTAATCAAAATACAGACGTTCATTGCATATCACCAAACATCAAAACAATACATATATATAGAAATGGAGACGTTGTGCGAAACGTACCTCTCCGCCATACATACATGTTTATGATAATAAATGAAAAGCAATGCTTTATTGTTGCCATACAAGCTGGACAAAAGAGAATCTTAAACAGTTCTACGTCCCGTGTAACTACGTCAAGTATACATAAATAACTCCTAGGGGATACAATAGGTCTTAATTATATAATGCATGTTTCGAATACAGTGTAGGAGGAAACAATATTCAGATAACATCACCTATACAGATTCTAAGAATATGTTAAACAATAGCACAATGTCTTAAAGTCTTTGAGTTGATGGAACATTCCAAACAATCATCGACTTTCTTGCAGTTCTCAATTTCCACACTCCTGCTCTTTGGTGATTGGCAAATGATCGAGCGACTTTACACAGAGAACTGCAAAGGAGTGGTTTAAAAAGAATCGGATTGCGACAGTGTGCTTATAAAGATCATTTGATGGACATGCGTATATGCACTCTACTGAAATCAAATGTACGCCAGTGGATTGGTAGATATTATGAATACAACTATTTGAACAGACTGGAATTGAATTACTGAAACAGATAATGCATGATACTAGTTTCAGCAACAATTGGTCTGGCATAAAACAATGAAACCTTAACTTACAAGAGTAGCTTCTCGACAAAGCTTGTCTGTGAACTGTTTATAATGACACAGTTAGACAAATTGGCAGACAATGACATTACTGTTTGCTTGTTTCTTTTACTTGTACTGAATCAAATCAGGAGAAAGAACAGTGCATGGCGTGCGAAGACTCTTGATTGGCAACCGATACAAATGTAGCACATATGTGTCATGCTCTAAGATTTTTGGCCCATATGACATATCTGGGCGAATTTTAGTTATTGACATCTCTGAATGCAGGGATATTTTTAGGTCACTACAAAACAAAATTATTGCAAAACAACATTTATGTAGGGAATTACAGCACTTTTAATATGGACATTAAGACTAAACTGCCAGGCCATTCCTTGTGCCTCTGTTCCTTAACGTACGTACCCTTTAACCTCCTCAAGTGCCTTATATTTTATGGATTGTCGTTTTCCCGGAGGTCTGCGTGGGGAGGCACTGTCTTATGTATGTGGCGTTCCCTGTAGCTACTTATTTCTCTCTCTTAGATCTACAAACAAAATTGAGTTTGATATATTTAATGCATCAAATATGTTTTTAGATACAATAATATTTTACAAATAAATGTATATCATTATTTTCCTTAAAAAAGGGACCGTCTCAATGTTTACCTATAATTGTTTTGCTTCTGCTCGCCGCTGAGTCATAAATCTTTTACTGAAATGTTTCGATTAGATGTTGCAGTGAATGTGAAAACATGACGTCATCTTTAGGTGAAAACATGACGTCATCTTTAGGTGAAAACATGACGTCATCTTTAGGTGAAAACATGACGTCATCTTTAGGTGAAAATATGACGTCATCTTTATTGCGTTTTTCTCAGAAACAAGGCTCAGTGCATTTGGACGAAAAATCTCAGAGACTGCCACATACATCTTCAATACCCAACTACACAACATTGTCATTTGTGTTCATTACAAAACAGGCGGTTCTTCAGAAACATTATTATTAATATAAATACGATAACAATACAGAAACGGGATGTTTCAAACGAAATGGACATGACAGACAGTTTACGTCAGTCTGTCTATGTATAACTACTAATTAGTTCTATTTCGTCGTAATGACGACTGTACGAGTATATTATGCGTTTGTTCTACAAAATATTCCTGCAGAAATATGCATTGAAAGGAGAAACTACATTAAGTAGAACTAACATGTAACGAACTAACGATACACAATAATACGCATGAGTTTGGTTACTTAATTATGTTTCGTAACTTAGATTAAGGACCAGCGTATGTCTTCTCGGAACCAATGTCAGCGATTGCTATCACTGCATTACTAGTAATGTTCAGAACCATAATAATTATGAAGCGAAGCAGATGAAAGGAATCCATATACGTGAATTTGTTAGGCATCCGTAATAAAAGCAATGCCCGATGGATGCTGATATTTGCAGATATCTTAAAGATACAATCGCAACCGTGACGAATTAGACATCCATTTTTGGCTCGCTATCATTATAATCAACTCAAAAGTTTTCGTGTTTATGTTGCCATTACAAACTACAAGTAACATGCAATTTCCTGATAAATTTCCTATAAAGATATAAAGATACGTGAAATTGTTATGCCATATTATATCTAACACGCACACTAATATAAAACATTTGGTTTATTCGATTATATACGCTCACTCATTCATATTGATGACTCAATCAAAACACATCAGTTAGTATTTATCACTTTACTGACAGTGTATCGTGACTTAGATAAACTGTTTTCATTGCAATAATTGCTTTATTTCAGCTTTCTCCATGATGTAATGGTACTGCTCTTGTAATCAGTATGTGCTGTACGGCGGTATTTCACTGTATTCTTATGTTGTACGAGTAAAAGACTAATGCTTTGTTTAACGGTACAACGTAATATATAATGTAAATATACTTATGAAGTTCTGAAATAGATTTGTTCGATACAAAACTGTATAAAAAGTATATATTCATATTTCTATTAGTCTATAGTCCGGTTTTGTTCCCCTTAAGTGCTGTTTTGTATACCTGCATTTTATATTTATTTGGGGTCTATTTTTGGGAGGGCCTACTTTGCGTATGTGGCCATTCATGTCTACTCTTTCTTCCTTAAATATATCTACAGCCTGAGTGTTGTCAAGTGATACAGAGTGCTGCATATGTCACACTCACAACATGGCGCCCTCCTAAGGAATTTATGGATTAGTTATATGCATACATCTGAAATAGGTAAGGGAAGGAACATACACACACATAATAGTCATTTGTTGGTTTCTGTTACCTATCAACATAATAACATTAATGAAGTATTGCGGTACCGTCAAATGAACACTAGAGAGTGTCATGAGTTCTCGCCCTTTAGTGTATATATTTATAAGAGATATTATCAACAATAAATATCACATTCGATTCAACAATATTTACAAGTGTATATGCATATGTACATCAAATATAGGATTTGAAGAGAAAATGTACAGTGTCTAATAATTGTGTATTGAATGCAATATTGTCCTTACTGTGGCGTTTCATGCGCTATATTATTATTTCAATAGTTTGTTTGACCTTTTTATGAATACACTATTCTCGTACGTTTCATAATATTGCTGTACATTGGGGGTCTATTTTTGGGAGGTCCTACTTTGCGTATGTGGCCATTCATGTCTACTCTTTCTTCCTTAAATATACCTTTATCTACAACCTGAGTTTTTTCAAGTGATACAAATTGGTACACATGTCACAGTCACTAAATGGCGCCCTCCTAAGGAATTTATGGATTAGTTATATGCATAAATCTAAAATAGGTAAGGGGAGGAACATACACACACATTATAGTCATTTGTCGGTTTCTGTTACCTATCAACATAATAACATTAATGAAGTATTGCAGTACCGTCAAATGAACACTAGAGAGTGTCATGAGTTCTCGCCCTTTATCACTTCTAGAGTTCTCTCTCTTTATCCTTTCATAAGCATAGGTATTCTTTATTTCCGTCTCATCTATGTACAGTACAACATAATACAAAAACAATATATTAACTACACAAAAGTGTATAGAATTATAAGAGATATTATCAACAATAAATATCAAATTCGATTCAACAATATTTACAAGTGTATATGCATATGTACATCAAATATAGGATTTGAAGAGAAAATGTACAGTGTCTAATAATTGTGTATTGAATGCAATATTGTCCTTACTGTGGCGTTTCATGCGCTATATTTATTTCAATAGTTTGTTTGACCTTTATATGAATAAACTATTCTCGTACGTGTTCATAATATTGCTGGTTTAGATTTGGGACACTTGAGATTGTCACGAGTTCTCTCCCTTTATCACTTCTAAGATTCACTCTCGTTATCCCTTCGATAGCATATATATATAATACAAAGACTATACCATCTGAAATCGAACTATGATCATCAAAACATATCAACAAAATAAAATGAATTCGAAATATGAATAATTTATCTTTCAAATGATGAATAGAGAAAACGGTAATAAGTCTATTCCTAAAAATTACAATCAGACAATCTAAATGGAGAGTATAAATTAGTCATGATTTTAATTATTCCATATGAATCATAGTTGGTGTATCGGTGTTACATTTTACCGCTTTGTCCTCATTTTGGTACTAAGATGTGACGTCGTGTCCTTTTTTAAATTGGTTGATATTTTTTCAGGACATTGCCTTATCTATTTTCAAAGTTGTCTATTTTACGATACTATGGATCTGTTTTAAAGGTAGGTATTCTTATTTTTCTATTTAAATATGCCAACAAGTTTGAGAAAATGGCATGTTCATGCCTTCATACAGACTCACTCTTAAACATACCTAATTCGGCGCGTAGGGAGGGATAGAAAATACCGATATCGGACACTTGTATTTGGGGGTTTGGAAAAAGTGACAGTGCAATGTTGTCAAGTATATCTGTACGACGGCAGTTACTACCCTTTATTTCATTTCTGATGGAGAATATTTTGTCTTAAAATAAGAATATGTACCTTTAAGTTTAACAAGTCCTTTGTGCTCTAAGTTATATGTCTTGTCTGTGAATGACCTCGTATCCTACGTATTATGTTGTTGTTCTTATATACGAAAGTAGGTTGACTATAATGTCATTTTCAAGTTGTTGCACAAGATTTGCTTAAGGCAAACGAATAACCACATTGGATATATATTCGCAATGCGATTGCACACCAGATGCAAACTATAATAGCTATTTAGTATTCATTTGAAATCAGGCACCGGAATAATTAGCATTCAACAGAAATTTTCCAGGAATTATTCTTAATATGAAACGGTTTTTGAGAATTGCATTTACGTAGAATGATAATTTCTTTCTTTAACTGGCGCCAAATGCAATATATATCATCACAAATATTTGGAATAATATGAGCAATATTCCAGATAATGAAAGAATTATGTGGAAGTAAAAATTGATTAATTTGCATATCAATCACTCAATAATACAATCTACTGCAAAGCATGGCACAATATATCGCTACAAGAGAATGGGAATGACTTAACAACTCACCAGTCACATGCAACAGATCCACACTTTATTCTGTATTATGTCTGACCAGAACGTATATATGTCACAACGTAAATTTGTCAATTGTCAATGATCAATTATATAATCTATTCTGAGCAAAGATTTGCCAAGCAGTAATGTATTTTTCAAGCAGACAAACTCAGACGGCTTTTGCGGGTTGATTAGCAGCGATGTGTTGACCAATAAAACCGCAAGTTGAATTGTCACACACAATCTGCGATCGAACAACGTTTGTAATCAGGAAGCTGGTTTAATCCATATAACAAAGTCAATAAGATGACCGCTAGTTCATCAATAACTACAAACTGGCTCGTGGTTTTTTTTTCATACGCCCGTTCATAGAACGGGATGTACCGTAGTTTCACCTGCAGCGTACGGCCGTTTGGACGGGCGGGCGATCAATAACTTTAGAAGCATTTGTCCGATCATCACCAAATTTAGTTTGAATGTGTATGGGCATAATATCTCGGACAAGTAACGGATTACCAGTCATATCGCTCGAGTCACTCGGGAGTTATCACCCTTTGATTATAGAAATTACCTAAAATGTGTCTTGTTTAACTCTGAGCTCTGACTTAGGACAGGCGTATTTCGTGACAGTTTGCCACTCTTGTGTTTCTTTCTAAACATAAGAAATACATACAATATGTTTCAACAACCTAACATTTGCAAGATACATTAAGTTGTTACAGGAAAAGCCACATACACAAGACCATGCCTCCCAACTGAGACCCCCGGGAACACAAAGGTCTACAAAACATATGGCGCTGAGGAGGTGCAAGAGTAAACATGTATGGGAATAGGAGTGCAAGGAATGGTTTGATAAAGGTCGCACATGACCTACTTCGAATCGTCTTTCAAGTATGATTAACATACTGGTCAGATTCTATGAACGATATAGTATATACTTCTATTTAATATTGTCAACAAACAATATTGTCACTTTTCCTGTAATGAACGTTTCGCAGTACACTAAAAAACTATGAGAGAGGACTTTGCTTAAACATTTTATCAAACTATTGTTTTCGACGAATGCAGTATTTGCACTGACCTTAAGGTTTAAGTCTATTCTGTCTACACCGCTGTATAAGTTTTATATGACAGAATATGTCCCTGTAGGAATTACGTAAATCCAGGTATGTCCATTAAACCGATATGTTCTGATATAAGATTGAAGCTAAATTGCTTAGTGCATAACGATTTACATACGACATGGATGCCAATAATCAAATTGTATCCAGCAGTGAATGAAGCCAATGCCAATTGACAGCAACCACGTGACTGCCACATGACTGCCACGTGACTGCCGGTTGCATTTGTTCGTATTGAGTTGGCAAAAACCTGGTGTTTTTATAAATGATAGATGCACTCTTCCTAGCACCTAACAGTGTGGATAGGATTGGCTAAATTATTTAGAAACAATTCGTAGACTTAGAATTTAGCAATATCCATACAGTAAGCACTATAATAAACAAAGGGATATTAAAGAAAAAACACTTACAGACATCGTGAATCATTTCCACGACTCCAAAGAAGATAATTACAGTAAGAGTAAAAATAGCGTTACATCTTGATAATGTGTATAATACAAATACAAGAAGGGGTTGTTAACAGTATAAAAAGTACGAACTACAATAGTAGCACTAAAGCAATGAACATCTACCAACTCCAAGAGCAAGCTCATTTACGTTAAGTATCAATTAAATAAAATAAAACTACTTCCAATAGGCAAAGTAGACATACCACTATGTGTATAAAATACGGCACAATTGGCAAATTACGTTTTGATGCCACACGTTCAAATATACAGTAAAGAATAGGACAGCCATAATCACCAAAAAACGCCCCTAGGCAGATCCGGACAACAATATAATGCACAGAGGCACCCGTAGGAAGGGGTCGCGAAACAAGATCCAACAAAGACCAGGGCACAACACACAAACAAGATCAATAAGATGATACACAACGCCCCGCAACACCAGACTTGTCGTGAAATAATTCCAGTTTTATATACAATATAACGCAATTGTTTTAATTGAGTGCAATGTTGAAATTGGTTATATACTTAGTGAAATTGTTTCTATTCTGTGAGTGAAATTGTTTTGTCAGTAAAATATCGATAGTGTATATTTTCTGTAATGTCAGTGAAATGTGAAAGTGTACAGTGTCTATGTTTAACTGTTGAATTTTGATTATTATGATGCAAAATTGATAAAGAAAGAAAATTTTACTAAAACAAAGTTACGCAAATTGCTGGCTTCTCATACTCGAAGTAACAACTATCAACACGAAAATGGTTCCATTCTCTTAGCAAACTTAGCTTTAGTTAATAAATCATACTTTTTAGATCGGATTGGAATTGCGTGCTACTGAAATATTATACCAGGAAATTGAGACAATTACTGTGGAGCAATATACTGTGAAATAATTACCGCAAGGCTTTTCATACTGACCAAGTTATCTGACCAAATACGTAGATATAAGCCGATGCTAACATTGTAGGAAATATGGAGATAATTTGTAATACATAACTTCGTGAACATGACAACTTGCTTGTGGCTCTGTTCCAAGCTAGAACCTTTGTTTGTGATTGCTTTTGGCCGTTTAATCAAACATAGCCATATAAAATCAGACGATTACATGTTATAATAAGACAAACTGGAACATAATGTTCATATATCGGACAGTTCGATCCAGAACACAATTCAACCCAACGATCAATTGAAAGGCAATATGGTTCAACATTCGTACATTCCAACACAAGGGTGAATATCTTTGTTCCAGAAAGTACCAGAATCGTAGGTTGATGTTTTGCCTGGGCTCTTTGTGCGGAGGCATTGTCTTGTGTGTGTTGCGTTGCCGGTAAAAACTTACAGTTTTCCTTTAAGGCGATACGTGACATAAGATACACATCGCCGTGACATTATCAGCAGTATAAACATCTTTTGAATTAGCAAATGTATGTGATATTAGAATTCGATACTGTGTTACTAGTTCTGTAGATTGTTTAGTCGTTTATGTTTCATATTTAGTTAGCTTTATGCGTCAAGATGTGGACTTACAACTTTACATGGCTCTAATGACACGAATCTTAAACTTAGAGTTTATATGTCATAACCCTTTTACGTTTTTCACTACATACGAAGCGTGACTTTATCTCGAATCTCAATTTCAATGAATGGCATATATATAAATATGATGTGTCGTAATAATGGCCTTGTTTTTTGAATGAAAATTTATGATTTTAAATATGAATTTAATGGTACAAAGAAGAGAATAAGTTGTTACAGGGAATGCCACATATATGAGATAATGCCTCCCCACTTAGATCCCAGGGAAACAATAGTCTACAAAACATTAGGGACTCTGGAAGTGCAAGTGTTAATATGTATTGGTATAGTGGAGTAAGGGATGGTCTGGCTGACTAACAAATGTGAAAAATTTAGGGGGAACAACACTGGATGGAATTGATGGAAAGCATCACGGAGCGAGCATAAGCTGAAAGCGGAGAAAAGAATATTATATCTAGTCGGTCAATAGCTATACATAGCTAATGTTATAAAATGTTTGTACCAATACCGACCTAAAATAAAAATATATATCTTTTTTCACAGGTATCCAAGTACTTGTATCCAAGTCTACCCTAGCACCTCCTCGGTGTCTAATATCATTTCCCGGGAGTCTGTGTGGGGAGACAATATATTGTAAATGCGGCGTCCCCTGTAATTATTTAATCTCTCTTTCATACATATTGTTAATGCAGATTTTAAAAATTAGTTATGATTTATTGGCTTAGCATTATAAAAATGCTTATATTGTTTGTGTTCTCTTTATATGTTGTAATAATTTGTGTATGTATGAAGGCCTCTTGTTAGATAAGTTTATGTATGCATGTTTTTATGTTCATAGCTGAAGGAGTTACCTTCAATAAATAAAGTTTATTATTATTATTAATATTATCACTTAAAGGAACTGCACATGGGGAAGAGGAACTTAACATACTTCCAAAAACATAAATAGAAATAATATCCATCAAAACATGCTTCAATGCAAGTTGTATACAATCAGTCAGAATATAATTATGCAGTGTGCTTGCACCACATGTTGTACGTAAAGACTGGATATTTACAATAAATATTAAATTGAACAAAGGCTTTTCGTGAATGATTTTTCTTAATGAAAGGATACTCGATAACATACTATTAATTATAGAAGATATGTCCGTTCTTTAACTGGCGCCTGTTTTCCGCCGAACCAATGTAAAATATATCCCCGCAATTAATGACAGAAAATGAGAAATATTGTGTATCATATTAGAATGATATTGACGAAAGTTCATTGCCTTCTATATAAATCATTCAATGGTGATATCTACAACCAATCAGAGTCGAAAACTGATCAATACAACGGTACAAAGTACTAGTCAGTGTGTAAGTGACCACAATAACATGTTCATTAAGATGATACCAATACATTGAAGAAATACAATTATTTCAATGACATTGAAGAGGTTGTGAGTATTAACCTATCCGAGATACAATTGTATTACATTGTAGTTAGTAAGCCTAAACAAACGTTTGTTTCAGATTTCATGTACACAAATAATAGGCTGGGAAGCTTGGACTTGTTTGGAGAGTTTACAACATAGGTTTAGAACGGACGCTGACATTTTGTTTAATCAAGGTGAATATAGTGCTGTATAGTAGGAATACTCGTAAATCGTCTTATAACTGGGCAGAAATATGAATCTAAAGAAAAAATAAAAAATAAATTTTACCAAAAAGAACAAAAATGTTAACTCACTTAAAAAATGTTCTAGGGTCGGGGCAAAAACAAAGGTTAAGTTAGGAAACCCGAAACAAACATATTTGGTTTACGCCTTATTGGCAATTTGATAGAATTTGCATTTCTGCATGGTGTGTTCCATTCATCCGCGTTTATTTCATCTCGAGGCATGTCAAGGTCAGTTGCTGTCTGAGATTCATAGAAGTGCATTTGCAGCTTATCTTGTCAATATGTAACAGTGTACTTGAGCCTTTTATACGAACTTGCTGTCTCGTCGCATTGTTAAACGAAGACGTCTCTAATTCACTTTCAAGATATTATATATAAAAAACTGTCACGCGTCCTTGTCCAATAAAAATCATCTTCTATTAACTTCGCAGGTCCTGTTTTATATATCTATGTTCTAGATGCATTATCCTGTCCTGGTTTTCTTCTTTTATATAAACGTTATCCTGCGCGTTGTTTCTTAAACACACTGTGGGTATTATTAGGGTGAGGGTAGGTTAGGTTTTGGGTTAGGAACACTCTTTAACCAGGATTAAACCCCAAGTGACGCTTCTACCTCTGTCCGATCCAGGATGGTACTGCTATTTTCACCCATTTTTATGTGTGCGTCCCTTTACGTGTAGGTAAAGTTCCGCTTTTGTACTTTTGAGTTGACTCTGTACTTTGTATGTGGCATTTCCTGCTCGACTGTTTCATTGATTCCAGACGGGTTTATAATTGGTTCTAGATTACTATAATATGACAATATGTAGCAAAACAATTCAATACAATAGGTATGAGATAAATAACATAAGGGAAACGCAATATAGAGAAAAAAAGTGATATGGGTAACTCTTGTCAAGATGTATATAACAATAAAACAAGCTCCTTAAGTACATTGTCGACAGAAAAAGTCGTTAAGTTTTGTAAAATGAACTTATCGTTCATGAAGTTTAGTCAGTGCCTACAAATACAAAATCAAAATTTTAAATGGCTTAGAACTTACATGATTAAACTAACAGTGGGTTTCTTTGAAGAAAATTAAACGAAAGGATTATTTGATGATAAAGTCGAGAAGGAAAAACCACGTACTTCGCACACAGTCACGCCAAAATCACAACTAGACATAATAATAAATGCATAGAGGCAAACAATATCAAAAGCGAAATGAACATAAAACAGATGAAGATGGGGGATCGCCTTGGTGCGGTCAGTGGCAAACGCTCCTGAGGCTTAAAATGGTTTAAGGGTGCACCCTATGTTGCTTTTCCCATTAAGGCCTAAATAGGTTTCCATTTCCTTAATTCTTGTTTCAAGTGATTTTTGATATGAAAATCTAAAAATCAACAAAAACATGTCATGAAAATAAGAGAACCAGAACAAGGGAACAATAAATACGAATTGACAAACCTAAGTCACAGATAGAGGCAACAATGGAAGAATTAAACATACTTGTTTTGCACGTCTACAAATAACCAAACACATATTTGATAAGTGGAAGAGTGATGCTAGTTTTTGTCTTAATGACATCGAAGCAATGGAGTGTGTGGTTAATATATTAACTATCCAGTATTTCTTCTTATGTGATTTATCTCTAACGTTTACGTTTCGATCGACTTATCATTTCCATTAATCATTCGTTATATATGTTTCAATATGCGAGACTCTCAATCATAAAACCTGACAGGGTGTTAACCATGTATTTCATGTATTGTGATATTATTCTACATTACTTCTTTCTGACTTTCCATCATAAGACTTCTTAAATCCGTTGTTTTCACGCTGTTAAATTGAAAGGCTAACTCAGTGGGCAATGAGTTTCTTGTGTTGTTTCGTGATAGATATTTTAAGAGGTTTGGTTTCTATAAGCGTTGAATGAACTGTATATCCTGTTTATGTACGAATGCTAGTGCTTTATCGTTGTTCTTTGTCGTAAATAGTTTGGCTGTGCCAGTCGAGAGAATATTGCGCTTGGTGTTCATGTAAATAATACAGTTATACAGGGCCCCATATGAAATAAGTGCTGTTCAACTACTTTAATGGATTATCCTTGGTATGAAATCAAATATAATGTGTTATTAAAACAGCTATGTTGTCGCAAACTATCTTAACGTTACCCTCTTAAGTAAGTTTTTAAACTTGTGTTTGTGTGAGCTTTAATTTACTTTTGTCATTAGTTAGTATTATTTCCCTTTATTTATTTATAAGTTTTGTAATAGTGATAATTATTATCATTGTGTTTTAAATGGCAGTGTATGTACTGTAAACACGATTATTGTAAATGATCTTGTACCGAAATATCTATAGAATTTGATCTTTCACCGAAAACATAATATCTTCTATATATTTTCTTGCTTGGATTATGCGCCCCAGTGTATCTGATTAATTGAAGTATTTTAACAACCGAAGCTTATTTCCCCATTACTCAATGCGTCGCTTTTGTTATTTGCGTAAAAGACAAGTTCCTCGGTAGGATAGATAAGCTAAGTGAACAATATATGCTCAAAATATTTATAATAATGATGTATGACTTTTCGATGAAAGCAGTACAAGTAATCTCCCGTCGATCTGGAGCTAGGGGCTAGGAATGCAAGACAGATGTTTCCTTTTCTTGTTATTTTTTCAGGTTTGATGGTGATACATTAATTGTTTTTCATGTAAGTTTGAAATAACACATAATGTCGAAATAATAATACAATTACAAAGATTGAAGTTGAGCCAAATATATATAAGTTATCAATGGTGTTTGACAGATATCTTTACTTGTCCTGTGATGATTACCATACATTAACCCCCCCCCCAATCCTCATGAATCCTTTATGGTCGTCCAGGCCATTCCCTGTGCCCATGTTCCCATACGTATGTATCCTTACGCCTCCTCAAATGCCTGATGTTTTATGGACTGTTGTTTTCCCGGAGTTCTGTGTGGCGAGGCATTGTCTTATGTATGTGGCGTTCCCTGTAGCAATTTATACTCTCTTCTGTCAACACATTGCAAGGAGTGGATAGGTGAAGGGCACATACTCCTACTACAATATCGTTGTACTCAATACAGTGACGAATAGAAAGATGCGTACATTGAGAACAATGACTGGATGCCGGTCGATAAACTTTATCTAACTGAATATTATATCAGACTTATATAACACGGACGTTTATGTAATTTTATGACGTCTGAACAAAACATCAGGATTATGTAATAATGCATCATCAATTTGATAAGAACAAGCAAGTACGCATGGTATTACTAAATGAGAAGTGATAAGTTTATAAGGGGAATGACATATATACATAAGACAGTGCCTCACAACAAAGACCTCCGGGGCTGAAGAGTACATACGTGGGGGAACAGGGGCTCAAGAAATGGCCTGGCCGACCATAAAGGATATCTAGGAGAATCAAAGAGGACATACACAACAGTAATGTCGTATGTTTGTCGAATAAAAGCTAAGAGAGATGAAGATGTTACAGGGAACATAACGGCATCCAACACAGACCCTAGGGAAACAACAATCTACAAAACATTAGGGACTGCGGAACTGCAAGTGCAAACATGTATGGAATAGGGGAGCAAGGAATGGTGGGTCCAACCATCAAAAACATTTATGGTGATTTTAACGTGACAACAAGGGGTTTGATGGATGGAATATCTCACGGAACAAGCCAAAAAAGTCAATTATCATAGCTCGAAAGATAGGAGAAAAGAATATTAATACTATATCAAGTTTATTTGTTTTGTTTAATGTCAATGAGTTACATTGTGCAATAAAATGTAATATCTGTAAAAGTACATTTTGGAAGAGAGTGAAATACTCAAAAGCTATGAGTTATAAACAGTTTTATAAACAGATAAGTTGATCGGAGAGTATATGTGATGGGACTAGATATTATGAAAAACAGCCCGACGCCATCTCTTCTTGAGCAATCTTACATGCTCGCACAGCGCTACCTCTTTCAATAGACATCTAAAGCGGTAGTTCAGTTAACACTCTGCTCGAAATAATTGCAGTAAAAAATTATTGATTTCCCAGTAAATCCACTCGCAACTCATTTATGAGTAAATGCATTTCATTTTACCCTTTAAATATTGTATAGATAAAATCAGATTTAATATACTATATCTAATACAACTCGTTGAGGGGCCAATTATATGAACTCTCTGTTCTTAATGTAAATTGTTTGATGTATTGAATATAACGTTAATTGGACGTTTGCATGGTATTAATGTTTGTAATAGTTTGATATTTTAACGATAAACAGAGACTATCAGGCGACTTGGGAATTAAGTATAAATTGTATGCCATTCACACTATCAAAGTATCTTTATATTGCGATCTTCAAACTCTTTTATGTATCCACTATCATTATTCATATTTTTGTATTTTATATGTTTATCTGGTAATGATTTATATCACGAAATCATATTATATCATCATTAAGTAGAACACATTCATAGATGGATGAATACGCCACCGAAAATTACTGAAAGAGAAAGGGATTAAGGTTTAAGAAGGAACGCCACATTCATAAGACAATGCTTTCCCACACAGATCCCGGGAAAACAAGTGCAATGGTAAACATGAATGGGAATGGTCTGGCCGACCGTAATTCAATTGAGGAGAATTTAGAGGACAAGAAGGGGTGATGTTTTAATGGATGGAATACATCTGGGGATAAGTCAAGATAGTCAGTATTAATACGCCGAAAGGGGGTAGAAAAATAATATTAATATTATATCAAGTAAAAGAACTACACATTGGGGAAGGGGAACTTAACATAGATATAAACAAGAAATATCTTTAAAAAAGATAAACGGCGTAGATATAGAATGATGTCTTCCGGTATGTTAGATGAAATAATGTTTTTGCAACATGTTGAAAATAAATCCTAACAAAAAATTAACTCGGTTCTAAAACTTGATGCGATGACAACTTTTGGTTGGTCAAAAATGTAGGTCAAAATGAATGCTATACAGCTACGCCGAAAAACACAAATATAGATAATAACCAAACGGCGATTTACAGTCTTGGAACTACCAGTAAATATAGTGGGGTTAAAGATTTGGAAAGTCTTCAGTAGCATTTTGTTTTGTATTGGATCTAAACATATACAACTTAGAATTTGGCAGAACATATATGTATACACATAATGGTCATTCCTTCGTTTTTGTCTGTTCAATTGTTCTCATTCCATTGCCATTTTAATATAGTACTTTTACAGTTTATTCTTCATAGTTATTCTTAGGTAACCTGGACACATGAGGTTTTAAAAAGTGAAAATATTTTGAACTCTCCGATTCCGTCGGTACATTAATATAATATTCAGATACGTACCCACGATATATTTCCAAATTTGTGCCAGCCTTGGAGTACTTTCGCATGAGCAAGAACTGTTTGTTAAGAACTTCATGAACGTTTCTTCTTAAATATTTTGTTCAGTCTTTGTTTCGTTTTGTTACATTTTATTTTTCATAGTATACAGTTCGATGCATACATGTATGTGCGGTACGTCCTATTTTGTACATGTGGCATTCCCCGTGTTACCATTTCTTACTTCTTTATTCGTTATAAAATCAACAAAATGGTCTTGCACTGAACATTTCTGTGTTTAATACAACAACATAATCAAATTTGTTTCATGGGTGTGTAATATTATCTAGGAATGTGTAAGCTTTCGTGTCAATGCAGTTTTTCCTTATCATTTCAGCTTGTATATTGTGTCATTTTTGTTATTGTATTTGTCAATGTCTCTTCAGGCTTTTAATGTGGCTGCACACCTTAAATGTGTTATTTCTTGTTTGAGTTTGATGTTCATTTTTATTTATTGTTTCATATATATTTAGTTCTTTACCGTAACGTCGCACTGAAGAGTAAGTAGATCATGGGTTAAATCGTTGTACTGACAGTTGAAAGGATCCTCACACTTGTACCAGAATAACTCCCAACACATATCCGATATAAGGCTGTAAATCGCTGTATGGTTTTTTGTTCGTTTTATGTTTTAGATATATGCTTAGTTACCCTTTCCCCATTTGTAATTATTTCACTTGATATAATATTAATGTTCCTATCCCCCCATTTCGGATTATTATAACTGTCAGTATTTACTTGTCCCGTGATGTTATTCCGTCCACTTAATGCACACCCTTGTCGTCCCCCTAACATCTCCTTTGTTGTTCTTTATGATCGGCTTGACCATTCCTTACAACCATATTCCCATACCTGATGTTTTGTTGGTTGTAATCCCGGGGGTATTTGTGGGAGGGCATTGTCTTGTGTATTTGGCATTCCCTATGACAACTTAATCTCTCTTTCGTATATAGAGGGTAGTAAAGCAGATGGTTATATAGATAAACAGCGTATTTACTTACAGCTTACAGTTCCTTGAGTGGTAATATGTGTTTTTCATTCTGATCATAGAAAACAGGAAATGAAAAATGTATGACGATAAGTGCATTGGATGTATTAGTGACGAATTCATGGGCATCGTCAGTGTCAACAATTTCTTCATAAAGAAACAAGATTTAATTATGATAGAAAGTGCTTTAGAGTTTATTGCTCTTTGTATTGTCTGTCTCGAGAAATTGAGATCGAGAAACCCAGAAAAATACTATATAACGATATACCAGTGTATAACATATTTATTTGCCTGCAAAAAATACGCATCTGTTTTGGAATGTTTCAAATTAAACTTGGTTATCAATTTTTTACTCATGACGACACCAAAATAAGGAAAAGGATAGGGAATGCTCGGAGAGTAAAACAAATCATTGATTTTCCGTCTTAATATCATCTTACGCAATAAATGATTCACCTAGTCACCAAGCTCCGGTTTAATAAGAAACGCCTGACATTGATACTTTTTCATTTGAAATATGTATTTCTCGTGTAATGGGATTCAGCATTACACTGTCGTCTTACTGAACGTGATCCTGGAATTTTTAATTCTTCTTTGCATTTGGATTGGCTGTGCATTCTATCACCTAGACAATTAGTTTACAATTTGAGTTTCATATTGTTCATAAATGAGATCTTCAGTAAAGCGGCGCCTAGTTCTACTAGGTCACCTGTTTGACCTCTGACGAAAGACAATGTCTCAATATCGAAACGTTAAGCGGGAAGATCATTTCTATAGATGTTCAAGTATCCGCTTGGCAAAAGGAACACACACATACATACAGTGTACACAAGTGTTATAGACTTATTTAAGGTGTGGAAGCACTTAATGAACTGTATAATAATATAAAAGATGTTGTAATGTACCGAAATGCCCGCATTGTTCATTGATCATTGTTCAAGCATGGTTACATTATATGTCAATGAAATAAATACTCGAAGTGTTTGAAGAGTGAGAAACAATAAGTAATTCATTAGTACTTTATTTATATGTTTTTCCACTGAAAGCAAATTACCATGAGGACCATAAAATCATTTGCAGACTAGTAAATTATCTTCTGTACCCTTGATGTAACAAGTCATTGATACTAATTATAAACATTACATTTTAAAAGCTATCGTCTAAACGTATTCATTAAAGTACCGAGACATATTTTTGAGATGTATAATTAGGAATTTCAAATTGAAGGATACGTTTACTATCGATACCTTTATCACTACTTTTATTTCTGGTTCAGATACAAATATTATGTTATAAGTAAATTAATTAGTCCTACAGGGCCAGTTTACAAAATAATCTCAGTTTGAGAATTCCGTCACTATTAAGTTAAATATGTATTTACCAAACATTAATATAGTATTAAGATTACCACAGGCCAATTACACATATCATTGCAAAATGAACTTTATCACTTTATTATGCAATGTTCATGTTCTTTTCTTTCCCAAGTCCGCATATTATTACTGACTTTCTTGACTTGGTCCGTGATACGTTCCATCCATCTATTGTCATCCGAAATCCTCATTAGTTGTTCTTTATGGTCGGCATCCCTAGTTCCATACATGTTTGCTCTTGCACCCTCTTAGCCCTAATGTGGCATATGGCGTTCCCTTCAAGAAATTAATCTCTCTTTCACTCAAATATGTGTTAACCAAACATTACTCTCACTAGTATTAAGCTTACGACAGACACACCTAAAATACGTGTATGTTACTCTTAAAGGAACCTCTACTAAAGAATGTTCTCAAATTTTCTTCGTGAATAGTATGTTCAATAATTTGAGTGAATTTTCAAGTGGGTGGTCTGATGCCAAAGTGAACTAACAAACATTTTCATAAACATTTAGCTATCTACTCCGTGTTACTGTTTAAAAAGGGATTTTTATATTGTTCCAGTTTCCAGCTTTCGAAGACATCTATAGCAGGAGATTTTGAATAGGTGTACTAACACACATCTACTATAGGTTCTTCCAAGTTACTAAGCCTAACTGCTGAACTTGGAACCAGTAGTTCACTTTGGCATTATTTCAAGTTTTGAAGTGAAGTATGCATGCCAAAATAAACTATCCCACAAAATATTTTTTTTAAACTGTTGTCTAGAAATAATCGTCTTTTATAGGGAATTCAAAATACTTTGCATTTTCTCAAAATGACCAATGTGAGGCTTTGTTCACTTTGGCATCAGACCACCCAAGTCTGAATGTAAGTTTGAACTTGTGATGATAAATGCTGAGTAACATTAGCTGTCAGAAAACCAACCAAATCATATAATTTAACAAGCATACAGTCATGGTTTCTATTTTACGTGATGTATATTGTCTGAAAATAATACCAGTACCAAGCATTTACTGTTATATTATCCAACACAATAGAAGATATATTATTCTGTTTATCACATTTAACACGCACACGAAAGCTAAAATGGTAGGCAATTTTTTGATATACATTCAAAAAGACATTATCATGTGCTGTTATGACTCAAGCAAACACATATATTCTGATAATCAAAGTAAACATACTCTGAAAGAAGACACTTATGTTTATTTCCCCTTTACAGTCAACGACTTTGTTAGAAATAGTTTAAATGATTAATATTACGAATATACAACCCAGAATATACATTTTATTTTGGATTTGAACTAGGCTTATCATTCATACAACATATTTACTCCACTTTGTCACAGTACAAACAAAAATGCAAAATGGTAAAGTAATGATGAAACAAAACATCCATTAAATCATCCCCTGTTTGAGCTAATTAATTCTACTTAATAGTCCTTTACGGTATGCCATGCCATTCCTTGCGCCCCTGTTTCCTTGCGTATGTACTCTTGCACCTCCTCAAATGCCTGATGTTTTATGGAATGTTGTTTTCCCGCAGGTCTTTGTGGGGAGACATTAAGCGTTTCCTGTATTAACTTATCCTCTCGTTTAGCTTCCTTCACAGACAGCGTTTATAATTTTCTTTGCAAAAATGCACGAAAGTTCGCCAAAATCTTCCGATTACACTTGGAACATAAACACATACGGTTAGTTTGATTACCGTGGTAACAAAAGACGTGTTAGGAAGTAGTGGCACCTGATCCCGAAGCTTTTGAATGGATCATTGTTTATTCATGCGAGGGCAGGCAATTAGGCGAGTACTATGCGGTATTAAGAAACGCACCATGTACCTTTATATCAGAATAAAGGTCAGTATGATGTGTTTTTTTATATTTGTTGAATGAGGATTTGTTCTAGATGCGTTACCTGGTGTATAACAAGTCTATCAGATTATCACAAATCTTAGATAATCATCGTTTTGACATGTTGAATATCTGCTTGAATTATCTTTAAACTGTTCCATTTCTTGGTTAGTGATGTTCTTGTACTTTTCAATCTGACACAAAGCATTTAAAGATAATGTTTACATAACATATTACTGTACTCTGTGAATATTTTGGTAAAAAACTAGGACATTTCCTTAACTACTAAACAAGATCAGAGCTACACAGGGATCGTATGGAATAGTATACTTTTACGAGAGATATAACATGTACATGAACATACGGATAAGGACCACTCTCAAGAAAGTACACGAATCATAATTACATATAGAAAGCGTTTATATAAATCTGAAATTGAACTTTCGTAAAACTGTTTCTCTTAAAGAAAGGATTGAACAAGTCGAACTATATACGAAAAAAACGCACAGACACCACCAGAAGTCATTTCATATTTTATTTTTTTATTTTAGCACTATGTAGATATAATTTACAAATTATCGACAATTGTCAAAAAAGTTATTGCTAACACTACCACATACATGTGTACATGAGATTATGTCCCCTTTGCGGAGTGGTTAAGGCATCCGCCTTGGGAGCGGATGGTCGAAGTTTCGATTCCCGATGGAGCTCCGTTTTGATATGGCCGGTTGGAGTGCCGCCAGCTAGTTAAATAATGGTTACCGTGCGCCTAATTTCCTGGTGTCTGGCATTAAAGGAAAGGAATCGGGAAGTAAATGTTCTCAGAATGTACGTGTCTCATTAGTAAACAATGACTGGCCCTTTAAGTAGGGGTGACGCTATAATAAGTAAGCACTTTTTGTATACCATTCCCGCGAAAACAAAAATACTTAACGGATATTTTAATGTTTGCAATGTTTATTTTCAATGCATCTGCTATCACTGGAATTGTGAATCAGTATTTACTTGAAATTCTGTCAAGCACATATATTCTGTGATAATAAAGAGGGCCCATTGCAGATGGTAGATGTGATATAACATGTTCAGTACTGATACGATCTCGGTTTCAGTTGGACAATTAAACAATACATTTTATAGCCTGATCCTAAAGCAATATAAAGCTAGAGATAAACGCGTTCGAACAGATCTTTCTACTCTTATGATCTGTGTTGGAGAAGTCATTGGGCCTTATCCACAAATATTTTGAGTCTTAAACTCCAGCTTTATAACGCAGTTGTATGTACTTTATGAAGCAGCTTATGTACTTAATGAAGAAGTTTTATGTACTTTATGAAGCAGCTTTATGTGCTTTATGAAGCATTTTTATGTGCTTAATGAAGCAGTTTTATGTTATTTATGAAGCATTTTTATGTACTTTATGAAGAAGTTTTATGTACTTTATGTACCATCTTTATATACTTAGACTTTTAATTTGCTAATGTTATATTGATCAGCATTTCGTTTTCATTGAATCTAAAAGAACGAGTATGTTGTTACCAACTCTAAACGTTTGCCAATTTAGTTTACTGTTGTCAGAACGTATGCGTAAAAAGAACATTTAACATTTTAAAGCTTTAGCCTGAGTTTCAGTCTTAAAATGTTTGTGAAGAAAGCTCCATGCAGACATGGGCTTCCATGTGCTATTGTGTCTCAGTTTTTGTTAACATATCATTGAAAACCATGATGCATCACTCAGACAAGCACATACAAATGTTTGCCAGACAATGAACACTTCATTATTCCAACCTTGAAACATGTTGTAGTTCCTCGTCTGTTGATCTGTAAGCGTATTGTATTTACATATTTCTAGACATTTCAAACGTGTCATTGAACGGACATTGTTACTTGAATGAGTATCGCGTACACTGACAGCCATATTAATTTATATTCATAGACGTTTTATCTCCAACATCATGTTGGTTTTCATTCGATGAAACGTTTGTATCTTCAGTATTGGTCCACAGTGTTGACCCACCGTATCACATTCTTTTTTCTAAGAAGCTGCCAGATATATCGTCTGTTAACTTTAATTGAAGTAAGCCATCATATTTACGTGTATGATTCCAATGATTTGAACAATCGAAAATAAGTCGATGTATTACTGTCGAAGAAGTCAGTTTCATCGCTGCCTATCATTTTGTCATAATATTGTAAAGAATTTCAAAATACAAAATGACAGGTAAACTCGTCTGACCAGTTTATAAATTCATTCTGTTGAACTGAATGATAGTAGGAACTCGTTTTGCATTGATTGTATATATGGTGGCATATTTCTGCCACCAGTTAACTACTTAATTAACTAGATACTTATGTCGTTAACTTAATACTTATCGCGTTAACTACCTAACATTAACCTAAAAAGTATGTAGCTTATGAGTTACCTGTCTAGTTAACTAGATAATTTACTACATAATTATGTCGTTAACTAGATACTTGACTCGTTATCCACTTAATAACTATATATATATCGCGTTAACTACTTAACACTTATATAAAATAGATTGTCCGTACTGGGTTTTAGTAGGTAAGTGATGGCAGTTGTGGTTACTATCAGAGACTTTTTCGTGTTAAGATATGTATTTGTTATGAAAATTTATCACGATAATTAAAATCTAGTTAATTAAGTAGTTAACTGGTGGCAGAAATATGCCATCATAGGTATCAACACCATTTCCGGTAACAATTCAAAGTGTGCCAACTGTTGCCACCGGAAACAGAGTGTGTTTTAATTGAAAGAACATAAAATACATACATGTACCGTCTAATACAAAATTTAACAATGATATTAGACATATCTTTCTGTGAAAATACAGATACTAACCTGCCTGATGGTATGGTGAATATATTTCCTCAGTTTGAAACGTTGAAAAGAATGTTAATGGCTTTTGTCTGGCTAAACGCTAGAACATAGGCATTATGTTATTTTGTTTAAACATATATATTTTACCTCGATTGTGAAACAAGTTCTTACAACTTATACTAATCACTATCGATAGCATAGACATATCTGTTGAGTATAAACATTATTTGAATGACTGCCTTTGGTATTGAATTCTATTCACATATAATTGAACCTTAGCAAATATCAAATATCGACGATAATTTCCTCTGAATTACGTAATTTCTATGTAAAGGACTGATTTTCTCATTTTAACAATAATCCATACCTCATAACGCTGCGACGTTTAATACGAAACAGAGCATACCGGAAATATCATGGACTAGGAACACGGGTTCCGGAGCAAAACATACTTTCTGCAAGCTCGCATCAACGAAATCATAGTAACATTATGTCTGACGATGTCACCTGATCAGTGACATGTTCTATGTCATACAAACATTTCGAATCATACAATTCTCAACTGATGCGTTTTTGCTTTGTATTCGATTTACTGATTTAACCCAGACGCACTTGCAAAACTGCATAGCTGGCATATTGAAGTTAGGTGTGTAGTGTCCTGGAGTTTAGCACTGTTCTTTTGAACATTTTTCAGTAAGGCCTAAAAAAAAAATATCTGTGTTTCGGGTAACCCGACCCTACCTGTCGAAAAACCCCGACCCTAGAGTTTTTTATGATCCTGGAGATTTTTTTTTCGATTTTTAATTGTTTTTGGAAAAAAAAAAAAAAAAAAACTTTGCCCCTACCCTACCTAGCATTTTTGAGACCGTTACCCTAAACACAGATATTATATTTTTTGGCCTAATCTACGGTTGTCAGTTGACCCTGATCTGATTTCCTATGTTACCACCCAGTACTTACTTTTGTCTGAAAGCAACTGATAACATCAGCACATAAATACGTGGTGGAGAACAAAATTTGAGCGCCGCTGTGGGATTTCAAACCTTTTCTATGAGTGACGTCATTTCCAGAGAACGTCACCATGAACTGACAATAAGCAATATGTGCCCCATAAGGCAATATGAAAACAAAGTGATTATATGGCGTAAATTTTGTTTCATGCTTGTACATAGTGACATCACATGGGAACGTTTTCTTGAAATGATGTCACTTACAGAAGAGGTTGGAAATCCCACAGCAGCGCTCATTAATGATCATGCAATATCTTCAGAAATGTTATCACGGAAAACACACAACCTCAAGTGTGGCAGTCGATTCTCTACCACCTAAACTAACTGTTCGGACCATCGATTTCAGATGTTGTCCATTTTCATAATTTGGAGAGTGCTATAATAAGGTTAAGCTCTGAAGGTACAGTAACATTTACAAAACGTCATTGTTTGGATCAATCCATATCGAATTCTAGGGACACGCAACTACACCGGTTGCAACTACAGACGTTATTAAGACCATTCTGAAAATAGCAAACCAACCACTCACTTACTTAAAACGGTAAATAACACACAGCCTGCAAGTAGCTTTGTGCAGATAGTATACACTTCGATTTTAATAACATTAAGATAATGGTTTATAACTATTATTAAGTTGAGAGTATTCATAACGAATGATGTACTATCTAATAAATGCATTCATATGAAATGCTTGTTGTATAACCTATTGTTAAGCAGCATGACACCGGCTGTTGTCTTGCTGATGTATACATCGTCTTCATATTAAAATGCATACACATAGTTTTATATTTCATGGTAACATTAACTACAATTGTTTCATAAGTTATGGCATTCAATAATACAGATGGTGCTAAGCCACGTTACTTTCAAAAATAAAGTAATATCATAAAAGACGTATCAGGGTTTAAGCGTATCTATGGTAACACATGCAAAGGGTACATGCTATATTTACATCTGCGTGGGAACGCGTAGGACTTCTAGATAGGTAAATAACCACCAAGTACGGACACTGAGCAATATAACATTGTGTGAATTAAAAAAATCGATACAGACGTATTATTATGGGAAACCTTAACTATACTTGTAATCAAGTCAAGTGTTCCTTCCTCAGTTTTGAGCATATCCTTTAACAACGTTTTCACCTCCACAATCCAATTCCATTACTGAAGTACCCCAACGTTCATTTTATTCAAACTGAATCGAATTATAAGTGATGAGGCATAATTGACGTATTTTAGGTTAGCGCAGGGAATATGAAAACGAATTGTCTATCTATTGTGACGTAGCAATACAGTCGAACCTCGTTCATTCGAATTCGAATAAAACATGGTTTCGAACAACCCAATTCAATTTGATGTACCTAAGAAGATACATCAGGACTTGATATTTATTTCGGATGATACCAAGTATTCGGATAGAAGGTTGTCGAATAAACGAGGTTCGGCTGTACATTATTTTGACGAATGTGCAAGTTTTGTATCAGCATGCCTTTGAGTGTTAAAACATTCTGGCTACAATGGAACATCATATGTAGAAACTACTTTGCTAAATCAACGAGGATATTCTTTCTCAAAAATACTGGAAGATAAACATTCGGCGTGAGTTTTAATTGATTTCATTCACAAACATTAAGTCCAGGTGTATATAATATATGATGTTTCAGGGTCAACACAAATAATGCGTATAATCTTAAATTACGAATAGTGGATATATTTAAGCCGTGTTACGAGATGTATTAAATAGAATTTGATGCCACAGCAATTTAGTTGGTTTATAACCCAAACAAGTCAGCACAGTTTATCCCAACATGATTAACGGATTAGAAAGAGATAAGTCATCACTTGTAGAATTGTGTTGATAAAACTCATTCACATAACATAGAGAGTGTAATGACATTGAAGACAAACCGCTAATTGCCCTTACTCTCTCGTTAATCTGGCATGTAGTCCTGTGTTGTTCCATTTGCATGTTTGTTAGTTCGTTGATGATGTTGTGTTGTTTAATTATAATGTCCTTTCACTTCTGTATTGTTTTCTGTCCCCTCCTTTGTAAATGTCATTTGGTCCGTTTGTTGTTTTGTGTGCCATTGCCTGTATGATCCTCCTGTCTAGTGAAGTTCTGATTTGTGAATGTGCCCCTCCCTGTGTGTGCCTCATCCATTGCCTATATATATCTAGGAATGTTCTGATTTGTTGATGTGGCCCTCAATTTTTGTGCCTGGTTTGTGAATGTAGCCCTCCCTTTGAGTGTTCCCTCCCTTTGCCTAGATCTGTCGAGGGAAGTTCTGGTTTGTGAATGTAGCCCTCCGTTTGAGTGTTCCCTCCCTTTGCCTAGATCTGTCGAGGGAAGTTCTGGTTTGTGATTGTAGCCCTCCCTTTGAGTGTTCCCTCCCTTTGCCTAAATATGTCGATGGAAGTTCTGGGATGTGAATGTAGTCCCCCCTTTGCCTAGATCTGTCGAGGGAAGTTCTGGTTTGTGAATGTAGTCCCCCCTTTGCCTAGATCTGTCGAGGGAAGTTCTGGTTTGTGAATGTAGTCCCCCCTTTGCCTAGATCTGTCGAGGGAAGTTCTGGTTTGTGAATGTAGTCCCCCCTTTGAGTGTTCCCTCCCTTTGCCTAGATCTGTCGAGGAAAATGCTGGTTTGTGATTGTAGCCCTCCCTTTGAGTGTTCCCTCCCTTTGCCTAGATCTGTCGAGGGAAGTGCTGGGATGTGAATGTAGCCCTCCTTTTGAGTGTTCCCTCCCTTTGCCTAGATATGTCGAGGGAAGTTCTTGTTTGTGAATGTAGTCCCCCCTTTGCCTAGATCTGTCGAGGGAAGTTCTGGTTTGTGAGTGTAGTCCCCCCTTTGCCTAGATATGTCGAGGGAAGTTCTGGTTTGTGAATGTAGTCCCCCCTTTGCCTAGATCTGTCGAGGGAAGTTCTGGTTTGTGAATGTAGTCCCCCCTTTGAGTGTTCCCTCCATTTGCCTAGAACTATCGAGGGAAGTTCTGGTTTGTGAATGTAGTCCCCCCTTTGCCTAGATCTGTCGAGAGAAGTTCTGGTTTGTGAATGTAGTCCCCCCTTTGAGTGTTCCCTCCATTTGCCTAGAACTATCGAGGGAAGTTCTGGTTTGTGAATGTAGTCCCCCCTTTGCCTAGATCTGTCGAGAGAAGTTCTGGTTTGTGAATGTAGTCCCCCCTTTGCCTAGATCTGTCGAGGGAAGTTCTGGTTTGTGAATGTAGTCCCCCCTTTGAGTGTTCCCTCCATTTGCCTAGAACTATCGAGGGAAGTTCTGGTTTGTGAATGTAGTCCCCCCTTTGCCTAGATCTGTCGAGGGAAGTTCTGGTTTGTGAATGTAGTCCCCCCTTTGAGTGTTCCCTCCATTTGCCTAGAACTATCGAGGGAAGTTCTGGTTTGTGAATGTAGTCCCCCCTTTGCCTAGATCTGTCGAGAGAAGTTCTGGTTTGTGAATGTAGTCCCCCCTTTGCCTAGATCTGTCGAGGGAAGTTCTGGTTTGTGAATGTAGTCCCCCTTTGAGTGTTCCCTCCATTTGCCTAGAACTATCGAGGGAAGTTCTGGTTTGTGAATGTAGTCCCCCCTTTGCCTAGATCTGTCGAGGGAAGTTATGGTTTGTGAATGTAGTCCCCCCTTTGCCTAGATCTGTCGAGGGAAGTTCTGGTTTGTGAATGTAGTCCCCCCTTTGAGTGTTCCCTCCATTTGCCTAGAACTATCGAGGGAAGTTCTGGTTTGTGAATGTAGTCCCCCCTTTGCCTAGATCTGTCGAGGGAAGTTCTGGTTTGTGAATGTAGCCCTCCCTGCTCCAGAGTGTTTTCACTTTTAAAAGGGTAATTAAATATAAACATGTTCAATAAACCGCATTAATGTGTTAGGAAACCCTACTTTAATGCATTTCAATTAATAAACATGATTGTTTTCCATAGTGATTTACCATATGGCGCGCAAGCATAGAATGTTTTAACTGTTAACATTTTAACTGTTATTTTTATGAAACACATTTACACTGATGCTTTAATTTTAAGATGTGCGTGCTTGAATAGTTTCTTATGTTTGTGGGAGATAAATGTTTTTAATGCTTGAGAATTTCGACACAATCCTGCCAGTTCTTTACATTTATGATACTTTATCAGTTCTTCAGATGTTGATTGCGTTTATGTTTAATTATTTTTTAATGATGATAATTACTTATACTCTCTGTTCTTTCACATTAGCTTTATCCTTCATGGTATGTTAGCTCAATTGTTTTCTTATGTGACTAGGCTTTCCTTTCCTTGATGATATACTTTTATAAGCTTAATATTTTTGGAATTATTCCTTGTACTTGTAATACAATATATCGTAAATAATTAAGCTGAAGCACTATTGTCTGTATTTCAAATAAGAGTGCTCGGTAAGTTTGGTTTAATAATAGCTAGCATTATACATAATAATAATATCCTGAATAGTCAATAACTTTACTTAGTGTAGTTATTTCGTTATTGTTTGCCCTTGACATACCTGGTCATCGTTTTTGTAACACTATTGGTTAATAAAGGAGAAAATAAGTTGCAGCATGGAACGCCACATACATAAGACAATGCCTCTCCACACAGACCTCCGGGAGAACAACAGTTCATAAAACATCAGGCATTTGAGGAGGCGCAAGGGCTACTACGTAAAGGAACAGGGACGAAAAAAATGGCCTGGCCGACCATAAGGGATAACTAAGGAGAATCGAAGAGAACATTCAGGAGGAATTTAATGGATGAAATACATCATAGAACAAGTCAAGACAGTTGGCAACAATAGGCCGAAAGTGGGGAGAAAATAACCCGAACACTATATAAAATGCAGTGACATTGTACTCTTAAGGAAATATTCTTAAATCTACTGCATGTCTGTACATTACAACGAATCACGCAATGTACGTGTCGGTTATAAATGTGTCAAGATTTTACATAAAACTCGATTGTGTTTCCTGATCGAAATATGAATCAACAACAATTATATGACACAACATGTTTCACAATACATATACATCGTACATAATATCATTTTAAATTACAGCACACACGCAACAACGAACAGACAAAAAATGGTTTATTCATGAAGCAATATATTTTGACCATTCTCTGTAATAAGCCAATCTATAATAACTAAATACAGGACCAAACCTCGAGACAACATGATACACATAATTATACTAATCGTGCAAGCACAATATCTTTCCACAACTGATGAAATGTGTCTCTATTCTGTGTTAATGTCTCGGTCACATGAACCTCTGGGCGTACGGACTTCTCACAGATCACATTTCCTGTACGGCTCCCTAAGTCCTACGGGAACGCGACCACCCGATCTCATGTGACCGAGGCATACATACATGCTTAGTTAAACTATTAGTTGCAGCCCATTACGAACAATAACCACAGTTGAGTGTATAATGATGCTTGCAGTCAGTTTAATAACCCTATGTATGTGTATATGTGTTCTTTGTGTAGATTCGTCTCAATGTCGATGGAATTATGGCCATCATATACGCCTTCCTAAGGTATTCGACATGTGTCCTGTTGGGAGAGATTGGTTGATCTTACGAGCCTATCTTGTATGAACCTACAGTGTTCATCGAATACGGTCTATACCTGAAATATGAAGTTAAGCTGGAACTGCCACATACAAAGTGGACAGCCATCTCAAAACACACACTTAATTGATACCTGGCAGAGTGGGTATGCGCTTTGTCTTCCTGTAAAATGCTTCCTTTCTCTTTCTGTTACTGAATGAATAGCACAACCGCCGGAACTGCTAGAACGATTACTTCATTACAATAACTACATACCAATTAGCCGGCGTTAGAAACATGAGGACGATGATCAAATCGGTACGCATATTCTTGCAGACTGTTTCCTTAACCATCACACACAGAACACATGTGTACAGAATGTCATGACGTGCAGGAAATTACCGTTTTTGCCATACAAGAATACAATCATATTCGTAGCATTCATATTTTCAGAGCGTCGCTGTACGATGTTCAACCTTTTTATAAGTGACGTCATTTCCATAAATCGTCACATGTGACGTCATCATGTACTGACAGTAATCAATATTTGCCCCATATGGCAATATGAAAACAAAGTGACCATATTGAGTATGGAGTTTCTTGATTGCACATAGTGACATCACATGTGTCGTTTTTCTTGAAATGACGTAACTTGCAGAAGAGGTAGGAAAGCCCACAGCAGAGCTCATTTATTATTCTCTAAACATGCCCGCTCAGTGTACTAGCCGAAACAAAAGCAAAGAGAGGGCATACAACAAACCGCCACAATTTTGGTTTGCGGAACAACACAGACATGCTTTGTTAACGTTCACGTCTATCCCAAACTGATAAAGACCTTTGTATCGCTAAGTTCTCGCACATTAACAAAAGTCATTACATTTTAACCGTTTCAATTTCTTACGGTGAAGGAAAATCCCAAAATGCTTTTACGGGTATAATTGTATAAAACCACAAAATCGCACGTAATATTGATGTAGAGAGCGAATACTTAGCTTAATACAAATATCTTCCGCACGTCCGACTGGAGAACACTATATTTAAAATTGCTACTCTCTAGGGTTCTAGGAAGCAAAGGAAGGGCTGTAGGATGAACAGAAGGCATATTGATACATTTTTGCACGTCATTTTAGTATCAACGTAAATGTCACATTCGTCTGAGAATGTCATTTGTTTGGGTGGTTTTATGTGTGAGATGAGTTTATTGAAAACAGGTTGAGTTTTCCCGATTTGTCGTAAAACATTTGATGCCTGACAACTGCTAATAAACCAAAGATTCAATCATCGATCAAATTGTTTGCCGGTGGCAATATTGGAGACAAATGCAAACAAAAAGTGAGATTTATTATTTCCACGGCCATTTGGCAGCCTTTATAATATCAACTGATATGTTTTTGCGCAAATGACATGTGTTTCAATATTGATGGTGAGGCTGTGATCGTGTTTCGTCATGCTAGATGGAATTGTAAGCTATTGTTTCACAACAAAGAGGTTTTTTGTTGTACCATATGTCCAAGTCTCTATCCATTGAAAACCATTTCACAATAGTCCGCATCGTTTGAATGATTAATTTAAGTGTTAATGTCACAAGCAAATACACAATAGTTTTTATTGTTCAGATACAAAATCGCAACATCAGACAATATTGGGAATTGTTGTTATGTCATTTCATAGTCTAGTACATAGTCTATCAAAATTTGTCAAGTAATATTTTTTAGAAAATGGCATGTTCATGACCTCTTACAGCATTCGGAATACCTCGGCCAACTACGTCAAGTGCCTCGGATGTACGTTAGGCACTACTTTCGGAAATACCATTCGAATGTCATAAAAACAAGATGGCGGCATGAACGCTGGAATGCTGATGAATGTAATATTTAAGCTTTATGGAGACTGAAATATGTAAGTTTTTAACTAGAAATGATAACGATTATCCATCTCTTACGTGAATTTATCGAAGTTATTGAAATTATAAATCCGTTTTACGAGAACTATTTCTTGACCGCACAAAATGTTGAGTTTTGCTACATAGTGCTCCGCCTTACATACACTAGAGGGTGTTATCCGAATAACGAAGTGGTACGGAAATGCCCGAGAGCTGTCGAGAATGCTCTTACAGACGTCCTCTAAAAAACAATGCATGCTAACTTTTCTTAAACATTTCCCGAAACTGCAAAACACGAGTCCGACTCAGATTTTCATATGCTGGCGCTAACTCGACGCGTAAGTCATGATAGAAAATACCTTTATCGGACTTTCGTATTGGTGGTTTTGGGAAGCATTAAAGAAAAGTGACAATACACTATTACAGAGTATATCTAAAGGAAGGCAATTATTCCCGATTGTCTCATTTTTAGACTCAGGATATTTTGTCAAAACAAATAGCGTATCTACCTTTAAATTACATATTTTAGTACAGAACTGTCTTCCAAGGCATCGCTGTATTATGTTGTATGTCCAACCAGCAGCGATGAGAATCACGTGGTATGAACTGAGGGATCATAATCACACGGCAGCTATGGCGGACCCGTTTCAATATGAGAAAGGTAGTTAGACAGAATATTAAAGCATTATATGCGCTGCTATGAGATTTCCAACCTCTGCTGTTAGTGACGTCATTTCAAGAAAACTCAACATGTGATGTCACTGTTTGCAAACAGGAAACAATATGTACTCTATTATGGTCACTTCGTTTTGATATTGCCATATGGGGCAAATATTGCTTACTGTCAGTACATGGTGATGTCACATGTGACTTTTTCAGGAAATGATGCCACTAAAAGAAGAGGTTGCAAATCGTACAGCGGCGCTTATATGTATTTAACCGGCCATTAAAGGACTAAAAAGAGAACAAGAGTCGTAACAGTCCTGCAAGTGATTGTCCTCAGACTCAATCCCTCAGGCCACACCATATTGATCAGTAGTTCTTCGGATTTTTTAAGAAAAAGATGGGACGAGCGAGCGATTTTTTTTATTTTATTTTAGTTTTTACTCCTCAAAATTTCACAGGCGGCGAGTTCTTTTTTACAATTTTATTTTTCTTATTGCATTTTAAAGGAGCGGTAAATCCGACGAACTACAAATCAATTTGCTGTGGCCTCAGACAAATATGACATTTTCGGATCGGCCAGGTTATTCCTTGCGCCCCTGTTCTCTTGCATAATTACCCTCGTACCTCCTCAAATGCCTGATGTTTTATGGACTTTGTTTTCCCGGAGTTCTGTTTGTGGAGGCATTTTCTAATGTATTTGGTGTTCCCTGTAGAAAATTATTCTCTCTTCTAGAACGACTGAATGGAACTCCTTATCCATCCAAATAATAAAGGCAGCCACCGGATAAAGTCTTGATGACACGCGATATATTTTGTAATTGACTTGGCATCATGGTCGATGTATACTACAAAAGAAGGTTAATTTGTTCCAAGTCATTATTTTGTGATACGATATTTAATATCAGCAGGACAAGTCAACGACCTCATGTCTACAGGACAAACTATGAATGAAACACTACCAAATATACACGGTCTTATTATTGAGGTTTCAGTGTGCGTTGTTGCAGCCGCTTCGTTTTTCAATTTGAAAAACGTGACTATACAAAACCTTAAAGAGGAAAAAACAATCACAGAAACATAGCATTTGCGTCATCATAAAGTAGAAAGTTTGATCTGTAACGCTTATATGCACACTAAAAATACCTTGATTGTTCACGTTTATCCCTGCATAATTCGATAACAATTCAGTCGGTCTATCGTGACAAAAACGGTTCTAAATCAAGTTTAGTGTCAATTTTAATTTCAGATTCAATTTCAATTTTAATTTCAATATCAGTTTCAATTTCAGATTAAATTTCAGTTTTAATTTCAGTTTCAAGTATAGTGTCAATTTCAATTTCAGTTTCAATTTCAGTTTCAATTTCAGTTTCAATTTCAGTTTCAATTTCAGTTTCAATTTCAGTTTCAGTTTCAATTTCAGTTTCAATTTTAGTTTTAATATCAGTTTTAATTTCAATATCAGTTTCAATTTCAGTTTAAATTTCAATTTCAATTTCAGTTTCAAATTCGAATTCAATTTCAGTTTCAATTTCAGTTTCAATTTCAGTTTCAATTTCAGTTTCAATTTCAGTTTCAGTTTCAATTTCAGTTTCAATTTCAGTTTCAATTTCAGTTTCAATTTCAGTTTCAGTTTCAATTTCAGTTTCAATTTCAGTTTCAATTTCAGTTTCAATTTCAGTTTCAGTTTCAATTTCAGTTTCAATTTTAGTTTTAATATCAGTTTTAATTTCAATATCAGTTTCAATTTCAGTTTTAATTTCAATTTCAATTTCAGTTTCAAATTCGAATTCAATTTCAGTTTCAATTTCAGTTTCAATTTCAGTTTCAATTTCAGTTTCAATTTCAGTTTCAATTTCAGTTTCAATTTCAGTTTCAATTTCAGTTTCAGTTTCAGTTTCAGTTTCAATTTCAGTTTCAATTTCAGTTTCAATTTCAGTTTCAGTTTCAATTTCAGTTTCAATTTCAGTTTCAGTTTCAGTTTCAATTTCAGTTTCAATTTCAGTTTCAATTTCAGTTTCAATTTCAATTTAATTTATTTGAAATTGTTCTTAATCGTATAAAACCAATCAATACCAATTGGTATGCAAATTAACATGTTGATAATTACAACAACAAAAACACATCAGATGAGAATATTGACTTCATTAGAGTGAAACAATGTATAGTTTTTATAAGCACATATGAATGGAAGCGCTCCTTGTGGAAGGGTAAGTTAGTAATGGTTAGATTTCAGTCCAGGAAAAACTGGTTAGGTGAACCGGCCACCGTATATAACTGAAATATCGTTGAGAAACGGCTTTAAACCCGATGAAACAATATGAATGGAAGCAAGAAACAGTTCATTATTTAAAATAATAAAATCATCATGATTTTTTTCATTTACTCAAGAATAGCATAACTGTTAAAATGCTTTTGGAAAATATGATTTATTAGCCCCTTATATCGATGTTGCTGTTTGAAGTAAGATTTTAGCCACAGAAAGATGTCAGGTGTGAATAGCGTTGGACTACTTTGTTGTACTATGTTGAAGGGATAAATGGAAAGAATTATAGGAGGGACAAAGGGAGAGAACAAGTGAGGATCTCCAGTGCGTATGTTTGAGGGAAATAAGCATTTAAATATCACATTTGAAAATGCAAACAACTCCAAGAACCAATACCAAGGTACAGTGAAAACGATAGTAAAACAAAAAGACACACGACAATGCCTCCACCCGACAATGCCTCCACCCGACACAGACATCCGGGAAAACAACAGTCCACAAAGCCTCAGGTAATGCGGAGGTGCAAGGGTTAATACGCAAGGGAACCAGAGGTGCAAGGGTTAATACGCAAGGGAACCAGAGGTGCAAGGGTTAATACGCAAGGGAACCAGAGGTGCAAGGGTTAATACGCAAGGGAACCAGAGGTGCAAGGGTTAATACGCAAGGGAACCAGAGGTGCAAGGGTTAATACGCAAGGGAACCAGAGGTGCAAGGGTTAATACGCAAGGGAACCAGAGGTGCAAGGAATGGCCTGGCCGACCATAAAACACCACTAAGGGGAATTAAGGAGGACAGGGGGGAGTTAATGGACGGAGCGAGCTACAATAGGTAGAAAGGGTGAAGAATTGCACATGGGGAAAGGGGCATTTAACATACATCTAAAACATAGATACAAATAATAACCATACAGCGATTTACAGCATTGGAGCTGTCAGTAAAGATGCTGGGGATTTAAAAGGCGCATTTGTTGGGAATCGAATATTTTACAAATGTGTATGTATCGGTGTATACATCATAAAATGCTCATACGTAAGTGCAGATGCATTACTTAAACAAGAAATATCTTGAACAAAGGTGGTCGGCGCAATTTGAAGATTTAAATGTGTTGTGCAACATAAAGAAATGCAAATATGTTACGATTGCTGGTCAATCCAGATCAAAATGGATTTCGGTAAATTCACCGAAATTCAGTGGACCTTATCGAAAGGTTAACCAATCCGCATCAATGTTACAAACGTTTAAGTTGGTTTAGTGGTTAACGAAAGATTTGATTGGTTTTCACAACACTGATATGCAAAAGCCATGTTAGTACGGCTGAGCCGAAAAACTGTTTTCCGGGTTTTGTTAACGCATGTGTTGTTTAAGTATATTAATTATTCTGGCGCTCCCATATGGTGAATCCTCCATAACATGAGACTTCTTAAGAAAAAAGCGAACATAAATAATTATAGCATTTTTCCTCAGCAAAGATGAGTGCTATAAACTTGTATTGATGACTCTGATATTGGTTTATCTCTACAAAACATACCAATGCATGTGCATATAAAAATAAGTACTATCACTACAAAACGCTCATATGAGAAGAACATTATCATAACATTGCTTTAAACTTGACTACATTACTGCAAATGTGAATGTGTAAAACCTGGCAAATCCTAGTACATCCTAAAGTTAAGGGATTTTCATTACACGTTAAATGTCTTATTTTAATGTTCAATATACCAATATTTTTTGAGACAGTGCATTACACTTGAACATTTATCTAGATGTGCCGTAAGTTCTTTATTACCAATTAACTTTATGTGTAGACATCTATAGCTGAATTGCAAACAACGATTAAATATAATTAATCGTTATGATAAAATAAAAAGTAATCGACACTGTTGTGGGTCTATAATTGTGAAAAGACTAACCCACAAAGTGCATATCAAATGAAAATCAAGTGTTGACTCAAACTGTTTCTTTTCTGAAAGAGTAACAAATAAATGTTCCCTTTTATGAAGCGCAACAGAATATGACTCGATACACTTTTGCTATGTACATACAGATGTATTTGAAATGTGTGTAAGGTCTATATGAGCGTCGCTGTACGATTTTCAACCTCCTCTTTATGTGACGTCATTTTCAGAAAACGTCACATGTGACGTCACCATGTATGTTCAGTAAGCAATATTTGCCCCATATGGCAACATGAAAACGAAATGACCCTATGTAATTAATATTGTATCCTGCTTGCAAATAGTGACATCACATTTTCTTGAAATGACGTTCATTTTCAATTGTAATTTGAACTTAATCCTGAACTAAGATTGCCTGAGTCTCTTTTGTACACACGCTGAATAATACAATACAAAATAATAATGAGTTTTCAAATACTTTTCGAGTATCGCTTTCCATCAATTTTATGTGAGGTAAAAACTTGCACGCCACCTTTGATATGAGAAAAACAACTTACCCTTCACTTGAAATAAGCATGGTGATTGAGAATAATTGCATGTAGTTAGTACCTGTTATGAAGTAAAAAACAATCAATGCACTATTGGGTAATGAGTTATTACATTTGTTTTATGGCAAACTGTAGATGCGTGTAGGTGCATCACCTGTCGGGGATTATTTTACTCGACAATAATAAGTATATTGACTTCCACTGTATAATATATTTAATCAATTCATGCATGTTTTCCGTATGTCCGCTATAACAAAAACAGCATAACAACAATATAAGAGTTATTTATTTGTTAGTTTATAGACAATAATATGTTCTTTATATGTGATATATCATATGTAATGTGGACATATAACACTTATGAGAGGATTCATTAACACAAGAGAAAATAAGTTGCTACAGGGAACGCCACATACATAAGACAGTGCATTGAAATTTTACTGTCTTATGTATGTGGCGTTCCCTGTAGATCTCAATTACCAGTTCAGATACAAAGGAGTTCAGTATGTATGCACATTTCCCAACGGTTTACCAAACATAAAAAATAGTGTTTGAGTCATTGCTTTCTGATTATCATTCTGACGCATTATAATTATCATTTTGACGCATTGTAATGATCATTCTGACGCAATGTAATTATCATTTTGACGCATTGTAATGAGCATTCTGACGACGCATTGTAATGATCATTCTGACGACGCATTGTAATGATCATTCTGACGACGCATTGTAATGATCATTCTGACGACGCATTGTAATGATCATTCTGACGCATTGTAATGATCATTCTGACGCATTGTAATGATCATTCTGACGCATTGTAATGATCATTCTGACGCATTGTAATGATCATTCTGACGCATTATAATGATCATTCTGACGCATTGTAATGATCATTCTGACGCATTGTAATGATCATTCTGACGACGCATTGTAATTATCATTTTGACACATTGTAATCATCATTCTGATTCATTGTAATGATCATTCTGACGACGCATTGTAATGATCATTCTGACGACGCATTGTAATGATCATTCTGACGACGCATTGTAATTATCATTATGACAAATTGTAATTATCATTATGACGCATTATAATTATCATTCTGACACATTGTAATTATCATTCTGACACATTGTAATTATCATTCTGACACATTGTAATTATCATTCTGACGACGCATTGTAATTATCATTATGACGCATTGTAATTATCATTCTGACGCATTGTAATTATCATTATGACACATTGTAATTATCATTCTGACACATTGTAATTATCATTCTGACACATTGTAATTATCATTCTGACGACGCATTGTAATTATCATTATGACACATTGTAATTATCATTCTGACGACGCATTGAAATTATCATTCTGACACATTGTAATTATCATTCTGACACATTGTAATTATCATTCTGACACATTGTAATTATCATTCTGACGACGCATTGTAATTATCATTATGACACATTGTAATTATCATTCTGACGACGCATTGTAATTATCATTCTGACGACGCATTGTAATGATCATTCTGACGACGCATTGTAATGATCATTCTGACGACGCATTGTAATTATCATTCTGACACATTGTAATTATCATTCTGACGACGCATTGTAATTATCATTCTGACACATTGTAATTATCATTCTGACACATTGTAATGATCATTCTGACATATTGTAATTATCATTCTGACGACGCATTGTAATGATCATTCTGACGACGCATTGTAATTATCATTATGACGCATTGTAATTATCATTCTGACACATTGTAATTATCATTCTGACACATTGTAATTATCATTCTGACGACGCATTGTAATTATTATTCTGACGACACACGATATTTACCGCGAAATTTTGGGCTACAGACGTGAAATACGACAGCGCGATAACGCGACATTCCTTAGTTCAATTGTCGTCCGTCGCATCGCATGTCGTGAGTTATATCGTGTGTCGTGTCGTCTTTTGCTTCAAATGTCGTGTGCCGCAGTTTCAATTGCCCGATGAAAATCTTAGAGGTTTTTGTATTGCCTGGTACACGTACCTTGAAATACAAGTTTCGATTACCGTATGACACCAGTAGACACACGACATTATCGACTGTCGCTTCGTATATCGTGTGTCGCTTAGTTAATCACGGAAAAATGTTACACGACACACGATAATTCTGCGAAAATTGAGTAATATAGTGTCGTGCGTCGCTTCGCATGTTGTGTGTTGTATCAAGTGTCGCTTTGTATGTCGTGTGTCGCGTTTTTGATCACCGAAAAATGTGACAAGTTGCACGATAATTTTGCGACATTTGCGAGATAAAGTCGCTTCGCGTGTCGTGTGTCGTGTGTGTCGCATCGAATTTCGTGTGTCACCCTCGGACGTCGACAAACGACATAGGAAGCAACACACGACTCACGATATTCCGACTCGACACAAGATACGACAGAAGACATGCGAAGCGACACACGATATTTACTGCGACATTTCGTGCTACAGATGCGAAACACAACAGTGCGATAACGCGACATTCAGGACTGTGTTTCAATTTTATCCATTAGTCTATTTCATGCACATTGTTATCCTGTCGTATATTGTTTATTACACGACCATTAAGACAACAAAATTTACTCAGTACATTTAATAGCAAACAAAACAGATTTTCTTTTGACTAACAAAGGGACACAAGAAAAGAACTGTATATTGTAATATTTCATGTTTATGCAACATATACGATATATTGGGTAATTTCATAAAAAGATAAATTTCAAAATGCAATAAATGACGTTTTTCCCAAATTTCGCAGGTCTCAAATTGCGCAGACCATCTTTTTTCAAGATATTTCTTGTTTTGATGTAAGATCATAGTCGAAGGCCATTATAATTACAATTTATACACAACATGTACATCTCCACACAAAATATCACGAATTTGTTTGGACACGGTACTTAAAACATCAAGTTCCACGCAATTATTGGAATATTCACTTATAAAAAAACTATCAGGAATACTGATGAAAAAACAACAGAGGAATATAATTAACCACAAGTTCATGGCTGTTATATTTATTCCTGAATATTGAAAATAAAAGACGACAACTTCATTACGCACCGGATATGTAATGTGGCCGAGAGGTCTGAAGGCTTTATCATACAGTCACGTGCATGTAGGTATGTGAGGTTCAACCAAGTACATTTATGTTATATTATTTTGCTCTCTATGGTGTGATGGGATTTCAAATTATATCGTGTATCTAAGTATTCTTTGTGATGGTAAGCATTGTGTATACTCGTACGTTCATACATAGCTTAACCACGCCCTCTTAACACGCCCAAGGTTTTCTCCAAATTGAGAACAGTGTAAGCGAAGCGAACGAGTTTTCCGATATGCAACAGTAGAGAAGTTTTGATTGGTAAAAGTTGAATGCTTTCGAATATTTTTGTATTTTAAGGCATGAAATTGTTTTTCAAAAGTGGGGCAATGTATTAATTACCATTTTTAAATGCTTGTTCTTGGTGCAAAACCTAATCCAAGTTTGTAAATTGATTCCTAGGTGGCGCTTGAACTTTTACAACTTTCGTGGGTCTGTGTCAGAAATTTTGAAACGGTCATACTTATTCTGTGCATATGTTATGCATTTCCACAAAAATAGCCAAATATACAGTAGGATTCGAACCCACAGCGAGCAATGTGACTTGAAGAAAGCTTCCATGACCACTTGAACACGAAGTCCACCTTATATTGAATATATAATCGTTTTATTCCGTCTAGTTGTTTATGACTCCAATTTGAGTGTTTATGACTCCAATTTGAGTGTTTATGACTCCAATTTGAGTGTTTATGACTCCAATTTGAGTGTCAATGTACAGTGAAGTATACTTTATTTTCTACACTACACATGCTTGATGATACTATGAATAAATACAGTAAAACCTCACGTAAAGACCACCTCAATAATAAGACCATCTCAAAATTAGGAACACAACTCGTAAGTCCATTTTAAGTTGTTCACTGTGTTGCTCTTTATTCAACCTCAATATTAAGACTACCCCAATGATAAGACCACCTCAAAATTAAGTCCATTTGAAATCACGGTTAAAATTATTCTTTATTCTTTACTCAATATTAAGACCACCTCAATAAGAAGACTAGTTTTCAAGGGTCCAAAAAACGGTCTTACTATTAAGGTTTTACTGTAAATAAATTGGATACTCAACATCACCAGTGAAACAAATCAGAAAATGATCGCCCACCCTAGTAAAAAAAACCTGGAGCCGCGCCTGACTTTCAATGCAATGTCGAGTCATGAAATCGTATTTTCTGAAAATCGTTTGTCCCATTTTTCGAAAATATAATGACATAGGCGCTATTAAAAGCATGATACAAAGATATTCGAAGCGTTTACGAAGTCAAATCGTGACAGGAGCGGCGACTTGTACAATCTAACTAAGACACAAGAAACATGCAAGTTGTATAAATCATTATTGTATTTTTTTAATAATGAAATTAAGAATTGTTCTATGTCGATTGAATTAATAACCATATTGTCATAGTGCGGTTTTTTTAATCGCGAACATAATAAATATTATATTATTCTAAAAAGTGTCAACACGATGAAATTCTGAAGAAATAATTTTATTTTAATTCTCAAACAAAATTTAATAAATTATGCAATATGACTACTAGAGTCATGGTTTGCTTTTTGATGAATGATTCACAAATTTGTAACATTAAAATGCGTTTAACACTTAGCACAACATGAAGGTAAAGTGAAAAAGTTGTGTTTAAAATGGCGTTAGGTATAGACGTGTTCCAGCTTGTCTGTCCGCATCTAATACAGTATAAGATATAATAACCGTAAAACCTCAATTAAAATACCACCTCAATAAAAAGACCACCTGAAATTAAGAACACAATTTTCAAGTCCATTTCTTACTGTTTTGCTCTTCATTCAACTCAAATATTTAGACCACCTCAATCTAAAGACCAGTTTTCAAGGGTTCCAAAGGTGGTCTTACTATTGAGGTTTGTATAGACCACCTCAATAAAAAGACCACCTCAAAATTGAGAACATAAGTTTCAAGTCAATTTTTCTCTGTTTTTCTCTTTAATTCAACCTCAATATTAAGACCAGTTTTCAAGGGTCCCAATGGTGGTCTTATTATTGAGGTTTAAGTGTACTTGATGTGAAAAGTAAAGGGAAATACTTCATGACTATCTCCTGTTCATTGGACCTCGTAATAATTATTTTCATTGAAATGTTCGCAGTTAACTACACAATGCTATTTATACATGTAAATGTAAAGTTGTCACACAGATATATATAGAAAAATGAAATACATGTAGATTACGATCAACCTTGGTGTGCAGAGATTCAGTTTGCATGATCGATAAATTTTGCTGCGTGATATGAATATTTGTTTGTATAGTATTCGGGTACTTGTACAGTTGAACACAGTTAAAATGATCATTGAATTGATGTATTCAATAGTGTAAATGAAGACATGATAAGAACGGTAATTAAGTCTGTGGTATAAGCCATTAAAATGTATTGATTACTTGTTACCCGGCGATAACTTGTTAGTTACAAACATACACTACATACTATATTTAGATTTGTGGTTTAACGCTGTCCTATTAATTTCAAACATGGCAGATTTATTCACAATAAATGAGTCATTGGGGTAGTAAAATTTGGTAAAAATCTTAAAAGAAGTTTTCCTTTTTTTCAACACAGTCTCAAACTTTCCAGACAACCCTCGTAGCCTGCCTGCTTGGCACAGTAGCTACAGCACTAGGATGTCATCATGGAGGTCCGGTCATGCCCTTCCGTGACATTTAACGACATTCATTTGTTCATATGTGGGGAATTAGATGGCTGCTTAGTTAAATTAGATAAGGGCAAGTTGTTACTGGTTGTTTATTTGATTCCAGGATAACTGACCGCTGCATTATAACTGATAACATGTTGGAAAAAAAGGTTTTAAACTCGATGAAACCAACACATCATGAATGAGTCAATACAAATGATAGGCTGTGAAATAGTTCTTAAAATATATGTACCAAGATTAACCAATCTCATTTAAATCAACTTCAGTCGCACGCTCCTATATTATACGCTAACTTGATCTGATGACTTCACAATACAGGTCACGTTCTTGTGACCTTTGAGTAGCCAGTCAAATCGTTGGCTGCAAAATGCTGTGGTATAGAGTTATGAAATTTTGTCTATCTCCGGCGAGCTCCGTAAATTCTATTTGAGCATAGATCACCAAGACGTTCCGATTACATATTTTCCTCAATTTCAATATGGCTGCGCCCATGGACACCAACCGCAACTCCTACACGGCAACATTCTTTGGTTGGTCAGTGTTGTTTGTGTCGGGTGTTTCGTTTTTGGAAATATGTGTAACCGGAAGCAGCAGGAAGGGCGTTAAAAACAGTATAAACAGAAACTCAGAATAAACGAAGAACGACAAACATGGTTTTATAAGGAGAAATGTCATTGGACCACAAACGAGCACCTGGTTACAAATATCTTTTTTTAGAGAGGTTATATGAACATGACCTCTTACGAAGTGTAGTCAGATCCTAACAGCAGAAAGTAATGGAGCTCAACTTAGGGGCTGATTTCAATGAGATTGCAAGATTAACCAAATAGATCTAGTACTTATCAATTTTAGTATCTAAGATATAGGGGCCAAGTGAAACATTAATTTATGTCACTTCAAATTATATGTTCATGATGCTTTAATAGGGTAATTAAATACAATTGTACAAATTAGGACGTTTTATCAGTTTTCATGACATGTACGCGACCTCCATAATAGGTAATCGACGATGATTGGCACAGAAGGCGATGTTCGGCCCAGACTTGATGAAGAAATAGTTAAACTCAAATGGTTCTTTTATCTATCATAAAGTAGAATTGGTAAAAAAGCCACCTCACTATATGATAATATTGATAATTTGTAATATTTTAGAAAAGACAATACGTATTCAAGTATCATCATTATTAATTCATTTAAACATTTCAATATCTATATGTTCAATGTTGGAGTTTAAAATATGCTATTGGATTGGAAAGTGATTAAGTTATACATCTGTGTATTTAGGTATCGGGTTTAAAGTCACTTTTGTCCGATATTATAAATATGACTTTTTTCCTGCTGGATTTTCACTTAAGTCTTTTTGCATAAAGTGTATATCCTGATCATTCGTTTCCCCATACAATATACAGTAAAACCTCACTTAATGACCACCTCAATAATAAGACCACCTCAATATTCAGACCAGTTTTCAATGGGGGTCTTATTATTGAGATTTTACTGTACATCTGTAGTATATTTTAAAGATTAAATCACACTTTGAATCTTTATTCAATACGACACAAATAAATATATTGAAATTAAGTAAAGGATTTCAAATAGAACCGTGTCTCAAAGCAAACTTATCATTTATGTTTGTTTTGTCCCTTTTTGAGGCGCTCTAGCATCTCATTGCTATCATCGCCAACTGGGTGGTCTACTGGAAGTACCGCCATATTCATTGTCTTAAGAAATGTTAAGTCCTCCGAGTTTATTATAAATTTGATGAGATAATGGCTGATTTGTCAGGGTTATATCAATTGTGGAATGGCGGGAGTCTTGATATAAACAGCTTCTGTATTATTTGTGGAGAATGAGTTTATTAATATAATAAGTCTTGCCTTGGAACTGCCTCCCAGGACATTCAGTCCTTTGATTTACTTTTGTTGTTGTCTAATAGTGTATTTTTCCTGTCTCATGGTGCTTTCAGAGTTGATGCTCCCTTGTATATGGAATGATTTGCCCGATTTCATTATTCATTCTACTTGAAATTACCAGTGACCTTTATTGCATTTACAATACTAACCAGTTAAAGAATGTGCAACAAACTACAAATCAGTGTGAGACTGTGGTAATCTTACATAATACAGATTGTATTTATTACACAATGCATAGTGATTAAAATAATGAATATTTGATGATGTTTAAATAGAGTAAAACCTCAATAATAAGACCACCATTGTGACTCTTGAAAACTGGTCTTAATATTGGGGTGGCCTTAATATTGAGGTGGTCTTAATATCAAGGTGGTCTTATTATTAAAGTGGTCTTTAACTGAGATTTTACTGTCTTTTTAACATAACATCATGTACCATGGAGTCCAGGCGCATTAGCTACCTGCGCATACACTTGGCTTTCAGAAAAACTTACAAATGTAATACTGCTTATCAAGCACAAGTCTTCCTGAATATAGAATTCTTTCAACTTATTCTACTCTAGTGCTTGCACATCAAACGTTCTATAAAACGACCATGGAGCATGTCCACAAATCCTCTCATAGATTCCTTGCGTAGTCACATCCTCCGAGCGGTGCATAGAATCACCGGAAAGCACCAAAAAACCGGATAGCAACGGAAAGCACTACATAAACCTGATGTATGCAACATACACAGATAATTTAAACTCAAAAATCGGTGAATACATAAAAAATAATGCATTTCATGATACTCATACCATAAACGTGATACAAATGAATAATTTATACTCCAAAATACTTAAAATATAGTTGCTTTCCGGTGCTGTTTTACTGTGCTTTCCGGTCATTCTAAGCACCCCCCCCCCCCCCTACTAGCCTTGGCTACACCCCTGGAGTCATTGCTTTTTTGCATTTCTGGGTGTTAATCTTTCATGTTGAAGATAAATTTTGTTTCCCGAAGAATTAACTCATCGACAGCTATGTTATTATGTTATCAGCAGGAAGTTTTCGACTTTTTTGTTAGGACCTAGACATTTTTCTTGTGTTTAATATCTGTGGACTTGTATTATTTCGTGTCATGTTGATTGACCTTGCATTTGTCCAAAATTATCTCGGGATACATCTTAAATAAAAACTTGTCAGTTAGCGTTACTGTGTCTACTTTCTGTTTCATTATATGATAAGCTAAAGTTAATTATAATTGAAATATGACTTTTGATTTTACTACAGTGGTTCAGAAATCGAGAACAGGTTCATCATGTGATGCATCTTTGATACAAACTTGTAAGACAGCTTGACTGTGTCTACTTTCTGTTTCATTATATGATAAGCTAAAGTTAATTATAATTGAAATTGGACTTTGATTTTATTACAATGGTTCAGAAATCGAGAACAGGTTCATCACGTGATGCATCTTTGATACAAACTTGTAAGACAGCGTGACTGTGTCTACTTTCTGTTTCATTATATGATAAGCTAAAGTTAATTATAATTGAAATTGGACTTTTGATTTTATTACAATGGTTCAGAAATCGTGAACAGGTTCATCATGTGATGCATCTTTGATACAAACTTGTAAGACAGCGTGACTGTGTCTACTTTCTGTTTCATTATATGATAAGCTAAAGTTAATTATAATTGAAATTGGACTTTGATTTTATTACAATGGTTCAGAAATCGAGAACAGGTTCATCATGTGATGCATCTTAGATTAAATAGCAAGATATTGTTATAGTCAACTATATTTGAAATTGGACTAAATGCTACTTTCGATTTCAATTTCATTAAAATTGGTACATGACTTCATTTTCAGAAATCAAGAACAAGTTTAACATGTGATCAATAATGTAGAGTGAACGTATATACTCCAAAATGTCCGGTAAGTGTATTTTGTATCAAGTTTTCCATCTGCTACATGATCCTAATTGTGCTATTTTATCTGTTAATATTGCTTTCAGTTACTCTGAATTTTCTTACAAAGAAACTTTAGAGATTTAGTTTTAAAGTAGGCCATTTTTTACTGGAAATTGGGGAAGAAACATACTATTTTCGAAGTGTAATGTACCCATAAATGGCCCCAAAATTGACAGCAACAGTTTTGTCATGTTTTTCCATTTCAGGGAATGTTGGGGGGGGGGGACATTTGTCACATTAGTGACTTTACTGGTCAATACAGGCGCGTAGGAAGATATTGAGCTTTGGGGCCGCGGATGGGGTGGGTGCTAGAGGGGTATCCTCTCCCGGTTCAAAAATTGTTTAAAATGATATTTTCCGAAACTTTGTTTGCTGCTTGTAAATTATTACATTTATTCATACATATGTGTAATTTTGTGAGTGTGACAGGTAGGGAGACAGGGTTAGAGTGGGTAGTTTCAGGTAGGGAGACAGTGAGAGTGGGGTGTGACAGTTGAGAAATAGCGAGATTGGTGTGACAGGTAGGGAGAGGGTGAGAGTGAGAACTCCAATAGTTCACAAAGTTTGTCCTGAGATAGAGGCACTGGGCAGCAAAGGCCTCATAAGGAAGAACTCTTTCTCAATCTGGAAACGGATTAGCTACATAATTTTAAGGTAACTGTTAAGAAGTTAATAGGATAGGTATCTAGTTAACTACATAATTTTCTAGTTAATTAGGTGGTTATCTGGTGGCAGAAATATGCCACCATAGTTTTTAGACTGATCGTCGTTGGTATCTTGTGTACAGTCATACCAATCAGCAACAGATGTATTGACATGAACATTATTGATTATTTTGTCAAGATAATTTATCACAAATGTTTTAGTGATTTCTTTTGGAAATTTCTTTTACCGCCTGTGCCTTTTCAATTGGAAAAATAGGCGCAATAAACCCCAACCTTGGGAAAATAGGGTAATGGTTGTATTGCCTTTAACAATAACTTTTTAGCTGAGCTGGTGTTTGTTATTTTTATGAGGTGATGTAAGAGCAAAGATTCTTTCATAACAGGTTAAATATACAAAAACCTGACATAATAAAAAGACATTTAGTCAGAGGTGGGAAAATGAACACAGAATTAGGAAAAACTGATGATTTTGGGGGGAAATGGAAAACAAATTATAAGGGGAAAGAACCTATATTTGGCAGTAACATTAACAAAAAAACATGACTGAGCTTATATAAGCTAACAAAAAAATGTACATAAATAGTATACTGATGTAACGTAAGGATAACAAAGATGTATTACACTCAACAATTCCTGCTTATTTGCATTTCAGGAGACTCAAGTGCGGAGTCTGATGTTGATGAATGTTCGGGTATTTCTCAACCCACACTTCTAGAACAGTTGAAGGGAATTTTGGATGAATACAGAAATGATGTACAAATTATCAAGGTGATATTCTTGCAATAAATATGTAGGAAGCTAATGTTTCCAAAATCTTTGAACTCTGATATCCAGCCAACCAAATTATTATCAAAACAATGTTTTCTATCACAATTTATCTTATTCTTTTGGAAAAGAGTGTTTTTAACTAATGTCATTGAGTATTATGCCTAGAAAAAATATATGTTTGTTTCCAGTAACACGGTTGAAGAAAGTTAATAGGTTGGACTTTATTAGAAGAGATCAGAGTATTTCAAGATTCCGAGGTTTGCAAATATTTAGGTCGGGTGTTTAAAGCCAGAAGATGTATCTAATAGCTTTAGAAACTGTATTATATAGTACTGAAGTGGTAGAACATTTGATCAGTATGAAATAAACTTACACAAAACAAAATACTGACATTGAATGTAAATTTCTTTGTTTTACTTTAATTTCAGGAGTTGGTACAAAATGCGGACGATGCGGGTGCTAGTGAAATGAAAGTTCTATATATCGGGTCAAGCGTAAATGAAGAACAAAATCAAAGCCAAAATATTCTGAAGGTATGTTTCTTATCATCAGAGTACGGAATTCAGACTAAACTTTTCTCCCAGCATTTAATAGACTAGACTATATAGATCTAAAACTATATATATTTAGTTTGCTTGAAATAATAATAATTTTATTTTGTGAAGTTCACATATTAACCCTTTACTCCATGATCACTCGTTTTCACGCCCTAATACCATCTCCATGATCACTCGATTTCACGCCCTAATACCATCTCCATGATCACGCGTTTTCACTCACTTGTTTTTAAACCACTATAAATCCATTTTTTCGTAAAATTCGGACATTTTAATTTATTCTTATGAAAATATCGATCTTTCCTTAAGCTAATGCATTTAAAAAAAAATTGGGTTACTATATAAAGTTTTTGCATAAACTGCATTTAAAACATCACAGGTAGCGATTTTACGCTGGACACGCGGAAGCGTATTTTCTTCACAAACTCACGGCAAGTTTACAATAAATTCTCGGCTTTTTACAATAAGTACCATAACTTTAACTTACCCTAATGTAAAATGCAATCTTGTAAGATATTAATTCCACCAAAAAATATGGTTAATAATAAAAGTTAATCCAAAAACTGTGATCAAACAATCCCATGTAAAGAAATTTTCACAGAAAAAATACGTCATCATGACATTTTTTGTGTACACAAGCAAGTCTGCTATTTTCTGAAAATTCACCCGAACAAAATCAATATTAAAGTAGGTCAAATCCAGGTACCTATTGTCTGTGTTGCAATTCTTGTGACAACAATTTAATTTTCAACAAGAATAAACATCAAAGATGTTTGAAGTCGCTGGCTATAAGTCTTTGAAGTAAATATTTTTGGATGACAGTTGCAGCCACCTTGTGAATTACAAATTGAGATCCAAGATTGATATGACATAATCATTGCAATTATCAATGGGATTAATTATATCAAACAGGAAATAGCAATATGAATTAACACATGATAAAGATCTCCTGGAGTTTTATGACTCTTATGTTTTTACAGCTGACACATGGGGCTATTTAGTGACCAGTAGGACTAATCTTCTTATTAGGGCGTGGCTTATGAATTGCAAAACAATAAGCATCAACCAATCAGATTAAATGAACCATAAGAAATATATATTAATTAATGTCAATTATCATTAGCTGTGAGAATACTGAAGTCAATTTTAACATTTAGGACTTTTTGTTTTATTTACATGTTCCAACATACGCCAATGTAACTGTAACTGTATAAGTAAATCTCCATTTGTGTTTGAACATAAATTTGGCTTGTATAAACTCATTTTATAACAAAATATAAATATTGACTAAAATGGTGACTGTTTGTTCATTTATAAATAACTATAATTGCTAATTAATATGTGCTGTTGGGATTATAAACCCAATTTCACCACAATTATTTTTAGAAATACACAAAGTGTATGTGTATCTCAAATTATAATTTTCTGTATCTTCTATAATTTTTAACCCACAATAATAAAATTTACATCATTATACAGAAAATTTAATTCCCTGAAACTTTTACACCCATGTAAAAGTGATTAAACCAATACTTTACACTGTTATTTCATGTTTAAGTATACAGGTGTCAATCACCAATTATTTTCCAATAACCTGTATGGAGATAGAGTAGGCTATGTGACCAGTGTCTTATCAGCATACAGTAGGTAAATGGGCTAGAGGTCTATGGAGTAAAGGGTTAAGACAATAGAAAGAACCTTATTTACAATATGACTTTCGGAACTGAATAACAATACATTTGCAAATAACCAAAACACATTATTACGTAACATAAAATACATACCATTCCATACAAAATATTTCCGATATCAGTAAAAATCAATCAATTATAAACAAAATCAACAATCACTAATACAGAGTTTTTAAACATTCAACCTCACTTTCTAGAAGTAGTCATAATTAAATACTGCTGACAGTAGTATACCTATTCGCAGTATAACTGTCTGTTAAACCATCATAAGAAAGTAGCATTTATACTGCTGACAGTAGTATACCTATTTGTAGTATAAATGTCTGTTAAACCCTCATAAGAAAGTAGCATTTATACTGCTGACAGTAGTATACCTATTTGTAGTATAAATGTCTGTTAAACCCTCATAAGAAAGTAGCATTTATACTGCTGACAGTAGTGTACCTATTTGTAGTATAAATGTCTGTTAAACCCTCATAAGAAAGTAGCATTTATACTGCTGACAGTAGTATACCTATTTGCAGTATAACTGCCTGTTAACCTATCATAGGAATATAGCAATTATATTTCTGTTACTAACATTATTGCTACTACTGTACTAGTGCTCGTTTCACACTGATAAATTATTTCTTGAGGCTGTATTAGCTCCTTGATTAGAACTGTTATTTGAGGAATTATCAATCATAAACAATGTTACATTATTTATAGGGTCCTGCGTTGGTGTTTTACAATGATGCCAAATTTTCCAAGCTAGATTGGAAGGGTATTAAATCCATTTACAGCAGTGTGAAAAAAGATGACCCATTAAAAGTTGGACGATTTGGACTGGGGTTCAAGTCAGTCTTTCACATGACAGGTAACACATTGTTATACTACTTAAGTGATGTTTAAGATTCGTATATTGATTAATGATAATGATTAGAATCGACCTGGTTTCCTGTATCAGTAAAATGTAGCTAGGCTGTGTAAATATTTCAAGTATGCTTAGAGTTGATTTTGTCCAGATTATTAATTTATTATTAAACTCCCGATACATATAGTGAAGTAGGGGCTATATAGGAATCACGCACGTTGTCCTGTCACGTTACATCAGGTCATGTCACGTCCTTTCTAATACACTCCTGAATTATTGGGAGTCTTTCAATGAAAGTTCACACACATGATTTTTACCAATCCTAGTTGTGGATGTCGACAGCGATTTTCTGATTTTATAACCGCCTTTAATGACAGAAAATGCCATTGTGACATTACAGCTTGTAGAGGATTTTCATGAAACTTCACACAAATAGTCTATACATGTATTATGAGTTATAGCGCATGACATAATATTTCGACCACATTCAAGATTGCCGATTGGTGGCTGCATTTTCGATTTTATCACTTGTGGAGCAAACTTCTTCTACAATGTTTTGAGGAATTTTATGAAAGTAATCCATGAATTGAAGTGCTTGGAGGGATTTTTATCTCTGATCACATTCAAGATGGATGATTTGAATTTTATGAAAAATATGTCAGACAAAGCAGTATTTGCGGGGGTATTACTGGTAATCACATTCAGCGCGAAGCCCATATATTTTAAATTAACTATTCAAACTTATATTGGTATGTAATGTCTAACAATGTTTCGGCTTTAAGAAAATAAAGCCTTTTTTCGACAACATGTGTGTCTGTTTTAATTATACCATACTAGCTTCACCAGTCACCATCACCACAACGACAATAAATTGGTAATGTTGAACTATGTATAGGGAGGAATAATAACATAAATATGTGGTTAATTGCATTGTGTAAGTATAAGGTGTGACAGATTCATATTCTAAGGTATTTTAAGGAGATATTAGAAACCAATATCACAAAATAAAATAGCAAACACTGACTTCACTGATAGATTACTTAAGAAATGGCTATTGTTTATATATGTATGGATTCGTTTCAAAAATATAAATTGAATTGCAGTAAATTTGCTTCTATCAGTATGCACCACTGTGCTCACAAGGAAAATTATATTGTGAAGCATTACAATATTGTAATGATGCAAACAAATTTGGTATTAATACACATACATAACCATAATACAAAATAGTAGTTTTACTGTTGAACGCTTCTTTACAGATAATCCATGTATTGTCAGTGGTGAGTATATCCTGTTTATCAATCCTTTGGAGAAAGATAGCAGTAAGGTCTGTACTTCTGTGAAATTGAAAAATCTGAAAAGGTCAGAGCGTCTAGATTTCAGTAGCATTATGAATGCTCTGAATGGTTTATTTGGTTTTTCCGAGAAAACGATAGCAGATGGTTCGTATCCTGGTACATTATTCTGGTTTTCCTTACGCCAAACACCTTCGAAACTATCGTCAGATATTTACCATGATCACCAAGTGAATAGTCTGCTTGAGGCTTTTATGGAAGAGTCCTGTAGAAGTCTTATTTTTCTCAAGACACTCTGCAGTGTGCATATTTATGTTGAACTTAAAGTCATTCAAGATCCTCCATCAGCAAAACGTCGGCGGACAAAATCCAATGAAATGTCCCTTCTTGATAGTTTGAACTATGGGCGAAGTACAGAATGTTATTCTGCAGTTATTTCTACTGCAAATAAAGAAAGAAAAAGTCTCATCGAAAGACGAAGAGATGTCAGTCTTGAACTTGAAGGAATCCTTAAACCTAAACCTGAAGAAAACCACATGTCAATTCCAGAGTCGTCAAAATACTGGGTATTTGATGTCATTGTAGAAACAAACAGACGTTCGCAAAACAAACATGCCAATCTCACAAATTCGCGATGGCTTATTGTCACATATCTAAAAGGAAAACCGATCAGTAGTGATACACAGGTATTGTTACACGACGAGGATCTTAAGTACCCACCAATTGTTGGTTTGGCTGCACCGATTAGTGAAACTGGGGAATATACCAACATCAGTACACATGTATTTTGTTACCAGCCTTTGCCTCAAGAAAATACTTCAGTTACAGGTTTGCCGGTTCATATCAATGCTTATTTTGCACTTGGTCAGAACAGGCGCAATATAAGATGGCCTGATATTGACAAAGACGGTCAAGAGTTAATACCAGATGACAACAAAATAAAATGGAACTTGGCTTTGAGGTCAGAAGTTTTACCTTATGCCTATTGCCACCTTTGCGACGAACTGATAAATTTGAGCGAGAAAATGAAGAATGAAACCTTCATTGTAAATGCAGTGTATAACATTATACCAGATTTGAGAAACACTGGAGACCATTGGGCGGAATTGGCGAAAAGGGTACTTTTATTGTTGGGAGAACAAAGGATAATACATACCGAATCAAATGATGGAGTTTGGTTAGAACCCAAGAAGGCTTTACTAATGAATGAACGTGAATTCAATCCACTTAGTAAAGAAGCACAAGACACCGTGTATAGTCTGCTTTGCCAAGACAATAGTCTTGTTAGTGATGTTCCCGAGAATGTTATATATTCCTTAGACGAAATACATCATGACAAGTTGACATTCGTCACACCTAGGTTGCTAAGGAAACATCTGTATAAACATACAACATACAAAGATTTAGACTTCAAAACAAAGATACAACTGATGAAGTTTATTCTCCTGGACAAAGATGGTGATGGAATAGAAAATATAGAATTGGTACCCCTTGCTGATGGCACATTTACATCATTTTCAAACAAAAATGTTTACTCGGAGCCATCAGATGTGATGAAGTTGTTTCCAGGAAAAGAGAATAAGTTTCTGCATGGTGAGCTTGAGGAAGAAACTAGACAAAGACTGGAACAGCTTTCTATTACAGGTAAGCATCCTATTTTACTACATTCTAATTCACTTCTGCCCCAGGTTACCAACCAATGAATACCTGCTCATTTTCAAGCTACTGACAATTTCCCCACAATAATTTGAAGTGAAATACATATAGGAGTCAACTTGTCAAAAAGAATTTACAACTTGCTGGTGATTCGAGCTCGTAACATCCATGTAGTCAGTCAATTACTAAATTGTAGTAGCTACGCTGTTTGGCTGTAGTCTGATACATCAATGATTAACTTGACAGCAATGTTAGTAAAGCTAATGAAGAACATTCACAAATAAATTAAATTGTACAGTAATTCTCGATGAATACATCAAGTCAGTATTTCTCCTGGATGTTAAAGGTTATTTCACTCCTGTTTTTCAGGTATGAATGACGTTGATGCTGAAAAGTTATTGAGTGCAATGCTGATTGAGAACTTCAAAACTCAGAGATCGGGTTGCATCATAGTTACAGACAAGAAATGGATCAAGTGGATAGAGGAAGTATGGTCATTTATACAAAATAGGTTCATGAAACACATTGCCACATTTGAGGCCCTACCTTTGTTCCCAATAACAAATTGCCCTGAAAATACTCGTATGTCAAAAGTGAGGTTGATTTCCCTACAGTCTTTATTGCTGCACTTACCACCAAATCAGAAGATTCAGAATGAGAGAAAAATTCTTGAAGAGTCATTTCAGTTTCTTTCAGTGTCCATTGTCAAGTATATTCCAAAATGGATAAACCGAACCATTTCAGAAGACTACCTATTTGAAGACAACGAAACAGGCATTACATTACTTTGTGAAAAGATAGATGAACAAAATATTCGTTCTTTTAACGAAAAGAAATCAGATACACACAGCTCCATTTTTCTGAACTTCTTGTCTAGTCGATTAGAGGAAATATCAGAGAATAGTAGAAGCAAACTCGAGCGAATGAAACTCTTCAAGGGATTCTTGAAGCGTGGACAGATGTCTGTGCTTTCAGTTTCGGAAAGCAAGAATCTGTATACAGGATCTTCATTTCCTGTTTCATATCCAATTGACGTGATAGTTGTCAAATCTGAGAAAGAAATATCTTTTGCCAAGAACCTTGGGGGAACGGTTGTTTCCGAATTGGAGATGATTGATCGTACCTTTAAAAAGCTTGATGAGTTAAGCCAAGAAGAGAAGGATACATTTATTGACTGGGTGATAAGGAGTGAACATTTTGAGAATGCAAACGTGCATTGTCACCTTAGGGATATTGCATTCTTGCGAACAAAGTCTAAGAAACTGCATAAACCATGCCAATTGTTCGATCCAGAAAATAAACTGTTAATAGAATTGTTTATAGATGCAGATGTTTTTCCAGATGGGCAATTAGGTCGTAATAAACTAAAGAAACTGAGGTTATTAGGATTGAAAACAGTTAAAGATATCACTAAGTCTGACATCCATAGCATTTGTGACACTATTGACATAAAGAGTGATTCAAAAAATAGAAAATGTGAAAGGCAGTGTATTGCATTAAGAACAATAATGGAAGATCTAAGTGGGGTCTTTGAAAAACAGTATGTATGGCAAAAGAGATGCATCATTTTAGAGCAAACAGGTGAACAGCCTAAACTCTACTCTACCCATAACAAGGGACAATTTGTTTTGTGTCGCCCATCTGACATAAAATCATGTAAACACTCAAACTTGATTAAAACTGAAATGTACTTGATTGATAGCAATATATTCCCAAAATTGTCACAGTGTTTTGAATGGGAACAGCCACCATCTGACCAGCAGGTCATAAAGCATTTGTTTAATATTGTTGAGCATTACAGTGACAAGTTGAAGGCAGATTGTCTGTCTGTAATTGTAGCTGTATATGATCATCTTTCGCAATCTAAACACGATGTAAAGAAAGCCATGTATGACCAGTTTTCTCCTCGAGGGAATAAGTTTGTATGGACAGGCAATGACTTTCAATCACCAAAACATGTTTACACGGAAAGCACTGAGGGGGATATAGAATTACAACCGTTTTTGCAACTGATTCCAACAGAAGTTAGACAGTTTGCTGACTTTTTCCATCGTCTTGGTTGTAGAAGAACTATCGATGCAGCTCTGTATTTGGATACACTAGATAACATTTGTGCTGTGAGTGAAAAAAAAAGAAAACCCCGATCTGACAAGATACTTATAAATATGACCGTTGCTATTCTTAATAAGGTCATGGAGGATTATTTGGAAGAAGTAAAGACATCTGGAAGAGTCATATATTTTCCAGTACAAAATAAATCTGGTATATTAAAGATGAGACCCACATCAGAGTGCACTTACTGTGATGCACATTGGTTAAAAGAAATTGATTTCGATATTGACGAAGACATTGAATATGTACATGAGAGAGTACCGGAAAGGACAGCAGTCGAATTAGGTGTACCTTCCTTAAGACAGCAGATGTTATCAAGTAGCGAAGCATTTGAAGAATGGGGCCAAGAAGAGCCTTTGACCAGGCGATTAAGAGGCTTGCTAAACGATGGCTATGTTGACGGGTTTTCCGTAGCAAAAGAATTACTTCAAAATGCTGATGATGCGGGTGCAAAGTCATTGAAAATCATGTATGATGAAAGAGAGAATAATGATTTCAAAACACAGCTTTTAAGTGACAACATGGCTGAATTGCAAGGTCCGGCCATATGGGTATATAATGATGCATTATTCACAGAAGATGATTTTAAAAACATTACGCAGTTAAATGCTGCAACAAAAGAGTCTGACAGTTCCAAAATTGGACGGTTTGGATTGGGATTTTGTGCTGTTTATAATGTGACAGATGTACCAAGTTTTTTTTCAGGTTCCGATATGGTAATATTTGATCCTCATACTACACACTTAGGACGGGTCTTGCCTGGAAATAGCCCTGGTTTACGGATTAATTTTCAATTGGTGAAAAATAAGAAGCTTCTGAAGAGATTACGGAATCAATTTAAGCCATTTGATGGTATCTTTGGTTGTCAACTGTCTAACTGCGATGAACCATTCCACAATGGAACACTATTTCGGCTACCATTGAGAAACAGAGCAAGTGATATTTGTGACAGTGTTTATACAAAAAGAAAAGTTGAGCATTTATTTGAAACTATTAAGACTTTGTCTTCAAATATGTTGCTTTTCAATCAGAGTGTCGAACAAATTGAATTATACCACTTGGACAAAAACGATGTGTCAAAACAAGTTTTGTTATTTACAACATCGAAACAAGTTCTGCGAACCACATGCGATATACCTATGACACATTCTATCTTGAAGGAAGCATCAGAAATGAAAAAGAGAGATATACTTGGAACCCAGCAGCTGAATGTACTACAAGAGGTTTCCGTTGAAGTTAAAACAAAAGCAGACAAAGGTGCTGCTTTTTTTCATACGAAGCCCAAAACAGTCAAATGTAAATGGTTGGTAAGTTGGTCGACTGGAAATAAACCTCAATCACTTGAAATAGCCAAACGAGAGAAGGGGGCATTGCTTCTTGGTGCAGTCGCAGTTCCTGTGCAGAGTAATGGAAAAAACACTGCCATCATATCATTTAATAAGATACCAAATCATTTTTATCAAAAGGGTCATTATTACTTTTTTCTTCCTTTGCCGATCGAACATGGTTTGCCATTTCACATAAATGGCCAGTTCGCGGTAACGCCAGATAGGCAAGCACTCAGAACGTCTTCAGAAGGTGAAAGGAACATGATAATGAAAGAATGGAATGAGTGCCTTATAGAAGATGCAGTGACGAAGTCACTTCTTCACCTCTTAATGAAGTTGCCAAAATTAGTTGACTTGTCCAGGTATCATTATCAGCAGCTTTGGCCGACAAAAACAGATTACATGCTGAAATACCTTTGTCAATCATTTTATCAACATGTTGTACACCAAGAACGTTACGCTGTTTTTGAGAAAGATGGGCATTGGTTCGATATTTCAAAATGTCTTTTCATCGAACGTGAATTTCGACAGTCATATGCAGGAGAAATCGCTTTTAAGGCGTTCAATGTATTAACTTTGCCGTCAGATGCTTTTGTCGTTGACGTTCGTGATGACATTTACGACTTTATGTTATCTGCTGGCACTGAGCTCATTACAGATAAAACAGTTTCAGCTGTTACATTTTTTACTGAATATTTCATACCCCAACTTGATAAGTTCGATACAGGTAACCTGCGAAAGGAACGTAATCGTCTGATAAAGTATGCCATAGACCTGGATGATTCATTGATAAATGAGTTATTAACCAAAGAAGCTTGTATACCGACACAGCCTCATGGAAGTCTTAAGCGCCCATGTCAATTAGTTGATGAAACATCTAAACTGTCAAAGCTTTTCAGCACATCTGATGAGTATTTTCCTCTGAAAATGTTCTCAGAAACACCAACAAGCAAGTACCTGCACAAACTAGGATTGGTGTATGAACAATTGACAAATGATATGGTTCTGTTTGCTGCAAGTTCTGTGGAACAAATACAAAGTAAAGGTGCATTTGAAAGGAGTTCAGCTTTGTTAGATTATCTTGGCGAAACGGAACTTCATATTCATAGAGATACTTTTGAAGAACTACAGCATATCAAATTTGTGCCAGTCTCGTCAAAACCGGAATTATGGCCTTTCAAATGGAAATCTGACAGCATTATTGAAGAACACCATCCGAAGAAAAAATGCAAAAAACACAGACAACTAGGACCAAAGTCAATAATGTTTTACCAAACTAAAGATTTGCATTGTTGGGAATTACGAAATCTTGTTGGATGTGTGTCTTTAGTTCTTCATGAGAAGATTTGTATCAAAAACATTGAATTACCAAATGTGCTTGGAGTACTTTCAGAATGTGATTTGATGACTGTTCTCAGTCAACTACTCTTAATGTCTGACTCTTGTGCAGGAAAAGACAACGACAAGTATTTCAATGATATCTACGGATTCTTAGACAAAGAGTGCACGTATGAACAGTCAGAGCTAATAAATAGCAAATTACAAAACAAAAACATTGTGTGGGTTGATGGTTTATTAACATATCCAGAGAAAGTGGCAGAAAATATATATCGTGATTGTAATCCACACCTGTATTCTCTTGAGAGGTCACCACTAAAGCAATATTCTGCTTTGCGTGAATGTCTTGGTATACAAAAGAGATTTTCCGCTGAAAAATTTGCTCAAACGCTGCATAATATAAAACAATCTGTTGGTGAAGATCCTGTTCGAAGAGGCGATATTCAAACAATATTAAACTTACTTCAGTGTTTTAAAATGGCATCTGGTCACAAAACATTTGAAGGTGTAGTGTATGGTCCTGATGAGAATTGTATAATGCGCGACTGCAAAACCATGTGCTTTAATGACTTTGATGATTTAGAGAAAAGTGAAACAATGAACTATTCTCATCCGGATATGTCAATTTCGCTAGCCAAAGCACTTGGTGTGAAGCCGAAACTCTTACACAATATAGAAGAAAATTCTGAAGACATTGAAGACTTTTACCAAGACGAACCTCTTTTAACACGAATTCAGAATTTGATAGAAGGATATCCTTGCGATATCGGTATTTTTAAAGAGCTTTTACAAAATGCAGATGATGCAAAAGCATCACAGATGCACTTCCTTCTAGATTATGACACCCATCCAAGCCAAAATATCTTTCATAAAAAGTACGGGGCTCTACAAGGTCCAGCCCTTTGTGTTTTCAACAATAGTGCTTTTTCAGAAAAAGATCTATTAGGCATAACAAGACTGGGTAGGGGAAACAAATCTGAAGATATGTTCAAGACGGGACGGTATGGCGTAGGCTTCAACGCTGTTTATAACTTGACAGATGTCCCTTCCCTTTTAACTTGGGGAGGGGATATTGAAAATAAGGAGACCTTGTGTTTCTTTGATCCAATGGCGCGTTTCATTCCAAGCATAACGAAATCAAAGCCTGGAAAGCGATATAAAAATGTTGCGCCCATCCGAAAACATAGCAATGATGTTTTGAAAGGATTTCATGAAAACTATTTTAAGAAATTTAGTGGACAAACTGGTTCCATTTTTAGACTACCATTGAGAATTCGTTCCCTTGCAATAGAATCTGAAATTAATCAAGAGCCTATAGAAGTTGATATGGTGTGTAGGATTCTAGAGAAGTTTCGCAAAGATCTAAAGAATGTAATTGTATTCCTAAAGCATTTGAATACGGTGACAATAACTGTGCACATGAAAGGAGCATACATTGATCAATTCACTATAGAAAGAAATATGAACGTACATCAAGGTAAACGATACAGTGACCTCATTCAAACCCAAAAGAATTTCAGTCAATCTGTCTCTGATAGTTCACAAAACATGCTAACGTTTCCATTTCATAGTGAGGTTTGTGAAATGACGTTGAAAGAAACATTTCTGTCCACAGAAGGCAGGTCTCCTACTCATAATGCATATATTGTCTTACACACAACTGGATTCAAATATCCAAAAGACATTCCACCCTTGCTTTGTGAAAACATCAAAGACAGGAACATAGGATTTCTTCCCTGTGGAGCTGTGGCAATAAGAAAAGAAACTAAGATTACTGAGAATGAGCAATGCCTTGCATACTGCTTTCTTCCACTGCCAATTCGCACTGGTCTACCTGTTCACGTGCACGGCTACTTTGCACTGGATAATGAAACTCGACGCACTTTATGGAAATCTGAAAATGAGAAATCATGTCACAAATCTTTGTGGAATTCAGTTTTATTGGAACAGGTAATCGCACCTGCATATTCATTACTGATTGATTACATCAGGAAAAGCATGATTGAACCACACACAAATCAGGGGTGTAAATACGCATATGTATCAGAGCATTTGAAGTACTATTTATCTGTATTACCAACCGATAATTTGGCATCTGATTTCTATTGGAAGCATCTGACCAAGTTTGTGTACAAAGAACTAGTAAGAGATTGTGTGCCGTTTCTGCCAATACTCAAAACATCCAGTAAACATTCTTTAACTGGTAATGAAGACTTCGGAGTTTTGAGCTGGACACCACTGCAAATTGAGGGCCATAAGTTCCCTGCATACAGAAACGATGCTCCACTTTTTAATAAGAAAAACAATTTCTTTCGAGATTTAGAACTTCTTGAAAGTATCAAACTAAGGAGTGTAACTATCTATGATGAAATACAGCATTCCATGGACATTGCTGAATGTGCAATTGAATCATTATTACCATTGCATATGATCAATTATTTAACATCATTCAATAGCGACCATGTTGACAGATGTGATATTAAAATAGATACGGACGTCGCAAAAACAATTATTCGCAACAACCGCAATGTTCTTGATCTTCTAAAGTTTTGTATGCGAAATCATCAAGCTTTCTGCAATGACCTTATGAACATCCCATTGTTCCTGACTATGGACGGTGTTTTACGTACCTTGCCTGAGAATAGTTACGTTTTTGTTGAAACAGAAGCACGTTTCTGCTGTTTTTTCCCATCGGCGAAAAATAAGTTCTTAAACAGTGAAGTCGCTAACTTGCTGAACCATGGTATAAAAGCATACACAGAAATATCAAATGGTGTATTGAAACCATTTACTTTGCAGAGATTCATGGAATTGGTAGCAGAGACAAAGGTGATTCAATGTGATCAATCTATTGTATTGTGGGACACAAAATCACCTTCTTTTAATTGGATAAAAAACTTTTGGTGCTTTTTTTATACTACATTTGAGAGAAAACAAGATGCAGAGAGAGACTGTTCTACGTCAAGCGAGTTACGTGAAAGTGTCAGCCAGCATCTGGGCATGATAAAAACACTTCCAATTATACCGGTTTTCGAAACTGTATACTTTCAATCAAAATCACTCCACCTTGTCAATCCAGGATATGTTCAAAATTTAATAGATTTGGAAAGTTTCAGTTCAATGTCTTTTCTTCGTGAAGCAATGGGAGATATTAACTTACTTCAGTTGCATACAGAGATGTTACCAGACCCCTACCATGCCTCAAATGCATTATCATTGCAAGAACTTCTAATGTCTGTACTTCCAGATTTCAGGCATCCAGAAGAAATACTCACCTGCTTACATTTAAATATTGAAAAGGTGCGAAATTGTTCATTGTCAGCAAGAAAATCAACTACTATTTTAAAGTATTTTGCAGAGTCAGCAAATGCATCTTTGTTAAAAGCTGATATGATAAGAAGGCTTAAGGATTTACCATTGTTTGAAAGTCACTTTGAAGACATAGTTTCACTAAGCCAGTATTCATCTATATGTGTGGCTCCTCGGAACATGCCATTAGATGGATTAAAAGAGTTGGCGAGTAGATCTAGTATACTTTTCCTTAAATATCTCGGCCTTGATGATTTGTATACAAATTTAAACATCAATATGGACTCGCTTGCTGACATATATGTTGGATACATAATTCCTAACCATTCACAAATGGAAAGCTCTGCTTTCTATAAACACATTGTATTCTTAGCTAATAATGGATTTAAGGAAGACAAGAATATACTTACTGTCCTGAATGTGACTCCATTTATCAATGTCGCTTCACGTAGAGTGCTGGTAAGGGATCTGTTTGATCCAGATGTTAAACTATTCACTCATATGTGCACCAAAAACGAACTTGTGCCACTGGAACTTAGAGACCTATACACACTTCAAATGCTTCGAAACATAGATCTCCAGACAACATTGACTATACCTCTAATTGAGAGATTTGCAAATGCAATTCAAGCCGACAGACAACAAGAGAGTCAGGATGTAGCAGCACGTAACTCAGAACTACTGTTAAAACTTCTTTTCAACATGCCAGAAAAGTTTTTTGTGCAAAACGACTTTTATTCTATTAAGACAATACAATTTGTCAGGCCGCTGAAAGTAGACAATGGGTTGGAGACAATCCATCCTCAATATAACCCGCAAATATATATTTGCCTCGATGGATCAGTTTTATCGTCGGAAATGCTCTCCTGCTGGACATCATCAAATATATTGCCAGAATCAGTTGATAAAATTCGTCATTGGAAATCATGTAAAACAATTTTAGACAAATTAGGTATCCGAAATAAACCAACGTTTGAACAGCTAGTGATTCATTGCAAACACATTGGAATAAGTTCTAAAGATAAAAGTAAGCCATCTGTTCACAATCGGTTACCTTCCATTATGAACGACATTTATAATTGTCTTGAACATTATAAACAGTCTGAAGATATAACTGAAGCAGACTTTTTCAAACTGTGTAATGTTCCAATAATTTACCACATAGGTATTAAAGACACCTGTTCAGCCAGACAGACTGTAATATCATGCAAAGATGAGGAAGAAATACGCCCTCTCATTAACAAATGTCCGGTGGAGTATGCGCAACACCATGAGCTATTTGTCCTTTTAGGGTGTTGGAAAGACACCTGCTGCGACATGTATGCAAGCGTTTTGTTTGCCCTACGAAATCATGTTGATGAGATTGGGCAATTGTTTCCAAAACCACAAGCAGATGCTGTAAAGGCGCTTGGTTTGATGTTCAAACATCTCTGTCAACTGACGACGGAAACTAAAGTTGAGGTACAGAATCAGTATCTTCTTAGTGAAAACATGACATTAAGAAAGTCTAGAACACTAGTTATAAATGACAATAGATACTTCAGTGATGCGATAAGGAAGGATAAGTCAATAAGATGTACGTTATTGTACTCCTTCGACAAACTAAATGAGTTCAATTTAAGAAGAGATAGTTGCATTGACTGCTTGAAATATTTGCCTGAAAATGCACGCCCTCATTTGTTGACAAATTTAGCAAAGCGAAAAGTGATTCTAGATAATATTGAAGTCAAAGAAACAGGGCCAGCAAATCAGCTGAATGAATTCGTACATGGCCGTGTATTTATCCATGGATATTTTCGACTCGTAAGACATGTGCTTAAAAATAGCACTCAAAGTAATGACATTCAACACTGGAGCAACTCGGTGGAAACAAAAATAGCAGATACTATTCAGAACACAACATTTAAGCATGTATCTGGAATAGAGACAATGCTATTTTTAAAATGTGTGGAAGAGGAAAGTGCGGGCAAAGAGATGGCAGTAGAGAATACTAAAGATGCAGGATTGGTACACTTAGAGAAAACAGGTGATACTGCTATTTTGTACTTCGATACATCAAACACTGATTGGTTCGAAAAAGTAAAGATGGAAGTTGCTCTTTTCTTAAATGAATTGGCTGACGGGATGATGCACGCTAACTATTTTGTGCTTTTGATGGAATTAATTAACATGAAGGATGACCCCTCAAGAATTCCAATGCATCTAAGCCAGAATTCAATTGATGAATATCAGTCTGACGTAGAAATAGACGAAAACCCAATATATCCAGTAGCAGGAACATTTGTTCCAAGGAAATGGCATAAATACTTAGACAATGACTTTGGAATATTTCAAAGTTATGAATATAAGTATGTTGCCTTGGAAGTTGATGACCCTGCGTTGGCTGATAGTGATGACATTGACGAAGATCAAGAGGAAAGCAGAAACATGGAACCCACTTACATTTTTGTCCATATTATTAGCAAATCAGATGAAGTAAACAATTTTCCGTTACTTCAGGAATATGTTATTGATGATGGATCTGAAACACCATACACAGTTCAAGCTTATCGTCTTTACAAATTTATGTGTAAAAGGGATAACACTGCAAACATGCAAGTGGTCCTTTCTGAAAGACAACCGTCTGGTGAAAATAGAACTTCAACAACAAGTCAGGATCTAAATGAAGCACGTAAAGAAATCAGAGAATACCTCACTGTTGCATGGAAGCAATCTGAAACGATAAGAAGGAAATTAGTTCTCCGCTTGTTAAGAAAATGGCATCCAGATAAAAATCCAGATAATGTTCAATTCTGCACAAAAGTGTTCCAATACATACAGCAGTGTTTAGAGCGGCTTGAAAAGGGAAAAGCACTACTTGATGACGATGATGAGACGAAATCACACCGGGCATCTGGACCAAGTACTTCTTATTCATCATCATACCGTTCATCTTCATACTGGGGATCGTCATGGTATGGTAGATACTGGAGAAGATACAGAAGACGCAGGGAAGATTTTGATGAGTATGATGGCTTTGCAAGATCTAGTTATCATGGCAGTCCACGATTCACATTTTCTTACCAAAATCAAGAACCTTACTGCTGGATTTCTGAGGCACGTAGATGGTTTAAGCAAGCAGTTTCTGACCAAGAGAATGCTAGAACAGCTATGGAAAACGGCATTACATCGAACTGGGTTTGCTACATGTCTCATCAGGTTAGTGTCTTCCTTATTTAACAAATATATACTCGATCCATTTAAATATGCACAGTTTGAGACCAAAAAATAAATGTATATCGTATAATTTGCAAATGAACGTGAAATAATACAATTTACATGTACATATTTTCCCAGTATTATTATTTAAATCCAAAAACACTTGATAAAATATATTTTGTTTTAAATGCACTGAGTATTTATGAACTAGAATACATTTGTTCAATTTTAATTCTAATTGCTCATTTCAATTGATTATATTTTAGGCAAAGAAGGTACAGTAAATGTTTTTTGATACAAAATGTTTCACACATACACAATAAGTACTATTTGACCTAGTACAGACCTTCTTAATTAATTGAGGTTCAATCCTATTTCCTAACTGTGGTTGGAAATCGCTGATGTGTTTAATGTTCTTCTAAGGATGTTGTTTTAAACAATACGATCAATGTTATTACATTTGTAGGCTGGTGAGAAATCTCTGAAAGCAGCATGGTATGCTAAAGATGCCAATAAAATCCATAGTGTAAAGTATAGTCATGATTTGACTGCTATAGCATCAGGTTAGTTATTGACTGTGATAATTCAATACTACTGAATCTTGTGTAGTTCTAACTATATATGAATAACACAGAAGGCTAACACATGTATTGCAAGTTTTCTTGCATATTCATTTGTCTGCCTATTTGTAACAGGCCAAGGTGCTTTCACCCCACGTTATGCAAAGAGTAGAGTCTTGCCGAAGAAAGTTGGAAGTTTAATGTCTTGTTTCATGCAAAATATGTGCAATTCAGGTTTTTGTCTTATATGTTTAAATGCGTTTTAAATAAACCAAGCTGAAAATGTCGCTATGTAAGAGAAAGTTGTTACTAGGAAAACCACATTCACAAGACAGTGCCTCCCCTCACAGACCCCCTCTGTTTCCATTATAGCTGCTTCTAACAAGAGTTAAACTATATGTTTTTGTTCAACCTGTGCATTTATGTTTTCTATAAAAAGCACACCGAAGATGGTTTACTATAAAAGTGTGTTACTATTCTAGTTCAGACCATTTGCAAAATGATGGCACTTGACCGCTCACCTCAATTTACTAATTTGTGCTCAATGACTTAAATCAATTAAATTGGAACATGATCAAACTATTTACTATGCATTCTTCAACATTGCCTGTCAACGTTTAAAAGTATCTTTAGAGATTTGAACCTGAGCTAGTTAAAGTAAATAAACTGTCATCTAAACAGAATTGAATTAATTATTTTAACAGTAATTTTATTGCATATCGTCTGATTGAATGTAATCTAGGAATAAAAAATCTGAAGAACGTGTCTCCAAACATGTAAACAAATGTCATATTGGAATAACAACATTATTGGTATTTCGTTTACATGGGCACGAAATATTTTGTTTATATGGCGGACACTATCGATCGTCGGTGTGTTAATTTACGCGGACGTTTTTTGTGTAAAAATGTTGACAAGTCTATCCACTAATTATTCTACAGCAAACCATGGTTTAAACATCTATTTTTCCATTTATTATTTAACATTTACATGAAATATAGAGGTAAAATTTAGTAACATTTATCTTTAGTGTATGTCCATAATGATAAATTATGAATAAAGTGTATAAACTAGGCCAGTAACGTATTCCGTACCATTCTTCCATACCAGGTTTGAGCTCTACACTTGTGTCAATGGCACAGGAGCTGTGCAACCTTACCGGTGAACATACAAGAATGAGATACCCAGACACAATGTGTGGACAAGATATTCCTTGTAATGCTTATAGCAGACAGACAGCAATATCTGTTACATCAAAGGTTGATGAAATACAAGACTTTGTAAAACAAAACTACGGACTAAGATAGGTAGTGGGTACATTTGGGGATTCAAGATTAATTGATTTATATTATAAAGTGTTGACATGTATATCACCAGACGAGACAGCTGGTACGTCTCTGGTACGTGCCTAAACAATGTATTTATTGTACTTTAAAAGTAATTGTTTAAAAGTTCGTACACTACATTTGATAACAATGTTTTTGCACATCTGTTTGGCGAATGAACTACATGCAATATCAGTTCTTTGAAGGTCCTTTATTATAGTTTGTTGACTTTAACTTTATATTCTCATTTTGTTTTGTGAATATTGCATTGTTACTGTAAAAGAACTGTTTATCATCTTCTATGTGGAACAGAACTCCATCCAGTCTTACTGTGATCATATTAGTGTATAAATATTCACCATAATCTAGATTTAGTACTGCATCTGCTAGTTTCCTGATTATCACTTGTTTGTATACATGTATATCTATGGGATGTTGTCATTTCAAACATGCTGTCAGCAAAAGTTGCACAGTTTTGTGCTTTTTTACTTATTACACATGTTTTATAAAAGAAATTAATTCATTAAAAAATAAATTGGGATCGCCTAACTCCTGATTCAATGGCAATGAGTTCAAATCTTAAATAGGCGAGATTATATCACACATTTCACAATTCACAAAAATGCGCAATTAACTGTTAGTAAAACAGGACTAAATGTATAAGTTAAAAAATACAAAAAAAATATAGGTAAGTTAGGTTTTAGTTTGAATTTAGATTGTCAGTATTTTGGATGTAAATATTGTAAATGTTTTTGTATTATACTTATTTTATATGTTGTTTTTGTTTGCTCAAATACAACAACTCTAGAAGACGACGAGGCTTTGCTGTATGTAAGATGACATGTATACAAAATGAATATATAAATATATTAATACGTAATATACCCGTGTACGTCTAGTTAGGTACTGAGAGTGTGTGTACAAATGGTGATCAACAGTTGGGTCGGATTGCATGTCCATATTGCTTATATTTGTTCTTTATTGTACATATATATACGTAGTACATGAGTTAACTTGAGATGCATTGTTTTGTTGATTTTATTGATATTTTTGTATGGTATTTTTCACTATCATGATATCATTGTATTGCTATTTTTACATGTTTCACTTTTATATTTCTTATCGTTATACCGTGCTATGTTATGCCTTTCTTTGATAGTTTTAAAGTATTAGCTATTGTCGTTAATCAGTCATTCTTATTTTATTTTTGACAGTTTTCCACTTTGTATCTAATTAGAGATGTTCTGCGTCTAATGCTGAATCATTGTAATACTTGATTTTATTGTGTGTTTTATGTTTTATAATTTACCAAAAATACTTCACAGTAAATGCCATCTCATCTGCCATATTTACAGGAAATTTAAAGCCCCTAACCCTAGCCCCTTTATTCCTTCGAAAAATTTAACAATTTTTTAACAATTCATATTGAATAAGATCACAAAAGAATCTGTGAAAGATGAACTAGTGACACATTTGTATATATGTCTGCGTCATATTTTTCTGTGTGATCACATTTCATTGAATTTCTTGGGCTTATTTTCTTTAAAATAGTAAAAGTGTGTCCTTATTTGTATAAAGTATTTGTCCAATTGTCATGTACATAAACTTTTCTCATAAATTGTTAAAGCTTATATAGTAGCAAGCTTTGTACTGATTGTTCAGTTTTGCTTCTTGTTCAATATTTTTTGTATAGTTCAAGTTGTCAAATCACAAAATAGCATGGACAGTTATGCTCAGCTCCTATCATTTTCATGCATGTTTATGCTTTGGCTATTATATCATATGTACATGGTAAGCAATCAAGGAGGTTGGTTATACAAAGTTAATGGTACATAATATAGTGGTTATTTTATATAGTAATATTATTTTGTGTGTTGCCATTATTCTTTAAATTCAGTGAGAATCACAGTTTACACACATAATGTTACTTCACATTGTTTGTTTAGGTTTGTTTGAAGTAACCAGGAACATATTGCAGTTGATTGTGTATTGTCTCAATATAACTGTAAATATAGTGTGTACTTATTCTGTAAGATAATGTGCATGGTTGATGATTAAAATATTATTCAGAACCATTAATTCCATTCATTTTGATTTGATAAATAAGATATATTTTAAAATCATATCACTCTTTTGAGGTATAGACGGTCTTCTTATTAGATTTCAGAACAAGAGACACACAATGCTTGTTCATTGCGCAATGACTGTCATGTCTGCGATAAATCAAATGAGGAATATCTTTAACTATCATTCGGTGACGTCTAACATTCTATATAGTACTGTTGGTTCTAACTTACTTTTAGTATTGTTGATTTACTGTAAATCACTTTATATTCGCGTGATCTTCATTTCGCGAAAACCAGTTTATAAGTTTAGATTGCTGTAATTGTGTATACAATATTTTCAGTTGTTTCGATTGACTGATCTCACAGTGGGTTTACAACAGTTGTCAAGTTAATAAAAACTGAGTGTAATTATAGAATTTTGTACATAATGTATTTTATGTTAATTTCAGTGATTTTTTTCCAGTCTGTGTGATCAACAAAATGACGTTTTGCTGCACTAAGCAATTATTTGCGCATTTTGTATACGTTCTTTATGCACATAATGTACTTGCAAGTGTTTGAAAGACATATATTCCATATGTATTTAAATCCATATTCTACTGTAATTATCATTTATTTATGCTTATTTTGTAACATTATATGTAATTGTTGCATTGTACTTGCAATTGTTTAGCAGACATATGTTCCATATGTTATTAATTGTATATTCTACTGTGATTATTATTTCATTTATATTTGCTTTGTAACTTTATATGTAATTGAGTTTTAATCAAATATTTTGGTCCTTTTTGAATAGTGCAAATCTGGACTGAATACTCCGTATTCCATAAGTTGGTAAAACATTAAACCATCATCTACCACATTTGATATTGAAGTCGATTATTCGCTTCATTTATTCCCAAAATGTACCATTTTGTACAAAAACAAAGTATATGTACGAGGAGGTACTAGATGGTCACAGATCAGGCACTCCAATTAAAGAGCCAGTTTTATGTACACGTATCAATCATTTGAGATAGTTTGTGTAAATTGTAAATTGACATTAGCACTAGTGAGAATAAGACAACCAAGGTATTAATTCCTATGTGTGTTAGTGTATATGTATGTAAAACAATCATATCAGTATGTATTTGTATTTCTTGGCATGTTTACTGAAAATGGTATTGCACGTTTTCTGAAATTCATCAAGTGTCTCATTCGAGCTATACCAAGGAAACCTTCCTTTGGTGTATGAACGATAAGCAATTACATTGGTTGCGATCAAGATATGTTGGCAGGGGTCAAAAACCAATTGAAGTTATGTTAGTGGTCTGTTGTTTCTACCCCTAGGGATATTTCCCTAGAATAGCCTTTTATGGAATTATTAGGATGCACTTTGACCTCACCACATCTTAAATGGTAACTTATGAATCAAGTTAGGCACAATGTCAACGGAGTTGCATAATTTTGTACAATTGTTTCTTACTGATAATGAATTCAGTTGTGCGACTATTTGGACAATCGAGTGCAATTTAGGTTACTGTTGTCGGTTAAATGCCATCTAAATACTGCAAGACATTAATTCCGTATAAATGTTTAAATACATTATTTGTTGAAGTATTGTTTAAGAATAAAGTTTGCACGCTATGATGTCATTGAATGAGTTGATTCACCACGGAGAGTACTAAATTCATGTTATAAATACAAGCGTATTTGTCCTATTGACTGTTTAAATTAAGGTATAAATGTTGTTGTATAGAATTCAAGTAATGTTCATTTGTATGTGGCATACAATATATGTTGAAGTGTTGATCAATGGAACCATATAGTATTAATTGGTGGTATTGCAAGTTATATACCATAGACGCATATATACTACTGATACTAATAATATGCAGTAGTTACAATCCCAATCATACCTCTGAGCGGGAAATGATTTCCTGATTGGTTCGTTGAATATAATGATTTGCAGTTGCAGTAAAGGTTGACAATTGATAAGCAAAAATACCATCTCGTAAAAGAATCAGTTAATTCTAAATGTTGAAGGGTTGACATTGTACGTAGGATTTGCAAATACATTGTAGATTCCGGAACTACATTGTAGATATTCTTTTATGATATAGATCATACTAAAATGTGTCACTGGAGAAGATTATTATAGTACATATATACTGAAATGTATGTATACTTTATTTCAATGTACCTATAAATTTTATAACCATATGTTGATTACTGTATTTCCTGTGTTTTAATATTTAATAATGCAACATATGTGTATCTTGTGTACACTTGTGCTCGTGATAATTACCTATACGTGGTCAATTATGTAGGCATAAGGTATGGTATGTCCATAGGGCCTACATCTGCCTTGTTTTGTAAGTCATAACAGTAAATGACAATAAAAGTTATAACTTCATTTAGTAAAGCATGATGATTTGTCCCACATTTTCATAACCTTGTTACTAGACTACCGACGTAAGCACTTCTAAATCGACATTAATATTTTAGTATATCCATTAGGAACTATTATATTATATGTCAATATTGGCGGCGCATCAAGCACATACAGGCAGGTCAGAAACCAAATAACATGATTTGTTTAACTGGAAAAAACAATCGAAATTGTACATGAAACATGTAGGGATGTACAGTCCAACCATGGATCAGTTTAAACTGTTCATCAACTTAGGTTTTTGCTAAAGAGAGAGTGATTAGAGACATTTTGCACTGTATATTGTTGACATGATACAAGTGTTATAGTGTTAAGATATCATTTAGATATAAATTGTTTTTGATGATAATCTGGATTAAGAATACGTTTAGAAATTATAACTGATATCAGTTTAGCAGAACTGAGCATATTTTTGTAGAATGCTATATATTCGCGACTGTTTATTTTTTACTACCTTTATCTACTTCTTGATATTAAGTTCAAGGTTGCAACAAATTACAAGCTATAACTGATAATTTTTATTGCAGACCGAATTAAAAAGTTCTCACAATTATAAAAATGTCAAGATCGGTGGAGTCCTTAGAATAAAGCACTTGCGAATTTATAGTGATCTACAGTGTAAAATGACAAGCTATATGAAGTCAGGCATGTTGTAATGCGTACACATTTTAAATTCATCATTATGATTAGTCATTCAACTTTTATTGTGAATGCCACGGTCATGAGTAACAAATTGCTTGACTGAGGTTTGTCATTTTAGTTCATCATATAATTCCAGGACTGATGCTGGCATTATTTGTTTGTTATTACATTGTTGCCCATTTCATGTTAATATTGTAAATAACTAAATACCATAATTTTATTCTTTTAAGAATTAAGAATTAACAAACAAATTTTGCAATTAAAATCGTTTCAATAATGAGTTAATGCAGCATTTTTTGCCAGATGGCAATTCCTGGTTATATAATTTTTTATGAAGACAGTGGTCTTACTCGGTGTTGTATTACTGTATGCTTAGTTATGATAACAATAATCGTAAATAAATTTCATTTTCTTTTGTCAATTGTTATTGTCAATGAATGTCCTACTGTTAATTTGCAGGAATGGAAGACATCAGCATTATTGATGATGTTTTCTCTCTTTACATCAATAGATAATTCCCACATTTACAATATTTACCTCCCTTGTTCTTAACCATTTCCATAAGCAAAAGTGACAAGGACTTGAAGTCTTAGTACAGAAGCAATTACTATAGACCAAGCCTTGACAAGTTTTAAACCTTGATCAGTTCAGTGTGGTAGTATCAGTGCAGATTGGAATCTCTATCAGGCAGCAGCTTTTTGGTGAATTTAATGAGTTTTGTTGCCTTATATTGATACCTAACTGTTACAATGGTAATGTTCAGACAAGACAGGTTATTCACTTGCAAATTGGCAATTCTTAGATCGTAATAGTATAGCAACGATGAATGGTTCAGTAAATAGACGAGTCAATCATCATAATACACAGTATAACGAATCTCAAGTTTACAGCCCTGCGTTTAGTTACAGCTAACATTTTAAAACGTTATGAAAATGTTTTGTTTGTATCGTTGACCCACTGTATCACATTCACAGCACACGGGAAACCAACTTGCAAACGTTACGAAACGTTTGCCGCAAACAACTTTACTGCACGCAGGGCTGGTTACCATGGAGGTATGACATGAAAACAAATCAAAATATAAGCAAAATATAACCCTTTTTTATATCTAAGTATCATAACAAATGACAAAATCTCAAATAGTTTGTATGGTTATAGATAACAAAGTACGCTCGCAATATCTGCACAAAATCATGAATATAAAAATATATAAAGTTAAGTTGAATTAAAATAACCAAGTTAAAATCGTTGACAAAATGACATAATGCCATAAATGTAACTATTGTATTTCATCTAGCAACCAATCCTTCAAATAACATGACATATACATCTTTCAACTTTTAGAGATAGACAACAAACTTCGAACTAAATTTAAATCTCACTTTACATCTTTCAAGAGATTCACATTACCAGTAAATGTTCATGTTTTACTCACATACTTTTTTTGATACAGGTACAAGTAATTAAATAAACTTGCACAAATGCCGTTTGATTGGTGTTCACACACCTCACGTCGACTTTTTTGTAGTAAACCACACAAGTGTCTAATATTGTTAACCATACCTATTGCGAGCATGACTTCCGTTATTTAAAGTTGCAAAAACGAAGTTTAAATTTTTAGAGTACATGAATAGTTTGCAAGTGTATGTAAAGCAATATGCGGTCCGGATAAAGGTTTATATTTAATTCTCATTGCATCTACCTGGAAGTCTTGACTATCATATGTCGATACTTATTATTCCTTATAGTCACCCTACTTTATGAAAACTTGCAAAGACATATTATAAATATAATATTTTAACACTTTTTGTCATGACTGTGTCATCATATTTGAATACTGCACACGAGAAATAGAAACGCGTGTTTGTACATTCTCTGTCTATAACTTAACATCTATGGCCATGTAGTAACGATTCCAGCTAAGAGGGTGAAGGAAGACCCCATGTCACCCTTCTAGCAACATCTAGAAAATGTAGGTTCCTGGGTAGGTTAAATCACCGACCTTCCGCGAGCCAGCTTGATAGCTTCCTCACATACGATTTCTACATCCCACGTGGGATTCAAACCCACAATGGGGTAAGGCAATGTGATTTGAAATAAGCTTCCATAATCACTTGAACATGGAGTCCCCCTTATGCAGATTGTTAATCGTGTAGTCGTTCATGACAACCATTTGTGTGGCAATGCACAGTACATTATTTAATGCACATAATTATTTTATATAACTGTACATTAATGGTACTATGAATAAAAAATAAAAAAATTGATACTCAACATCACCTTTTTATATTAATCACAAGTGAAAGTTACAATAACATTCGAAATGATCGCCTTCACCCGTGTCCAAAATCGCTGGAGCCGCACCTGACTTTTAATGTAATGCATAATAACATCGAATTTTCTGCAATCGATTCTCTCAATGCTATAAAATATAATGACCTAGCTATGTAAACATCATAAATATATATTAGAAGCGTTTATAAAGAACATTCTTGAAACGAGGGACGTCTTGGGTTCTAACTAAGATACAAGAAAACTGTGAGTTGTTTGAATCATTATTCTAATTATTTAATAATTAAGTTGAACATTATTGAATGTCAAATTAAATTATTATATTGTCATAGCGCGGTGTTATTAGCCGCGAACATATGAATATATTACCTTGACTACTATACAACGAGCACGTATGCTTTAGAATATACCGTTTTGGACTCACAAATTACTACAAAATAACGCTATATCCAAATACATGTACTTATACTATGAAACATACTAGAACTTGGCAGGGGTATAACAATTACTACGTACTATCTCGTACTAAGTTTTAGTCATAACCGAAGTACGTTATAACCATGTTCTATTGTATATAGAAAAACAAAAAACATGTAGATTAAAATTGATCTTTAGGTGTGCAGAGATAGATTCAATGCACACTATCGATAAATATTGCTGATCGATATGAATATTTGTTTGTTTTGTATTCGGCTACTCGTACGGTCACAATGATCATTGAATTTATGTTTAAACAAAGACATAATAAGAACGGTATTTAAGTCTGTGGTAAAATGCATTAAATTATATTGATTACTTGTTACCCGGCGATTACTTGTTAGTTACAAGCTTACACTACTATATTCAGATTTTTGGTTATTGTCCGCCTGCTTAGCGCAGTGGCTACAGCCAATGAATATGTATTACTGACCTACATTCTATTTTTGTTTTCAAATTGTCATAGTGGTAGTGAAATAATACTAGCTCTTACTTATGTATATCGTGACTCCCCATCATGTCACAATTCCAGCATTACCGAAAATTATGCTAATCTCAATTACAAATTGACATAAACACAGGTTTTGTCCTATGCAACTATTTTATATACCCTGGTTTATTTCTGTATCCTCGTTCATAATGATGATATTTCATGTAATGCATGAATTAAGAGTAATAAAGGTTTTTGTTGTTGGTGCTAGGATGTCATCATGGTGGTCCGGTTCTGATACCCGGATTTGGCAGGTCCTTCCGTGACATTTAACGACATCCATTTGTTCATATGTGGGGAATTGTCGGCTGTTTAGTTGCATTAGATAAGGGCAAGTTATTACTGGTTGTTATTTAAATTCCAGGATAATTGGATAAAATAAGGTCAATTGACCGCTGTATTATAACTGATATAACAATGTTCGGCGCAGAAGACGATGTTCAGGGCAGACTTGAAAAACCGAACATTTTCTAGTTGAACAAATATTTAAATTAAAACTGTGTTTTATCTAATAAAGTAGACATGGTAAAACAATCACCTAGCTATATGATAATAATGATAATTTGTAATATTCTAAAAAAGAAAATCTTTATTCAAGTCTCATCATTATTTATTCATTTCAATATCTTTATGTTCAACAGAAAAAACATGCTCCATAATGGAGTTTTGAATATGCTAGTGTATGGGAAAATGATTGAGTTATATATAAAGTTTCCTTATACAGTAAAACCTCAATAATGCGACCACCATTGGGACTCTTGAAACATGGTCTTATTATTGAGATGGTCGTAAACAATAAGGTTGACCAAAGAGTAAAACAGTGAAAATGGACTTGAAAATTGCGTTCTTAATTTTGAGGTAGTCTTATTATTAAGGTGGTATTAAAGTGATGTTTTACTGTAATTTCTACTTAAGTCTGACATAAATTGCATATCATGATCAACAATTTTTCCAATCAATAGCATTTTGTAAAGATTTTATCACTATTTGAATCTCTATTCATTACGACACCAATAAATATTTTGAAATTTAATAAAGGATTTCAATAGACTTTGACTGTGTCTCAAAGCAAACTTATCATTTATGTTTGTTTTGTCTCTTTATAAGGCGCTTTAGCGTCTCCATACTATCATTGACAACCGGATGGTCTACGCGAAGTACCACCATATTAATTTTCTCAAATAAATAGTACGTCACAGGGGCGGATCCAGGATTTGGTCTTAGGGGCGTAACTTGTTGGTTATTTATTTTGGTTTTGCTCAAGCGTTATAAAACGGCAATGATTGTGATTTATTCTTTGTTTTTAAGTAACTGAACATAAAACAAATTCTGAATGACTTTATTAAATACAACGCATTAGCAGCAGTTGAGCGAGAAAGTGTGTAAAACACGACTTCGTCGATGTATAACTTATGTATTGTTACAATAAATAAGAATCGCTTATTTGAAAATCTTATAATTAAAGATCTCTGTATATGTTCGTATTTATACTCAGACATACATGTAAGGTTTAGGAATTTTAGGTTGTGTCGCACCAGATGCACCTTGGATCCGCTAGTGGAAGTGCAGATATTTCACATTCCAAAACGTACCAGTGAGTCCAGGTGCGTAGCTGCATGTACGCAAAATATGCATGTGCTTACACTGGGCTATCAGAAAAACTCTTATGAATGTACTGTTAATTACAAATCTTCCTGAATATAGAACTCTAGTGCTTGTGAAATGCCACCAGATTGCAGAACAAACATTCTAGAAACGACCATTTTCCGTCGGAGCAGGCCAACAAATCCTCTCATAGATTGCTTGCGTCACGGTTAAATGTCCATGGTTGATATGTCCGTGCTTGCATATACATCCTACGAGCCTTGGCTACGCCTCTGAAGTCATTGCTTTTTTTATTTTTGTTCGTTAATGTTGTGTTTTCCTTACTTTCGTGTTGAAGATAAATTTCGTTTACTGAATAATTAACTCATCGACAGGTTTATGTTATGATGTTATCAACAGGAAGTGTTTGACTTTTTGTTACAACCTAGACATTTTCCTTGTTTTTCATAACTGTGGACTTGTATTATTTCGTATCATGTTGATTGACTTTGAATTTGTCAAAAATGATCTCAGGATACATCTTAGATAAAAAATGGTAAGATAGCGTTACAGTGTTCACTTATTGTTTCATCATATGATAACCTAAGTCGACTGTATTTGAAATGAGTTTTTTAATGCTACTTTCGATTTCATTAAAATGGAAGAGTTACAAGACATCATTGTTAGAAATCAAGAAGAGGTTCATCACGTGATGCATCTTAGATATAAATTGTAAGCTATCGTAACCTTGTCTAGTTTTATTATATGGTTAGCTAAATTCAACTTATATAATGTTTGAAATTGGACTTTAAATGCTACTTTTAATTTCATTTTCAGAAATCAAGAACAACTTTACCATGTGATCAATAATGTAGAGTGAACGTATATACTCCAAAATGGGTATGTGTATTTTACTTTAAGTTTTTAACCTACTTTGTGATCCTAATTCTGCTAATATCCTAATATCTGTATTGTTGTCAGTAACCCTGAATTTGCTTACAAAGGGACTGTACAAAAGTAGGCCAGTTTTATTATCTTGACGCAGGGTACTGTATGCAGCTTTTGGGGACTGATCCCTATACTCATAAATGCGGAAATCTTGCTTCTTTAAAATATGAGAACTTAAGGGAATTTGTAGACCAACTAATTTGACTTATTTAACTTACTTATGCTTTGTTTAACCCGTAAGTGACAAATATATACAGTGTATTCTAACAAATGTCTTAAACTATATTTGTATTTATGTTGTTCAATTCCAACTTATCTTATTATTTTTTTGGAAATGGGGGAAGAAAATATACTATTTTCGAATCGGAATGTACAAATGAATAGCCCCAAAAAACAGGCAAACGTGTGTTCTGTTTTGCAACATGAACAAGTTTGCCTTTTCCTATTTTTAGGGAAATGGGGATGAGGCCTAAGAGAGTAAATTGGAAAAGTCTTGCTGTATAACGTTTAAACTTCTGTTTTCAGATCGTATTTTATTAGTCAGTTGTATAAATATGTAAATTTAGAAATATGGCACATACATGACATTACTGGTCAATATGATTCTGGGCTTCTGACTAAAAATAACTGCAAGGTTGTAAGGGAGGAATAAAATAGGGGAAAGTATATGTGTCCCGCTGTACGACTTCCAACCCATTCTATAGTTGACGTCATTTCCAGAAAACGTCACATGTGACGTCACCATTTACTGACAGTAAGCAATATTTGCCCCATATGGCAATGTGAAAACAAAGTGACCCTAAGGAGTAGATGTTGTTTCCTGCTTGCACATTGTGATATCACATGTGACGTTTTCTTGAAATGACGTCACTTACAGAAGGGTAGGAAATCGAACAGCGGCGAGGGAAATATGGCCCAATATTGCCCTAAAATGGTTAGCACTATAATAGTGATATGTATGACTTACATGTTAAGTTTACTTACGATGTAGCTTTTGCGGTCGAAAATGAACATCCACCATAAAAAGAATGTCATTAATGTTTATCATTGACCATCAAAGAACGTATTTGTACACAACGCTGGAATAATCAAAGTGTAGGGTTTTACCAATGTAGGTATGCACATTTAACTGCAAAACATCTAGTCGAGGAAAATCAAATCACATTTTCACATTGTCATTCACATATGTGCACATAATATACACAGATACTACAAATATATTGCGAAATTCATATTAAGTTACTATCATTTTGAAGATAGTGCGTGTTTACTCTGTGTTCTGTGATGCATGTAAATACATTCACCATATTGTTTACAACATATTTTGTAACTTTATGCAGCAAAATGTAATCTGCACCGTTTCAACGGGTTTACGTTACGTTGTATCTAGCTTTATATGCATATTTATAATTGCACATACTTGTAATGTTGTCATGATTTCAAATAAAATATATTGTATTAATACATATCGGAATAACAACAAAACATAGTATCTATTCAAGATTATATACCTTTATACATCAGGGGTTATATTCATTTACAAATGTACAACTTTATACTGAAACGTTTTTACTCCCTTATAGTTGGTAAGAAAACCTTACCAAAGTGTACATTGAGTACAACCAATTATTCAGACAACCTTTTATTGCTTTAGAATCTATAGAACCTTACCAAAGTTGTGAATAAGTTATGTTAAAAATCGTTTTTACTGTCGAATGTTATATGCTTGACGGATAGTTATTATTTGCTTTTATCAGTGTATAGAGTTATTGTAAAATTGTTGACCAGTTTTCGGTTTCGATCCTAGTTATTAGATTGATGTACACTTATGTAGCAGTTGGTGGATGTCGGGTTTTCGGGCACCAGTCTTGTGTTTCCGCGCAATAACTTAAGTTAGGGAAGACATAATGAAACCAAACTTGGTACATAGATATATTATCAAAATATCAAGGTTCGGTTTGTTTTATAGATCAATCACTTAAAAGTCATGGTCATTGTCACTAATCCATTCAAATGCATTTAGTTAAGAAATGAGGCGACGCGTTGAAAATGGTTGTATTGTATATACATGTATATATAATTTATATAGCATACTTGTGTATAGGGTCAGAGATCTATAATATCTGACTCAAGCTTTTAAAAAGTTTTAAATCAGGTATAAACGATATTGTTGTTTACATTCATGGCTGTGTATTTGCAAGAAATATATTTTGTTACCTTGGAAAGTTGTGACTTTAGGTTAATGTAGGTCCGATGCATAATGTGTTATGAAATACCAGGCATGCTTTGTTAACCAATCTTTGTGTCATTTAATTGAAAAGTTTGAGCCAGGACATGGGCATTTAAGCGCTCAGAACTACAATTGGATCCATTGGTTATTTGTTTGCATTACGTTTAATGTGACAAATGAGGGAACTAATCAGCAACAAATGTAACCCATCTTTGTTTCAATTTACTGAAGGGCTTTACTGAAGAATTGGGAAAACATAGTTGTTTTGGAAAAAAATGACACTTTTTGATAAGGGGAAAGAGCCTTTTTTGGCAGTAAAATTAACAACAAACATCACTGAGCTTATATAATTACATTTATAGTATAATGTATAGTATATTGATATAACGTAAGGAGAATGAAGACGTATAACATTCAACAAGTCCTGCTTATTTGCATTTCAGGAGACTCAAGTGGGGAGTCTGATGTTGATGAATGTTCGGGTATTTCTCAACCCACACTTCTAGACCAGTTGAAAGGAATTTTAGATGAATACAGAAATGATGTACAAATTATCAAGGTGATAGTCTTGCTCAATAATAATTGTAGGAAGCTAATGTTTCCAAAAAGTTTGAACTCTGATGTCAAGCCAGTCCAGTTTTTGTCAAAACAGTGCTTTATATCACCATTTATCAATTTTTATTGTCGTTCAGTATTATGCCTAGAAAAATATATGTTTGTTTCAAGTAATATGGTTGAAGAAAGTTAATAGGTGGGGTATTTTATTGACATCATACATGTGTATACGAGACGAGCAGATATCAGAGTACTTCAGAATTCCGAGATTTGCAGAACTAAAACTATTTAGATCGGGTGTTTAGTATACATTGTATCAGCATTGGTTACATTAAATGAAAATGGCATATATTGTACACATTGTTAAGCAATTTAAAGCCTGCGACAAGTATAAGTTAATTAATCCATTGTAGTTGATTTGTTGCATATAACTATACTGATCAAAGGAACTAAACCGCCATTTTGTGTTTATAACTATTCACTGCATTTTAACGATGTGATCAGAAACAATAAACAACGTTTTGCCAGATTTACATCAAACTTTTATGATAGAACAGTTCATTTGAAATACGAATAATATAGTTTACTACATGTATAATCAAATCACCAGAAGATGTATCAAATAGCTTTAGAAACTGGATAATATAGTACTGGTAAGTGCATCTGATTAGTATGAAAAACTAACACAAAACAAACACGTGAACTAACATTGAATGTAAATTACGTTGTTTTACTTTAATTGCAGGAGTTGGTACAAAATGCGGACGATGCGGGTGCTAGTGAAATGAAAATTCTATATATCGGATCAAACGTAAATGAGGAACAAAATCAAAGCCAAAATATTCTAAAGGTATGTTTCTTATCATCAGAGTACGGATTTCAGTCAAAACATTTCTCCCATAGACTAGACTTTATAGAGCTAAAACGAAATATATTTAGTTTGCTTGAAATGATAATAATTTTATTTTCATGAAAGTACCATATTAAGACAATAGAAAAGAAACATATTGTCTTATTTACACGTTTGCAATATAATCTGTCATAGGAAAGAAGTAATTGTACTGCTGTTTCTGATATTATTGCTACCATTTTTACTACTTCTCGCTTCACACTGATCAATTATTTCTTTAGGATGATGTGTTAGTTCCTTAATTAGGACTTTACCCATTTTTTGAAATTGGCATTCATAAACAGTGTAACTCTCTTTATAGGGTCCTGCGTTGGTATTTTACAATGATGCCAAATTTTCCGAGCTAGATTGGAAGGGTATTAAATCCATTTACAGCAGTGTTAAAAGAGATGACCCATTAAAAGTTGGACGATTTGGACTCGGTTTCAAGTCAGTCTTCCACATGACAGGTAATGCATTTTGATACATAATACTAAAAAAGTGGTGTTTGTAGTTTCGTATATTGATAATGATTATATTATTTGATGGAAACTGTCCTGGTTCCTAGTATCAGCAAATGTAGTTATGCTGTGCAGATATTTAGAGATCGATTTTGTCCAGATTATTAATTTTATTATTATACTCTCGATACATATAGTGAAGTGGGGGCTATATAGGAATCACGCACGTTGTCCTGTCACATAACATGGTGTTGTGTCGCGTCAAATCTAATACACTCATAAATCACTGGGAGTTTTTCAATGAAAGTTTACACAAATCATGTTTACCAAGTCTAGCTGTGCATGTAATCAGCGCTTACTGATTGGTTAAGTTTGTGGAGGATTTTCATTAAACTTCACACAAATATTCTATTCAAAATGGCTAATTGGTGGCTTTGCCTTGGATTGTTTCACTTGTGGAGCAAAAGTCGTCTTAAATACTTTGTGGAATTTTATTAAATTTCACTCAAATAATCTACTTTATGAATTGCAGTCAAAGGAGTGATTTGTATCTTCGATCACATCAAGATGGTTGACTTGAAATTCCTAAAAAATGTGTCTGACAAAGCAGTACTGCGGGTGTATTACATGTACTAGCAATCACCTTCAGCGAAAGCCCATATATTTTGAATTAATTAACGTATCTTCTACTACTAATAAATTGGTAATGTTGGACTATGTATAGGGAGGAATAATAACATAGAAATGTGGTTAATTGTATTGTGAAAGTATGATGTGTGACTGATTGATAGGTATTTGTAAGGAGATATTGGAAACCAAGATCACGAAATATAAAATAAACCATGACTTCACTGATAGATCACTTAAGACATGACTACTGTTTGTATGTTATACGTATGGAAAAGGAAATATTGTTCCTATAGATTCGTTTTAAAAAGTAAAATAACTCGAATTGCAGTATATTTGCTTCTATCAGTATGCACCACGGTACTCAAAATGAAAATGATATTGTGAAAGAGAGAGAATACGTAGCTACAGGAAACGCCACATACATACGACAGTGCCTCCCCACGCAGACCTCCGGGAAAACAACAATCCACAAAACACAAGGCACTTAAGGAGGTTAAAGGGTACATATGTTAAGGAACAAATGCAAACAAATTTGGTATTAATACACATACATAACTAAAATGAAACATAGTAGTTTTACTGTTGAACGCTTCTTTACAGATAATCCATGTATTGTCAGTGGTGAGTATATCCTGTTTATCAATCCTTTGGAGAAAGATAGCAGTCAGGTCTGTATTTCTGTGAAATTGAAGAATCTGAAAAGGTCAAAACGTCTAAATTTCAGTAGCATTATGAATGCTCTGAATGGTTTATTTGGTTTTTCCGAGACAACGATAGCAGACGGTTCGTACCCTGGTACATTATTTTGGTTTTCCTTACGTCAAACACCTTCGAAACTGTCGTCAGATATTTACCATGATCACCAAGTGAATAGTCTTCTTGAGGCTTTTATGGAAGAGTCCTGTAGAAGTCTTATTTTTCTCAAGACACTCTGTAGCATACATATTTATGTTGAACTTAAAGTCATTCAAGATCCTCCAACAACAAAACGTCGGCAGTCAAAAAACAATGAAATATCCCTTCTTAATTGTTTGAACTATGGGCGAAGTACAGAATGTTATTCTGCAGTTATTGCTAATGCAAATAAAGAAAGAAAAAGTCTCATCGAAAGACGAAGAGATGTAAGTCTTGAACTTGAAGGAATCCTTAAGCCTAAACCTGAAGAATACAAAATGTCAATTCCAGAATCGCCAAAACACTGGGTATTTGATGTAATTGTAGAAACAAACAGACGTTCGCACAACAAAAATACCAATCTCACAAAATCGCGATGGCTTATTGTCACATATCTAAAAGGAAAACCGATCAGTAGTGATACACAGGTATTGTTAGAGGACGAGGAACTTAAGTACCCACCAGTTGTTGGTTTGGCTGCACCGATATGTGGAACTGGGGAATATACCAACATCAGTACACACGTATTTTGTTACCAGCCTTTGCCTCAAGAAAATACTTCAATTACAGGTTTGCCGGTTCATATCAATGCTTATTTTGCACTTGGACAGAACAGGCGCAATATAAGATGGCCTGATATTGACAAAGACGGTCAAGAGTTAAAAACAGATGACAACAAAATAAAATGGAACTTGGCTTTGAGGTCGGAATTTTTACCTTATGCCTATTGCCGACTTTGTGATGAACTGATCAATTTGAGCGAAAAAATGAAGGATGCAACCTTCATTGTAAATGCAGTGTATAACATTATACCAGATTTGAGAAACACTGGAGACCATTGGGCGGAATTGGCGAAAAGTGCACTGTTATTATTGGGAGAAAAAAGGTTAATACATACCAAATCAAATGATGGAGTTTGGTTAGAACCTAAGAAGGCTTTACTTATGAATGAACGTGAATTCAATCCACTCAGTAAAGAAGCACAAGATGCTGTGTACAGTCTGCTTTGCAAAGACAATAGACTTGTTTCTGATGTTCCCGGGCACGTTATATATTCCTTAGACGCAATACATCATGACAAGTTGACATTCGTCACACCTATGTTAGTAAAGGAACATCTGCTTAAACATACAACATACAAAGATTTAGACTTCAAAACAAAGATACAACTTATGAAGTTTATTCTCCTTGACAAAGATGATGATGGAATAGAAAGTATAGAATTGGTACCTCTTACAGATGGCACATTTACATCATTTTCAAACAAAAATGTTTACTCCGATCCAACAGATGTGATGAAGCTGTTTCCAGGAAAAGAGAATATGTTTCTGCATGGTAAGCTTAAGGAAGAAACAAGGCAAAGACTGGAGCAGCTTTCTGTTACAGGTAAGCATTTTATTCACTCAAATTGACTTCTGTCCCTTGGTTACCAACCACTTCTTACCAGCTCATTTTCAGGCAACTGACAATTTCCCCCACAATGATTTGAAGTGAAATACATATAGGTGTCAACTAGTCACAAAGAATTTACGACTTGCTGGTGATTCGAACTCGCAACAACCTGGTAGTCAGTCAATTACTCAATTGTGGTAGTTACGCAGTTTGGCGTTAGTCTGATACAACAATATATAAGTGACAACTATGTTTGTAAAGCTTATGAAAAACATTCACGATTAAATTAAATTGTACTTTCATTATCGTGGAGGATGAATACATAAAGTCAGTTTTCCTACTGAATTGTTTAGGTAAGGTCACTCATGTTTTTCAGGTATGAATGACGTGGATGCTGCAAAGTTATTGAGTGCAATATTGATTGAAAACTTCCAACCTCGGAGATCGGGTTGCATAATAGTTGGAGACAAGAACTGGATCAAGTGGATTGAGGAAGTGTGGTCACTTATACAAAAAAGGTTCATGAAACACATTGCCACCTTTGAGGGCATACCTTTGTTCCCAATAATAAATTGCCCGGAAAATACTCCTATATCTGAAGTGAAGTTGATTTCCCTACAGTCTTTATTGCTGCACTTACCACCAAATCAGAAGATTCAGAATGAGAGAAAAATTCTTGAAGAGTCATTTGAGTTTCTTTCAGTGTCCATTGTAAAGTATATTCCAAAATGGATAAACCGAGCCATTTCAGAAGACTACTTATTTGAAGACAACGAAAGAGGCATTACATTACTTTTTGAAAAGATAGATGAACAAAATATTCGTTCTTTTAACGAAAAGAAATCAGATACACACAGCTCCAATTTTCTGAACTTCTTGTCTAGTCGATTAGAGGAAATAACAGAGAATAGTAGAAGCAAACTCGAGAGAATGAAACTCTTCAAAGGATTCTTGAAGCATGGACAGATGTCTGTGCTTTCAGTTTCGGAAAGCAAGAATCTGTTTACAGGATCTTCATTTCCTGTTCCATATCCAATTGACGTGATAGTTGTCAAATCTGAGAAAGAAATATCTTTTGCCAAGAACCTTGGGGGAACGGTTGTTTCCGAACTGGAGATGATTGATCGTACCTTTAAAAAGCTTGATGAGTTAAGCCAAGAAGAGAAGGATACATTTATTGACTGGGTGATAAAGAGTGAAAATTTTGAGAATGCAAACGTGCATTGTCACCTTAGGGATATTGCATTCTTGCGAACGAAGTCTAAGAAGCTGCATAAACCATGCGAATTGTTCGATCCAGAGAATAAACTGTTAATGGAATTGTTTATAGATGCAGATGTTTTTCCAGATGGGCAATTAGGTCGTAAGAAACTAAAGAAACTGAGGGTATTAGGATTGAAAACAGTTAAAGATATCACTAAGTCTGACATCCATAGCATTTGTGACGCTATTGACATAAAGAGTGATTCAAAAAATAGAAAATGTGAAAGGCAGTGTATTGCATTAAGAACAATTATGGAAGATCTAAGTGGGGTCTTTGAAAAACAGTATGTATGGCAAAAGAGATGCATCATTTTAGAGCAAACAGGTGAACAGCCTAAACTCTACTCTACCCATAACAAGGGAACATTTGTTTTGTGTCGCCCATCTGACATAAAATCATGTAAACACTCAAACTTGATTAAAACTGAAATGTACTTGATTGATAGCAATATATTCCCAAAATTGTCACAGTGTTTTGAATGGGAACAGCCACCATCTGACCAGCAGGTCATAAAGCATTTGTTTAATATTGTTGAGCATTACAGTGACAAGTTGAAGGCAGATTGTCTGTCTGTAATTGTAGCTGTATATGATCATCTTTCGCAATCTAAACACGATGTAAAGAAAGCCATGGATGACCAGTTTTCTTCTCGAGGGAATAAGTTTGTATGGACAGGCAATGGCTTTCAATCACCAAAACATGTTTACACGGAAAGCACTGAGGGGGATATAGAATTACAACCGTTTTTGCAACTGATTCCAACAAAAGTTAGCCAGTTTGCTGACTTTTTCCATCGTCTTGGTTGTAGAAGAACTATCGATGCAGCTCTGTATTTGGATACACTAGATAACATTTGTGCTGTTAGTGAAAAACAAGATAAACCCCGATCTGACAAGATGCTTATAGATATGACAGTTGCAATTCTTAATAAGGTCATGGAGGATTATTTGGAAGATGTAAAGACATCTGAAAGAGTCATATATTTTCCAGTACAAAATAAATCTGGTATATTAAAGATGAGACCCACATCAGAGTGCACTTACTGTGATGCACATTGGTTAAAAGAAATTGATTTCGATATTGATGAAGACATTGAATATGTACATGAGAGAGTACCGGAAAGGACAGCAGTCGAATTAGGTGTACCTTCCTTAAGACAGCAGATGTTATCAAGTAGCGAAGCATTTGAAGAATGGGGCCAAGAAGAGCCTTTGACCAGGCGATTAAGAGGCTTGCTAAACGATGGCTATGTTGACGGGTTTTCCGTAGCAAAAGAATTACTTCAAAATGCTGATGATGCGGGTGCAAAGTCATTGAAAATCATGTATGATGAAAGAGAGAATAATGATTTCAAAACACAGCTTTTAAGTGACAACATGGCTGAATTGCAAGGTCCGGCCATATGGGTATATAATGATGCATTATTCACAGAAGATGATTTTAAAAACATTACGCAGTTAAATGCTGCAACAAAAGAGTCTGACAGTTCCAAAATTGGACGGTTTGGATTGGGATTTTGTGCTGTTTATAATGTGACAGATGTACCAAGTTTTTTTTCAGGTTCCGATATGGTAATATTTGATCCTCATACTACACACTTAGGACGGGTCTTGCCTGGAAATAGCCCTGGTTTACGGATTAATTTTCAATTGGTGAAAAATAAGAAGCTTCTGAAGAGATTACGGAATCAATTTAAGCCATTTGATGGTATCTTTGGTTGTCAACTGTCTAACTGCGATGAACCATTCTACAATGGAACACTATTTCGGCTACCATTGAGAAACAGAGCAAGTGATATTTGTGACAGTGTTTATACAAAAAGAAAAGTTGAGCATTTATTTGAAACTATTAAGACTTTGTCTTCAAATATGTTGCTTTTCAATCAGAGTGTCGAACAAATTGAATTATACCACTTGGACAAAAACGATGTGTCAAAACAAGTTTTGTTATTTACAACATCGAAACAAGTTCTGCGAACCACATGCGATATACCTATAACACATTCAATCTTGAAGGAAGCATCAGAAATGAAAAAGAGAGATATACTTGGAACCCAGCAGCTGAATGTACTACAAGAGGTTTCCGTTGAAGTTAAAACAAAAGCAGACAAAGGTGCTGCTATTTTTCATACGAAGCCCAAAACAGTCAAATGTAAATGGTTGGTAAGTTGGTCGACTGGAAATAAACCTCAATCACTTGAAATAGCCAAACGAGAGAAGGGGGCATTGCTTCTTGGTGCAGTCGCAGTTCCTGTGCAGAGTAATGGAAAAAACACTGCCATCATATCGTTTGATAAGATACCAAATCATTTTTATCAAAAGGGTCATTATTACTTTTTTCTTCCTTTGCCGATCGAACATGGTTTGCCATTTCACATAAATGGCCAGTTCGCGGTAACGCCAGATAGGCAAGCACTCAGAACGTCTTCAGAAGGTGACAGGAACATGACAATGAAAGAATGGAATGAGTGTCTTATAGAAGATGCAGTGACGAAGTCACTTCTTCACCTCTTAATGAAGTTGCCAAAATTAGTTGACTTGTCCAGGTATCATTATCAGCAGCTTTGGCCGACAAAAACAGATTACATGCTGAAATACCTTTGTCAATCATTTTATCAACATGTTGTACACCAAGAACGTTACGCTGTTTTTGAGAAAGATGGGCATTGGTTCGATATTTCAAAATGTCTTTTCATCGAACGTGAATTTCGACAGTCATATGCAGGAGAAATCGCTTTTAAGGCGTTCAATGTATTAACTTTGCCGTCAGATGCTTTTGTCGTTGACGTTCGTGATGACATTTACGACTTTATGTTATCTGCTGGCACTGAGCTCATTACAGATAAAACAGTTTCAGCTGTTACATTTTTTACTGAATATTTCATACCCCAACTTGATAAGTTCGATACAGGTAACCTGCGAAAGGAACGTAATCGTCTGATAAAGTATGCCATAGACCTGGATGATTCATTGATAAATGAGTTATTAACCAAAGAAGCTTGTATACCGACACAGCCTCATGGAAGTCTTAAGCGCCCATGTCAATTAGTTGATGAAACATCTAAACTGTCAAAGCTTTTCAGCACATCTGATGAGTATTTTCCTCTGAAAATGTTCTCAGAAACACCAACAAGCAAGTACCTGCACAAACTAGGATTGGTGTATGAACAATTGACAAATGATATGGTTCTGTTTGCTGCAAGTTCTGTGGAACAAATACAAAGTAAAGGTGCATTTGAAAGGAGTTCAGCTTTGTTAGATTATCTTGGCGAAACGGAACTTCATATTCATAGAGATACTTTTGAAGAACTACAGCATATCAAATTTGTGCCAGTCTCGTCAAAACCGGAATTATGGCCTTTCAAATGGAAATCTGACAGCATTATTGAAGAACACCATCCGAAGAAAAAATGCAAAAAACACAGACAACTAGGACCAAAGTCAATAATGTTTTACCAAACTAAAGATTTGCATTGTTGGGAATTACGAAATCTTGTTGGATGTGTGTCTTTAGTTCTTCATGAGAAGATTTGTATCAAAAACATTGAATTACCAAATGTGCTTGGAGTACTTTCAGAATGTGATTTGATGACTGTTCTCAGTCAACTACTCTTAATGTCTGACTCTTGTGCAGGAAAAGACAACGACAAGTATTTCAATGATATCTACGGATTCTTAGACAAAGAGTGCACGTATGAACAGTCAGAGCTAATAAATAGCAAATTACAAAACAAAAACATTGTGTGGGTTGATGGTTTATTAACATATCCAGAGAAAGTGGCAGAAAATATATATCGTGATTGTAATCCACACCTGTATTCTCTTGAGAGGTCACCACTAAAGCAATATTCTGCTTTGCGTGAATGTCTTGGTATACAAAAGAGATTTTCCGCTGAAAAATTTGCTCAAACGCTGCATAATATAAAACAATCTGTTGGTGAAGATCCTGTTCGAAGAGGCGATATTCAAACAATATTAAACTTACTTCAGTGTTTTAAAATGGCATCTGGTCACAAAACATTTGAAGGTGTAGTGTATGGTCCTGATGAGAATTGTATAATGCGCGACTGCAAAACCATGTGCTTTAATGACTTTGATGATTTAGAGAAAAGTGAAACAATGAACTATTCTCATCCGGATATGTCAATTTCGCTAGCCAAAGCACTTGGTGTGAAGCCGAAACTCTTACACAATATAGAAGAAAATTCTGAAGACATTGAAGACTTTTACCAAGACGAACCTCTTTTAACACGAATTCAGAATTTGATAGAAGGATATCCTTGCGATATCGGTATTTTTAAAGAGCTTTTACAAAATGCAGATGATGCAAAAGCATCACAGATGCACTTCCTTCTAGATTATGACACCCATCCAAGCCAAAATATCTTTCATAAAAAGTACGGGGCTCTACAAGGTCCAGCCCTTTGTGTTTTCAACAATAGTGCTTTTTCAGAAAAAGATCTATTAGGCATAAAAAGACTGGGTAGGGGAAACAAATCTGAAGATATGTTCAAGACGGGACGGTATGGCGTAGGCTTCAATGCTGTTTATAACTTGACAGATGTCCCTTCCCTTTTAACTTGGGGAGGGGATATTGAAAATAAGGAGACCTTGTGTTTCTTTGATCCAATGGCGCGTTTCATTCCAAGCATAACGAAATCAAAGCCTGGAAAGCGATATAAAAATGTTGCGCCCATCCGAAAACATAGCAATGATGTTTTGAAAGGATTTCATGAAAACTATTTTAAGAAATTTAGTGGACAAACTGGTTCCATTTTTAGACTACCATTGAGAATTCGTTCCCTTGCAATAGAATCTGAAATTAATCAAGAGCCTATAGAAGTTGATATGGTGTGTAGGATTCTAGAGAAGTTTCGCAAAGATCTAAAGAATGTAATTGTATTCCTAAAGCATTTGAATACGGTGACAATAACTGTGCACATGAAAGGAGCATACATTGATCAATTCACTATAGAAAGAAATATGAACGTACATCAAGGTAAACGATACAGTGACCTCATTCAAACCCAAAAGAATTTCAGTCAATCTGTCTCTGATAGTTCACAAAACATGCTAACGTTTCCATTTCATAGTGAGGTTTGTGAAATGACGTTGAAAGAAACATTTCTGTCCACAGAAGGCAGGTCTCATACTCATAATGCATATATTGTCTTACACACAACTGGATTCAAATATCCAAAAGACATTCCACCCTTGCTTTGTGAAAACATCAAAGACAGGAACATAGGATTTCTTCCCTGTGGAGCTGTGGCAATAAGAAAAGAAACTAAGATTACTGAGAATGAGCAATGTCTTGCATATTGCTTTCTTCCACTGCCAATTCATACTGGTCTACCTGTTCATGTGCACGGCTACTTTGCACTGGATAATGAAACTCGACGCACTTTATGGAAATCTGAAAATGAGAAATCATGTCACAAATCTTTGTGGAATTCAGTTTTATTGGAACAGGTAATCGCACCTGCATATTCATTACTGATTGATTACATCAGGAAAAGCATGATTGAACCACACACAAATCAGGGGTGTAAATACGCATCTGTATCAGAGCATTTGAAGTACTATTTATCTGTATTACCAACCGATAATTTGGCATCTGATTTCTATTGGAAGCATCTGACCAAGTTTGTGTACAAAGAACTAGTAAGAGATTGTGTGCCGTTTCTGCCAATACTCAAAACATCCAGTAAACATTCTTTAACTGGTAATGAAGACTTCGGAGTTTTGAGCTGGACACCACTGCAAATTGAGGGCCATAAGTTCCCTGCATACAGAAACGATGCTCCACTTTTTAGTAAGAAAAACAATTTCTTTCGAGATTTAGAACTTCTTGAAAGTATCAAACTAAGGAGTGTAACTATCTATGATGAAATACAGCATTCCATGGGCATTGCTGAATGTGCAATTGAATCATTATTACCATTGCATATGATCAATTATTTAACATCATTCAATAGCGACCATGTTGACAGATGTGATATTAAAATAGATACGGACGTCGCAAAAACAATTATTCGCAACAACCGCAATGTTCTTGATCTTCTAAAGTTTTGTATGCGAAATCATCAAGCTTTCTGCAATGACCTTATGAACATCCCATTGTTCCTGACTATGGACGGTGTTTTACGTACCTTGCCTGAGAATAGTTACGTTTTTGTTGAAACAGAAGCACGTTTCTGCTGTTTTTTCCCATCGGCGAAAAATAAGTTCTTAAACAGTGAAGTCGCTAACTTGCTGAACCATGGTATAAAAGCATACACAGAAATATCAAATGGTGTATTGAAACCATTTACTTTGCAGAGATTCATGGAATTGGTAGCAGAGACAAAGGTGATTCAATGTGATCAATCTATTGTATTGTGGGACACAAAATCACCTTCTTTTAATTGGATAAAAAACTTTTGGTGCTTTTTTTATACTACATTTGAGAGAAAACAAGATGCAGAGAGAGACTGTTCTACGTCAAGCGAGTTACGTGAAAGTGTCAGCCAGCATCTGGGCATGATAAAAACACTTCCAATTATACCGGTTTTCGAAACTGTATACTTTCAATCAAAATCACTCCACCTTGTCAATCCAGGATATGTTCAAAATTTAATAGATTTGGAAAGTTTCAGTTCAATGTCTTTTCTTCGTGAAGCAATGGGAGATATTAACTTACTTCAGTTGCATACAGAGATGTTACCAGACCCCTACCATGCCTCAAATGCATTATCATTGCAAGAACTTCTAATGTCTGTACTTCCAGATTTCAGGCATCCAGAAGAAATACTCACCTGCTTACATTTAAATATTGAAAAGGTGCGAAATTGTTCATTGTCAGCAAGAAAATCAACTACTATTTTAAAGTATTTTGCAGAGTCAGCAAATGCATCTTTGTTAAAAGCTGATATGATAAGAAGGCTTAAGGATTTACCATTGTTTGAAAGTCACTTTGAAGACATAGTTTCACTAAGCCAGTATTCATCTATATGTGTGGCTCCTCGGAACATGCCATTAGATGGATTAAAAGAGTTGGCGAGTAGATCTAGTATACTTTTCCTTAAATATCTCGGCCTTGATGATTTGTATACAAATTTAAACATCAATATGGACTCGCTTGCTGACATATATGTTGGATACATAATTCCTAACCATTCACAAATGGAAAGCTCTGCTTTCTATAAACACATTGTATTCTTAGCTAATAATGGATTTAAGGAAGACAAGAATATACTTACTGTCCTGAATGTGACTCCATTTATCAATGTCGCTTCACGTAGAGTGCTGGTAAGGGATCTGTTTGATCCAGATGTTAAACTATTCACTCATATGTGCACCAAAAACGAACTTGTGCCACTGGAACTTAGAGACCTATACACACTTCAAATGCTTCGAAACATAGATCTCCAGACAACATTGACTATACCTCTAATTGAGAGATTTGCAAATGCAATTCAAGCCGACAGACAACAAGAGAGTCAGGATGTAGCAGCACGTAACTCAGAACTACTGTTAAAACTTCTTTTCAACATGCCAGAAAAGTTTTTTGTGCAAAACGACTTTTATTCTATTAAGACAATACAATTCGTCAGGCCGCTGAAAGTAGACAATGGGTTGGAGACAATCCATCCTCAATATAACCCGCAAATATATATTTGCCTCGATGGATCAGTTTTATCGTCGGAAATGCTCTCCTGCTGGACATCATCAAATATATTGCCAGAATCAGTTGATAAAATTCGTCATTGGAAATCATGTAAAACAATTTTAGACAAATTAGGTATCCGAAATAAACCAACGTTTGAACAGCTAGTGATTCATTGCAAACACATTGGAATAAGTTCTAAAGATAAAAGTAAGCCATCTGTTCACAATCGGTTACCTTCCATTATGAACGACATTTATAATTGTCTTGAACATTATAAACAGTCTGAAGATATAACTGAAGCAGACTTTTTCAAACTGTGTAATGTTCCAATAATTTACCACATAGGTATTAAAGACACCTGTTCAGCCAGACAGACTGTAATATCATGCAAAGATGAGGAAGAAATACGCCCTCTCATTAACAAATGTCCGGTGGAGTATGCGCAACACCATGAGCTATTTGTCCTTTTAGGGTGTTGGAAAGACACCTGCTGCGACATGTATGCAAGCGTTTTGTTTGCCCTACGAAATCATGTTGATGAGATTGGGCAATTGTTTCCAAAACCACAAGCAGATGCTGTGAAGGCGCTTGGTTTGATGTTCAAACATCTCTGTCAACTGACGACGGAAACTAAAGTTGAGGTACAGAACCAGTATCTTCTTAGTGAAAACATGACATTAAGAAAGGCTAGGACACTAGTTATAAATGATACTAGATACTTCAGTGATGCGATAAGGAAGGATAAGTCAATAAGATGTACGTTCCTGTACTCCTTCGACAAACTAAATGAGTTCAATTTAAGAAGAGATAGTTGCATTGACTGCTTGAAATATTTGCCTGAAAATGCACGCCCTCATTTGTTGACAAATTTAGCAAAGCGAAAAGTGATTCTAGATAATATTGAAGTCAAAGAAACAGGGCCAGCAAATCAGCTGAATGAATTCGTACATGGCCGTGTATTTATCCATGGATATTTTCGACTCGTAAGACATGTGCTTAAAAATAGCACTCAAAGTAATGACATTCAACACTGGAGCAACTCGGTGGAAACAAAAATAGCAGATACTATTCAGAACACAACATTTAAGCATGTATCTGGAATAGAGACAATGCTATTTTTAAAATGTGTGGAAGAGGAAAGTGCGGGCAAAGAGATGGCAGTAGAGAATACTAAAGATGCAGGATTGGTACACTTAGAGAAAACAGGTGATACTGCTATTTTGTACTTCGATACATCAAACACTGATTGGTTCGAAAAAGTAAAGATGGAAGTTGCTCTTTTCTTAAATGAATTGGCTGACGGGATGATGCACGCTAACTATTTTGTGCTTTTGATGGAATTAATTAACATGAAGGATGACCCCTCAAGAATTCCAATGCATCTAAGCCAGAATTCAATTGATGAATATCAGTCTGACGTAGAAATAGACGAAAACCCAATATATCCAGTAGCAGGAACATTTGTTCCAAGGAAATGGCATAAATACTTAGACAATGACTTTGGAATATTTCAAAGTTATGAATATAAGTATGTTGCCTTGGAAGTTGATGACCCTGCGTTGGCTGATAGTGATGACATTGACGAAGATCAAGAGGAAAGCAGAAACATGGAACCCACTTACATTTTTGTCCATATTATTAGCAAATCAGATGAAGTAAACAATTTTCCGTTACTTCAGGAATATGTTATTGATGATGGATCTGAAACACCATACACAGTTCAAGCTTATCGTCTTTACAAATTTATGTGTAAAAGGGATAACACTGCAAACATGCAAGTGGTCCTTTCTGAAAGACAACCGTCTGGTGAAAATAGAACTTCAACAACAAGTCAGGATCTAAATGAAGCACGTAAAGAAATCAGAGAATACCTCACTGTTGCATGGAAGCAATCTGAAACGATAAGAAGGAAATTAGTTCTCCGCTTGTTAAGAAAATGGCATCCAGATAAAAATCCAGATAATGTTCAATTCTGCACAAAAGTGTTCCAATACATACAGCAGTGTTTAGAGCGGCTTGAAAAGGGACAAGCACTACTTGATGACGATGATGAGACGAAATCACACCGGGCATCTGGACCAAGTACTTCTTATTCATCATCATACCGTTCATCTTCATACTGGGGATCGTCATGGTATGGTAGATACTGGAGAAGATACAGAAGACGCAGGGAAGATTTTGATGAGTATGATGGCTTTGCAAGATCTAGTTATCATGGCAGTCCACGATTCACATTTTCTTACCAAAATCAAGAACCTTACTGCTGGATTTCTGAGGCACGTAGATGGTTTAAGCAAGCAGTTTCTGACCAAGAGAATGCTAGAACAGCTATGGAAAACGGCATTACATCGAACTGGGTTTGCTACATGTCTCATCAGGTTAGCGTCTTCCTTATTTAACAAATATATACTCGATCCATTTAAATATGCACAGTTTGAGACCAAAAAATAAATGTATATCGTATAATTTGCAAATGAACGTGAAATAATACAATTTACATGTACATATTTTCCCAGTATTATTATTTAAATCCAAAAACACTTGATAAAATATATTTTGTTTTAAATGCACTGAGTATTTATGAACTAGAATACATTTGTTCAATTTTAATTCTAATTGCTCATTTCAATTGATTATATTTTAGGCAAAGAAGGTACAGTAAATGTTTTTTGATACAAAATGTTTCACACATACACAATAAGTACTATTTGACCTAGTACAGACCTTCTTAATTAATTGAGGTTCAATCCTATTTCCTAACTGTGGTTGGAAATCGCTGATGTGTTTAATGTTCTTCTAAGGATGTTGTTTTAAACAATACGATCAATGTTATTACATTTGTAGGCTGGTGAGAAATCTCTGAAAGCAGCATGGTATGCTAAAGATGCCAATAAAATCCATAGTGTAAAGTATAGTCATGATTTGACTGCTATAGCATCAGGTTAGTTATTGACTGTGATAATTCAATACTACTGAATCTTGTGTAGTTCTAACTATATATGAATAACACAGAAGGCTAACACATGTATTGCAAGTTTTCTTGCATATTCATTTGTCTGCCTATTTGTAACAGGCCAAGGTGCTTTCACCCCACAATATGCAAAGAGTAAAGTCTTGCCGAAGAAAGTTGGAAGTTTAAATTCTTGTTTCATGCAAAATATGTGCAATTCAGGTTTTTGTCTTATATGTTTAAATGCGTTTTAAATAAACTAAGCTGAAAATGTCGCTATGTAAGAGAAAGTTGTTACTAGGAAAACCACATTCACAAGACAATGCCTCCCCTCACAGACCCCCTCTGTTTCCATTATAGCTGCTTCTAACAAGAGTTAAACTATATGTTTTTGTTCAACCTGTGCATTTATGTTTTCTATAAAAAGCACACCGAAGATGGTTTACTATAAAAGTGTGTTACTATTCTAGTTCAGACCATTTGCAAAATGATGGCACTTGACCGCTCACCTCAATTTACTAATTTGTGCTCAATGACTTAAATCAATTAAATTGGAACATGATCAAACTATTTACTATGCATTCTTCAACATTGCCTGTCAACGTTTAAAAGTATCTTTAGAGATTTGAACCTGAGCTAGTTAAAGTAAATAAACTGTCATCTAAACAGAATTGAATTAATTATTTTAACAGTAATTTTATTGCATATCGTCTGATTGAATGTAATCTAGGAATAAAAAATCTGAAGAACGTGTCTCCAAACATGTAAACAAATGTCATATTGGAATAACAACATTATTGGTATTTCGTTTACATGGGCACGAAATATTTTGTTTATATGGCGGACACTATCGATCGTCGGTGTGTTAATTTACGCGGACGTTTTTTGTGTAAAAATGTTGACAAGTCTATCCACTAATTATTCTACAGCAAACCATGGTTTAAACATCTATTTTTCCATTTATTATTTAACATTTACATGAAATATAGAGGTAAAATTTAGTAACATTTATCTTTAGTGTATGTCCATAATGATAAATTATGAATAAAGTGTATAAACTAGGCCAGTAACGTATTCCGTACCATTCTTCCATACCAGGTTTGAGCTCTACACTTGTGTCAATGGCACAGGAGCTGTGCAACCTTACCGGTGAACATACAAGAATGAGATACCCAGACACAATGTGTGGACAAGATATTCCTTGTAATGCTTATAGCAGACAGACAGCAATATCTGTTACATCAAAGGTTGATGAAATACAAGACTTTGTAAAACAAAACTACGGACTAAGATAGGTAGTGGGTACATTTGGTGATTCAAGATTAATTGATTTATATTATAAAGTGTTGACATGTATATCACCAGACGAGACAGCTGGTACGTCTCTGGTACGTGCCTAAACAATGTATTTATTGTACTTTAAAAGTAATTGTTTAAAAGTTCGTACACTACATTTGATAACAATGTTTTTGCACATCTGTTTGGCGAATGAACTACATGCAATATCAGTTCTTTGAAGGTCCTTTATTATAGTTTGTTGACTTTAACTTTATATTCTCATTTTGTTTTGTGAATATTGCATTGTTACTGTAAAAGAACTGTTTATCATCTTCTATGTGGAACAGAACTCCATCCAGTCTTACTGTGATCATATTAGTGTATAAATATTCACCATAATCTAGATTTAGTACTGCATCTGCTAGTTTCCTGATTATCACTTGTTTGTATACATGTATATCTATGGGATGTTGTCATTTCAAACATGCTGTCAGCAAAAGTTGCACAGTTTTGTGCTTTTTTACTTATTACACATGTTTTATAAAAGAAATTAATTCATTAAAAAATAAATTGGGATCGCCTAACTCCTGATTCAATGGCAATGAGTTCAAATCTTAAATAGGCGAGATTATATCACACATTTCACAATTCACAAAAATGCGCAATTAACTGTTAGTAAAACAGGACTAAATGTATAAGTTAAAAAATACAAAAAAAATATAGGTAAGTTAGGTTTTAGTTTGAATTTAGATTGTCAGTATTTTGGATGTAAATATTGTAAATGTTTTTGTATTATACTTATTTTATATGTTGTTTTTGTTTGCTCAAATACAACAACTCTAGAAGACGACGAGGCTTTGCTGTATGTAAGATGACATGTATACAAAATGAATATATAAATATATTAATACGTAATATACCCGTGTACGTCTAGTTAGGTACTGAGAGTGTGTGTACAAATGGTGATCAACAGTTGGGTCGGATTGCATGTCCATATTGCTTATATTTGTTCTTTATTGTACATATATATACGTAGTACATGAGTTAACTTGAGATGCATTGTTTTGTTGATTTTATTGATATTTTTGTATGGTTTTTTCACTATCATGATATCATTGTATTGCTATTTTTACATGTTTCACTTTTATATTTCTTATCGTTATACCGTGCTATGTTATGCCTTTCTTTGATAGTTTTAAAGTATTAGCTATTGTCGTTAATCAGTCATTCTTATTTTATTTTTGACAGTTTTCCACTTTGTATCTAATTAGAGATGTTCTGCGTCTAATGCTGAATCATTGTAATACTTGATTTTATTGTGTGTTTTATGTTTTATAATTTACCAAAAATACTTCACAGTAAATGCCATCTCATCTGCCATATTTACAGGAAATTGAAAGCCCCTAACCCTAGCCCCTTTATTCCTTCGAAAAATTTAACAATTTTTTAACAATTCATATTGAATAAGATCACAAAAGAATCTGTGAAAGATGAACTAGTGACACATTTGTATATATGTCTGCGTCATATTTTTCTGTGTGATCACATTTCATTGAATTTCTTGGGCTTATTTTCTTTAAAATAGTAAAAGTGTGTCCTTATTTGTATAAAGTATTTGTCCAATTGTCATGTACATAAACTTTTCTCATAAATTGTTAAAGCTTATATAGTAGCAAGCTTTGTACTGATTGTTCAGTTTTGCTTCTTATTCAATATTTTTTGTATAGTTCAAGTTGTCAAATCACAAAGTAGCATGGACAGTTATGCTCAGCTACAATCATTTTCATGCATGTTTATGCTTTGGCTAATCTATAATATGTACATGGTAAGCAATCAAGGAAGGTGGTTATACAAAGTTAATGGTACATGATATAGTGGTTATTTTATATAATAATATTATTATTTTGTGTGTTGCCATTATTCTTTAAATTCAGTGAGAATCCCATTTTACACACATAATGTTACTTCACGTTGTTTTTTTAGGTTTCTTTGAAGTAACCAGGTAAACATATTGCAGTTGATTGTGTATTGTCTCGATATACGTGTTAATAGAGTGTGTACTTATTCTGTAAGATAATTTGCATGGTTGATCATTAATATATTATTCAGAACCATTAATTCCATTCATTTTTATTTGATAGATATGTCATATTTTAAAACCATATCACCCTTTTGAGGTATATACTGTCTTCTTATTAGATTTCTGAACAAGAGACACACAATGCTTGTTCATTGCACAATGACTGTCATGTCTGCAATACATCAAATAGGGAATATCTTTAACTATCATTCGGTGACGTCTAACATTCTATATAGTACTGTTGGTTCAAAATTACTTTTAGTATTGTTGATTTACTGTAAATCACATTATATTCGCGTTATCTTTATTTCGCGAAAACCAGTTTATAAGTTAAGAATGCTGTAATTGTGTATACAATGTTCATTGGACAATATTTTCAGTTGTTTCGATTGACTGATCTCACAGTGGGTTTACAACAGTTGTCAAGTTAATACAAACTGAGTGTAATTATAGAATTTTGTACATAATGTATTTTATGTTAATTTCAGTGATTTTTTTCCAGTCCGTGTGATCAACAAAATGACGTTTTGCTGCACTAAGCAATTATTTGCGTATTTTGTATACGTTCTTTATGCACATAATGTACTTGCAAGTGTTTGAAAGACATATTTTCCATATGTATTTAAATCTATATTCTACTGTAATTATAATTTATTTATGTTTTCTTTGTAACATTATATGTAATTGTTGCATTGTACTTGCAATTGTTTAGCAGTCATATGTTCCATATGTTATTAATTCCAATTCTACTGTGATTATTATTTCATTTATATTTGCTTTGTAACTTTATATGTAATTGAGTTTTTATCAAATATTTTGGTCCTTTTTGAATAGTGCAAATCTTGACTGAATACTTCGTATTCCATAAGTTGGTAAAACATTAAACCATCATCTACCACATTTGATATTGAAGTCGATTATTCGCTTCATTTATTCCCAAAATGTACCATTTTGTACAAAAACAAAGTATATGTACGAGGAGGTACTAGATGGTCACAGATCAGGCACTCCGATTAAAGAGTCAGTTTTATGTACACGTATCAATCATTTGAGATAGTTTGTGTAAATTGTAAATTGACATTAGCACTAGTGAGAATAAGACAACCAAGGTATTAATTCCTATGTGTGTTAGTGTATATGTATGTAAAACAATTATATCAGTATGTATTTGAATTTCTTGGCATGTTTACTGAAAATGGTATTGCACGTTTTCTGAAATTCATCAAGTGTCTCATTCGAGCTATCCCAAGGAAATCTTCCTTGGGTGTATGAACGATAAGCAATTAAAATTACCTTGGTTGCGATCAAGATATGTTGGCAGGGGTCAAAAACCAATTGAAAGTCTGTTAGTGGTCTGTTGTTTCTACCCCTAGGGATATTTCCCTGGAATAGCCTTTTATGGAATAATTAGTATGCACTTTGACCTCACCACATCTTAAATTTTAACTTATGAATCAAGTATGGCACAATGTCAACGGATTTGCATAATTTTGTACAATTGTTTCTTACTGATAGTGAATTCAGTTGTGCGACTATTTGGACAATCCAGTGCAATTTGGTAACTGTTGTCGGTTAAATGCCATCTAAATATTGCAAGACGTTAATTCCATATGAACGTTTAAATATATTATTTGTTGAAGTATTGTTTAAGAATACTGTTTGCACGTTTTGATGTCATTGAATGAGTTGATTCAACACCGAGAGTACTAAATTGATGTTATAAATACAAGCGTATTTGTCATATTGACTGTTTAAATTGAGGTATAAATGGTGTAGTATAGAATTCAAGTAATGATCATTTGGATGTGGCATACAATATATGTTGAATTGTTGATCAATGGAATCATAATGTATTACATGTAATTGGTGGTATTGTTAGTAATATACCATAGACGCGTATATACTACTGATGCTAATAATATGCAGTAGTAACAATACCAATCATACCTCTGAGCGGAAAATTAGTTCCTGATTGGTTCCTGATTGGTCCGTTGAATAGAATGATTTGCAATTGCAGTAAAGGTTGGCCATTTATAAGCAAAATTACCATCTTTTAGAACTACATTGTATATTCTGGAACAACATCATACGTTATGTAACTACATTGTAGATTCCGGAGCTATATTTAGATATTCTTCTATGATAGAGAACACACTATAGTGTGTTCCTGGAGAAGATTTTTATAGTACATATATAAGGAAATATATGTATACCTTATTGCTATGTATGTATACATTGTATAACTATATACCGCATATGTGGATTATTGTATTTCCTGTGTTTTGATTTTTAGTAATTCAACAGATGTGCATCTTGTGTAGATTTGTGCTCATGACATGAACAAAATTTAGGCATAAGTTATGGTTTGTCTCTTATGCCTACATGTGTATTGTGTGTTTTAGGTCACTACAGTAAATGACAATAAAGCTTGTTAGAATAACTCCAAGTAAAGCATTAGCATGACGGTTTTCCACATGTTCATAGCCTTGTTGCTAGACTACCAACGTAAGCTACTACTAAATCGACATTGATATTTTAGAATATCCATTAGGAACTATGATAATATGTCAATATTAGGGGTATATCAAGCACATACTGGTAGTGCATGGTATTTAGGGCGGAAAGCATGTAACACGATTGGTTTAACTGAACGTAACATCAGAATTATACATGTAACGTGAAGGCATGTATAGCACAACCTCTTCAGATGAACGTTCTTCGGAAAATGCAAAATTTGACTGTTGTTGAGAGGGGATTGTTTTAGAAGTTGAATCGGCAGCGATCTATGCTAGGGATAAGTTTTATTATTGTTGAAGATTTATTTTGCTAAAGAGATGGTCATTAGGGAGAGTTTGCACTGTTTATTATAGTTTGTTTAATGATGAAATGTTACAAGTGCTATATTGTTAAAATATTATTTTGCTATAAATTGTTTTTTTACCAGCTATAACTTATAATGTGTACGTTTTATTATAAAGTGAATTTTTTATTATTAAGTGAATTATAACGTTCTCACAATTATTAAAATGTCAAAATCGGTGGATTACATGTAATAACGCACATGTGAATTCAAAGTGATCTACACTGCAAAATGACAAGCCATATGAAGACAAGCAATGTTGTAGGCGTACAAATTTTAAATTCATCATTATGAGCACAGCCATTCAAATCCTGTTTTGAATGACCGATCATAAGTAACAAATATAATGCAAATTGCTTGACTGAGGTTTGTCATGTTAGTCATCATATAGTTTCAGGACTGCATTATATACATACTTGTTGCCCCTTTCATGTTAACATTTTACATAACTAAAGTCCAGAACGATTTTTTATTCAGTTAAAATTAAGAATTAACAAACAAATTTTGCAATCGAAAGTCATCCATTAGTAAGTTTATGCAACATTTGGCAGTTCCTGATTATATATGAAGACAGTGTTCATGCTCAGTGTTGTATTTCTGTACTTTTAGTTATGATATAACTACAATCGTAAATAAAATTTCAGTTGTTTGACTGTTTTGTTGTCAATGAATATCCTACTTTTTATTTTAATCTGCCGGACAAGAAGACAGCAGCACCATTGAATGTGTTTTCTCTCTCTTTATAGCAATGGCATGTTGCAGAACTTTAGTGATTCAGTTCTGGTACGGAAGCCGTAACATTAGACCAACCTCTTGATACATTTTAAGTCTTGTTAAGTTCACTGTGATAGTATCAGTGCATATTGGAATCACTATCGGGCAGCAGCTATTTGGACAATTTAATATTTTAGCTTTGTATTGCTACCTGACTGTTACCATGGTTATGTTCAAACAAAACAAGTGATTCACTAACAAATTTACAGGTCTTAGAGCGTAATTGTATAGCAATGATGAATGGTTCATTAAATAGACGAGCCAATCATCCTAATACTCATTTATATCATCAAGAACTTCAAGTTTACAGGCTATCATGGAGGTATAAACAATAAAATAAGTAGCAACAAAATTACTCTTAATTAGTATCTAAGTGTCAAAACAAATGCTAAAATATGTTGTATGGTCATAGATGTGTATGCTCACAAAATCTGGACAAAATCATCAATATATAAATATTATAAGTTAAATTAAAAAACACTCTGTTTCAACTCTTTATTAATAGTTCGCTTATTGAAAGAGAGAATACGTAGCTACAGGAAACGCCACATACATAAGACAGTGCCTCCCCACGCAGACCTCCGGGAAAACAACAATCCACAAAACACAAGGCACTTAAGCAGGTTAAATGATACAAATGTTATGGAATAGAGGCGCAGGGAATGGCCTGGCAGACCATAAGGAATAACTAGGAGAATCAAAGCGGACTGTGGAGGAGGGGGGAACTAATGGGAAAGATCACAGGACAAGTCAAGACAGTCGGCAGCAATAGGCCGAAACCGGGCAGGAAACAACCCGAATACCATATATAGTGACAGAGTTGCACTGGGAAAAAGGAAATATAAAACACATTCAAAACACAAACACAACTAATAACCATAAAGCGAATTACAGCCTTGGAACTGTCAGTACAAATACTGGGGGCTTAAATCGATTTAACAGCTAGCTAACCTCACACTTAATCGCTATGGTCATAGATTTCCAGCATATATACATAAATTGACTAAGTAGGCAGTAACTAATAATTAAAAGCAACCAACCATCATGTACATAACAACATACATACAGTATTTAAAATAGCACGAAGGAACAAGCAGCCTTATACTGACCTTGCTCCCTGTAACTAAAATAGTAACATCAAAATAGAAATAACCTTAAAATGTGAAATTAATAATGCACTTTAAAGTAAAGTCAACTCAATAATGTATTTAATAATTAAACAATTCTTACATATTAGTGATAGGGAAATGGAATTAATTACTAAAATAAATATGTCTATTAAGAAAACTAAAACACAAAAACACGACTGCACCCAATGAATATTAAGATGTGTTATAAAACAGCATTGTATAGAGAGAAAAGTTTTCTTGGCAATGTCAAATGACATCATAAAATGTTAAAAAACATAGACAACACAACACAATCCCAAATGGGCTGGTCGATAGTATTAAGATACTCCATGGAACACATCCTGCTAGTTCCAGAGCAAAAGTCAATGCCATATCAAATACGGTTTACAGATATAACTTCATTAAGTCTCAAAACATTAAGGCAGTAAAAACCTGAAACTTTCTTTACAAACTTCATTACCCACTTTACACAATGCACAAAACAATATGGCGTAACGTTACAAAAAATGTGTACATATAGTTTGTGAGGTTTTCTAGACGGTAACGTCGGCACATACCCATATACATTGTTGCAGCCATGACGGTAATCATTTCAACATTCCCGAAAAGATTTGCTTGAAATTAACATATGCACTGTATTCAATGTATCCATCAAAATGTTAATCAAATGAAAATGTATAGATCATTTTCTGAACAACGTAAATAGTTTTTATAGATATTTATAGATATTTGCTGTAGTTTCTACATTGTTTAAAACATATCCTAAAGTAAGTATTATAAAATACGTTCATACAGACGTTTTATTAAATGAGATGTGTCAATATCGTCGTGCAATCTGATGAAAAGGGATAATCGAAATGATAGAAAACTTCTGAATCGGACCTTTACATTGCAGCAATTGATCGTAAAATTATCATTATTCGTGAGTTGATGGTTGATTCGGGATAATACTAAATTCAAATCCCAAACAACTTTGAATGCAGCATGCATTTTGGCATATCGCACTGCTAAATGTATTTTTATGGAAGGAGCACAAATGTTGGTCTCTTATGATTTTGAATTTTAAATAAAAATATTCAGTGCATATTACTTATGACTAGGACGAAATCAAAATAAAGAATACATACAAGCATTATGTTGCGTCGCGTTAATGCAAATAATCTCAAGCGATCTTATTCAAATTATTGAATGCCGTGTCAATATGTAAATACGAAATCGACTCGTTTATGAATAGAATCGGGCTGGATTGATTTAAACATACTGACTGCATCAATGCGTGTAAATATATGTTCAATGATGCAAGGCACGGTAGTTGACTATCGACTGACAATATCACCGACCTTTATTTATTGGTAAAAGGGGTTTGAACATAATTGACTGGCTTCTAGAGATCGTATACTTATGTTGTGAGCAATGCAAGTCACGGTATTAAGCTGACAATATCACTGAACTTATCCAACTTGTTCGTGATTTAAATTCGATTGCTTTATTGCACATCTTGATGTATGGGTAAGTTTGAGCATAATGTCCTGGAGTTTCGAGATTTGAGACCTACTGAATGGTTCCGTTTCAGTGTTTCATTTGATGTACGAGGGATGTTCAAAATGTATTGAGTATTGTGAAAACAAGCAATTTCCACGAGGCACTGTACGTCGACACTTATACAACTGAATACCTCCATCCAATATCTACAAAATCGTATGCATGTATACATATATCCAATCATTAACCGCGTTGTATATGTCAATGTAGACAGTTGTTGACCACTGTTGCAAAAATGGTTGGACAACGAATACAATGTAGTCTTATACTGAAGAAATTCGGTCTTACATAAAAGTTCGCAGTAAACTCATTGTTTTGTGAAAGAGATTTTTGCCGAAACTACTCGTGTTTATGTGTCTGGAAAAGAGTATTATGCGACGGTTCGTAGATGGAAAATGCAGTAAAATCAGGTCGGCCGAAGACAGCAACGTGTGACAAAAATCTATTTAAGATAATAGAAATTCTTAAAAATGATGCTAGATATACAGAGAAATGACAATTATGTTATGTGTATAGAAGGTACTTCCGCGATATCGTATTGAAAAATGCACAACAAGAAACGTCGCCCAGTCACAGGTTTCAAACATGTTCGACAGTTGCCTGACAATGTTTAAGTGCACACCTAAGTCGGAGAATGTTACTGTGCTAACACATCCTCCTTATTCTTTAGACCAGGCACCATGCGACTTATATTACTTTCTACAATTGATAAACTTCCTGTCCAGTCGTACGTATTAAGCAATATGATCATTTAAACATTTGAACTGCTGTGTACATTAAAAATACTAGTATTCATCAACATTCGGATTAAATTTCTTTTCATCCTAAGTAATGTAAAACGATGTACCGTTTAGCCAAGGTAAGGGATACATACGTATAATATCCACTGATGATTAGTCTCAACATCTATCTCGGTATTACATTACATGATTTATTTCTATAACGTAATTAACCTTCATGACAATGAATCTTCTGATGACTATTCATCGAATATTACTATACAATTTAATACATATGATCATTCTTTAGGTGACATCTCATTTATGCATATTGTTATGGTAAATGGTGACATGAACAATAACGAAACATTTTGGATACTAAAATCAATGTTTTCAGAGGGTGTGAATTCTAAAACATTTTACAATACGATTAACGCTAGTTACTCTGCGATGTTCCTCCAATCCTTTCTATAGGATTTTTTGGGTCAACTGTGAACAGATATAATGCTTTCCTAGTTTCAATTCTATTGAATATTCTGTAGTTTGTAGTTTCCTTAAGTTGCAGAAAGTGTTTATCTGCGGTTTGATATATTTATGTGGATTGGCGTATCGTCATTTTGACGCTACCATGTAGCTTCGCGCGCTACGTTACGTCATGTAGTTTTTCTTTCGTGTAAACTTAAGCCTTAAGGGCGAAACGTTTCGGCTCATTAATTCAATAGCCTGATTACTTTCGCGACGCTGCTGTCTATGATAACGAAGTTATGTTTGGATGGTTGTAGCTACCTTATTGCGTCGAGAAGGTGATAAATATAATATTAAATTTGTGTTGTTAAGTATTGAATTTATTAAACTCGCTGAATAAAAAGAATGTAATTTTATTCAACTCGTTTAGTAAATTCAATGCCAATTTAGCACTGATTTGATATTCCCTATTTACACACCTAATAATGGACTGTTTAAAGGTATTGTATGACTCTGGGTGAAATACAATACTGTATTACAGATAAAGTACAGCGAGGACAAAGGCGTGACGTCACAGCTGTAATTTGATATATCATTCGAACGACTTGTTTAATAAATACAATAAACATGAACACACATTTTAAGTTTGATATTATCAGCTCACAATAAATTTGCCGAGCTAAAATAGTAACGTTAATAAACAAAGCTAATCTTTAAAAGTCGCAGCTTACTAATTATATAAAACAAAATAATCGATACATTTATGACAAGTCCCACTGGTTGAATGGACAAATACATATGCAGTAAGAAACTGTGTTTTTGTTTGATTATCTTCGGTGTATGACTCCTGTTTGTACGTTACGGGTTAACTTCAGTAAACAGTTGCACAGGATACACGGTTAGTGGGGCGTGATTTTCAGGGACAGATTAGAGGTTTACTCATTCCTTGTCGTCGACGGTGGATGAAAGGCTCGGTACAGTGACTTTCAAATTGAACATAAAATTTGAATACAGTAATATATTCATGCACGAGAAAAACACAAACTATAGGTAATATCACTTTTAAAACAAAGATCGAAATGATTAGAATATTTTTAAGAGTTTATACTCTGATATCTTCTAAATAAAATCTTTAAAATATTCTAATCATATCGATCTTTGTTTTAAAAGTGTATTCATAGTAGCTACCAGAGGTATCGAACACGCGTACGTATAATTTAGCCAAACCAGGGATATATAGATCTATATCGGTACCCTAACCACAACCTATAATTATACATAACAGGTATCAATCAATCGCCATTTCACGTCTTTGCTACGATGCAGCCACGGAATGAACACCTGTCGAACGCAAAAATGTTTTATCATGAGCTACTGACAGTACTGTGATTACATTTTTATTTATGACTCAGACATATCTTTGATAGATCATTGTACTTAAATTTAGTTTAATTGAAAAAAAACACAACTTTACTCATGTTTGTGTTCAGTAGCAGTTTTGATGTTATCTAGAGTTCTTAAGCGACGGTAATGTGTTAGGTATATAGTACTGAACTACGGGTTAAATGCCTATTCCATATTTATTACATTCGGCTAAATCAATATATTTTCTACGTCAATAATGTCATTCCTTAACTCTTCTGTAAATAAAAAGTGTTTACGGTAAATTATGCAAAACGTTACGTCCGTTTAAGTGAATTTAAGAAATGTGGGTTCCCACAGTCATGTTCTATTTATTGCCTTAAGGAGGGCGCGACTCAACGTTATTGTATTCTAGCTCACGTATACAATTATCAAGTGCTTGGTAGAAATCATTAGCAAGTATCCATTACCTCATTCGTATATTGGTGTTATCAGAAGTACTGAATTTTGAATGCAGTAAGATCTATATAATCACAATAGGAAGAAACTGTTCGTTACACCCGTTCTTTTAGCATATGAAATGTCGACAACGTTTTGCAAAAATATACTTTAACATAACCAACAACAGCAAGGAATCATAGGATTTTACCCTTAGATCTATACTGTAATTCACCAAAATGCTCTAGGTATTAATACTGATCGACCGACATACTTCCCACTGCCTGCCAGGTCTGTATGTCTACTCGTTTGGTCGCTTTGCAAAATGCCAATCAAATAAGCATCATTCCATCGAATGTTACCATGACGATACGATCATGATTGTTTATTCAACCTGACGTATCACCCATTCATATCACATCATAGTTTGGTATAAATGAACAAGCATGATCACATAACATTTTGATCAAATCGTACGTTTGAAATATCCCCTGACTAAGACGATAATGCATATCTATATATAGTGAACACATTTGCATATATCGATTAAATCAATGAATGTTTAAACTTTATGAAGACGACACTATTCTAGATCTACGGATTATTGAAGGGCGTTTGTTGTACAAAATGTGAACACACGGGGAATATTGAACGTGTATTGAATTATCAAAGGTAACAATGTTTTCAGTTTAACACATAGTGAAAGATGGCGTCGAGTCTAAGTGACGATATCAGATATGTAAAGCTTCTTTTGCTTCTCGTTAAGGGAGGGACGTTTTCTGCCAAGAGACTTATTCTGAAAATATTAACTTCAGCCAACAAATGCATCGACGAATACTTGAAAGACAATAAAGATAAACTCGATTCTGCACGGAAGAAAAATGTCATTACTCAAAAACAGATAGAGGTCTTATTCCCAAGTTCAATACTAACAACAAACTTGGAATGCTGGGATATTTCATTACTTTCATATGTTCTCCTGAATATATTTGATGACAAGTTAGAGAGTCACCAAAAGACTGCAATTACCGCACTCAGAGAGAAAAGAAATGAACTACAGGGTCATCCGGCTTCCACCATGATGTCCGAAGTGCTGTTTTTGGGAGAATGGTCTCATCTTCAAATGGTGTTGTATCAAATGACCAAAACACTGACCACAGCCGAGCAAGACGAGATCAATGACACCGTTAACAAAATCTTAAATATACAAGACTTCCATTATGCAACAAATGAACTTAAGCCGTTTGAAGGTACGGATGAGTTTGTGCATAAAGTAGTCACCGAAAAGCAGAAGTGCATGGAACAAAGTAAGTGAAAGTTTTTATATTTTTCTTATCAAGGAGGAGACATAGTAACTGATTACATGTTGTTTAATGGGAATGTTCGTTTACATCATATACAATGCACTAAATGTTCAGTATTGTTGTAATCTCTGCAAAGATACAGTACTGATCTAAAAATAAGTTTAAAGATATGTTACCTATAAACAAGTCATATTTTTAATGTAAATTATTTATGCCATCGCTTTCCATTTGTTTATCTCTCTTGTGTCGTGTGGTTTTAATATTTCATAAACAGAATTGTGTGTACAAAACCAGATGATACTATCAACTGGCGACACGTTCTAAACCATGTTGAAATGTACGGTCGTTCCATGATCGATATACTATCCATTGTATAATTAATTGTTTTAATTTATGTCAAGCTACTTATTTATCCAAATCAATATATTCTAAAATAATTCAATCTAAATATTTTCAATTTACAACAAAGATGCCACAACATTTTATATATTATCCTAAACACTTAAACGGGAGAAATAAGTACAAATGGATGAAGGGTAATAAAATATATCGGCCATAAACATGCAGTTGTATCATGAACTGACCTGTAATTAAATTTAATATGGACCCATGACAAATAAAAAAGGTGTACACATTCACATGAATGACAAAAAAACAACATAATACTAATATTATAAAATTCAAAGTATATGTATACAGTACATCATAACAATTAAAATAACAAGAATATCACATTCCTTTGGATATAACAATTATATAAAAACTGTTACACTCACCCTTAGTATTTTTCATTCTTTTCGGGAACAAATAGCACTCAGATATTAATTTTGGAACATTATTCACTTCAAACATAATGTGAAAGACAGGCCGTAAAACAGCAAATCAAAAATACCGAAACTTCTATCGTTCGTTCCCCTTGACTGCACTTATTATCGAATAAAAATTGTGCGAAAAGTTTTAAAAGAAATAATGCTTTATGATCAGAAATCTGAATTTTCATAATATTTAGTACGGAACTAAGATAATTTATATCAAATTTTAATATGATGAGTTAGAACTTTGGGTGAGTGTATACCAGTTGTACTAAGGTGCAACAAATACACTCAATTCTCTATTAGATACACAATTATAAATACTGAATGTATTTACAATTGCATGTCTAATAGAGAGTTGAGTGTATTTGTTCCAGTCATCATAGACAGCGAGTTAGACATTTCTAGAAATCTTGTGTTTCTTGTTTTGCCTTCTGCAAGGATTTCATTCTGTATCTTCAACAGTTCTTCTAAGCAACGACATTCTAAAATAAATAACATGAAGAATGTGAATAGTAATGCTGAAATTAAAAGGTTATGCCACATTAGGTTACAGCAATATAATTTAAACTATCAGAAATAAAATCATACAGACAAGTCATGGATTGGTTTTATTGACTGTTTCAATGTTTTTCGATGAGATAAACATAAGAGTAAACACTGTGTAAGGATTCATAAAAAAATATGAATCCTTGATTAATGAAGTCGTTATTATATTTTAAACTATACTTTTTAGAAACAATAACTGGGCAGTGTCCACAAACCAGGTTTTCAACATAGTTAATTTTGACCAATGCTCTATGTGTATAATGAGTACATGATGATAATCAATGCTGCAACGGTGCGGTAGGTGATACATGCATACACACACTCACACTTAGAAATATTACATATTTGGAAGGAACAAAGCCATAAGCAATCACAAGCGAACTATCCACATGTCCGTAATATACACTAAGTTTGATGTTAATATGATCAACGTAACTAAAGTTATTTGCCGGAAAAAAAATTGCTAATTTCATAAACGGTGACCTTGACCTTCAGCTGACCGAACGCAAAAGCAATCCCAAGCGAGCTGTCCAAATGTTCTTACTATACACCCAGTTTAGTTACAATATGGTCAACCTGGTAAAAAAAACATTTGTTACCATTTTTTACTTTTGCCATTTTTTTATCTCTTATGTGCTTCTTCTGAAATGAAATAATAATGTTTGTGATTTTTTTCTGCATATAACCTTCAATGGCAAGTAAAGAAACATGAGTGATTTACTATTGAATATAAGTGAGTTCATGAATTGTACACACACAACAGTGTATATATTTGGATAGATTTGAGATTCATTATTGTAGCTTATCATATTTTGTATACCATGGTTTACATAAAGAAACGATAACACAATAATTGACAAGCATATGATCTCAACTGAATTTTCTTGTCTATAGCTATTGTGTTATCGTCTGCAATGTTTGACAGCTAAAACAGGTGCGCTATGTGACGTCATTTAGTAGACGGTGTCTCATTTTTTCTAAGTGGCGAAAAGGAATTTTGTGATCGGCTTTAATTGACGGAAAGAATACTTGCGATGGTGTTGAACGCAAATAGCGGTAATCGCAAATGAAATAGCAAATTATATCGATCTGCGATTTTAAGAAATCGCATCGCTAATATTTGATGAAACGCACCCCAGGTATATAATCATGTATTACAGTAGTTAATGAACTATGTAGTGTTGTATTCAAAAGGCCTAGTACGCGTAAAGGGGCGTTGTATACATCTAGTACAAGGACAGTTTATACATACAGAACATGGACAGTGTATACATACAGTATATGGAAATTGTATACATACAGTACATGGACATTGTATACACCTAGTACATGGAAAGTGTATACATACAGTACATTGACATAGTATACATCTAGTACAAGGACATATAATATATCTTGTACAAGGCTATTGTACACATCTAGTACATGGACATTGTATACATCTAGGACAAGGACAGTGTATACATACAGTACATGGACATTGTATGCATTCAGTACATGGACATTGTAAACACCTAGTACATGGATATTGTATACACCTAGTACATGGACATTGTATACGTCTGATACATGAGCAGTGTATACACCAAGTACATGGATACTGTATACACCTAGTACATGGACATTGTATACACCTTGTATATGGATACAGTATACACCTAGCACATGGCCATTGTATATACCTAGTACAAGAGCAGAGTATACACCTAGTACATGGATACAGCATACACCTAGTACATGGATATTGTATATACCTAGTACAAGAGCAGAGTATACACCTAGCACATGGCCATTGTATATACCTAGTACAAGAGCAGAGTATACATCTAGTACATGGACATTGTATACACCTAGTACATGGACATTGTATACACCTACTACATGGACATTGTATACATCTAGTACATGGACATTGTATACACCTAGTACATGGACATTGTATACATCTAGTACATGGACATTGTATACACCTAGTACATGGACATTGTATACACCTAGTACATGGACATTGTATACACCTAGTACATGGACATTGTATACACCTAGTACATGGGCATTGTTCACACCTAGTACATGGACATTGTATACACCTAGTACATGGACATTGTATGCACCTAGTACATGGACATTGTATACACCTAGTACATGGACATTGTATACATCTAGTACATGGATACAGCATACACCTAGTACATGGACATTGTATACATCTAGTACATGGACTTTGTATACACCTAGTACATGGACATTGTACACACCTAGTACATGGACATTGTATACTTTTAGTACATTGGAACAGTATACACCAAGTACATGTACATTGTATACATCTAGTACAGGGATACAGTATACACCTAGTACATGGACATTGTATACATGTAGTACATGGATAGTGTATACGACCAGTACATGGACATTGTATACATCTAGTACATGGATGCAGTATTCACCCAGTACATGGACATTGTATACATCCGATACATGGATAAGGTATACACCTAGTACATCGACATTGTATACACCTAGTATATGGACATTGTATACACCTAGTACATGGATATTGTATACACCTAGTACATGGACATTGTATACATCTAGTACATGGACATTGTATACATCTGGTACATGAATACAGTAAACACCTAGTACATCGACATTGTATACATCTAGTACATCGACATTGTATACACCTAGTACATGGACATTGTATACACCTAGTGCATGTACATTGTAAACATCTAGTACATAGACAGTGCATACATCAAGTACATGGATACAGTATACACCTAGTACACGGACATTGTATACACTTTGTACATCGATGCAGTATACACCTAGTACATGAACATTGTACACACCTAGCACATGCACATTGTATGCATCTAATTCATGAGCAGTGTACACGCCTTGTACATGGACATGGTATACACCTAGTACATGGACATTGTATACATCTAGTTAATCGATGCAGTATATACCTAGTATACTGACATTGTAAACATCTAGTACATGGACATTATATTCACCTAGTACATGGACATTGTATACATCTAGTACATGGACAGTGCATGCACCTAGTACATGGATGCAGTATACACCTAGTATATGAACATTGTACACACCTAGCACATGCACAGTGTATGCATCTAATTCATGAGCAGTGTATACACCTAGTGCATGGACATGGTATACATCTATTACATCGATGCAGTATATAGCTAGTACATGGATATTGTACACACCTAGTACATGGACATTGTATACACCCTGTACATGGACATTTTACACACCTAGTACATGGACATTGTATACATCTAGTACATGGACATTGTATACACCCTGTACATGGACATTGTACACACCTAGTACATGAACATTGTATACACCTAGTACATGGACATTGTAAACACCTAGTACATGGACAGTGTATACACCTAGTACATGGACATTGTATACACCTAGTACATGGACATTGTACACACCTAGTACATGTACATTGTATACACCTAGTACATAGACATTGTAGACATCTAGTACATGGATATTGTATACACCTAGTACATGGACATCGTATACACCTTGTACATGGATATTGTATACACCTAGTACATGGACTTTGTATACACCTAGTACATGGACATTGTACACACCTAGTACATGGACATTGTATACACCTAGTACATGGACATTGTATACATCTAGTACATGGACATTGTACACACCTAGTACATGGACATTGTATACACCTAGTACATGGACATTGTACACACCTAGTACATGGACATTGTATACATCTAGTACATGGACATTGTACACACCTAGTACATGGACATTGTATACACCTAGTACATGGACATTGTATACATCTAGTACATGGACATTGTACACACCTAGTACATGGACATTGTATACACCTAGTACATGGACATTGTATACACCTAGTACATGGACATTGTATACATCTAGTACATGGACATTGTATACACCTAGTACATGGACATTGTATACATCTAGTACATGGACATTGTACACACCTAGTACATGGACATTGTATACATGTAGTACATGGACATTGTACACACCTAGTACATGGACATTGTATACACCTAGTACATGGACATTGTATACACCTAGTACATGGACATTGTATACACCTAGTACATGAACATTGTATACATCTAGTACATGGACATTGTATACATCTAGTACATGGACATGGTATACACCTAGTACATGGACATTGTATACATCTAGTACATGGACATTGTATACACCTAGTACATGGACATTGTATACACCTAATACATGGACATTGTATACACCTAGTACATGGATACAGCATACACCTAGTACATGGACATTGTATACATCTAGTACATGGGCTTTGTATACACCTAGTACATGGACATTGTATACACCTAGTAAATGGACATCGTATACACCTTGTACATGGACATTGTATACATCTAGTACATGGACATTGTATACACCTAGTACATGGACATTATACACATCTAGTACATGGACATTGTATACACCTAGTACATGGACATTGTATACACCTAGTACATGGACATTGTATACACCTAGTACATGGACATTGTATACACCAAGTACATAGACATTGTATACACCTAGTACATAGACATTGTATACACCTAGTACATGGATACAGCATACACCTAGTACATGGACATTGTATACACCTAGTACATGGATACAGCATACACCTAGTACATGGACATTGTATACATCTAGTACATGGGCTTTGTATACACCTAGTACATGGGCTTTGTATACACCTAGTACATGGACATTGTAAACACCTAGTACATGGACATTGTATACTTTTAGTACATTGGACCAGTATACACCTAGTATATGTACATTGTATACATCTAGTACAGGGATACAGTATACACCTAGTACACGGACATTGTATACACCTAGGACATGGACATTGTATACATCTAGTACATGGACAGTGCATGCACCTAGTACATGGATGCAGTATACACCTAGTACATGAACATTGTACACACCTAGCACATGCACAGTGTATGCATCTAATTCATGAGCAGTGTATACACCTAGTACATGGACATGGTATACACCTAGTACATGGACATTGTATACATCAGGTACATGGACATTGTATACACCCTGTACATGGATACAGCATACACCTAGTACACTGACATTGTATACATCTAGTACATGGACATTGTATACACCCTGTACATGGACATTGTACACACCTAGTACATGGACATTGTATACACCTAGTACATGGACATTGTAAACACCTAGTACATGGACAGTGTATACACATAGTACATGGAAATTGTATACATCTAATACACGGACATTGTATACACCTATTACATGGACTTTGTACACACCTAGTACATGGACATTATATACACCTAGTGCATGGACATTGTATACACCTAGTTCATGGACATTGTACACACCTAGTACATGGACACTGTATACATCTAGTACATGGACATTATCCATGTGACATGCTTTATATGTACACTCAACAAAATTCCTAATCGGTCACTTTATATTGTATTATTATTTTTCTAATAATGCATGTATTCACACAAAATTTCACATACCGATACTTGAACAGGTAATGCAGCGAATTATTGATTTTTTTAGCCAGCTCGCTATGAAATTAATCGTATTAGGCGTATTGACGTTTATAGCACGTTTTGCACGTGCGGGGCATGGACACATATTTGCACGTGTTCGTGTACACTTTTGTCATTGCTGATGAAAATCCTTTTTGAAAAACACAAAACATGGTGAGAATGACTGAAGAAGAACGCGCCCGAGCCGTCGGAATGATACAGTCCGGCACTCATTTACGACAGGTGGGTTTTATTTTTTGAAATTTCATAAGAATATTGACTAATTTGTTCGTAGCCATTATATTGAAGGTTCTTGCCACCTGAAATAAGTTGAAAACGGAAATAACCACCAATATAATGGCTACAAACAAATAATGTCAATATTCTTATGAAATTTCAAAAAATAAAACCCACCTGTCGTAAATGAGTGCCGGACTGTATCATTCCGACGGCTCGGGCGCGTTCTTCTTCAGTCATTCTCACCATGTTTTGTGTTTTTCAAAAAGGATTATCATCAGCGATAACAAAAGTGTACACGAACACGTGCAAATATGTGTCCATGCCCCGCACGTGCAAAACGTGCTATAAACGTCAATACGCCTAATACGATTAATTTCATAGCGAGCCGGCTAAAAAAAATCAATAATTCGCTGCATTACCTGTTCAAATATCGGTATGTGAAATTTTGTGTGAATACATGCATTATTAGAAAAATAATAATACAATATAAAGTGACCGATTAGGAATTTTGTTGAGTGTAGAGGTTTGCTTTGTAGTCGCAGTTTATCTCAACAAATTTATACTGTGTAACCGTGTTATAATCTATCATGTAGGATTAAATGATTGCTGCAAAAAGGTTGATGAGCTAAAAGCCTCCCACGTTGAAATGAAACAACAGCAAGGTAAGGCACAATACAACATGACAAAATGATGTCAATGCATTGTCTTTTTATTCAAATTAACCTTGTCAATCATGAATACTGCTCATCATATCTATCGTCAGCCAGAAATATTAAATTTGAAGACTTGACTAAAATGAATGATCCTAAGTTTTTAATAGTGACTTGATACTTCATTTTTATACAAAAATAATCAAAAGGTCGACAATCAGTAACAAGGTGTGTTGAAAGTAATTTTCTATTATAAGTTATACAATAAAAGGATTATTACATTTCCTGTGGTTTAAAGGTAATAGTTTTGTTTTTACAAAATGGATAATGATCTTTTTAATCATGTTATTAATTAATATGTTTAATTATTGGTCATGTACTTTACTAAAAAATAATAAAATAGATCTTGTATTTGACATAGTGGTTTATGATAAAAACCAGTACATGATTACTTTTAAGAAATAGTTGTACAGAAGAATACCAGCTTCTAGTTTGATTTATGATAATAAAATTATACAATTACTTTTACTATGGTACACAATTGTAAGTATAAATAGGATATATACGTGTCCAAGATTATTATAAAGAAGTTTGCTTTCATCAGATGATAAATCACCTATGATAGACATAATGGCTATACTTATGGTGAATACATTACCACGGGCTGAAGGTAATACAGCACAAGCAGAACTCTTTAACGCATTACAACAATACATTCGTTGCGAAAAACATCAAACTGATCCACAAAATCAAACTGATCAACAAAATCAACCTGGTGATGAAGTACAGACAACTAGTAAAGACCTTGTGTCGCACATGAAAGCTAAGGGTGTGGACATTGTCAAAGTGGAAAAGGGATCCATTTTGGTCCATTTTAGGTACATTTTGACAATATTCTCTTCAATCAATTATCTTTTGGATTGTAAAATATGTTTCACTGTACATAGTCTTCAGCTCAAGTCAGAGGCACATACAAGACAGCAAATATGTTCTCTGTAAAATAAGCTATATTCCTGTCAGCATGTCGATATCTTATATGGAAATAAAATATTGGTAGTATGTAAACACACCTAGAGAATTGACTTTTAATGTCACTTCTCGGAGCAAAATAGTTTATACGTCAATTATTTTATTATTGTGTATATCTCCAAAACATCTGCCAATGATTTTAGGGATTTCCATAGGTTTTAAGCATCAGGAAGATTTACTACATACATGTACATAACCCTTCATAACAAATGCATATTAATACTTCCAATTGTCTTGTTTCAACGGTTCTACGTTTTTGATATTCAAATGTATTATGACCTAACCTAATTATTTTTCTATCAACAGATGCTCAACAATATCGGATTTGAAGAATATCAGCCAATATTTTGCCGATAGAATGTACGAGGAGAGATTGACAGAACTTGAAAACGCACTCAGTAAATATGTGGGGAGTCCAGTCAAGTTGAATATAAACATTGTTCTTGAAACTTTGTACTCGGCTTTAGAACAAATAGGTAAAGTTTTAGTTATCAGTAATTAGTAATTATAACCTTACGTACGTCATGTGAGTGCTTATGCATTACTGCTCGTAACCCACTAGTGGATTGTTAAGGCAAATGAGGGATGCCAATGGTAATGCGAATTTTGGTTTTCGAAAATTCGCTCAACTCTCCGAATGTTTCTTCGAGCATTCGTAAAGTCGAATTTCATCCATTAACGAACGACATCAACTGTTTGTTCAACATCATCATTTCTTCTTGCACACAGACATAGTCTATGATTTCTGCTAAATATCTTTATACCGTCTTAATCTTCCGATCAAAAGTATGAATCATTTGTCTCTCCTACAATGAGAATAAAGGAAGTAAAACAAATTCTAGTTTATGCTATAAATTAACTAATGAACTAAAAGTGTTGAAAATCACATTTAAGCATTATAATTCAAGGTATTTCAAGTTGTATCACTTAATAACTTGATTAATGGCAGGGCCAAATTGTCACCACAAGCGTGTCACAGTGTCTCTCTTGTCCGTCTAATATACAACATGCCATGTATTAACAGTTACATTCATGGACAGACCATTACAATATAATAGTTTTGCTTTTAGATTTTTAAAATCGATTTTCATTTTTATCGAGCATTCGAATGCCGAACCTGTATTCGAATATTGGAACGTATGCATAAATGCTGTATACGTACTTCTATTGGTGGTGGGTATTAATTTAGCTATGTTCGCCAAATCGATTCGTCCGTCAATGCTGTCATCGCCAAGAATGCATATATTCGTCGATTCTTAGCATCGGAAACACGGTAACCTCGTGTCGACATTCAAAACAATAGTTGTGAAAATAATGTACAAGGGAGAGAACTCCTATCTAGATATGTCATCCTCCACGTTAAAGAGCTAATTTGTTTAGACATGGCGTAACGATTTGCAGTCTATACTCTATTATTTGTAAAAGAAACTGACAACTTTTCTTGACATTCTTTACTGCTAATTGTTTTCCATATTTCTGACTGCTGTATAGATTGTTTATATTTTAGGCACACTCTGTGGGTAAACAGATATTGGCAGTCTCGTATGTCACCGTGTTCATTCAAAATGTATCTCTTTTTACCATAACATTATCGGAATTTGAGGATTATTGCAGTTAATTTACCTAACAACGCTTAAATTTGAAACAGAACAACCAACAACACAGGGAACTAGATACAAGACGCTTTATTTACAAACAATCAACCTATCATAGTACTTGAATAATCTTCCATGATATTTGTATACATGGATACATATATACGCGCGTAACTGGCGTAATGTTTTTCTGTGTGAATACGTTGTTTTTTCTATAATGTATTGTCTGATAATACAGTAAGTTTTTTTACAGAATCGTGGTTTTAACCGTTTTATTACAGTGATAACAACAATCAATAGTAGTACCCTAGTAGGGTAATACGCGCATAATTAACACAAATTGGAAGTCTTCGCTCACTCATTCTCACCTTGAAAGATTGGGAAATGAGACGTGCAAATGTTTTTGTTAACTCTAACAAATAGTTCAAACTCCAGAGAAATTTGAAATGCAGAGAGATACATTACCGAGAAATATCACGACATAGCTTTATCACATCGAAACTGATCCAAAGCACATATATACAGCTTCATCCTCATTTTATCATACCCAAATATGTGTATTGCCAGATTTTGCTACTATAATGAAATTTTCCAAGCTGGAGTGTGTTCAATAAGATGTGTAATGCATTTGTTATGGCAATACAGGGCTCGTACACGGAATTTCTATATCCAAGTTAAAAAGGTTTTTCGCTGCGACTACAAATTAAGAATAAATTGGCTAACTTAACGTTGTCTAACAAGTTAAATTGCAACTTCGTTGCAAAGCATTGCTCAATGTTTGATATTTGATGACAATGCTCGAAAAACCACAAGCACAAGAAACCATCGATGACCATTCTTTGCGACAGTACTAGATCGAAACTAGATAGTTTCACTGGCTTGCACATGAAATCATCTTATGGAACATGTTAACTTCAGCCGGGTCAATTGTCTAGGTAAGCCCCTGATAAAGTTGGACCGAAAGCCCTATGTGCAAAATTAGGAGATACAAATAGGATGTTGCTTTCTTGAACGCTCGGCTTAGCTTTGCATTATAATATTTGAGCGAATTGTTTAATAATTGCCTTATTCTATGATCACTGGGTTTATATATATATACGTGTTAAATAAAAGTAGGTCACATTTGTCCTGTAAATTATGGCTAAAATGTTAGTTAATATTTGGATGCAGACTTCTGTAAAAGAACAATAATTTCCATAACATAGACCGTTTATAGAAATGTTTATTGACTTTCCATGAAGTCATTTATTTTCCAGAAAAAGATGCTAACAGCAAATCTATCGTGCTTACATTGCAATGTAGAAGTCCGGAAGGTGTGAAGAATGCAGTTGACTGTTTTGGGAATGGATCATCTACCAATGCACTAAACAAAATATCAGAGGCATTATCGAGATCTGTCGGTCAGAGAGTTGAGTTACATACAACAATTGATGTTGATAAACTTGAAAACGACATCACGGAACTTGAACAACATCCCACTATTGTTGATCAGAATAGTGTACATGAGCTAGAAAGACGTAAGTATTGAATTATTTTGAACGCAATACGTTTTAAATACATTCGACTCTCATTATGTCGATGTGGCTTAAGACGAATTCTCTGTTACCTCGAAGTTTTTCGAAAGTCCCGATTTTTTTCTTCTTTGTATGTTTGAAATTCTGTCAGTTAAGGCGAATTTTTGTCTCGAAGTTTTCCATTATGTACAAGCTTTTCGAAGTCCCGCTTAACAAGTTTTCACCTTAATTTTAACACGAAATTGGATCGTATCCTACTTGCGACGAATGTTTTCATACACCACTAAGATGAACCTGTATTTAGGAACATTAATTAATCGATTATTTACACAATTGACGGATTTGTATATGTTAATAATACACTATTAATGTAAACATGTCATAGTGTTCACAACTGCGATCAAACCAAGAATTTGTAAAGCATGCCATAATTGAGTGATTTAATAAATCTTAGGCTTTAATTCGTTTCTCTGAATTTTGTTTACACTCGCTGTATGCTGATGTTCTAGATTGCATCAGACATGCGTATACAATGGGAGACGTCTCATCACGTGATGGCAATTTTTAATATGATCAGTTGTTGTTGTTGTTGTTGTAGATGAGTTTGTCGTCATTGATACTTATATTTATATCGCGCAGGGAAAGTCACGGAAGCCCATCGGTAATTTACGGAAATTGCGACAAGGTCAAATATGGCGCATTTTCTGAACAAGGCAATACTGAAGAATTGGGAAAACATATTATATTTTGGAAAAAATGAAACTTTTTGATAAGGGGAAAGAGCCTTTATTTGGCAGTAAAATTAACAAAAACGTCCCTGAGCTTATATTACTACATATATAGTATACTGATATAACGTAAGGAGTACAAAGATGTATTACATTCAACAAGTCGGCTTATTTGCATTTCAGGAGACTCAAGTGGGGAGTCTGATGTTGATGAATGTTCGGGTATTTCTCAACCCACACTTCTTGAACAGTTGAAGGGAATTTTAGATGAATACAGAAATGATGTACAAATTATCAAGGTGATACTCTTGCTCAATAAAACTGTAGGAAGCTAATGTTTCCAAAATATTTGAACTCTGATGTCAAGCCAGTCCAGTTATTGTCAAAACAGTGTTTTATATCACCGTTTATCTATTTTTATTGTCGTTCAGTATTATGCCTAGAAAAATATATATTTGTTCCAAGTAATATGGTTGAAGAAAGTAAATAGGTGAGGTATTTTATTGACATCATACATGCGTATACGAGACGAGCAGAGATCAGAGTACTTCAGAATTCCGAGATTTGCAAAACTAAAACTATTTAGATCGGGTTTTTAGTATACATTGTATCAGCATTGGTTAAATTAAATAAAAATGACATATATTTTACACATAGTTTAGCAAATTAAAGCCTGCGACAAGTATATGTAAGTTAATCAAGTGTAGTTAATTTGTTGCATATAACTATACTGATCAAAAGAACTGAACCGCCATTTTGTGTTTTATAAATATTCACTGCATTTTTACGATGTGATCAGAAACAATAAGCAAAGTTTTGCCAGATTTACATCAAGCTTTTATGATAGTACAATTCGTTAGAATTATGAATAATATAGCTTACTATTATCAAATCACCAGAAGATGTATTCAATAGCTTTAGAAACTGTATGATATAGTACTGGCAGGTTAGAGCATTTCATCAGAATGAAAAACTAACACAAAACAAACACGTGAACTGACATTGAATGTAAATTACGTACTTTTACTAACTTTCAGGAGTTGGTACAAAATGCGGACGATGCGGGTGCTAGTGAAATGAAAATTCTATATATAGGATCAAACGTAAATGAAGAACAAAATCAAGGCCAAAATATTCTGAAGGTATGTTTCTTATCATCAAAGTACGAAATTCAGTCAAAACGTTTCTCCCAGCATTTATTAAACTAGACTTTATAGATCTAAAACAATATATATTTAGTTTGCTTGAAATAATGATAACTTTATTTCGTAAAGTTCACATATTAAGACAATAGAAAAGAACCGTATTTACAACATGACCTTCGAAACTGAATATCAATACATTTGCAAATAAACAAAACACATACATATGTACTTACATAACATATAATACATACCATATCATACAAATTATTTCAGATATCGGTAAAAAATCAATCAATTATAAACAAAAATCAACAATTACTTATACAGTGATGTTATTTTATGGCACACTTTAATCTGAATTAAAAAGTAAGGAAATCAAACATTTTTGTGTATATTGTTTAAACGTTTTTAATGTCAAATATAGACACGTGATTCGTGTATTTCAACTCCCCCCCCCCCTGATGAAGGCAACACAAGTTGCTGATAAAACAGCTGAAAACTTTGCTATAATAATTTTAGAACAGATTTTGATGTATTCCTTCCATGAAGCACCCCTGTTTGTACTCTTTTATATTGTAGATGGACGACCAGGCCATATCTTGCGCCCCTATTATCTTACATATGTACCCATATCCTCCTCGAATGCATTAAGTTTTATGGATTGTTGTTTCCATGAAGTCTGTGTGGAAAGGCATTGTATTATGTATGTGGCGTTCCCTGTACCAACTTATTCTCTCTCTATCGGTTTACATTGTATCTGTATGAGGATAACCTGTTACGGTCATTTGGTTGTGAGTGCTTATATATATATTGGCTGTTGTACGCATGTAATCATTCGGCTGCTGGGTTACTTCTGTAATGCCCTACAGGGCAGTTATAACCATTTCATTGTCATAATGAGAATAATGTCGATGTGGTCTTTTTTTTCAACTATATTGAGAACTTTCAACTAATCGGCCGTCCTGACTGTGTTATTCCTTCAATTTCTTTGTTATATATTTAGAAAAAATGTACAATTTAATGTAAGTTATGCTTACTGCTGGCACAAGGAGAAGAATGACTGCTTTTACTGCTGACAGTAGTATACCTATTTGCAGTAAAACTGCCTGTTAACCGCCATATGACAGTAGCAATTATACTGCTGACATTTATATACATATTTGCAGTATAACTGTCATTTCACCCATCATAGGAAAGTAGCAATTATACTGCTGACAGTAGTATACCTATTGCAGTATAACTGCCTGTTAACCCATCATAGGAAAGTAGCAATTATACTGCTGACAGTTGTATACCTATTTACAGTATAACTGCCCGTTAACCCATCATAGGAAAGTAGCAATTATACTGTGGTTACTGATATTATTGCTACTACTTTTACTATTGCTCGCTTCGCACTGATCAATTATTTATTTAGGAAGTTAGCTCCTTTTTTACAACTTTTATTGCTATAATTAAGGAATTGGCATTAACAAACAATGTTACTCTCTTTATAGGGTCCTGCGTTGGTATTTTACAATGATGCCAAATTTTCCAACCTAGATTGGAAGGGTATTAAATCCATTTACAGCAGTGTGAAAAGAGATGACCCTTTAAAAGTTGGACGATTTGGACTCGGGTTCAAGTCAGTCTTTCACATGACAGGTGACGCATTTTGATACCTAATACTAAATAAGTGGTGTTTGTAGTTTCGTATATTGATATTGATTATACTAATTTGATGGAAATTGTCCTGATTTCTTGTATCAGTAAAATGTAGCTTTTTATAGTTTGATTATTAATTTATTAGTATACCCCCGATACATATTGTGATGTGGGGGTTATATAGGAATCATGCACGTTGTCCTGTCACGTTACATCAGGTCATGTCATGTCCTTTCTAATACACTCCTGAATCACTGGGAGTATTTAAATGAAAGTTCACACACACGATTTTTACCAACCCTAGTTATGCATGTCACCAGCCATTTCTGATTGCATACATTTGTACTTGCCCATTAATGACAGAAAATGCCATTGTGACATTACTGCTTGTGGAGGATTTTCATGAAACTTCACAAAAATATTCTATACATGTATTCTGAGTTATAGTGCTTGACATAATATTTCGACCACATTCAAGATGGCCGATTGGCGGCTGCAACTTGGATTTTCTCACTCGTGGAGCAAACTACTTCTACAATGTTTTGAGGAATTGTATGAAATTTTACTAAAGTAATCTACTCCATAAATTGAAGTGCATGGAGAGATTTGTATCTCCGATCACATTGAAGGTGGTTGACTTGAATTTACTGAAAGAATATGTCTGACAAAGCAGTATCGTGGGGTATTACTAGTAATCACATTCAGCGAAAGCCCATATATTTCAAACTAACTTACGGATCTTCTACTACTAATAAATTGGTAATGTTGAACTATGCATAGTGAGGACTAACAACATATATATATATGGTTAATTGAATTATGTAAGTTTAATGTGTGACTGATCGATAGGTACTTTTAAGTAGATATTGGAAACCAATATCACGAAATATATAACAAACACTGACTTCACTGATATATAACTTAAGAAATGGCTATTGTTTGCATGTTGTACATGTACGTGTGAAAAATGACATATTGTACCTATGGATTCGCTTTAAAGAGTAATATAACTGCAATGGCAGTATATTGGCTTCTATCAGTATGCACCACTGTAATCAAAAGGAACATTATATTGTGAAACATTGCAATATTGTAATGATGCAAACAAATTTCGTGTAAATACACATACATAACAATAATAAAACATAGTAGTTTTACTCATGAATGCTTCTTTACAGATAATCCATGTGTTGTCAGTGGTGACTATATCCTGTTTATCAATCCTTTGGAGACAAATAGCAGTCAGGTCTGTATTTCTGTGAAATTGAAGAATCTGAAAAGGTCAGAACGTATAGATTTCAGTAGCATAATAAATGCTCTGAATGGATTATTTGGTTTTTCCGAGAAAACGATAGCAGACGGTTCGTATCCCGGTACATTATTCTGGTTTTCCTTACGTCAAACACCTTCGAAACTGTCTTCAGATATTTACCATGGTCATCAAGTAAATAGCCTTCTTGAGGTTTTTATGGAAGAGTCCTGTAGAAGTCTTATTTTTCTCAAGACACTCTGTAGTGTACATATTTATGTTGAACTTAAAGTCATTGAAGATCCTCCAACAACAAAACGTCGGCGGACAAAAACCAATGAAACATCCCTTCTTGATAGTTTGAACTTTGGGCGAAGTACAGAATGCTATTCTGCAGTTATTTCTACTGCAAATAAAGATAGCAAAAGTCTCATTGAAAGACGAAGAGATGTCAGTCTTGAACTTGAAGGAAGCCTTAAACCTAAACCTGAAGAAAACCACATGTCAATTCCAGAGTCGTCAAAATACTGGGTATTTGATGTCATTGTAGAAACAAACAGACGTTCGCAAAACAAACATGCCAATCTCACAAATTCGCGATGGCTTATTGTCATATATCTAAAAGGAAAACCGATCAGTAGTGATACACAGGTATTGTTACACGACGAGGATCTTAAGTACCCACCAATTGTTGGTTTGGCTGCACCGATTAGTGAAACTGGGGAATATACCAACATCAGTACACACGTATTTTGTTACCAGCCTTTGCCTCAAGAAAACACTTCAGTTACAGGTTTGCCGGTTCATATCAATGCTTATTTTGCACTTGGTCAGAACAGGCGCAATATAAGATGGCCTGATATTGACAAAGACGGTCAAGAGTTAATACCAGATGACAACAAAATAAAGTGGAACTTGGCTTTGAGGTCAGAAGTTTTACCTTATGCCTATTGCCATCTTTGTGATGAACTGATAAATTTGAGCGAAAACATGAAGAATGAAACCTTCATTGTAAACGCAGTGTATAACATTATACCAGATTTGAGAAACACTGGAGAACATTGGGCGGAATTGGCGAAAAGGGTAATTTTGTTGTTGGGCGAAAAAAGGTCAATACATACCAAATCAAATGATGGAGTTTGGTTAGAACCTAAGAAGGCTTTACTAATGAATGAACGTGAGTTCAATCCACTCAGTAAAGAAGCACAATATGCTGTGTATAGTCTGCTTTGCAAAGACAATAGACTTGTTACTGATGTTCCCAAGCATGTTATATATTCCTTAGACCAAATACATCATGACAAGTTGACATTCGTCACACCTAGGTTAATAAAGGAACATCTACATAAACATACAACATACAAAGATTTAGACTTCAAAACAAAGATACATCTTATGAAGTTTATTCTCCTTGACAAAGATGATGATGGAATAGAAAGTATTGAATTGGTACCTCTTGCTGATGGCACATTTACATCATTTTCAAACAAAAATGTTTATTCCGAGTCATCAGATGTGGTGAAGTTGTTTCCAGGAAACGAGAATATGTTTCTGCATGGCAAGCTTAAGGCAGAAACAAGGCAAAGACTGGAGCAGCATTATGTTACAGGTAAGCATCTTATTTTACTACACTCGAATTCACTTCTGTCCCTAGGTTACCAACCAACACTTACAAGCTCATTTTCAAGCAACAGACAATTTCCCCACAATATTTTGAAGTGAAATACATAGAGGAGCTACCTTGTCACAAAGAATTAACGACTTGCTGGTGGTTAGAACTCGCAACATCCAGGTAGTCAGTCAATTACCAAATTGTAGTAAGCTAGCTACGCTGTTTGGCTGTAGTCTGATACATTAATAATTAAGTGACAACACTGTTTGTAAAGCTGATGAAAATCAATCACAATTAAATTAAAGTGTACAGTTATTATCGATGAATACATTTAAGTCATTATTCCTCCTGGATGTTTAAGGTTAGTTCACTCCTGATTTTCAGGTATGAATGACGTTGATGCTGAAAAGTTATTGAGTGCAATGCTGATTGAGAACTTCAAAACTCAGAGATCGGGTTGCATAATTGTTACAGACAAGAAGTGGATCAAGTGGATAGAGGAAGTATGGTCATTTATACAAAATAGGTTCATGAAACACATTGCCACATTTGAGGCCCTACGATTGTTCCCAATAATAAATTGCCCTGAAAATACTCGTATATCAGAAGTGAAGTTGATTTCCCTAAAGTCATTATTGCTGCACTTGCCACCAAATCAGAAGATTCAGAACGAGAGAAAAATGCTTGAAGAGTCATTTCAGTTTCTTTCAGTGTCCATTGTAAAGTATATTCCAAAATGGATTAACCGAGCCATTTCAGAAAAATACTTACTTGAAGACAACGAAACAGGCATTACATTACTTTTTGAAATGATAGATGAACAAAATATCCGTTCTTTTAACGAAAAGAGATCAGATACACACAGCTCTAATTTTCTGAACTTCTTGTCTTGCCGATTAGAGGAATTATCAGAGAATAGTAGAAGAAAACTCGAGAGAATGAAACTGTTCAAGGGATTCTTGAAGCATGGACAGATGACTTTGCTTTCGGTTTCGGAAAGCAAGAATCTGTATACAGGATCTTCCTTTCCTGTTCCATATCCAATTGACGTGATAGTTGTCAAATCTGAGAAAGAAATATCTTTTGCCAAGAACCTTGGGGGAACGGTTGTTCCTGAACTGGAGATGATTGATCGTACCTTTAAAGAGCTTGATGAGTTAAGCCAAAAAGAGAAGGATACATTTATTGAATGGGTGATAGGGAGTAAAAAGTTTGAGAATGCAAACGTGCAGTGTCGCCTTAGGGATATTGCATTCTTGCGAACGAAGTCTAAGAAGCTGCATAAACCATGCGAATTGTTCGATCCAGAGAATGAACTGTTAATGGAATTGTTTATGGATGCAGATGTTTTTCCAGATGGGCAATTAGGTCGTAATAAACTAAAGAAACTGAGGGTATTGGGATTGAAAACTGTTAAAAATATCACTAAATCTGACATACATAACATTTGTGACGCTATTAACGAAAAGAGTGATTCAAAAAATGAAATATGTGAAAGGCAGTGCATTGCATTAAGAAAAATTATGGAAGATCTAACTGGGGTCTTTGAAAAACAGTATGTATGGCAAAAGAGATGCATCATTTTAGAGCAAAGAGGTAAACAGCCTAAACTCTACTCTACCCATAACACAGGAAAATTTGTTCTGTGTCGCCCATCTGACATAAAATCAAGTAAACACTCAAACTTGATTAAAACTGAAATGTACTTGATCGATAGCAATAGATTCCCAAAATTATCACAGTGTTTTGAATGGGAACAGCCACCATATGACCAGCAGATCATTAAGCATTTGTTTAATATTGTTGAGCATTATAGTGACAAGTTGAAGGCAGATTGTCTGTCTGTAATTGTAGCTATATATGATCATCTTTCTATATCTAATCATGATGTAAAGCAAGCCATGGATGACCAGTTTTCTTCTCTAGGGAATCGGTTTGTATGGACAGGCAATGGCTTTCAATCACCAAAACATGTTTACACGGAAAGCACTGAGGGGGATATAGAGTTACAGCCGTTTTTGCAATTGATTCCATCAGAAACTAGACAGTTTGCTGACTTTTTCAATGGTCTTGGATGTAGAAGAACTATCGATGCATCTATGTATTTGGATACACTAGATAACATTTGCGCTGTTAGTGAAACACAAGATAAACCCCGATCTGACAAGATACTTATAGATATGACAGTCGCTATTCTTAATAAGGTTATGGAGGATTATTTGGAAGATGTAAAGACATCTAAAAGAGTCATATATTTTCCAGTACAAAATAACTCCGGTGTATTAAAAATGAGACCAACATCAGAGTGCACCTACTGTGATGCAAATTGGTTAAAAGAAATTGATTTCGATATTGATGAAGACATTGAATATGTTCATGAGAGAGTACCGGAAAGGACAGCAGCCGAATTAGGAGTACCTTCTTTAAGACAACAAATGCTATCAAGTAGCGAAGCATTTGAAGAATGGTGCCAAGAAGAGCCTTTGACCAGGCGATTAAGAAATTTGCTAAACGATGGCTATGTTGACGGGTTTTCAGTAGCAAAAGAATTACTTCAAAATGCTGATGATGCAGGTGCAAAGTCATTGAAAATCATGTATGATGAAAGAGAGAATAATGATTCCAAAACACAGCTTTTAAGTGACACCATGGCTGAATTGCAAGGTCCGGCCATATGGGTGTATAATGATGCATTGTTCACAGAAGATGATTTTAAAAACATTACGCAGTTAAATGCTGCAACAAAAGAGTCTGACAGTTCCAAAATTGGAAGGTTTGGATTGGGATTTTGTGCTGTTTACAATGTGACAGATGTACCAAGCTTTTTTTCAGGTTCAGATATGGTAATGTTTGATCCTCATACCACACACTTAGGGCGGGCCTTGCCAGGAAATAGCCCTGGTTTACGGATTAATTTTCAATTAGTGAAAAATAAGAAGCTTCTGAAGAGATTACGGAATCAATTTAAGCCATTTGATGGTATCTTTGGTTGTCAACTGACTACCTGCGATGAACCATTCTACAATGGAACACTATTTCGGCTACCATTGAGAAATAGAGCAAGTGATGTTTGTGACAGTGTTTATACAAAAAGAAAAGTTACGCATTTATTTGAAACCATCAAGACTTTGTCTTCAAATATGTTGCTTTTCAATCAGAGTGTCGAAAAAATTGAATTATACCACTTGGACAAAAACGATGTGTCAAAACAAGTTTTGTTATTTACAACATCGAAACAAGTTCTGCGAACCACATGCGATATACCTATAATGCATTCAATCTTGAAGGAAGCATCAGAAATGAAAAAGAGAGATATACTTGGAACCCAGCAGCTAAATGTACTACAAGAGGTTTCCGTTGAAGTGAAAACAAAAGCACACAAAGGTGCTGCTTTTATTCATACAGAGCCCAAAACAGTTAATTGTAAATGGTTGGTAAGTTGGTCGACTGGAAATAAACCTCAATCACTTGAAATAGCCAAACGAGAGAAGGGGGCATTGCTTCTTGGTGCAGTCGCAGTTCCTGTGCAGAGTAATGGAAAAACCGATGCCATCATATCATTTGATAAGATACCAAATCATTTCTATCAAAAGGGTCATTATTACTTTTTTCTTCCTTTGCCGATCGAACATGGTTTGCCATTTCACATAAATGGCCAGTTCGCGGTAACGCCAGATAGGCAAGCACTCAGAACGTCTTCAGAAGGTGAAAGGAACATGATAATGAAAGAATGGAATGAGTGCCTTATAGAAGATGCAGTTACGAAGTCACTTCTTCACCTCTTAATGGAGTTACCACATGTAGTTGACTTATCCAGGTATCATTATCAGCAGCTTTGGCCGACAAAAACAGATTACATGCTGAAATACCTTTGTCAATCATTTTATCAACATATTGTACATCAAGGACGTTACGCTGTTTTTGAGAAAGATGGGCATTGGTTCGATATTTCAAAATGTCTTTTCATCGAACGTGAATTTCGACAGTCATATGTAGGAGAAATCGCCTTTAAGGCGTTCGATGCAATAACTTTGCCGTCGGATGCTGTTGTCGTTGACGTTCGTGATGAAATTTACAAATTTATGTTATCTGCTGGCACTGAGCTCATTACAGATAAAACAGTTTCAGCTGTTCAATTTTTTACTGAATATTTCATACCCCAACTTGATAAGTTCGATACAGGTAACCTGCGAAAGGAGCGTAATTGTCTTATTAAGTATGCCATAGACATAGATGATTCATTGATAAATGAATTATTAACCAAAGTAGCTTGTATACCGACACAGCCTCGTGGAAGTCTTAAACGCCCATGTCAATTAGTTGATGAAACATCCAAACTGTCAAAGCTTTTCAGCACATCGGATGAGTATTTTCCTCTTGAAATGTTCTCAGGAACACCAACAACCAAATACCTGCACAAACTAGGATTGGTGTATGAACAATTGACAAATGAAATGGTTCTGTTTTCTGCACATTCTGTGGAACAAATACGAAGTAAATGTTCTGTATGTGCATTTGAAAGGAGTTCAGCGTTGTTAGATTATCTTGGCGAAACGGAACTTCATATTCATAGAGATACTTTTGAAGAACTACAACATATCACATTTGTGCCTGTCTCGTCGAAACCGGAATTATGGCCTTTCAAATGGAAGTCTGACAGCATTAATGAAGAACACCATGCGAAGAAAAAATGTAAAAAACACAGACAACTAGGACCAAAGTCAATGATGTTTGACGTAACCAAAGATTTGCATTGTTGGAAACGTCGAAATCTTGTTGGATGCGTGTCTTTAGTTCTTCATGAGAAGATTTGTATCAAAAACACTGAATTACTAAATGTGCTTGGAGTACTTTCAATATGTGATTTGATGACTGTTCTCAGACAACTACTGTTAATGTCTGAAACTTGTGCAGGAAAAGACAACGACACGTTTTTTAATGGCATCTACAGATTTTTAGACGAAGCTTGCACAGACAAGAATCTATCAATTCTAATAAATAGTAAATTACAAAACAAAAACATTGTGTGGGTTGATGGTTTATTAACATATCCAGAAAAGGTGGCAGAAAATAGAATACTTGACTGTAGTCCACACCTGTATTCTCTTCGGAGGTCACCACTAAAGCAATATTCTGCTTTGCGTAAATGTCTTGGTATACAAAAGAGCTTTTCCGCTGAAATATTTGCCCAAACGCTACATAATATTAAAGAATCTGTCGGTGAGCATCCTGTTCAAAGTAGCGATATTCTAACAATATTAAACTTACTTCAGTGTTTTAAAATGGCATCTGGTCACGAAACATTTGAAGGTGTGGTGTATGGTCCTGATGAGAACTGTATATTGCGCGACTGCAAAACCATGTGCTTTAATGATTTTGATGATGTAGAGAAAAGTGAAACAATGAATTATTCTCATCCGGATATGTCAATTACGCTAGCAAAAGCACTTGGTGTGAAGCCAAAACTCTTACACAGTATAGAAGAAGATTCTGAAGACTTTGAAGACTTCTACCAAGACGAACCTCTTTTAACACGAATTCAGAATTTGTTGAAAGGATATCCTTGCGATATCGGTATTTTTAAAGAGCTTTTACAAAATGCAGATGATGCAAAAGCATCACAGATGCATTTCCTTTTAGATTATGACACCCATCCAAGCCAAAATATATTTTATGAAAAGTACGGGGCTCTACAAGGACCAGCCCTTTGTGTTTTCAACAATAGCGCCTTTTCAAAAAAAGATCTATTAGCCTTAAAACAGCTGGGTAGGGGAAACAAATCCGAAGATATGTTCAAGACTGGGCGGTATGGCGTAGGCTTCAACGCTGTTTATAACTTGACGGATGTCCCTTCTCTTTTAACTTGGGGAGGGGATATTGAAAATGAGGAGACCTTGTGTTTCTTTGATCCAATGGCGCGTTTCATTCCAAACATAACGAAGTCAAAGCCTGGAAAGCGATATATAAATGTTGCGCGCATCCGAAAACATAGCAATGATGTTTTGAAAGGATTTCATGAAAACTATTTTAAGAAATTTAGTAGACAAACTGGTACCATTTTTAGACTACCATTGAGAAGTGTGGCTCTTGCAAAAGTATCTGAAATTAAACAAGTGCCTATAGAAGTTGATATGGTGTATAAGATTCTAGACGAATTTTGCACAGATCTGGAGAAGATAATTTTATTCCTAAAGCATTTGAATAGGGTGAAAATAACTGTTTACATGAGAGAAGCATACACTGATCAATTCACTATAGAAAGATGTATGAACAAACCTCAAACTAAACGGTACAGTGACCTCATTCAAACCCAAAAGAATTTCAGCCAATCTGTCTCTGATTGTTCCCAGAACATGCTAACGTTTCCATTTCATAGTGAGGTTTGTGAAATGACATTGAAAGAAACATTTCTCACCTCAGAAGCCAGGTCTCATCGTCATAATGACTATATTGTCTTGCACACAACTGGATTCAAATATCCAAAAGACATTCCAACCTTGCTTTGTGAAAAAATCAGAGAAAAAGGCAGGAACATAGGATTACTTCCCAGTGGAGCAGTGGCGATAAGAAAAGAAACTAAGATTACTGAGAATGAGCAATGTCTTGCATACTGCTTTCTTCCACTGCCAATTCATACTGGTCTACCTGTTCACGTGCACGGCTATTTTGCACTGGATGAAAATCGACGGACTTTATGGAAGTCTGAAAATGAGAAAACATGTCACAAATCTTTGTGGAATTCAGTTTTATTGGAAAATGTGATCGCACCTGCATATTCATTACTCATTGATTACATCAGGAAAAACATAATTGAACCACAAACAAATCAGTGGTGTAAATATGCATCTGTATCAGCGCATTTGAAGTATTATTTGTCGGTATTACCAACCGATAATTTGGCATCTGATTTCTATTGGAAACATCTTACCGCGTTTGTGTATAAAGAACTAGTAAGAGATTGTGTGCCGTTTCTACCAATACTCAAAACATCCAGTAAGCCACATTTAACTGGTAATGAAGACTTCGGAGTTGTGAGCTGGACACCACTGCAAATTGAGGGTCACAAGTTCCCTGCATACAGATACGATGCTCAACCTTTTAGTAAGAAAATCAATTTCTTTCGAGATTTAGAACTTCTTGAAAGTATCAAACTAAGGAGTGTTACTATCTGTGATGAAATACAGCATTCAATGAAAATTGCTGCATGTACAATTGAATCATTATTACCATCACATATGATCAATTATTTAGCATCATTCAATAGCGATCATGTTGACAGATGTGATATTACAATAGATACAGACGTCTCAAAAACAATTATTCGCAACAGCCGCAATGTTCTTGATCTTCTAGAATTTTGTATGGGGAATCCTGAAGCTTTCTGCAATGACCTAATGAACATCCCATTGTTCCTGACTATGGACGGTGTTTTACGTACCTTGCCTGAGAATGGTTACGTTTTTGTTGAAACAGTTGCACGTTTCTGCTGTTTTTTCCCATCGGCGAAAGAAAAGTTTTTAGACAGCAAAGTGGCTAACTTGGTGAGCCGTAGTATAAATGCATACACAGAAGTATCAAATGGTGTCTTGAAACCATTTACTTTACAAAGGTTCGTGGAATTACTAGCAGATACAGAGATGATTCAGAGTGGTCATTCTATTTTACCCTGGGACAGAGAATCCCCTTCAGTGAATTGGGTACAAACATTTTGGTGCTTTTTCTATTCTACGTTTGAGAGAGGACAATACATATGTTCTGTGCCAGGCGCATTACGTGCAAGTGTTGGCCGACACCTGGGCATAATAAACAAAGTTCCAATTCTACCAGTCTTTGAAACTACCAACACTGAATCAAAACCACTCTACCTTGTAAATCCAGCTTATATTCAGCATTTGATAAATTTGAAAAGTTTTATTTCAATGACTCATCTTCATGAAGCACTGAAATACATCAATTTACTTCAGTTGCATACAGACATGTTACCAGTCTCTCGTCATACAACAAATACAATATCATTGCAACAGCTCTTTATGTCAGTGCTTCCAGATTTCAGCCACCCAGAAGGAATACTCACTTGCTTACATCTAAATATTGAAAAAGTGCAACGTTGTTCATTGTCCGCAACACATTCTACTTCCATTTTGAAGTATTTTGCAGATTCAGCAAATGTATCCTGGTTAAATGCTAGTATGTTATCAAAGCTTATTGATTTACCTTTGTTTACAACTCAGTTTGATGATGTAGTTTCACTAAGTCCTTATTCAGTTACCTTTGTGGTACCTCCGAACATACCATTAGATGGATTAGAAGAGTTAGCAAGTAGGTCTAATATACTTTTCCTAAAAAATATAGGACTTGATAAATTTTATACAATGCTTAACATCAATACCAAGTCGCTTGTTGACATTTATGTTGGATACATAATTCCTAACTACGCACAAATGGAAAGCTCTGCTTTCTATAGACACATTGTATTTTTAGCCAAAAGTGGATACTCAGACGATTGTAATATACTTAATGCTCTGAGGGAGACGCGATTTATCAATGTCGCTTTACGTACAGTGTTGGTAAGGGATCTGTTTGATCCAGATGTCGAACTTTTCAGTCATATGTGCACCGGAAATGAACTTGTGCCACTGGACCTTAGAGACCCATACACACTTCAAATGCTTCGAAACATAGGTCTCCAGACAACATTGACTATACCTCTGATTGTGAGATTTGCAAATGCAATTCAAGCCGACAGTAAACAAGCGAGTCGAGCACGTAACTCAGAACTACTGTTAAGACTTCTTTTCAACATGCCAGAAGCATTTTTTGTGCAAAACGACTTTAATTCTGTTAAGAAAATAACATTTGTCAGGCCGCTGAAAGTAGACCATGAGTTGCAGGCAATCCATCCTCAATATAACTTGGAAAAATACATTTGCCTCGATGGATCAGTTTTATCATCTGAAATGCTCTCCTGTTGGACATCATCAAATCTTTTGCCAAAATCAGTTGATAAAATCTGTCGTTGGGAATCATTTAAAACAATTTTAGACAAATTAGGTATCCGAGAAAAACCAACGTTTGAACAGCTAGTGATTCATTGCAAACAAATTGGAAAAAGTTCTATAGACAAAAGTAAGCCATCTGTTCACAATCGGTTACCTTCCGTTATGCCCCACATTTATAACTGTCTTGAACATTACAAACAATCAGGAGCTATAAATGAGGCAGACTTTTTCAAACTGTGTGATGTGCCAATAATTTACCACACAGGAATTAAAGACACCTTTACAGCCAAACAGACTGTAATATCATGCAAAGATGAGGAAGAAATACGCCCTCTTATTAACAAATGTCCTTTGGAGTATGCGCAACACAATGAACTATTTGTCCTTTTAGGGTGTTGGAAAGACACCTGCTGCGACATGTATGCAAGCGTTTTGTTTGCCCTACGAAATCATGTTGATGAGTCTGGGCAGTTGTTTCCAAAACCACAAGCAGATGCTGTGAAGGCTCTTGGTTTGATGTTCAAACATCTCTGTCAACTGACGACGGAAACAAAAGTTGAGGAACAGAATCAGTATCTTCTTAGTGAAAACATGACGCTAAGAAAGGCCAGGACAATAGTTATCAATAATAATAGATACTTCAGTGATGCAATTAGAAAGGATGAGTCAATAGGATGTACGTTCCTGTACTCCTTCGACAAACTAAAAGAGTTCAATTTAAGAACAGATAGTTGCATTGACTGCTTGAAATATTTGCCTGAAAATACACGTCCTCATTTATTGACAAATTTAGCAAAGCGCAAAGTGATGCTAGATAATATTGAAGTGAAAGAAAAAGAGCCAGCAAATCAACTGAATGAATTCGTACATGGCCGTGTATTTATCCATGGATATTTTCGTCTCGTACGACATGTGCTTAAAAATAGCACTCAAAGTAATGACATTCAACACTGGAGCAATTCAGTGGAAACAAAAATAGCAGATACTATTCAGAACATTACATTCAAGCATGTAACTGGAATAGAGACAATGTTATTTTTTAAATGTGTGGAAGAGGAAAGTGCGGGCAAAGAGATGGCAGTAGAGAATACCAAAGAAGCAGGATTGGTACACTTAGAGAAAAAAGATGATACTGCTATTTTGTACTTCGATACATCAAACTCTGTTTGGTATGATAAAGTAAAGATGGAAGTTGCTCTTTTCTTAAATGAATTGGCTGACGGGAAGTTGCACGCTAATTATTTTGTGCTTTTGATGGAATTAATTAACCTGAAAGACAACCCAAGCAGAATTTCAATGCATCTAAGCCAGAATTCAATTGATGAGTATCAGTCTACTGTAGAAATAGACGAAAATCCTATATATCCAGTAGCAGGAACATTTGTTCCAAGGAAATTGCATAAATACTTAGACAATGACTTTGGAATATTTCAAAGTTATGAATATAAGTATGTTGCATTGGAAGTTGATGACCCTGCATTGGCTGATAGTGACAATGACGAAGATGAAGAGGAAAGCAACAACTCGGAACCCACTTACATTTTTGTCCACATCATAAGAAAATCAGATGAAGTGAATAACTTTCCATTACTTCAGGAATATGTTATTGATGATGGATCTGAAACGCAATACACAGTTCAAGCTTACCGGCTTTACAAATTTATGTGTAAAAGGGACGACTCTGCAAACATGCAAGTGGTCCTTTATGAAAGACAACTGACTGGTGAAAATAGAACTTCAACAACAAGTCAGGATCTAAAAGAAGCACGTAAAGAAATCAGAGAATACCTCACTGTTGCATGGAAGCAACCTGAAACGATCAGAAGGAAATTAGTAATCCGCTTGTTAAGAAAATGGCATCCAGATAAAAATCCAGATAATGTTCAATTCTGCACAAAAGTGTTCCAATACATACAGCAGTGTTTACGCCGGCTTGAAAAGGGAAAAGCATTACTTGATGACGATGATGAGACGAAATCACAGTGGGCATCTGGATCAAGTTCTTCTTACTCATCTTCATACTGGGGATCGTCATGGTATGGTAGATATTGGAGAAGATCCAGAAGACGCAGGGACGATTTTGATGAGTTTGATGGGTTTGCAAGATCTAGTTATCATGGCAGTTCAGGGTTCACATTTTCTAACCAAAATCAAGAACCTTACTGCTGGATTTCTGAGGCACGTAGATGGTTCAAGCAAGCAGTTTCTGACCAAAATAATGCTAGAATAGCATTGGACAACGGCATAACATCGAACTGGGTTTGCTACATGTCTCATCAGGTTAGTGTCTTCCTTACTTAACACATATATACTCGGTCCATTTAAATATGCACAGTTTGAGACCAAAAAATAAATGTATATCGTATAATTTGCAAATGAACGTGAAATAATACAATTTACATGTACATATTTTCCCAGTATCATTATGTATATCCAAAAACACTTGATACAATATATTTTGTTTTAAATGTTTAAATATTTATGAACTAGAATACATTTGTTCAATTTTAATTCTAATTGCTCATTTCAATTGATTATATTTTAGGCAATGAAGGTACAGTAAATGTTTTCTGATACAAAATGTTTTACACACACACAATAAGCACTATTTGACCTAGTACAGACCTTCTTAATTATGTTCAAAACTTGCTCAATTAATTGAGGTTCAATCCTATTCTTAACTGTGGTTGGAAATTGCCGTTGAGTTTAATGTTCTTCTAATGATGTTGTTTTAAACAATACGATCAATGTTATTACATTTGTAGGCTGGTGAGAAATCTCTGAAAGCAGCATGCTATGCTAAAGATGCCAATCAAATCCATGGTGTAAAGTATAGTCATGATTTGACTGCTATAGCATCAGGTAAGTTATTGACTGTGATAATTCAATTCTACTGAATCTTGATGTCATATATTCAAAGTAATAACCTTTGGTGTAGTTCTAACTATATATGAATAACACAGAAGGCTAACACATGTATTGCAAGTTTTCTTGCCGATTCATTTGTCTGCCTATTTGTAACAGGCCAAGTTTGCTTTCACCCCATGTTATGCAAAGAGTGGAGTCTTGCCGAAGAAAGTTGGAAGTTTAATTATTTGTTTCATGCAAAATATGTGCAATTCAGGTTTTTGTCTTATATGTTTAAATGCGTTTTAAATAAACTAAGCTGAAAATGTCGCTATGTAAGAGAAAGTTGTTACTAGGAAAACCACATTCACAAGACAATGCCTCCCCACACATACCCCCTCTGTTACCATTATAGCGACTTCCAGCTAGATGTTAACTGTATGTTGTTGTTCAACCTGTGCATTTATGTTTACTGTAAATAGCACAACGAAGATGGTTTACTATAAAAGCTAGATTAAGTGTGCTACCATTCTAGTTCAGACTATTTGTAAAGTGATGGCCCTTGACTGCTCACCTCAATTTACTGACTTGTGCCCAATGACTTAAATCAATTAAATTGGAACATGATCAAAATATTGACTATGCAATCTTCAAATTTGCCTGTCACAGTTTACAAGTATCTTTAGAGATTTGAACTGTCATCTAATCAAAATTGATATAATTATTTAACCGTAATTTATTGCATATCGACTGATTGAATGTAATCTAGGAATAAAAAATCTGAAGAACGTGTCTCCAAACATGTAAACAAATGTCATATTGGAAAAGAAACATTATTGGTTTTTCGTTTACATGGGCACGACATATTTCGTTTATATGGCGGACACTATATCGATCGTCGGCATGTTAATTTACGCGGACCTTTTGTGTAAAAAATATTGACAAAGTCTATGGACTGATAATTCTACAGCAAACCATGGTTTATAACATCTACATTTTCCATTTCTTATTTAACATTTAGATAAAATATAGAGGTAAAATTTAGTAATATTTATCTTTAGTGTATGTCCATAATGATAAATTATGAATAAAGTGTATAAACTAGGCCAGTAACGTATTCCGTACCATTCTTCCATACCAGGTTTGAGCTCTACACTTGTGTCCATGGCACAGGAGCTGTGCAACCTTACCGGTGAACATACAAGAATGAGATACCCAGACACAATGTGTGGACAAGATATTCCTTCTAATGCTTATAGCAGACAGACCGCAATATCTGTTACATCAAAGGTTGAGAAAATACTAGACTTTGTAAAACAAAACTATGGACTAAGATAGGTAGTGGGTACATTCAGTGATTAAAAATTAATTGATTTATATTATAAAGTGTTGGCATGTATATCACCAGACGAGACAGCTGGTAGGTGCCTAAACAATGTATTTATTGTACTTTCAATATTGTTTAAAAGTTCGTACACTACATTTGATAACAATGTTTTTGCACAACTGTTTGGCGAATGAACTACGTGCAATATCAGTTCCTTTGAAGGTCCTTTATTATAGTTTGTTGACTTTATATTCTCATTTTGTTTTGTGAATATTGCATTGTTACTGTAAAAGAACTGTTTATCATCTTCTATATGGAACAGAACTCCTTCCAGTCTTACTGTGATCATATTAGTGTATACATATTCACCATAATCTAGATTGAATACTCTATCTGCTAGTTTTATTTCTGATGAATTGTTGATAATTGTTTGCTTTTTTGCTTTGACCTGTTTCCTGATTATCATATGTTTGAATATATCTATGGGTTGTTCTCATTTCAAACCTGCTGTCGAGCAAAAGTTATTATTAAATTAATTGGGAGCGCCGAACTCCTGATTCAATGGTATTGAGTTCAAATCTTCAATAGGCGAGATTATGCCACAAATTTCACAATTTACAAAAGTGCGCAATAACCGGTTAGTAAAACAGGACTAAATGTGTAAGTTAAAAAATATATAAAACACAGATAAGTTAGGTTTTAGTTTGAATTTAGATTGTCAGTATGTTGGATGTAAATATTGTAAATGTTTTGTATTAGACTTATTTTATATGTTGTTTTTGTTTGCTCAAATACAACAACTCTAGAAGACGACGAGGCTTTGCTGTATGTAAGATGACATGTATACAAAATGAATATATAAATATATTGATATGTAATATACCCGTGTAAGTCTAGTTAGGTACTGACAGTGTGTGTACAAATGGTGATCAACAGTTGGGTCAGATTGCGTGTCCATATAGCTTATATTTGTTCTATATTGTACATGTATATGGGTATTACTTAAATTAACTTTAGATGCAGTGTGTACAATTTATTCTGTAAATTAAGGTAAAGTTTGTTTTATTGTTATTTTTGTATGTTTTTTTCACTATAAATTAACTTTAGATGCATTGTTTCGTTGATTTTATTGATATTTTATATTGGTTTCTTTCGCTATCATAATATCATTGTATTGCTATTGTTACAATGTCATGTTCCTGTTTTATATTTCTTAACGTTATACCTTACTATGTTATGCCTTTCTTTGATGTATTTACAGTATTAGCTGTTGTCGTTAATCAGTCATTCTTATTTTATTTTTGACAGTTTTCCACTTTGTATTTAATTAGAGATTTTCTCCGTCTAATGCTGAATCATTGTAATAATCTATCATAGTGTGTGTTTTATGTTTTTAATTTATCAACAAATACTTCAGTGTAAATGCCATTTCATCTGCCATATTTACAGGAAATTGAAAGCCCCTAACCCTAGCCCCTTTATTCCTTCGAAAAATTTAACAATTTTTTAACAATTCATATTGAATAAGATCACAAAAGAATCTGTGAAAGATGAACTAGTGACACATTTGTATATATGTCTGCGTCATATTTTTCTGTGTGATCACATTTCATTGAATTTCTTGGGCTTATTTTCTTTAAAATAGTAAAAGTGTGTCCTTATTTGTATAAAGTATTTGTCCAATTGTCATGTACATAAACTTTTCTCATAATTTGTTAAAGCTTAGATAGTAGCAAGCTTTGTACTGATTGTTCAGTTTTGCTTCTTATTCAATATTTTTTGTATAGTTCAAGTTGTCAAATCACAAAATAGCATGGACAGTTATGCTCAGCTCCTATCATTTTCATGCATGTTTATGCTTTGGCTATTATATCATATGTACATGGTAAGCAATCAAGGAGGTTGGTTATACAAAGTTAATGGTACATGATATAGTGGTTATTTTATATAGTAATATTATTTTGTGTGTTGCCATTATTCTTTAAATTCAGTGAGAATCACAGTTTACACACATAATGTTACTTCACATTGTTTGTTTAGGTTTGTTTGAAGTAACCAGGAACATATTGCAGTTGATTGTGTATTGTCTCAATATAAGTGTAAATATAGTGTGTACTTATTCTGTAAGATAATGTGCATGGTTGATGATTAAAATATTATTCAGAACCATTAATTCCATTCATTTTGATTTGATAAATAAGATATATTTTAAAATCATATCACTCTTTTGAGGTATAGACGGTCTTCTTATTAGATTTCAGAACAAGAGACACACAATGCTTGTTCATTGCGCAATGACTGTCATGTCTGCGATAAATCAAATGAGGAATATCTTTAACTATCATTCGGTGACGTCTAACATTCTATATAGTACTGTTGGTTCTAACTTACTTTTAGTATTGTTGATTTACTGTAAATCACTTTATATTCGCGTGATCTTCATTTCGCGAAAACCAGTTTATAAGTTTAGATTGCTGTAATTGTGTATACAATATTTTCAGTTGTTTCGATTGACTGATCTCACAGTGGGTTTACAACAGTTGTCAAGTTAATAAAAACTGAGTGTAATTATAGAATTTTGTACATAATGTATTTTATGTTAATTTCAGTGATTTTTTTCCAGTCTGTGTGATCAACAAAATGACGTTTTGCTGCACTAAGCAATTATTTGCGCATTTTGTATACGTTCTTTATGCACATAATGTACTTGCAAGTGTTTGAAAGACATATATTCCATATGTATTTAAATCCATATTCTACTGTAATTATCATTTATTTATGCTTATTTTGTAACATTATATGTAATTGTTGCATTGTACTTGCAATTGTTTAGCAGACATATGTTCCACATGTAATTAATTGTATATTCTACTGTGATTATTATTTCATTTATATTTGCTTTGTAACTTTATATGTAATTGAGTTTTAATCAAATATTTTGGTCCTTTTTGAATAGTGCAAATCTGGACTGAATACTCCGTATTCCATAAGTTGGTAAAACATTAAACCATCATCTACCACATTTGATATTGAAGTCGATTATTCGCTTCATTTATTCCCAAAATGTACCATTTTGTACAAAAACAAAGTATATGTACGAGGAGGTACTAGATGGTCACAGATCAGGCACTCCAATTAAAGAGCCAGTTTTATGTACACGTATCAATCATTTGAGATAGTTTGTGTAAATTGTAAATTGACATTAGCACTAGTGAGAATAAGACAACCAAGGTATTAATTCCTATGTGTGTTAGTGTATATGTATGTAAAACAATCATATCAGTATGTATTTGTATTTCTTGGCATGTTTACTGAAAATGGTATTGCACGTTTTCTGAAATTCATCAAGTGTCTCATTCGAGCTATACCAAGGAAACCTTCCTTTGGTGTATGAACGATAAGCAATTACATTGGTTGCGATCAAGATATGTTGGCAGGGGTCAAAAACCAATTGAAGTTATGTTAGTGGTCTGTTGTTTCTCCCCCTAGGGATATTTCCCTAGAATAGCCTTTTATGGAATTATTAGGATGCACTTTGACCTCACCACATCTTAAATGGTAACTTATGAATCAAGTTAGGCACAATGTCAACGGAGTTGCATAATTTTGTACAATTGTTTCTTACTGATAATGAATTCAGTTGTGCGACTATTTGGACAATCGAGTGCAATTTAGGTTACTGTTGTCGGTTAAATGCCAAGACATTAATTCCGTATAAATGTTTAAATACATTATTTGTTGAAGTATTGTTTAAGAATAAAGTTTGCACGCTATGATGTCATTGAATGAGTTGATTCACCACGGAGAGTACTAAATTCATGTTATAAATACAAGCGTATTTGTCCTATTGACTGTTTAAATTAAGGTATAAATGTTGTTGTATAGAATTCAAGTAATGTTCATTTGTATGTGGCATACAATATATGTTGAAGTGTTGATCAATGGAACCATATAGTATTAATTGGTGGTATTGCAAGTTATATACCATAGACGCATATATACTACTGATACTAATAATATGCAGTAGTTACAATCCCAATCATACCTCTGAGCGGGAAATGATTTCCTGATTGGTTCGTTGAATATAATGATTTGCAGTTGCAGTAAAGGTTGACAATTGATAAGCAAAAATACCATCTCGTAAAAGAATCAGTTAATTCTAAATGTTGAAGGGTTGACATTGTACGTAGGATTTGCAAATACATTGTAGATTCCGGAACTACATTGTAGATATTCTTTTATGATATAGATCATACTAAAATGTGTCACTGGAGAAGATTATTATAGTACATATATACTGAAATGTATGTATACTTTATTTCAATGTACCTATAAATTTTATAACCATATGTTGATTACTGTATTTCCTGTGTTTTAATATTTAATAATGCAACATATGTGTATCTTGTGTACACTTGTGCTCGTGATAATTACCTATACGTGGTCAATTATGTAGGCATAAGGTATGGTATGTCCATAGGGCCTACATCTGCCTTGTTTTGTAAGTCATAACAGTAAATGACAATAAAAGTTATAACTTCATTTAGTAAAGCATGATGATTTGTCCCACATTTTCATAACCTTGTTACTAGACTACCGACGTAAGCACTTCTAAATCGACATTAATATTTTAGTATATCCATTAGGAACTATTATATTATATGTCAATATTGGCGGCGCATCAAGCACATACAGGCAGGTCAGAAACCAAATAACATGATTTGTTTAACTGGAAAAAACAATCGAAATTGTACATGAAACATGTAGGGATGTACAGTCCAACCATGGATCAGTTTAAACTGTTCATCAACTTAGGTTTTTGCTAAAGAGAGAGTGATTAGAGACATTTTGCACTGTATATTGTTGACATGATACAAGTGTTATAGTGTTAAGATATCATTTAGATATAAATTGTTTTTGATGATAATCTGGATTAAGAATACGTTTAGAAATTATAACTGATATCAGTTTAGCAGAACTGAGCATATTTTTGTAGAATGCTATATATTCGCGACTGTTTATTTTTTACTACCTTTATCTACTTCTTGATATTAAGTTCAAGGTTGCAACAAATTACAAGCTATAACTGATAATTTTTATTGCAGACCGAATTAAAAAGTTCTCACAATTATAAAAATATCAAGATCGGTGGAGTCCTTAGAATAAAGCACTTGCGAATTTATAGTGATCTACAGTGTAAAATGACAAGCTATATGAAGTCAGGCATGTTGTAATGCGTACACATTTTAAATTCATCATTATGATTAGTCATTCAACTTTTATTGTGAATGCCACGGTCATGAGTAACAAATTGCTTGACTGAGGTTTGTCATTTTAGTTCATCATATAATTCCAGGACTGATGCTGGCATTATTTGTTTGTTATTACATTGTTGCCCATTTCATGTTAATATTGTAAATAACTAATACCATAATTTTATTCTTTTAAGAATTAAGAATTAACAAACAAATTTTGCAATTAAAATCGTTTCAATAATGAGTTAATGCAGCATTTTTTGCCAGATGGCAATTCCTGGTTATATAATTTTTTATGAAGACAGTGGTCTTACTCGGTGTTGTATTACTGTATGCTTAGTTATGATAACAATAATCGTAAATAAATTTCATTTTCTTTTGTCAATTGTTATTGTCAATGAATGTCCTACTGTTAATTTGCAGGAATGGAAGACATCAGCATTATTGATGATGTTTTCTCTCTTTACATCAATAGATAATTCCCACATTTACAATATTTACCTCCCTTGTTCTTAACCATTTCCATAAGCAAAAGTGACAAGGACTTGAAGTCTTAGTACAGAAGCAATTACTATAGACCAAGCCTTGACAAGTTTTAAACCTTGATCAGTTCAGTGTGGTAGTATCAGTGCAGATTGGAATCTCTATCAGGCAGCAGCTTTTTGGTGAATTTAATGAGTTTTGTTGCCTTATATTGATACCTAACTGTTACAATGGTAATGTTCAGACAAGACAGGTTATTCACTTGCAAATTGGCAATTCTTAGATCGTAATAGTATAGCAACGATGAATGGTTCAGTAAATAGACGAGTCAATCATCATAATACACAGTATAAAGAATCTCAAGTTTACAGCCCTGCGTTTAGTTACAGCTAACATTTTAAAACGTTATGAAAATGTTTTGTTTGTATCGTTGACCCACTGTATCACATTCACAGCACACGGGAAACCAACTTACAAACGTTACGAAACGTTTGCCGCAAACAACTTTACTGCACGCAGGGCTGGTTACCTTGGAGGTATGACATGAAAACAAATCAAAATATAAGCAAAATATAACCCTTTTTTATATCTAAGTATCATAACAAATGACAAAATCTCAAATAGTTTGTATGGTTATAGATAACAAAGTACGCTCGCAATATCTGCACAAAATCATGAATATAAAAATATATAAAGTTAAGTTGAATTAAAATAACCAAGTTAAAATCGTTGACAAAATGACATAATGCCATAAATGTAACTATTGTATTTCATCTAGCAACCAATCCTTCAAATAACATGACATATACATCTTTCAACTTTTAGAGATAGACAACAAACTTCGAACTAAATTTAAATCTCACTTTACATCTTTCAAGAGATTCACATTACCAGTAAATGTTCATGTTTTACTCACATACTTTTTTTGATACAGGTACAAGTAATTAAATAAACTTGCACAAATGCCGTTTGATTGGTGTTCACACACCTCACGTCGACTTTTTTGTAGTAAACCACACAAGTGTCTAATATTGTTAACCATACCTATTGCGAGCATGACTTCCGTTATTTAAAGTTGCAAAAACGAAGTTTAAATTTTTAGAGTACATGAATAGTTTGCAAGTGTATGTAAAGCAATATGCGGTCCGGATAAAGGTTTATATTTAATTCTCATTGCATCTACCTGGAAGTCTTGACTATCATATGTCGATACTTATTATTCCTTATAGTCACCCTACTTTATGAAAACTTGCAAAGACATATTATAAATATAATATTTTAACACTTTTTGTCATGACTGTGTCATCATATTTGAATACTGCACACGAGAAATAGAAACGCGTGTTTGTACATTCTCTGTCTATAACTTAACATCTATGGCCATGTAGTAACGATTCCAGCTAAGAGGGTGAAGGAAGACCCCATGTCACCCTTCTAGCAACATCTAGAAAATGTAGGTTCCTGGGTAGGTTAAATCACCGACATTCCGCGAGCCAGCTTGATAGCTTCCTCACATACGATTTCTACATCCCACGTGGGATTCAAACCCACAATGGGGTAAGGCAATGTGATTTGAAATAAGCTTCCATAATCACTTGAACATGGAGTCCCCCTTATGCAGATTGTTAATCGTGTAGTCGTTCATGACAACCATTTGTGTGGCAATGCACAGTACATTATTTAATGCACATAATTATTTTATATAACTGTACATTAATGGTACTATGAATAAAAAATAAAAAAATTGATACTCAACATCACCTTTTTATATTAATCACAAGTGAAAGTTACAATAACATTCGAAATGATCGCCTTCACCCGTGTCCAAAATCGCTGGAGCCGCACCTGACTTTTAATGTAATGCATAATAACATCGAATTTTCTGCAATCGATTCTCTCAATGCTATAAAATATAATGACCTAGCTATGTAAACATCATAAATATATATTAGAAGCGTTTATAAAGAACATTCTTGAAACGAGGGACGTCTTGGGTTCTAACTAAGATACAAGAAAACTGTGAGTTGTTTGAATCATTATTCTAATTATTTAATAATTAAGTTGAACATTATTGAATGTCAAATTAAATTATTATATTGTCATAGCGCGGTGTTATTAGCCGCGAACATATGAATATATTACCTTGACTACTATACAACGAGCACGTATGCTTTAGAATATACCGTTTTGGACTCACAAATTACTACAAAATAACGCTATATCCAAATACATGTACTTATACTATGAAACATACTAGAACTTGGCAGGGGTATAACAATTACTACGTACTATCTCGTACTAAGTTTTAGTCATAACCGAAGTACGTTATAACCATGTTCTATTGTATATAGAAAAACAAAAAACATGTAGATTAAAATTGATCTTTAGGTGTGCAGAGATAGATTCAATGCACACTATCGATAAATATTGCTGATCGATATGAATATTTGTTTGTTTTGTATTCGGCTACTCGTACGGTCACAATGATCATTGAATTTATGTTTAAACAAAGACATAATAAGAACGGTATTTAAGTCTGTGGTAAAATGCATTAAATTATATTGATTACTTGTTACCCGGCGATTACTTGTTAGTTACAAGCTTACACTACTATATTCAGATTTTTGGTTATTGTCCGCCTGCTTAGCGCAGTGGCTACAGCCAATGAATATGTATTACTGACCTACATTCTATTTTTGTTTTCAAATTGTCATAGTGGTAGTGAAATAATACTAGCTCTTACTTATGTATATCGTGACTCCCCATCATGTCACAATTCCAGCATTACCGAAAATTATGCTAATCTCAATTACAAATTGACATAAACACAGGTTTTGTCCTATGCAACTATTTTATATACCCTGGTTTATTTCTGTATCCTCGTTCATAATGATGATATTTCATGTAATGCATGAATTAAGAGTAATAAAGGTTTTTGTTGTTGGTGCTAGGATGTCATCATGGTGGTCCGGTTCTGATACCCGCATCTGGCAGGTCCTTCCGTGACATTTAACGACATCCATTTGTTCATATGTGGGGAATTGTCGGCTGTTTAGTTGCATTAGATAAGGGCAAGTTATTACTGGTTGTTATTTAAATTCCAGGATAATTGGATAAAATAAGGTCAATTGACCGCTGTATTATAACTGATATAACAATGTTCGGCGCAGAAGACGATGTTCAGGGCAGACTTGAAAAACCGAACATTTTCTAGTTGAACAAATATTTAAATTAAAACTGTGTTTTATCTAATAAAGTAGACATGGTAAAACAATCACCTAGCTATATGATAATAATGATAATTTGTAATATTCTAAAAAAGAAAATCTTTATTCAAGTCTCATCATTATTTATTCATTTCAATATCTTTATGTTCAACAGAAAAAACATGCTCCATAATGGAGTTTTGAATATGCTAGTGTATGGGAAAATGATTGAGTTATATATAAAGTTTCCTTATACAGTAAAACCTCAATAATGCGACCACCATTGGGACTCTTGAAACATGGTCTTATTATTGAGATGGTCGTAAACAATAAGGTTGACCAAAGAGTAAAACAGTGAAAATGGACTTGAAAATTGCGTTCTTAATTTTGAGGTAGTCTTATTATTAAGGTGGTATTAAAGTGATGTTTTACTGTAATTTCTACTTAAGTCTGACATAAATTGCATATCATGATCAACAATTTTTCCAATCAATAGCATTTTGTAAAGATTTTATCACTATTTGAATCTCTATTCATTACGACACCAATAAATATTTTGAAATTTAATAAAGGATTTCAATAGACTTTGACTGTGTCTCAAAGCAAACTTATCATTTATGTTTGTTTTGTCTCTTTATAAGGCGCTTTAGCGTCTCCATACTATCATTGACAACCGGATGGTCTACGCGAAGTACCACCATATTAATTTTCTCAAATAAATAGTACGTCACAGGGGCGGATCCAGGATTTGGTCTTAGGGGCGTAACTTGTTGGTTATTTATTTTGGTTTTGCTCAAGCGTTATAAAACGGCAATGATTGTGATTTATTCTTTGTTTTTAAGTAACTGAACATAAAACAAATTCTGAATGACTTTATTAAATACAACGCATTAGCAGCAGTTGAGCGAGAAAGTGTGTAAAACACGACTTCGTCGATGTATAACTTATGTATTGTTACAATAAATAAGAATCGCTTATTTGAAAATCTTATAATTAAAGATCTCTGTATATGTTCGTATTTATACTCAGACATACATGTAAGGTTTAGGAATTTTAGGTTGTGTCGCACCAGATGCACCTTGGATCCGCTAGTGGAAGTGCAGATATTTCACATTCCAAAACGTACCAGTGAGTCCAGGTGCGTAGCTGCATGTACGCAAAATATGCATGTGCTTACACTGGGCTATCAGAAAAACTCTTATGAATGTACTGTTAATTACAAATCTTCCTGAATATAGAACTCTAGTGCTTGTGAAATGCCACCAGATTGCAGAACAAACATTCTAGAAACGACCATTTTCCGTCGGAGCAGGCCAACAAATCCTCTCATAGATTGCTTGCGTCACGGTTAAATGTCCATGGTTGATATGTCCGTGCTTGCATATACATCCTACGAGCCTTGGCTACGCCTCTGAAGTCATTGCTTTTTTTATTTTTGTTCGTTAATGTTGTGTTTTCATTACTTTCGTGTTGAAGATAAATTTCGTTTACTGAATAATTAACTCATCGACAGGTTTATGTTATGATGTTATCAACAGGAAGTGTTTGACTTTTTGTTACAACCTAGACATTTTCCTTGTTTTTCATAACTGTGGACTTGTATTATTTCGTATCATGTTGATTGACTTTGAATTTGTCAAAAATGATCTCAGGATACATCTTAGATAAAAAATGGTAAGATAGCGTTACAGTGTTCACTTATTGTTTCATCATATGATAACCTAAGTCGACTGTATTTGAAATGAGTTTTTTAATGCTACTTTCGATTTCATTAAAATGGAAGAGTTACAAGACATCATTGTTAGAAATCAAGATGAGGTTCATCACGTGATGCATCTTAGATATAAATTGTAAGCTATCGTAACCTTGTCTAGTTTTATTATATGGTTAGCTAAATTCAACTTATATAATGTTTGAAATTGGACTTTAAATGCTACTTTTAATTTCATTTTCAGAAATCAAGAACAACTTTACCATGTGATCAATAATGTAGAGTGAACGTATATACTCCAAAATGGGTATGTGTATTTTACTTTAAGTTTTTAACCTACTTTGTGATCCTAATTCTGCTAATATCCTAATATCTGTATTGTTGTCAGTAACCCTGAATTTGCTTACAAAGGGACTGTACAAAAGTAGGCCAGTTTTATTATCTTGACGCAGGGTACTGTATGCAGCTTTTGGGGACTGATCCCTATACTCATAAATGCGGAAATCTTGCTTCTTTAAAATATGAGAACTTAAGGGAATTTGTAGACCAACTAATTTGACTTATTTAACTTACTTATGCTTTGTTTAACCCGTAAGTGACAAATATATACAGTGTATTCTAACAAATGTCTTAAACTATATTTGTATTTATGTTGTTCAATTCCAACTTATCTTATTATTTTTTTGGAAATGGGGGAAGAAAATATACTATTTTCGAATCGGAATGTACAAATGAATAGCCCCAAAAAACAGGCAAACGTGTGTTCTGTTTTGCAACATGAACAAGTTTGCCTTTTCCTATTTTTAGGGAAATGGGAATGAGGCCTAAGAGAGTAAATTGGAAAAGTCTTGCTGTATAACGTTTAAACTTCTGTTTTCAGATCGTATTTTATTAGTCAGTTGTATAAATATGTAAATTTAGAAATATGGCACATACATGACATTACTGGTCAATATGATTCTGGGCTTCTGACTAAAAATAACTGCAAGGTTGTAAGGGAGGAATAAAATAGGGGAAAGTATATGTGTCCCGCTGTACGACTTCCAACCCATTCTATAGTTGACGTCATTTCCAGAAAACGTCACATGTGACGTCACCATTTACTGACAGTAAGCAATATTTGCCCCATATGGCAATGTGAAAACAAAGTGACCCTAAGGAGTAGATGTTGTTTCCTGCTTGCACATTGTGATATCACATGTGACGTTTTCTTGAAATGACGTCACTTACAGAAGGGTAGGAAATCGAACAGCGGCGAGGGAAATATGGCCCAATATTGCCCTAAAATGGTTAGCACTATAATAGTGATATGTATGACTTACATGTTAAGTTTACTTACGATGTAGCTTTTGCGGTCGAAAATGAACATCCACCATAAAAAGAATGTCATTAATGTTTATCATTGACCATCAAAGAACGTATTTGTACACAACGCTGGAATAATCAAAGTGTAGGGTTTTACCAATGTAGGTATGCACATTTAACTGCAAAACATCTAGTCGAGGAAAATCAAATCACATTTTCACATTGTCATTCACATATGTGCACATAATATACACAGATACTACAAATATATTGCGAAATTCATATTAAGTTACTATCATTTTGAAGATAGTGCGTGTTTACTCTGTGTTCTGTGATGCATGTAAATACATTCACCATATTGTTTACAACATATTTTGTAACTTTATGCAGCAAAATGTAATCTGCACCGTTTCAACGGGTTTACGTTACGTTGTATCTAGCTTTATATGCATATTTATAATTGCACATACTTGTAATGTTGTCATGATTTCAAATAAAATATATTGTATTAATACATATCGGAATAACAACAAAACATAGTATCTATTCAAGATTATATACCTTTATACATCAGGGGTTATATTCATTTACAAATGTACAACTTTATACTGAAACGTTTTTACTCCCTTATAGTTGGTAAGAAAACCTTACCAAAGTGTACATTGAGTACAACCAATTATTCAGACAACCTTTTATTGCTTTAGAATCTATAGAACCTTACCAAAGTTGTGAATAAGTTATGTTAAAAATCGTTTTTACTGTCGAATGTTATATGTTTGACGGATAGTTATTATTTGCTTTTATCAGTGTATAGAGTTATTGTAAAATTGTTGACCAGTTTTCGGTTTCGATCCTAGTTATTAGATTGATGTACACTTATGTAGCAGTTGGTGGATGTCGGGTTTTCGGGCACCAGTCTTGTGTTTCCGCGCAATAACTTAAGTTAGGGAAGACATAATGAAACCAAACTTGGTACATAGATATATTATCAAAATATCAAGGTTCGGTTTGTTTTATAGATCAATCACTTAAAAGTCATGGTCATTGTCACTAATCCATTCAAATACATTTAGTTAAGAAATGAGGCGACGCGTTGAAAATGGTTGTATTGTATATACATGTATATATAATTTATATAGCATACTTGTGTATAGGGTCAGAGATCTATAATATCTGACTCAAGCTTTTAAAAAGTTTTAAATCAGGTATAAACGATATTGTTGTTTACATTCATGGCTGTGTATTTGCAAGAAATATATTTTGTTACCTTGGAAAGTTGTGACTTTAGGTTAATGTAGGTCCGATGCATAATGTGTTATGAAATACCAGGCATGCTTTGTTAACCAATCTTTGTGTCATTTAATTGAAAAGTTTGAGCCAGGACATGGGCATTTAAGCGCTCAGAACTACAATTGGATCCATTGGTTATTTGTTTGCATTACGTTTAATGTGACAAATGAGGGAACTAATCAGCAACAAATGTAACCCATCTTTGTTTCAATTTACTGAAGGGCTTTACTGAAGAATTGGGAAAACATAGTTGTTTTGGAAAAAATGACACTTTTTGATAAGGGGAAAGAGCCTTTTTTGGCAGTAAAATTAACAACAAACATCACTGAGCTTATATAATTACATTTATAGTATAATGTATAGTATATTGATATAACGTAAGGAGAATGAAGACGTATAACATTCAACAAGTCCTGCTTATTTGCATTTCAGGAGACTCAAGTGGGGAGTCTGATGTTGATGAATGTTCGGGTATTTCTCAACCCACACTTCTAGACCAGTTGAAGGGAATTTTAGATGAATACAGAAATGATGTACAAATTATCAAGGTGATAGTCTTGCTCAATAATAATTGTAGGAAGCTAATGTTTCCAAAAAGTTTGAACTCTGATGTCAAGCCAGTCCAGTTTTTGTCAAAACAGTGCTTTATATCACCATTTATCAATTTTTATTGTCGTTCAGTATTATGCCTAGAAAAATATATGTTTGTTTCAAGTAATATGGTTGAAGAAAGTTAATAGGTGGGGTATTTTATTGACATCATACATGTGTATACGAGACGAGCAGATATCAGAGTACTTCAGAATTCCGAGATTTGCAGAACTAAAACTATTTAGATCGGGTGTTTAGTATACATTGTATCAGCATTGGTTACATTAAATGAAAATGGCATATATTGTACACATTGTTAAGCAATTTAAAGCCTGCGACAAGTATAAGTTAATTAATCCATTGTAGTTGATTTGTTGCATATAACTATACTGATCAAAGGAACTAAACCGCCATTTTGTGTTTATAACTATTCACTGCATTTTAACGATGTGATCAGAAACAATAAACAACGTTTTGCCAGATTTACATCAAACTTTTATGATAGAACAGTTCATTTGAAATACGAATAATATAGTTTACTACATGTATAATCAAATCACCAGAAGATGTATCAAATAGCTTTAGAAACTGGATAATATAGTACTGGTAAGTGCATCTGATTAGTATGAAAAACTAACACAAAACAAACACGTGAACTAACATTGAATGTAAATTACGTTGTTTTACTTTAATTGCAGGAGTTGGTACAAAATGCGGACGATGCGGGTGCTAGTGAAATGAAAATTCTATATATCGGATCAAACGTAAATGAGGAACAAAATCAAAGCCAAAATATTCTAAAGGTATGTTTCTTATCATCAGAGTACGGATTTCAGTCAAAACATTTCTCCCATAGACTAGACTTTATAGAGCTAAAACGAAATATATTTAGTTTGCTTGAAATGATAATAATTTTATTTTCATGAAAGTACCATATTAAGACAATAGAAAAGAAACATATTGTCTTATTTACACGTTTGCAATATAATCTGTCATAGGAAAGAAGTAATTGTACTGCTGTTTCTGATATTATTGCTACCATTTTTACTACTTCTCGCTTCACACTGATCAATTATTTCTTTAGGATGATGTGTTAGTTCCTTAATTAGGACTTTACCCATTTTTTGAAATTGGCATTCATAAACAGTGTAACTCTCTTTATAGGGTCCTGCGTTGGTATTTTACAATGATGCCAAATTTTCCGAGCTAGATTGGAAGGGTATTAAATCCATTTACAGCAGTGTTAAAAGAGATGACCCATTAAAAGTTGGACGATTTGGACTCGGTTTCAAGTCAGTCTTCCACATGACAGGTAATGCATTTTGATACATAATACTAAAAAAGTGGTGTTTGTAGTTTCGTATATTGATAATGATTATATTATTTGATGGAAACTGTCCTGGTTCCTAGTATCAGCAAATGTAGTTATGCTGCGCAGATATTTAGAGATCGATTTTGTCCAGATTATTAATTTTATTGTTATACTCCTGATACATATAGTGAAGTGGGGGCTATATAGGAATCACGCACGTTGTCCTGTCACATAACATGGTGTTGTGTCGCGTCATATCTAATACACTCATAAATCACTGGGAGTTTTTCAATGAAAGTTTACACAAATCATGTTTACCAAGTCTAGCTGTGCATGTAATCAGCGCTTACTGATTGGTTAATTTTGTGGAGGATTTTCATTAAACTTCACACAAATATTCTATTCAAAATGGCTAATTGGTGGCTTTGCCTTGGATTGTTTCACTTGTGGAGCAAAAGTCTTCTTAAATACTTTGTGGAATTTTATTAAATTTCACTCAATTAATCTACTTTATGAATTGCAGTCAAAGGAGTGATTTGTATATTCGATCACATCAAGATGGTTGACTTGAAATTCCTAAAAAATGTGTCTGACAAAGCAGTACTGCGGGTGTATTACATGTACTAGCAATCACCTTCAGCGAAAGCCTATATATTTTAAATTAATTAACGTATCTTCTACTACTAATAAATTGGTAATGTTGGACTATGTATAGGGAGGAATAATAACATAGAAATGTGGTTAATTGTATTGTGAAAGTATGATGTGTGACTGATTGATAGGTATTTGTAAGGAGATATTGGAAACCAAGATCACGAAATATAAAATAAACCATGACTTCACTGATAGATCACTTAAGACATGACTACTGTTTGTATGTTATACGTATGGAAAAGGAAATATTGTTCCTATAGATTCGTTTTAAAAAGTAAAATAACTCGAATTGCAGTATATTTGCTTCTATCAGTATGCACCACGGTACTCAAAATGAAAATGATATTGTGAAAGAGAGAGAATACGTAGCTACAGGAAACGCCACATACATACGACAGTGCCTCCCCACGCAGACCTCCGGGAAAACAACAATCCACAAAACACAAGGCACTTAAGGAGGTTAAAGGGTACATATGTTAAGGAACAAATGCAAACAAATTTGGTATTAATACACATACATAACTAAAATGAAACATAGTAGTTTTACTGTTGAACGCTTCTTTACAGATAATCCATGTATTGTCAGTGGTGAGTATATCCTGTTTATCAATCCTTTGGAGAAAGATAGCAGTCAGGTCTGTATTTCTGTGAAATTGAAGAATCTGAAAAGGTCAAAACGTCTAAATTTCAGTAGCATTATGAATGCTCTGAATGGTTTATTTGGTTTTTCCGAGACAACGATAGCAGACGGTTCGTACCCTGGTACATTATTTTGGTTTTCCTTACGTCAAACACCTTCGAAACTGTCGTCAGATATTTACCATGATCACCAAGTGAATAGTCTTCTTGAGGCTTTTATGGAAGAGTCCTGTAGAAGTCTTATTTTTCTCAAGACACTCTGTAGCATACATATTTATGTTGAACTTAAAGTCATTCAAGATCCTCCAACAACAAAACGTCGGCAGTCAAAAAACAATGAAATATCCCTTCTTAATTGTTTGAACTATGGGCGAAGTACAGAATGTTATTCTGCAGTTATTGCTAATGCAAATAAAGAAAGAAAAGGTCTCATCGAAAGACGAAGAGATGTAAGTCTTGAACTTGAAGGAATCCTTAAGCCTAAACCTGAAGAATACAAAATGTCAATTCCAGAATCGCCAAAACACTGGGTATTTGATGTAATTGTAGAAACAAACAGACGTTCGCACAACAAAAATACCAATCTCACAAAATCGCGATGGCTTATTGTCACATATCTAAAAGGAAAACCGATCAGTAGTGATACACAGGTATTGTTAGAGGACGAGGAACTTAAGTACCCACCAGTTGTTGGTTTGGCTGCACCGATATGTGGAACTGGGGAATATACCAACATCAGTACACACGTATTTTGTTACCAGCCTTTGCCTCAAGAAAATACTTCAATTACAGGTTTGCCGGTTCATATCAATGCTTATTTTGCACTTGGACAGAACAGGCGCAATATAAGATGGCCTGATATTGACAAAGACGGTCAAGAGTTAAAAACAGATGACAACAAAATAAAATGGAACTTGGCTTTGAGGTCGGAATTTTTACCTTATGCCTATTGCCGACTTTGTGATGAACTGATCAATTTGAGCGAAAAAATGAAGGATGCAACCTTCATTGTAAATGCAGTGTATAACATTATACCAGATTTAAGAAACACTGGAGACCATTGGGCGGAATTGGCGAAAAGTGCACTGTTATTATTGGGAGAAAAAAGGTTAATACATACCAAATCAAATGATGGAGTTTGGTTAGAACCTAAGAAGGCTTTACTTATGAATGAACGTGAATTCAATCCACTCAGTAAAGAAGCACAAGATGCTGTGTACAGTCTGCTTTGCAAAGACAATAGACTTGTTTCTGATGTTCCCGGGCACGTTATATATTCCTTAGACGCAATACATCATGACAAGTTGACATTCGTCACACCTATGTTAGTAAAGGAACATCTGCTTAAACATACAACATACAAAGATTTAGACTTCAAAACAAAGATACAACTTATGAAGTTTATTCTCCTTGACAAAGATGATGATGGAATAGAAAGTATAGAATTGGTACCTCTTACAGATGGCACATTTACATCATTTTCAAACAAAAATGTTTACTCCGAGCCATCAGATGTGATGAAGCTGTTTCCAGGAAAAGAGAATATGTTTCTGCATGGTAAGCTTAAGGAAGAAACAAGGCAAAGACTGGAGCAGCTTTCTGTTACAGGTAAGCATTTTATTCACTCAAATTGACTTCTGTCCCTTGGTTACCAACCACTTCTTACCAGCTCATTTTCAGGCAACTGACAATTTCCCCCACAATGATTTGAAGTGAAATACATATAGGTGTCAACTAGTCACAAAGAATTTACGACTTGCTGGTGATTCGAACTCGCAACAACCTGGTAGTCAGTCAATTACTCAATTGTGGTAGTTACGCAGTTTGGCGTTAGTCTGATACAACAATATATAAGTGACAACTATGTTTGTAAAGCTTATGAAAAACATTCACGATTAAATTAAATTGTACTTTCATTATCGTGGAGGATGAATACATAAAGTCAGTTTTCCTACTGAATTGTTTAGGTAAGGTCACTCATGTTTTTCAGGTATGAATGACGTGGATGCTGCAAAGTTATTGAGTGCAATATTGATTGAAAACTTCCAACCTCGGAGATCGGGTTGCATAATAGTTGGAGACAAGAACTGGATCAAGTGGATTGAGGAAGTGTGGTCACTTATACAAAAAAGGTTCATGAAACACATTGCCACCTTTGAGGGCATACCTTTGTTCCCAATAATAAATTGCCCGGAAAATACTCCTATATCTGAAGTGAAGTTGATTTCCCTACAGTCTTTATTGCTGCACTTACCACCAAATCAGAAGATTCAGAATGAGAGAAAAATTCTTGAAGAGTCATTTGAGTTTCTTTCAGTGTCCATTGTAAAGTATATTCCAAAATGGATAAACCGAGCCATTTCAGAAGACTACTTATTTGAAGACAACGAAAGAGGCATTACATTACTTTTTGAAAAGATAGATGAACAAAATATTCGTTCTTTTAACGAAAAGAAATCAGATACACACAGCTCCAATTTTCTGAACTTCTTGTCTAGTCGATTAGAGGAAATAACAGAGAATAGTAGAAGCAAACTCGAGAGAATGAAACTCTTCAAAGGATTCTTGAAGCATGGACAGATGTCTGTGCTTTCAGTTTCGGAAAGCAAGAATCTGTTTACAGGATCTTCATTTCCTGTTCCATATCCAATTGACGTGATAGTTGTCAAATCTGAGAAAGAAATATCTTTTGCCAAGAACCTTGGGGGAACGGTTGTTTCCGAACTGGAGATGATTGATCGTACCTTTAAAAAGCTTGATGAGTTAAGCCAAGAAGAGAAGGATACATTTATTGACTGGGTGATAAAGAGTGAAAATTTTGAGAATGCAAACGTGCATTGTCACCTTAGGGATATTGCATTCTTGCGAACGAAGTCTAAGAAGCTGCATAAACCATGCGAATTGTTCGATCCAGAGAATAAACTGTTAATGGAATTGTTTATAGATGCAGATGTTTTTCCAGATGGGCAATTAGGTCGTAAGAAACTAAAGAAACTGAGGGTATTAGGATTGAAAACAGTTAAAGATATCACTAAGTCTGACATCCATAGCATTTGTGACGCTATTGACATAAAGAGTGATTCAAAAAATAGAAAATGTGAAAGGCAGTGTATTGCATTAAGAACAATTATGGAAGATCTAAGTGGGGTCTTTGAAAAACAGTATGTATGGCAAAAGAGATGCATCATTTTAGAGCAAACAGGTGAACAGCCTAACCTCTACTCTACCCATAACAAGGGAACATTTGTTTTGTGTCGCCCATCTGACATAAAATCATGTAAACACTCAAACTTGATTAAAACTGAAATGTACTTGATTGATAGCAATATATTCCCAAAATTGTCACAGTGTTTTGAATGGGAACAGCCACCATCTGACCAGCAGGTCATAAAGCATTTGTTTAATATTGTTGAGCATTACAGTGACAAGTTGAAGGCAGATTGTCTGTCTGTAATTGTAGCTGTATATGATCATCTTTCGCAATCTAAACACGATGTAAAGAAAGCCATGGATGACCAGTTTTCTTCTCGAGGGAATAAGTTTGTATGGACAGGCAATGGCTTTCAATCACCAAAACATGTTTACACGGAAAGCACTGAGGGGGATATAGAATTACAACCGTTTTTGCAACTGATTCCAACAGAAGTTAGCCAGTTTGCTGACTTTTTCCATCGTCTTGGTTGTAGAAGAACTATCGATGCAGCTCTGTATTTGGATACACTAGATAACATTTGTGCTGTTAGTGAAAAACAAGATAAACCCCGATCTGACAAGATGCTTATAGATATGACAGTTGCAATTCTTAATAAGGTCATGGAGGATTATTTGGAAGATGTAAAGACATCTGAAAGAGTCATATATTTTCCAGTACAAAATAAATCTGGTATATTAAAGATGAGACCCACATCAGAGTGCACTTACTGTGATGCACATTGGTTAAAAGAAATTGATTTCGATATTGACGAAGACATTGAATATGTACATGAGAGAGTACCGGAAAGGACAGCAGTCGAATTAGGTGTACCTTCCTTAAGACAGCAGATGTTATCAAGTAGCGAAGCATTTGAAGAATGGGGCCAAGAAGAGCCTTTGACCAGGCGATTAAGAGGCTTGCTAAACGATGGCTATGTTGACGGGTTTTCCGTAGCAAAAGAATTACTTCAAAATGCTGATGATGCGGGTGCAAAGTCATTGAAAATCATGTATGATGAAAGAGAGAATAATGATTTCAAAACACAGCTTTTAAGTGACAACATGGCTGAATTGCAAGGTCCGGCCATATGGGTATACAATGATGCATTATTCACAGAAGATGATTTTAAAAACATTACGCAGTTAAATGCTGCAACAAAAGAGTCTGACAGTTCCAAAATTGGACGGTTTGGATTGGGATTTTGTGCTGTTTATAATGTGACAGATGTACCAAGTTTTTTTTCAGGTTCCGATATGGTAATATTTGATCCTCATACTACACACTTAGGACGGGTCTTGCCTGGAAATAGCCCTGGTTTACGGATTAATTTTCAATTGGTGAAAAATAAGAAGCTTCTGAAGAGATTACGGAATCAATTTAAGCCATTTGATGGTATCTTTGGTTGTCAGCTGTCTAACTGCGATGAACCATTCTACAATGGAACACTATTTCGGCTACCATTGAGAAACAGAGCAAGTGATATTTGTGACAGTGTTTATACAAAAAGAAAAGTTGAGCATTTATTTGAAACTATTAAGACTTTGTCTTCAAATATGTTGCTTTTCAATCAGAGTGTCGAACAAATTGAATTATACCACTTGGACAAAAACGATGTGTCAACACAAGTTTTGTTATTTACAACATCGAAACAAGTTCTGCGAACCACATGCGATATACCTATAACACATTCAATCTTGAAGGAAGCATCAGAAATGAAAAAGAGAGATATACTTGGAACCCAGCAGCTGAATGTACTACAAGAGGTTTCCGTTGAAGTTAAAACAAAAGCAGACAAAGGTGCTGCTATTTTTCATACGAAGCCCAAAACAGTCAAATGTAAATGGTTGGTAAGTTGGTCGACTGGAAATAAACCTCAATCACTTGAAATAGCCAAACGAGAGAAGGGGGCATTGCTTCTTGGTGCAGTCGCAGTTCCTGTGCAGAGTAATGGAAAAAACACTGCCATCATATCGTTTGATAAGATACCAAATCATTTTTATCAAAAGGGTCATTATTACTTTTTTCTTCCTTTGCCGATCGAACATGGTTTGCCATTTCACATAAATGGCCAGTTCGCGGTAACGCCAGATAGGCAAGCACTCAGAACGTCTTCAGAAGGTGAAAGGAACATGACAATGAAAGAATGGAATGAGTGTCTTATAGAAGATGCAGTGACGAAGTCACTTCTTCACCTCTTAATGAAGTTGCCAAAATTAGTTGACTTGTCCAGGTATCATTATCAGCAGCTTTGGCCGACAAAAACAGATTACATGCTGAAATACCTTTGTCAATCATTTTATCAACATGTTGTACACCAAGAACGTTACGCTGTTTTTGAGAAAGATGGGCATTGGTTCGATATTTCAAAATGTCTTTTCATCGAACGTGAATTTCGACAGTCATATGCAGGAGAAATCGCTTTTAAGGCGTTCAATGTATTGACTTTGCCGTCAGATGCTTTTGTCGTTGACGTTCGTGATGACATTTACGACTTTATGTTATCTGCTGGCACTGAGCTCATTACAGATAAAACAGTTTCAGCTGTTACATTTTTTACTGAATATTTCATACCCCAACTTGATAAGTTCGATACAGGTAACCTGCGAAAGGAACGTAATCGTCTGATAAAGTATGCCATAGACCTGGATGATTCATTGATAAATGAGTTATTAACCAAAGAAGCTTGTATACCGACACAGCCTCATGGAAGTCTTAAGCGCCCATGTCAATTAGTTGATGAAACATCTAAACTGTCAAAGCTTTTCAGCACATCTGATGAGTATTTTCCTCTGAAAATGTTCTCAGAAACACCAACAACCAAGTACCTGCACAAACTAGGATTGGTGTATGAACAATTGACAAATGATATGGTTCTGTTTGCTGCAAGTTCTGTGGAACAAATACAAAGTAAAGGTGCATTTGAAAGGAGTTCAGCTTTGTTAGATTATCTTGGCGAAACGGAACTTCATATTCATAGAGATACTTTTGAAGAACTACAGCATATCAAATTTGTGCCAGTCTCGTCAAAACCGGAATTATGGCCTTTCAAATGGAAATCTGACAGCATTATTGAAGAACACCATCCGAAGAAAAAATGCAAAAAACACAGACAACTAGGACCAAAGTCAATAATGTTTTACCAAACTAAAGATTTGCATTGTTGGGAATTACGAAATCTTGTTGGATGTGTGTCTTTAGTTCTTCATGAGAAGATTTGTATCAAAAACATTGAATTACCAAATGTGCTTGGAGTACTTTCAGAATGTGATTTGATGACTGTTCTCAGTCAACTACTCTTAATGTCTGACTCTTGTGCAGGAAAAGACAACGACAAGTATTTCAATGATATCTACGGATTCTTAGACAAAGAGTGCACGTATGAACAGTCAGAGCTAATAAATAGCAAATTACAAAACAAAAACATTGTGTGGGTTGATGGTTTATTAACATATCCAGAGAAAGTGGCAGAAAATATATATCGTGATTGTAATCCACACCTGTATTCTCTTGAGAGGTCACCACTAAAGCAATATTCTGCTTTGCGTGAATGTCTTGGTATACAAAAGAGATTTTCCGCTGAAAAATTTGCTCAAACGCTGCATAATATAAAACAATCTGTTGGTGAAGATCCTGTTCGAAGAGGCGATATTCAAACAATATTAAACTTACTTCAGTGTTTTAAAATGGCATCTGGTCACAAAACATTTGAAGGTGTAGTGTATGGTCCTGATGAGAATTGTATAATGCGCGACTGCAAAACCATGTGCTTTAATGACTTTGATGATTTAGAGAAAAGTGAAACAATGAACTATTCTCATCCGGATATGTCAATTTCGCTAGCCAAAGCACTTGGTGTGAAGCCGAAACTCTTACACAATATAGAAGAAAATTCTGAAGACATTGAAGACTTTTACCAAGACGAACCTCTTTTAACACGAATTCAGAATTTGATAGAAGGATATCCTTGCGATATCGGTATTTTTAAAGAGCTTTTACAAAATGCAGATGATGCAAAAGCATCACAGATGCACTTCCTTCTAGATTATGACACCCATCCAAGCCAAAATATCTTTCATAAAAAGTACGGGGCTCTACAAGGTCCAGCCCTTTGTGTTTTCAACAATAGTGCTTTTTCAGAAAAAGATCTATTAGGCATAAAAAGACTGGGTAGGGGAAACAAATCTGAAGATATGTTCAAGACGGGACGGTATGGCGTAGGCTTCAACGCTGTTTATAACTTGACAGATGTCCCTTCCTTTTTAACTTGGGGAGGGGATATTGAAAATAAGGAGACCTTGTGTTTCTTTGATCCAATGGCGCGTTTCATTCCAAGCATAACGAAATCAAAGCCTGGAAAGCGATATAAAAATGTTGCGCCCATCCGAAAATATAGCAATGATGTTTTGAAAGGATTTCATGAAAACTATTTTAAGAAATTTAGTGGACAAACTGGTTCCATTTTTAGACTACCATTGAGAATTCGTTCCCTTGCAATAGAATCTGAAATTAATCAAGAGCCTATAGAAGTTGATATGGTGTGTAGGATTCTAGAGAAGTTTCGCAAAGATCTAAAGAATGTAATTGTATTCCTAAAGCATTTGAATACGGTGACAATAACTGTGCACATGAAAGGAGCATACATTGATCAATTCACTATAGAAAGAAATATGAACGTACATCAAGGTAAACGATACAGTGACCTCATTCAAACCCAAAAGAATTTCAGTCAATCTGTCTCTGATAGTTCACAAAACATGCTAACGTTTCCATTTCATAGTGAGGTTTGTGAAATGACGTTGAAAGAAACATTTCTGTCCACAGAAGGCAGGTCTCCTACTCATAATGCATATATTGTCTTACACACAACTGGATTCAAATATCCAAAAGACATTCCACCCTTGCTTTGTGAAAACATCAAAGACAGGAACATAGGATTTCTTCCCTGTGGAGCTGTGGCAATAAGAAAAGAAACTAAGATTACTGAGAACGAGCAATGTCTTGCATACTGCTTTCTTCCACTGCCAATTCATACTGGTCTACCTGTTCACGTGCACGGCTACTTTGCACTGGATAATGAAACTCGACGCACTTTATGGAAATCTGAAAATGAGAAATCATGTCACAAATCTTTGTGGAATTCAGTTTTATTGGAACAGGTAATCGCACCTGCATATTCATTACTGATTGATTACATCAGGAAAAGCATGATTGAACCACACACAAATCAGGGGTGTAAATACGCATCTGTATCAGAGCATTTGAAGTACTATTTATCTGTATTACCAACCGATAATTTGGCATCTGATTTCTATTGGAAGCATCTGACCAAGTTTGTGTACAAAGAACTAGTAAGAGATTGTGTGCCGTTTCTGCCAATACTCAAAACATCCAGTAAACATTCTTTAACTGGTAATGAAGACTTCGGAGTTTTGAGCTGGACACCACTGCAAATTGAGGGCCATAAGTTCCCTGCATACAGAAACGATGCTCCACTTTTTAGTAAGAAAAACAATTTCTTTCGAGATTTAGAACTTCTTGAAAGTATCAAACTAAGGAGTGTAACTATCTATGATGAAATACAGCATTCCATGGACATTGCTGAATGTGCAATTGAATCATTATTACCATTGCATATGATCAATTATTTAACATCATTCAATAGCGACCATGTTGACAGATGTGATATTAAAATAGATACGGACGTCGCAAAAACAATTATTCGCAACAACCGCAATGTTCTTGATCTTCTAAAGTTTTGTATGCGAAATCATCAAGCTTTCTGCAATGACCTTATGAACATCCCATTGTTCCTGACTATGGACGGTGTTTTACGTACCTTGCCTGAGAATAGTTACGTTTTTGTTGAAACAGAAGCACGTTTCTGCTGTTTTTTCCCATCGGCGAAAAATAAGTTCTTAAACAGTGAAGTCGCTAACTTGCTGAACCATGGTATAAAAGCATACACAGAAATATCAAATGGTGTATTGAAACCATTTACTTTGCAGAGATTCATGGAATTGGTAGCAGAGACAAAGGTGATTCAATGTGATCAATCTATTGTATTGTGGGACACAAAATCACCTTCTTTTAATTGGATAAAAAACTTTTGGTGCTTTTTTTATACTACATTTGAGAGAAAACAAGATGCAGAGAGAGACTGTTCTACGTCAAGCGAGTTACGTGAAAGTGTCAGCCAGCATCTGGGCATGATAAAAACACTTCCAATTATACCGGTTTTCGAAACTGTATACTTTCAATCAAAATCACTCCACCTTGTCAATCCAGGATATGTTCAAAATTTAATAGATTTGGAAAGTTTCAGTTCAATGTCTTTTCTTCGTGAAGCAATGGGAGATATTAACTTACTTCAGTTGCATACAGAGATGTTACCAGACCCCTACCATGCCTCAAATGCATTATCATTGCCAGAACTTCTAATGTCTGTACTTCCAGATTTCAGGCATCCAGAAGAAATACTCACCTGCTTACATTTAAATATTGAAAAGGTGCGAAATTGTTCATTGTCAGCAAGAAAATCAACTACTATTTTAAAGTATTTTGCAGAGTCAGCAAATGCATCTTTGTTAAAAGCTGATATGATAAGAAGGCTTAAGGATTTACCATTGTTTGAAAGTCACTTTGAAGACATAGTTTCACTAAGCCAGTATTCATCTATATGTGTGGCTCCTCGGAACATGCCATTAGATGGATTAAAAGAGTTGGCGAGTAGATCTAGTATACTTTTCCTTAAATATCTCGGCCTTGATGATTTGTATAGAAATTTAAACATCAATATGGACTCGCTTGCTGACATATATGTTGGATACATAATTCCTAACCATTCACAAATGGAAAGCTCTGCTTTCTATAAACACATTGTATTCTTAGCTAATAATGGATTTAAGGAAGACAAGAACATACTTACTGTCCTGAATGTGACTCCATTTATCAATGTCGCTTCACGTATAGTGCTGGTAAGGGATCTGTTTGATCCAGATGTTAAACTATTCACTCATATGTGCACCAAAAACGAACTTGTGCCACTGGAACTTAGAGACCTATACACACTTCAAATGCTTCGAAACATAGATCTCCAGACAACATTGACTATACCTCTAATTGAGAGATTTGCAAATGCAATTCAAGCCGACAGACAACAAGAGAGTCAGGATGTAGCAGCACGTAACTCAGAACTACTGTTAAAACTTCTTTTCAACATGCCAGAAAAGTTTTTTGTGCAAAACGACTTTTATTCTATTAAGACAATACAATTTGTCAGGCCGCTGAAAGTAGACAATGGGTTGGAGACAATCCATCCTCAATATAACCCGCAAATATATATTTGCCCTAATGGATCAGTTTTATCGTCTGAAATGCTTTCCTGTTGGACATCATCAAATCTTTTGCCTGAATCTGTTGATAAAAACCGTCAATTGAAATCATTTAAAACAATTTTAGACAAATTAGGTATCCGAGAAAAACCAACGTTTGAACAGCTATTGATTCATTGCAAACAAATTGGAAAAAGTTCTAAAGACAAAAGTAAGCCATTTGTTCACAATCGGTTACCTTCCGTTATGCACCAAATTTATAATTGTCTTGAACATTACAGACAGTCTGGATATGTAAATGAAGCAGATTTTTTCAAACTGTGTGATGTGCCAATGATTTACCACAAGGAAATCAAAGACACCTTTACAGCCAGACAGACTGTAATATCGTGCAAAGATGAGGAAGAAGAAATACGCCCTCTCATTAACAAATGTCCTCCGAAGTACGCGGAACACCATGAGCTATTTGTCCTTTTAGGTTGTTGGAAAGACACATGCTGCGATATGTATGCAAGCGTTTTGTTTGCCCTACGAAATCATGTTGATGGGTCTGGGCAGTTGTTGCCAAAACCACAGGCAGATGCTGTGAAGGCTCTTGGTTTGATGTTCAAACATCTCTGTCAACTAACGACGGAAACTGAAGTTGAGGAACAAAACCAGTATCTTCTTAGTGAAAACATGACGCTAAGAAAGGCTAGGACACTAGTTATAAATGATACTAGATACTTCAGTGATGCGATAAGAAAGGATAAGTCAATAAGATGTACGTTCTTGTACTCCTTCGACAAACTGAATGAGTTCCATTTGAGAACAGATTTTTGCATTGACTGTTTGAAATATTTGCCTGAAAATACACGTCCTCATTTGTTGACAAATTTAGCAAAACGCAAAGTGATTCTAGATAATATTGAAGTCAAAGAAAAGGGACCAGCAAATCTACTGAATGAATTTGTACATGGTCGTGAGTTTATCCATGGATACTCTCGTCTTGTAAGACATGTGCTTAAAAAAACCACTCTAAATACTGACATTCAACACTGGAGCAATTCAGTGGAAACAAAAATAGCAGATACTGTTCAGAACATTACATTTAAGCATGTAACTGGAATAGAGACAATGCTATTTTTTAAATGTGTGGAAGATGAAAATGCGGGCAAAGAGATGGCAGTTGAGAATTCTAAAGATGCAGGATTGGTACATTTAGAGAGAAAAGATGATACTGCCATTTTGTACTTCGATACATCAAACCCTGTTTGGTTCGATAAAGTAAAAATGGAAATTGCTCTTTTCTTAAATGAATTGGCTGACGGGAAGTTGCACGCTAACTATTTTGTGCTTTTGATGGAATTAATTAACCTGAAGGACGACCCCTGCAGAATTCCAATGCATTTAAGCCAGAATTCAATTGAGGAATATCAGTCTACTGTAGAAATAGACGAAAACCCAATATATCCAGTAGCAGGAACATTTGTTCCAAGGAAATTGCATAAATACTTAGACAATGACTTTGGAATATTTCAAAGTTATGAATATAAGTATGTTGCCTTGGAAGTTGATGACCCTGCATTGGCTGATAGTGATGACGTTGACGAAGATCAAGAGGAAAGCAGAAACATGGAACCCACATACATTTTTGTCCATATCATTAGCAAATCAGATGTAGTGAACAATTTTCCGTTACTGCAGGAATATGTTATTGATGATGGATCTGAAACTCCATACACAGTTCAAGCTTATCGTCTGTACAAATTTATGTGTAAAAGGGATAACACTGCAAACATGCAAGTGGTCCTTCATGAAAGACAACCGTCTGGTGAAAATAGAACTTCAACAACAAGTCATGATCTAAATGAAGCACGTAAAGAAATCAGAGAATACCTCATTGTTGCATGGAAGCAGCCTGAACCAAAAGGAAGGAAATTAGTTATCCGCTTGTTACGAAAATGGCATCCAGATAAAAATCCAGATAATGTTCAATTCTGCACAAAAGTGTTCCAATACATACAGCAGTGTTTACGCCGGCTTGAAAAGGGACAAGCATTACTTGATGACGATAATGAGACGAACTCTTCATACTGGGAATCATCATGGTATGGTAGATATTGGAGTAGATACAGAAGACATAGGGAAGATTTTGATGAGTTTGATGGGTTTGCAGAATCTAGTTATCATGGCAGTCCTCGATTCACTTTTTCCTACCAAAATCAAGAACCTTACCGCTGGATTTCTGAGGCACGTAGATGGTTCAAGCAAGCCGTTTCTGACCAAGATAATGCTAGAACAGCATTGGAAAACGGCATAACATCGAACTGGGTTTGCTACATGTCTCATCAGGTTAGTGTCTTCCTTACTTTTAAAAACGCACAATGTGAGACCTGCGAGATGTTTGTTTAACGTCATTTTATTGCATTTTTAAACTTATTTTTTATGAAAATACCCAATACATGCAATGCAATATATCGTATACGTTGCAAATAAACGTAAAATAATACAATGTACATGTACAGTTTTTTTTCTAGAATCCTTATGTAAATAAACAAAACTTTTAATACATATAGATATTATATATTTTAAGTGTAAATATATATACTTGAATACATTTGTTAAATTTCTGTTCTATCATTCTATTCTGATCATTTTAACTGTTTTAGTATATGTGTTTTTATACAAAAGTCTTACACATACTATACGTATTATTGGACACCGTACAGCCCATCTTAACTATGATACAATCCTTGCTAGGTTTATTGAGGTTCAACCTTTGTTTTAACTGTGGTGCTCATGCAGTTTAAGTCTTTCTACCGATGCTGTTTTAAACAATTAGTTGAATTATATTACATTTGAAGGCTGGTGAAAAGTCTTTGAAAGCAGCATGGTATGCTAAAGATGCCAATAAAATCCATGGTGTAAAGTATAGTCATAATTTGACTGCTATAGCATCAGGTAAGTTATTGACTGTGATAATAAAATACTACTGAATTTTGTTATCATATATCCAAATACAATAAAACATCAGTTAAAGACCACTTTAATAATAAGACCACCTCGAAATTAAAAACACAAGTTTCAAGTCAATTTTCACTGTTTTTCTCTTTATTCAACCTCAATATCAAGAGTACTCCAATAAGAAGACCAGTTTTCAAGGGTCCCAGTGGTGGTCTTATTATCATGGTTTTACTGTATCAATAATATGGTGCAGTTTAAGCTATAAACAAGTAACATACAGGGAAATCTACTAATGGCTGCGACATATTCACTGAAAATGGCATAACATTTCTTTCTCGTCCCTGGTCGCTATTTTTGGTAAAGTTTAATATAATCGGTATTGAATTTCATTTCACAAAACATCTTTGTTAGTTTGACATGGACACGTTTCTAGCCCCACATAGTATCTATTGTTTAGACACTTCCATTTTTAGGTAACATTATCTGTACGAATTATGATGTCACTTAAGTAACATCAAGTAGGCGTGAGCGGGACACAGTGACGGTGTTATCGATTTTTTTTGTAAAACTCCCGAGTTATGACAGTTATTTTCAGAATTCAACGCTGCAAAACGAATGTAATAATTATAATATACGTTATAATAAGAAAAATGTCTGAAGTACAATGTACAGATATATAAATACTGGAATAAAAACATTGTCGTTATTTTTGTTTACATGAGCACGAAAAAGTATTTTGTTTATATCGCGGACACTATCGATTGTCGGTTTGTTAATTTACAGGGACTTTTTGTGTACAAATGTTGACAAAGTCGAAAGACTCTTATCAATTGATAATTCTACCACAAACCATTTATCATGTAACATTTTCCTGACAAATACAGGTATATTTTATTACAATTACCGTTTGTGTAAGTCCATATCGATGAATTATGAATAAAACTGTATAAACTAGGCCAGTAACGCATTCAGTCCCAATCCTTCATACCAGGTTTGAGCTCTACACTTGTGTCCATGGCCCAGACCCTGTGCAGTCTAACTGGCGAACATACAAGAATGAGATACCCGGACACAATGTGTGGACAAGATATTCCTGCTAAAGCTTATACCAGACGGACAGCAATAGCTGTTATATCAAAGGTTCAGGAAATACAAGACTTCGTAAAACAACACTACGGACTGAAATAGGTAGAGGGTACATTCAGTGTTGAAAGACTAATTGTTTTATAGTATACAGTGTTAATATGTGTATCAACATACGAGGCTGCTGGTATGTGTCTGATTTATTGTACTTTCCTTTTTTTACAAATGTTCGTACAATGAGTTATACAATAACGGTTAAATACATGCAATATCTATGAAGGTCCTTTATTGTAGTTTGTTGACTAAAACTGTAAATTCTCATAAAGTTTTGTGAAATTTACATTGTTTGTGTAAACACACTGTTTATCATTATCTACATAGAACATAACTATCTTCAGTCTTACTGTTATGATATTAGCGTCTGTATATATTCATCATTATCTTGATTTAGTACGGAATATGCTTATTTTATTCTTGTGAATAATTGTTGTTGTTTGTTTCACTCCATTTCGATATGTTTACCATATATTTGTATATATGTATGGGCTGTTCTCATTACAAACATGCTGTCGAGAAAAAGTTGCACAGCGGTTTTCATTTATTACACATGTTTTACAAAAATAAATAAAAACAAACCTGGGTGCGACTAACTCCTGATCACCTGTGAGCACCTAATGTAATGAGTTCAAATCTTAAATAGGCGAGATTAAACCACACATTTCACAATTCACAAAAATGCGCAATTACCGTTTAGTAACACAGGAGTAAATGTATAAGTTAAAATTTAAAAAAAACCATATTAGTTAGGTTTTAATTTGTATTTAGATTGTCAGTATATTGGATGTAAATATTGTACTTGTTTTTGTATTAGACTAATTTTTATATGTTGTTTTTGTTTGCTGAAACACAACAACTCTAGAAGACGACGAGGATTTGTTGTATGTAAGATAACATGTATACAAAATGAATATAATTATGAAATACATAATAAAATATATTGATATGTAATATGCCCGTGTAAGGCTAGTTAGGTACTGACACTGTGTGTACAAATGGTGATCAAAAGTTGGGTCGAATTGCGTGTCCATATTCCTTAAATTTGTTCTATAGTGTACATGTATAAACGTTTTACTTAAATTAAATTTAGATGCATTGTGTACAATTCATTCTTTAAATTAAGGTAAGGTTTGTTTTGTTGATTGTATTGATATTTTTGTATGTTTTTCACTATCATGATATCATTGTATTGCTATTGTGACATGTTTCTATTTTATATGTCTTAACGTTATACCGTACTATGTTATGCTTTTCTTTGATATATTTACAGTATTAGCTGTTGTCGTTAATCAGTCGTTCTGATTGTGTTGACGGTTGTTCACTTTGTATTTAGTTAGTAATGATTTATCATAGTCAGTGTGTTGTTTACGTTTTATTTTACAAACAAATACTTCACTGTAAATGCCATCTCGTCTGTCATATTTACAGGAAACTCGAAGCCCCTGCATTCCTTTGAAAAAATTGAAACAATTTTATAACATTTCTCATTGAATAGGATCAGAGAGGAATCTGTGAAATATGAACTAGTGACACATTTGTTTATATGTTATTTCTGTGTCATAATGTTCTGGGGGGACACCATTTCATTGAATTTGTTTGATTTATTTTCTTTACAGTAGTAAAAGTGTGTCTTTATGTGTATATAGTATTTGTGCAATTGGCATGTACATAAACTTTTCTCATGATTTGTTTAGGCTTAGATTGTAACACGTCTTGCATTGATTGTACAGTTTTGCTTCTTATTCAATACTTTTGTATAATTCATGTTGTCAACTCACAAAGTAGCATGTACAGTTTAATGCTAAGATCCTATCATTTTCATGTATGTTTATTCTGTGGCTATGAAGTCATATCTACTTCTAGTAATATTAGTATTGTGTTTTCTGATATGTTTATTTTAGATAAATAAGCGAAAGCGAAACTGATCTGTCTGCGAACAAATAAAGAAATAAACTTGTTTTGCTTTCACTACACAAAATGTACTATCACTACATCCTGGTTTATTTGATGTAATTAGTATTTACAATTAATATATCATATATATATATAATGCTATATCAACGTTTGATTTATTATTTCTGTGTGCTATCATTGTTCTGATTTGTTGTCTTGATGCACCTGTTGATTGATTGTCTTGTTTGTATTAAATCATTGTTAGAGAAATCTTTTGCTATCCATTATGTTGTTGTTAGATTGACCGTGAACTTTTATATTAACTTTCAGGACCGATCTATGTTAATTTGGTTTAGAAAATGTACTCGTGCATAAAGCTATTACTGCTGTTTGTTTCTTTGCTCAAAACAGAACCGCGGCGTTTTCTCCGTCAAGCTTACGGACAAACACGAACATTTTGATACACCTAATTTGAAATGTAATGGTCCAGATAATATATTCATGTATTCGTTCGCGGTTAATAAAACAGCACTATAACCATCAAGAACTGTTTATTCAAAATTGGTTTGAATGCCGTTATTGTGTATACAGGTTAATATTTTACAATACAAGTGTTTTGATTGGCTGATCTCACAGGTCGTTTACAACTATTGTCAAGTAAATGAAAACGGAGTGTACTAATAGCATTTTGTACATAATGTATTTTTGATGTTAATTTTGGTGATTTTTTCCTGTCGTGTGATCAACAAAATGACGTTTTGCTGCACTAAACAATTATATGCTACTTTTATATACGTTCTTTCTGCACATAATGTTTTTTTAATGTACGTTTTTGTTGCATAGTACTTGCAACTTTTAAAAGACATATTTTCCATATGTATTTAATTCCATATTCTACTGTGTCTATTATTTTATGTATACTTGCTTTGTAACATTATATGTAATTGTTGCATTGTACTAGCAATTGTTTAGCAGACATATTTTCCATATGTAGAAATTCTATATTCTACTGTGATTATTATTTCATTTATATTTGCTTTGTAACTTTATATGTAATTGAGTTTTTAACAACATATTGTGATTCATTTTTGAATAGTGCAAATATTGACTGAATACTCCGGATTCCATAAGCGGGCAAAGCATTAAACCACCATCTACCCCATTTGATATTGGAGTCTATTATTTACTTGATTTATTCCCAAAATTAGGAAATTATAACATTTTGTATAAAAACTAGCCCTTTATGGAATAGTTAGGATGGAACTATGACCTCATCACATCTTAAATTGTAACTAATGAATCAAGTTAGGGACAATGTTAACCGTGAGGCAAGGTTGCATGATTTTCTACATTTATTTTTTACTGATCAGGTATTCAGTTGTGCGACAATTTGGCCAATTCAGCGCAATTGAGGTTTCTGTTGTCGGTAAAGGCCATCTAAACATTACAAGACATTAATTCCATATCATTTGTTTAATATGTTATTAAAAGAAGTATTGTTGAAGAATACTGTTTGCACGCTATGATGTCATTGAATGATTTGTTTCAACACGGAGGGTACTAAATTCATGTTATAAATACAAGCGTATTTGTCCTATTGACTGTTTAAATTGAGGTATAAATGTGGTTGTATATAATTCAAGTAATGTTTATTTGTATGAGGCATATAATATATGTTGAATTGTTGATCAGTGGACCCATAATGTATTAATTGGTATAACTGTTAGTTAATATACATAATATTGAAACCATAGATGCATATATACTACTGATGTTAAATATATGCACTAGTAATAATTCCAATCGTAACGTTGAGGTGTTATTATTATCTGATTGGTTATTTGAATTTCATGATTTGCAGTGTCAGTAAAAGTTGACAATTTATTAGCATAATTACCATCTCGTAAAAACATTAGTTAATTCGAAATTTTGAAGTGGCGAGATTGTACGTAGGTTTTGGAACTACATTGTAGATTCTGGAACATCATACATTATGGAACTACATTGTAGATTCCGGAACTATATTAAAATATTCTTCTATGATAGAGAACATACTGTTCCTGGAGATTTTTATAGTACATATATAATGAAATGTATGTATACTTTATTTCTATGTACGTATACATTTATAACCATATACCGCATCTGTGAATAATTGTATTTCGTGTAATAATTCAACAGATGTGCATCTTGTGTACATTTGTGATCGTGATAATTACTTATACATGGTCAATTATGTAGGCATAAGTCATAGTTTGTCCCTTGTCTTGTGTGTGTTAAGCCATTCCACTACATGACAATAAATCTTGTTAGTATAACTCCAAGTAAAGCACTAGTGTTTCCCAAATTTTCAGAGCCTTGTTGCTAGACTACTAACGTAACTACTCCCAAATCGACATTTATATTTTAGTATATCTATTAGGAACTATTATAATATGTCAATATTGGGGGCATATCAAGCACATACGCTTATTCGTTTAACTGAACAAAACATCTAAATTGTACATGTAACGTGAAGGCATGTTGAGAGCAACACACTGTGGGAAATGCACAAATTGGTTATCGGTTGAGTAAGTATTGATATAGAAATAAAATTGGCAGCGATATATGCCAGGGGAAAGTTTATATTGTTGTTGAAATGAGGTTTTTATGAGGTTTTTTGCTTACGAGAGTGTCACTTGAGATACTTTGCACTGCAGAGTGTAGTTTGTTTAATGTTGACGTGTTACAAGTGTTATATTGTTAAAATATAATTTTGTTATACATTCTTTTGTTGATAATTCGTGTTAAGTATACTTTAAGAAACTATAAGTAGTATAAGTAAAGCAGCACTAAGCAACTTTCTGTAGAACACTTTGTATTCGTGACTGTTTAATTTTACTACTTCGATTGATATTTAGTTCAAGGTGGCTACAAATTACATTACTAGCTATAACTGATAATTTGTACGTTTTATTGCAGAGCGATATTAAACAATTATAACAATTATTAAAATTTCAAAATCGGTGGATTACATGGAATTAAACACTTGCGAATTTAAAGTGATCTGCAGTGTAAAACGTGACGAGCCATATGAAGTCAAGCAATATTGTAGTGCGTACACATTTTAAATTCATCACTATGAGCATAGCTATTCAAATCCTGTTTTGAATGTCCGGTCATAAGTAACAAATATAATGCAAATTGCTTGACTGAGGTTTGTCATTTTAGTTCATCATATAATTTCAGGACTGCTGTTAGCATTATCTACATACTTGTTGCCCCTTTCATGTTAACATTTTACATAACTAAAAACCAGAATGAATTTTTATTCAGTTAAAATTAAGAATTAACAAACATTTTGCAATGGAAAGCCTTTCATTAGTAAGTTTATGCAACATTTTTTGCCAGATGGCAGTTCCTGATTATATATGAAGACAGTGTTTTTTGCTCAGTGTTGTTTTTTCTGTACATTTAGTTATGATATAACTACAATCGTAAATAAAAATTTCTTTTACTTTTTTTGTTGTCATTGAATTTCCAACGTTTTATTTTAATCTGCTGGAAAGTAAGACAGAAGCACCATTGAATGTGTGTTTTCCTCTCTCTTTATATCAATGACATGTTGCAGAACTTAACTGGTACAGAAGCCGTTGCCATAGACCAAAGACTTGATACATTTTAAGCCTTGTTCAGTTCACTGTGATAGTTTCAGAGCATATTGGAATCATATCAGGCAGCCGCTATTTGGAGAATTTAATTATTTTAGTTGCCTTGTATTGATACCTGACTGTTACCATGGTTATGTTCAAACACAACAAGTAATTCACTAATAAACTGACAGGCCTTATAGCGTTATACACGCTTCCCCACAGCGCTTTGATTCTACTACCGTTACATTCACACGCTGCTGTATTTACCCAGTATATATTGATATTTGACCTTTTTAATCTTTCTGCTATAACCAATGATTTAGTCGCAGTAAACGAAATCACCGTTCGTTCCTGATACTAAATTTCATTGGTCGGCACGATCACGTGACTACCGAGTTTATAATAGATGGGTATTTTCCAGCGTTAAACCAATCAAATGTGTACACAATGTACATGTATAGCTTTTCGTGTCATTGTAAGCGGCTCGCTGAATGCCTGTGGACGCATGTCGACTCGCCTGTCTAAATATAGAAAATACCAGTTGTGCGGGAGCTATAAAGCAGAGGGTGATTATGAAGGTATCGGAATAAGCGTCCGATGCTAAAGGAGAGTAAATCAATCATCATATTACTCATACACTGCATAAAGAATCTCAAGTTTACAGCGCTCAGTTTCGGCTAACAATTGCCACCGTATCACATTCACTGCACGCCGGCAACCAAATTGCAAACGTTAGCAATAGCTGCAAACACCTTTACTGAGCGCAGGGCTGGTTTCCATGGAAGTATAAAATCAAAACAAATAAAAAATATAACCAAAATAATACCCTTTATTTATGTCTAAGTATCATAACAAATGTTAACATATTTTGTATGGTTTTAGATACATGTAACAAAGTTGAATTAAAATAACCAAGTTAAAATCGTTGACAAAATGACAAACTGTCATAAATGTAATATTTTATCTAGCAAAAAATCCTTCAAAGAATACCACAAAAAATGAAGATCAACTTATTTTCTATCAAAATATGCTAAATAATAATTTTGAGAATGTGGCATGTAAATGCCTTCATACAGACCTGCTCTAAAGCATTGCATTTTAAATTTTCTTAAGATTTTCCTAGTACTGCAAAACATGTGTCTGATATTTCCTGTGTTAGCGCTAACTCGGCGCGTAGGTCAGGATAGGATATACTCGTATCGGACACTTGTATTAGACTCTTTCCATGTCATCTTATAGTGGGAGCTGCAGTATTGATTTTCTTCGCCAGGTATTATGTAAAATATTATGCCAGGTATCTACGCTATATATGTCGAAATTTCCATCAAGATCAGACTAATATTTATACCTGCACACAGTTTTGTTCAGTGTACATATTAAGCATTTAGTTATACTGCTATGTGTGTAGTGACTTAATACATGTATGGGAAAACAAGAACTCGTATTTTTACAACCATAAACGTTCTTCTCCATGAGTTGACTTGAAAGTACATGTGTCTGATTGATACATTATGTATTTGCATATGATGAAACACGCAAAATGATACATTTTATGGTAGACCTGAGACAATAATGTATACAGTAAAACCTCACTTAAAGACCACCTCAATAATAAGAACACCTCATTAATAGGACCACACTTTTCAAGTCCATTTTGACTGTTTCGCTCTTTATTCAACCTCAATATTAGGACCACCTCAATATTAAGACCAGTTTCCAAGGATCCCAATGGTGGTCTTATTATTGAGGTTTTACTGTATAAGGTAAATAGGAAAATCATACAACTAGGAAAAGTGTAGAGGTAAACTATAGTACATATATAATATAATTAACAGTTTCCAACTTTCCGTGTACCAGCAATTATCTTAACAATTAAAGTTTCATCTTTTTATTCACATACTTCTATGATACAGACACAAGTAATTAATCAAATCGCGAAAATGCAGTCCGAATGGAGATCGCAAAACTCACGCTGACTATTATTCATTTATCGCATGATCGTTGATCCATCGCTAATACATACATCAGAAATATAAAGTGCAACTTCTCCAAAACAATACTCTCTAGAAGATGTATGTTTCGGCTATTAATGAGAGCTTTATGCTCTATAGGGGTTACATCTAAAGGAAAACTTAACTCCTGGAAAACTGATAAATGCGTTGCCAAAGACAGATCTACTCAGGAGAGGTTACATCGTATACACGAAAACAAGAATAAACCATCTATAACAAAAAGGATTCATACTCCAGTGAATCTGGTTACAATTTATAACATGCAAGTGTAAAAATAAAAAGATTAATTTGAATGATATATATAATAAACTAGACCTTCCTGAGAATGTTCTCAGGTGAACACAAGGTCAATACGACCTAGGTACAACCATATGTTGACATCAGGGTTAATATAAATTGATTGTACAATAACATGAACTCTCAAGTTGATGTCCAGCCACCATGTTTATCAAGTATTTAAAACTTAATTGTATATTCAGTACATTTAAAAAGGCACATTTTTGCACCTGGGATATGTCTTTCAAATGTCATTGTAGTGTGTTTCAAATTTCATTTTGATATGAAAATACCTGATGATTGAAAGAAAATTTAGCGTTCATCATAATATGAAATAACACCATGTTTTTCTTGAAGCCCTGGGTAAGCTCAAGCAATTTGAGAATTTGCACACTCAGCGTTTTTAAATGTACTGAGTAAATGTGGACTGTAAAGATGGTTATTTTAAAACCATCATATTGAATTAGCAGAGTTTAGTTTCTTTATCAGACTTTAAATGGCCAATACTTGTATCAATATAATTAAGTATTGGCCAACTTTCCATAACCCAACAATTGATATATCAGCACCATGTAGGCATGATGTTTTTGTTCACGGTCATTCACAGACCATATTATTGCAGGATCTTTGTAAGATGGTTGCAATTGTTTACTTCAGGTGTAGTTGCAGAGATAGAATCTGGAAGGATTTGATAGTGAAGTATATCTTATCTCCTTCTGTACGAATATTACATTCATCTTTCTCCAAAGTTTCCTCCAATCCATTGCATCTGAAATACAAAGGTTATGATAGATGTGTATGTTTTATTAATCAATTGTTTAGACTTTACAGTCAATGAGCATACAGCATTAATAAATATTTACAATAGTTGAACATTAATGATATATGGACAATGGCAACATTAATCATATCAGAATATTTATATAATAGTTCTAGTAAATGTAAAAACAAAATGGTGATAAAACTCAAAATAGCGTTAATTTTACATATAATAATAACATTAAATAAACCTGTATGTATCTTGTATGTATACACATTGTGCTGTTAAAGTATATTTATATCACCCATGTAGTAGCATATCTCGTCCGACTTCATAATACTAGATAGTTTACAAGGATATCCACAAAGGCTTTGATATCTTTGTGAACATTTTATAATGTAAGACAACTTGGAATAAAATAATAATATATCTCTGCCTTTAAAAGTCAAACTCTCTATCAGTCTACATTTTGACAGGTCAATAAACAAATTGTCGCCTTATTTCCAGAACCCAGTAACTCAATTCTTGGAGGTTTTGAGTAAATCCAAGGTTCAGCGCAAGACTATACTAACTCCTATGTATTTATATAGGAGTTAGTATAGTCTTGCACTGAACCCTCGAAATGGTCTTTCCAAGCTCTTTCTATCTGCATTACCAATATTGTTCTGGAATACACTTAACTTAAATAAAATGCAATTCCATATCCGGGTATGTAACAATTATCTCAAGAGTGTAAACCTTTAAAGTTGTTTTTCTCAAAAAGACGAAAAAACAAAGGTTAAATTGCATTTACTTATCAATATTGTCAAAGCATGCAAATAACAGACGGTACTTACACAGTTACACTACGGAATGGTATACGTGTAGAAATGTACGTATCACAAGCTCCACCGAATGATTCATACAATCGTAATACAAGTATATCATCGTCTTCCTCACTCTGAAACCAGACAATGATACATTCTGAACAATCAAGGTCACACCAGCTGATTATTTAAAAAACATTACCATAGATCTTTAACACCATTGATAATTTAGCCCTTATTTCACAGCAATATTTTCACCCATGGCGGTATTCAAATCTATGACCTTCAGATCAAGAGCTAAGCGTTCTACTCCTAGACCCTCATACTTTCAATAAAACAGCACCATTCATTATAGTATAGCTACATGTTAAAGATGTATCAGGTCTATCTGATTATAAAATATTTCAATAGGCTTCATTCAGTGTTGTTGCTACATTGGCTTAGACCTCTGCAATACGAGCAATTGCAATGTAATACTGATTAAAATAATTGTTACCAAGTTACGCATGGACGAAACGTGCAAAAAACAACACTTCTCATAAACTGGAGTTTTTTGTTGAAAATATTTCAAACTTTTACATTATTAGAGTATTCCTTGATAGTGCATATACATTGATGTTTTAACTATATGATATACAGTAAAACCTCAATAATAAGACCACCTCTGGGACACTTGAAAACTGGTCTTCTTACTGAGGTAGTCTTAATATTGAGGTTGAATAAAGAGCAAAACAATGAAATTGGATTTGAAAATTGTGGTCTTAATTTTGAAGTGGTCTTAGTATTGAGGTGGTCTTTAAGTGAGGTTTTACAGTATATTTTCATGTTTGATTAAGTAAAATTTGGACTAAAAATGAGCATGACCTTACTTTAAGAATTGATTAAATCAGCTGTTATCAGTAAATGTCACAAATATCGGTTGTTCTCCGAGATGTAATGATTTTTCAGTGTAAATTATATAGATTTACAGTAAACATTTATGAGCATACACAAAAAGCATTAAATCCAGATTTCTCAGAAATCGGCCTGATCAAATTGGCAGAAAAACTCACTAAGGTATCAATAGAAAGACAATTTATGAAAGTGATTCATTTAATAATATAACAATTCTCCACGAAAAGAAATTGATTGAAGTGCGGAACAATCTGTCTTGCTTTAGGAAGTTACTCATACAATGAGGCGTTTTAGATTAGAAAGTATACTCTATACGCTGACATAACAAATAGCAAATCAGGAGAAATGACTGCCAATATTCACGGAAATCCAATTTTCTACAAACCAGTGTCAGATATTTAGATACAATATCCCTTCTTTTTCTGACACTGACTTCAGTACTTGATGCTTGATACAGCATAAGACAAAGACATTTGAAGAATGAGAAAAATAGGAGATAAAAACAATGCCTAAAAATTGGATAAATTGAAAATGCGATTCAAAAGAGCAAATCTTGCAAATTTTCTGGGAGAAATGACAAATTGATTTGTTGAATTTAATCCATCATCACCACATAAAAGTATAATAATATATAGGTATTGGGATTTGCTAAAGCTTTCAAATCATTGTGTTATCATGTTACATCTCGCGCTACGCTATGTCTTGTTGTTTTTACATTATACTCAGAGGACGCCTTTACGGCAAAACGTTTGTGAATTAAATAGGAATAATTCAAGGTTCCACGTTTTGCGCTTTTTACTCTTAGGACAATTTATACGTAACAGAATGCTAAAAAGTATATAATGATATACAGACAACATATTTCTCTGAAATATCATTGTTGGTGGTCCTTGAAATCAATGGAAGTTTTTGTAAATCAAATGCTCTAGGTTAATGGAGGAAATAATTGCGTGTTTGTAAATAAAAGGCTATAATGCATAATTCACTCTTTTAATCCATTTAGATTATACCAGCAATTAACCAATAAACTTATACTAACTAAATTTATAAGGCAAAAATTCTCAGAAATTTTAACAAAATAAAATCTTCCCACATTATCAAAAAATCAACCAAAGTTATTACAGTCAACAAACAGCTTAAGACGAATTTTCAATTACTTTGAAGTTTTACTGCAATTATTTATCTCATACAGTAAAGCCTCACTTAAACACCACCTCGATAACAAGATCACCTCAATAACAAGACCTCCTCAATAACAAGATCACCTCAATAACAAGACCACCTCAATAACAAGACCTCCTCAATAACAAGATCACCTCAATAACAAGACCACCTCAATAACAAGACCTCCTCAATAACAAAATCACCTCAATAACAAGACCACCTCAATAACAAGACCACCTCAATAACAAGACCACCTCAATAACAAGACCTCCTCAATAACAAGATCACCTCAATAACAAGACCACCTCAATAACAAGACCTCCTCAATAACAAAATCACCTCAATAACAAGACCACCTCAATAACAAGACCACCTCAATAACAAGACCACCTCAATAACAAGACCACCTCAATAACAAGACCACCTCAATAACAAGACAATCTCAATAACAAGATCACCTCAATAACAAGATCACCTCAATAACAAGATCACCTCAATAACAAGACCACCTCAATAACAAGATCACCTCAATAACAAGACCACCTCAATAACAAGATCACCTCAATAACAAGATCACCTCAATAACAATATCACCTCAAAAGCAAGACCACCTCAATAACAAGACCACCTAAATAACAAGATCACCTCAATAACAAGATCACCTCAATAACAAGACCACCTCAATAACAAGACCACCTCAATAACAAGACCACCTCAATAACAAGACCACCTCAATAACAAGACCACCTCAATAACAAGACCACCTCAAAAACAATATCACCTCAATAACAAGACCACCTCAATAACAAGACCACCTCAATAACAAGACCACCTCAAAAACAATATCACCTCAATAACAAGGCTACCTCAATAACAAAACCACCTGAATAACAAAACCACCTCAATAACAAGATCACCTCAAAATTAAAAACACTATTAGCATGTCCATTTTCACTGCTTTGCTCTTTATTCAACCTCAATATTAAGACTAGTTTTTAAATGGTCGGGTGGTCTAGTATTGATGTCTCACTGCACATTGCAAGAAAAAATGCTCTATTTCATAAACGCATACTTAATATAATTCGTCACTACATCAAATGCTCATCTGAGACAGTTGAATGTGTATCATTTACTATCTGAGTAATCAGAATGCTGTATAAATGTCTAAATATTCCGATAAAGTTCTGACACATTTTCCATTAATAAAATAGACTTCATCATGTAAGTTATATAACAAAAACACCGAGAAATCAATGCATGTGTCACTGATATGTGTCATTAATAGTGAGAAAATTGCCAATTTTTCATTAAGTATGACGCAATTTAATCAATTTCGTAAAAAGCTCGATGTTAAATAAATAGATCATTACCAAAGTCAGACGATATTTCTGCAAGATATGTGTTGAAAACAGCTATAATTCAACAGCAAATGATACGAATTATGTAGTTATGCCATAAAGTTAAAAAATATATGAGGCATAGCTTTTTTTCAAGCGTTTAATACTTCATAAGAAACAATTTTTTAATTCAAAAACTCAACCAAACATTTCTAGATTGTAGCCGAAATCGCACTTGACCTGTATTTTATTATCCTATGTTTATGTGCCAAATATTGCAATGATCCAAATGAATAGGCATTGGCTACGGTTCCGTACCTGTAGAATCGGATTCTAGGGGTACGGGAGTCCCGTATAGAACTGCCAGGATTCGAACCCGGGTCTACGGATTGCCGATCCCTTATGCTAACCACTACACCACACTGACCTAATGTCATTTTCGTGTAAATTTAACTTATATAAAGTTGATTAAGGTTAACTACACTTTGGACGAAGTATGGGGCAAATTTTTACTCAAGTCACATTAGCAAGATTTAGACCACAGCACTTGCAATCCCAGTAAAAAAAAGCAGCCATGTGTGTATGTAAAAAAGTTGTAATAACTTGTTTCACGATCGATGTTAAATATATACATTTAAACTAAGAGCCTTAAGCAACTATACAAGTAATTATCACCCTTTTGTCAACAGAATTCAGCACAACATTAATGAAATCTGTAAATAAAGTCAGGAAACAAGCGGACCTAGTTAAGGACTCACCTTTTTAACACTGTCCAGAACAATCTGAGATGACCCGACTGAGAAGTAACTGTTTGGTTCTAGAGCAGCACCATTACATTGTTGATATTGTGTAAACAATGGACTGTTCAAACTGTGAGCCTGCTTTATAACACCAGCTTCCTGAAATGTCCCTGAAATGGAAAAAAAAAAATTCCATAAACATATTTTAGACAGACACATGTTATATTTGTATTATTCCTTCAACTGTTAAAAAGTTAAGATCATTTAATTATTCATTTAGCATACAACATGTAATAATAGCTCTATATATTTTACAACGAAATACATTTTTACAGGAATAAAGATCAAGTACAAGGTGCAGACTCATTCTGGGCATGAAGGCCATTTACCTGAGTTTGGAGATTAACCTACGAATGCAGCTCTGCCATTGGTCAATTTTAAGACTGACCTTAGAATCAACCAATCATGTACATGAGTTTTGAAACTGGTCACAAAGATCAGTCTCATAACCTTAAATCCCAGGTTAATGATGCATTGTTGTCAAAGTATTCTATGACAAAACTAATTTGAAACCAGCAGCATTGTGTAAATAGTTTAATTTGCAGACCTGACAGAATGACGCCTTTATCAAATTGTGTTTCTAATTTTAAAAAGCTAGCAATTTTTTGTAAGACTAGAATAAAATTTTGATATCACTGCCAAATTAGATACAAAACACTGTTCAATGTTGGGGGAGTGTTATGCTATTTTTCAACAACATTTCAGTTGTATACAACTGTCAGTAGACTGTATCAGTATTCCTGGGTTACAAACCGGTACTCATACGGTTCCCCAGACATTTAAGCTCGATACTGGAATTCGAACCCACAGCAATGAGAGGCAAGTGATTTGAAGTCGGCCACCAAAACCACACAGCCATGGACTCCCTTCCAGTGCACCACTAATTTCTTATCAATTCATGTTTCCATGGTTACCTAAGTGAGGCATCAATCCATAGGTGAATTCATGTACTTCCATGTCAGCATTCTTGTCAGGTGCTTTTGATGATCTCAATCTGTTAACAAAGGTATACGTAAATAGTTAAATGTTGTGTAACAGATATATTGTCCAAGGCGCATCATTTCAGTGACAGAAAAATATCCCCATATGAAACAAAGCAATACGGCAAAAATTTAAAGTAATGGTTGCTTGGTGTTTGTCCTACTCACCTTCCGAAGATGGCCACTCCAAATATTTGCAGGGCACTTTCAGTCTTGATCAAGAGAAATAAACATGAGGTTTTCATAACTAGATACTAATAAGCGAAAACTAAACAGTTATCATACTCTGATCAGTTATTGCCAATTTGACATTTTCAAAAAAATAGATAATTATATATCATGTACAAACTGGTTTATTGATTTCACATCGAAGTACGCTGCAAATCAGTGTCATATTGCAATATACGGATAATACTAGTATGTTATGACATCCCTATTCAATAAGTATATGTTTAAATGGGGTTCAATGCTGTTTTTCAACAATATTTCAGTTATATATGGCAGTCAGTTGATAACTGACTATTTCAGACGTGGAGGACAAATGACCATTGCAAACTGCCACGGAAGGTCATAACCTACCCAGCCCATGAATCAAAACCAGACATCCCAGATGACAGCCTAGCACTCTAACTACTGAGCGAACCGGCAGGCTTATTAAATAGATAAAATTAAAAACTGAAACGATTTTGAACGAGTCAAACCAGCCATTATATAATAGAGTTTCACCCAAGCTCACATCAATCCGTCCAATCATTGACCTCCATTTGAACCGTTAACAGTAAAACCTCAATAATAAGACCACCCATGGGACCCTTTGATACTGGTCTTCTTATTGAGGTGATCTGAATTTTGAGATTGAACTAAGAGCAAAACAGTGAAAATTGGGTTCTTAATTTAGAGGTGGTCTTATTATTGAGTTGGCCTTGAAATTATTTTTTTACTGTACAACAAAACAGACAATGAATTGTCAATGAATTTCACATGGTCTTAGTCCAAAAACTGTTAACGCTTGTGTACATATCATACATTATCTCTCATCTATTCTAAACAACCTATTTATAGTCATATTCACTTACAGAGACATATGTAGAATGTTGTCGATGGCAGAATGACCATATTTACAATCGTTGAGCACAGAAACACCGAAACCAAATTCTGATAAATCTGACCATTTGTGTCCACAAACCTAGATCGAGAAAATAATATAAAATATTAATCACCCTACACCTATTCATCAAAAATACCAATTGCCCTATTAAGAATGAAAAACACAACTAGATCTAATATTTTTCACATGACGCGGAGTTGTGATATAAAACTAGTATACAGTCAAAACTGTCTGTAAAGACCACCCATGGGAACAGCAAAATGTGGTCTTTGTTTACAGGTGGTCTTTATTAACAGATTTAATATCATTGAAAATGGTCTGATGGGAGATAAAATTGGTGGTCTTTGCAGACAGGTTTTGCAATAGTGGTCTTTGTTCGCAGATGGTCTTTAACACAGGTTTGACTGTATTGGCTCCTTTATTGCATGCATATAGGTTACTTTACTATCAACTCTCAAATGTAAGGAGATATGAAAGTATGCTCCTTATCAAAACAGTAATCCCTTAAATCTTCCAAATACTGAAATCACTAAAGGGTACATTATAGAGAGAACAAACTATTTGAGAACTCTGAACTGGTCTACAGAGTTAAAACATTTCACATTTAGTGGTTTAAAAAAAGGACAATAGCAAGCCATCAAAACTCACACTGCATTCAAGACCTGAAAATCTTTAGTTAGTCATGCTAAGGGGAGTAACTGTGGAAATCTGCAACAACGGTACACCAAGAGTTACTCACCTTCAAATTTTTATTTACAAGTTTGCCTGGACAGAAAAACAAATATCAATGCAAACAAGAAATTAGGCCATGCCAAATTAAAATTTGTTAAGCGTCAACCCAAAAAAGCGAAAACCTAGCTACCTATTAAAAAAACAACACAAACTCATAACGAAAAAACAAATATCCTCAGATAATAAGTGATGCATTATTTTAGATATTTTAATGAAAGAAACATCATAAAAAAAAATATAGTTTGTTTCAAAACTAGATCTATACATGAATAAATCTAATTTAGAATGGACTCATTTTCACACAAATTCACTAGTTTTCACACAATAATCACATCGTTGTCGGATCTCAACTAAGATTGCCATTGTCGAATCATGGATATCGAAAATATTTGAGAATTTAAAGCTTAGAAAAAATATTGATTTTTTGGCTTGAGGAGCGCAAAACCTAGGCGGACGCTTAACAAAATTCCAATTTGGCATGGCCTTATCGGTAGACTCAATGGATGCTTCCTGAAGTACGCTGCACATCTCGTCTTGATAGTGAAGTTTCTGATTAAAGTTTTATTGAATACTGGTCTGAGGTTGCTGATCAATAACGCAGACACTTTTGCGGGACAGTAGCCAGACCTACACATACATTGCCGTTTTATTTTTGTTAAGCCTCCATGTGTGCCTAGGTTTTGAACTCTTAGAGGAAAAAAATATATGTTCATAAGTTAAAACAAACATCATGGAAAGTAATTGCTGTTTAGTATTTATGCATGTTTTTGTACATATTTTATTCATTATTATATAAACGTGCATGTTTGAAAATTGTGAGTGAAAACTAGTAAATTTTTCTGTTAGCCTTCTAAGGTTTTATAAAGAAACAAGTTGTTTAGTCCTATTTTATCACGTTTATCTCATTAACACATGTGAAATGATACATCGTCTATTATCTGGCTTTGCATTTTTTTTTAAATTACTTCAGGCGTTTTTTCGAATAGGTAGCTAGGTCTAGAGAACCATGATTGATGCTTAACAAAAATAAAAAAACAGTATGGCCTAACGCACGGATGGGGAGCATACAAATATTGTAACATGAAAACTGTTAGATAATAACCAGACAACAGATGATACAAACAACGTAGGTACCTCGTATCTGGCTGTATCCCATGATGTATTCTGGTGATTAGGACGTCGAATGTGTCCAAACTGTATATCGTAAGTTGCTTCCCTTGTATGTATACTGGTTGGAAATTCAACCTTCAAAAATTTCCTGTTCTCAAGCCAGTCAACCTGTAGCAAAATTTAAATTAAACAAATTCTAATTGTTGCAATAAATACAAGATTACACACAGCATGTTGTAATAATGTGCTTTTTAAATTGTCACAATAACAAAAACTCAATCACTTGTATTTGACATGAAAACATTATTTGGAAATAGTTGTACATTTGGGCTAAGACATTATATAATGATGCATAGGAATACTCTCTACTGGAAGGCATAACTCACATATCTCTTCATCTACCTTTTTAAAGTTATACTATGCTCATTTTTTGTTTCATTTGTTTAATTAACCAAACATGAAAAATATATTTCCTATGGTTAAAACATCACTAAATATACATTTATAAAGAATAAACTCATAATGTTTTATTCCGTATTTGTTGAAGAAAGATGTTTGTACATGTACATCATAAAATTTAAATAAACTTCCAGTTTTTTTAACAATCAGGCTATTTAACCGGTTTTGACTGTAAGTTATTTGATAAAAAAAGATTTTTTCAATCGGTTTTACATTGCAATGGCTCTTATTAGAGATGTTTTAGCCAATGTAACAACAATACTGGATGAAACCAATTCAAACATTTTATGTTCAGATGAGCCGGATACATCTTTAAGTAGTTGTGGAGTAAGTGCACACCAATTCTATACAATCTTTTTCACATTATAACTGGTGAGTAGTTTCGTTTTTCATATGTTTTTGTGAACAGTAAATATTCACATCAGTCACAATGCACAGCTCTGTTGGTAAAATGCTGGACTATCATCGTGGGGGTCGAGGTTCGATTCTTGGGAGGGACAGTTCAATTCCATTCATGGCATTTGCCCTTTGTCCTTTGTGCTCCATGTTTGATTGATGTGTACTAGCAGAAGGGAGAGTTAGTACTGGTTGTTAATTTACTTTACGGAAACTAGTTAGGACAATAGACCGCCATGAGTAACTGAAATAATGTCGAAAAATGGTGTTAAACCGATAAAAAAACTGAAACAAAATCAAACACCATGCTTCAATTCTTATGCTTATATGTTACCAATTCCAACAGCAGCTTTTAGTACAGAACATACCTTGGTGTTGAATTTAAGGTATGGACAGCCCACATCCAAGGATATCACCTGCTCTATGGTACTCTTCTCACTTATTTTAAGGCTAAACTGCAAGTATAATTAATTAAAATAGGTAACTTTATACTACTAAAAATATATCCCTAAATAATTACCTCCTCCATTTGTAAAGAGCTCAATTATATAATTCCACATACTTGACATTAATTACCGCCTCCATTTGTAAAGAGCTCAATTATATAATTCCACATACTTGACAATAATTACCTCCTCCATTTGTAAAGAGCTCAATTATAAAATTCCACATACTTGACATTAATTACCTCCTCCATTTGTAAAGAGCTCAATTATATAATTCCACATACTTGACATTAATTACCTCCTCCATTTGTAAAGAGCTCAATTATATAATTCCACATACTTGACATTAATTACCTCCTCCATTTGTAAAGAGCTGAATTATATAATTCCAAATACTTGACATTAATTACCTCCTCCATTTGTAAAGAGCTGAATTATATAATTCCAAATACTTGACATTAATTACCTCCTCCATTTGTAAAGAGCTGAATTATATAATTCCAAATACTTGACATTAACAGGGTAAATGACACAGGAGATTTTCAGAAGTTCGCTCCATTAATCCCTTTAGGAGTTCTCTCGCTTTATCCTTTCTATAGTATATGAACTCAACATAATTAAGTTTCTGACATATTTAAAGTAAAAAAGTTAGTTTATATTATTAAATTCATGAACAACTGCTGATAAATGTAGGCAAAAATGTTTAGTTTAAGAGACTTACCACCACAGATACACGGAGTGGACCTTTATCTTCAATCTTTGCTTCTTTCAACATGGTAACAACAGGTTTCCTGTGAAAAAATCACACAGTGTAAGCACTCAAGAGTAACCTCCCTTCTTGAGTGACAACCTCTCTCTAACATCATTTTAAATTTTCCAGTGTTAATATTAACTTCTAGGGGTGTCATAATTCACATTAGGTGTACCATGTAAATTGCAATACTTCAGCAACATATTGCAATATGTACCACGATATATTGCAATACTTCAGCAACATATTGCAATATGTACCACGATATATTGCAATACTTTATCAACATATTGCACGATGTACCACAGAAACAAAATGGTGGATGTTGCAAATTTTTAATCGAGGCTTTGATCTCGGAAGAAATTCTTCCCGGTCGTGAGAGTTCAATCAAATCTAAACACACATAGTGGGACGTTTTCAATCCATGGTTTATATGTCTGAGAAAAATATCAAGAGCTAACCTTGTTTCAAGATGGTAGTCCATGACGTCCCAGGCATCCCAGTATAGAGGTATATCGTCATACATGATGAACTGGTTAGCAGGGAAGTCTGACGATACAGCATTCCTGATACATACAACACAAGATATAATAATTATAAAATAGAAGGTGAATAAATCAGCAGTGATAAATGCTGCTAACTGGAATCATTAAATTGTGCTTAGTATAACGAATTGATTCATTGGATCATTTTTGTTACAGTATTAAGAAGCCATTGCTATTTAATTGCTACCAATTTTCTAATTAAATATGCACAGTTTTTATTTCACACCTGTAATGACAGTATCTGCATTTGTCAACCATACTTCGATTCATTAGAGTGAATCTCACAATGTGTTATTATTACGTCATCACTGGGAGAAAGAGCCTATATCAGAAATTTATGCAAGGACCTGTGAAACATGTGTGCACGTTAGTAATTTCGTGATTTCTGTGACCTCAACGACAATAAACTCACCTTGAGGATCCTTTGACTGTCAGCTTTCCTACACGACCTAGCTTATCAATGTAAGCTTCCAAACATTCATTCTTCATCATAATTGTTCCATCATCCTACAAACAATGTAAATATATACAGTGAAACCTCACTTAAAGACAACCTCAATAATAAGACCACCTCAAAATCAAGAACATAATTTTCAAGTCAATTTTCACTGTTTTGCTCTTTATTCAACCTCAATATTAAGACCACCTCAATAAGACAACCAATTTTCAAGGGTGGTCGCATTATTGAGGTTTTACTGTTTACATACTGTATATATAGTTAAATTAGCAAAGTGGAAATATGACCAAATTTCACGAATTGACAAAATTCACTAACAATTCCTGTCGCGCAAATAAGAGGAAACCCTGTGTGTAAGGGTACTATAACAATGGCCACTGAGACCAGATACTATTTATATATCCGTAACTTCAATAGCAGAATTAACGCACAACATCTCTTGAAAAGAAATTTTAACATATTATTTAATAATGAATGATACAGTTTACAAGCGTCTTCCTGCATTTTGTTGATTCAATGTCTTCCTTCAGCAGTGAATAATACATAGTTCCAACATCTACAATATTTACCTCCCTTGTTCTTAACTGTCGGCCATTTTGATAGGCAAAACTGATAATCCCTTATAAGAGTAATTTCCAAATATGTGATAATGATAAAAATACCAAGAGACAACCACTTTTTCTTCAAATTACTGAGCAAGATCCCCATATGAGCATAATGAATAAGTTATTTTTTATATATCAGATTAGTTTATCATCATTTACATTATTTTCCCCATAAACATTAAGGAAATTTGCCTATCAAAATGGCCGACAAGTCAGAACAAGGGAGGTAAATATTGTAGATGTGAGAACTATGTATTAAGGACTGCCTTAGATAAAATTGCTGAAATCATCTTCTTTGGTTGTTGGACATAAGCAGTGCGTTTCATAAAGAATCCTAAGTCTGATATCAGTCCTAAGTTGCTCCTAAGTCAGTGTCCTACACTTATGACCATTTCATAAAAAATCCTAAGTGCAACTCTAGGTTCAATATCGGTCCTAACTCTAGGACTGATCCGAGGCAGTCCTAAGTGCAAAATATCGGTCCTAAGACATACCATAAAGACAATATGAATGTTATAAATAACGTATGACTTTGAATACATTAAAGATACATTTTGTTGTATGTTTGTTTCAGGCCAATTACGCATATATTAAACTTATGAAGTCAGTTATTTCTAGAAATACATGACCGTATTTTCTGAACAATGATAGAAACATGATTTATTATGATTTAGAAAATATATTTACAGGAAATTCGATGATAATCAACCAATCACTGATTCACATATTAGCAGTCAAGCTAATCAACCATATTTTATCATAAAATCATGGACTGAAATTATGACATCACATGAAATTAGAAATTTCTCAGAGGAATAGTAAGATACTATGCTTTTTCACAAACATTTTAACGTACCATGTATTTGACAGTAACTGGACATGGAATATCCAGAGCCAATAAACCAGCATGGCCATAACTTGGAACTGTCATATAATCTAAAAATATAAGCATATTTTATGACTAACAATCATTCATTAACACTGATTAAACTATGTACTAATCTAACAACACTTATATACATACATATATACAGTTGGACATTGTTTATTCCACAACCTTCTATCCAAATACTTGGTATTATCAACATAAGGTCCAGATGTGTCTTCTTAGGCACGTCAAATTGAAAGGGGCTATTAGAAACCATGTATTATTCGAAATGAAAGTTTGGACTCAATGAAAGTGTCTAAAAATGTCAGTGGATGTATACATTTTCTATGATCAAATTGGAATTTCCATGGTTCCTAACCATACTATATCATTTTACAGAAGTCGCCTGATCAACATAGATAAGTATTATTTTAACCAGACCCTAAAGCCAGCCATTGATATCACAACAACACTTACATAAGCTGTTCCCATTTGTGTCCGTCTGTTGAGCAACAGTCTTTTTCTTATCAGTTTTTCTTCTTTTGCTGGGAGACTCGCCACTGTTTTCACTCTTTCCTAAAGTAATGACCTCTGACCTGTCCCATGATTGGCTATTCCAGATCACATGATGTTTCTCTGATTTGGCGGATGAATCAGATAACACATGACTTGATGCCTCTGTATAAAGCTTAGACCCAGACTCGACAATGCCTGAATAATGATGATGAACATGACTTTGAAAGTAACATATTGCAAAAAAGTAAAATACATAATTGAACCCATCTCCAGGAAAACAGGGCTTAATGACAAACTGTTCAATTTTTGGGTTTTCATATTTTCTGTTTCCTCAGAAATTTGACTCTAGGCTTTGGTTTTCACATTTTCTGTTTCCTCAGACATTGGACTCTAGGCTTGAGTTTTCACATTTTCTGTTTCCTCAGACATTGGACTCTAGGCTTGGGTTTTCATATTTTCTGTTTCCTCAGACATTGGACTCTAGGTTTGGGTTTTCACATTTTCTGTTTCCTCAGACAATGGACTCTAGGCGTGGGTTTTCACATTTTCTGTTTCCTCAGACATTGGACTCTAGGCTATGTCGTTTTAATTATATAATGTTTTAAAGACAGAACTGACGACATCAACTTCTAACTGGAAAATCCCAATAAAGTGACAAGCGTCAATAAACCCGGTTTTCCTAAAGATGTATACTGATCAGTAAAACATATGGTTGAGTTACACGCTGTAAAATATTACACCAATATGGAAATACATGCAAAGGTCTTGGTCTCCTATTGTGCTTTTCATAAAGAATTCTAAGTTTAACTTCAGTCCAAATTCGTTCATAAGTCAGCTGAGTCTATACTCATTTCTTAAAAATCCCACTTCACACATGAACCAGAGGTAGATGACATGCGACACTGGGTGTGATATCAACAGTCAAATTGTCACAGAGACATACATCTTGTTAATCTATTACTTTCGTTTCATACTAGATTAAACATATTCGATGTTATTACTTGAAACATCTCACCCACCTTTTTATATGCTTCATGGTACAAAAGATCATATTTCTAAAAAACTGTTAAAATTATTATATGTTGTTGATATGACAAAATATTCTGTATTGTACATAAGATTTTATTGAAATAAACGATTAAAAAAAACATACGCCTCACCATGGTAACCCACTAGCCTGAAGCCAGGGGCTAGAAACCTCTATTTCGGGCAAGCAGAAATTACCGAGAAAATACGCTTTTTCTCAGAAATAAAGAAAAAACTAAAATCTTGGAAAGATTTTAACAAACTATACAGCCACATAACTGTGACTTTCTGCTGGTTATGAATTAATATTATATAAGTTTGGGCTGGTAAGAATGATTTCGGGCCAATGGTTGGCTGAGCAACTTGTCCAGGAGGACTAGTGCTCTGAAAAAATTAATGCAAATCCTGCCAGAGGTCCGAACCAAGCCTCTCAGTCTGACTGCTCTACCAAATGAGAAAACCGAGTGGACTAAAGTTTGTATATGTAAATATTGACAATGGTTACTTAGTAACACGAATGCAATGTGTGTCATAGAATAAACACTAAATGAAAATCACTCACTGTTGTAATACCTGTGTGCATCTTCATATACCTGGAAATGTACAACATTTATCTTAAATGGATAAACACTCTTTTAACACAGGGATTTCCCTGACACAGAAATCTTGAGTCCCTGACTCCCTATTCTTTCTAGGGACTCCCATTTTCAACTTAATAATTAGGACTTCAGAAATCTTCAGAAGAGGTTGGAAATCGTACAGTGGCGTTCAAATGGAAGTGTTTACCTGTATACTAGTATGAAGCCAACGCAGATGTTAGCGACCACAACGGGAATGGAAATATACCAAATGAAGTTGTATGACCGAGGAAAACGTACAGGGGTGATCAAATGTGTTTACCGACAGTGTAATTTATGCACCAGTGACAGTTCTAAGAAACAAACAATATGCATTAGTTAATTTTTCATCTGATTATTGCCATTTGTTTCAAAATATCAGTAATTATTGTCAACATATAAGTTGTATCTACCATGCCGATAGAAGTTCCTGGTAAGACATCATGGAATTGATTCAACAACAGCAATTTCCAGAGTCTGCTAAGCTCATCAGCAGGGTAAACCATCTTTGATGTCTGTTTCGTACTTCCCGTAACCATGGCAACACAACTTATAAATTCCACATCATGTAACAACAGCTCACATTTTCTGTTCATCTTCTTAACCTACAATTAAGATAATATACGATTTCTTACTTTTAAATTATATTCACATTTCAATTGCATTTTGCTACGATAAACATGACTTTGTGATCCCAATAAATTACATGGACGGTGGCGCTCCTTTGCCCATTGGACTCCACACTATTTGAACAGCCCCAATGTAATGCACCAATAAAACATCAACATGAGCAGCTTAATCCATAAATGGCAATTTTGACGTCACGTCCATTGTTATTTATCTAGTGAATGATAAAAAAATACGGGGCTTTGTTATTAATGGTATAAAAATCCACTCACGCTCAATATTTCGGCCACACTGGGCCTTTATCAAGAGCAAAGAACACAATTTTTCACACAACAGCTATATAGTATAGGTTTCTATCTATTTTAGTTATGAGTATCATCAATTGATTGTTATTAATCTCTGACATCATGTATGATATAAAAGTATGCCAAAGGTAACGTCACACTTTGACGTAATGATGTCTTGACGTAATGATGTCATATGTTTTGTATCCAATACCATTGTTTAGTTCGCCTGAAGAAGTATAAAAATTATACGAAACGCGTTGCAAACATTGAGTTTGTCTTCCTTTTTTCCATATCATGTGTGATATAAATATTTATATACCTTAGCATGAGTGGTATAAGTACCATTATGCATTTCAAGGTACAACTCTCCTGCCCAACGACACAGTTTACTGCCGTCGTCCTTCTCTATCGCTGAGAAAAACTCATCTGGTGTACTCATCTTAACCCTGCAAATACAACAAAACAAGCATTGTCAATACATCTAATATAGACACCTTTCACAGAAACTTAGGCAATACATAACATAAAATAACATATAGTTTATTGGCATAAAATATTTCCATAAATACATGTATAGCCAAACAAACAAATACAGATGCACATAATTGGTGCGAAAAAAAAAATCTGTTTCAAGAACAAGATTGCATAATTGGACGTATGCATTGACAGTTTTTGTAACATCTTTATAATTCTTATTTCTTTCTTTAAAAGCGAAAAATAAAATACAATAGAACATTATAAATGCATTTTAGGATAATTTTATTTATGAATATTAGCAATAAGCCTAAGTGTGCTACAGTGTTCGTTAAATACACAATGTCATGTTCAACCAAAACAAAGTAAATAGAATGATTTTAGTAATAATATCATTGAACATTTATCTGTAACATTGCTGCATTAAAGTGAATAAATTTTTATTTTACTCAATATTCAAGTCAGAAAGCATAGTGAGTTATATCTATTTTTCATATATCTATTTCAATTCTCTTTTTTTCCAATACATGTTAATATTTCCTTTTTCCTCCTAAATGATATGATGTATAAATTTGTTATCCCTAAACAATAACATGCAAAGTATTATAAAACATAACATTATCATATTAGACATATTTTAAACTATATATGGAATTTTATTTGATGCCTAGCTCCATATTTGATATTTAAATGATACTTTGAATATTTAAATTATGTTGAAATACAAACAACATTTCCAATTAGATATTATGTAATTTATTTTATAAATATTCAGTGTCTCATAAGCCAAATTTGGCTGGGCATAAAATAATCTCATTTTTTTCATTGAAAATTGTATTATTAATATTCTATGTAAGACACTATAATTAACAGAACAGAAAAGATATGTTCTGTTCAAATTAACAAATAAACTATTAAATTTAGAATTAATGTACAAACAAATTGACAACATCCCCACCCATTCAATAGAACAATAAGGAACAAGTCACACCTTCTTATCAAACATAGATACATCAATGATACAGGATGGGTACTCTAATCAGTTCTCATAATTACCTTTATTGAACCAAACAATTAGCAAAGTTGTTAATTAGGACAAGACATACTCTAATTAGACAATAATTAGTATAAATCATTAATTGAAAAGTAAGAGGAACTGGACTCAATTTGAACCATTGACAAGTAGGAAATGTAAAAAGGTGAAAATAAGGGGACAGGAAATGAATTTTGTATATAAACCCCTGAACAATTATTAACAACACAAACATTGAACAGCTTACAAACTGTAAGCATTGAAACAAAAACACAGATTTGAACACTGGAACAAGTAAGAATATATTTGTAATGATGATTTTATAAGTAATAAATTGCAACTAGCTCTTAATGATATTTATTGTAATATTCATGAAAACACACAAATAAGTAAATTTTCTATAAATTAAGAAGACATTTGTCAAACATTTTTTCGAAGCAGTTACTATTTTTTGTATTAAAATATATTGAAAAAGATATTTTTATATTCCTATTCAAAAAATCTTATTTTCATTATAAGCTGTATAATTTTTTGATATTCATTAATATTTTTAAGATAATATTTGCCTTATTAAATACTTAGAAGTTTTTATTATAATATTGATCTTTTGTATGATATAAATAATACAACTTAAATAACATATACGAAAATTATAAAACATAACTATAGATAACTTTTCATTATTTATGTATTAATACAAGGATAATTGTAATATAATTAAGCCTGGAATAAGATAAAACAGCCTGTGAAATCAACAAATCGTTTGGCACAATGACGCCTAGAGCAGGTGTGGGCTGATCTTGTGACAGCATTAGCACATGCCTGTACTGGGAGTGATATAGTGCTTTAACAACACAGTATGGAGCTAAATGATGGAACAAGACATGTAACATCAGCATATAGACACCTAGTACTGATCTGTGATTGTCTTATAGCAAACAAGCACATGCCAGTTCTGGGAGTCTAGTACTGCTGCAACAACATCAGGAAAATTTATATTTTGGACATACATAATGATGACAACGATACAGAGCTAGCATTTAGATACCTAGTACTGATCTGTGATTGTCTTATCATGAACAAGCACATGCCAGTGCTGGGAGTCTAGAATTGCTGACAACAACATTAGGAAAAGTCAGGACATACCAAATGATGACAGAAACAATACTGTGCTGGCATTTAGATACCTAGTACTGATCTGTGATTGTCTTATCATGAACAAGCACATGCCAGTGCTGGGAGTCTAGAATTGCTGACAACAACATTAAGAAAAGTCAGGACATACCAAATGATGACAGAAACAATACTGTGCTGGCATTTAGACACCTAGTACTGATCTGTGATTGTCTTATCATGAACAAGCACATGCCAGTGCTGGGAGTCTAGAATTGCTGACAACAACATTAAGAAAAGTCAGGACATACCAAATGATGACAGAAACAATACCGTGCTGGCATTTAGATACTTAGTACTGATCTGTGATTGTCTTATCATGAACAAGCACATGCCAGTGCTGGGAGTCTAGAATTGCTGACAACAACATTAGGAAAAGTCAGGACATACCAAATGATGACAGAAACAATACTGTGCTGGCATTTAGACACCTAGTACTGATCTGTGATTGTCTTATCATGAACAAGCACATGCCAGTGCTGGGAGTCTAGAATTGCTGACAACAACATTAGGAAAAGTCAGGACATACCAAATGAAGACAGAAACAATACTGTGCTGGCATTTAGATACCTAGTACTGATCTGTGATTGTCTTATCATGAACAAGCACATGCCAGTGCTGGGAGTCTAGAATTGATCCAACAACATTAGGAAAAGTCAGGACATACCAAATGATGACAGAAACAATACTGTGCTGGCATTTAGATACCTAGTACTGATCTGTGATTGTCTTATAACAAACAAGCACATGCCAGTGCTGGGAGTCTAGAATTGCTGACAACAACATTAGGAAAAGTCAGGACATACCAAATGAAGACAGAAACAATACTGTGCTGGCATTTATATACCTAGTACTGATCTGTGATTGTCTTATCATGAACAAGCACATGTCAGTGCTGGGAGTCTAGAATTGATCCAACAACATTAGGAAAAGTCAGGACATACCAAATGATGACAGAAACAATACTGTGCTGGCATTTAGATACCTAGTACTGATCTGTGATTGTCTTATAACAAACAAGCACATGCCAGTGCTGGGAGTCTAGAATTGATCCAACAACATTAGGAAAAGTCAGGACATACCAAATGATGACAGAAACAATACTGTGCTGGCATTTAGATACCTAGTACTGATCTGTGATTGTCTTATAACAAACAAGCACATGCCAGAGCTGGGAGTCTAGAATTGATCAAACAACATTAGGAAAAGTCAGGACATACCAAATGAAGACAGAACAATACCGTGCTGGCATTTAGATACCTAGTACTGATCTGTGATTGTCTTATCATGAACAAGCACATGTCTGTACTGGGAGTCTAGTATTGCTGACAACAACATTAGGAAAAGTCAGGACATACCAAATGAAGACAGACACAATACTATGCTGGCATTTAGACACCTAGTACTGATCTGTGATTGTCTTATCATGAACAAGCACATGTCTGTACTGGGAGTCTAGTATTGCTGACAACAACATTTGAAAATATCAGGACATACCAAATGATGACAGACACAATACTATGCTGGCATTTAGATACTTAGTACTGATCTGTGATTGTCTTATCATGAACAAGCACATGTCTGTACTGGGAGTCTAGTATTGCTGACAACAACATTAGGAAAAGTCAGGACATACCAAATGAAGACAGAAACAATACCGTGCTGGCATTTAGATACTTAGTACTGATCTGTGATTGTCTTATCATGAACAAGCACATGCCAGTTCTGGGAGTATAGAATTGCTGACAACAACATTAAGAAAAAAATATTTTGGACATACATAATGATGACAACGATACAGAGCTAGCATTTAGACACTTAGTACTGATCTGTGATTGTCTTATCATGAACAAGCACATGCCAGTGCTGGGAGTCTAGAATTGCTGACAACAACATCAGGAAAAGTCAGGACATACCAAATGAAGACAGAAACAATACTGTGCTGGCATTTAGACACCTAGTACTGATCTGTGATTGTCTTATCATGAACAAGCACATGCCAGTGCTGGGAGTCTAGAGTTGCTGACAACAACATTAGGAAAAGTCAGGACATACCAATTGATGACAGAAACAATACTGTGCTGGCATTTAGATACCTAGTACTGATCTGTGATTGTCTTATCATGAACAAGCACATGCCAGTGCTGGGAGTCTAGAATTGCTGACAACAACATCAGGAAAAGTCAGGACCTACCAAATGAAGACAGAAACAATATTGTGCTGGCATTTAGACACTTAGTACTGATCTGTGATTGTCTTATCATGAACAAGCACATGCCAGTGCTGGGAGTCTAGAATTGATCAAACAACATTAGGAAAAGTCAGGACATACCAAATGAAGACAGAAACAATACCCTGCTGGCATTTAGATACCTAGTACTGATCTGTGTATGTCTTATCATGAACAAGCACATGTCTGTACTGGGAGTCTAGAATTGCTGACAACAACATTAGGAAAAGTTAGGACATACCAAATGAAGACAGAAACAATACCGTGCTGGCATTTAGATACCTAGTACTGATCTGTGATTGTCTTATCATGAACAAGCACATGTCTGTACTGGGAGTCTAGAATTTGCTGACAACAACATTAGGAAAAGTCAGGACATACCAAATGAAGACAGAAACAATACTGTGCTGGCATTTAGATACCTAGTACTGATCTGTGATAGTCTTATCATGAACAAGCACATGCCAGTGCTGGGAGTCTAGAATTGCTGACAGCAACATTAGGAAAAGTCAGGACATACCAAATGAAGACAGAAACAATACTGTGCTGGCATTTAGATACCTAGTACTGATCTGTGATTGTCTTATCATGAACAAGCACATGCCAGTGCTGGGAGTATAGAATTGCTGACAACAACATTAGGAAAAGTCCGGACATACAAAATGATGACAGACACAATACCATGCTGGAATTTAGATACCTAGTACTGATCTGTGATTGTCTTATCATGAACAAGCACATGTCTGTACTGGGAGTCTAGAATTGCTGACAACAACATTAGGAAAAGTCAGGACATACCAAATGATGACAGAAACAATACTGTGCTGGAATTTAGATACCTAGTACTGATCTGTGATTGTCTTATCATGAACAAGCACATGCCAGTGCTGGGAGTCTAGAATCGCTACAACAACATTAGGAAAAGTCAGGACATACCAAATGAAGACAGAAACAATACCGTACTGGCATTTAGATACCTCGTACTGATCTGTGATTCTCTTATTACAAACAAGCACATGTCTGTACTGGGAGTCTAGAATTGCTGACAACAACATTAGGAAAAGTCAGGACATACCAAATGATGACAGAAACAATACCGTGCTGGCATTTAGATACTTAGTACTGATCTGTGATTGTCTTATCATGAACAAGCACATGCCAGTGCTGGGAATCTAGAATTGCTACAACAACATTAGGAAAGCATTTACTATGGATAGACCAAATGATAGCAGAAAAGAGACAGAGCTGGCATATAGATGCCTGGTACTGATCTGGGCTTGTCCAATGACAAAACAAGCACATGCCAGTGCTGGGAATCTAGAATGACTACAATATCATTGAGAAAATAAAGATTCTGGACATACAAAATTATGACAAAACAATATAGACACCTAGTACTGATCTGTGATTGGCTTACCATGAACAAGCACATGCCAGTGCTGGGAGTCTAGTATTGCTACAACAACATTAAGAAAAATTAGGACATACTAAATGAAGACAGAAACATTACAGAGGTAGTATATAGACACCTAGTACTGATCTGTGATTGTCTAATGGCAAAACAAGCACATGCCAGTGTTGGGAGTCTAGAATTGCTATTATATCTGCAGGAGAATAACCACTATGGACATACCAAATGATGGCAGAAATTGTATGAAGCTAGCATATAGATGCCTGGTACTGATCTGTGATTGTCTAACCATGAACAAGCACATGCCAGTGCTGGGAGCCTAGAATTGCTATTATATCATCAGGAGAATAACCACTATGGACATACCAAATGATGGCAGAAATTGTATGAAGCTAGCATATATATGCCTGGTACTGATCTGTGATTGTCTAATGGCAAAACAAGCACATGCCAGTGCTGGGAGTCTAGAATTGCTATTATATCATCAGGAGAATAACCACTATGGACATACCAAATGATGGCAGAAATTGTACGAAGCTAGTATACAGACACCTAGTACTGATCTGGGCTTGTCTTACAGCACACAAGCACATGTCTGTACTGGGAGTCTACAGTGCAGCAACAACAAAAGTAATCTGGGTAGTAAAGACTGATCAGGATTATTGTAAATACTCTTTATGACACCTGGTTCAGATCTGTGCTCATCTAATGTAGGAATAAGCACATGCCCGTTCCAGGAATCATGATGCAGTCAGGCAACAAAAGAAGACATAAGTACAACTGGTAACTTCATGTTGGATAGGATAGCACAATGTAGACACTATGATGCCTGGTACAGTTAGGTACTTGTCTTAAGAATGTACAAGCACATGACTGTACTGGGAGTGATGTTGTTCCAACATGTGCATGAGTGTGCTGGAAGTGATGGTGTCAACAACTCCATTAACAACAAACAGATGAATCAAGAAATGTAGCATGAGCATAGTGACACCTAGTACTGATCTGTGCTTGTCTAACTAGTGTACAAGCACATGCCAGTGCTGGGAGTCAAACATTGCTATTCTCATTGATGGAAATCTGGATAATTTTATACAGCTACCAGGTATTTATAGTAACATAACACAGTAACTTGTGATCACTGGCACAGACCTGTTCTTATCTAGTAGAATGAATAAGCACATGACTGTTCTGGGGGTTACAAAGTGCTTCTTACGAGATTGAAAGTTGGATATCAAGGAATAGCAATACTTGGGGAGAATAGGAAACATGACAATTCAAGCTTTATGACTCCTGAAACAGATCTGTACTCATCTTGTGTATGTATAAGCACATGTCTGTTCTGGGAGTTTAAAAGCTGTTGGACCAATGAGAAGAGAACATAGGAAGACACAGCCGACAAGGGAGAGACAGTTCAAGCTTTGTGAATCCTTCAACAATTCTGTGCCAATCTCCAAATATGAATTAGCACATGCCTGTTCTGGTGGTCAAAGAGCAGTTTAAAAATCAGGAATTTACATTTAAATGGTCACATCTTCACACGCTTTTGCAGTACATATGCATAGAAGACTTGCATGGCCCCTGCACAACGATGGCAAGCACATTCTTGAAGTATTCAATTACAAGTATAACAACACCCTAAAATGAGCTGTGCACTGCTTTTTGTGCTTGGAGTCATGTCACATGATCTGAACAAGCATGGAAATATCAAGAAACTAGAGTACAATGATGCAAGTTTGATGCTTAGTACTGACATGTGTTCATCTGCTACAAAGAATAAGCACATGCCTATGCTGGGAATTAAGCATTGTTCATTCATCAACATTGCTCTGAAGAAGTAAGCTCTTTGTGTGCCTGGTACAGTTTTGAGATAATCTGTTTTTTGAATGCCAAGAGTTAAACAGGGTGTGTACCAATGGATGTATGACAAGTATTTGAATGACTTATTTATCTGTATTTTATTAAGGCACTGAATCATAATGCCAGACTAAATGACCTCAGCACACAACGACACCTAGTACCGCTCTGTGCTTGTCTGAACTGCGAACAAGCACATGTCAGTGCTGGGAGTATAAACAGTGCTTTATCATCAATTCTATCAACGTCAACACAACCATCAAGAATTGATACAGAATTTAACAAGAGTATGTCTGCACTGTCAATACTTGGTACATTTCTGTGCATATGTAAACTTGGAATAAGCACATATCTGTTCTGAGAGTAGGTAGTGCCTTTGCTAAGCTCTAACCAAGGCTTGTTCAACAGAATTAAACACAGACACTCCCCCAAATAGTGATACTGGACTATTCAATACCTGATACTGTTTTGTGCTTATTTGATATAATACATAAGCACATGGCAGTGCTTGGAGTGGAAATGCTTCAACAACATTATGATACGAAGATCAACTATTGGCAAGTAAAATCATACAGACGTATTTTACCATTTAATTACATCAGATTAAGATGCTCAGAAAAGGTTTTGCTTTTTTCTGTGTGGTATTGTATGTGGTATGGAAGGGAAATGCCTTGTAATCAACATGAAGAACTTCCGCAACATACAATGCCGTTTGCAATACCTGGCACTGTTCTGTGCTTATTAATACAGTATATAAGCACATGCCAATGCTGGGCGTTAAAGTCTGCTTTCTCAACAAAATCAGTGTGATGTAAAATTCCGAGGACAATATGACAGACACTGTTGATACCTGGTATTGTTCTGTGCTTGTTTGATACACATATATAAGCACATGCCAATGCTGGGTGTTAAAGTCTGCTTTATCAACAAACTCAGTATGATGTATCATTCCAAGGACAATATGACAGACACTGTTGATACCTGGTATTGTTCTGTGCTTGTTTGATACACATATATAAGCACATACCAATGCTGGGTGTTAAAGTCTGCTTTCTCAACAAACTCAGTATGATGTAAAATTCCAAGGACAATATGACAGACACTGTTGATACCTGGTATTGTTCTGTGCTTGTTTGATACACATATATAAGCACATGCCAATGCTGGGTGTTAAAGTCTGCTTTATCAACAAACTCAGTATGATGTATCATTCCAAGGACAATATGACAGACACTGTTGATACCTGGTATTGTTCTGTGCTTGTTTGATACACATAGATAAGCACATGCCAATGCTGGGTGTTAAAGTCTGCTTTCTCAACAAAATCAGTATGATGTATCATTCCAAGGACAATATGACAGACACTGTTGATACCTGGTATTGTTCTGTGCTTATTTGATACACATATATAAGCACATGCCAATGCTGGGTGTTAAAGTCTGCTTTATCAACAAAATCAGTATGATGTAAAATTCCAAGGACAATATGACAGACACTATTAGTACCTGGTATAGTTCTGTGCTTGTTTGATACACATATATAAGCACATGACAATGCTGGGCGTTAAAGTCTGCTTTATCAACAAAATCAGTATGATGTAAAATTCCAAGGACAATATGACTGACACTATTGGCACCTGGTACTGTTCTGTGCTTATTTGATACACATATATAAGCACATGCCAATGCTGGGCGTTAAAGTCTGCTCTATCAACAAACTCAGTATGATGTATCATTCCAAGGACAATATGACAGACACTATTGGCACCTGGTATTGTTCTGTGCTTGTTTGATACACATATATAAGCACATGCCAATGCTGGGCGTAAAAGTCTCCTCTATCAACAAACTCAGTATGATGTATCATTCCAAGGACAATATGACTGACACTATTGGCACCTGGTACTGTTCTGTGCTTATTTGATACACATATATAAGCACATGCCAATGCTGGGTGTTAAAGTCTGCTTTCTCAACAAACTCAGTATGATGTATCATTCCAAGGACAATATGACTGACACTATTGGCACCTGGTACTGTTCTGTGCTTGTTTGATACACATATATAAGCACATGCCAATGCTGGGTGTTAAAGTCTGCTTTATCAACAAAATCAGTATGATGTATCATTCCAAGGACAATAATTATGACAGACACTGTTGATACCTGGTATTGTTCTGTGCTTGTTTGATACACATATATAAGCACATGCCAATGCTGGGCGTTATGAGCGAGTCTGCAACAGTATCCACAGTTGAACTAGTATTTGCTATGGACCATATATATGCTTATCTTAATTGTACCGATCCTGGAACTTTTACAGAGGTCAAGAAACAGACTAGAAGATATGTAGGATTTGGTCAACAAAGCATGGACCTCCAGCACCTAGTACCGTTTTGTGTTTATCTGAGTTATGTATAAGCACATGCCTGTGCTGGGAGCATAAAGGCCTCACTAATCAACATCACATGGAACTGATGTCTGCAAGGTTTACATTATAAATACTTAGTACTGCTCTGGGCTTATTTGACTAATTAATAAGCACATGTCAGTACTGGGAATAAAATAGTGATTTGTCAACAAAACTAAAGAAGACTGAACATTGACAAAGAAGTCTTGATATGCTTTTTCAACACTTAGTACTGTTCTGTGATTATCAAAGTAATGAATAAGCACATGCCAGTACTGGGTGTGGAAATTGTTTTTAGGAACTTTGAACAGATATGTACCACCGGATAACTTGAGGATAATGTGTCTTGATACCTAGTACGAGTTTGTGCTTATTTGAAAACATATATAAGCACATGCCTGTTCTGGGAGTCAAGAGCAGAAATAATCAACACATCATTGAAAACTCAGCAGCTAAAGTTAGAAATATATACTGCAATTAGAACTGTAATCTTATAATTTTCATGTAGCATAAGCGCATGCCAATCCTGGGAATACAGTTCTTCAAACAAAACAACCAGACCAGTAAATATTTCACAGATTCATGGGATTTGGTAGAGGAAGCATGGACTTTCGGTACCTAGTACTGCTTTGTGTTTATCTGAATTATGTATAAGCACATGCCCGTGCTGGGAACTTAAAGGCACTCATAACCAACTCTTCAATTATCAACATCACACCGAACTTAAGTCTGCCAGATATGCTAATAAAGCAACAGTCTGACCTGAGCTTAAAGTTGCATATAAGCACATACCAGTGATGGAAATGATCACAGCTGTCGCAACTACGACAAAGGACATGTAAAAAATGTTTAACTTAAAGATTTTCAGCAAAATTAAGGATCAATTGTTCATTGCATAACAAATGCCTTGCACAAATGTTTGATAATCTGAAGTTAGAATAAGTACATGGCTGTTTGGTAGAAAATTGTGCTTTACCATCCATTCATGGTCTTAAAACAACAAGGTGCACAGCCATCCTTAAAGCACAAGAAGACTTTGCACAAAACACAGAACAACACTTGGTACTGATCTGTGCTTATTTCTACTTATTATAAGCTATTTTAGAATCAGAGAGGGAAATCCATTCTGTCAACGAAAATATCAGAATTTACAAAAATGCAATACAACAATGATTGTTGGACAAGAATGGAATGCTACAATGATGGATGGTTTGGTACCCAACACAGCTTTGGGCTTATGTGAAATTTGTATAAGCACATGCCTGTGCTGGGAACCAAGCTGTTGAACACACCGAATAACATCAGTTAAGAAGACCATAGATAAGATGGAAGTGATTTGAATATGTTAATGAAACTTGGAAGTTACTCATCTCATAATAAAATGTTGCGTTAAACATTTCTGGTATTGTCTGAAAATAAAAGCATGATCACAGAAATGTTTGATGCAATATTTATAATGCAATAATCAAAGTTATAGACTAACAGTTTGTTTCTAAAAAGCTAAATAATGGAATTTTGATTGGTGTGAGCATACATACACCTACATAAGAATGGGTGGTTTGGAACCTGACACAGATTTGGGCTTATTTAATTATAATTATAAGCACATGCCTGTGCTGGGAACCAAGCTTTTTTAGATTCAGAGAAAAAAATCCATCCTGTCAACATCAACGAAAACAAATATCAGAATTTACAAGAATGCAATATAAAAATGATTGTTGGACAAGAATGCAATGCTACAATGATGGATGGTTTGGTACCTGACACAGTTTTGGGCTTATTTAATTATAATTATAAGCACATGCCTGTGCTGGGAACCAAGCTATTTTAGAATCAGAGAAGGAAATCTATTCTGTCAACGAAAACAAATATCAGAATTTACAAGAATGCAATACAACAATGATTGTTGGACAAGAATGGAATGCTACAATGATGGATATTTTGGTACCCGACACAGTTTTGGGCTTATGTGAAAGTTGTATAAGCACATGCCTGTGCTGGGAACCAAGCTGTTGGACACACCGAATAACAGCAGTTAAGATAGACCATAGCTAAGATGGAAGTGGTTGAAATATATCAATGAAACTTGGTAGTTATTCATCTGATAATAAAAGGTTGCGTTAAACATTTCTGGTATTGTCTGAAAATAAAAGCATGATCACAGAAATGTTTGATGCAATATCTATAATGCAATAATCAAAGTTATAGACTGAACAGTTTGTTTCTGAATAGCTAAATAATGAAATTTTGATTGGTTTGAGCATACATTCACCTACATAAGAATGGATGGTTTGGAACCTGACACAGATTTGGGCTTATTTAATTATAATTATAAGCACATGCCTGTGCTGGGAACCAAGCTTCTTTAGATTCAGAGAATAAAATCCATTCTGTCAACGTCAACGAAAACAAATATCAGAATTTACAAGAATGCAATATAACAATGATTGTTGGACAAGAATGGAATACTACAATGATGGATGGTTTGGTACCCGACACAGTTTTGGGCTTATGTGAAAGTTGTATAAGCACATGCCTGTGCTGGGAACCAAGCTGTTGGACACACCGAATAACAGCAGTTAAGATAGACCATAGCTAAGATGGAAGTGGTTGAAATATATCAATGAAACTTGGAAGTTATTCATCTGATAATAAAAGGTTGCGTTAAACATTTCTGGTATTGTCTGAAAATAAAAGCATGATCACAGAAATGTTTGATGCAATATTTATAATGCAATCATCAAAGTTATAGACTGAACAGTTTGTTTCTGAATAGCTAAATAATGGAATTTTGATTGGTTTGGGCATACATACACCTACATAAGAATGGGTGGTTTGGAACCTGACACAGATTTGGGCTTATTTAATTATAATTATAAGCACATGCCTGTGCTGGGAACCAAGCTATTTTAGAATCAGAGAAGGAAATCCATTCTGTCAATGAAAACAAATATCAGAATTTACAAGAATGCAATACAACAATGATTGTTGGACAAGAATGGAATGCTACAATGATGGATGGTTTGGTACCCGACACAGCTTTGGGCTTATGTGAAAATTTTATAAGCACATGCCTGTGCTGGGAACCAACCTGTTGGACACACTGAATAACAACAGTTAAGATAGACCATAGATAAGATGGAAGTGGTCTGAATATATCAATGAAACTTTGAAGTTATTTATCTGATCAAAAAAACTTGCATTAAACATTTCTGGTATTGTCTGAAAATAAAAGCATGATCACAGAAATGTTTGATGCAATATATATAATGCAATCATCAAAGTTATAGACTGAACAGTTTGTTTCTGAACAGCTAAATAATGGAATTTTGATTGGTTTGAGCATACATACACCTACATAAGAATGGGTGGTTTGGAACCTGACACAGATTTGGGCTTATTTAATTATAAAATTATAAGCACATGCGTGTGCTGGGAACCAATCTATTTTAGAATCAGAGAAGGATATCCATTCTGTCAAAGAAAACAAACATCAAAATTCACAAGAATACAATACAACAATGATTGTTGGACAAGAATGGAATGCTACAATGATGGATGGTTTGGTACCCGACATAGTTTTGGGCTGATGTGAAAGTTGTATAAGCACATGCCTGTGCTGGGAACCAAGCTGTTGGACACACCGAATAACAGCAGTTAAGATAGATCATAGCTAAGATGGAAGTGGTTGAAATATATCAATGAAACTTGGAAGTTATTCATCTGATAATAAAAGGTTGCGTTAAACATTTCTGGTATTGTCTGAAAATAAAAGCATGATCACAGAAATGTTTGATGCAATATTTATAATGCAATCATCAAAGTTATAGACTGAACAGTTTGTTTCTGAATAGCTAAATAATGGAATTTTGATTGGTTTGGGCATACATACACCTACATAAGAATGGGTGGTTTGGAACCTGACACAGATTTGGGCTTATTTAATTATAATTATAAGCACATGCCTGTGCTGGGAACCAAGCTATTTTAGAATCAGAGAAGGATATCCATTCTGTCAATGAAAACAAATATCAGAATTTACAAGAATGCAATACAACAATGATTGTTGGACAAGAATGGAATGCTACAATGATGGATGGTTTGGTACCCGACACAGTTTTGGGCTTATGTGAAAGTTGTATAAGCACATGCCTGTGCTGGGAACCAAGCTGTTGGACACACCGAATAACAGCAGTTAAGATCATAGCTAAGATGGAAGTGGTTTGAATATATCAATGAAACTTGGAAGTTATTCATCTCATAATAAAATGTTGCGTTAAACATTTCTGGTATTATCTGAAAATTAAAGCATGATCACAGAAATGTTTCATGCAATATTTATAATGCAATAATCAAAGTTATAGACTGAACAGTTTGTTTCTGAATAGCTAAATAATGGATTTTTTATTGGTTTGAGCATACATACACCTACATAAGAATAGGTGGTTTGGAACCTGACACAGATTTGGGCTTATTTAATTATAATTATAAGCACATGCCTGTGCTGGGAACCAAGCTATTTTAGAATCAGAGAAGGAAATCCATTCTGTCAACGAAAACAAATATCAGAATTTACAAGAATGCAATACAACAATGATTGTTGGACAAGAATGGAATGCTACAATGATGGATGGTTTGGTACCCGACACAGTTTTGGGCTTATGTGAAAGTTGTATAAGCACATGCCTGTGCTGGGAACCAAGCTGTTGGACACACCGAATAACAGCAGTCAAGATAGACCATAGCTAAGATGGAAGTGGTTGAAATATATCAATGAAACTTGGAAGTTATTTATCTGATCAAAAAAAATTGCATTAAACATTTCTGGTATTGTCTGAAAATAAAAGCATGATCACAGAAATGTTTGATGCAATATATATAATGCAATCATCAAAGTTATAGACTGAACAGTTTGTTTCTGAACAGCTAAATAATGGAATTTTGATTGGTTTGAGCATACATACACCTACATAAGAATGGGTGGTTTGGAACCTGACACAGATTTGGGCTTATTTAATTATAAAATTATAAGCACATGCGTGTGCTGGGAACCAATCTATTTTAGAATCAGAGAAGGATATCCATTCTGTCAAAGAAAACAAACATCAAAATTCACAAGAATGCAATACAACAATGATTGTTGGACAAGAATGGAATGCTACAATGATGGATGGTTTGGTACCCGACACAGTTTTGGGCTTATGTGAAAGTTGTATAAGCACATGCCTGTGCTGGGAACCAAGCTGTTGGACACACCGAATAACAGCAGTTAAGATAGACCATAGCTAAGATGGAAGTGGTTGAAATATATCAATGAAACTTGGAAGTTATTCATCTGATAATAAAAGGTTGCGTTAAACATTTCTGGTATTGTCTGAAAATAAAAGCATGATCACAGAAATGTTTGATGCAATATTTATAATGCAATCATCAAAGTTAAAGACTGAACAGTTTGTTTCTGAATAGCTAAATAATGGAATTTTGATTGGTTTGGGCATACATACACCTACATAAGAATGGGTGGTTTGGAACCTGACACAGATTTGGGCTTATTTAATTATAATTATAAGCACATGCCTGTGCTGGGAACCAAGCTATTTTAGAATCAGAGAAGGAAATCCATTCTGTCAATGAAAACAAATATCAGAATTTACAAGAATGCAATACAACAATGATTGTTGGACAAGAATGGAATGCTACAATGATGGATGGTTTGGTACCCGACACAGCTTTGGGCTTATGTGAAAATTTTATAAGCACATGCCTGTGCTGGGAACCAACCTGTTGGACACACTGAATAACAACAGTTAAGATAGACCATAGCTAAGATGGAAGTGGTCTGAATATATCAATGAAACTTTGAAGTTATTTATCTGATCAAAAAAAATTGCATTAAACATTTCTGGTATTGTCTGAAAATAAAAGCATGATCACAGAAATGTTTGATGCAATATATATAATGCAATCATCAAAGTTATAGACTGAACAGTTTGTTTCTGAACAGCTAAATAATGGAATTTTGATTGGTTTGAGCATACATACACCTACATAAGAATGGGTGGTTTGGAACCTGACACAGATTTGGGCTTATTTAATTATAAAATTATAAGCACATGCCTGTGCTGGGAACCAAGCTATTTTAGAATCAGAGAAGGAAATCCATTCTGTCAAAGAAAACAAATGTCAGAATTTACAAGAATGCAATACAACAATGATTGTTGGACAAGAATGGAATGCTACAATGATGGATGGTTTGGTACCCGACACAGTTTTGGGCTTATGTGAAAGTTGTATAAGCACATGCCTGTGCTGGGAACCAAGCTGTTGGACACACCAAAAAACAGCAGTTAAGATAGACCATAGATAAGATGGAAGTGATTTAAATATATCAATGTCACTTGGAAGCTATTCATCTGATAATAAAAGGTTGCGTTAAACATTTCTGGTATTGTCTGAAAATAAAAGCATGATCACAGAAATGTTTGATGCAATATCTATAATGCAATAATCAAAGTTATAGACTGAACAGTTTGTTTCTGAATAGCTGAATAATGGAATTTTGATTGGTTTGAGTATACATTCACCTACATAAGAATGGGTGGTTTGGAACCTGACACAGATTTGGGCTTATTTAATTATAATTATAAGCACATGCCTGTGCTGGGAACCAAGCTGTTGGACACACCGAATAACAGCAGTTAAGATAGACCATAGATACATGTAAAATGGAAGTGGTCTGAATATATCAATGAAACTTGGAAGTAATTCATCTGATAATAAAATGTTGCATTAAACATTTCTGTTATTGTATGAAAATAAAAGCATGATCACAGAAATGTTTGATGCAATATTTATAATGCAATCATCAAAGTTATAGACAGAACAGTTTGTTTCTGAATAGCTAAATAATGGAATTTTTATTGGTTTGAGCATACATACACCTACATAAGAATGGGTGGTTTGGAACCTGACACAGATATGGGCTTATTTAATAATATAATTATAAGCACATGCCTGTGCTGGGAACCAAGCTATGATAGAATCAGAGAAGGAAATCCATTCTGTCAACGAAAATATCAGAATTTACCAGAATGCAATACAACAATGATTGTTGGTCAAGAATGGAATGCTACAATGATGGATGGTTTGGTACCCGACACAGTTTTGGGCTTATGTGAAAGTTGTATAAGCACATGCCTGTGCTGGGAACCAAGCTGTTGTACACACTAAATAACAGCAGTTAAGATAGACCATAGATAAGATGGAAGTGATTTGAATATTTCAATGAAACTTGAAAGTTATTCATTTGATAATAAAATGTTGGGTTAAACATTTCTGGTATTGTCTGAAAATAAAAGCATGATCACAGAAATGTTTGATGCAATATTTATAATGCAATGATCAAAGGCATAGACTGATTGTTTCAGGTCGAATTGGGCATAAATGCAACAGCATAAAGGGTGGTTTGGTACCTTACACAGCTTTTGGGCTTATCTTATTACAATTATAATCTTGCCATGTTTTACCTTACCCTAGTGTTTAGATATGTAGCCAATTTCATGAAAATGACTGAATGTTTCATTAAAGATTACTGGTATTGTTGGATAAAACAAGAATGATCACATAAATGTTTGATGGAATATATCTGCTAGAATAAAACTTGTCAATAAAATGTTTGCACTTATAAGGACTAAACATGCAGAAACATTGCAGTAACAGAGAACTTTAAGTATTAATTATATTTAAACAAGAAACATAAAACATATTTGTTACCATGGTCATTCCTAAACACAAGAAATTCACAAAATTAAAACTATGTGCTATCATAAATATGCCTGTCAGAACAGTTGTTATGTTATGAGTATAATAATTTAGAAAAAGAGAATATAATTTTGTACCCAAATACATTATTACATAATTATGATACTTAATTGGTACCTGGCACAATTGAGAGATAACTAATGTTATAAGCACATGTCTGTGCTGGGTACTGTGCCATAAAGCACACAAACTATCAACAGTTGATATTAGAGGAGAAACAAGAAGATTATTGTCAGTTGGAACCAGACTTTGCCTGAGGACGAGGTGAAATATCAAGTCGTTTTATACCACATGTTATTATTTAGATCAACAGTGGGTTAAGAATGTTCAATTACAAACAAAGAATGTCCCAATGCTGAATATTGACTTCATGTTTCACTGAACATTTCTCTGGTACTGTCTGGTTATACAAGAATTATCACAGGAATGTTTGGTGGTATATCAGTCAGAAAACATTCAAGTTGGAGTTGCTTTAGTTTTAGATTCTATATAAACTGAATAATGAAGTCATACAAATTTCATATTAAAAATCCAAAAAGTTTGAATTACATTGTAGCTAGTACTTTTGTAGGCTTATTTACAGCAATGCACATGCAAGTGCTAGGGACGAGGTCATTCAGATGCCCCATACGGAACTACGAAAGTATTTGCAGTATTCATTACAGAAAGGTCTTTAGGTAAGTAAATATGATGTTTATTAGAAGAGAATGTAGTTTAGTACCTGGCACAGTTGCAGACTTATTGGTTAATATTATAAACACATGCCTGTACTGGGAACCAAGCTATACACATTTGCAAATAGGAATGAAGTTTTAACTTAACTTTTTACTGACATTGTTCCCAGCACTCTGATTTGGGCTTATTTACAAATGAATATAAGCACATGGCAGTACTGGGCAAACAGTGTTTTCCATCAATTTCATTAACATTAGTAGATGTCAAGAACATGCTTGTGCTGAGAACCAGGCAACACATTAAACAACATGGAAGCAATACAATTAGAACAAAAAGCATTTCTTTCTGGATGGAAACTCTTCAAATCGAAACCAAATGAAATAGAATCAAACCATTACAGTGTTTCATTAAACATTTCTGGTACTGTCAGATTAAGCAAGCATGATCACAGACATGTATCATGAAATATTTGTTAGAAAATGTATGAATTGGAAATGTTGGCATTTACCCACAGATAATGAACATATGTCAAGATATCACATGACAAAGGTCAGTGCTGTTCAATAAACATTTCATAGACATTGTTCCACAAGGCAATGACAAATGCAGTCGGACCTCGTTCATTCAAATTCACCGGGTCCAAAATTTCATTTCGAATAATGTATGGTTTCGAATAGCCCATTTCAATTTGACGTGCATAGGAAGGTACATACGGACCTGATATTTAATTAAGATGATACCAAGTATTCGGATAGAAGGTCTTGGAATAAATTAGGTCAGGCTGTCATTAATGATTCAACGAGGGCCACAATAAACGTATAACTAGCAGACAATTCAGAAGGAAGTGCTGGACAAAAATGGGACAACTATGAATAGTATGGTACCTAGCACAGCTTTGGGCTTATTTGTTGCATATATAAGCACATGTCTGTGCTGGGAACCATGCTATGACAACTCGGTTGATTTACAGGTACTGATTTACAGGTACGATGAAAGGGAACCATTAACAACTTAGGCTTATTGGTTCATCAGATAAGTACATGTCTATGCATGACATCAAACCTTGTTGTACAGTACTCAAGTATTAGATATACAGGTAATGTTAAACAACATGTTGCAAAGCTACACTTCTTAAGAATCATGAATAACTGAAGGATATATTTTTCCTATTATCATTTCATGTGTCATGCTCTGTAACATTACCTTCAGACGTTTCAACGCCATGAGATATCATGTAAAAAGATTACACTGTTCAGGACTTGGTAGGACAAAAATGGTTCCTATAGGTCCACCCTAAATGATATTGGGTGGGGTATGAAACTACACTTCAAATTTTGTTATTTTTTTAAATAGAGTCTTTTATATTCAGTGGACAAACCTGTGCAAATATGTTAAAAGTACTCGCTTATAAACCCTAACATTCTGTAATAAGATAATGACTGAATAACATGTTATAAAAATATTTACCTTGGCAGACCATCAACATCTTCCATTCTGTCTAATCTTTCCAGCATATCTTCACTAAAACGAAAAATAACACATTTATTGTTGAAGAAACACCATGCTATATGCATCCAATACCATTTAGTCACTATTTACCTAGCTCTGTCACAATAACAATACCTGATTCCGACACTTGAAGTCAAAAATGATATAGCAGTACTGAAGTTCAAACTTCATATTTAGCTTAACAACACTTAAAAGGGAAACAGTAAACAATTATGTCATACAGTAAAACTTCGAAACCTCGAACTGCCGTCGGACCTAGCAATTAGTTTGAGCCATCTACTGTTCTAAGCATCTACGGTATATGTACGAACCGCCTTTCGCCGCTGCAAGTATACTAAGCATGTTGAACACATGTCATATGTGTGTTGTTTGTGTTTTCATACTGAATACAATTCGATCAATAGTCGCAGCATTATTCATAATACGTAATAATAATAATTTTAAAAAATTAAAGAAAAACAAAAAACAGATTTAAATAAATGTTTCGTTTGATCTTATACACATGAACTGTTTGTACATCATACAACCATCAAGTAATGATCACGACGTGTGAATAACATGTGTCGATAATCTTACCAATCAACAAACAATATAACATTAAGCGTTCAGATAAAGCTGTGAATTATTGTATTGTTCGACCTATCTATGGTGAACAATGAATTGAATGGTAGCTAGGGACTGCAAATCCTGTCATATATATATTTATGATTAAGGTAAACTACACTTTGGACGAAGTACGGGGCGAATTTTTACATCCGCCACACAGCACAAACACCAGCTGTAGTAAATAGTGAAATAAAGTCAAGTTTGAGAAACACAAAAAATTGGTCAATGGCGCTACCGGGAATCGAACCCAGGTCTACGGATTGCCGGTCCATTAAGACTGTTTCAACATGTTAATCTGTCTTCAAACAAGGCAGGTAAGATGACTAAGTAAGAGTGCAGTTTACCAATCTAATCACACAGACCAAGCCACATACTGTTATATGATTCATGATACAGTCAAACCTGTCTGTAAAGACCACCCATGGGAACAGCAAAATGTGGTCTTTGTTTACAGGTGCTCTCTATTAACAGATTAAATATCATTGAAAATGGTCTGATGGGAGATAAAATTGGTGGTCTTTGAAGACAGCTTTTGCAATAGTGGTCTTTGTTCTCATGTGGTCTTTAACACAGGTTTGACTGTATATACTTACGAGGGTCCATTGCCTCCATCACCAAAACCAAACAGGAAAGCCGTCTTATCGGATCTTCCTTTATCCTGGAAGTTCTTTGCTGTACGTAAAACCTTGAAATAGTGTATAAATCAATATTAACAAGACGTTCTTATTAAATTAATCCACAAGTACAAAATATTGTTTTAATCTATATAAGGCATTTTCCACAATTTGATAATTTCATTGAACATAATATAACAAGGCTTAATACAAAATAATAATCAGTAGCCATGAAACTGTATAATTTAGAAGTAGCAATTTGTTAATACTTTAGTACATGTAAGACAGTATATTTGTTAATGTTTTATTCCATGAAAGATGGTAGATTTGTTAATGATTTATTCCACACAAGACAGCAGATTTGTTAATGATTTATTCCACACAAGACAGCAGATTTGTTAATGATTATTCCACACAAGACAGTAGATTTGTTAATGATTTATTCCACACAAGACAGTAGATTTGTTAATGATTTATTCCACACAAGACAGTAGATTTGTTAATGATTTATTCCACACAAGACAGTAGATTTGTTAATGATTTATTCCATGTAGGAATGCAGATTTCTATCAGGAATCTTATACTACCTCTTGTATGTTTCCCTTCATTTCATAAGAGTCACCTGATGGGAAATGTGCCAGGACTTTACTGCTGTCAATACCTTCCCAATAAAATGTATGATGCTGTAAATGAAAATGCTGCCGTACTTAGTCGAGAATAACTGCATATATTCATATACACTGGTCAAAAGAGATAACGCAACATTTTGTATAGTTTGAATATTCACTTTATTATGACTAAATAAATGGAATATGCACCCTACGTTTATGAAACTATGTTAAATAGCACTGACAGGGTAGCGCTCTAGACCAGTATACATGACACAATCAAAACAACAAATACAACTAACAAATACTAGCAACAATTACCACACCTACAAAGGGCATGTGTCTCTGTTTAAAATCTCCATGTTTGGACCCATTGAAATGACCCAGATGAGCTTTGGCCTTTGGTTTCATGATTTCAAAATTCATGAATTTTACTTGGCATAACTTGGTATAAAACAGAATTAAAACAACAACTTGTAAGTCTCAAAAACACTTTCATTTAAAGGACTTAGACTATCACATACATGTATATCATTATTATTTTGTCTGAGAAGTTATATAAACATAAACCAAATGCCAAGACTCAAAAAACACATATTGGGATGTAACTGTCTGGATAGGAATAAGGAATTCTGAATTTTCCCTCTAAAATTCCTCTTCCACACGACATTCTAGTCGGTAACGATCACCTGGTGGGAAATGGGCAAGAATCCTACTGTCATCAATGCCCTCCCACCAGAATGTGTGATGCTGAAAGCAACTCATATCATTATTTGATAGTTACGGACAAAAATTAATTATTACTTCTTAAATACTTGAAACTTCACTGTGTCGAAAATGGAGGATGTAATAATATACATTCGAACCCAACAAAATCATTAGAAAAACTATCATTCAAATATCTGTTTGAGTAGACAGTAAATCTCTTATTCCAGTCACTTTCATATATACATTATTACATAAAAAGTACTTTCACAACTGATGCTAGAGATTACAATCAGTCATCAACAAGTTCATATTTTAATTTTTATTGTAACAGCTGGCTAAAAACCCAACCATTGTAACAGCTGGCTTAAATCTGGCCATCACAACAGCTGGCTTTAAACCCGACCATTGTAACAGCTGGCTTAAAACCCGGCCATCACAACAGCTGGCTTTAAACCCGACCATTGTAACAGCTGGCTTAAATCCTAGCCATTATAACAGCTGGCTTAAAATATAGGAACTGTAACAGATGGCTCAAAACCCAGCCATTGTAACAGCTGAGTAAATATTTGGTCAGGGATGACTGAATGCAAATGATTTCTAGACCCGGTTTAGACAAAGTTATCTCACTTTTGACCCATCTCTTCCTTGCCATGAAAATTGACAGAAAACTGGACCATATGAGGCAACAGAAAACACCAATTTTATTGACCAATGTTACTTTTCCCACTAATATGTATAAAGTTTGTATGGTTTTAATGAGTAAATACTGTACAGGGTACTTACAGGGAACTTATTGACTAGGTTCCAACTCATTTTCTGTGTTAGAAATCTCGTGATTCCACAATGCTGCATGATCTGTGGTAGTTGACCCGAGTAACCGAAGGTATCTGGTAACCAAAACTGAAAGTGAGTTATAGGAAAATGTTGTATTTAATTCTGGAGAGGTAAAAGTGAAAGCTAGACCATCAACACATAAATAAACACAAAAACAATGAAGCAGATAGGCAGATAGGCTTGTTTCACTATCAATCTCAAATTTACGTCGAACACCGTTCCTTCTCATACATTATTAAGCTTAACACAGATTTGTGTTGTGTTGCAGCTCATTAGAAAAAAAGTAGGATTTGTCTTAAATAGTACAGGGAATAAATGGTAATTTCCATGTCTTAGAAGGTATTCAGTATGTAAGCGAGGAAAGATTAGGAGACGAATATACATGTACTATTTCTGGTTTGAAAACGAAAGTAAGACAGAAGTTGACAAATTCACAAATTTCAAAAGCTGTTGGGGTTTCTTGTGATCAGATGAACTTCAGATATTATAATTTTCTTTATATTATGTTGATCCAATATTCATTCATAAAATTGCTTTCATGAATTCATAAGTAACGCACATTTCTTAAATAGTCACCCTACTTACTTCCGATTTAGTCTGTGGGAAAAGTCAAGCAAGGATATAATGATATAAATCTTACGTCCATCGAGTATCGTACTAACTGGATTTGAATGTATATCAAATTCACAAAGCAACAAATGGAACTTTTACCTCTTTGCAGGTCACTCCAAACTCCCTTTTAAAGAATTGCTGACCATACAAAAACTGCCTGATAAAAGCTTCACCACTTGGAATCAGTCCATCCTACAATAAATGTACATTATTCCTAAAATGTCCGACAACATGAAGTAACAAAATATCTGTCCAATCATTCATAGATCAATAATGATCATATTTATTATATTTTGCCAAAACTATATGCATAACTTTATACACAAAGTTGAATTACATACAAATCTCAATAATAAGGACACCCTTGGTTCTGAAGAAAGAATGTCAGGTGGTCTGATTTTCCAGTTCAAATAAAGAAGAAAAATTCAAAATTGTTCCATGAAAATATGTTCTTATTAACGAAGTGGTTTTAATTTACAGATTGTCTTTAAGTGAGGTTTTACAGTGCACAAATAGAAGTATACTCGTACAAAATGGCATTATAAAGCATTTCCAATAAAAAAGTAGCAACTTTGCAGAAAATATATACAGTCCGACCTCGTTCATTGGAATTCATTGGTTCCGAAATGTTATTTTATAATACATGGTTTCGAATAGCCCATTTCAATTTGATGTGCCTAAGAAGATACATTGAGACCTGATATTTACTTCAGATAATACCAAGTATTTGGATAGAAGGATGTCGAATAAACAAGGCCCGACTGCATGTTATTACGATTCATATCAATCAAAGGAATTGATTAAGTGACCATTCATAGCTGAAACTGGGTTCATATAAGATAATCAAGACTATCAAGTAACGATTACCATTTCTACCCACGTGCCACCGACGGGAATAAATCGTCCTTCTTTCACATACTTCTTGATGTCGGCATATAAGCTTGGGTATCTCTCTTTTATCCACTCATACTGCTGGGCCTGCGTACATGTAAAACATATGTTCATATGTATAAAATTACCTTATACAGTCAAACCTGTCTGTAAAGACCACCCATGGGAACAGCAAAATGTGGTCTTTGTTTACAAGTGGTCTCTATTAACAGATTAAATATCATTGAAAATGGTCTGATGGGAGATAAAATTGGTGGTCTTTGCAGACAGGTTTTGCAATAGTGGTCTTTGTTCGCAGGTGGTCTTTAACACAGGTTTGACTGTATGCATTTAAACAACAGAAGGAGAAAGTTAAGTAACAGAAATGTAATCATGATCCCTATTTGTCACTAGATTAAGCTGACTTTGAATAACATAGTAGGTTAATATGTACGACAAATCATGTAATATGTGATGACATATGTATAACATTACATTGTATACTGTTTGCTTGAATTTTCGTGGTTATACGAACTGATGTAACAGAAGAAAAACTTTCTTCTGTCAAATATTTTACAGTTAATAAACAATGACAATATTTTCCTATTATACCTAATTGTTTTAATGTAGGTGTTGTTGTCAAAACACCAAATTACAGCGAAACCAGAAGTAATACGAAAACAGCAACAGTCATTCAACATATTCAAAAACTAAATAAATGTTTAGTAACAGGAGGATAATAATGGTCCTAACTTCCAACTTGAGAACGCCCACTAAAATAATTTAAACAAATTTATTTCAAATGATGATCAGTGATCATGAATTAGGATATAATTCAATGCCTAGAAAAATTACTCAACAAAAACCTTAAATCTTTGATTTTCTTTTAACTAACAAAGAACATTTTCCAACATTACCTGTGAACAAGTGAACGTGAAGTTTGGATATTTTTCCATCAGACGAATCGTACAAGACCAACTTCGGGCACATTTCCTGATGGTTTCGCTGTATGGCCACAACCAGGCTGATAAAGTAAAGGAGACGTACATTAACTTAAATGTCATCTATATTGTTTTGCATATTTCAGCGCTATTCAACATAATGCTATGGTATAGAATCTTAAAAAAATAAATTTGCAAATCTAGGAAAAAGAAGCGTCCATGTTAAGTAAACTAGGGTCGTCTAAAGAAATCTATTATTCTATATTACAAAATGACATTTTAATTGGTAAATCCTCAGGTTTTTAAAAAAACACTAGTAACTAAATACAGTTGAACCACGTTTAATCAACAACCTTCTATCCAAATACTTGGTATCATTCGAAATATACATTCTGATGTATCTTCGTAGGCCCGTCAAATTGAAATGGGGTTTTCAAAACCATGTATTAATTGGAATAAAATTTCGAACCCAATAAATTTGAATGAACCACGTCTGACTGTATTTCATCATTTTCTATCTCATACAGGATGGTTCTTGTAGTAAATCAATAATAATTTTATGATTACGGTATTTACTAAACGCAAATTTCGGTTCAGTTTGCAATCATCTTTACAGTGATTTTAATTGCCAATACAATTTATTGCAAATTCACTATGATCAGGTGTTTCATTTGACCCCAAAGTTAACCCTTTGACATCTGGAATTTCCAAAAAGCCATATTTTGATCGCAGGGATTCTGGCTGAAAGGCCATTGTTTCTCTAAATTCTAGGTAATGTGGATATGAAATTGTAAACTCCTGTAGATAGATTCTTTTCAGGACAGAAAGGAAGAGATTGAATAAAATGACTAACGTTTCAAGGGCTTTTTGGCTTATAGTAACGTATTATTGTACAAGTTCATTCAAGTTGTTATTCGATGTTACATGACGTATTAACGTGATGTCATCATTATGATTCTCATCCTACACGGGGGGATGTAAGAGTTGTCCAGCACCTGGGAATTCTTGGTCTGGTATGCAACAAAAATACATCTTCAACAAGTGTAAGATCATACCAGTGTCAATGTGAGCATGTCCCATAGCAAATGTTGTATGTTGACTGTCCCCATTCTTCTGTTTTAAAAACTTCGCAGAAATCTGATGACATCTGAAATATGGCAAACATACAAAATGATAAATTTTTGAAACACAAATTGTACTTGTAGCTATAATGTATTTAGCTTTTAAAAGCGAAATTCTGAAGAAATTCACAATACAGAACAAGCCAACATTGCAAAAATGTTAAACCTCTATATAAGCACTGCTGTACGATTTCCAAACTCTTCTTTAAGTGACGTCCTTTCCATAAAGTCACCATGTACTGACAGTAAGCAATCTTTGCCCCATATGGCAATATGAAAACGAAGTGACCATAGCTATCTGTATGCAAAACATGCCGTTTCATACACATGATTTTCAAAAATAGAAAAATGCGCAATAACAAACAGTTTAGCATTTGTATGCTGTTTGGGATATAAATTTTCTGAATATATAACGCTTCAACTCTACATTTACTGTATTGCATCTGAATTTTTTTTTTCCAGGGTATTATGCCTTTAGCCTCCCCCCCAAGATTGTTAGCGTACACATTCTACCAGCTCTGGCTATGCCCCAAATACAACTCAAACTCGTTTTCCTTTTTGAACAGATTTAGCTCAATAAAACTATGTTTCACAAGCAAGACAATAATGAAACCATGGTGACTTTCCTACCTTTCAAATGAAGAGGTATCATTCACATCACAGTTGTTAACCATTTCATTCACTGTATACAATGCTTGATAACCTCTCTCGCTACCATCCGGCATATACTGAAACAGATCGAGTTCTTTTTCAACATCTTCTTCTTCTCATTTGCCTCTTTATCAATGTCACTGAGGTCTTGCATGCAAACTTTACCACCCAAAAATAATTTCACCATTCAGTCTTTTCCACAGGAGATTGTCATGAGCTCTCTCCCTTTATCCCATCTATAGACTATGTATACTACATACATACATATACTATAGAAGTGATAAAGGGAGAGAACCCTAGAAGGTATAAATAGAGAGAACTTGTGAAAATCTCCTGTGGTCTTTTCTACTGCTTCTTTTTCATGCTAAAGTATTTTTGGAAATATATATTTTAGCTGTTATATACAGAGCAATGTTACAATATTTCGAAATATTTTTAGACTGTACCCATTCTCCTGTATTTTCCTGCCATAATATTGATATTTGTAAGTTTGTATCGAACATATCACATATCGAGTGACAAAAAAAATTTGATGATCTATCAATATCGACTGTAACAATGACAGCCATAGTCTGAAACATCACAAACTGCTTTTTAGTGACCTGCACGAATGACCTCCTATACAGATTTCATTATACAACCACCTTTTACAAGGGTAGTCCAAGAGGTATGCTGTCCAACCATTCATCACCTGATCTACTGTGCCACAATCACACAAGGTGTATAGAAACACTTTTGTAACTTTTAATATTTATCCAATTGCAATAAAGTGTTTATTGGAGTCATGCAATGATTTTCCAGCCTTCACAAAAAACAAGAGCTATTGCAATTTAATTCTATTGTACTTTTCATCCAGTATGCTATAAATATTATTGCAAGCCACATGTGTAAATTGGGAAGTTCCAGGTTTTAAAATACATAATCTAATGGAGTTTGTTTTCATTCTACACGAAAGATGTGACGTCACTACGACAACAGGATTGATAGTAGAAACTAAATACATGTGAACTCTCCCAATTTCCACGGGAGGCTCCCTTATTTGATAGGCCAATCAGGCTTTGTCAGCCAGGAGCTGCAATCTACTATTTTTAAAGTAAATTAGAGAAATATTATAAAAATATTTCATTAGATTATCATTATATAAAGCCAGTACACAAACTTAGTGGACAGCCCTCATTTTACAATGAACAAGTGAAAGACAAAAACAAAATTACCTACTTTAGCAATATCGTGTAGCAGTTCCACTTCTCTGAACAAATTGTACACTTTTCTGCTAAACACCGCCACCTCACACAGATTTAACGTGAACTGTTTATCTAGATTGGGAGGGGCAATCATACCATTATCACCAGCACCAAACATTCCATTACATGCCATCTCAATATACACTGAAAAACTGTAATTGTGTGCCTTTAATTTGAAAGTACAGTACAACGTCACTCAAAAAATCCCTTATAGATTTGCGCAAAATAATTGAAACATTGGCCAATATCGGTAAATTCCGTGATTATTTGTGGAAGATCAGATGTTTCTATAATGGTAATTCTGTAAATGACGTCTTTTCTTGAAAACCCAACAAGCAGAAAACAATATTTACACCACATGGTCAAAACCACAAATACTCGAGTCTTACACAAGTTTTTCTATCCTGATCTACACGTCGAGTTAGACTAACGTAGGGAATGTATTGGACTCTTGTTTTGCAGTTCTAGGAAACATTTAATAAAAGTTTTAATGCAGTGTTTTCAAGTACAAAAGTATAAATGCAGATTTCTCAAATTAATCATAACTTAGCATATTTTGACAAAAATGTTGTCTGTCTACCTTTAAGCTGAACTTCAACAAAGTAAATATAGTGTTCCCTATATACTCAATCAAGACATACATAGTAATTCATCATTTCTCAATGGATGAAAGAATTATATGGCAATCAGAAGAATATCAGCCCTTTTATGGCAATTTGGGGCCAATATTGGGCCCGATTCCCCAACGAAAGAAGTATATATTTTTCCCCTACTTGGAAAGAAAATTCCTCTTCAGTAAAACTATTTTAGCCTTATAGATACCCAAATTTGGTGATTTATTACGCAAATTTTCCCTATCAATATTCCCCATACTTCCCCAAAAACTGAAAAAAATGGCTGATATAATATATAAATCTATACCTGAGATTATCTTCCTGCAGGTTCTCTGTTAATGGATAATCAAGTCTATCATAGTCTGAACACAATCCCTGTAATGAATCAATGTCAAGCTGTCTTAGATAAGAACAGCATCATATTCTTCAAGCATCATCAAAAATTGTACAGACATATGAATCTGATAAACTATTCTTGCATACCAGACTGGAATTACCGACATTTACACTGGTGTTTGAAAACTTTATCTTATATCACCTGTGTACACAATAGCAAAAAAAAGTTGAATGAATTTTTAAAATCACACTTTACTATAACAAAAAGCCTCTTAAACGTTAGCTATTTTATTTAATATTTTCCTTTATTTCTTAATCCATTGAGTGGCTTCTATTACGAAAGGAAATATCTGGCTCTCAGACACCTGTTTAACTTGTGTTGGATATTTCTATCCATACTGGAAGCCAGTAAAAGATTCCTACATTCTGGGCCAGAAACAACAGAGGGATTAGTCTTTTCAACAAGATAGATCTCGGCTAAACTTGTTCAGATACTAAAACGAGTTTTCATTGCTAGCTATCGTCCTTTTCTTGATATTTAAAAATCAAAACTGTGACATATGAAACCACTTAGTTGGATCCTCCAGAAATATAGAACTATACAAGTAGTTTTATGTCATGGAAAAACTGTAAATTATGATCATAACATCTCCCAGGCCTATAATAAGTAGGTGACTGTTACCATTCACTAAGTAACTTGTAGATATATTAATGTTTTTGTAGTTATCAATCAAACCTGTTTTGGTTGACCATTCATCCAAACTAAAGCTTCAGAACTCGAATTCCATCTGAGTCTAACTTCCTCTCCTATCCAATCAGCTGGCACGTTCACAGTAACGTTGAACCAATGAGTCGCCCATCTAAAATAACATAGATTGTTTGTAAACACACACGAGGTAAGTGAGTAGTAAAACACTAACACAAGTGCAACCAACCAAGGATGTTTGACAGCCATAAGCGCAAGCACTCATCAGTTATTACGACAATTGTATCAGTCTCCAAGGTCACTGTGACCTTGACCTATGACATAATATCCCCTGAAACTACAGTGGGTCATCCACAAACCACAAGTAATTATACAATGAAATTTGATTGACATAGTCATTGATCAGACAACAAATGGTCAACTGACTAACTGACCAACAGTTCAGACTAACATTCCTACAATTCAATTACCAGGTCGTTGCATGACATCAAAATACAAATATTAACCTGGCTATTTATTTATCAAAATCAAATTTACCTTAATTAGTAATAACCAAGATAAACATTACTGACCTAACAAAATTTAATTTCTCAAAAATAAGCAATGCTCTTCATTCAATTACAATCACATATAAACACAATTGTCCCCCTTTAACCACAGGATATTGTCAGGAGTTCTCTCCCATTCTGAAGTATATATATACTATATATAGAAGAGATAAAGGGAGAGAACTCTAGAGGGATGAAGGAGGAGAACTCATGAAACCCTGACAATCGCCTGTGCCTTAGACTGATGGTTTAAAGTCACACTAAGGCCAAAACAAATAATATCTGTGTTTAGGGTAACGGTCTCAAAAATGCTAGGTAGGGTAGGGACGAAGTTTTTTTTTTATTTTTTTGTTTTTTTTCAAAAACAATTAAAAATCGAAAAAGAATCGAAAAAAAATTCTCCAGGGTCGTAAAAAACTCTAGGGTCGGGATTTTTCGACAGGTAGGGTCGGGTTACCCTAAACACAGATATTTTTTTTTTAGGCCTAATCATGACAGTAGTTACCGTAATTCGCAACAACATACAGATGTAAATAAGAATGAAAATACAGGCTATAGCATAATAAAAAGTGACCTTAACAATCCATTGATTATAAAATACTATATCAAGGGTTGACTCAAAATTATGAATTATCATGATGATCATGATTATTGTGACTTATTTGTAACCAAAACTGAGTGACACTAGTTTTGTACCAACCCTTGTTATACTTACGTTGGTCCAAAGGATTCTCCATGTTTGACTGGTTTGTATTTCTGCTTCACAGCTTCGTCATAAGGTGTGTACACATTTAAGGGAGCGGCCCAGTGTGTTATAGAAGATACTGGACATTTCTTCGGATATAATCTGAAAATAATTGAATAAAGTCACATTTTGAGGAACACAAAAAATCGTTCAATGGCGGTTCCGGGATTTACTAGAACATAAGCTAACCTTTGAGTCACATACTGATGTCTCTACCATACACAAACACTAAATATTTTAACTAAAACTGTGAATTTACATGATATTAAGTAAAAATGTAAAAAGCACAAATCAAGTAATAAATAATAAAATATTCATGAATTTCAGATAAGTTTCAGAAGGTAAAATAAGCTTCATATAATGTTGCACGAGATCAACAAATAATTTAATTTACAAAACTCAAATTTAAAAACCAGCATGTTATCTACTAACAGATATAGTCACCTAAATTTCTTTATCTCCTGGTACTTCCTTTTATATACCCAATGCAATGAATGGGAAATAAAGAATCATTTTTATACATCTTTCAGGATTCATACAAAACATTTTTCACAAATTCAGATTGCAACTACATTTGTTATTTATTTTTGCTTCAAATTGCGCACACCATCTTTTTTCAAGATATTTTGTATTTACTTAACTTCATATCTCTCATTAAAAAAGTTATTTCCAGAATAATTTTCAAGAAGTTTCAGACAATTTGTTTTTGTTTTTAATTCAAGCACTCTGCCTTATTTAGAAGCCTATTGAGACAGTATTTCAAACCTGATATTCTGTATTTACCCCCATATTATTGTCACAGACCATGCAGATTTAAAGCAAAAACTACAGCCTACCTTCCATAAAGATTGACATCAGTAAAGTACAGTTTTGAGATGAATTTTTCAGCTCTCTCTAATGTAGTTCTTCTGTGCTTTAACACAACTGGTTCCATTTCAGCACCTTTCTCTACAAGATTAAATAACATTATTTGTATACCAAGTTCAATTCGAATCACATCAATTGATAATACAGTCCGACCTCATTTATTCGAATTCATTGGGTCCGAAATTTTACTTTCGAGTAATACATGGTTTCCAATAGCCCATTTTAATTTGAAGTGCATTAGAAGATACATCAGAACCTTGGATGATACCAAGTATTCGGGTAGTAGGTGGTCGAACAAACGAGGTCCGACCGTATACTATACTGTTTGCTAATGCCTAGTCATATAAATTCAACACCACATATGAATATCATGGTTTTTTTTTGTGTTTTTGGAACAATGATACAAATTGACACTTTTCAAAAGACAAAAAGCAACAAAAAGCATACTGTATGTAAATTATAACAATACAAATAAAATTTGAAAAGAAAACAAAAGTGAAATGTCTCAATGCCCAAACAACTATTCTTCTAGCAATATGACTTCTCTCAAAAAAAATTACATTTTTTAAACCTTCATTACCGTTATATGAAATTATATGTGTCAAACCCCACACCACTACACTCCCCCCCCCCCCCCCCCCGGCATTTGAGGCTCAACCTCCATGGGCTGTCATTCACCGCTGCCACCATTGAAGTAATTCAAGGGGAAAAAGTGCACCGATGTGGGGATTGAATCCACGAATCCTAAACGCTAGTATGAGGCTCTACCGACTGAGCTAAATGTCTGGTAAACCCCACATTACTAAAGTTCGTATATGATAGGGGACGTTTGACGACCAGATGTGCTGCTGAAAATAACTATTACAACACCTTCAACCATTATAAACACTCCATATGAATGCAAAACTAAATAAAATGTTACCATATGGCATAAATATGAAATGACAAATCGAAATATATGCTTAAATACCGAAGTTTCTAAGATCTATATGCGATATATCTTTCTCGCCAAGAAGCCGGAACAGGGTAGCTAACTCATGTACGGAATGGTACGTAATAAAACACAGTTCATCCCGTAACAAATCAATTCACCGGCAAAATCGATGTGTAAATTAATATTCTTATCTCGCAAAATGCAAGAACAAATCAAATATTACCCAATAGATAAACACAATCACTAAATCCACAAGGGATTTATTTTACAGAAATTGTTTACAGACATTAGTAGCTAAAACCCGAAACTGGATGGAACAACTGCAATGTTTCTCGTTCGTATCCTATGTGTTGTTTCATTAACCCAGGTATGCAATTATTTAGTTCATTTTCTTAATTTGTCTGTAGTGGTTTTTTTAAATATTATTTCGACGCAGCTTTACTAACTTGGCTTTGCAACTTCTCTTTAGCCGAACAACGTTTGTAACCTTGATGCAGATTAGTTAACCTTTCGATAAGGGGTACGTTAACTTATCGAAATCCAATGAATTTCGGCGAATTTACCGAAAACCATTTTCGATATGGAATGATCAGCGATCGTAGCATCTCGGCAATTTGTATGTTGCACAACAAATCTTAACCTTCAAATTGCGCCGATCATCGTTTTTAAAGATATTTCTTAATTGTTTCATATAAGAAGCTTATTGGTTTAACTGAAACACTGAAGAATAAATATTGTTATCGATGAATATTATTATCAAGAGGCAGTGATCGTACATGAATATCATACGGTGTGTTCCAGTCAAGAGACGAGACTTATCCGGTGTTATATACGCACACTTTAGATATTAATTAATCAACGGTTCTGAATATTAGCATAATAAGCAGAGAATAGTTTTTCTTTTTTTAGCTACCAAGTTGTTTGCTTTTAATTTTACGTTTAAACAATGTTTGTTTAGGAAATAAACAATCAACAACATTATTAATTCAGCTTTTGCAGCACAAGTTTAATGTTATTCTGTTCAATCAGGAAAAAAATCGCGCTCACATTTCTTTTCACGTGTAAAACGAATTAAGTCAATGGACGATCTTGAAACAGAGGTGAACGTGCTGTATTCTAAAAAGTTCGGCAACAATACCATTAATTTAATGACAACAAAATGACCATTTTATCAATTTAATGCGTTTTATGTTCCGACTATGACATCAGTAGGCCTATACATCTTTTAAAAACATTTAATATTTGATGTAAAACACGAAAACAATATGACACATTTTAAAACGGGCAATGTTTAGCCTTATAATGAATATATAATCAAGTTTCACGGGAATCAAATATACAAGCAACTTTGTTATTTTGTCAATGAATTTATCTTGCGTTGTAATGTTTAAAGAAGGAAGGCAAACAAACTGTCCACATTATCTATGGTTACTATCGGAATGGTAATGTACGTTTTACATAACATAAAATGCGACAATTTTTATCACACACACATTCGAGTATCAATCGGTCGGTTCATTTATACAATCTGTTATCTCGATTTGAATCCGAGGATTTAGAAACGCGTCACATATTTAAAATTAAATGAAAATTACTGTGTTTATGAGGTCGACACCGCGCACATTTTCCTAATGCACATTTTCCTAATACACATTTAAGGTATTTCAATCGACCCGGTATGTCCCCCGCACACCATAAAGAGACATTTTGAAGGAGAATGTACCTGCCAGTAGAGCAGTACAGGGTGTTAAAAAGTTGTTCACACAGATTCATAAAATGATAATAATGCTGAGTGTGTACACTGGTTTTATTTCGCATAATGATACTGTTGTTTTTCTCTCTTGAATATATCTGTTTTATTTAGAACTCTCGCACAGCAGTAAACTATTGGTCCATATAATATAGCGACATAGATGGAAAGAGCATTAAAAACACTGAAACTCATTTATGTTTTCACCCGGCAGGTCGAGTTATCGAACCAATGACCTTCGAATTCACTTACCAAACAGTATCATATTTTTACACAGTGAGAATTTATTATCAATGCAATTCTCTAGATCAACAACCTCTCAGTCACAGACATAATCTACGGCTCTCAAAAAGGGTTGCAATGTTGCAATGGAGAGGTCGCATTGTAGTACATTTGCAACTTATAATGCTGGCTTCGTCGAGTCGAAAATGGAGTTTCTCAATTTACCCTAATGCTACAGTTTTGACATCATGTCACTTTTAACAAGAAATATATTGGCGCAATATGAAGGTTAATATTTGTTGTGCAACATAAACATTGCCGAGTTGTTACGATTACTGGTTCCTTCAGATCCAAAATAGACTTCGGTAAATTTACTGAAATTCAGTGGATTTCGGTAAGGTAACATACCCCTTATCAAAAGGTTAATCTATCCGCGTCAAGGTTACAAACGTTGATGAAGAGAAGTTGGTTTAGTGGTAAACGTAAGATTTGATTGCTTTTTTACAGCACTGATATGCAAATACCAAGTCACGTTAGTACGACTGCGCCGATAAACGATGTTTTTCATGTGCAGCTTTCATTGATAAATACCAAAAATGATCTCCCTTGATTAGCGGCTTTGTTAAAGCCATTCCCTTTAAGTTGGATTGTCTCCCTTCCACATTTTGATTTTACTGTCAAGTTTGTACGTTTGATAGCTTGTATCGACATTTCCCTGGGATCAAGACTGCGGAACAAAGAAAGGTTGTTTTCCACACTGCCGACATGGTTGTAAATATTTGGTTACGTGGCAGAATGTGACCGGTGAGGTCAAATTCACATTCCGAGCAGAAAAAACTGATCATAGTCAGACTTCTCTAGCGATTGGCTTTTCAAAAGATCGACGTATGGTGAGTTTGTCATAATTGTTATCGCCATCTGTTTATCGAGTTATACCATTATTCTAAAACACAAAATATACAATTTATAGAAAAATATTCTGACTAGCAGGTAGATATCTACATGTATTTGGAAAATGTATACATCGTAATGGACAACTGCAAATGTCTTTACACTGCTTGAAAATTGTTTGGGTCGGATTTAAAGCGTAGAAATACATGTATCCCTGGCACAAGAATCGAACTGCACAGCAAACAATGAACTCGTATACTTAGAAATTGTAATTCAAAAAGTTTTAACATAAACAATTAGTGCTTTTAGACTGCAAGTCATTTGCAACCATGATAAAATACATTTTTGCAAATATGATACTAATATTATATACACGTATTAAACCTGCATTTCAACGTGTTGAGGTTATTTTAGCTCTAACGTCACTTCTTTTGCAAATAAAAATCCAGTAATTTCATTGGTTAAACGCTTTAGTATATCACTCGTAGTCTATATATGACCAATAAGTAAATCATTTGAGTATAAAACATTCAAAGGATTCCGAAAATGTTATCAGATTTCTTTCAATTATTTCATTCTATGTTCAGACGTATTTCTTATTTTCAGGGCGACGACAGTGTCGTACTTTGCAATTCTAATTCCAAAGTTCGGCTATTTCATAATTCGGGATTACAGTCAAATGAGCTAGAGGTAAGACAAAATGGAAAACCTAATATGCGATGTGAAAACGCATCAAATATCAATATGAAACATTAAGTGATTGGTTTATGTCGACGATCCTGACTTTTGCGAAAGTCATTAGTTTGTTTACTAGTTCTGTAATGGGATATCTCCCATCTTAATTTGCAGCAATCTATATGTATATAGTGACGCTTCCCATAATTAATGATAAGGTTGGATATATACCTTCAACTGACTGGGTATCCGTTTCATCATATTATCCAATGCCGATAAATGGAGAATAACGGAATGGACGGATCGTAGGTATCAGACGCATTCTCGACAGCTCTCGGTCATTTCCGTACCACTTGACGTAGTTGATCGAGGATTTCCGAATGGTATCAGACGATTAACTGTTTTCCGTTCACTCGAACTCCTGATTTACATCCGGCATGATTCGTCTTATTCTGTTCAATAAGTTTGTTGTACAACGCGACGACGAAAAACTAAATCTAATGGAAGAGTGTAACCTGAATAATGTTTTCAAATCTAATCAGTTGATTTTGATTTAATGTAGTTCGCACCGTTTTTCGGCGGTCATTTGAGCTAACCATGTTTCTTTGGCTTATCACGTACCCAGTACCGATCTGTTCTTCCACAAGCAACTGCAAACCTTCCCATATTCAACTCGGTCTAATTCTCCAGATTGGTAGTTCAGGGGCAATATTGCAGTAACATCTTAAGTATAATTTCATCCTTATCCTTAAAATTACATTTTCCTTAGTTGGTTTATTTAACATACAGGCTATTATATGGTCAAATCTAGAGTGATAAATGAATAGTATTAATATGCTATTTCCATTACCATTTAAAGGCTAACAGTTTTAATGTGGTTTTGTAATTACATCCATTTGAAGTTTCGAACTTAAGTGAAAATGTTTCTGTAATATTGCCCCTGGGATCTCATCCGAGTGAGCAATCCGGACGGACACTAATCGATTATTCGTGCCCATTGATTTAGAATACATGTTTCTGGTATTGTTAAATTTAGATAGTCAAGTTTTCTATCACAAATGTTACTAAAATAGAAACGGCATGTTAATGGTTTCATACAGACGTACTCTGAAACACTGCATTATCATTTTCCTTTAAAGGTTCCTGGAACTGCAAAGCATGCGTCTGATTCATGTATTTTCTAACCTAGCGCTATGTCGGCGCGTAGGTCAGGATAGAACTTATAGAACATACCTGTATCGGATTCGTGTATTTGTGGTTTTGGGAACGATGTAAGAAAATTGACAAGGCGGTATTGTAGAATAGGCCTACTGACCAACGATTGTCTTGTATTTACGACTTGGCATATTTTTACAAAAATCAAAACTATCTACCTTTAAATGTATTGCGATGTCATGTCAATTATTCAAGCTTCGTTCTCTTTCAGGATTATTCCGGAATTTTGAGTAAGAACATCAGTTATATCGAGGGTGTAATCTCGTGCAGCTTTACACGACGTTACTATACAGTTTCAGACCCAAGAATATTTGACGTGCGTCATAACTATATTATCATGCTGGTTTTGATGGAGCCTGATACAGGTTGATATTATTATTATGAATATGGTGAGATTATGTGACTAGAGATTTTATTTTATTTAAGTTTGTAACTTGGAAATATGTATGGGGAGATTGTGTCCTCCCCGGTGTAAACAGTTGAAGCTACCTCCTCATTCTTATTACATCCAGTAATTTGAAATCGACTTCATATAATACCGGTGGTGACCTGAACCCGATTTCATATTACCCCTTCGCAGTTAAGATTATCCCCTCCCTTGCCGATTGAGCTACAGTGATAAATTTCAAAGATTTGAAATCATGCTAAATTTATTGAATAAGACTGATGAAACATACACATTCACAAAACAAGCATCCATAAAATGTTGATTACACGTTGTTGTTGCTTTGTCGTTGTTGTTGTTGCAGCTACCGTTGTTGCTTTCTTGTTGTCGTTTTGATGCTTATCGTGTTTCCTTATATTATTTGGTGCTTTTTTTATCAATTTATGCTGGGATAAATAAATAACAGAATAAGGGGTAATCTGAAACCGTTGGAGGTAATTTGAAATCGATTTCCATCCTACTTCCGGGTAATACAAACGCGATTTTAAGTCTCTCGGCGATAACATGAAACGTAGGTAGTTTGAAATCGTTTCACCTGTGATATTCTTTGCTTGATGGCATGATAAAATTTCGATTAGTCTTTTTTAGAAATCTTGATGAAGTTTAAATTTTATTTCAACTTATACCTTCTGGTTGCGTGCCTGTTTCATTGTTAGGCATAATATCCGGCTCCAGTCGTTTAAAGGTCATAACCCGTTCAGTCAACTTATATCTCTCTAGTAATGGTACCATTTTCTCAAGACTTTTGCTGCGTTGTGCGAATACCCGAATTGTGTGTTATGTGATCTTTCCGTTCATGATCTGCACTCGTTATTTAACCTCTCTCTTCAACAGTAACTAGTGTATGTTGACGCCTTACCTGAAGGCGTGAGAAGACTTAATCACTCCCATACGTACGGTATACAGTAAAACCTCAATAATATGGCCCTTGGCGTCCTTGAAACTAGTCTTCTTATTGAGATGGTCTTAATACTGCTGTAGATTTAAGAGCAAAACCGTGAAAATGGACTTGAAAATTGTGTTCTATATTCTAAGGAGGTCTTCTTATTGAGGTGCTCTTTAAGTGGGATATTTACTGTTTAGCGAATATCATTGTTTTTAGATAAAATAGGCAAGCACTACATGATACCATGGATGAGTGATAGTGAAGTTAACTTTTTAACTCACAGTATTGTGGATGAGTACACACTTAACGGCCCACTGGTCAAGCTACATGGTATGTATAGTTATTTAACCATTTGATTTAAAGCGTCGTGTCATTTTTTAGTTGTTCGGTAAAACAACAAGTTCTATGGCACTTTTCGACAGTTGCGTCGCCTTAATACGAAAACCACTTTTTCAGGAAGTGGCGCAAGAATACAGATAAGTGAATAGGTTAAGAAAAGTTCAACATCTGAGCGAAACCTGCATAACACACTTAATACTGGTAGAAATCTTAGCTGCGCAATTAAATTTAATGGTTCAACAATGGACAATAATGATTCGTACTTTCTTTGGTTCTGCAAGTGTTGAATACAAAACCAGTGTTCAATACCGAACAACTTCAGTGCTTTCAGCGCTTCGATTTCTTATCTTCTCTGACAGCCACGTGGTAGTTAACCCGCCCGAATAACATTTCCAAAACATCTTCCAATTTGTTTACGGTTTTGAGTGCGATGCCCTCGACCCATACATACCCACAGGAGTGAAAACAATATATACATATACTATAGAAGGGATAAAGAGAGAGTACTCTAGAAGGGATACAGGGAGAAAAACTGTGTACATACTTAATGACAAAAAAAATAACTCTCTGAAAACACCACAAAAAAACAATTAGTTTGATATAGGCGCGTTTTTGAACCAATACGAAAGCAGGATTTAGAAATTCGGACAAATCAGAACAGAGTTTCTATAAACAGGAAATGTCATTAGTTGTCAAGCGAACGCGTGCATAACTAACCATTTTCAGATATTAACACATTCAATTGAATATGCATATAGGGAAAATGTATTTCCGAAGAGAGAATGGAGTTATATTTTTAGCAATATACGTATGTGAAATTCAGTGAAATAATACTATATTAGTCGATATGGATGTCCTCCGTCACTCCCATAACAAATCTAAACAATGTTTATTCATACATGTATATTAAATAATAAAAATGAAATGCCGCTTTAATGCGAACGAAAATTATTTTGTTTATTTAGGGATAAAAACGTCTAGCTAGTTTATGGTGGCATGCATTTGAAGATACCCACTGAATGCATTCCAATATGTCATTTTGGCATTTATGATTAATAAATGATCTGATTTAACGATCTTATCTGTGTACAAGTTTGTCTCATTTTAATCGGTAAGACATGTATCCAGGCTATTTAATATTATAAAACGTTTTATTTATTAAATTCATGGCATTCAACTAGACAGTATATTTCACCTTGAACAGTTTAAAGTCGATCGATTCGTTTATTATAGAAACATTTGATAGGTCATACAATCCCGATTGTATTTTGTATTGCTCAAATAAAAACAGATAATATGTTATCTTGTAACCGAATTAGCATTATACCACATAATATAGTCACCAGATTTCTCCCTATACTATATATACATATTCATGTACTATAGAAGATATAAAGGGAGAAAACTCTAGAAGGGATAAAGGGGGAGAACTTATGGCAATTTTCTGTGGTACAATGGCATAGTATTATATATACATACTCTACAGAAGGGATAAAGGGAGAGAACGTTAGAAAGAATAAAGGGAGATAACTTATGACAATCTCTAATGGTATAATGGCTTTAAGTATATATGCATATACTACAGAAGAGATAAAGGGAGATAACTCTATAAAGGATAAAGGGAGAGAACTTATGACAATCTTCCATGTTATACTAGAATACTATTATATATACATGTACATAAACTACAGTAGGGATAAAGGGGGAGAACCTTCTTGCCTTGTTTTGTAATATTACCGATTTATTCCCTCCAATACAGGTATAATGATGGTATTTGCATGGCTGTTCCTATCTACTATTGGTATGTTTACTGCTCGCTATTACAAAAGTATAGACACTGATGACAGAAGCCAAAGGCAAAGTTACTGGTTTCCTGTAAGTAAATATAACATATATTTCATAGTATATAGCGTAATAATTAGTTGACCATTTCATACTGCTTCGTTTTGTTAGTCGATAAATTTCGCATGATTTTATTTAAAAAAAAATACATTTGAGTTACTTGAGATTTTGCAGAACATAGCCGTGTGGGATATAACAGCAAATAAAAAACTGCGTTTGGTGGAAACCAACCTAATTTAAATCATCTTCACAAAAATTAGTGTAACTACAGACCCAACAAGGAATTAATTCAACATGAAATAGATTCGGACTTTACTTAAAGTTCGTTAAGCAATGCTGCGACAGCTCATTTAAATAATGTATTTTTAAAGCCTAGCTTACTTGTATCATGTGTTTATTCATTTTAAACATGGAACGACTGTTGTACATTTTGTTCTTACCAGTTTTATAAGATGGTTAAGTCATAGTCTCAGCTATCAAGCAATGGGTACCGATGGCTTGCAGCAGGTATATACGATTGATCAGAAACTATTTGAATAGCCGACATGAAGAATAATATCATTCTGTTTCAGATCCATCGTTTCTTAATGATTTGTGTTATGGTGTGTGTTTCTGTGGGCTTTATCGTCATATTTGTTGAGAATGAGGGATACAGTCAGGTACTTAGTATGCAACCTCCTCAGGCCACCACTGTTTTAGATATGACCGCCGCTGTGCGATTTCCAACCTCTTCTTTAAGTGACGTCATTTCCCGAAATAAAAATGAACACGATCGTAATATTCTATTTATGATATGACAACAGAAATAGCTAATGTTCGTTCAAACATAGTCCAGCCACGGACGTCTGACACATCTCTATACTGTCGCTGTACGAAGACGCGTGTAAAAGTCGGAGTACAGGGACGCGTATGCGGGGCTAGTTCAAACAGTACCTTGATCTCCTATATGCAAGCAAAGTATGGCTTGACTAGGCGTTTGTTTTGTTGTCATGTCCAACATAATATGCGGATGATATTACTAATCTACACGGTGCTATATTATAAAAAGATAAAATAAGCTTGCCTGCGTATAAAACTCTAATAACGATAATTATGTTTCCTTTATCTTTCAGGTCACAGCAACAAAAGACAAAGTGTTTGTTCAGTGGCATCCGATCATTGGTTTAATCGTTACCGTTCTTTGTTTTGTTAATGTAAGTTAGTTAGTTTTCGAACCAGTCGATACAATTTTTGAACTTTGTTAAAACTGAGTCTTACAACTTAGTACAGGTATGTTATAATAAAGAATACAGACGTAGCGGTTCCATGGAGTTCACCCTCTAGTCCCTGGAATTTCCACTAAATCACATGAACCCTCATGATTCTGGCTGAAGGGTCAATTTGTCTCTAAAGTAATGGTAATCTGGCTATAAAATTGTAAAATGGTAAAATCCGGTCCAAAAGTACCAAAACGACCCATGGGAGTTAGCACCTGTGGAAACTCTGCAGACGTCGCACAGAAAATGCCTCATATATATGGCCACCCAAAAGCAGAAGAAGGTGATACATTTACCTAGTACATGCAAACAATTAAACACACGTAGTTATGCAATTAGGCTGCCATACGATTGTCAACTATGTCTCCCGTGGCCGAGTGGTTAAGGCATCGTTAAATGTATTATTCCAACCAAAACTATGTTTGTGGGTGATATTTTTGTACATGTAATTTTCAGCCTCTTATGGCCATGTTTCGACCATCCAGCGAACACAGACTGAGATGGATCTTTAACTGGGAACATTTTGGAGTTGGTGTTATCACACAATCGCTAGCAGGTATAACTCATCATACATTAAGTTATCTTTGCAACTCAGCTGTTATTAATTTGGTAAACATAATAGTTTTATTTAGTGTCTCAAAGTTTTAGCAGCAAGTGTTTTTTGTCTTTACACTATGAAGACTCGTGCTTACTTCTTTCTAAAGAACATGAACATAATTACATTGTATATAGTTAAATTAGTGATTATTTTTTTCTAAAGAACATGAACATAATTACATTGTATATAGTTAAAATATCAATATGTACATTGTATGTATTATCAAAGAATACCCTGTATAATGTATCCCCTTGTATCTGCCAAAAAAACGAAGATGGTAATATCTTCAAATTAAAACAGCAACAAGTGGGAATTTCTACAAGTTTAGTTCGTGGGTAATGTGATGCAACAAGATTTTTGAGTCGGTATTACATTGCATTTTTTGTATAAGAGATGTTCTAGTCAATGTAGCAACAACATTGGATGAAGCCAGTTCATATGTCGTACGTTCTTATGGACCAAACACATATTATTTCGAATAATACATGGTTTCGAATAACACATTTCAATTCGACGTACCTAAAATATAGATCGCGACATTGCTTTTATTTCGGATGATACCAAGTATTCGGATGGAATGAGGTCCAACTGTAAGTCACAATTAGGTTCAGTCAATTTCGTTTTCTATAATATTTGGATGTCAAGGTATTTATTTCGGTTTGTACCAAGTTATAACAAGTTCTCGAATAAACAATTTGTTTCAGTTGCCGCCATTCTCCTAGGTTATTTCCTCGAACGTGCCCAGGCGCAGAGTGCTGTGTTTGTGACCGTTGGACATCTTATCGTCACGATAATATTCTATGCATATATGGAAGTCTACACAAAACTTTATGGCAAGGGAAACATGAGTAAGTTTGATTGAATTAGAACAAAATCGAACTCAAATATCACTCATACTGTGATAAAAAATACAATAGTCACGAAATATTTCAATTGCAGGCGGGCATCTTCCCTTACTTAAGTTACAGCTAACAATTGCGAGCTTTACGAAACTGTTTTGTTTTGTATCCCTGACCCACCGTATCACATACATTGCACAAGGGAAACCAACGTTACGAAACGTAAGCCGCAAACACCTTAACTGAACGCATGGAATTGAACAAATGTGCCATTCTGATGAGATTTCAAAATCTTTTTGGAAAAATTCGAGTGGTTTTGGTATGCCAAAAATATTTCCAAATGGCTGCACATTTTCAGGTTATTAAACTCTATATACTCGGTAAATTTAAAAACGCACATCTTTAGACCTGCAATATGTTAGTAAAGAGTCATTTTATTGCATTTTGTATGAAAATACCCGATATTTGCAATGAAATATATCGTATATGTTGCAAATAAACGTGAAATATTACAATGTACAGTACTTTTTCTAGTATCCCTTTTCATGGAAAGAAAGAAAATCTGTTTTGTTATTTTTTAAATAATATATACATATTAATCGAAACAACAGTATTTTGTGCATATTCTATTTTAATTTAGTTATTCTGATTACCTAGTCAATCTATATGACATGTTGATCCAGCAAATAACTGTATACATATACTACACGTATACTATAGAAGGGATAAAGGGAGAGAACTCGTAACAGTCTCATGTGTTTCAACCCGATGTTATGATAAATTCGACATTTTTACAGCGGCAGATTGCTGTGACTAGTTATGTTGTAACGAAATGTGACATTTTACACAAAAAAATAGATTTCTATGTACTTGTTGATCGGGTGAAACAATTTTTTTTGGAATGTTCAATATTATCATCAATACACATTTTGTAGATCGTATATCGAATATGGAGGAAAAGAAACAAACTTCAAGTCAGGACCAATCGGTAGGTGGATACTACTCAAAATTACACAGCACAAAATTGTGTTCTATATATATCTACATATACTATAGAAGGGGTAAAGGGAGAGAACTCTAGAAGGAATAAATGTAGAGAACTCATTGAAGGTATCAAGGGAGAGAACTCGTGAAAATCTCCTGTGATACGACACTATGTCGACCTAACCACCGATCCAGGGTTTCCAACCAGTACGACAAACAAATGATTAATTTGTCACATGCATCATTAGCGGAGTTTAGGTTTACCTTAAGATTGTCCTTATTCCTTTACCTTAATTTTTTCATCAGGGTCATTTAAGGTTTCCTTAGCAAAGGATAGTCTTAACTTTAAGGAAAATATTAATTTCATATCTATGGAAAGTCGACGCTATCTCAGTTTGTAAAGAAAAAAATGATATATATAAAGAAAATCTGAAGATAAGACACTTCTAGTGAATACCACTTAAGTATTTTCTAAATGTTTAATGAAAATATTGTGGATAATAAGGAAAATATTACTTTAAAGGAAAATCTTAAAGTAATATTACGCTCAATTTGTGTTCATTTGTTTACCTTAACAAACATGAACAATATAAATGATGTCCTATAGTTAAAACATCAATAAACATGCATTAACATGTGTCGATCCGTATTTGTTGAAGAAAGATGTTTGTACATCATTAAATTAAAACAAAAAAACTCCAACAGTTTTTAATAGTAATATGGCAAAAAAATATATTTTCAATCGGTTATACATTGCAATGGTTCTTATTAGAGACGTTATAGCTAATGTAACAACAATACTGGATGAAGCCAATTCAAATATTTTATGTTCATATAAGCCATATCTTTAATCTAAAGATGCTTCGTAAATACCACCCCAGATGAACTCAGACGTTCTATATCCGGTCCTAGCACCAAGGGAGCCATACACTTCGTGCGGGTTTCGAATTAACACGCTTCAGGTTTATAGTTGTCCGTTCCACTGATTTCTCGACCCAAGCGTATGTTCTTCTGAAACCATTACCGTGCAGTTAAACTGCAGTCGATCCTCGTTTATTCGACAATCTTCTATCCGAATTCTTGGTACCGTCCGAAACAATGTATTAATCGAAATAAAATTTCGGACCTGACAAATTCAAATGAACGAGGTCCGACTGTATATTAGATTATTTCACCAACTCAACACGCGTTTAAGTAGTTAAGATAAAGCAATACATGTATATATTTAAAGCCGTCATATTGCTCCTAAAACGTTCTTACGCACGAAATTTTCGTAAGATTTACTTACGACATTCTTACGATCGCAAGAGCGTTTTATCAATATTTTCGTACGCATGCAGACGCTACGAATTCGTAAGAAAATCACCATTGACATGTTGTATTTTCAGTTGAGTAATCTATATGTATAAACATACTCATTTTCCCCCGATGTTCCTTTTCCTAGTTTGTTTTCTTCGCTGTATCGCATTGTATATATGTTTACATGTATGTCATGTTTTCTTTGTTTAGTGTTGTTGTTGTTTAATGTCATGTCATGTACAATCACTGAAAAGTGGAAATAAAGAGTATATCAAGTATGGCACGTGTGTCTTGCAACTGAGCGAAGTAGCAGTATCGTCTATATGCTGCAAATAGACACCCATCTCGAATGTGCACTGAAGACCTAGGCGGTTGATGCGCCATGATACTACATTCATCATATTAAGTATGCTATTTCAAAAAATAATAGTTTCAGCAAAGTCAATGATTCAACAACGTGTGTTAATATTTGTCATATTAGTCATATAGTCATATAGTTTAAAATCGTAAACTGCAGATTATCTCAATTGGACAAAATACGTTAACGATAAGCAGTATTAATTGAACATAACAATTTTTATCATCGCTTTATATTTGTACTCCCAGTACTTTGATTCTACTCAAGCTTTGGTTTAGAATAAATTGGTAGATATCGAATTCGGGCAATCCCGACATTGTTCGGGTTTGGCTTCGTGCGTTTCCGGGTATTTCCGTTGACCAAAAATAAACAAACAGTATTTCCTTTTAAAATATTAGTAATGTGTAACATTCACCCACCACCTCCCTTGCTTGCATTTAATATATAAATTTCCTTAATTCATTTAAACAGGTTTCAAAATTTACATATGTTAAAGGGAGGTAATTCACTAAACTGTTGCAGTCCGGGTGTTTATTAAAATTGCAACATTTCCGTCCTGATAGTTTGAAAATAACAGTTTGGTATTAAATTTTTGTTCTGATAACAGTATGATACTAAATGGAATACATATCATGATACGCTCCCTGTCTGGTTTCTTCTTCTTAATAAAACGTACGTAATTTTGAATTTCACAAAACTCTCTACGAACCTATTTCCACCAAATTTGGTGAGGTTTAAGTAATAGTTAGTAGATTTTAAGTAATAGTTAGTAGATTTTAAGTAAAATCTTATTGGTTAAGAAGAGGGATCGCTCGCTACGCTCGCTACGCCCCTTCTTAATCAATAAGATTTTACTTAATATCTACTAACTGACTTAGAATATAACCTACACTTTGATTGGCCGATACGCATGCAAATTTCAAATAAAAGCTATAACGGACAATAATAGTAAATTTCCAAATATAATAACGCTCACACAGATTACTTAAAATTTACTAACTATTACTTAATTACGATGATTTAATCGTTCAAAATACATATTTCATTAATGCTATGATACTAGGAAAAGCAGACAAAGAGCGTATCACGACCGTGCGACCACATACACGCATCATGCAATGTGTTCGTCTCCAAAAAGAGACAAACAGAAAAAATGCGTAAAGACGACTTTACATAACCCCTGACAAGATCAACGGCTACCCCTTCTTATCTAGGAGGGAAGAAGGGATATAGGGAAAAAACCGTCAACCAAGCCAAGTGCTAAGCAGAATGCGCCTTACGCGGTACTATTCAGTCAGTTCCTGATACGTAACTGTCACCTTATATACAATTGCTAAATAACTTGTGAACGACTTTAAATGAACTGAATTGTGAATACATCAGTGAATATTAAGTTCAGAAAATTCAGTTTAGCACTGTATGCGATGTACTTCTATGGAACGCTAACCTATGAATTTAACAACATATCTTCGAAGTTTCGTGACAAATGGCCGTACACGTAAATAGATGTAAGCAAATATTATATATAAGTTTGTATTTTTACCTCCCCTTCGTGAATATTAGTACCCCTGAGGCGTATTACGCAAACGATTCGTAGCTATGTATCGTTTAAATATTTAGGTATACACCTTTTTAAGAACAATAGTTGGTATCGAACCCAACAGCGAATAGCGAACCATGCATCATTTGCTTTACACAACCTATTTACAATTAATAACGAAATTGAATTACCAATATCACAAACATCCAAACTATTTGATTCCCTGGTAACTCCTATACGTAATTATTGTGCCGAATATGGGCATATTGCGAATCACCAAACATAGAAAATATCCACACCAAATTGTGTCGTAAACTACTTACTGCTCGAAAATCTACAAACCTAGAAACACTGTATGGTGAATTAGGAAGAATTCCGCTAGCTTTCCATAAACAAATACTAATGATTAAATACTGGCTCAAACTATTAAATTCAGACCCGAAAAAATGGGACCGTCTTATGCAAACATCTATAAAACAAGAGACCAATGAGGGCATGTGCTCTACTGGCTGACTGAATTCGTTCACTTTTTGTCTTTAAGTTATTAGAAGGCAATTATGGAGGTTATATTGATTACAGAAATATTGCCAAATTCAAGGGCCATAATGCAGTCATGAATGCACGTATCTGTCTTTTCAAAAAGAACCAAGATCTCATGGATATCAAACGACTGTCCAAGTTTGGTGAAGATCAAATAAAGAATAGAAGCTATTCACAAGCTCATGCATGGCAATTTTGTCATTTTCAAGATACCATAATCTAGTCAAGCACGAGTGGATCTGGCTGATTTTCGAAAGGAACCGAGCTTTTATGGATATCTACCTACTGTATAAGTTTGGTAAACATCGGATAATATAGAAGGTGCTATTCTGTTCACAAGCTGTATTATAGAAAAAATGACAATTTTAAGGGCCATAATCCAGTCATGCATGGGCAGTTCTGGCTAGATATCGAAAGGAACAGAGCTCTTATGGATATCTAACTACTGTATAAATTTGATTGAAATACAATCAAACTAACGTCTTTATCATGTTCACAGGCAATTGTTTACGGACGTACGGACGGGCGTACGGACGACAGACACCACGCCATCGCATAAGCTCTTCTGTTCTTTTGTCAGTAAGGCTAAACTTATTGAAATTGTTAATTACATGACACTTAAATAAAGAAATATAGAATGGTTCTCTTTAGCATCTGATCAAATTTGTCTCTTAGCCCATATTTACGAATGTTACGCATGCCTATGACCATTCGTAGCATTTTGGCTTAAACTTACTTAAACACTTTGGTGCCAACCTAGCAAACATGTTGACTTGTGACATAAGTGGTAATACACTTACACACTACTTTCTTGGTTACGTCGATGACACTATTCAGGCGTACCTAAACCCAGAACAATATCCAGATTTTATGTGCATGAACGCGTCTTATTCTCAGGAACTTTACGCCATTTTTACATCTTTCAACTAAATCTCGCATTATAAACATGTACACTGCATTGTACATGCTGATTCTTAATAAAGACTAAAAAACAATGATCTGTTTTAACGAGGTATTTATGGAACCCGCTTATTACGAACCGTATTAGATCGGGTTAAATAAATAATTCGTTAAAACTTACACTCTTATATTTACTATGCTTTTGACTGATTAATTAAGTAATATTCCTTGTAAGGACGTTTCTTTTCGTTTTCGCAGAAACTATCTACAAAAAGGATTGTCTGATTATTATGAAATTCACTTTAATGTCACATATTCTTTTCCTTGATACTTGTGTATTAAGGTGATGAAAATTTGATAATGTATGTCTTAATGTGTGTTCTATACCTTGTGCGTGTGTATGAGGGTGTGTAGTTTTGCGTGAGAGCATGTGAGGGTGTGTAGTTTTGCGTGCGAGCGTGTAAGACTGAATAGTTATCGTTATTTTTCGCGTATATATGTATGTGAGTTTGATGAACTGAGTGTATGTATATTGTTAAATCATGTCTTTCGTATATTATTATGATTTACTCTGTATATTTATGTTTACATGTATATTGTAACTCTTCAGAAATTGGAGGAATAAAAGTTAAATAATAATAGCATGTATGATTATAACATTTGTTTATTTATTTCAGACATTGACATCCTTACCGATACTGGTATTTTCACTGATATCTCTAGGATTTACGCTGCTGACTGCGACTTTATTTTTAGCAGATTAGTTTTATCTAACATTCTGATTACTGGGAAGCTGCGTTTGGCTTTGGTACAGAACAGATTCATTCTGAATTGTGCATTGGGTATATTAAATTCAATCGCAATGCGCAAACCCGGTATTGTGTATTTTGGGAAACTTCGCCATATTATGAACAAGTGATCTTCATTGAGTATATTAAATTCATATACTGGAATTGACAAATGTGCCGTTTTGATAAGATCTGAAAATATCTTAGAAAATTTCGAGTGGTTTTGTAATGCAATACATGTTTCCTATAGGCTGTGGATTTTTCCGGCCAAACTGTACATATTATTTGAAACTGAAAGTGTTTGTGTTTATTATATAGATAGTTCCCACATTTACACTATTAACCACCCTTGTTCGGAATAGTCGGCCAAGTCTTAATAAAACAAATATAGGGAATATTATGTTAATGATGATAACATAATCAGATATAATAAAAGAACTTATTCATAATGCTCATGTGGGCTGATAGCTCAGAAAGTTACATTATGACAAAGTTATCTGAAACGATGAACATTTTTACATAGACTTATATCGATATGAACTTTCGAGGCGATTTAGCGTCTCATTACTATCATCGTCTAATGAATGATCAGCTCGAAGTACCGCCATATGCATCGTCTCAAGAAAATAGTACATGTACAGTCCTCTGATTTTATTATAGATTTTTAGTAAGTATAATGGCTGACTTATCCAGGATATATCCATTGTGGAATGTCGGGAGTCTTGGTTATAAACGGCTTTCCTGGATTATTTGTGTCATTTTTGGCGACTAAGTTTACCCGAATAGTCGCGTATGGAAAACGTGCAGTCTAGCATTGGAAGCGCCTCCGAGGACCTTCAGTCCTTTGATTATAGCTTACTCTTATCAACATCATTAAACGATGTATCCCGTACTCTTTCAGAAACCAAGTGAAATCAGTTCTAGCGGGTCAGTACATTGGCCACTGTGTAATACATATAGCTCACTATGTCATATAATGCTGTGGACAATTCTTTGCGTGTTTGTTATGAATGTTTCGTGAATACTAAAATTTGAACAGAATAAAACAAGCCCAACAATTGAACCTCGACGTTATCTTGTAAGGATGTATGCTCGAACCGATGAACCAGACGGTTATCTTTTATCGAACAAACAATACAACTCCCGCCGTGCAAAAGTTAAATGTTTATAGCTTTAAGTTCAAAAAATAATTTAAAACAACCGAACTGAGTTTGTAAACTGGACGCTGATTTGTCAAAATCTGCAAGTTGTAAATGAGGGACTGCACAATATGACTGCGCTGAAAAATGAACTTATCATACAATTCGATGCGTTATACAAATCTACTTGGAAAGGTTCCTTAAACTCTTAAAAGTAAGGTTATTGCATAATTATTGTTAGGGGTATGAGCACCCATTTGTTCTTGAAATGGGACCGTTTGTGGTTTTCTGTTGGTGTAATAAGATCACGTTTTTTGTCCGCAATTATTCGAACTGCTTCGGCTTTCTTTATTTACTTTATTCAACTTAAAATTGACAGGAGTCGTATTTGTCATTTCCGAAAGATATAAGCTTCAATTAATAAAAACATTGTCGATGTATTTATTAGTAGAAATAGGTTTGCATATCTTAATACTTTTTATTATAGCTCACGTGATTTGTCCAAGCAAACTTTGCATATACACGCTTTAAGCAAATGTTACACTGGGACATAACGTTTAAATCATGTGAACATAACATTTTTACAGAGTGAAAACAATTATCCAACGACTCTGCAAAGGCAAAATGACTTATACAGATTTTTTGTCATCCTCCTGATGTTAGATTATAGTATTTAACTTAGTATAGTGATTGATTGTGTCCAAAGTGCTGTTACACTATATTGAATCTTCAGTATTACAATAAATTGTTTGTTTCTGTTTCACATTGACTTCATTGTTTTACATTTATATATCAAAATATGTGTTACTTGCTGCTCGGTTGTTATTAAAGGGCTTGGCTCACGAATGGTCAAAAATGGCCCCGTCTGCATAGTGGTCAATTCCCATTTATTTTGGTAAAACTACCCTTGGTATATACAAAACGAATTGCAATATTGTAAATATATCATTTGTTTGGTTGCTATGGCAACGTTATATGCTATTACCCTCCACTGGGATCTGATAATTAAATAATATCCATGTACATTGTCTAAAATGAAGGTGACTTCGACCATGACACGCCACACACAAAGAGCTAACCCAAAGCATAAGGAGACTTGAAATATATACATACGTGTAAACAATTACAAAACGCAATGAACACAAGACAAACATATATTACAGGAGATGATTGGAGTACCGCCTTTGTTCAACGCCACTGAAGGTTCAAACCTGATAAAAGCATGTATTGCAAGAAGAAATTAGCCATTTATAGTACAGATGTTGTATAAGAAGTGGATTTTGGTAATGGAAAATGGATTTCGGTACGGTAACGTACCCGTTATCGAAAGGTTAACCAATCCGCGTCAAGGTTACAAACGTTGTTCGGTTAGAGAGAAGTTGGTATAGTGGTTAACGTAAGATTTGATAGGTTTACACAACACTGGTATGCAAAAAGCAAAGCCATTGTAGTACGGCTGCGCCGAATAAAAAATCAGGTCTGCCTCCGAATCGCACAAATTCTAAATCCTTTCGAACACACATGTTTCGTTCGTACTTGTTGAATAGAGTGAAAACAACTTTGTTAAGGTAAAACTAGTGATTTTCAGTCTTTCTTTCTTGTTTGAACTCAATTACAATTATAACAAATATCAGTTTTACCGAGTGCTATTCACACGTATGTGTTTTGTTTCGCTTTTGTTAAGACTTAGTTGTATGAGGCACTTAAATCGCGTTTCATAATGGTATATTGCTAAGCTAAAATGCTCTTTTTTTAAATGATGTTTTTTTCAGATATTTTTGTCAACATTCCTTAGTATTTACCTGTTTATGACTCAAGATGATTTGTAAATGATGTGTGTGTTTACTTTTGTGTTGTTTAACGTTGTACATATTGTTCTGCTCTCCATGCATGGAGGAAATAAAAGTATTTATCTATTGTTTGAAATCTGAAACATGATATCGTATATCTCTGTTACGCAGTGTGCATGTGTTATCTTAAAACCCCATCCAGTTGCAGTCTTAACATTTGACCCTAAGGTGTTTTTGAATAACGAAATGCACGTACGGGTACCTCAGCACCACGGTTTAAAAATGATGGAGATATTCAACAAAAGCGGCTGCAAAAATTACTTCAAATAATAGAAAACATGTATAGTGAACGAACATGGTTATTATTTTCATGGTTTTGGTCCCAGTCGGAAGCTCAATCGGTAGAGAAGTAGATCGTAATATTGAAGGCTGTAATTTTTCGGCGCATGCGTACTAACTTGGATTTGATATTTGCATATCAGTGTTGTGTAAACCAATCAAATCTAACGTTACTCACCGAGGCAATTTCTCTTCATCCAAACAACGTTTGTAACCTAGACGCAGATTGGTTAACCTTTCGATAAAGGATACGTTACCTTACCGAAATCCATTTTGGATCTGGAGTGACCAGCAATCGTAACATCTCGGCATTTTTTATAATGCACAACAAATCTTAACTTTCAAATTGCGCCGACCATATTTTTTCAAGATATAATTTGTTTTCAAATACAGTCGAATAGATTTTGATAATGTTTACATATGACTGTTGTCAAACCTGTATAGAGATATACATTAGTCCAAGGTCATATGTCGGCCTGTTTAAACCACATGTCCGCTTTATATTTAAACAAAATTACTGATAACGCTGACATTGATTTAAACAGTACAGCTAAGTTAATCTGAGCATGTACCTACAGCGAATGCTTTACACATCTTAAGCAACTTTCAACTATTTATGGATAATTTTAATGATCAATGTCTTATCTGTTTACCAAGTGACGAATTCGTGATTTTGTTTGAAGGTGGTGAAGTCACCATGTGTTTTGACAAGTTTATCAATATACACCTTTATGGATTAACTCTATACACTCTATAGTAAAGTTGTACACGTAGAATGACTTTTAATGATATTTTACATTCCGTTAAATGCACTCAAATTCTATATTTTTCAATATCGAAAATATTTTTGAAAAGGAGAAAAAATATACTAAATTATGCTATCGAGTATTTTTCAAAATCATATCAATAAAAATATAAAAACACTATTTTCCTGTAATCGCCCCTTGTTTCTTTTGTTGTTATTTTGGATTAAAAACTCGATAGCATGAGGTAGATTTGATTCTTATCTTTGTATACATGTATCTCTTTCGCAAAATTAACGCTTGTGCAATAAGTCTGATTTACCGGACCAACATGTACAATTTGACAGTACCAAAAGTTCAAATAACTTCAGAATTGTTCAACATTTTTACAAAACTATAGCAGTATAAGTTGAAGGACGGTATAATGATAACACAGTGTACATTTAACCTTGGTATAATATGTAGTTTCAAAAATATTGCTAAACAGCAAATATGGCTTTTTTCTAGTGCATTAATCGCCTTAATTTCAACATAACCTTACTGACATTGTACTGATATGCCGGTGTATACGCAATGTGTTCTGTTTACATGCGCTTTTATCTCCCAGTTTAAATTATATAATTCGTTGAATTGCGCGAGTTCTATAGGAGCGACAACATCATTTGTTGAAGAAGAGTCTATTCATTCATCCAGTTGGATTACATAACAAGTGAGTGTTTTAGTTTGGTTTAGTTTTAAGAACATAATGTACAAGACAAACATTGATGCCAGTTTCAAGGACGCAGCCAAATTGCACAGCTGCATCTTATTAACTGTTGTCCATTACAGTAAAACCTCAATAATACGACCACCCTTGGACCCATGAAAACTGGTATTATTAGTGAGGTGGTCTTAATTGTGAGGTTAAATAAAGAGCAAAATAGTGAAAATGGACTTGAAAATTGTGTTTTTATTTTTGAGGTGGTCCTATTTTTGAGATGGTCTTTACGAGAGGCTTAACTGTATTTAGCATAGTGACAGCGTTAATGTCCCAGTGTGACTCGATTCGAAACTCGTTCTAATTATCCGATATGGAATTAAGAGACATTTTTTTAAAAGGGGGGTCAAAAACAGCAATACTGCAAAATGTAATGAGGAATAAGAAACAATTATGGGAAATATAGCAATTTAAAATGATACGTTAGAACTTTGGGTGAAGTGTATATTATATAGATTTTAAAGTTATTAATTCAAAATTAAAAACATACCATTCTTTCCTTTTCTGCATCGATGTTAAGTTAAATGGAATTCACAATTACCTTGAAACAATGTTTGGTGCAGAAACTCACTTGAAACATTACAATAAACATAGTTTTATAGTTTCAAAGCAATACAAGATGTGCATGTACATACAATCGCAAGTATACGCATCTTAAAAGCAAAATAATAAAATAATATATCAAAATATAATTTAAATGAAAGAATCGTTGTTTGTGTCATTTCATTAAACTGCAATATTATCAGAACGAGTTTAGTATTTGTTTTCCATTATTCTGACTACATCACAACCTCTTCAGCCTGGCCATCACTTGAGCATCAAACCTTCTGCAAGAATATGATAAATTTAGCTGTAGTAAATTTATCATTTAGTGTTTATAACGTTATTACTCATTAAAATAATGAATGATGATTTTTTCATGATCAATTATATATAGACAATTAATTATAGAAACCCTACTTATAACCTTTTTATGTTTATTTGCACTTATTCGCACTCGTCTAGTACTTTTTATATTCTGTGTGTCAATCTATGAACATATATTCAGTGTGATTCTTATTTTAGATATTCAACACCACCTCCAGGTGGTGTAGAAATATATAACAATATCGTAGATGATTTGTATAATAGAGGTTATCGCAAGTTCAATATTATTTGTGAAGTATTTCACATAAGCCCGATGTCTATCCTGGTTGCTATTCAAGGTTATCAGTTAACGAATGTTCATGGCTACTGATAAACAAGTCGTGATGTAAAAGTGCTTCGGCTGCATTAATGTTACAAATGTTCTAAGATATTTAATTTTTGAGGCGCTTTAAGCGTCTCATTGCTATCGTCTACTCGAAGTACCGTCATATTCATCGTCTCAAGAAAATAGTACATGTAAAGTCCTCTGATTTTATTATAGATTTGATGAGTATAATGGCTGATTTTTCAGGGAAAATAATATAAACGGCTTTCCTGGATTATTTTTGGCGAATGAGTTTACTTATTACTAAAATAATACATTCTCGTCAGCTCTCGGATATTTCCGTACCACTTCGTTATTCTAATAACACCCTCTAGTGTATGTAAGGCAGAGCACTATGTGGCAAAACTCAACATTTTGTTCGGTCAAGAAATAGTTCTCGTAAAACGGAGTTATAATTTCAATAACTTCGATAAATTCACATAAGAGATGGCTTATCATTGTCATTTCTAGTTAAACACTCACATATTTCAGTCTTCATATAGCCTGGAACACACTATAACGGTCCCTGGTATAGCTTAAATATTTGATTCTAATCCCGTTTCATCTGCACTCCAGCGTTCACGCCGCCATATTGTTTTCATGATATTTCCGAAAGTAGTGCCTTACGAAAATCCGAGGCACTGGACGTAGTTGGCCGAGGTTTTCCGAATGAAATTAATAGTAGCGTATTAATTTCTAATACGATAATATGGAAAACATGCAGTCTTACCTTGTAAGCGCCTCCCAGAACCTTCAGTTCTTTGATTTATAATTGCGTTGTCGAACGACAAGTCAGCTCGATATTCAAATTTTGTGCGTATTTTCAATGTTTGAAGGTCCATTGTCGAATGACGATTGTTTAGTCAACTGCACACGACTGTTTAAATGCACAATATATGAACGCCGCTGTACGATTTCCAACCTCTTTTTTATGTGACGTCATTTCCAGAAAACGTCACATGTGACGTCACAATGTACAGACAGTAAGCAATATTTGCCCCATATTGTAGTATGAAAACGATGTGACCATATGCAGTAAATATTATTTCCTGCTTGCAAATAGTGACGTCACATGTTGCGTTTTCTTGAAATGACGTCATTTACAGAAGAGGTTGTAAATCCCATAGCAACGCTCATATGTTAGTGCGAATGTCCCTATCTTTTCAAAAGTCTGCTCGTAGAGTTCATATGTGTTTGTTCCCATGATAAAACTGTCAAGGTTGAAAGGTCTCCGTACACGCACTCCTCATATCTCTAAAGTAACTTGTAATAAAAATTACCGGACGTTTAATTCAAAATGACTTTTTGTATAAATTACAGAGGAATGCTAAGAAGGCTTCGCACCCCAGTTCTAAGACGGTACCGGTTAGAATGCATCATAGTAATACTTACCCTCCACATTCTCGTACTCGTTTACATTATGTTTGGATCTACAAGGTTAATCAATACAAGTTTTGCTGGGATTTTGTCCTCCAGATTATTTTCAAATCGACAGACTTGTAATCTCAACTTTATACGTGAGTACTAGTTTTATTCTGAATGCGAACACTACACTGACAGATAACATTTAACGACGCACTTTACTTTTTCATGATTTCTTTCATGCCGTCAGTGTTCTATCATCAATTGCATTATATGCATAATTGCTTGCTTTTATCAATATGTATTAGCATGAAGTAATATGTCAAATTATGTATTGTTTCGTTAAAAGTTTAAAATAGAACTTGAACAACCTTCAATATTTGTTAACATTACTGACACTGAGAGAGCAACCATCGATATGTGTTAACATGACAGACACTAAGAGAGCAACCTTCGATATGTGTTAACATGACAGACACTGAGAGAGCAACCTTCGATATGTGTTACAGATCAGCAATGTTTCATCTTTCACGATGTTGACTTGTTACCTGAAAATATTAGCACCTCATACGATTGTGAACGAAGCCCGTTACACATGGCTGTGGCAATAGACAAAAACAAATACACGTATGTTACAGTCTTTATGTACTTAAAAGACAAGTTCCTGATAATCTTGGCGACAGCGTCTGTTCCGACATACCTTTATTCACTATCATGTAATTGTGTTTTGGTGTTTATAAATAAATCGATATCTGGAAAAACCATTTAGTCAGTTTCGGGAGTACATTAGAAAAACAAGAAAAATGAGTTGTTTAAAATGAAATTTGTTAGCAACAACTATGGCTGCATACAGTAAATGTTTTCTTCAAAGTCAAACTGAGCAGTTGAAAACGACGTAAAACCTGAAGAAACCAATCTGAAGGCGTCAGACATGGCATTCGTTCATGCAGCCAAAGGCACATTGTAATGGACAATGGTGTTGTTTAGCGACGAGTTGATGTACGCGTTTTGCTGACAATTGCTCTTTGGAGCGGGATCGAATTGTTAGGGGCAGCGTTATAGTTTAAGGCGGGATGATGGTGGTCTAAAATAGATATTGTCGTTCCTTAGAGTCAAATATTGTCTAGCGTTACACAGACGAAGTGTTCCGACCATTGGTGGTTCCGTTTCTGCATCAGCATCTCGGTGTTCTGAATATGGCAGAAAACATTGTATTGTGTAGGCAGAAAAATATCCTAAATACTTGTACCAAATTGAATATCTTTTTCGGCACAGGCGTACTAACATGGTTTTGCTATTTGCATAACAGTTTTATGTAAACTAATCAAATCTTCGTTAACCACCAAGGCAATTTCTCTTCAATCGAACAATGTTTGTAACCTTGACGCGGATTGGTTAACATTTCGTTAAGGCCAATATGTGTGTTTACCAAACCTTAAAACATTAACTTGTTTGTTGTTATCTATTGTTTCTTCCGAAGCAAAGTAATGAACACAATTATTGCGTAAATGGTGTTATGTTTGCGAAAACTAATTTGATCACGAATGAGGCGTCATTCTTAATTTTGTAAACATGACATTGTTGTATGAAACCATTGTTGGCTTTAACAACTGTGTCTGAAAGTGGATCGTGTAGTGTATTTCAAGATTTATCCAGTAAGTAGTGTTGTTAGTCATCCCCACGGGGAATTGTCGGGAATCGGAGTTTCTGTAGTATAGCGTAATTGAATGACCGGCAGTCGTCATATTTAAGCAGTTGTTTATGTTGTACAGCAAAATTTAACCTTTAGATTGCAACTTATTTGCATACTTCAAGTTGCACCGACCATTTTTTTTCAAAATATTTCTTGTTTCAAGTGTTGTCTGAAAAAATAGTAAAACCCAAGTACATGTACAATGTACATCATACTACAATTGTGTTTTACTATAGAAGTATGTCACATTGCAAAACTATTATTTAAATACAGAACTTCAAAATTATAATATTTACAGCTTGCCATATCCATCGTATTTTGGAGGTATTTGTGCTATGAAGAAGGAACATTTTCAGATGATCAATGGATTTTCTAACCAGTATTTTGGTTGGGGAGGGGAAGATGATGACTTTCATGACAGGTTGGTGTTCGTGTAGTTTTCATCTAAATCATTTGATTCTACAAAATATTGTTAAGTAGTTTTACTACGGTATATAGTATACTTGCATAGTTTGGTACGGACCATTCAACAGTACCACAACATAATGGTCGACATATTGTTGAATTGGCATTTAACGCTCTTTTTGATAAAGGTGTTCGATAAAAACGAAAATAAATGACAACGAGGAACTATATTAATATTCGGCGTTTTGTCATCGACCAAAAATCTGATTGAAGCTTGCTGTTCTGAGTTTTTGCGTTCAATGTTTCTGTTATAATGACATGATGGATGTTAAGAAAAACTCGAACCTGCTTTTCAGGCTGAAGCTGACAAACTTAACTATAAGAAGATTGCCGGAGAATGAAGGAAGGTACCATATGCTTTCCCATGCAGCTGAAAAGCCTAACCCACAAAAGTAATATTTGCATTTTTATAATTCCTTTTAAATTTAAGATGTCTGAGAATATATTACGTGTAAATAAAATTTTAAATCAAATGTCCGTACAAATTATATTTAAAATTTCCTGATTACATACTGTCTGACATGAAGGACATTTTATATTCATGAAAGCTCGTCATGTGACTTTAAGAATAACCATATTCAGAATGGTGCGTTGTACAAGAGAGAGAGAAGGTTGCAACAGGGAATGCCACATACATAAGAGAGTGCCTCTCCGCACATCCGAAAAACAACAATCGATAAAACATATGGCATTTGAGGAGGTTCAAGGGTACATACGTATAGGAACAGTGGCGCAAGGAATAGCCTGGCCGACCTTTAGGGATAACTATGAGATTCAAAGAGGACAAACAGGGGGTGGGGATTTAATGAATGGAAAATGTCAAGACAGCTGGCAACAACAAGCAACACTTTTAAGCTGTAGATTTATATGCTTTACATGCGCCCATCGACATTGGTGTCCATAACATTCGCTCTGTTATATTGTCTCGATATGTTGTTTAATTTTTTAACAGTTATTTTTAAAACTTTCTAATATTTCCTCTTTCTTAAAATCAACCGAGCAATAATTTAACGGCATGCAGAAATGGTTTACATTGCTTGAGCGTGAGCACTGAATATCCGGCCTTTATCGTGTTCAGCTTATCATGGAGATAAAATATTGTGGTAAACATGTTACTTGGAAGCGATTTATCTTCCCAGACGATTAAACTTCACTTAACAGAGCTCGGGTTGTAAATAGGCAACATTTTCGCGTTAATGATTTTTGTTAGCAAAACACTGAATTTTTTGTCAGTCCGACAGAAATGTTCAATTTCAATTAGTCTGTATGACACGATTTAATAGTCATACTTTAGATTTGAATTGTATATAGGATAATTACTAATGTTTTACTTAGTACTAATTTACCCAATCTACGGATACAAAAAGTGACAGACGTGTTGTGAAATGTTGATTGTAAGATACTGATAAACAAACACATTTATGATTAAAAATGACAAGAAAAAAGACTAGCATCTTCAGTGCTACCGTAGAGGGTACATATAATTTCTTCCTTCGCATTGTTGGATCGAATTGTTCTTTGAGATGTCTTATAATATTATATAACATCTGTAATGTGGCTTTATGCGGATGGTTCAACTCATGGCAGAGACAGTAATATGCTCGTGTTTCATTTAAACACAGACTATCAGGTGCAGGTAGTGTAGAACGGTCTATACGGACAGCGGCCATTATTTGTGCATAGCTTATGGAGTATATTTACAGGATATTTATTGTACCCAGCCAATCTTGTATGAATGGGTTCTGCAATTTATAGATAAACGTATTAATATTTATTTGAGAGCTCTACTTGAAAATATCTTAAATACAGTTTTAATAGACTCCATATCGAGGCTTGAGGGTTCTGGATCTTTATTTATTGTCTTAATGCTTTTTTTATTTCTCACAAAGTACAGTTTACAAGTCAGAATTATTATAACAGAAAATTGTTTATCATGTATTATTTTAAAATTACAGGTGTATGAAAAAACTTGCAATTTAAGAAATCTCAACCAGAAAGTTTATAATATGAACTGCTTCTTGAACGTACCAATTTTGCTAATTTAAGAATGGTAGATTGGTTGTTTTCTTGTTCGACTTAATGCACTTAATATGCGCTTATTATTGTTTCCTAGGGTTAGCAAAATAACGACTGTTAATTGCAAGTTGGTAGTTACTAAATTAATACCACTATTATAATTTCTCAAGAAAAATCCACGACATTTTCAACCGCTGTTCAGCTTTAGTCTTATATATTTGTGCAGTCTAGATTTGGCGGATCGGTGTAGATTACCAATATAGCGGAAATAAAACCACCGCCAAAACTTCCATGTATATAGTAAACATAATGAGGAACTAATACCTGGCGTTCACTCCTTGATATATCAGATCTGGTTTTACACTAAGAGAGCAGGTTATCAAATATTTTTGTTTTAAAATGGATGCAAGAGTTACGACTAAGTTGTTCTTCAATTTTGTTGTTTTATTCGCTTTGTTATTGTCGGTGGATTGTAATTTGACAAAAAAACGCCTTCAAATATTAGAGAGAAAGTTAACCACAAACATGTATGAAATGAGTTTGTTACTACAGCGAACAGAGACGATTGAAAACCGTATTTTATTATTGGAAGAGAACAATATGTCAACTCAACAAGACGAATACGCATATGCAGTTGAATCAAAGTATTCAGATGATGAAAGCACAAACTCAGCCATGTATAAAGCGTTCAACGCCGAGAAATTACAACGAACAAAACTAGAAAACAGGTGTGAAGAATTAGAAAATCAATTAAGGCAGCTCCAAGAGTCAAGTCGATTGGAAAGACAGATGATGGACGAGAAAATAAATTTGTTGACAAGTTTTCAACAAAAGTTGAATCAATCATCCATTTTTCAACACGTAGAAGCGAACAGAATTCATATTGGTGATATTGGGGAAGAAATGAATACGAAACTCGAAATACTGACACATACTCTAGATAAAGAAGCAAAACTGAAACATGTTGAGTTCAACAATAAGATTGCTGACATTCAAGATGATCTTTCTAAGAAACTGGAGCAATATAAGTCAAATACTGCGTCATCGGTTGAAATTGCCAACCTTCTGAGTAAGGCCAAAATATCATTTTCTGCCCACCTAGGTTCTAGCATTGCAGATCTCGAACCTTGGCATACGTTACGTTTCGATAGAATTTTAACAAATCATGGACAGGCATACTCGGGAACCACTGGAATATTTACCGCTCCAATCGACGGAACCTATGTATTTTATGTTCATATACTTGGTTCTGATAAGGCACTGGAAATGAACCTAGAAAAAAACGACGAAGAAGCAATGCGGCTTTACGTGCATGGAGTTTTGTATGGAGCCGTTGGAAATATGGTCGTGCTAGAATTGAAGAAAGGAGATAGAATCAATGTGGTTAAATTTGGTCCATATGGATCACGGCCATTTTATGTGAAATCCTTGTGGACGTCTTTCTCTGGGTTCATGCTTTATGCAAATTAAATTTGTGCATTAGATAGACCATAGTGTATGTGAAAGGTATTTAATCATGATACACTTTCGGACATAAACAAACATACAGATGTGGATGGCCGTGTTTATATACATGCTATATATATTGTTTTTTCCTATGTGCAATTCATCTTCGACAATTAAACCGAAGCTATCACGTCTTGAGTTCACCAGTGGGACAGAACTATACATTGGTCAGTATGTTTTCCAATAAGTAGTGCATCAGCCGTAATACTTTGTGGCATACCACCATATCCAAAACGTGGCCAAACGGAGATTTAGTGATAAAGAGAAGCACAATAATGCTATATGTGTATTTGACAAATTGAAGTTTAGGAAGCAAACGCATAAGAAAACATATTATGTCTGTAGTTGGAATAAAAAAAACGTGAAACTTCGGACGTGATCAGATTATTATAAGGTGAGACTTTAAGTAAAGAATAAGCTACACACATTTACGTCATGTTAGATCAAATGAACATTGTTTATTTCAGAATGGATTTGTTCAAATCAATGAGGGCTAGGCGATCTGTTGATGGATTAAATAGTTTGAAGTATCGGATAGTGAAGAACGAACTCAAACCTCTTTATACCTGGATTATAGTCGACGTTAATGAATCGGATGTAAAAGCGTTTGACCAAGAACAATTAAAAATAATTAATGAAGAACTTGTCAAGGGCAATAATAGCAATAATTATACTTTACAAAGAAAAAGTAGACCTTACCAGTACAGAGTAACTAAACGTATTACAGCTGTATGATTTAGTTAAATAATCCACGTGATGAGTTCTGACTTGCTGAATAACAACTCACAGTATTCAGGAAACTATAGTTTCAGCAAAGGTATACGTCTAATGTACAGCAATTGTTTTCCATCGCAACATTACATATATCTAATGCTAGTATATGTTATGTGCATACAAACAATCCATGCGTTAAATGCCCTCAGTATTATTGATGAGATATGTTGATATGTTGCCCATTCGTTTTATAGTTAGAAGATATTAGGAAGATCTTAGTATATTTTTTCCATATGTAGCTCTCTCTGTAACTGATGGATGCATATTGTGCAATATATAGTTAAGTTAAGTTGACACAGCAATCGTAAATCGTCAAGACTAAACTAGAGCTTTTATTGAAGGTGCTATATACACGCACAATGCTGCTCTATCAGATATATCTTTAAGAAAATACAAGATGGCCATCTTAAGTGTGAAAGAATATGTCAACCACTTCAACTCCTCACGTAGACTATTTGTGTATAAGTTTCATAAAGTCCTGAAAAACTGGAGAAGTAAGTTCGCTCCAAACCTTTTCAACCTCCAAAAACAAAGATGGTAACTAGCCATCATGTCACGCACAACTAATCACGTTGATTATTTGTGTGAAACTCCATGCAACTCCTTCTAACACTGTAGAGGTTCGATCCACAACGTTTTGGGACAATCCAAGATGACCGCCAGTGAATGAGATCGGAAACAATGTCACGCACTACAACTCATTATGTAAATTATTTATATGAAGTTTCATAAAAAGTCGTAAAAATTGTAGAAATAGGTCGCTCTACAAGTTCGTCGGTAAATATAAGATGGCCATGCAATGATATGTTCTATCATTAAATGGCGATAATCCGTCATAAATTAAGCAACCAGAACGCGCCGACGATATGCAGTACAACTAGGGTTGGTAAAATCATATTTTGAACTTGCATTGAAGTTTTAGAGAGTAATAGACGAGACAATGCGCTTGATTCCTACTTAGCCCCCACTTCGGCGGGGATAAAATAACGTTCTAGGTTGAATGCAGATCCAGCACTGTGATCGTTATTTGATTTGTATATGTATTTATCAATGCATATGCTTTCGAACCCAGATCTAGAGGTCACACCCACGCACGCAAAGTGCCGCGGCGAATGCATGCGTGGAAGCGAATGTCGACTTATATACGAATTTTCTTACCATTAAATACAGGTATCGAACCAAGAGGTAGCGCTGACACCGACATTATGTCCTTGTTGAATACATATCTGGATTCGAATATCGAGATAGCTCGTGCATTGCAAATGATTTATTGTAATTTCTGAGCATCGAAATAATAGTGTACCGAGCGCTATAAGTAATATAGTAAGTTTAGCGATTGTTGAGTCGGCTTCACTGAGCAAATAAATGTCACTTTAGTACTTGGAACTTTGTTAGTGTCTGTTGGTTTTGTAATTTGAGTCACTGAGGACATTTCGGTTTTGATACCGCCGTCATTCAAACAGTGGGAAGGAGCATAAAGTGTTACCCGTGTCCGTGAATTTTCTATCGTGTGTTTGTGTTTATTTTATTGTGTTCATTTCATTGTACACTGTCCTCACGGAATTTGGAACAAAAATGTTATATATATATTTACGGCTATTGTTTTAAATATATTTTGAATAATGAAATCCAAAAACTGCATGTAATAATTTATTTACTTTGCCAAATTATGTAGAAATCAAACCAATGTATGAAAATGATGTAAAATTTGTGATTGTCTTTGATAATCCATTTCTTCTGCATTGTAATTGTATAGTAGTATTGACTTTTGTTTGCTATAAATATTGTAACATATTTTATGCAATAAATAACATTGTATTGTATTGTGTTTTTATTGTATATTGTATTTAGGATGTCAGTTTGAACAAAGATGATTGGGTATTAGGTTGCTTTTATTGACAGGTCATCAAATTTATACACATACAGATGAAAATTGTTTGGAACCCCATTCATGGACTGTACATAATGCCAAATATCACTTAAAATGAATAAAGATGTCAAGCAGTAAATGTCACACATACATAAGGCAATAGAGGCGCATGGAATAGTCTGGGCGCCCATAAAGCAGTAAATGTCACACGCAAATTGTACAGCCATACTTGAAGAAAGGGAGACATAAAAAAACGCACTTAATACATACTTGTCATTGTAGACCAGGGAGCCGTTTTATCAAGCGGTCGTTAGCCGGTCTTATCGTAAGCTTGGTCGTAAGAACAACCAAAAGTCTTAAATATGTTTTATCAAACAGTCTTAGCTACGACGGTCGTAAGATTCGGGCGAAACTTTAAGAATGCTCGAGTGCCAGTCATCGGTCGTAAATATGGCGGCGATAAGAGGTGCCGTTGTTGCTGGGGACAGAGGGAGGAGGGTGCCGAGGCTATTTAGGGACCGGAGAACCTTAATAGGAATGCGATACTTCGAAATTCTCGGGAATTATAGAATGACGAGAGAGGGCATAAAAAGTCTTGTCGAGCTGTTAGAGGCGAATCTAGCAAAAGAAACCAACCGCTCCAACCCCATTACTGTTTTGAAACAGGTTTGTGTTTTTTCATAAAAACTGTAAAATATATGTCAATCTAACTCTAATATTGTATTGATCGTCGTTGAAATATCCCGAGTTTCCCAAGTTTTTCGAGAACGTGTTGCATGCACACTAGTTAATCGAAAATCAAGGGGAGTAACTGTGACAGAACTGAAAATTCCGAATCGACGTTGGGGATTTCTTCTAAAAACAGTAGAACCAAACTGTAAAACAATATTGATAAAAAATTTTTTTTAACAAACCCAGCTGTCTTGCCAAAGATCCTAAACTATTATAAGACTATATCCTAAGAATTATATAACAACTATGGGAACTACCCGTGCTCAACTTATAGCCATCTTATTCTTATTGTTTTGAAATATACTTTATGTCATCATCATCCAAAGAAAATCAAATGGATGTAATTGACGCTTTCAATAATACCTCTCGTTATTTAAATGATATTTTGAATATTGATAATGAATATTGTCCAGCTATGATAAATAAAACGTATATACAACAGAGCTACAACTTTCCAAAGACAACACTTGACTTAGTCATGTCCATAGATATAAGCATTATTACTACAACAAATTACGATTAAGGAGATGAATACGACTTTGAAATTTTTCATAACTAGACGGCAATGTTCCGAAACTTCCCTAGTACACATCTAAACTTAATAGGTTACAATATAATCTAGAGAACTTATATAAGCGTAACTTTCTACTTACAGGTAAACTTATAAACCAAGGTCATCTTAATCATAAATAATGTAAGACAGTTCGTACATTTTCTATAAATTCCAATTTATTATTTTGAAATATAAAACTAGTGTCAAATCTATGTTAGAGACAGGAATTACTAAACTATTTTTAATGATATTCGCAAATTTCAAAATAGTGGTTGCTTTGATTATTTATTTGTTATTTGGCTCACATGCCATCTTCTCCACTTATGCAGGACATTATCGTAGACAGTATCACTGAAGAACATAGCCTGCCCAACCCGGGATCTGCTGGATGACAGTCTAGCGCTCTACCAACAGTCAGTTTCAATCTAATCGAATACAGCAATATTAAAAAACAAAGTTCAATACAATAACAAAATCATGTATCTGTCTATTTAAATATATCGAACACCCAAAGAGTTTTCCAACTGTCATTTCAAACAAGCGACAACTAAATGACATTTTTATTAATTATGTGAAGCAAATGCATACGTTTCAAACTGATAAATGCGGAATATCGATTTTGCCACCTCCTTACGCCGCGGTTTCACACCTTTCAGAGACAAAGTATTTAGATTGTTACTATGGATATCTTGCTATATTTTTTTTATTTTTTTTCAACATAAAAGATAGTACACATGCAATTGTACTGTTTTATCTTCCGTGTCTACCTTCAAACTTCCTAGTTTGTAGTACACTGTACCAGTGTCTAATATTGTAAACCATATCTGAAACTATCACGATTTCTTTTGTGCGAAGTAGCGAATTGGAAGTTTAAACTGTTTGAGGACATGAATAATTCGCCAAATGTATTTTAAGCAATATGCGAATAAATGATGATTTTTAATGCTCAATGTGTAGATTATCGTATGTTGATACTAATTTTTCATTTAAGTCACTCAACCGTATTACCTGTATGACAACCTTGTATTGTTTAAGTATCTATTTGTTTATTCCAAATGCATTATGTTCACATTTTTGCACATACAGTTTTAGTAATTACTGTATTCTCCATATGACATTAAACTAAATGTTACTATTTTAAGTAGTTCGTGTAGTTCATCCAGTCACCTATATTGAAGCAATCGTAACATTTTATTAACAACTCAGTCCTTTAAGAAAGAAACTAAATTGTTACATAGAACACAAAGAAGACAATGCTTTCCCACAAAGAACACAGAGAAGCATTAACCTACAAAAGCTAGGAGTTGAGGAGATGTAAGGGCAAATATCTATGGGAATAGGCAAGTAGGGAATTGATCACATTTATACGGACAACAGAAATAGTCATATTCTTGTAGAACAAGTTCAATGTTCCAATTACAAATGACATGATGGATGTTAAGCAAAACTCGAACCTGCTTTTCAGACTCAAACTGACAAAATTAAACTGTGAAAATGTAATTAACGTTTCCTGATGACATACTGTTTGACATAAAGGAAAGTTTATAATCATGTAGGCTTGACATGTGACTTTAAAAAAATAACCATATACCGTTACCAGTAGTGTATTCAGAAACAAGAGAGAGAATATGTTGCTACAGGGAAAGCCACATACATAAGAGAGGAAAACAACAATACATAAAACATAAAGCATTTGAGGAGGTTCAATGGTACATACATAAAGAAACAGGGGCGCAAGGAATAGCATGGCTGACCATGACGGACAAGTAGGAGAATCAAAGAGGAAAAAAGGGTGTGGGGATTTAATGGATGGAAAAGGTCAAGACAGTTGGCAACAACAATCAAAACGTTTAAGCTGTTAGATTTAATTGCTTTATATGCGCCATTCAACATTGGTGTCCACCTACTTATAGCATTCGCTCCGTTATTTTGTGTCGATATGTTGTTTAATTTCTTGACACATATTTCTAAAGCTTTCTAATTTTCCCTCTTTCTTAAAATCAACCGAGAAATAATTAAACCGCAAGAAGAAATTGTTTGCATTGCTCGAGCGTGTGCACTGAATATCCGGCTTATATTATGTTCAGCTAAACATGGAGATACATTATTGTGGTAAGCATGCTATGTGTTATTTTTTACAGACGAATAAACATCAACTTAACAGAGCTCGGGTTGTAAATAGGCAACATTTTCGCGTTAATGATTTTTGTTAGCAAAACACTGAAATTGTTGTCAATGCGAAACAAATGTTTTACTTCAATTAGTCTGTATGACCCGATTCAGTAGTCATACTATGAATTGTATATAGGAGTAGGATTATTTGAAATCATTACAAAAGTTTTACTAAGCACTAATTTACCCAATTTACGGATAAAGATAGTGACAGACATGTTGAATTGTTGTGAAATGTTGGTCGTAAAATACTGATAAACAAAAAATGTATGCTTGAATATGACAAGGAAAATGTCTTTCATAAAACTATTGTGTCTGTTCATGAGCATTTTAACACAACGTGAATGTAATATGTCATACAGAAGATTGGAAAAAAACGCTTGCGACATACGAAGGATAACTAGACAGCAAAGCTACGAACAATTGCCGTGCTGAAGCATATAGATCGGACACGTATCCATCATCTTTATTGAAAGCGTTTGAATCAGAGAAACGGGCAAGAAAATAGCTTGAGGAATATTACAGATAATATTCAATAATACAGCAAAAGAAATCGAAGCTTTTAAATCATTCAAAAGTCAAATTGAAGACAGTAGTGTAGCTTATTCATTGGCTATTTATTGTACCCAACCAATCTCGTAGTGATTGGTTCTCTACTATATAGACAAACGTATTAATTATTATTTAAGAGCTTTACTTGAAAATATCTTAACAATTTAATAGAATCAATATCGAAGCTTGAGGGTTTGGGTTCTTGAATTTATGTCGTAAAGCTGCTTTTATTTCTCACAAAATAAAGTCAACAAGTCAGGATAATTATTATACAACATTATTGATCATGTATCATTTTAAGATTACAAGTGTATACGAAAAAACATGCAATAATTTAAGATATCTCAACCAGAAAGTTTCTTATATGAACTGCTTCTTGAACGTACCAATTTTGATAATTTAAGAATTTAATGCATGAAGAATGGTTGTTTTCGTTTTGGACTTAATTCACTTATGCGCTTATTATTGCTTCATAGGGTTAGCAAAATAACGACTGTTAATTGAAAGTTGGTAGTTACTAAATGAATACCACTAATATAATTTCTTAAGAAAAATCCATGACGTGTTCAACCGCTGTTCAGCTTTAATTCAATTAACGTATTTGTACAGTCTAGATTTGGCGGATCGGTGTAGATTACCACCATAGCGGAAATAAAACCACCGCTAAAAGTTCCGCGTATATAGTAAACATAACAAGTAACTTATACCTGGCGTACACTCCTCGATATATCAGATCTTGTTTTACACTGAGCGAGCAGGTTAACAAATTAATTTGTTTTAAAATGGATGCAAGAGATACGACTACGGTGTTCTTCTATATTGTTGTTTTATTCGTTTTGTTATTATCGGTGGATTGTAATTTGACAAATGAACGTCTTCAAATATTAGAGAGAAAGTTTGCCACAAACATGCATGAAATGAGCTTGTTACTACGGCGAACAGAGACCATTGAAAACCGTCTTTCAATATTGGAAAGCAACTATATGTCAACCCAACAAGACGAATACGCATATGCAGTTGAATCAAAGGATTCTGATGATGAAAGCACAAACTCAGCGTTCAACGTTGAGAAATTACAACGAATAAAACGAGAAGACAGGTTTGAAGAATTAGAAAATCAATTAAAGCAGCTCCAAGAGTCAAGTCGATTTGAAAGACAGATGATGAACGAGAAAATAAATTTGTTGACAAGTTTTCAACAAACGTTGAATCAATCATCCATTCTTCAACGAGTAGAAGATAACAGAATTGATATTTGTGATATTGGGGTAGAAATGAATACGAAAATTGGAATTCTGACACGTACTCTAGATGAAGAAGCAAAAATGCAACAAGTTGAGTTCAACGATAAGATTGCTGACATTCAAGATGACCTTTATAAGAAACTGGAACAATATAAGTCAAATACTGCGTCATCGGTTGAAATTGCCAACCTTCTGAGTAAGGCAAAAGTATCATTTTCTGCCCGCCTAGGTACAAGCATTGAAGATCTCGAACCAGACCAGACGTTACGTTTCGATAGGATTTTAACAAATCATGGACAGGCTTACTCGGGAACCACTGGAATATTCACCGCCCCAATGGACGGAACCTATGTATTTTATGTTCATATACTGTGTTCTACTCGGGCACTAGAAATGAAGCTAAACAAAAATGACCAAGCAATTATGTGGCTTTACGCGCATGGACCTAGTCATGGAGCCGATGGAAATATGGTGGTGCTGGAATTAAATGAAGGAGATAGTATCAATGTGGTTAAAAATGGTAAATATGGGGGACGACCGTTTTATGTGCATCCTGGGTGGACTACTTTCTCTGGGTTCATGCTTTATGCAAATTAAATTTGTGCATAAGATAGATCATAGGGTTTGTAAAATGTAATTAATCAACATACACTTTCGGACATAAACAAACATACATATCTGGATGGCCGTGTTTATATAATTATATTGTTTTGTCTTATGTACAATTCATCTTCGAAAACTACCACGTCTTGAGTTCACCAGTGGGACAGAACTATACATTGGTCAGTGTCGATTAGATTGCAATTATGTTTTCCAATGAGTAGTGCATCAGCCGTAATTCCTTGTGGCATACCACCATATCCAAAACGTAGCCAAACGGAGATTTAGTGATAAAGAGAAGCACACTAATGCTAAATGTGTGTTTGACAAATTAAAGTTTATTTCAGAATGGATTTGTTCAAATCAATGAGGGCTCGGCGATCTGTTGATGGATTAAATAGTTTGAAGTATCGGATAGTGAAGAACGAACTCAAACCTCTTTATACCTGGATTATAGTCGACGTTAATGAATCGGATCTAAAAGCAATTGACCAAGAACAATTAAAAATAATTAATGAAGAACTTGTCAAGAGCAATACTAGCAATAATTATACTTTACAAAGAAAAAGTAGACCTTACCATTACAGAGTAACTAAACGTTAAAATAGACCACATGATGTGTTCTGACTAGCTGAATAACAACTATCAGTATTCAGGAAACTAAAGTTTCATCAAATGTAAACGTAAAATGTACACTGATTGTTTTTCCCTCACAACATTACATATACCTATGCTAGTATATGTAATATGAATACAAACAATCCATGTGATAAAATGCCGTCACTATAAATGATGATATATTTTGATATGTTGCCCATTATTTCTTTATCTAAGCATAATGTAGTTCTCTCATAAACTGGTGGATGCATATTGTGCAATAAATATAGTTAAGTTAAATTTACACAGCAATCGCAAATCGTATATGAAGACTGAACAAGAGCTATCACTGAATGTGATTTATACTCGCGCAATGCCGCTCTGTCAGATGTACCTTTGAGAAAATCCAAGATGGCCATCTAAAGCGTGAAAGAATATGTCAACCACTTCAGCTCATCACGTAGATTATGTGTGTTTAAGTTTCATTAAGTCCTCAAAAACTGCAGATTCTGAAGTAGATTCGCTCCAAACCTTTTGAAAAAAACAAAGATGGCCACTAGCCATCATGTCACGCACAACTAATTACGTTGATTATTTGTTCGCAAGGTGCCACGGCGAATGCATGCGTGGAAGCGAATGTCGACTTCTATACGTATTTTCTTACTATTAAATAAATGTATCAACCAAGGGGTAGCGCTGACACCGACCATATGGCCTTGTCGAATACATTTTTAGATTCGAATATCTAGATAGCTCGTACATTGCAAATGGTTTATTTTAATTTCTGAGCAATTTTAATTAATATCGTAAGTTTAGCGATTGCTGTGTCGGCTTCACTGAACAAACAAATGTCACTTTAGTAATTGTTAGTGTATGTTGCTTTGTCATTTGAATCACTGAGGACGTTTCGGGTTTGATACCCCCGTCATTCAAAGAATTGGAAGGAGCACACAGTGTTGCCGTGTCCGTCAAATTTATATCGTGTGAGAGTGTGTTTAATCTTATTGTGTTTCTCTCATTGTGCTATGTCATCATGGAATTTGGAACAAAAATGTAATAAATATTCTTACCGCTATTGTTTAAATATATTTGAATAATGAAATCCAAAAACTACATGTAATCTTGCGAAATTTATTTACTATGCCAATTTATGAAGAAATCAAACAAATGTATGAAAATGATGTAAAATTTGTTATTGTCTTTGAAAATCCAATTCTTCTGCATTGTAATTGTATAGTAGTATTGACCTTTGTAAAATGATTAAGCAATAAATGACATTGTATTGTATGGTATTTTATTGTGTTGTATATGGTATTTAGGATGTCAGTTTGGACAAAGATGATTGGGTATGATGTTGCTTTTATTGATTGGTCATCAAATTAGTACACATACTGATGAAAAGTGTTTGAAACCTCGTTTAAGGAGTGTACATAATGCTAAATATCACTTAAAATGAATACGAGATGTCCAGCAGTAAATGGCAAACATACGTAAGGAGGCGCTATGAATAGCCTGAACCCCCATAAAGCAGTAATTGCCATACGCAAATCGCACAGCCATACTTCAAGTAAAGGAGAGATTAAAAACGCATTTAATGCATACTTGTCATTGTAGACCTGATATATGAAGTTAAGTCTGGTATATGGGATTCATTTATCCAGCAATTTATTCAGTTCATATAGTTTAATATATATACAGTAAAACCTCACTCAAAGACCATCTCAATATTAAGACGACCTGGATATAAAGACCATCGCAATATTAAAACCACCTCAATATTAAGACCACCTCAAAATTAAGTACTAAATTTTCAAGTCCATTTTTTCAATGTTTTGATATTTAGTCAACCTCAATATTAAAACCACCTCAATAAGATGACCGGTTTTGAAGGGTCCCAATGGTGGTCATGTCTTTTGCGGTTTTACTGTATACATATATCAAAAGCATGAAGCTTAATCTGAGGTACATGAGACGATACAAACAACATGTGCATTTTGTTTAGCATAATCCAAGCGGGCTGTTCTAAAATTTGTTAGTGTACACAGTTTGTTTATATCACATAAGGTTTCAAGAGTACTCTTCCCAATTATAGTACATGTATACATAGTACAAGACGTCTAACGCTTTTCATAACAGTCCACTCGTCATGGCCGAAATTTCATAAATACTGGTGACAGGGAAAGGGAATTTAAAAGTATGACAAAAATAAATAAAACATACAATAATATGTCTTGAAAAAACGAAACAAATTAACGTCTATACTACGGGATGATAAAGTTTTGTTAGAAAACAGGAAAATGGAGAAATCTCCCCTCTAACTGCCAAATAGCGTCACAAGACACTGCCTCCCAACACAGACCTCCGAAAAATCAACAGTTCACAAAACATCAGGCATTAAGGAGGAGCATGTGTAAAAACGGATGGTAATAGGGGCGCAAGGGATGGCCTGGCCGACCCTAAAGGACAACTATGGATAATGAAGGAGGACAAAATGGGGGATTTGATGGATGGAAAACATAACGGAGCTTGCAATAATAGGCCGAAAGGGGGATCAAATTACATGAACATTATTAGATCAAGTGAAAGACTTGCATATGTGGAAATGGGAGTTTAACATTCATCTACACAATAAATAGAATAATAACCATACAGCAACTTGCAGCCTTGGAACTGTAAGTGTTTATAATAAAGAAAGATGCTTGGAGAAATCCAACTGACAGATATGCTTTAATGATAAGTAAGTAGTGCAAAGAGAAAAGGAGGGCAGCTTAATTAAAACTCAAATTTCTACAAACATAAACAAACAAAGGACAACACAAAATTAAATAAGGAATTTGTTAACCGGTTAATCGTTTACATCGCTGATATAAACAGTAACTAAAAATATTATTTAACTTTGTTGTATAGGATATGCTACAGTATTCACGAGTGCGGTAAAATAATTGTCAGAATCAGATTCCTGAATATTGTTCCGATTCGTTTGCCTAGCGCGTACAGGTACAAGGTATTTCCATCGCTGTCTATAAATAGATATTTCGTCATTTTCGCTAGCATATCGCGCGGCATGTAAAGTTTAGATGCCTCCTATATACACAGATATGCAGAAATGGATACAAAGCCTGTACGAATACCCAATGCAATGAACTATATATACCATTCATGGATGTATACTGAAACAATAAAGACACTAATGCCATTGTACTGTTTTATCTTCCGTGTCTATCCTTAAACTTCCTAGTTTGTAGTACACTTTACCAGTGTACAATATTGTAACCATATATTATACTAGCACGATTTCTTTTGTGCAAAATAGCGAATTTGAAATTTAAACTTTTTATGGACAGGGATATTTCGACAAATGTGTTTTAAGCAATATGCGAATAAATGTTGATTTTTACTTCACTATGTGTAGACTATCGTAAATTGATACTAATTTTTCATTTAAGTCACCCAACTTTATTACATTTATTACAATATTATATTATTTAAGTATCGTATTATTTATTCCAAATGCAGTATGTTTTAGTTATAACTGTATTCTCCATATGAAATAAAAATAAATGTTACTATTTTAAGTAGTTTGTGAAGTTCATCCAGTCACCTATATTGAAGCAATCGTGTAATTTTATTAACGACAAAGTCCTTAAAGGAAAAACTAAATTGTTACATAGCACACACAGGTCTCCTACACAGAACGAAGGAAAGCATTAACCTACAAAACCTTAGAGTTGAGGAGATGTTATGGCAAATATCTATGGGAATAGGCAAGTAGTGAATTGATTACATGTATAAGGATAACAGTAATAGTCATATTGTTGTAGAACAAGAATGAACTTATAATTTTATATTTTATGGTTATTTCACATTATGATAATAATAATTTAGTTACTGGGAGCAAGGTCAGTATAAGGCTGCTTGTTCCTTCATGCTTGATTAAACACAGTGTGTCTGTTGTTATGTACGAAATAGATAATTGCTTTTAGTGATTCGTTACTGCCTACTTAGTCAATTGTTGTGTATTTGTTGGAAATAAATGACTATGTAGCAATTATGTGTCTGGTTAGCTAGCTGTTAAATCGGTTTTAATACCCAGGATTTAGGTCCAATGCTGTACATCGCTGTATAATTATTATTTATTTTGTGTTTTAAATGCATGTTACATTTCTCTTTCCCCCTGTGCAGTTCATTCACTTTATATAGTGTTCAAATTATTTTCTCCCCAGTTTCGGCCTATTGTTGCTACCTGTTTAGACTTGTCCTGTGTCTGTTCCATCCATTAACCTCCCCAACCCTGTTTGTCCTTTTTGATTCTCCTAGTTATCCATTATGGTCGACCAGGTCATTCCTTGCGCCCCTGTTCCCTTACGTATGTACCATTGAGCCTCCTCAAATGTCTTATGTTTTATGGACTGTTGTTTTCCCGGAGGTATGTGTTGTAGAGAGGCGCTGTCTTATGTATGTTGCGTTCCCTTTGGCAACTTATTCTCTCTCTCTTTGACTACCTTTAATGGGACAAAAAGAGGCAAAAATAGGTGGAATTGATGGAACACACTATACGACAAGCTTAAACAGCAAGTGACCACGGGCCAAAAGAGGGGCTCGTATATTACAGCAAGTCAATGAACTGCGCTTGGGGAAATGGGAACTTAATATTCATCTAAAAACATAAATGATAAACCTTAGGGTGTTAAATCGATTTAACAGCTAGCTAATGTGAGATGTATGGCCATATACTCATTGATTGACAACCTATAAACGTATGTTTAGAAGGTAGGCAGTAACTAATCAATTAAAGCTAATATGGATGATAAACATTTTAGTATACCAAGAAAGCAAGCCGCCTCATTCAGTCCTGTTCTCAGTAAATAAGCTATTTATATGAGAATGCGAGAGAACAACTTAATTTAACGAAATAGCCTAAACAAAAGTTAACAGGAAACAATGACAAAACATTAACATTAACCTAACACTTTAGACAGAACAGTAGCACAACATTCATACAGGGTTGGGTAATAGCTTAACTATACTCCATGGAACTCATTCAGTCAGTTCCAGCGAATGCGTTAATACCAAGTCCCGAACTCAATCCTAAAAGACATTCTCATCTGTAATATCCTGCCATACCAAGTATGGTTTACATATATAACTACATTTTCTCTCCAAACAACTACATGTGTCCGGCATGAGGTTAAAAAACGCGCTAAAACCTGTCAATCTACAGCTAGTTGATTATTTAAAATCTTTTCATTACGACATGTGTATAACTCTTTCTTATAAATGTGTTTACCAGTTTAACAAATAACTGATAGAAGATACAACGGAAATTAATTTGCGAATTTTATATACACCTCCATTACAATTGGTTTATCTAACCCAATCTCTAAACAAGGATTTGACAGTCTAGTTGATAATAAATGGATATTTATAGAAAATTCACTTAAAGGTAGATAGTGCGATTTAATCGGGAAATTCACTTATTCGCTGAAAACAGGCAATTTCATTACAATCAACATAAGCTAACATATTTCATCCAAAACTCCGAAAGATTGCAATGGGCTATAGATAAAATACAAGTTTAACCTCCGGCCCGCAAACCGAAAGTGGTGCTGCTAGCGGAATCCTCAATCTATTGTTAAGACTGTACTGGGCATGCGCATACAGCATGATAATTTTAATCCAACTATTTACCGTTATCGACGGACCAGGCATTGTTTATGTAGCGATCTTCACCTTTTGATCTCACGAAACGTTCCCACAATGCATTTCGAAAAATTGGCAAGGAATATAAATAGCTCTAACTCGGCGCGTAGGCCAAGATAGAAAATACCTGTTTTAAGCTTATATTTTTATGGTTTCAAGGGGTTCCTAAGAAAAGTAATGATGCAGAAAGAACATGTCTGTATGAAGACATTAACATGCGAAATTCCGAAATTTACGACGATCGATTTTTTTATCAAAATAACACTCTCTAAATGTCTTGTTTATTTTATGATAACGATAACCTTGCTTAAAACGACCTTAATCGTCTATCAGCCAGAAATCATCGACTATTCGGACTAAAACATGCGTTTCATGAGGACTGGAATTCTTGACGGACTTGCATAAAGTAGGTGTCATTTCAAACTACTCAGAATTTGGAGCATTTCATGAATATACCTTGATTTCGGAAGTTCGATTTCAGAAGCGGAAATAGGTCAGATATGAAAAGCGTTAGACTATTTGTTTTAAAAATAGCTTACTCGTGACAATCTCCTGTGGTATTGAAGTTACCTCACAAATGATTTAAATTACTTGACAAATGATGGCAAATTTTGTATCAGTTGTAGTTATGAAATAATGAGTGCGATGTTAAATGTTAACGTAATGGCGTATTTTGCGTACAGGTAGCTTTGTGCCTGAGTGGGATTGTGTTTTGGAGATATTCCGTCAGAATAAAGCTAGATTTAAACAGTAAGTTCCCTTTTTAAGTATTCTTCATTCAAATAGCAATAGCTAAAAAATAACATAATGCGAATATTATGAAATTAAGTTCTGCATTTATCAAACGGGATCTATTTCAATACGTTTCAAAATGTCAGGGGCGTAGATTCCTATAGGACGTATAGGCCGCGGCCTTAAACGTTTTTGCGAAAAAATCGAAACAACAAAATGGCCAAAACTGCACTAAGATATTTATTGCAAAAAGTAAAAGTAAAGTGCTTATTTATTATAGTGTAATTAAATGGCCAGCCACTTCTGACTTCTACTGTCTGAGCACATTTACTTCCCGATTCATATCCTTTAATGCCAGGCACCAGGCACTAGGCAGGTAGGCATACGGTAACCATTGTTTAACTAGCTGTCGGCTCACCAACCACCGGCCATATCAGAACGGACCCCTACCGGAATTCAAACCATCGACCTCCCTCTCGGAAGGATGCTTTAACCACTCGGTCACGGAGACGGATTATATATCTATTGTATGTCTTTGATGTCAATGTAAGCATATTTACTTGAACCAAAAATACACCAAAACGCATCAGTGGACCCCCATAAAAGTTAAACCAGCTGCATCGTACTTGTTTAAACAATAATAAATCGGCGTGATTTGCTGTCAATGTGTTTATTTTAACAATTTATTACCACCGTTGTATGCAATTGACTTATCAGAACTGATAAGACCAACTCAAAGTTATAATCGTATGAATAGATGCACTATTAAATAAGCCATAATCACAATTGTATATATACATGTACATGAATGTGGCCAATACATAAATCAGGACGGGCACAGTTGTTGTTTAATTCTTAAAAACACAGAAATTCCATTAATTTGCTGATTTGTGATATTTATCATTTTTTGTACACAAAATCCTGACCAAATGAATTTAAATTTTCACCACATTTGCGATTTTTATAGAAATATGACAGCACTTTTCCGCGTACTTTTTGAGCACCCCTCGTAGATCTAGCTCGGCGTACAACATTTGTCATTCATGTGATTTGTGTGTATTTCCTTATCAATTGTCTAACGATCAGTATGTCGTGTATACCATACAGACGTGTTCATTTGAAAATCTGAGTTAACTGAAGTATTTAGTCTTGATAAGGACCATTTATTTAATCTGTATCAGTAAATAGAGCTTAATAAAGGTAAATTTTCAATGCAAAAAACATTTACTTAGTCTCTACTTTATGTCTGTTTATTATATAAATACAAATAACTAGAGTTATGGTACTTCTTGATATAGCACTTGTATAGTTAAAACAGAGAGAATACGTAACTACAGGGAACGCCACATACACAAGACAGTGCATCCCCACGCAGACCTCCGGAAAACAACAATCCACAAAACATATGGCACTTATGGGGATCAAATGGTACACATATTAAGGAACAGAGGCACAAGGAACGGCCCGGCAGACCACAATGAATAACTAGGAGAATCAAAGTGGACAGTGAAGGGAGGGGGAGGGGGAATTACTAGATGTAAAAGATCACAGGACAAGTCAAGACAACTGGCCGCAATAGGCCAAAAATGGGCAGGAAACAATCTGAACACTGTATAAAGTGACAGAATTGCACAGGGGAAAGGGAAATACAAAACACATTCATAACACAAACAGAAACAACAATCATATAGCGAATTACAGCGTTGGAACTGTCAGCAAAATATACTGGGGGTTTTAGCCTGATAATTTCGTGTAAATAACATACAATTTTACTTCATTTCATGGACTAGATTAATATCAGGTGCAAAGTTACTATCAGTATCTATAGAACCAGGTAAAGTATTACAGTAATACCTTGCAATGTGCCAGTTATAGCATTAAAATTGCCCATTAATATAGCACATTTATCATTACTGTTAAAATGCTTTAGTTCAGAATTTTTTGTAGTGTAAAATTTGCTATTCTTAGGAGAAGACAGCGCCAAATACACTCTAATGTATCTTCATGAGAATTATATACTAGACTTGTCGAAAGGCATTGTGAAATATCGAATAAAATCAGTAATGTTGAAAAATGTTTTAATATGTTAAAATTTAACAGATGTAACAATACCTCACGTTTTCTGTTTTCTATTCTTTGGACAAATAACAACATTATCGATATTCACAATATAAGTAATCTAAATGGAATTTAAAACAGGAAAATAAATTAGCAGTAAGATCATATACATTTAAACAAGAGAACGACAGAATGTGTATTTCTGTCCTATTTTTTTACATCAAGTACATCCTACAGTCAAGTGTTCTTGTTCCTGTCCCCGGGTCTCCTCTTTAGGGATCTCAACGGCCCCAACTCTGATCTCTAATCCATCAACGAAGAAGCCTCTCACTCAATAATTTTCGCTTCTTCTATTTTCGGGAGAATCGCATGAGAGTAAAAATACATTTTCTCTTCACTTCGATTTCCTCCAGACACTGTTCACTTAAGCCACACTTTGTTCCTTTTAGTGGCGGACCTGAACGGCAAACCATCTTTTCAGCTTTGTAGTGCGTGAAGTTAACAATTATAGGTCAAGATGTGTCCGGATATCTATGTCTTTCAATCTTAAATGCGTTAAAGAATGCCCATTAAGTTCTATTAAGTTATTTTCTGTACAGTCGCAAACGGCCGATTGGTTGAAAATGAGAAAATAAGTTGCTTAAGGGAACGCCACATACATAAAACAGTGCCTCTCCACACAGACCTCCGGGAAAACAACAATCCATAAAACAAAAGGCACATGAGGAGGTACAGTAGAACAAACTGAAGGTAAAAGAGGCGCAAGGAATGACCTGGACGACCCCTATGGGGTAACTCGAAGAATCAAAGAGGACAAAGAGGGGAAGTAACGGATGAAATACATCACATGCCTAGTCAAGACAGCTGGCAACAGTAGGCCGAAAGTCGAGAGCAACTAACATGAACACTAGATGAAGTGAAAGAATTGCATTGGGGAATTTAACATACATCTTAAACACAAATAGAATTAATAACGATACAGCGATTTACAGCCTCAGTTTAAACATATTTATTTGTCTAAATTGTCATGTAATATACAGTAAATGACAAAATTACAAAGTGCAGATAGATAGATAGATATGTGAGTGAGCAAGACGGAGTGAGATTATTTATCATTTTATAGAATCAGATGAGTTGATGATGATGTCGTCGACTTTCAAGAGGTTCCGACCCTACTGTTTTCACAATTTCAGTATTGAGACAAGTTTGGTGGCTCCTGTTACAATACGTGCTGCCTCGTATTGGGCTTTTTCAAGCATATTATTTTCTTGGATTGTGCAGTTGTCAAATATTACATCGCCGTATTCGAGGACTGGACGGCCAAATGACATGTACATTGGTTCGAGTGATTTCTATCCAAAGTGTATTTTAGTTTACGCATAATATTAATACGAGTATACGCTTTTGATAGGATGTAGTCTATATAGGCACTCCATTTATGAATCTTGGTAAATATCAGTCATAGGTGTTTGTGACTAGTCACTTCCTTTATGTCTTGGGTGAACATTCGTAGAATCGGATGTTTCCTATGAGTATTTGTTCGTGTTAAGATGAAAGATTCATTTTTCTTGGGGTTGAACTCAACAAGCCATCGAGTTGTCCAATATTTTGGAGGTCAGTGTTTAAAGTTGCTGCGGCTGGTACTGGTTTATAGATTATTAAGTATAGACTTGTGTCATCGGCAAAAAAGACGAATATTAGATTTTACATCGACAGGAACACTAAAAACAAGAGAGGGCCTAAGAGTGAGACTTGTGGCACACCAGCTTGAATGTAGTTCCAATCTGATTCAGCTCCTTGTATACCTACTTTCTGTTTTCTATTGGAAAGATAAGACGAGAACCGATCACAGAGACTATCATTTATACAAATACCTTTCAATTTGTATAAAAGACCGGTTTGCCACACACGGTCGAAAGCTTTACTAATATCGCAGCATACAGCTCGACCCTCTTTACCTGAATCGATTTTCTCGGTGAAGCCGTGACGTAAGTAAGTGAGTTGATTGACCGTTTAATCAACTGGTGTGAAGCATGATTGCGTTGGAGTTTAGACAGAGTTTTAATTGAGATAATTGAATAAATGCTTGAAAACCAATCTTTCAAAAACTTTGCTTAAGTTATAAAGGAGAGAAATTGGACGATAGTTACAAAGGAGAGGAGACCTATCTTCATTCTTCATGTAAGCTCCCTTTCCACAATATGCGGAATCGGTACCGTACCGCCGTGGAAGCGCCACTTAATCAAAAGCGACACACACGCTCCCAATTATTGAATTATTGTGGACATAATCCATAACGATTCATCTTTACGTACACACTAAAACAATATATTTGATGATAGTCTTATACTGTGGAACTGAAGTTTACCCCGCGAATCGTTTTCGTTTAAGTAAACATCATCATCCACATTCCTTATTGCTATAACATAGCAGCTTTCATGTACTATTAATTGTGCACGTATTTATTAACTTCTTTAATGCATACTTGTTTGATTAGTTACGATGTTCCAGTTTAAATTATTTGTCATTTTAGAGTTTTTAATATAGTAATGCATTGGAATGTTGCGTAGTTTAAAAACCTAATTGAACCCATTTAATTTCACATGTACAAACTGGCAGTGAAACAAGTCAATAACATTTAAAGTTCTAGGTGACAGATGTTGTTTTGTACTCGTTGATATTCCAATTTTTTTATGATTTTCTTAATAAAGTTTAAAAATAGGAAGTCTGATGGTTTTTGAAATCAATATTGTAATACGACATTTCCAAAACTTAATAAGATAAGCTATTTATTGGTTGAGAGACTTTGTTGAAAAAACATTTGCATATTTTTCGAGGGATTTTTGAGTGAGAATTTCAAGAGAGTTTGACAGTCTGTAGCTTAGGAGTAGAATTTTGATACATATAACCCGTATTCATATTTGTTGCGTAGACAATCTGTCAATTCTCAACTTTATCCTTTCGAATCTCAGGTGTTTCGGGTATTATCAAAAGTACCACACATTTTATTCAAAATGGCTTCTATTTAAATTATAGAACAATGCGACGAAGATGGTGCGCATTACTCGTTCTTTCAATGATCCTACTTGGTTATACAATACATAAACTTCCAGCGTTGATCGAATTACCTGTTGCAGAGAAACAACCCATCAGAGAGTTGCCTGATCGGAACGCATGTGGTGCTCTCAATTCCACACGTAAGTATCATTTAATTCAAAGTTTCAAGGCGGTGCTCCTATATTCACCAATCATTTACCTTGCTTTTCTGAGGGTTTACATGATTGTGTGTATATGTTTCGTGTCTTTACATGTATGTATAGTTTGCTCATGTGTCATTGTGATGTTTTGTTGGCTATGCCTTTTGCATACGGTATTTCAGCTTGACTCTATTATTTACTCTTGGACATTGGATAAATAGAAACATTTCAAACGTAACTGTTCTTGTCGGGAATTTAGCGCCTTGTTTCTTTTTTTCATTCTCGCCATGAATATGTGTCACTATAAACACTTCATATCTACAAATGACATTAATGATAAGCATGTATGTGTATAATTGAGGTGTAATGAAACAAAATGATGTTGACGTCACGCACAGTATTGTGGCTCATTACGCAACGTCGTTAAACGACAGTAATACGTTTATCTGGGGCCAAGCAACAGGTCAATTAGTATTTGTGGTGTGCCTTACCTACAAAATAATGTTTGCTGGGAGTGTGCAGGGGGTTAACTTTATGAATAACATTTATTTCTCCTCATTTATTTTAGTCCGGCTAGGGTAGTCTGCATATCATGAGACTCTCAATCTCGGGATTGTGGGTTTTCGCCCCATGTTCGGTGCGTATCTAGGGATGCATTATCCACTGTATGTGGCGTTCGCTGTTACAACGTGTTCTTTCTTTTATACTGTTCTCCACATTTCGAATTTTAAAGAACACTGATAAGGTCAACTGACCACCCTTAATAACTGAACAATTGTGAAAACCCAAAATAAACATATAAACATAAAGCAAAATAAATATTGTATTCAATGATGTTTTGGTTGTTCTTGTATAGAATCTCCTGCCAGATTTTGTATTCACTGCCCCGTTTCTGTAGCTTGTATTTTCCCCATCTTGACGTTCCTTTAGCTACTTCTCTAAAGATGCTCTCTCCTCTGATAAGTTGTCCTGTACATTTTCAGGTTAACTGCGAGATATGCATGTCGTTAAACGACTTTGCATATCCCCTATTGTTTAATATTAATATGTCGAGGACTGTTTCGGTACTGGGTTGTTTAAATCTCTTTATATTTAATTTGTATGCATTCTTGCGTTTTCCAAATACCTCTCCCTATGTTGTACCCTAGGGGTTTATGTAGTAAGGTCCTGTTTTATTAATGTGGCGTTCTGTAGTTATATCTTTCACTTCATGACTGAGACCCGATTCGATGGCGCTGCAATATGTTTACTAAAAGCTGCATACAATTTGAAAGCCGACATTGTCGTATGTATGTGGCGGTCCCTGTAGCAACTTATTCTCTCTCATTGATATATCATGGCCGAATAAAAAACATTTAATATTCCAGTAAACGCTTGGTATTTTGATAATACTACTTCATGGGAAATGGTTGAGAAGGAAATAGCCTGTAACTTGGAACCCGGAGGGCGTTACAAACCGGAAACGTATGTTGCACAGAATGACATCGTTGTAATCGTTCCTTACAGAAACAGAGAGGAACAACTGAAAACATTTATGCATTATATGCATCCATACTTACAGCGCAAACAAATCGCTTATAGAATTGTTGTTGTAGAAATGGTAGGTTGATTAGTGCCCAAGCATTGCAATTATGTACGTTAATTAATACACGAACTTGAGTTCGGAGCTTCATGTAAACGGATGTTAAGTTGATAATAATAAATCCCTTTGTTCCAAACTAGACCGTCTTGTCGGTTGGATTGATTTTTCAACGCTTTTATGCCTGCACTCGAAAAAGGTGCCATATAAATTTTCTCTTCTACATGTGTCTATCTGTCTTCTGTCTGTCCGTCCGTCAAAAAGTTTGTATCACTAGAATCTATAGAACTGTATGAGCCAAAGTCACAAAACTTAACAGGAATGTCAACCAGCATGTGAAGTTGTGCACCTTGGGCTTTGTGTGTAGTTTTGCTCAATATGTTCAGAGTTATAGTACTTGGCATTGTGGAAACATATCATAAAGGGTCATGTTCCTTTTATAAGAATGTTAACCGACATGTGAAGTTCTGAAAAGTTTGTGGCTGCCCCATGTAAGAGTAAAGTTATTGCCCTTGGCTTACTTAAAAATGGCGTATAAAGCATAGAAGCTTGTGCCGTTGCTATCGAGAAAGGTATATGAGCCAGAGTCATGACACTTAATAGGAATGTTAACCAGCATATGTTTGGCTTTGTTTGTGGCCGTGCCCATCAGCTGATTTATGATCCTTGACATCATTAACATTTGGCATATAAAGCATGGAATTTAGTACAACACTTATCTCAAAAGTAATTGAAGAGAAATAATACGTAACTGAGTTGCAGTTAGACTCATTCAAAAAATGTTAGTCTCAATGTGAAGTCTTGCACCTGGGGTGTCACTGTTACTGAAAATAGAAAACATGTTTTCCCTTCATATATTTACTTCCTATTAAACTATAATGATAAACTATGGTTTGTTGGTACATCAATAACTTGTTTTAACTTGTATAACGCATTCCTGAAAACGGATTCCAGCAACACGCATCAAACTAACCAGGAAAGGTTTTCAGGATGATAAGTTGAGAACCTGATAATAATGACGAACTATCATCAACTATGCACAGAATAATGGTCGTTACTTTTGTGACAAAGGCAGGAAGTTGGGACAACTGTGTCGTATGGACATATATCTAGTTTAACTGTTTTTCAGTCATTAAGGGGGTCCAGTGAACTAACCATTTTTCCTGGGTCGCCAACCAGTACTGTCTGTTCTTCCGACAAGTGACAACTTCCCACATGACTCAAGGATGGAGGACAAAAGACGATGAATATATTTACTTCAGTCAAGTTGTCAGTGAGAGCATACGCCTCAACCAGGGTTCGACCCCTCCCCCCTTAAAGCTACGCTCGAACCCACGACCTTCGGATCAAGATTCCGACGCTGTAGTTCCCACTTACGCCTCCTTTTTATTATATCTTATCTCCTATCTAGGTCATGTTTGTCCCTAATAACACATTTTTCATGGGGTAAAAAGTTATCATTTGATGATGGAAGAACTAGTCATACATGTTTTATCAGATTCGTCAGATGTGAAATGAAAATATGCAAACTTATCAGGAAACGTAAACTCAAATTTTCAGACACCCAGACACAAATTTAACAGAGGATTACTTTTCAACGTCGGATTTGAGGAAACTATCAAAGTTACAGATCAGCAATGTTTTATATTTCACGATGTTGACTTGTTACCCCTAAATATCAGCACCCCGTACAATTGTGAGGGAAGCCCGAAACACATGTCTGTGGCAATAGACACATTCAATTACAAGTATGTTACTAATTTCTACAAGCGTTTTCGCAAGCGTCTAGACCGAGTAAAATGTTATAAGACATTTGTAAAGACTTTATTATTTGGAATATTGAATTGTCATAAACTGTGAATATTTCCAGTAAATAAGTGTGTTCGTTTAATGGTTGAAAATTAAATCGTTTTGAAGTAAAATAAACTACATTTATGATTAGATACAATAGATACAATAATGTACTGCTAAGAGAGCACATGACATACTTTCCGTATCGTTTAAGATCCAACTCTTTTTCCAAATTCGCATTATTTAAAAACTTTGCCATGTTACAAAGTGTATACCTGGTATGATACAGAAGGGCTAAACTAACATAGCGAAGCCCGTTACACATGGCTGTGGCAATAGACACATTCAAGTACACGTATGTTAATATTTTTTACTTGTTTTCGCAAGCGTCTAGAACGAGAAAAATCTTAAACGACATTTATAAATACTTTATTATTTGGAATATTCGCCTTGAATTGTCTTAAACTATTATTATTTGCAGTTAAACAATAGTTTTCGTTTAATGGTTGAAAATTAAATCGTTTTGAAGAAAATCAACTAAGGTATGATTAGATACAACAGTTACAATAATGTGCTGTTAAGAGAACAGATTGAATACTTTCCCTATCGTTCAAGATGCAACTTTTGTCAAATTCGCATTATTCAAAAAACTTTGCTATATTACAATATTTATACCTGGTATGATACAGAATGGTCACTTAAACATACTTTCAGGATGCCATACGAATCATATTTTGGAGGTATATGTGCTTTGAAGAAAGAACATTTTCAGCAGATAAATGGACTTTCTAACCAATATTTTGGATGGGGAGCGGAAGATGATGACTTTCATAACAGGTATGCTATACCATGAAGTTTACATCGAATTGCTGTGAATGATCTTGTTATGGCCCCTGCTATTTTAGATCATATCAAAACGACCCACTTTACACTATAAACTTTGAATTTATCTAAAATAAGACAATCCCTGATGGACCTATCCCCAAAATGAGCGAATGGAGATTTCTTCGAATATCCTTGCAGATATAAAGCTTGGCTGAACGTACCTTATTATGCATGTGTGCGCGTGCGCCTGTGTTTGCTTCTAGACATTCCCTTCTACCTGAACAATATTACAGCTACAAGAGTCTTTCTATTCTATGTTCCCGCATAAATATCATTTGAAGGATAAGTCAAACCGCAATGAATGTTTCAGACTGACTCTCTTCAACTTTACCATCAATAGATTGTCGAGTAATGAGGGGCAATACCATATGTTGCCCCATCCTGCCGAAATACCAAGTCCCTATAGGTAATGTATCCGTTTGTATCATTCTTTACTTCACAATACTTAGATTGTATTTATATTGAACATGTTTCTCACCGACAAATCTTGTAATAATATCCGCTGGTTAACAAATGGAATTAAGATATATTGCAAACTTTTCAGTGTATTCTTTTATGATGCATAGTTATTGACATTTCTCTGTATGGTGTTTAGTGTTCATGTTGTTTACGAAAAATGTGATCAAAGAATGATCGTAATGTTACATTTAGTAATTTTGTGTTCAAGCAATTTGGTCAAATCAAGTTGCAGTTTAAAAAAGTCAAAAGGTATTGAGAATATTACTTTGTAGAGAATCTGTATACTTACAGACATACCGTATAGGTCGTTACAGCGACGTTGAATTGTTTCTTAATCCTATAATACGAAATATTTGGCACAATATTACTTACAAATAAAACAAAAAGATAGTTAAATATGACAAGGAAAATGTTTTTCATAAAATTAGTACATGTATGTCTGTTGATAAGAAGCATACGCACAAAGTGAATGTTCTATAATATCCATACGCTTAAACATCTTGGGGCAAACTCATAGCAGTCAAACAACCGAAGTGAAGTCGAGCCGGAAATGCCATAGAGAAAAGGCAGCGTGTATACTTGTAATTGAATGACTAAATATTGGAAAATACAGAGTATGAATGACAACCAAAAAAATGAATCCCATGATCCACAGTGGGACATCTTAAAAATGGATTTTAATGACAAAAATAATCCCTTTATCAAAATATTCTCAGTAGCAATAGAGCCGATTTATACAGAGCTGGTGGCATGGTCTAAACACTAACCAACTCTCCCAACGCAATAAATTAGTTTCGATATAGTCTGTGGATACAGCAAAATATATTACTTTTTCATATTTATTTTGTATCCACAATATTTGAATTATATTGATTATAAATTAAGAAATAATCTTAATGGTTGATTCAATATAGATTGTTTCGACAGATTAAAACCAATTCTGTGCTGCATTTTGAAAACGTGATAGGCACATGATTAAAAACATAGTTATAATATTGCCTTTGCCGTTATCGTGCCAAGATTGAGTACTGACGATCGCGTCTGTGCTATTTACATGTTTCAATCACAGGATATTGTCACGAGTTTTCTCCCTTATCCATTCTATAATTCTCTCACTTTAGTATATAATAGTACATGAGTATAGAATGTGTATATAAAGGGAAATAACTCGTGACAATCTCATGATGTTTGAAATGTGGGTTAGTATGTTATATGTTATATGTATTTGCGTGGTTTGTATGCATCAATGAATAAAGAAGGGAGGAAGGGGGCGAGCGAAAAAACGTTATTATATTTGGTGCTCATTTGCATGACGAGTTCAATGTTTTACTAGTATTTTCTGCAGTTTAACGTACTGGACAAGCTACGGAAATACTTCATCGATCTGTAAAGCAAATGATTGTATCAACACGACATGGACACGTTTTTCAAATAATTAATATTTGGACTTGATTTGCATATACTTACCATATAATACCAAAGGGACACGTTTATCATATAATTACTACAATTTATCCTTTAAAAACACATTGACACCTTTGTCATAGTTTTTACTCAAAGACAAGTTTTGAATAAGTACCACAGGGATTCGTTCATTACGTTGTTACAACAGGGTATTGAATACAATATTATTACCATAGGGATACGATCAAATTAACAAATATACATGCAATAATATGCACAAAAGAGTATTACCACATGGTAATAAGGTTGATGCCTCATAAGTAATATAATTACATTATTACCACAGGGAATTTTCTGTTAAATTCTATCTCACAAATAAGTGCATCACTTTAGTTCAAATTGACAATTTTTATTTCAGGTTTAAGTTTTTGAAGACGATGAATGACAGGCAATCTGTTGATGGGTTAAACAGTTTGAAGTATCAGATAGTGAAAAGTGAACTCAAACGTCTATATACGTGGATATTAGTCGACGTAAATACAACGGACGTTAGAACGGTTGTCCGACTAAATAACACTAAGCTCAAAAACGGGACCAAGCACAATAATAGTTTACTTAGAAAGCATAGCTCTCCGCTTGTTCCGTGATGCATTCCATCCATTCAACCCTTCTCCGCATTGTTTTTGTCTTTAAATCTCCAGAGTTGTTTTGATCGTCGGCAAGACCTTTCCTTGCTCCCCTATTATCATACTTGTTATACCCTTGCACCTCCTCATCCCATAATGTTTTGCAGGTTGATGTTTCCCGGAGGTATTTGTGGGGAGGTATAGTTTTATGTATGTGGCCTTCCCTGTAACAACTTAATATCTGTCCATAACACACAGGCTTAACGTGTCATGCCAGGGAAATTTAAATTAAATCAAAGGTAGTCTTATTTTAGTAACATTTGTTGAGTAAATGATATAGTATTGCCCTAATACAAGCGTACCCAAAATAATTGCATTATAACTTTCTTAAATGTTTCCTGGAACTGCAAAACACGACATTGTTAAATGTGTAAAACTTGGTGCGTAGGCCAGGACAGAAAAGATCTGTATTGGACTCGTACATTTTTGGTTTGGTGCAAAATGTAAGAAAAGTAACAATGCAGTGTTGTAAAGTACATCTGTATGAATGCATGTACGACCGATTTCTAAAAAACATATTTATGGCTAAGCATATTGTGACAATAAATCGAGACTATACAAATTACAGCCGTGGCGTCGTGCCTTTGTTCTCGAAGTTCATGTACTGTCGGTAGAAAGCCGCGTCTCTTTTTTTATTCCTATTTTGATGCATTCAGGGGAGAAGCAGATTGTTTTAGTGAAGTTAAAACATTACAATGGTGACCTTAAATGACACAATTAAAACAACCGAAATGAGTTACGAAATATTCATTAAGTTTGCATTTCAATGAACACTTTAATGTAACAGTTCGGTCGATTTAATAACTGTGCTAAAAATAGCTAGTCCCTGAGCAAAGCTATTAAAACCCGTGGCGGTCGTTACCAAACACATTGCAGCAGTTACCTCCCTTCAAGGTATGGACTACTTTAGAAGCGGCTTGAACTATGTTCGGCTACCAGTCAACTTTCTAAGGGTAGGTCTTAAAGTGAAGTCATCATCACAGAAAATAAATTGAACCGTCATGAGTAAAACATGTACCAACTTGAAGAAAGCAAATGACTAAAGGTACAAAAAAGGAAACAATTTAACCTTAATTGCATAATCTAACAATAAAATGTATTGTGTAACGTTCAACGTTATAATGCTGTATACCATCATGAATAAAAATGTTAATTGTTATGTATTTTTGTCTTGAAATTCTGACCAGCGTTCGGAACATACGATTGTTCCGTCTGTTAGTTGTTACACGGAACGTTCAGTGCATTCAAACATATTTCTTGGACCCGTATTTTTTCTTTAAATTGTATACACACACAAATGCCTATTTCGCTGTGTTTTGCAGAGAAAATGGTGATTTTATATCAATATTCGGATTTCTTACAAAATATCATTACGTATTCAATATCTTGTTAAAACATTTGAAGTTCTCAAGCAGTTCATAGTGCCATACTTTGTCAGTATGAGTGCTAGTCGGTGTAAGTATACCAAAATGCTTCCACAAAATACATGTGAGCTCCGCACTTCACGCAAAATACTGCGAAGGATGTGAACTCTATTCTGCCTTGAAATAAAAACAAAATATGCAGTAAAATATTACTATATTGATAATAATATTAATATAGACGAAGATGGGAATAATTATTCAAATAACCAGAACCACCTTTTTACTTTACATGTCGTGTGTAGATTTTAGTTGGTGGATTTGTCTACTTCTGAAATCACTCATGGTATTCAGGAGTTCCTATACTCAACGCCATTAAAAACGAAACCAAAACTTGTGCATATAGATAAAGTGACATAACAAAGGCATAACTGTTCTTTATTTCTCCAACTAATTTTAAAACATTAATCCATAATGAAATAAAAATAATTGGTATATAGTCAAATAAAGGTTTGAACCAGAATTAACACATAGATAGCTGTAACACGCTTTTTACAGATGGTACTACAAAATGAAACCTGCTTCTTATCAATTCAATGTATAAAACTCGGAATTCCGGATTCCTATTATTATCATAAATACTACTAAAATCATTATTTATGTTAATAACAAAAGCTAGATCCAAATGTCCCCGTTTGGAACAAAATGTGCCAAATCTTGTCCAGTTTTCAAAACCCCCATTAAACCGGACATTTTGTCCGGTCCCGAGCTTGTCCGGTTTAAAGGGGTTACAGTGTACGTTTTATATCACCTGGATTAATCCTGCTAAAGTGTTCATTTTTTATTTTATTTTGCCTCAGAGCAATGGTTTAATTACCGGATTAGCTGGGCTATTTTAATTGTGTAATACATATACTGTAATAATGATAAGCATTATTGTGATATGATCCTTATGTCATCTCTTATAACTCCAATGCCACAGAATATCTAAAAGGCAATGTTGTTTGTACTTCAACATAGTTAAAATATTACGAAGTATCATATATGGAACTAAAACACATGAACTCGACTTCAAAATTCCACATTAAGTTTACAGCATGTTTGATATGAAAAGTGTCATATGGTTTAAGACTAGGCGACTGAAATACATATGCCCACATTATCCACCTGAAGGAAACAGAAAGGCAAAACATATCTTATAATAATAATTGTGAGTAATATGGAACAGGCATCATTTATAGTATTTTTACATGGAAGTGTATGAGTACAAAATACTAATATGCTTGACACACCATTCGAATATATTGCAATGAGGATGACAATGTACATTACACTGTTTGCTATGGCTCGATGAGGCAATGTTTGTTAACACTTGTCAGTTGAGATGTACAACAACATTAGCTTGAATGCTTCAAGATAGTGTAAGCTAATGGCAAACTATCTTTATATTACAGTAAAACTCCGATAATTAGACCACCCTTAGGACCTTAGAGAAATGGTCTTCTTATTGAGGTGGTCTTAATATTGAGGTTGAATAACGAGTAAAACAGAGACTTGCAAATCGTGTTCTTAATTTGAGGTGGTCTTATTTCTGAGATGGTTTTTAAGTGAGGTCTACTGTATATGTTACAATAGTGCGAAATTCGGATTGTATATTTCATTTCCACATAGCTGTTACTGTCGTCACTACGATTTCATTCATACAAAGTTTCCGCTAGCGTTTGTGACGAAATCGCTATTAATAGATAGCGAAGATAATATCCTTGTAACTGCACGCGCTCAGTAAAAGTCGGTTCATTAATTTATCGCTAGAATATAGTATCATATCATTTACACCCATGAAAAATAACATTCGTTGTAACTGTTGTTTCTGTTAATCGACGTGGTGTGTTTTAAGATTATCAGACGTCAAAGCCAAGCCGGCAACCTTCATTTTATTCAGTCTAAATTCTGTTCATTCAATGAGCAGTTGTTGTTTAAGTGATGTTTATCGTTAAGCATTCATTTTTACATAATAAAACACAATCGAAAGGGGTTCTACGTGTATGTTTACATTTCATTGAAAATGTAACTTTTATACGGAATCCGGTTAGTGCCACAATGAATGTCCGCAATATACGACGTACGAAGTGACACACGACATGGCATAAGAAGCTTCACACAACACGACGCACGTTATTCCGACGCAACATTCCGTGCTACAGACGCACAACACGACAGCGCGATAAAGCGACATGCCTGTGTCCAATTGGCGTTCGAGTCCAAGGGTAACACACGACACGACATGGTAAGCGCATGCTACACCTTTCGGTGATCAAAAAAGCGGCACACGACATACGAAGCGACACTTGATACGACACACGACAGGCGAAGTAACAGACGACACTATATCGCGCAAATGTCATGGAATTGTCGTGTGTCTACCGGTGTTCTAGTTTATTAATCCCAAGGTGAAGTAAAAGAAGTATACACATTCACATGTATGGAAGGAGGGATTCGAAGTAGATGTTAGGAATAAAAAGGAATTCTAGAATCATCAGTTCTATTTTTGATGTTCGTGTCCATTCAGCTTAAATCGCCAATTCAATTCTTTATTTGGATGATTCAGGCCACCAGACCATACATCAGCAATGAACGTATATACAGTGGAACCTTCCCATACCGGACCCTCTAAAAACCGGAATACTCCCGAAACCGGACATTTTTTGCGGTCCCGAATTTTCTTCTTCTATTTTTATTGTACAAAAACACTCTGAAAACCGGAACCTCTGAACTCCGGAAACTGGAATACAAACACGTTTAATACATGTAAAAAACTAACAAATTACATACATTGTACCCAATTCAAATATAGACAATTGTCATATCAGTCAGTTTGATATTCCCATCTAAGTTCGTCATTCACAAACTCTGCAGAATTTAAGATATTCCATCCATAATGGACATTTATCCAAAATAAAATGAAACTTGTATCTATTCAATATGTACTATAATGCTGATAAAAATTTAAAATTTCATAATTTTTTACCGTTCTCGAAAAAAGTTATGACCTATTTTCTTTGGAAACTTCCTTCCTGAAAACGTTCGCCGTACAAAAATGACCAGTAAATGGAAAATTAACATTAAACTTCTCAATTGTAATATTTTTTGTTTAAGAAAGGATCTTTGTACTAATCAGATATGCATATTAAAGTAATGTAAGAAACAGCAACAAGAAATTCAAAGAAAATGTTTGTTTTTTTACATTTATGCATATAGCATTTAAGAATTGGCAAATTTCCTTTCAAAATTAAAATATTGTTAATAGCAGAAACTAAATTGATGTATCAATGGGGCATCAAATTGTCTGTAATAAAAATTATTTACATTATCTAACACAGAATATATAAATCTTTCAGAGACTTTTACGGTCCGGTTACAGCGCAATTTCATTTTTTGAACAGAATGACGTGCACATTTGTCTGAGAAAAAGTAACACTTTTAAGTGGTTTTGTTTACTTTTTCACAAAAGAATAACATTTTTTCTGTAAAATTTAACTTAGTGTTGTTGTAAAACATAATAATATTGAATGTGCAACAAAATCATGGTATTTTTTGGTCTTTTAATAACCTTTAAACATTTTCACTATATTTTCAATATAATATCACTTTATTACCTCCCTTTATGAAAAATGTCAGGTTTTTAAAACAAAATCAATTCTTTGTTTTTAGTAAAACGTATTGAAGCAAATTTGAATAGAATGTTATAATTCAAAAACATTTTAAATGATAATATTTTGATACTAATTTTTCTAACAAGTTTTATTTTTTGATTACTGAGCCATACATATACAATGGAAATGAACTAGTTATGGGTGGAATACCTTAAACGCATTATTTGAATGTTGAACTTAGGTCGGCGTTCATTTGGCTCATTTTGTAGAGCACTAGACTGTCACCCAGCAAATCCGGAGACGACACCTGTGTTTGGTTCGATTCTTGTAGAAGGTTTAGTGGTCTATGTGACACCTGACACGCGACAAGTGACAAGCACCGCCTTTGAACGTTGTTTGTGGCAAGCTTGTACGTTGTACGCCACAAAACCTCTGCGATATGTTGAAAAGGTAAGTATCATTTGTTCTAAGTCATTTCATTTTTAGGCTTCATAAAGGATTATATAAGCTGGATCAGGAGATAAAAGGTAAGGTTTCTATAATACGACTACGTTTTATTCTAAATATATCAATGATATAATAATTATATTTCAATAATATATCTTATGTCTTCAAAGATAATAGTTATTTGTTTACAATTGCTATTTACTTAAGGGAAGCTTTTTCTATTAGAAATGATTATTTGAAAAATCACGCAGTTCCTTAGTCTCTTTTCATTTTTTTCTCAATTTTCCTACCAATATACTTGTATTTCAATTAGGTAATGCGTTTTACGACTTTGTTTGTATGGATGTATGTTTGTTCTGTATGTTTGTATGTATGCAATGACAGTCTTTGTGCTGTTTTGTTTTAATTACCCAAAGGCATGTACGTGCCGAGTATGTTAAGAAAGATATAGTATAATGATAATTATTAAACAATTATAGTAAAAAGAAACACGTACATTATCATTATCAAATTTATTATTCATTCTTCATAATTTTATTATCAATTTCTATTTATATGTAGACATGCAAATGCGTGAAAGTTTACTATGTGTACTACCAAACCCCCTGTTAACCGGACGAGTTCGGGACCGGACAAAATTTCCGGTTTAAAAGGGGTTTCCGGACTTGTGTGCGTATTTTAAGTTTGGATGCCAATTGATTTGTCAATTGCACACGGCTGCTAAATGTACAATACACTCAACAAAATTCCTAATCGGTCAGTTTATATTGAATTATTATTTTTCTAATAATGCATGTATTCACACAAAATTTCACATACCGATATTTGAACAGGTAATGCAGCGAATTATTGATTTTTTTAGCCGGCTCCCTATGAAATTAATCGTATTAGGCGTATTGACGTTTATAGCACGTTTTGCACGTGCGGGGCATGGACACATATGTGCACGTATTCGTGTACACTTTTGTCATTGCTGATGAAAATCCATTTTGAAAAACACAAAACATGGTGAGAATGACTGAAGAAGTACGCGCCCGAGCCGTGGGATTGATACAGGCCGGAACTCATTTACGACAGGAAAACATAATAATACAATATAAACTGACCGATTAGGAATTTTGTTAAGTGTACATGTTAGTGCGACAATACTCCTTTTCAAAGGTTTGGTCGTTCCAGTGTTTATATGGATTTGTTCCTAAGATACAAATGTCTAGTTTGAAATGTTGTATTTTTTATACAAATTACAGAAGAATACGACGAATGCGTGCCACCTCTATTCCAAAGCAGCACTGGTTAGAATGCGTGATACTAATAACTACCATCATTCTCATACTTGCATTCACTGTAATTGGTATTTTACCCTCAGGATTATTTTCTAATCGACAGACTTGTAAACTCAATCTTAAAGGTGAGTATGTTTTATTCAAAATGCGAACGCTACACAGTCATATAACATTTGACGACGCACTTCTTATTCGTGATTTCTTGCTAGCCATCATTACTGTAGTACTAATGAATTTATTGTTTATATTATGTATCATTAGCATAATTACACACTGGAGCAACTTTGGATATTTGTTAAAATGACTGACACGGAGGGAGCAACTATCGATATTTGTTAACATGGCTGACACTGAGGGAGCAACCTTCGATATCTGTTAACATGACTGACACTGAGAGACTGACACCGAGGGAGCAACCTTCGATATCTGTTAACATGACAGACACTGAGGGAGCAACCTTCGATGTTTGTTAACATGACTGGCATTGAGGGAGCAACCATCGATATGTGTTAACATGACTGGCTCTGAGGGAGCAACCATCGATATATTTTAACATGACAGACACTAAGGGGCAACCATCGATATTTGTTAACATGACAGACACTGAGGGAGCAACCATCGATATAATTATGTTAACATGACTGGCACTGAGAGAGCAACCATCGATTTTGTTCACATGTACACTGAGGGATCAACCATCATATTTGTTAACATGACAGACACTGAGGGAGCAACCATTGGCTTTTGTTCACATTTACACTGAGGGATCAACCATCGATATAATTATGTTAACATGACATACACTGAGGGAGTAACCTTCGATATTTGTTAACATGACAGACACTGCTGTCGATGCCTTTGTCTTACATTTGTTTCCGTTATACAATTATACGTATTTAAAGTGTTGTAAAATTTGAGTGTATTGTTATGTCTTTGCTGTGCACATTTCAGAAATTGACTGGAATTTGAGTAATAATACTTCATGGGAATTGCTTGAGAAGAAAATTGCCTGTAGCTTGGAACCCGGAGGGCGTTACAAACCGGAAACGTATATTGCACAGAATGACATCGTTGTAGTCATTCCTTACAGGAACAGAGAGGAACAACTTAAAACATTTTTGCGTTATATGCATCCATACTTTCAGCTGAAACAACTCGCATATAGAATTGTTGTTGTAGAAATGGTAGGTTGATTAGTGCCTAAGTATTTGAAATTGTGTACGTTTAACGAAGACATTAACATAAGTTTGGAGTTTCATTTAAACAGATGTTAGGTTGAAAATAGTTAATCCTTTTGTTCCCAGCTAGAACGTCTTGCCGGTTGGATTGTGTTTTAGACCGCTTTTATGCTTCCACTCTAAAATGTGTCATATAAATTTGCCTTTATGCGTCTCTCTGTCTGTCTGTCTGTCCGTCAAAAAAATGGTATCACTAGAATCTACAGAAGTATATGAGCCACAGTCACACAACTTAAGAGGAATGTAAACCAGCATGTAAAGCTGTACACCTTGGGCTTTGTGTGTAGCTTCGCTCAATATGTAAATAGTTATGGCCCTTGACTTTGTGAAAACATGTCATAAAGAGTCATATTACTTTTACAGGAATGTTAACCGAAATGTGAAGTTCTGAACATGGGATAAAGCTTGTGGCAAAGTTATTGCCCTTGGCTTCCTTAAACATGTCATATAAAGCATAGAAGCTTGTGTCATCGCTATCGAGAAAGGTATATGGGCCAGAATCATGACACTTAAGATAATGTTTACCAGCATATCTCGGGCTTTGTTTGTGGCCGTGCCCAGCAGCAGATTTATGATCCTTGATATCAGTAACATTTGGCATATAAAGCATGGAATTTAGTGCAACTCTTATCTCTATAGTAATTAAGTTGCAATTACAAACCTTCACAAAAATGTAAGTCTGGATGTGAAGCCTTGCACCTTGGGTGAATATCAATGTCACTATTACTAAACAAAATGATTTCCCTTCATATATTTACTTCATATTAAACTATAATGAGAAAATATAGTTTGTAGGTACAGTGGAACCTCCTTAAATCGAACTCCTTCGGGACCGGTTGAAAATTCCGGTTTGCATAGGTTTCCGGTTTGTAGAGGGTTTAGTGATTTTGATGCTATTTCATACTCTTACTTGGTTCAGGTCATTATTTCATTGAATTATTGTACAACTTTGAATTTTACTTATAACCACATGATATTTCTTTATTTGAGAAGAAAATGAACACAATTTTAACAAACATGTGTCTTGATTTTTAAAAGTCAATCAGTAGTAATTGCCATGAGGGTCCAATGAACTAACTATTTGTCCTAGGTTGACAACCAGTACTGCCTGTTCTTACGACAAGTGACAACTTCCCCTCATGATTCTAGGATGGAGGACAAAAGACGATAAATGTATTTATATCAGTCAAATTGTCAGTGAGAGCATACGCCTCAACCAGGATGCGAACCAAACCCCCGTCAAAGCGACACTCGAACCCACTACTTTCGGATCACGAGACCGACGCTGTAATTTCTACTTACGCCTCCTTTTTATTTTATCTTATTCCTGTCTTGGTCATGTTTATCCCTAATAACAAATTTTCATGAGGTAAAACATTATCATTTGCTGATGGAAGAACTAGTCATACATAATTTATCATTTGTGTGACACATGTGAACTACCTAAATGGAACTCAGCCAACATAAGGAAACCTTAACTCAAATTTTCAGACACCAAGACACAAATTTAACAGAGGCTTACTTTTCAACGTCGGATTTGAGGAAACTATCAAAGTTACAGATCAGCAATGTTTTATATTTCACGATGTTGACTTGTTACCACTAAATATCAACACCCCGTACAATTGTGAGGGAAGCCCGAAACACATGTCTGTGGCAATAGACACATTCAATTACAAGTATGTTACTAATTTCTACATGTTTTCGCAAGCGTCTAGACCGAGTAAAATGTTATAAGACATTTGTAAATACTTTATTATTTGGAATATTGAATTGTCATAAACTGTGCATATTTCCAGTAAACAAGATTGTTCGTTTAATTGTTGAAAATTAAATCGTTTTGAAGTAAAATAAACTACATTTATGATTAGATACAATAGATACAATAATGTACTGCTAAGAGAGCACATGCAATACTTTCCGTATCGTTTAAGATCCAACTCTTTTTCCAAATTCGCATTATTTAAAAACTTTGCCATATTACAAAGTGTATACCTGGTATGATACAGAAGGGCTAAATTAACATACTTTCAGGTTACCTTACAAATCAAATTTTGGAGGTATCTGTGCCTTGAAGAAAGAACATTTTCAGCGGGTAAATGGATTTTCTAACAAATACTTTGGATGGGGAGCGGAAGATGATGACTTTCATAACAGGTATGCTATACCATGAAGTTTTCATCAAATTACTTTGGATTACATTTTTATGGTACCTGCTATTTTAGATCATATCAAAAACGGCCAGCACTATAAAATTGGAATTTATCTAAAATTAGAAAATCCCCGATGGACCTATCCCCAACATTAAAATGGGCGAATAGAGATTGCTTCGAATATCCTTTCAGATATAAAGCTTGGCTGAAAGTACCTTGTTATGCGTGGGTGCGCGTCCGCGTGTGTTTGCTTATACACCTTCCCTTCCACGTGAACAATATTATAGCCACTAGAGTCTTTGTTATTCTGTGTTCCCTAAATATCATAATGAAGGATATGAATGTTTCAGAGTGATTCTCTCCAACTTTACCATCAGTAGAGTGTCGAGAAATGAGGGACTATATCATATGTTGCCCCATCCTGCTCAAGAACAAGGTCTCGATAGGTAATGTATGCGTTTGTATGATTATTTATAAACATCACAATATTTGAGATTGCATTTAAAACATTTTGATCACACAACTGTGAGCGTATAGAGATATATTTATGGTATCGGCTCATTCTTACATGGTTTCATGATGTCTATATTTTACGTAAGTCTTGTTTGTGTTATTAACTGATAGATGTCACAAACGGAAGCACCTTGATATATATATAGTTTAAAGATGCATCTGGCCACTCTGAACTTGCTAAAACATTATCGCCACACGAAATCGATATAAAATGTTTTGGACAAACGTGTACAAATATCCGCTGGTTATAAAATTAAATTTAGATAAATTGCAATCTTCTCTTTACACGGGAAAACATTATCAGTGTAATCTTTAATAATGTATGATTATAACAATTAGCTGTATGGAGTATAGTTTTCATGTTAAACATGAACATAGAATGATATTACATAATATTACTTTTAGTAATTTTGTCTTCGAGCAATTACGTCTTGTCATGTTGCAGTTTAAACTTCAGAGAGAAGATTCCTTTGTAGAGACTATGAATACTTACAGACATACCGTAGGTCGTTACAGCGACGTTGAATTGTTGCTTAATCCTACAATATGAAATATCTGGCACAAGATTACTTACAAACAAACCAATTGATAGTTAAATATGACAGGGAAAATGTCATTCATAAAAAAGTACATGTCTGTCTGTTAAGCGGCATATGCACACAAATGAATGTTACCGTAAATAATACTCAGACGCTTGATCATCTTGGGACAAACTTATGGCCGTCAAACAACCGAAGTGAAATCGAGCAGGAAATGACATCGAGCAAAGGTTGCGTGTATACGTGTAATTGAATGACTAAATATTGGAAAATACAGAATATGAATGAAACCCACAAAATATGAATCCCATGATCTACTGTGGGACATCTCAAAAATGGATTTTAACGACAAAAAGTGCCCCTTTATCAAAGATATGCTCAGTAGCGACACAGCCGATGTTTACAGAGCTTGTGGCTTGGTCTATACTAACCCAAGCTCTAAACGCGGCCGTGGTCCAGTGGTTAGTACGCTGGACTTGTAACCCGGCGATCCGGGTTCGATTCCTTCGCGGCAGGTCATACCCTTCCATGAAAATTTGATAAAAATGTCGATTTTCCTCCTCATGTGGAGAAGTTGCCGGCTCCTTGTGGAAGGGTAAGTTAGTACTGGTTAGATTTCAGTCCAGGAAAAACTGGTTAGGTGAACCGGCCGCCGTATATAACTGAAATATCGTTGAGAAACGGCGTTAAACCCGATGAAACAAACAAACATCTAAACGCAATAAAGGAGTTTCGATATATGCTGTGGATACAGCAAAATATATAGCTTTTTCATATTTTTTTGTATCCACTATAATTGAAATCTATTGATAATAAATTAAGAAATAATATTAATGGTTGATTAAACACAGATTGTTTCGACATATTAAAACCAGTTGCCTTTAGGAAGCGTGAGAGACACATGATTAAAAGCATAGTGATCAATATTGCCTTCCCATTATCGTGCCAAGATTGAGTACTGATGATCGCGTCTGTGCGATTTACATGTTTCAATCACAGGATATTGTCACGAGTTTTCTCCCTTATCCATTCTATATTTCTCTCACTTTAGTATATTATAGTGAGTATAGAATGTGTATATAAAGGGAAAGAACTCGTGACAATCTCATGATGTTTGAAATGTGGGTTAGTATGTTATATGTATTTGCGTGGTTTTGTATGAATGAATGAATAAGGAAGGAAGGGAGCGAACGAAAAAGACGTTTATATTTGGTGCTCATTTGAATAAAGAGTTCAATGTTTTACTATAATTTTCTGCAGTTTAACGTACTGGACATGCTACGGAAATACTTCATCGATCTGTAAAGAAAATGATTTTATCATTACGACATAGACACGTTTTTCATATAATTAATATTTAGACTTGTTTTGCATATACTTACCACAAGGACACGTTTTTCAAATAATACCAAAGAGCCATGTTTATCATATAATTACTGCAATTTATCATTTAATTACCACATTGACACCTTTGTCCTAGTTTCTACTCAAAGACGAGTTTTGAATAAGTACCACAGGGATTCGTTCATTACGTTGTTACAACAGGGTATTGAATACAATATTTTTACCACAGGGAAACGATAATTTTACCAAATATGTTATGCAAAAATATGCACAATAGAGTATTACCGCATGGTAATCAGATTGGTGCCTCATGAGTAATATAATTACATTATTACAACAGGGAATTTTCTGTTAAATTCTATCTCACAAATAAGTGCATCTCTTTAGTTCAAATTTTATTATTTCAGGTTTGAGTTGTTGAAGAAGATGAAAGACAGGCGATCTGTTGATGGGTTAAACAGTTTGAAGTATCAGATAGTGAAAAGTGAACTCAAACGTCTATATACGTGGATATTAGTCGACGTAAATACAACGGACATTAGAACGGTTGACCGACTAAATAACACTAAGCTCAAAAACGGGACCAAGCACAATAATAGTTTACTTAGAAATCATAGCTCTCCGCTTGTTCCGTGATGCATTCCATCCATTCAACCCTTCTCCGCATTGTAAATCCTTGCCTTTAAATCCTTGCCTTTAAATCTCCAGAGTTGTTTTGATCGTCGGCAAGACCTTTTCTTGCTCCCCTATTACCATACTTGTTATACCCTTGCACCTCCTCATCCCATAATGTTTTGCAGGTTGATGTTTCCCGGGGGTATTTGTGGGGAGGTATAGTTTTATATATGTGGCCTTCCCTGTAACAACTTAATATCTGTCCACAACACACGGGCTTAACGTGTCACGCCAGGGAAATTTAAATTTAATCGAAGGTAGTCTTATTTTAGTAACATTTGTTGAGTAAATGATATGGTATTGCCCTAATACAAGCGTACCCAAAATCATTGCATTATAACTTTCTTAAACGTTTCCTGGAACTGCAAAACACAACATTGTTAAATGTGTAAAACTTGGTGCGTAGGCCAGGACAGAAAAGATCTGTATTAAACTCGTACATTTTCGGTTTGGTGCAAAATGTAAGAAAAGTAACAATGCAGTGTTGTAAAGTACATCTGTATGAATGCATGTACGACCGATTTCTAAAAGACATAGTTATGGCTAAGCATATTGTGACAAAAAATCGAGACTATACAAATTACAGCCGTGGCGTCGTGCCTTTGTTCTCGAAGTTCATGTAATGTCGGTAAAAAGCCGGTGACTCTTTTTTATCTTATTTTGATGCATTCATGGAAGGAGCAGTTTGTTTTAGTGAAGTTAAAGCATTACAAAGGTGACTTTAAATTACACAATTAAAACAACCGAAATGGGTTTCAAATATTTCATTAAGTTTGCATTTCAATGAACGCTTAATATAATTGTCCGGTGGATTTAATACATGTATTAATTCATGAACAAATCTATTAAAACTCGTGGCGGTCGTGACCAAACACAGTACAGCAGTTACCTCCCTTCATGTTAAGGCGTACTTTAGAAGCGTACTTTAGAAGCGAATTTCTCCGGGTAGGTTTTGAAATGACGTCATCTTCAAAGAACATAAATTAAACCGTCATGAGGAAAATGTACAAACTTGAAGAAAGCGAATGACTAAAGATACAAAGTAGAAAACAATTTAACTGTAATTGTATAGTATAACAATGAAATTCATTATGTCATGTTTTATGATAAAATCATATTAACTATCATGAATAAAATATTTAATTGTTATGATTTTGTGTCTTATTTCGTTGTATTTTTTGGATATATTTTGAAGTGCGAAGCGCGATTTCGGCCTCGGAACGTGGTCTGCTATGAAAAGCGTTAGACGTATTGTACTTTTATATGTATATACATTATACTATAGATGGGGAGAGAACTTGTGGCACTCTCATGCGATATAAACAAAATATGAGAATTGCCCGCTCGGATTATACTGAAATTAAACAGCACATGTTGTTTATAATGTATCATGTACCTGGATTTTAGCCTCATGCTATTGATATATATATATACAGTAAAACCTCCATAATAAGACCACTATTGGGACCATTGAAAACTGATCTTCTTATTAAGGTGGTCTTAATATTGAGGTTGACTTAAGTGCAAAACAATGAAAAATAAACTTGAAAATTTAGTTCTTAATTATGAGGTGGTCTAAATATTGAGACGGTGAGGTTTTACTATACATATTAAACTATCTGAAATGAATAAATGGATCCTGGCAATAGATATACATCGTTATGTACTCCATAGATAGTTTCATAGGCAGAGTACAGAAGCCCATATACTGGATAATATAACTCCATATATCAGACTTAAATGTCTACTATTACATGTATGCATTACATGCGATATTAATGTCTCCTTTGCTTCAAGTATAGCTATGCGATTTGCGTATGACATTTACTGCTTGATATCATTATTAATTTTCGGAGATGTTTGGCATTACAGTCCTTCAATGATTCCAAACAGTTTTCATCTGTAATATGTCTATAAATCTGATGACCCAGCAGTAAAAGTAACATAATATCCAATGATCTTTGTCCACACTGACATCCTAAAAAAGCATTTTGAAACAAATTTGGAGTGACCATCGTCTATTACAGATTACTGCAAGGCACATAATGAAATCAATATTTTGCACTTTTAGATGTATACTAGCACAGATAACAATTGTGTTGATGCATTAAAAGCAATTATACAAATATATTTAAAACAATCGCAGTAAGAATATGATATTATATTTGTGTTCCAAATTGCGTAATGACATAGTACACTGAGAGGAACACACTCAATAAACACAAACACACAATAGAAATTTGACGGACACCGGTATTGATTAATGCTCCTTCCAACGCTTTGAATGGTGAAAAGCAATATTATGATAATAGTGTAATTAACACATCCATGAAATGATAATATAATAAGCATCTTCAGGTGACAAATACATGCCGCTGTGGTTGTAAGGTAATTCCTGTAATGAAAGAGTAATAAACTGATATGTGTTGAACTATTATAATACTCATGTCACTCTGCTAGTAAAGTAATCAATAATTATCTGTGATAAAAGAGTAATACACGTATATGTGTATAATAAAAATGACACTATGGAAGTAATATTGTACACATTTCCCTGTGGTGAATGAATGATAAATCAGTATGACTCATATTCTTTCATTATAGTGTTTACCTGAATATCGATTATAGGGGTGTAGTATTTAATATATTCACCCGTTCATAAAATATTATTTAAAAACCCTCCCCACCCTATATCCAATGTATTGGATGGATTAATCGATAATGGATGCGGTACATGGGTAACAAGTCGGAGGCACTGTCTTATGTATGTGGCATTTCCTGTAGCTACGTATTCACTCTCTCTTAAATTGTGAAACGGCACTGTGGACAGACAAACGGATTACGTTTTTGTTGAAAAGGCATTATCAATTTCGAAAGAATTTAATATAGCAAGTAACCACCTCGACAATTGTATACACGCTAGAATTCGACTTCGTATTGATTTAACGTTGAGATAAGGACGTTAGTTATGCATTCCATTCAAGTGCATTTGACAGATAAAGCAAACTAAAAATAAGGCCTTTTGAACTTTCACGGCGACCGACGTTTTGATTAATGATGCATATGAAATATGATTACTACTATATGCATAAAATATATTACTAGTAGAAGATATGTAGAGTTTTTGCTCAATTTCCCAACTCACTTTTAAAACATGTAAAAGCGTGACAACATATTGACTGATAAATGATACATACTATATGTGGACTAATTCGCAACCATTTTATATTATATGTTAAAATATGTAGTCTATACATTATGCAATTAAATTGTATAAACGATAATTGGTATTCTATATTTCATATATACCTAAGGTTTTTATTTTCATTTGTGTTTACACATCTTTAATTTCATTTGTGTTAACACATCTTTAGTTTCATTTGTGTTTACACATTTTTAATTTCATTTGTGTTAACACATCTTTAGGAAAACACGAATATATAATCAAATTGTTATCATATGTATACATGTTTCTGCATACATGGTGCATTACGTATATATCTCAATAAATATAAAATTCTAGTGGGGTTTGTGAATTATTTGAGACCGATGTAATGATAAATGTATTTCAAATTTAATTTCTATCAACCAGAAAATACACACATAAACGCCGTATAACAGAAAAAAATCCAACTGCGTTGAATACGTCCATTTACAGCTTTGTATCTTATTTGATAAGAAGCTAAACTACCTTATCATGTAAAAAGCGGAGACGTTAACATAAAGTGATATAGTCACACTTATTAAGTCCGCTTATCCGTTACTAAGTAATATTATCTTTGACTGGTTGTCGGGGTTAAAATAACAAAAGCTACTTCATATGATACACCTGTCTTATCAACATTGCTTTATCAAATCAAATTGACTGTGTCAGTGTGCCATATACACTTAACCTGAAAATTTAAATCACATTCCAAAGAACAAATATTTGTTTTGTAAGCATTTGTTTTCATACATATACACAATACAGATTGTGATATGCATACGAAAATATTGAAATAAAAACGTGTTCTTTGGCTTTTTGGCTATGTTTGGTTTTAAAATGTGGTTTTAACGAATTTCCCAAAATTTATGCAATACTGTAAATAACAGTTTATGAATGTGGGACTGCTGGAAGTATGGATGTGTCGTTGGACCGACTGAATGCTAATCGTGAGGTGATGCATACTTTAGCATAAGGACCCGCTTTCAGTCATCACGAACGTTAAAAGCACGGAAAAGTAGGCATCTCTCCGTCTAGTGACAGAACATGGTCCTAAAATGTTCGCAATGATTACTAGATAGGGTATGCAAACCAGCTCTGTATACCAAAGGATGCCTACTTACGACAAGCTTCTATCGTTACCAACATTTTACATGCTGCCCTCTACTAATATGTGTTGAGTGATAATAAGTCACACAATGTTCTTGCGATAAAGATTTAAGACGTATAAAATTAAATAACTTCACGAGATCGTGTATGTTGTAAGTTGTAATAACAAAACAATACTATCTGAGTGATGGATGGTATTGCAATACGCAGATATGTCCCACTAACAAGATCATTCATTAACAATTTGAAGAAGAAACGCATCATGGTTAAATGCTGTGCAGTCACATGTTTTGACGTGTACGTTCGGTGGATGTAATATAAACACATCAGTGGCAAGTTCAATAATTTCTACGTCTATCTGTGCGTTCCCCGTATAATGCATTTCTGTGTGTAAAAATATTTATTTTTTAAACATAACACAATTTAATATGCATGAGAGTCATGTAAATATGGTTAGCAAGTAGTGTGTCAACTACATCAACTTGTTTTTGTGTATACTCAATACCATTATTACATGAACAGGAAAAAACTGAGGTATGTTAAATGTCCTCATACACAGTGATTGTCGTTCTTTAAGTATACTGACATTGTACTCGCACTGAACAAACAGTGTTTTCATATTTATTCATTACTGACACTATCTATGAACATAATTTTAAATACGTAAGAAAATGGAAGACCAACACAAATGCGTACTCTACCATTTGTTCGGCATCATCATCTACTTCCAACTGAGGAATGTCGTAACTGTCCAGTACTTTATCGAACATAAATCTCCGTTTAAGAATAGCATACTTTAAAGCTTCATTCGCTTCATAGCCTTCTTCCATGAGATGATGACACTTTTCTTTATAGCCTTGTAGATGGGATCTTTCTTGATGTTATCAAACCACACCAGTTTATTAGCAAAAATGTTCATCATGGCTTTTCTGTATGTGCTTTTCATGTCTAACGGTATCTTTTTAGGCTTCATTTTCACTGATTTCATTGTTTTCTTTCATCAGGTCATTCACTTCTGCTTCATACTGCGACTGACACTTTGTAAACGTCTCATCGTTAATGTCTTGCCATGGGTCAATATCGTATGTATCCTCGGAGGTTACAGAGTCATTTTCATCATCGTCTGACGCATTTTTATAAACAGGTCCAAGCATGTCCTCCTGTGCAGAAATATCTGAAATTGCTTCTTCCCTTGAGTCTTCGTTTGAATGAGCTGACTTTTTATGTCGTAACATATTATCCAACCTTCCAAACAGTTTGAAGCAAATATCACACTGAACCATCACACTCTACGTCCAAATTGCTAATGAGGAGGATTGAGCAAACAGATTATTTTCATACATTTACCTTTCCGATGGTAGTTATGTTCGAGAGTTTCGTTGAGGTCTGCTGCGGCTTTTCCTCTGTCGATGTTGAGTGAGTAGAATTCTTCTTAGTTTTTTTAATTCTTCCGTCTAACCTTTTCATGGAGCCTCTACGCCTTTGTCTGTCACTGGCACTCTCCATTCGCTGTAATTCTAGATCTATAAAAGTCCGTTTAGGTTTCGATTGATGTTCAATCATACGTTTAGCAATAGCAGTCGTCTGCTCTGCCGGTAAGAGACCATCCGTATATACAATGGAGAATGAAACAGAGAGAATACGTAACTACATGGAACGCCACATACACAAGACAGTGCCTCCCCACGCAGACCTCCGAAAAAAAAATACACAAAACATAAGGCACTAAAGGAGGTCAAACAGTACACATAGTAAGGAACTGAGGCACAAGGAATGGCTCTGCAGACCACAAGGAATAACTAGGAGAATCAAAGTGGACAGTGAAGGGAGGGGGTCGGGAATTAATGGATGGAAAAGATCACAGGACAAGTCAAGATAACTGGCCGATATAGGCCAAAAATGGGCAGGAAACAATCTGAACACTGTATAAAGTGACAGAATTGCACTGGGGAAAGAGAAATACAAAACACATTCATAACACAAACAGAAACAACAATCATATAGCGAATTACAGACTTGTAACTGTCAGCAAAAGATTTAACAGCTAGCTAACCTCACCCTTAATCGCTATATGGTCCTTGATTTCCAACATATATACATAAATTGACTAAGAAGGCAGTAACTAATAATTAAAAGCAACCAACCATCACGCACATAACTGCTTTTGTCTAGATACACGCCATTTGAGCTTCCTCAAGACATTTTACTTCGGTAAATCAAATAAATCCATTTTGTTCAAATTATGTCCTCACTCCTCGACAATCGGGTAGTCACTGAGTCTTTGTTAACTAAGTCGGATGATTACCACTCCTGACCTTCCAATGACATTAAGTGATAGCCGCAAAAAATGCCATGACAGCAGCACCTTATATACATGAGAAGTGGAGCCCCCAAGCGGCGTCCGTGCTATCGCTTGGCAGAAAAACCCGTACATATCGTACTAGAAAACACCGGGACTTAAGGTTAAAATCCACTAAAAGTGAACCCTTCCACATATAACTTATCTGCAGTTTCTAATCTCTAAACAAGGATTGTACTCTAGTGGATATGTATAGCAAAACTAAATGTCTTGTTTATTTTATGATAACGATAATCTTGGTTTGCGTAAAACGAACTTAATCGTCCTATCAAGCAGAAACCATCGACATACGGACTAAAGCATTAGTTTTATGCAGTCTTCTGGTGTCAAAGCAAATCCACGAGTGTTTTACTTGTGCACGTTTAAATGCATTTCTGAGGACCGGAACTTCGGAATTTCTTGACTGACTCCATAAAGTAGGTGTCATTCCAAACTACTTAGAATTCGGTGCATTTCATGGAAATATTTTGATTTCGAAAGAAGTCAGATATGATAAGTATTAGACTATTTATATTAAAAATGTAATGTGCTATAGAAGGGATATAGGAAGGTATCTTACTTATGACAATCTCATGTATTTTTGAAATTACCTCACAAAGGGTTGAAATTACTTGACGAATGATGGCAAATTTGTTTCAGTTGTTGTTATGAAATAATGAGTGTGATGTTAAATGTTTATTAAAATCTATTAAAACTTTTTATTTTCATTTTAATATTACTGTCTAGATTGTTAAATAAGATTGTTGTTATGAAATAATGAGTGCGATGTTAAATGTTTATTAAAATCTATTAAAACTTTTTATTTTCATTTTAATATTACTGTCTAGATTGTTAAATAAGATTGTTGTTATGAAATAATGAGTGCGATGTTAAATGTTTATTAAAATATATTAAAACTTTCTATTTTCATTTTTATATTACTGTCTAGATTGTTAAATAAGATTGTTGTTATGAAATAATGAGTGCGATGTTAAATGTTTATTAAAATCTATTAAAACTTTTTATTTTCATTTTAATATTACTGTCTAGATTGTTAAATAAGATTGTTGTTATGAAATAATGAGTGCGATGTTAAATGTTTATTAAAATATATTAAAACTTTCTATTTTCATTTTAATATTACTGTCTAGATTGTTAAATAAGATTGTTGTTATGAAATAATGAGTGCGATGTTAAATGTTTATTAAAATCTATTAAAACTTTCTATTGTCATTTTAATATTACTGTCTAGATTGTTAAATAAGATTTGATGACTGCATATTTTAAATGAATAGGACAAATTATCATGATGAAGTACGGAAAAGCGAGCATGTATGGCGAGCATTCTCCACAACTCTCGGATATTTCCGTACCACTTCGTAACCCTACGAACATCATCTAGTGTATGTCAGGCGGAGCACTATGTGGCAAAATTAAACATTTTGTGCGGTCAAAAAATAGTTCTCGTGAACCGGATTTAACTTCAATATAACTTCGATAAATTCACATAAGAAATAAATTATCAGTGTCATTTCTAGTGTAAAACTCACATATTTCTGTCTTCATATCGCTTAAACATGTTATTCTAATCCCGGTTCATCAACACTCCAGCGTTCACGCCGCCTTCTTGTTTACATGACATTCGAATAGTATTTCTGAAAGAAGTGCCTTACGATCATCCGAGGCATTGCACGTAGTTTGCCGAGGTTTTACGAATGGTATGACAAGTTGCAGAGGCGTTGTCAGAGTTGAGTAATCTTGAGGTCTACGGGCATGCTAATCAGGAAAAAATACCGTTGTCTAGAACGGTCGTGGTGCAATCTGGTGACATTTTCACAAGCAATAGAGTACAATGTGAAGCGTGTATATTTGATAGGGAAGATTAAATTTGTGTTTGCTATTTTATTTAATCATTTCGTAATCTGTAACTATTCAGAAGGAACCATATAAATAGGTATGACGTGTTTTTATCTAAGTTTTAGCTATATTTATTCTGTTTTATCTAAACGTATTATGTTTGAAGTTTGTGCTATATTTATTTTGTATGAAATTATTAAATTTATAAAGATTAGGATTACAGTACTATTTAACTGTATTGCTGTTAACACGTTCGTTTCTTTGGGTTTTTTTATTTGGTGTTTTGATATTTGAAGATTGAATGAAACAATTAAGATCATTTCATATTTGTAATCTTAACATGCCTAGCTATGCATATTTGGAATCCGTTTAGTATGACCGTTCTCATCCCGCTTCTTCTAGGGGATTCGGAAAAAATTATAATGTTCGTGTTAGAGAAGGAAAACACAAAATCTCTAGAAAAGTGTTAAACACGGTTAGGAAGGCAAGACACTCATATACTTTATACACCAGTTAAACGAAAGTTTAGTTGAAGAAATATAATCACATCTTGCGTAGACACAGAATGGGGTATGGACTTAGCGTATGTTGATAACGTATCTCAGTACAACGAAAATGTGAAGTATCTATTGTTTTGTATATATTTATTTTCTAAGTACAGTGGAACCTCCCTAAACCGGACTCCTTCGGGACCGGTTGAAAATTCCGGTTTGCAGAGGTTTCCGGTTTGTAGATTTTTTTTCATTTTGATGTTATTTCATACTTGTACCTAAGGTTCATGACATTATTTCATTGAATAATTGTACATCTTTGAATTTTACATCGTATAACCACATGATATTTCAAGAAAATGAACACAGCTTAAACAAACATGACTGCCTTTAATTTAAAATAACAAGCAAACTTAAAGAAATTCATATTATTTGCTTTGAGATGCACATGAAATAAAATGTTATTTATGAAAAGAAAGACTCGTCAAAGTGATACTTACTGCTTTTTGACAACATTGTATGTTTATGTTTTACACGAGATCGTAAAATAATTCGTTTATTCTTATTTAAATCACGAAATAACAACGACAATGTACTATTTTAGAAGAACAGTAATAACAAGTTTGTCGTTCATGGAAGACATACAATAAGAACATGTATACATCAATTAATGATTCAAATCAAATAAACCGCAGGTTATCCATGTAGAGGAACGGAATTTTATAACAAAAGCGTTTCTAAAATTTTGAAACAGAAGACGTTAAGTTATTCTCTTCTGAAAATGATGATAAAAAGTTTCTGTTGTTGAACGTCGCATTCGTACGATGAAACAAAAAATGTACAAACTTTTCCAGCACGGTGAACAATTTAAGTTCTTGATGTTCTTCAAGATTGAGTTGAATCTAATTACAGCACTCCTCACCGATCATTAGGATACAAGTTGCCACGCTTCTGTATTTAAATTTAACACGGATCAGTTGGTTCGTATAGCTTATAAAAAAGTACATAATCAGTCGAGCTTATCACGAAAAGTGGACAACCGAATTGTTTAAAATTAACGAACGTTTGTTGAAACAAAATATTCCTGTGTATAAACTAGTTGATCTTATGAAGGTTGCACTAACTGGTTACTTAACAGTGGAAGAGATTCGAATTCAGCGTGTACTTGAAGACGAAAACGTATTTTGGATCATAGACGTCACAAACGAATTGAAAAAGCGAAAAGGGCAAATAGAATATCCGCCAAAATTTAATTCGTACGTTTATATTTGATATACAAGACCACTCTAATACTCATCACCAAGAATATTAACTAAACTGTTTCCATGAGTTTCTGGATCACATTAGTCAACTAAATGCAAAATATAGCAAACTGACTTGCTTTGATAAGTCACAAATTCCACTCATGTTCTTCATGCATAAACAAATATTTAAGTTCAAAATGGGCCTATTTTATCATTTGTTTGTGTTATTCTTAAAAAGAAAGTGCTAGTGATATCATAAGGATAAAAATCGAAATTAATATGCTCTGTAAAACATAAAGGTGGTACTTCATATGCATACACCCTCCTGTAAATGACGTAGTTTTTTAAGTCACAATAAGAAATACCAATCATTGGTTTCAAGATAGCATAATCATACATAATAACGTGAGAACTCTAATATAATGGACATCAACATTATCCTCAACACCTCTTTAATAAAATACTTGTATAACAAAATGAAAAACTTTTACCGTCCAGTTTTGCTTTGATGGCAGCTTGTAATATGTATGTATCAAATTTTACCGTGCAAAATTATCAAACTTAAGAGAAATATGGCATTTTTTTAGAAACAAATTGATATAATTTATATTTTACAATTTATATCAGTTTCCTTGTCAAAAAAGTCAGTAACTCAAGAAATGTCATGAAAAAAGCAAAGAGAATTAATTGGGCCTAGCGGGGATTTGGACCCAGGACCTTTCGCATGTAAGGCAAGAGACTTAACACATAGACTAAGGATTGATACTCGTATTGACCAAGGTATTCCAAATGAATCAAAATTTACATTATCATTAGGGTGGCCTTACCTTAAAGCGTCCGTTTTAATTGCTAAGACAACGAAAAATGAAACTTTTAAGACCGTTTAAGAATTATCTTGAACATAACTTGTATAACTGTGCATATGTTTCACAAATCGTTCATGTATTCTTAAATACATTAGTTGAAGGGTGACATTAGTTTTACTATCCTTTTGTTTCTGAGGGATTACCTTAATGAAAAAGTTAAATGTACACGAAAAGCACGTTAGATCGCTGTGGTGTAGTGGTTAGCATAACGGACCGGCACTCCGTAGACCCGGGTTCGAATCCTGGTAGCGCCATTGACCGAGTTTTCGTGTTCCTCAAAACATGACTTTATACTAATTGTATCCATGTACTATTTGATAACATATAAATCACACATATTATGCTTTCAGTAAGTTATACTTAATATAGAAATAAATGTTTATAAACCAAAGTTGTACATCTGTTTTCAATATGTATCTCAGTATTTTAATTACGCTCTGTTACGCGTTGTTGTTTTATTACATTCATCCGATTTCGCATATATACTTAAGGACTTTGAAAACGCACGCTTTGGATATGTGATGTAACACTTTTGCCGGCTACTTGTGATTAGATTGCAATTGTCAACATGACGAAAATTCGTGGTTACTGAAAAAACATCCACTGAAATTTCATGCCAACCATTTTCAGTTATAAAAACAATTCATTAATATCATTGGTTACACTACTTGTGTAACTTTTATAAACCCCTTTCATAAATCCCTGACCTGATGAATAAATCACTACAATTGGTGCATCATGTCATGTTGACAGTTGCAATCTAACCACAAGTAGCCGACAAAAGTGTTACTTTCGATTTTTGGAGCACGGTCTTTATCATGCGATAATTTCGTTATTACTCAATCAATTTTAAATATGTTGGTGTCTAAATGGCGGCAATGAATAGGTTACAACTAACGTGTATGAATATAATCATATAGTAAGTGCTTTCGTTGTGAAACACACATATCCAAAGCGTGCGTTTTCAAAGTCCTTAAGTATATATGAATCTTGAATAAAGTGAAATGGTGTTCTTTTTAAAATTATTCAAGGGTGTAACGAATGTTCCCTATCTTCTATTTGCACTTGTATAGATTTAAATTGTCCTCACCATTATCTAGACTGTTTACATAATCACAGCTTAATCGTAACCTTAAAGATTTACGAAACATGATATAAGATTGTAAATGTACACATCAGTTAAAGAAAACTTCGCCCCGTACTTCGTCCAAAGTGTAATTAACCTTAATCAGCGTTATGTAAATACCACTGTGGCGCATTCTCGACAGCTCTCGGGCATTTCCGTACCACTTCGTTACTCGGATAACACCCTCTAGTGTATGTAAGGCGGAGCACTATGTAGCAAAACTCAACATTTTGTGCGGTCAATAAATAGTTCTCGTAAAACGGATTTATAATTTCAATAACTTCGATAAATTCACGTAAGAGATGGATTATCGTTATCATTTCTAGTTAAAAACTTACATATTTCAGTCTTCATAAAGCTTAAATATTACATTCATCAGCATTCCAGCGTTCATGCCGCCATCTTGTTTTCATGACATTCGAATGGTATTTCCGAAAGTAGTGCCTAACGTACATCCGAGGCACTTGACGTAGTTGGCCGAGGATTTCCGAATGCACTGTGGCGCTCTTGTATTTAAAATGCGAAATGGTATGGCTCCTGGTTACCTGACTGAGTTACTTGTTTTTACAAATAATGAACACTATTCACTTCGATATCGGCTTCAAAACATGACTTATGTATAAATAAAACACCACGCACTAATTATTTTAAAGATTCATTTTCTTATTACAGTACGAAGGTATGGAATGTCATTCCAGATGCCATAAGAAATGCGGAAAGGTTAACATCCTTCAAACACGAATATAAAACTCACCTTTTAAATACTGCGTCGCAGTAATTACGTTTCATTTTATTAATTGTGACATAATATATAAATATACATGTATATATTATCACGGACATATGAACCGTTTATATATCCGTGATATTATGTTCACATCAATTTGTATGATATAATTGATCGAGTGTCTGTCGGTAAGTAAATTAATTGAATTAAATTGTTATATTGAATTAAATTGTTATATTGAAATACAGTGTGAAAATCTTATTTATATACATGTGATTATAGTGTGCAAATGTTAAATTTTAATTATGTTTATGTTTTGTTTACAGAAGGCCACATTGAAAATATGATGTTTTTATAGTTTTATATTTATATCATAATGTGTAACAACCTTCTTAAAATAAAGATGTTATTATTATTATTATTAATATGTAAGTTCAATTTTCACGAACATCAAGTTAGGTCGCTATGGTGTAGTGGTTAGCATTAACGGACCGGCAATCCGTAGACCCGGGTTCGTATCCCAGTAGCGCCATTGACCGATTTTTCGTGTTCCTTCAAACATGACTTTATTTTTACATACATTACAACATGAGTGTTCTCAATTTGTTTTCCCCCTTATATGTCATATAATACTTAAAACGTTCAGGTTGTGCCCTGATTGTGAGACAGTCTTCGCGTGTGGAAAAGACTGAATAAGGAACAAACTCTATAACTGGGTTATTCGTCTAAACTTATCTTAGTGTGTACTATTTTTTCTACACATACTCTTGACTGGAACATGTGAATCTGAAAGATAAAAATATAAAATATCAACAATGAACAAAACAAATGTTGCAATGTTGATATCACGCAGATACGATCTTATCAGGAAAACCAAGTAAAAAATAAAGCCACATAAAAACAAAATCAATACAATCTACACAATCGCCTTACTTAAGATTGATCAACTACCGAATACGTACATGTACATTGAACTGAAAACACTCTACGGTATTGAAAACTATTGAAAACACTTTCATGATTTGCAATAAAAAGATAAAAACAAGTTCATAGTTCAGCTTGTTACTATGAGAACTATAACAACAATAAAAAATGTTAAAAACAAACACAAAAAATAACAACAAACTTTAAACGAAGTAACACGGATGTATCTATTGCTACTGAAAAATATATGTATTTAGCTATAACTATTTTCAACAACAAATAGAACAACATAAAAAGTAATGAAAAAAATATGTTTTACACTGGAAATGTCACCGTCAAAATACACTCGCTTGTTTACGAATACGAACGCTTCTTCTTAGCGGAATATGTTCTTCACGAGGTCTTTGGTCAATTTGCTATTTTTCTTGTTGTTGTTGGTGTTGTTGTTGATGATGATGATGTTGATGATGATGATGTTGTTGTTGTTGTTGATGATGTTGTTGAAGATGATGTTGTTGTTGATGATGATGATGTTGATGATGCTGTTGTTGTCGCTGTTGTTGTTGTTGATGATGATGATGATGATGTTGCTGTTGCCGTTGTTATTGTTGTTGTTGATGATGATGATGATGTTGTTGTTGTTGTTGTTGATTACGATGATGATGATGTTGTTGTTGCTGTTGATGATGTTGATGATGATGATGTTGTTGTTGTTGTTGATGATGATGATGTTGTTGAAGATGATGTTGTTGTTGTTGTTGATGATGATGATGTTGATGATGCTGTTGTTGTCGCTGTTGTTGTTGTTGTTGTTGATGATGATGATGATGATGTTGCTGTTGTCGTTGTTGTTGTTGATGTTGTTGTTGATGATGGTGATGTTGATGGTGATGATGTTGTTGTTGTTGTTGATAATGATGATGACGATGATGATGATGATGTTGTTGTTGTTGTTGTTGATTACGATGATGATGATGTTGTTGTTGCTGTTGATGATGATGTTGTTGTTGTTGTTGTTTTTGTTGTTGTTGATGATGACGATGATGTTGTTGTTGATGATGATGATGATGGTGATCGTGATGATGCTAATGTTGATCACGAAGATGTGGAGTTTCTAACAATTTCTTGATCCGTGAACGATTTTGCAGTATAACACGAACTGATATTGTAAAACATGAAATTAAGTATTTCGAAACGTTATCAATTCTGAACTTCTGTAGTGACGAAACGTATAGATAAATCGCTTAATCGTAGATAAACACGACATACACAAAGCCCCGAACATAATGCATTGAGTAAGTCTTGTTGAACGTTTCAGGGTCAATGGGATGGTTGCTGACCGACCTTGACATGGCCGTTCACATTTGACCTCACAACGTCAGAACAGAGCCATGCGTCTCCAATTTATGCGAAATCGGCACCGAACCGGCGTGGAAACGGCACTCAATCAAAAGGGACACACAATCTCCTAATTATTGAATTATTGTACACATAATCAATAACGATTCATCTTTACGTACATACCCAAGCAATATCTTTGGTGAAAGTCTAATACTGTAGATCTGAAGTGAACCCCGCATATCGTTATCATTTAAGTATACGTCATCAGTCCTAATTGCTGTATTATAGCCGTTTTTATGTACTACTAACTATGCATGTATTAATCAACTTCTTTAGTAATGATTTTCCTGCGTTAATTATTTGTCATTTTTGGTACAGTTTTTAATATAGTAATGCATTGGTATGTTTAACCGATTCAATTTCACATGTACTAACTAAACTGGCAGAGAAACAAGTCTCTAGTGTGGCGGATGTAAACATTTGCCCCGTACTTCGTCCAAAGCGTAGTTAACCTTAATACATTTATATAAGTTAAATTTACACGAAAATGACGCCAGGTCGATGTTGTGTAGTGGTTAGCATAATGCACCGGCAATTCGTAGACCCGGGTTCGAATCCCGGTAGCGCCATTGACCGATTTTTCGTGTACCTCAATACATGACTTTACGATCTAACATTAAACATTCTAGGTGACAGATATTGTTTTGTACTCGTCGATATTCCAAATTGTTCATGATGTACTTATTGATTTGTAAACATTATGCAGTCTGATTGACATTAACTGATAATTTATCGGCAGTTGATAAAACTTATATTGTACTATGTCATTTCCAAAACGTAATAAGATATGCTATTTCATTGGTTGACAGACTTTAACGATTTAACAATATGGTGTCTTTTCAAATCCCAGGTGTTGGGTGTTAATAAAAGACCCACACAATATATTTGAAAAAGCTTTTTTGTTTATATTATAGAAAAATGGGACGAAGATGGTACAAGTTCACATGTGTAACCTTATTACTCGTTCTTCCAATAATCCTACTTGCTTACAGAAAGCATGAAACTACAGCGTTGATCGAAACATTTTTTGCTGAGAAACTGCCATTCAGAGAGTTTCCTTATCAGAACACATGTGCTCTCAATTTCAAACGTAAGCATTACTTTATCCAAAGTTCCAAGGCGATGCTCCTATGATTATTTGCATGTGTGTTGTGTATATGTTTCTTGTCTTTACATGTATGTATAGTTTGCTCGTGTGTCAATGTCCTTTTATGATAGCTGCGCCCTTTTTTCTAGTTAATTAATATGTAGTTAACTGGTGGCAGAAATATGTCACCATACATTTGGAATGAATGTAAATTCGTGATTGTCGTGTTGATTTAAAAATTATCAGTTCCAAAATAACTGATCCCTGAGGGTGCGCGGGTCTTTTACTTTATAAATAACATTTATTTCTCCTCATTTATAGCAGTCCGGCTAGCGTAGTCTGCGTAGCACGAGACATTTAATCTCGGGATTGTGAGTTTTCGCCCCATGTTGAGGTGCTTTCTGATGAGGCATTATCTTCTGTATGTGACGTTCATTGTCAAAACGCACTTTTCTTTTATACTGTTCGTCACATTCCGAATTTTCAAGAAAACTGATAAGGTTAACTGACTGCCCTTAATAATTGAACACATGTAGAAAACCCAATATAAACATATCAACATGAAGCAACATAAATCTAGTGTTCACTGATGTTTTGGTTGCTCTCGTATAGAATATCCTGCTTGGTTTCGAAGTCCCTGCCCCATTTCCGAAGCTTGTATTGTGCCAATTTTGACGTTCCTTTAACTACCTCTCTTCAGATGTTCTCTCTTCTGATAAAGTGTTCTGTACATGTTCAGGTCAAGTGCGAGATATGCATACCGTCAAACGACTTCACATTTCCCCAATTGTTTGATATTAATATTTCGAGGACTTTCATTGTGCTGGATTGTTTCGTATCTCTTCATATTTGAATGTTATGCAAATCTTGGTTTTCCTAGACATGCCTCCCCATTTTGTACCCTAGGAATATGTGAATGTAGGACCTGTTTTATGAATGTGGCGTTATGTAGTCTGATCTTCCACATCATGACTGAACTGTAGTTTTATCTTCCACTTCATGACTTAACCTAGAGTCGATGGCGTTATCATATGTTTGCTAATATACACCCAGGGGTGCATTTCATCAACAGTCCTATGTGCACTTTTCACTCCTAAGTACACTTTTTGCACCTAAGCCAATTTAAGCATGTTTTGTTACATGAATTTAAAAAACAAAATTCAACCAAATTTTAGTTTAATCTTAAAGAATATGACATATTAAAGATATTTACACTTTAAAATGTCTAAAATATATTGAGCAAACATGACTTATTCCTTCAAGAAAGTTTCACTCCTATCTTTTCATACTTAGGATTGTTTATGAAACGCAGCCCTGATGTACAAAAGCTGTATATAAAGTGTAAGTCGACATTGATATAGCCAAATAAACACATTTAATATTTCAGTAAACGCATCGTATTTTGGTAATAATACTCCATGGGATATGCTTGAGAAGGAAATCGCCTGCAACTTGCAACCCGGAGGGCGTTACAAACCGGAAACGTATATTGCACAGAATGACATCGTTGTAGTCGTTCCTTATAGAAACAGAGAGGAACAACTGAAAATATTTATGCGTTATATGCATCCATACTTACAGCGCAAACAACTCGCATATAGAATTGTTGTGGTGGAAATGGTAGGTTGATTAGTGCCTAGTAAGTATTTGAAATTGTGTACGTTTAACAAGACGGATGTTAGGTCGATAATAGTAAATCCTTTTGTTCCAAACAAGAGTGTCTCGTCGTTTGGATTGCGTTTACACAGCTTTGTGCTCCAACTCTAAAATGTGGCACATAGATTTGACCTTGTACGTCTGTCTGTCCGTCGAAAATATTGTGTCGCTAGAATCTCCAGAAGTACATAAGTCAAAGTCACAACACTATACAGGAATGTAAACCAGCATGTGAAGTTGTGCATCTTGGGTTTTGTATGTTGCCTCACTCAATATGTACAAAGTTATGGCCCTTGACTTTGTGAAAATAACTCATAAAGAGCATGTAATCTTATGTCGCGCATATCTAAAAAAGTATGATAGTCAGAGTCATGTTACTTTTACAGGAAAGTTAACCAACATGTGAAGTTCTGAACATAGGGTATAGCTTGTGGCTTCCTCAAGTATGAGTTGAGTTATTACGCCTGGTTTACTTAAGCATGGCATATAAAGCATAGAAGCATGTGTCATAGCTTTTGAGATAGGTATATAAGCCAGAGAGTCATGGCACTTACGAGGAATGTTAACCAGCATGTCCAGTTGTACATCAGGGGCTTTGTTTTTGGCCGTGCCCAGCAGCAGAGTTATGGTCCTTGACATAAATAACATACAACAAAATATAGTACAACACTTATCTCAATAGTTGCAGTTATAAACCTTCACAAAAATGTAATTCTGAATGTGTAGTTTTGCACCTGGAGTGAATATCAATGTAACTGTTACTAAAAATAGAAAATATGTTTTCTCTTCATATATTTACTTCATATTAAGCTACAATGATAAAATATGGTATGTACGTACATGTATGTCAATATCTTGTTATAATTTGTATAACTCATAACTGAAGATTGATTTCAGCAACACGAATCAAACTTTACATGAATGTTTATCAGCATGAGAAGTTGTACACCTGATAATTGTGATGCACATTCATCAACTATGCATAGAATAATGGTCCTTACCTTAGTAACAAAGGCGGGAAGTTGGAGCATCTGTGTCCTATGGACATATTTCTAGTTCTACTTTATTTCAGGCCTTAAAGGAGGTCCTATGAACTTACCATTTTTTCCATGATAACACATTTTTCGTGAGGTAAGAATTATCATGTGCTGATGAAAAAACAAGTCATACATGGTTTATTCGATGTGACAGTTATCCAATACCTTAACACGATGAAGTGGAACGCTGCTAACATATAAGAAAAGCTATACTCGATATTTACAGACACCAAGACAAGAGTTTAACAGAGGATTCCTTTTTAACGTCGGATTCGTGGAAATGATCAAAGTTACAGATCAGCAATGTTTTATCTTTCACGATGTTGACTTGTTACCACAAAATATCAACACCCCATACAATTGTGAGAGAAGCCCGTTACACATGGCTGTAGCAATAGACAAATTAAACTACACGTATGTTACTAATTTTTACATGTTTTCGCAAACGTCTTGACCGAGCTTAGTGTAACATATGCCTAATGATTTGGAATATTCGCCTTGAATTGTCTAAAACTATAAATATTCCCAGATTAAACATCCAACGTTTATTAAAATTCGCATTATTCAAAACTTAGTTTATACCTGTGATGTACAGAAGCGCCAAATTAAAATATTTTCAGAATGCCTTACGAACACTTTTTTGGAGGTATCTGTGCTCTGAAGAAAGAACATTTTCAGCGGATAAATGGACTTTCTAACCAATATTTTGGATGGGGAGCGGAAGATGATGACTTTCATAACAGGTATGCTATACCATGAAGTTTCCATCAAATTAATTTCGAATTTATTTTTATGGCACCTGATATTTTAGATCATATCAAAATGGCCAACTTTTCACTATAAAATAAGAATTGATCTAAAATAAGAAAAATCCCGGTTTGACCTATCCCCAACATTTTGATGAGCGAATGGAGATTTCTTCGAATATCCTTTCAGATATAAAGCTCGGCGTGAAGTACCTTGTTACGCGTGTGTTTGCTTCTGTTCCTTCCCTTCTAAGTGAACAATATTATAGCTACTAGAATCTTTGCTATTCCATGTTCCCGCTTTAATATCATAATGAAGGATAATTCAAACCGCAATGAATGTTTCAGACTGATTCTCTCCAAGTTTACCATCAACAGATTGTCGAGAAATGAGGGGCAATATCATATGTTGCCCCATCCTGCAGAAAAACCAAGTCCCTATAGGTAATGTATGCGTTTGTATCATTCTTTATAAACTTCACAAAACTTGAATTGTATTTACATGTATGTTGATCGTGTTTCGCACGGACAAAACTTGTAACAATATGCGCTGGTTAAAAATACAATTAAGATTTATTGCAAACTTTACAGGGGAATACATTATCAGTGTAGTCTTTAATAATGCATAATAATTGTCAGTTTCCTGTATGGAGTAGATTTTTCTCATGGTGTTTATGTAAAACGTGAACAAAGAATGATCAAAATATTACTTTTAGTAATTTTATGTTCGAGCAATTTAGTCTAATCAAGTTGCAGTTTAAACTTCAGAAGGTTTTGAGGAGAAGGTGCCTTTGTAGAGAATATGTGTACTTACAGACATACAGTAGGTTGTTACAGCGACGTTGAATTGTTGCTTAATCCTAGGATACGAAATATCTGGCATAAATTACTTACGAATAAAGCAAGACGATAGTTAAATATGACAAGGAAATTGTCTTTCGTAAAATAAGTCTGTTAATAAGCAGCATACGCACAAAGTGAATGTCCTATAATATCCAGACGCATGAATAATTGAATGACTAAAAATTGGAAAATTGATTTATAGACAATTAACCCTCAGAAACGAATCCCATGATCCATTGTGGGACATTTCAAAATTGCATTTTAATGAAAAAAAGATTCCCTTCATCAAACATATGCTTAGTAACGACAGTACCGATGTTAACAGAGTCAAAAGACTCCAGCTGATGGCTTAGTCTATACTAACCCACACTCTACACGCAATAAAGGAGTTTCGATATATTATGTTGATATAGCAATAGATGTATTACTGTTTCATGATTATCATTATTATTAACAGTATACACAATAAATAAAAAATAAACAATATACTTAATGGTTGATTAAACACAGATTGTTTAAACAGACGAAACCAGTTATGTGCTGCTTTTGGAAAGCGTGGGAGGTATATGATTAAAAACATGGCGGTCAATATTGTCTTCCCATGACCATTCAGACCTAACTTTAAATGGTGTGTTACTTTCCAAGATCGCGTCTGTGCTATTTACATGTTTCAATCAAAGGATATTGTCACAAGTGCTCTCTTTATCCATTCTATATTTCATTTCCGGACCGGCCGGACGGACGGACGGACGGACGAAAGAAAGAAAGAAAGAAAGAACGAATGAATGGTGTTTTGTAAGTGTAAGGTGATGAACGGATGGACGGATAAAATATGTATGTGAATGAGTTATATGGTTATGTGTTTATGCAAAATAAATAAAATATAGTATTACAACACGGTAATAAGTTGATGCCCCAAAAGTAATGTATCTACATTATTACCACTGAGACATTTCTGTTAAAGTATATCTCACAATAAGTGCATCACATTAGTTCTAACTGACAATTTATATTTCAGCAATGAGTTGTTTAAGACGATGAACGACAGGCGATCTATTGACGGATTAAATAGTTTAAAGTATCAGGTAGTGAAACGTGAACTCAAACCTCTCTATACATGGATATTAGTCGAAGTAAGTACGACGTACAGTGAACAATTTGGTTTACCTAATAACACTAAGCTCACAAACGGGACCAATAATAATAACAGTTAACTTAGAAGTCACGATTGAAAGTTTTATATATTATCTACTATAGTTACACAAATGCAAAACTATCACTTAGCTTTATACATATTCATAATGAAAGTAATACATAGACATTGTGGTGTGTCTGTTAGTTGTGATACTATTTTTCATCAAGCGATGATCTCATAGACATTGTGGTGTGTCTGTTAGTTGTGATACTATTTTTCATCAAGCGATTATCTCATAGACATTGTGGTGTGTCTGTTAGTTTTGATGCTATTTTTCATCAAGCGATTATCTCATAGACATTGTTGTGTGTCTGTTAGTTTTGATGCTATTTTTCATCAAGCGATTATCTCATAGACATTGTGGTGTGTCTGTTAGTTGTGATACTATTTTTCATCAAGCGATTATCTCATAGACATTGTGGTGTGTCTGTAAGTTGTGACACTATAGACATTGTGGTGTGTCTGTTAGTTGTGATACTATTTTTCATCAAGCGATTATCTCATAGACATTGTGGTGTGTCTGTGGTCGATAACGAAATTTCACATAATACTTCTTCATGTATCTCATAGACAATGGGGTGTGTCATTGATATGTAATACATTAAAGTTTATGTTGCCCAATTTTAACTGTAAGACGTAGTTTTATTATGTCAGTACAGGGTTATCAGTTAAAGGATAGTTATGTACATATTGTTTTAAACCAGAAAAGTTATGTGTATATACTTCTTGTTTGCTATTGTTTAAGTTATGTTGTTATTATAGGTTTTGTTCTCAATTTATTATTTTAATGTGGTACATATCCTTTATGTTCATGTTATTTGTGTTGTTGCAGTGAATGGTTTCAAGATTATTGCATTGTTCGTTTTCTTCATACTTAAATTGTGTGGTTCATGCCAACAGTTACTTTGTGCCCCCTGTTTGGCCAATTTGGTTAGATTGTTTTGTTGACTATGCTGTGTCCAATTTAAGGTCACGTGTATATTTATAGTTTCACTTTCGCAACTTTGTAGTGTGTTTATTTAATTATGTTGTATATTAATAAAACGTCTGACATTGATTTTTAATTCACACTTGTGTGTGTGTCTTTACTGTGACAGAAATGAACTGCATTGACAGGGGAACAGAAATATAGAATGCTTAACTTTAATCAATAATTTAATCTACAAATGTTTATCTCTTTAAAAATGTTAAATTGCTAGGCACGCAGAATTAATTTAAAATCTCATTAGAACTCATTGCATTAAGAAAGTGGCATACATTATTTATGCTTAGAATTCGTTATAATTTTTGGATATATTTTGATGTGTGAAGTGCGATTTCTACCTCGGAAAGTGGTCTGTTATGAAATGCGTTAAACGTATTGACTTTATATATGCATATACTGTATTAAGGGAGATAACTCGTGGCACTCTCATGCGATATAAACAAACTGTAAAAAGTGTCCACTTGAGTTATACTGAAATAAAAACCGCACATGTTGCTATTGTTTAAGTTCTGTTCTTATTATAGGTTGTGTTCTCAATTTATTATTTTTGTGTGGTACATATCCTTTATGATCATGTTATTTTTGTGGTTGCAGTGTATGGTGTATATTAATAGTTTCACTTTCACAACTGTGTAGTGTGTTTATTTTAATTATGTTGTTTATTAATAAAGCGTCTGACATTGGTTAGATGACAGACATTTTCAATCCACACTTGTGTGTGTGTGTCTTTACTGTGACAGAAATGAACTGCATTGACAGGGGAACAGAAATATAAAATGCTTAACTTTAATCAATAATTTAATCTACAGAAATAATCTAAAATCTCATTAGAACTCATTAAACTATTTTGAAATAACTACTGTTAAAAAGATTGGTGCTTCTATCAATTTTTGTGTCCAAATCTAGTTAAAAAGTTCATGCAGTTCATAGTGCTATATGTTGTCAGTATGAGAGCTAGTCGGGGTATGTAGATCTATACCAAAATGCTTCCACAAGAATATATGTGAGCTCCGCACTTAACGCAAATTACTGCGAAGGATGTGAACTATATTCTGCCTTGAAACAAAAGCAAAATATGCAGTAACATATTACTAAATTGATAACATTAACATAGACTAAGAGGGGAATAAAAATGCAAATGGCTAGAACCGCCAATTTACTTTTCATTGGGTGTGTAAAATGTAGTTTTGGCTTTAGTTTATGGTCGGCCAGGCCATTCCTTGCTCCCCTGTTCCCTTACGTATTTACCATTGGGCCTCCTTAAATGCCTTATGGTTTTCCCGAAGCTGTATGTGGTGCGGCATTGTCTTTTGTATGTTGCGTTCCCTGTAGCAACGTATTCCCCCTCTTTTGTCTACTTCAGAAATCACACGTGGAACTCAAGGGTTCCTATATCAGAATAACAATAGTACCTATAAATTTATGTGTGTAGTGTTTGCCAGTACTACCCAGCATTGGGAATGACCATCGTCTATTACCGGTTACTGTTATACACATAATGAAATCAATATGTTGCGCTCTTGGATGTTTTCTGGCGCAGATAACAAGTTTGTAGATGCATTAGAAGCAATTATACAAATATATTAAAAACAATAACGGTAAGAATATTATATTATATTTTTGTTCCATACTGCATGAGGACATAGCACGATGAAAGGAACATAATACATATAAACAAAAACACAGAGAAATTTGACAGACACGGGTAACACTTTATGCCCACTCTTTGAATGACGGGGTATTATAACCCAAATGTCCCCAGTGACCCAAATGACAAAGCAACAAATACTTACAAAGTTCCAAGTAATAAAGTGTCATTTATTAGTTAAGTGTAGCCGACACAGTAATCGCTAAATTTCCGAAATTTGCGCTGGTTAAATTATTTCGATGCTCAGAAGTTAAAATAAACCATTTGCAATATACGAGCTATCTCGATATTGGAATCCAGATATGTATTCGAAAAGGACATAATGTCGATGTCAGCGCTACTTCTTGGTTCGATAACTTTATTTAATAGTAAGAAAATGCGTATAGAAATCTTCCAGCTTGGTCGACATTCGCTTCTACGCATGAATTCGCCGCGACCCCTTGCAAACGTTGGTGTGAGTTCTAGACCTGGGTTCGAAAGCATATTCATTGAAAAATACATCTATAAGTCAAAGAACGATCAAAGTGCGTGACATTGTTTACCGATCACTTCACTGGAGGCCATCTTGGATTGTGTCCCAAAACATCGCGGATCGAACCTCTACAGTATTTTCATGATATTTCACACAAAACATCAACGTGATTAGTTGTCGTGAGTGACATGATGCCTGGTGCCGAAAGGTTTGGAGTGAACCTACTTCTACAGTTGTTGAGGACTTTTATGAAACTTAACACAAATAATCTACGTGATGAGTTGAAGTGGTTGAGAGTTTCATTCACATTTAAAATGGCCATCTTGGATTTTCTCAAAGATACAAGAACGGCATTGCGCGGGTATAAAGCTTTAATGATAGCTCTAGTTTAGTCTTAACATGCGATTTGCGATTGCCGTGTCAACATAACTTTATTTATTGCACAATATTCATCAACCAGTTTATAAGAAGGCTACATATGGAAAATGATGCTAAGATCTTCCTCATATCTTCTAACTATAAAGCGAATGGGCAACATATCTCATCATTAATACTGAGGGCATTTAACGCATGGGTTTTTGTATGCATATAACATATAATAGCATTAGGTATATGTGATATTGCTACGGAAAAACAATTGGTGTACATTAGACGAATATCTTTGCTGAAACTATAGTTTTCTGAATACTGTTAGTTATTATTTAGCAAGTCAGAACACATCACCTGGTTTCGTTAAACTAAATCATACTATGTAATACGTCTTTAATGGTAAGGTCTACTTTTTCTTTGTAAAGTATAATTCCTATAATTGCTATTGACAAGTTCTTCATTATTTGTTTTAATTGTCCTTGGTCTAATGCTTAAACATTCGATTCGAACTCCGACTAAAATCCAGGTATAAAGAGGTTTGAGTTCGGTTTTCACTATCTGATACTTCAAACTATTTAATCCATCAACAGATCGCCTAGCCCTCATCGACTTGAACAAATCCGTCCTGAAATAAACAATGTTCATTTGATCTAACATGACGTACATGTTTGTAGTTTATTCATTTATAAGTCTCAACTTATATATATTCTGATCACGTCTGAAGTTTCACGTTTTTTTATTCCAACTACAGACATAATATGTTTTCTTATGCGTTTGCTTCCTAAACTTTAATTTGGCAAATACACATATAGCATTATTGTGCTTCTCGTTATTACTTAATCTCCGTTTGGCCACATTTTGGATATGGTAGTAAGCCACAAGGAATTACGGCTGATGCACTACTTATTGGAAAACATAATTGCAATCTAATCGACACTGACCAGTGTATTGTTCTGTCCCACTGGTGAACTCAAGACGTGGTTGCTTCGGCTTAATTATGAAGATGAATTGCTCATAAGACAAAACAATATAATTATATAAACACGGCCATCCACATCTGTATGTTTGTTTATGTCCGAAAATGTGTGTTGATTAAATACATTGCACATACACTATGAAGTTTCTTATGCACAAATTTAATTTGCATGAAGCATGAACCCAGAGAAAGTAGTCCACGTAGAATGCACATAAAATGGCCGTGACCCAAATATACCATGTTTGACCACATTGATTCTATCTCCTTTCTTTAACTCTAGCACCACCATATTTCCATCGGCTCCATGACCAGGTCCAAACACGTAAAGCCACATAATTGCTTGGTTGTTTTTGTTTAGGTTCATTTCCAGTGGCCGAGTAGAAGCTAGTATATGAACATAAAATACATAAGTTCCGTCCATTGGAGCGGTAAATATTCCAGTGGTTCCCGAGTATGCATGTCCATGATTTGTTACAATCCTATCGAAACGTAACGTATGCCCTGGTTCGAGATCTGCAATGCTAGAACCTAGGCGGGCAGAAAATGCTATGTTTGCCTTACTCAGAAGGTTGGCAATTTCACCCGATGACGCACTATTTGACTTATATTGTTCAAGTTTCTTATAAAGGTCATCTTGAATGTCAGCAATCTTATTGGTGAACTCAACTTGTTTCTGTTTTGCTTCTGTATCTAGAGTATGTGTCAGTATTTCGAGTTTCGTATTCATTTCTTCCCCAATATCACCAATATCAATTCTGTTATCTTCTACTCGTTGAAGAATGGATGATTGATTCAACTTTTGTTGAAAACTTGTCAGCAAATTTATTTTCTCGTCCATCATCTGTCTTTCCAATCGACTTGACTCTTGGAGCTGCTTTAATTGATTTTCTAATTCTTCACACCTGTTTTCTAGTTTTGTTCGTTGTAATTTCTCAGCGTTGAACGCTTTATACATGGCTGCGTTTGTGCTTTCATCACCTGAATCCTTTGATTCAACTGCATATGCATATTCATCTTGTTGGGTTGACATATTTTGGTTTTCAAATATTGAAAGACGGCTTTCGATGGTCTCTGTTCGCTGTAGTAACAAGCTCATTTCATACATGTTTGTGGCAAATTTTCTCTCTAATATTTGAAGGCGTTTCTTTGTCAAATTACAATCCACCGATAATATCAAAACGAATAAGACAGCAATATTGAAGAAACCCTTAGTCGTAACTCTTGTATCCATTTTAAAAACAAATATGTTTGCTAGCCTGCACCCTCAATGTAAAACCAGATCTGATATTTCAAGGAGTGAACGCCAGGTATTAGTTCCTAATTATGTTTACTATAAACGCGAAAATATTGGCGGTGGTATTATTTCCGCTACATTGGCAGTCTACACCGATCCACCAAATCTAGACAGAAAAAGAAAATATAACTAAAGCTGTATAGTGGTTGAAAATGTCTCGAGAAATGATTTTAATGGTATTAATTTGGTATGTAACGATTTGTAATTAACAGTCGTTATTTTGCTAACCCCTAGGGAACAAAAATAAGCGCATAAGTGAATTAATTCAAACTAGAAACCAACCATTATACATGTATTCATTCTTTCTAATTGAGATATCTTTAAGTATCGCATGTTATCTTAAAATAATACATGATAAACAATGTTCTATTATTATCATTTCACAGCAAATTCAACAAGTCCGTCACTATAGTAAATCCGTAAATTGGGTAAATTAGTACATAGTAAAACTTTTGTAATTATTTCAAGCAATCCTACTCCTATATACAATTCATATCTAAAGTATGACGATTGAATCGTGTCATACAGACGTAGTGGAATATAACATTTCTTTCGCACTGACAACATTTCAGTATTTTGCTAACAAAAATCATTAACGCCAAAATGTTGCTTATTTACAACCCGAGCTCTGTTTACCTGATGTGTATTCGTCTGTGAAAGATAGATCGCTTCCAAGTAATATGTTTACCACAATAATGTATCTCCATGATTAGCTGAACATGATAACAGCCGGATATTCAGTGCACACGCTCGAGCAATGTAAACAATTTCTGCATGCCGTTAAATTATTGCTCGGTTGATTTTAAGAAAGAGGGTCAATTAGAAAGCTTTAACAATAACTGTCAAGAAATAAAGCAACATATCGAGACACTATAACAGAGCGAATGTTATAAGTAGGTGGACACCAATGTCGATGGACGCATGTAAAGCATATAAATCTACAGCTTAAAGGTGTTGCTTGTTGTTGCCAGCTGTCTTGACCTTTTCCATCCATTAATTCCCAGCCCCACGTCTGTCCTCTTTGACTTTCCTAGGTGTCCCTTATGGTCGGCCCCTGTTCCTTTACGTATGTACCCTTGAACCTCCTCAAATGCCGTGTTTTTTATGGATTGTTGTTTTCCCGGAGGTCTGTGTGGAGAGGCACTGTCTTGTGTATGTGGCGTTCCCTGTAGCAACTTATTATCTCTCTTGTACAACGCAACTTTCTGAAAACACTACTCGTAATGGTATACTGTTATTTGTTAAATCTCATAACAAGCCTACAGGGTTATAACATTATAACTGTACAGCGTCAGGATGCCGTAAATATCTTTTCACCGATCGCTTGATTTAAAATGCAATATACATTTAATCAGACATTTTACTTTTAAAGGGAATTATAAAATGCATATATTACTTTTGTGGGTTAGACTTTTCAGCTGCATGGGACAGCATATGGTATCATCCCTCATTCTTCGGCAATCTTCTTATAGTTAATTTGTCAGCTTCAGTCTAAAATGCAGGTTAGATTTTTTCTTATCGTCCATCATGTCATTAACTGGAACATGGAACGCACAAACTCAGAACAGTAAACATGAAACCGATTTTTTAATCAATAAAAAAATATGTAAATATTAATACATTTCTTCAACGCCATTTATTTTCGTTTTTATCGAAAAAATAATTAAAGAGAAAACATTTACTGTTTTAGGAGCAGTCTTAATGGAATCCAACACACATTCCGTATACTTACATGTAACGTCTACATTTAGGGCTCGTACAATCGACTGCCAGGTATTCTTAACATAAACGCTGTTTTTATACTCTGGAGGGCGAGCATTACAGACCACTGAATGCTTTCTGACCAGTTGGATAAGTCTTTTATAAATTGCATGTGATGCAAGCATACTTTCGGGCATTACGTCTGCTACTGATCCGTGTCCGTGAAAAATCGCACTTTGCGCGAATCGTCACGGACGCGGACGACATACGACCCATATAAATTTCGATTGTTTAGTACAAGGACGCGGAAAACGGATCACGCCTTCATGGAAAAACGGCCTTAATCTGTTCTTGGGATGTAGCCACGGTCCTGATTTTAATCCGTTACCATGTACACGTTATCGTCTACCTGTCAGAAACGATCGAAAATTCAGACTTAAACACACGTTTTTGCCATCTTAATTTGAAAAATCAAATCGACATGTGTGCATTTTGATGCATTTCTGATGAGGAAGTCGCCAATTCTTGACGGATTTGCATTCAGTAGGCGACGTTAGAAAGCTAAATTTATTCATGCTTTGAATTCGATGAATGTCTTGGATATATTTTGATGTTTGAAGTTCGAACTTGGCCGCGGAAAGAGGTAAGGTATAAGAAGCGTTGGATTCATTTTGCTCAATAAACATATACTAGAGAAGGGGGGGGGGGACTCGTGACAGTCTCCTATGATATAAACATACATCTTTTATCAACATATTTCAGAATAACGCCGTTGAATTATCCTGGAAATACAAACGCTTTGTTTTATCGTCTCATATGCCTGACTTTCAACCTCATGCACTTGGAATATATTAAACTATGTGAACTGAATAAATTGCTCCTAGTTAGAGATATACATCATTATGTACTCAATAGATAGTTGCATGTGCTGAGTAAAGAAACCCATACGCTGGATATTATAATCCGATATATCCTTGTAAAGGTCTACTATTACAAGTATGAATAACGTGCTACAAGTATGGCTGTACAATGTGCGTGTGACATTACTGCTTGACATCTTTTTACATAATCAGCGATTTTTGTCCATTACAGTCCTTGAATGGTTCCAAACGCTCTTCATTGGTAATATATGTATTAACCTGATGGCTTAGCAATAATAGCAACATAAACCCAATCCTCCTTCTGTAAAATGACGGCCTAAAATAACATTTTGATACAAATTTCGTTGAATGACCATTACAGCTAACTGTAATATACATAATGAAATGAATAGTTTACACACCAAGATGTTTTCTGACACAGATAACAATATTGTAGCATGCATTAAGCAATTATACAAAATATATTTAAAACAAGAGCCGTAAGAATATTTTATAACATTTTTATTCCAAACTGCTTGATGACATAGCACATTGAGAGGAACACTATAAAATAAACACAGATGCACAAAAGAATATAACAACAAACACATTATTAGTATCATGTTGTTTTACGTCGCTTCGACAACTAAGGTCATTTAGCGCGCAACAAAGGTAAAATATTGGTGAAACTAAGAATTGTGAAGTGATATAAAAGATGTAAATATATTGGGTAGAATTGGGATAGGTATGGTAAGAATATATATTTTATGTGGTAAGGTGGGTGAGGCAATTCTCATGCAGGGGTAGAAATTGAGTTTTGAAAGGTAAAAAGGAATGTACTGTAAAACATCTATTTGTAAAGTATGTAGGTGTAGATTAAAAAGGATCATAGCTTGTTGTACAAGCCAATTTCTTTGATATAACTTTTCCAACTTGTATTGTCTCAAAGACAACAACAAACAACAAACACAACATCAAACTAGATACGTCCATAGGACATGGATGCTCCCGCTGTGGGTTTTTCACTAGAATGCAAACAGTTCATAAAAGCTACACAATTTGAAGCAGTCTGAATTGAATCTATCTACCTTTTATTTCGTATTTATCGGAAACCAAATATTTAATAAAGTCATGTTTTGAGGAACACGAAAAATCGATCAATGGCGCTACCGGGATTCGAACGCGGGTCTACGGATTGCCGGTCCGTTATGCTAAAAATCGAAAATGGAAGTCATAACTCTTCGAAAAAATGGTGAATTGTCACTGAAATCGAACTCTACCTGTAATTTATTATCTTATGCTTATATGATCAATATGTCTAGTGGCCATCTTGGGTTCTTCAAACGATTTTGTATCGAACCTACTTCTTCCTTTGTTTGGGGATTTTTATGAATCTTCACACAATATTCTACGTGATGCGTTTTAGCGCGTGACATACCTTTTCCCATTCAAGAACGCCATCTAGGATTTTCTCAAAGACACATCTAACAAAGCGGTATAGCGCGGGTATTAATCACCTTGAGTGATAGCTCTTGTTCAGTCTTTGATATACGATGTAAGAGTGCTGTGTCAACTTTACTTAGTTATATTTATTGCACAATATGCATCCACCAGTTTAAGAGAGAACTACATATGGTAAAATGATATTCCCCATATCATGTAATTATAAAGCGAATGGGCAACATATCAACATATCTCATCAGTAACACTGAGGGTATTTATCAGATGGGTTGTGTATACATGCATATTAAATATATTAGCATTGGTTATATATGTGATATTTTGACGGAAAAAATGTTGTTATGTGTTCATTTGCCAACACTGTAGTTTCCTAAATACTGTTGCTTTTCAGTAAGTCAGAACATATCACGTGTTTTTTTTAACGAAATCATATCGACTTAACACGTTTGGTTATTCTGAAATGGTGATGTCTACTTTTGACAAGTTCTTCATTGAAATTTTTTTAATTGTTCTTTAATATCCGATTCGTTTACTTCGACTAAAATCCAGGTAAAGAGAGGTTTGAGTTCGCTCTTCACTATCCGATACTTCAAACTATTTAACCCATCAACAGATCGCCTAGCCCTCATAGTCTTGAACAAATCCATCCTGAAATAAACAATGTTCATTTGGATCCATCATGATGCAAACATTGTATTAGAAAAACCACTATTTTAATAAGGTAATTATCGTGTCCCTGAGAAATAACAACTAATCTTAGTCATAAAATTATGACAGAAGTGCAATAAATACACGCATGCAATGATAATGTAATACACATCTCCTGGTAATTAATACGTGCAACTGTGTTAGTAGAGAAATAAACATTTCCTTAGTAGTGAACCGGTTAGAGCAAATGTTATAAATAGGTGGACACGAATGTCGTTGGGTGCATATAAAGTATATTAATCTAATGATTTAAAGATTTAAACGCAATGCACCTTCGCGTATACACTATTTTTAAGTCATATTGAACCCAGCTTGAAAAGCACTGTAGCATTACATTATATAATACTAAAAGTATCCTTCATGTCAAACAGTATGGTGTCAGGATATATTTGCCATCACTAGACACTTTATTTAAAAATAAATATCCATGCATAATTTTCACAGACAATTTAATTATAAAAATATTATAAATATGCAAATATTACTTATGTGGGTTAGGCTTTGCATGAGCATGAGGGAGCGTATGGTATCGCCCCTCCTTATTCGACATTCTTCTTAAATTTAATTTTGACAGCCTCACTCTGAAAAATTCAATAAAGGGTTTAGACTGTTAGTATCGTCTTTATAACTGGAACTTGGAACGCACTAAGTCAGAACAGCAAACTTAAATCCAATTTAGTCGATGACAAATAATTCAGATATTAATACATGTACATCTCTTCGACCTCGTTTATTTTTGTTATGATCAAACAAATTGATGAACAGAGCATTAAATAAAAAGTCTGTAATGTTGTGGTACTGTTTAATAGTCCGTTACAAATGTGCTAGTATGCTAGACACCATAGTTAAACTTCATAATAATATTTAGTAGAACCAAATGCTTTTAATGAAAACTACACGAACGCCAACCTTTCATAAAAGTCATCATCTTCACCTCCCCAACCGAAATATTGATTAGAAAATCCATTTATACTCTGAAAATGTTCCTTCTTCAAAGCACAGATACCTCCAAGAGCGGTTTGGTACGGCAAGCTGTAAATATTATAATCTGAAGTTCTGTATTAAAATAAGTTAATGTTGTAATATGGCACTATTCACAGTAAAAACACGACTATAATATAATGTACGTTGTTTGGGAATGTATTAAAAATACTGACGCATAACATAAACTGTGCACTTTTTTACTAGTTTTACTATTGTAAAAACATATTTACATTTGGTACAATCCTTAATGATATTTATCTGCCTACACAATGCTGTGCATTCCTTCATAATCTAAGATAAATTCGTTTGTTTATTCCACGTTAAATGGCTTAAGGGAAAATAACAGTACTTCACAAGTTTTGAATTGTCTATCGCATGTGTTATTTTATTTCTTTACTGTTCGTGTGTTTAAATTTTAGGAGTAGGTTCAAAACCGATTGCGTCCATCTCTCCTATGAATCAATTCAATGATCCTCGACCGCATTGACGGGACGTAATGTCAAATGACGTAATTTCGAATGGCATTCCATTGTTGGACAAGGGCAGCCGTAGGTCACACATGTTGTTCATTGCATGCTTTTTTCTTGCCCTTCGTCCAAAAAAGTCCCATACGCGCTCGAAGGGATTCATTTCCGGTGAGCAAACAAACCAGTGTAACACGTTGATGTTATGCATGGTGAGATTATTTTGCGTCCGCCGAGCAGTATGTTACATTGCATTATCGAGTATTAACACACTGGAATACTGATGCAGACACGGAACCACCACTGAACGGAGCACGTTGTCTAAAGCTGCGTATTTGGACTGTTAGGAGTGACGACAATATTTACATTTCGACCCGATATCCCGCATAAAACTGTAAAGCTGTCTCCAATAATTCGATCCCGTTTCAAAATGACCGTAGCCAATGTCAAAGAAGAATATAATCTGCCAAACCCGGAAATTGAACCCGGGTGACAAGCTAGCACTAAGTCAACTGACCTAGCCGGGTGGGCTCCTCCCAACTGGTGAAAATGCTGTCACATTTAAACCGCCCACAGTTAAAATGTCACTGACATATCTGGTGTAAACATAGTGACTTCAATGTGAGATAGGCTTTTTTGATTACATAAAGGGTACGGGTTACAGTAAATCGGTCAGTGAGAAACAAAACGTGTAAACATGTCGCTCGATTTGGACGTACACAAGTTGCGTAAAACCATGCTGTCAGTTTGGAGGGCAAATATCCGATAAAATGTAATAAAATGAGTTTGATTTGTAAAGTTGTAGTGGAAATTTCACGCCGTTATCCCGAGTAGTTTTAAAAATATTACAAATATAAATGCGCACAGTTCAAGTGCAAATTACTGTGTTTATGAGGTCTATACTCGCCGCGTACATTTTTCTAATTCACTTTATGGTATTTCGGTCGACCCGGTTTGTCCCCCGCACACCATAAAGGGACTTTTTGAAGCCGAAGGGGGAAATTTACCTGCAAGTACAGCAGTGTAGGCTTAACAGACACTTAACAGAACCCAAAGACGGTCACTGTACAGTGCCAATGAGACCCATTGTATAGTTACCATTTTCCTGGCATCCAACCAATACTATCCTGGCGTCTAACCAGTACTTTTCTGGGTACTATGTTAGGTGGGAAACACTGCAAAGCATTTCTGTTTTTACCCGGCTGGACGAGGGATAGAACCCTAGACCTTCAGATTCGTAGTCAGCAGCGTTAACCACTGAGCCACTGGGCCACCTCCATGTGCACAGTTTCTTTATTGCGTCAGTATACAAAAATGTATATGTGAAAAAAAAGTGTGAAACATCTTTTGTTTTCTTAATATCAGAAAGCACTACATTAATGCGAAAGCCAGGTAGAATCACAAAAAAAGAAAATATTAAATACAAATTCGTATTATTTTACAAGATATTTTTCTCGTTATAACGAGTTAATGGTGTCGTTTCTACCATTTATTTGTTTCGTTATTTCGATTCAATTTTCCTGTGATTACGAGATATTTTATGAAATGTGTTCAAACTACTCGGAAGCAAACGTTTACTGCAAACAGTCATAATTTTTATCAACTACACCAACTATTGTTTGTTTGACTAATGTAAACCCGACTGTTATCAAATTGTATTGTATTTCCATATCTCGATTTATGTACACACCAATAAAAAACTTCAAGAAAGGGAATAAACGTATGTCGGAACAGACGCTGTCGCAAAGATTATCAGAAACTTGTCTAATAAGTGTATAAAGACAGTAACATACATGTAGTTGTGTTTGTCTAATGCCACAGCCATGTGTAACGGGCTTCGTTCACAATCGTATGAGGTGCTGATATTTTCTGGTAACATGTCAACATCGTGAAAGATAAAACATTGCTGATCTGTAACTTTGATAGTTTCCAGAAATCCGACGTTAAAAAGTAATCCTCTGTTGAAATCTACCCCGGGTGTCTGAAAAACCTCCGTTATGATATAATTGACAACAAACAAACAAATTGTTTTTGGTATAAGCCGTTGGAACCGCCGACCAACTGCATATGTACATATATTTCTAAATATTACAGCTGCAATCCTAGCATGTATAAACTTAAACAACTTTTCGAATGCACAAATGTGTTTATACTCAGAAAATTAAGTACATATTTATTTAAAGCTTTTCAATTAAGATCTACTTTACAATGATTATGTCATATTCATTTGTAAAGAAGTTTAAAATATACATGTGTGTATATATATATATATGTTTTGTTGTCTTTACAATTTACATACTGATGTAATTTTCATTCATAGTTATGTAATATTACACATAATTATATGTTCTGTTCTGTAATATGTATGTGTCGTATTTTGTTGTTGTAGTTTTTTGAAATTGTATAATGTGTGACTATTCAATTTAACCCTAAAGAGATATTAAGTGTATAACACAGTTTTTAGCGATTTAGATATAATTTCATTCATTTAATTACTGTCAAAATCCACATTGCCTGTTCTTTGACCATGTGACTCTCAATCGACAGCTATATGGTCATGTGCCCCCGTGGCTGACTGATTGAGAGCTACATTGTTCTACTGTTATGTTGTTATATTGATATACTGCATGGTAAACGTGTATGTATATACAGCGGAGATGAGGACATCACAGTAAATATCACCTTCTCCGTCTATGACGCGACAGTTCATCTTTCTTTCTTTGTAGTATTTTCTTAAGAGTGAATGTTTTTTCCTTCAAATAATGAAATGCACCTATATGAATTGCCTAAACATGCTCCACTTGCTATGTCATTTGTAATGTTTATTTGTGTATCTTGTTTGTCTCACGGGCCATGTGGCTGATTGAACTTGTATTTGAAATAAATAAACTATATATATATATAAATTATACCAATACAAATGTACATTCATTATATTCAAAACAACATAACGAATCACAACATTTTACAGATAATTCAAAAATCATCCAGTACAAGCTTATACAATAATCAAATCTTGATACACGGTTGATACATACATACACATACAAGATAAATACACATGAAAGTAATACATATCAGTCTTATTGAACACATTATTTCACAATTACAACTGCGTAGAATTATAAAAAAGAAAAGACATACAACTGTCAGTCGTTCTCAGAGCTGAATGGACATTTAGCGCCAAAGCGTATTTATACTTATACACAAAATATCGTGCAAATACATGAGAGACACAAACCGGAGAATTCTTATCAAGAGAAATAAATTTCCGTCTAATTCATAACTTCAAACGAAGAAAATTACATATTTCCAATATAATATTTAGCTTCGGTGATTTGGTAAAGTCAATGCATGTATTTGTATAACACGCTGCAGCACGAAATAGCACCGATGACAAATACAATATTGTCATTCGTATATCATAGTCAAATTAACCGGTGTAAACTTTGTAAATTATTCGATGGATGTTGTCCATGGATGACTTATGGCGATATAGGCAAAAGGAAATAGCCTTTTTGCTTTTTAGCAATAGTTATTTAACTACATGATATATCAGGTATCAAGACTGTTCGACCCCTAGACTTTTCGACCCCTAGTAAATTTGTAAGACTGTTCGACCCCTAGACTTTTCGACCCCTGATGTCAAGACAATTCGACCCCTACCTGATGGACGTTTCGACTCCTACTTTATAATAGTGTATTATGCAACTGAACTTAATTATATATAGCTATATATATATAAATTATTTTGTTTAACAATTTAGTTTGAGTTTGTTGATTGATATATTGTTTTAGAAATTTATATTTTGATTAAAAACGATGATATTGCAATTGAAATGTATACTGTTTTATCGTTAAACAGTTCTTATAATAATGCTATTATTTGGTAAAAGTGTTGAAAAATAATGAAATCATTTGACCTTTGAATCTGCATAATATAGCAAGATGAAACGTATACTGTTTTATCGTTATACAGTCCTTCAACTAATACTGCTATAATTTTGTAAAACTCTTGAAAAATAATAAAGTTATTTGAACTGTTGGTACTGTCAAATTGTACATATTAGTCCGGTATATCGGGCTAAATGCACAAGCGTTAATTTTGCAAAAGAAAATCATGTATACAAAGATAATAATCAAATCTATCTCATGCCGTTTAGAGTTTTTCAAAAAAATATATAATTAAATTTTATTCCAAAATAACAACAAGTGAGTACGGAAAAACTAGTTTTTTGTATTTTTATTGATATAATTTTGAAAAAAAAATCGATAGCATAAGCTAGTATACTTTCTCTCCTTTCCAGAAATACTTTGATATTGAAAAATATAGAATTTTGTGTGCATAACGTATAACTGTATAGCGATAGAACAGTATACATTTCATCTTGCTATACTCGTACTTTCCAAAATATCGCTTCAAAGCAAATATGGCCATTTTCTAGGCCCTTAACTGGCCCACGTACACAGTGCAATCAGAAGCTAAAGTAGATAGAAAATATTTTACTGTCCTCAAACATGCGTCTATTTGCATATACTTCAATGCTAATTTCGTGTCAGTACAAATAAACATAAATATACTGAACTAATCAACCTACCATTTCTACAACAACAATTCTATATGCGAGTTGTTTCAGCTGAAAGTATGGATGCATATAACGCATAAATGTTTTCAGTTGTTCCTCTCTGTCCCTGTAAGGAATGACTACAACGATGTCATTCTGTGTAACATACGTTTCCGGTTTGTAACGCCCTCCGGGTTCCAAATTGCACGCGATTTCCTTCTCAAGTATTTCCCATGAAGTATTATTACTAAAATTCCAATGTTTTTCTGAAATGTGCACAGCAAAAACATAACAATATACTCAAATTTTACAACGCTTTAAATACGTATTAAGGTAAAACGGAAACAAACGTATGACAAAGGCATCGACCTAAGTGTATGTCATGTTAACACATATCGAAGGTTGCTCTCTCAGTGAATGTCATGTTAACAAAATCGAAGGTTGCTCTCTCAGTGTCTGTCATGTTAACATATATCGAAGGTTGCTCTCTCAGTGTCTGTCATGTTAACACATATCGAAGGTTGCTCTCTCAGTGTATGTCATGTTAACAAAATCGATGGTTGCTCTCTCAGTGTCTGTCATGTTAACAAAATCGAAGGTTGCTCTCTCAGTGTCTGTCATGTTAACAAAATCGATGGTTGCTCTCTCAGTGTCTGTCATGTTAACAAAATCGAAGGTTGCTCTCTCAGTGTCTGTCATGTTAACAAAATCGAAGGTTGCTCTCTCAGTGTCTGTCATGTTAACAAAATCGATGGTTGCTCTCTCAGTGTCTGTCATGTTAACAAAATCGAAGGTTGCTCTCTCAGTGTCAGTCATGTTAACAAAATCGATGGTTGCTCTCTCAGTGTCTGTCATGTTAACATATATCGAAGGTTGCTCTCTCTGTGTCTGTCATGTTAACACATATCGAAGGTTGCTCTCTCAGTGTCTGTCATGTTAACAAAATCGAAGGTTGCTCTCTCAGTGTCTGTCATGTTAACAAAATCGAAGGTTGCTCTCTCAGTGTCTGTCATGTTAACATATATCGATGGTTGCTCTCTCAGTGTCTGTCATGTTAACACATATCGAAGGTTGCTCTCTCAGTGTCTGTCATGTTAACAAAATCGAAGGTTGCTCTCTCAGTGTCTGTCATGTTAACAAAATCGAAGGTTGCTCTCTCAGTGTCTGTCATGTTAACACATATCGATGGTTGCTCTCTCTATGTATGTCATGTTAACATATATCGAAGGTTGCTCTCTCAGTGTCTGTCATGTTAACAAAATCGATGGTTGCTCTCTCAGTGTCTGTCATGTTAACATATATCGAAGGTTGCTCTCTCAGTGTCTGTCATGTTAACACATATCGAAGGTTGCTCTCTCAGTGTCTGTCATGTTAACAAATATCGAAGGTTGCTCTCTCTGTGTCTGTCATGTTAACAAATATCGAAGGTTGCTCTCTCAGTGTCAGTCATGTTAACAAAATCGAAGGTTGCTCTCTCAGTGTCTGTCATGTTAACAAAATCGAAGGTTGCTCTCTCAGTGTCTGTCATGTTAACATATATCGAAGGTTGCTCTCTCAGTGTCTGTCATGTTAACATATATCGAAGGTTGCTCTCTCTATGTCAGTCATGTTAACACATATCGATGGTTGCTCTCTCAGTGTCTGTCATGTTAACATATATCGAATGTTGCTCTCTCTATGTCAGTCATGTTAACACATATCAAAGGTTGCTCTCTCAGTGTCTGTCATGTTAACATATATCGAAGGTTGCTCTCTCTATGTCAGTCATGTTAACACATATCGATGGTTGCTCTCTCAGTGTCTGTCATGTTAACATATATCGAAGGTTGCTCTCTCTATGTCAGTCATGTTAACACATATCGAAGGTTGCTCTCTCTATGTATGTCATGTTAACACATATCGAAGGTTGCTCTCTCTATGTATGTCATGTTAACACATATCGAAGGTTGCTCTCTCAGTGTCAGTCATGTTAACATATATCGAATGTACCTCCCTTAGTGTATGTCATGTTAACACATATCGAAGGTTGCTCTCTCAGTGTCAGTCATGTTAACACATATCGAAGGTTGCTCTCTCAGTGTCAGTCATGTTAACACATATCGATGGTTGCTCTCTCAGTGTCTGTCATGTTAACATATATCGAAGGTTGCTCTCTCTATGTCAGTCATGTTAACAAATATCTAAAGTTGCTTCAGTATGTAATTATGCTAATAATACATAATATAAACAATAAATTTATTGGTAATACAGTACTGATAACAAAAAAAGCAACAATGAATAAGAAACGTGCGTCATGTTATTTGATAGTGTAGCGTTCGCATTTCGAATAAAAAATACTCACCTTTAAAGTTGAGATTACAAGTCTGTTGATTAGGAAACAGTCTGGAGGACCAAATACCATATACAGTGTATGCAAAAACGAGAATGCTGATGGTAAGTATTGGTATTATGCATTCTAACCGGTACCGTCTTTGATTTAAGGTAACATACCTTCGTCGCATTCTTCTGTAATTTGTACAAAAAGTCATTTTAAATAATATGTCCGGTAATTTTTATTACAAGTTACGTTAAAGATGTGCAAAAAGTGCGAAAAAGGAAACATTTCAACCTTGACATTTGTATCTTGGAACCTACCCATATGAACACTGGAATGACCATACTTTTGAAAAGGGGTATTGTCGCACTAACATATAGTGTACAAATGTATCAGTCGTGTGCAGTTTACAAATCAATTGGCATCAACGCGTTTTCTCGAGTAGTTTTACGTTGTTACTATAGCAGTTCTGGTTCAGTTTACTACGCACTATGACGTTTTAAGATGTATCTGGCTCACCTGAACCTAAAATGTTTTAAAGGGCTTCATCCACTGTTGTTGCTACATAATCTAAACAATCATTGATAAGAACCATTGCCATGTATAACCGTTTCAAACAATTTTGTTTAATCATACTACGAACAGGCAAAACTAGTAAAAAACACAAGGTTTTTAAAAAACTGGACGTTTTTGTTTTTATTTTATGATAATACAAACGACTTTTTTTATTTTATGATAATACAAACGACTTTTTTTACAAATACTGAGAAATACACTATAAATGTATATATGATACTCGTCTCCTAGTTCTCTACAATTTGTACATAAGCGTTCACAGACAGGTAAGTTTTGACATCGTCCTGTTTCAATAGGATGTCTATGATTTCGGGTTAAAAACGAAATATTTTTTTTACAACGGTATGGAGACAGTTTATTTAGTGAGATATAGTTTTTCACTGCTGGGCTAAGCCACACGGACACGGTTGAAAGGAATATTTCACGAGTTGTTTGAGTGCGATTGCAACTTGTTAATAGATGTTTTATTATGTCTGTTGTGTGTCCATAGATATGTGCAAGTTTATAAACATGAATGTGTGGTTTCACGACTGACACAAGGAACTATATTCAAGCTTCACTGGCATTAATCTATAACTGTGAATGTTGAGCTGGCCGCAACGTTCGACAAGAACCTTCAATGCTTAATATGATTCACATGGTCTGAACATCGATATTTGAAGCTTAAATATAAAACTAAAAACATTGGAACCCCTTTAAAACGGAACCCCTTTAATCCAGAAACACCTTCAAACCGGACAAATCGTCCGGTCCAAACTGTTTTTTCTAGTATATAAATCACCCCTTTAATCCGAAAACCCCTTAATTCAGGAAACCGGACAAGAGTTTTGGACTGAAATGGATATTTCCATTATAAATCACCCCTTCAAACGGACAAGAATAAAGTCTCAATACTTATTCTTACATTTCGACGGAAGAATTTGTTGCAGGGCTTTGTGAGTATCAGAAGAATGATTTTCGAATGCATATTCGATTAAACAATTGAAAATATGCAGTAAATAAAGTCAATCAATTTTGTTTTTAACATTTCACTCCTAATAAGTGTTTGGCTAGAGCATTTGTCTATCATGTTGGTTTTAATTGCTATGACAACAAACTGATTAATGATACTTGACAATTGAAGGATGCATTGACTGTGTTTTCACATGTTCTTTGTGTAATTGTTGACCCATGTGGTATTTGACAATGTTTAAGTTCAAGTTCAAAGTTTATTGACAAAAACTCACAAAGTTCATTGTCAAAACAACATATATACAATGGGAAAGGTGAACAGAATTAAATGGACTAGTAGTCCAGTCCCTGAGGACGTCCCGTGTGCAAAAAAGGTCCACGGATAAGTTTTATATCAATGTAAAGCTGAATGTTTGAAGTTTCAAAAACAATTGGGTAGACACGTGACATCATGGTACGTTTTGAGAAATCCAAGATGGCCGCCAAGATGAAATTTGAATTTTCATAACATTAGAACAGAATTAAGAAAATTATATCAAATTTAAACATGATGTGTTAGAACTTGGGGTGAGTGTACACTCATACCCAACAATATTGCTTATCAGATAAATCCAGTCGATGCAGATCGATATCGATGGGGCTTTTAGTCAGCAGTCAATTGGTCTGTCGGTAGTTTCCGTAAGTGATCGTAAATTTTCCGATGATCACCGATTGATAACTGGTATTATAACACATTAACATGTAGCCTCGGGCTATCTTAGATCTATGTATCCGATAAACGGTTTAAACATTATGTATGAATATCATAAAAAAAACATTTGGAGTTCGATTTAGTTTTTTCAGGTTTTCACAATTTCTGTTGCCTCATACATTAAGACTTTAAAAATTAAAACCGTTTGACTCTATACTATTTCATTTTCATTTTATAACGTTTTAACGATAACGTAATCGATTAATATGTGTTGATTTACATTTAAACAAACAATCTGATAATTATAGACACAGTACTAACAGTTGTTTAATTTTGAAACTGATATTCTTACAATTACGATATCAACTTGATGAGAACACTTATTAACACACAGAATTATCAGAATTAAGTGTAATTACATTGTTAATTAGAACCATAATGTTTGTATTTTTTATCTTTTATATTTCTCGAAAACATATGTTGTTCAATGGAAGTGTATCTCAAATGTAAGAAATTCAGGCAATATATTTCGAATACCTACTGTTTAATATTATTTAATTGTTTTAAATTATTATATTAATGATATTTATAATGTAGTACAGATGTTGCTATTGTTTAGACAAATCACCTGTATAACTTATATAAAATAAATTGAAAAGCATTAAAATTGATATTCATTCTAAAAGTTTTATATTGTTTTTTTTCTGCAAAAGAGAAAGCATGCCTTTAATAATGCACACGTAATACTGAAAGTATACAATTCGCTTCAATATCGTATCTTCAACGTAAAAGGTCGAAGCTCGATTTTTTTGCAAAACTTATCGTTTATGACTCTTCATAATTATTACTAGTTATTTATTATCATAAAATTGCTAAGTATTTGAAATGATATTATTCTATCCTTAAAATTTCAGTACCAGGCATTAGTATAGTCAACGACGTAAACGGTAGTAAAAAATAACAATAAAACTAGAATATAAAGTCCTACATGAATGATTATTATTATGTTTTCATGGATGCTAGGTTCGTATTTCAGAACACAGTAGATATATACAGCGTAGAAAAAGGCGTGAATCAACCATGACTTAGTGTTGGTATATTATATTATATATTGTATGCATGTATACAGGCCCGTAGCTTGAGGCAAAATTAAACCGAGGCAATGAAGGAGGGTCTGTGAGATTCTCTTCACCCAGGGGGATGCGTACAGAAGGGTTCATCTGCGTTTTCTGATTATTAAATGTACCCGTGAAGTGATTTATCAATTGCAATTTTGTTTTATGTTAATAGTATGAATCGAAAGCAATGGCAATTTTTGATGTCCCGGAGCGTCCCACAGCTGAACAATGTCCAAGTAGTCGATTGGCATGTTTTTGTGTGCAAACTGAACAAAGTGCTAAGCCATTAAGACTATCGTCCTCCACGATTGTTTTGGAAATTTTAACAAAAGCAGCTGCCTCGGTGTGCCTCAGCATAGCTACGGATCTGGTATATACAACTTTTCTTCCTCTGTTTACTGAAGAGTTACATATAAAAAGTACTTTATTATTGAACCAGTAATACCAATGCCTATAAAGACGATAATTTTCTGTAATCATTGTTGCAGAACGATGATTGTCAAACTCATTTATATACTTAACTTACACATAAAGAAAGAAAGAAATTTAAATGAAATATAGGACACGCTCGTCGATGATCTGTGACATTGTGATTTATCATGGAATGTCATAAAGCGGCTAATCTATTTTATGTAAAACATGTATGCAAGAAGCCGTTTTGCACATGTAGTAAGGAATGACACTTTTGAAGAAGAATTTGATTTGTCTTTCATATAACAATTTATTCGTTTTGTTAGTTTGTTTTATTAGTTTGTTTTACTTATTGTACTGAACTGATGTAAATTCCTCTTCCGTTATTTGTTTCCCCCATTTTTTATCGATTGCTTTAATTAATGATAGATATTTAAGAAAGCCACCATTTTCAATGGCATATACGTTCTGCATTTGTTCAAAGGTTAAGAAATATTTAGTTAAGATGTAAAAAAATGTTCGATGTATAAGTTTTCTCTTTCCAGTCATTTTTTATGTAGAAACAAATATCCATTTGTCTGTTTTTTGTTTTAATGCATACACACACTCACACTTAGATGTATTATATACATATGCAACAACTATACATCAAGTTGATGTCAATACACCCACGCATAGCGAAGATAGTAAGAAGAAACTGATTTTTAAATTTTAAGTGCCCTTGACCTTAAACGGAACGAACCCAAAAGCAATACCAAGCAAGCTCTCCACATGTTCTTACTATATACAAAGCTTGATGTCAATATGTTCAACGAAACTAAAGTTATTCCCAAGAAACCAAATTGCTAATTTTAGTAACGGTGACCCTGACCTTTGACGGAACAAGTCCAAAAGCAATCCCAAGCGAGCTCTGCACATGTTCTTACTAAAGACCAAGTTTGATGTCAATGTGATGACTGAAACAAAAGTTATTTGCCGGAAACCAAATTTCTTTTTTTAATAATGGTGACCTTGACCTTTGGCGGAACAAACTTAAAAACAATCTCTCAAAATGTTCTTATTATACACCACGTTTAGTTACAATATGATCTACGGAACTATAGTGTCTTTCAGGGGGTTTTCATCCAACCAATCTAATTTTGTAAATTACTTGAGTAATTGACAATTGCAAACATTAAACTAGTTTTCAATTTTGAAATCAAATCTTTTAGAGAAAATGTACTCGTATAACATCATTGTTTATTAATTTGTATGTTTGTATGTATGCAATGACTGTCTTTGTACCGACTACCAAATAAGGCGTGGTTGGATAGTGGACAGTGTTTCTAGTGTGATTGTCTTGCCCAGAGCATTTTAGGCGCTACATATATATGTAATGTAAAGCAATGTCTACACCACAGCAAAACGCAAACACACTGAACTGTCATTAGATGACAACTGTCAACCCATCAAGGAAGACAGATTATTTAAATGATCAATTTATTCTGCAATTTCGATACTGAAATGAATAGAAGTTTATTAATCTATTTTTAGTCAGATTTTCACATTCAGATTTACTAGTTTTATGCATTTATTATACAAATCACTACAGTACTATACAACATATAGATCCAAAATGTCCCCGTTTGAAAACAAATCTTCCGAATCTTGTCCGGTTCTCAAAACCCCTTTTAAAATGGACATTTTGTCCGGTATCTAGCTCGTCCGGTTTAAAAAGGTCCGGTAGTATACGTAATAAACTTTCACGCATTTCCATGTCTACATATAAATAGCTGGGACTAATATATACATGTACATATTGGTCCTAGGTTTAAGGTCCATTGATCAAGGTATAATAGGGAGAATTGCATGCATGCTAATCGGAAATGGGTATTTCCCTTTAACTCTGCGGTAACATAAATGTTAGATAACATCGTTTTCGAATTGCAATGAAAACAAAGACCCATACCCAACTTTCGCTCCAACTTCCTATATATATATTTTATCTAAACGGTATATACCAGAGTTTAATTCATTGATAAATAAGTATGACATTATTGGTTTTCAAGAAACAAAAACTGATTTGACTTCTGATTATAAAAGGCGATAACCCCGGATGCAGCGATTATACAAGCTAATTAACATCGAGTGCATTTTATAGGGAAGAATCAGGGGGCAATGTGACTTTTTATAGAAAAGCATTGAGAATCATATTGGTGTGGTTAATTATAGGGTGACATTATACTTTTTGAATATGTAAAGGCGTGAAATTTAACATAGTTAAACTTAATTAAATATTATACATAATATTTACTGTCAATGCACATATGACGATGATATAAACTAATTGCACTCCATCATCAAAAATACAATGTCATTATAATTTCTGTTAGAAAGCAATAGAGACCACTTGAAGCATAGACATGCATCTATATGATATATGTTACAACCAGGGACCGTACATGTGTGTGTTCCAGTTACAACAAATGGTATAGAAAGTAACAAATATCTTTACATAATACTGTAATGCGAGTAAGTATAATATGTCTTCAACGTATATATATCCTCTGAACAGATGGTCGGTATTATTTGAAAATTAAGCAATGAGATTGCAAATCTTCAAAGATCGTTGCGTGCACATATGATGTTTTTGTCAATAATTGTTATAAGGCATATCATGTTCCTGAAAGAGATATTTGAATTTGAAACATAACTACTTAGATGTTATTCAGATAGCTAAAGCAAGTACATTTTGTAAACCTCAATTTTAATAAAATCTACATCATTTTGTTGTTAAATAATTCATGTACTGGAGATTTACAGTTTTCCTTTTGTAATGTTACACCACTTGAAACATGGAGACACGGTATATAGGTCCGTGATGGAGATGAATAATTATATTTTGTGCATTAAACTACAACGACTGGTATGGAGAGTAGTAAATATATGTTATTGTAAACCACCAACCTACGGTCGAAACTATGTTTTGACAAATGAAAATGCAACAGCAGCATAAAATTGAAATACGGGCATTTAGTTTGCCGACAGAGATACTATACCATGATGTTATTGTAACATAACGAATAAAGTGAAAATTTGTCAAAATCTTCGCAGTGAAAAACCGCCACAAAAGTCTGTTAGGCTAGCCGCCCAGATCACTATATATTTTTAGAAAATCAATTTAATACACGTTTTAGAGTATCGCCACATTAAGGTCGATGACACAAACCATCAAAAACTTTATTAACGCGTACATGTACTGTAGTAATTTGTACTTTAGAGAAATTGGGTCAAAAGCACAGCATCTGAAATGTAGCATAGATCATATGGCATTGGACTAAAGCCTCAGGTCAAAAACAAACAGGTCAAATGTATGTCTGCTTAATCGGAACCTGGCTATAAAATCGTCTACATTGTAACGAATCCGAAGTTACATAGTTCTCAACTCTGACTTTCTTATCACGCACCAATCTATCTGCAATCAAAATACTGCTAGCGGTTAAAACTGCAGTAAGTGGAATCGGATTTTAATGCGCCTGAGTCACCTAAATCGTTATGGTATTCTGATACAGTAAGTTCTTGTACAATCAAAATCATGTGGGTCATTTTTATCGACTACACAATCTGTTTGTTTGCAACCAATCTTAACCATAACTGGTTTAACTTTTTTGAACCAAACTACAACAAAACTGAAACCTCAAACCGTAACCAGGTTTTGCAAAACAAATTCGCCCTTTATGATGCATAAAGAAATTAACGTAACGAAAGATATTGTTTATGTTGTAATTTAAATGACTTAGAAGATGAATTTCACTTCACGTGCATATGTCCTTGTTTCGAACTTTTACGTAGGAAATATTATTATTACAAAAGACCTTCTATGTTTAATTTGTTCAATCAAATGAGAAAAAAACTTTATATAACTTGGCCTTATTCACTAAACACGCACATAACAATATCATACTTAATGTTAGAATTAATTGAGTTTATTCCCATTTCTTTTGTTTTGTTATTATCTGTTTATACAATCAGTTGTAATATTCACCTTTATGTATGAAAAAGTTAATTTAAGAACAAATATTACAATGCTATTGATGTTATTCATTAATATATGTATTTATTTTTTTCACATCACATGATGTATTTGTGTACATATTTTCTAACGATGATCAGCTGTAATCGCTCAAGTCGATAATAAACTTTATGTTCTGTTCATAATTCAATATATTTTTTTTCAAAAGAGGCTACAATAAGTATCATGAATGTATAATACATTCTGATAAATTAGTACTGCCCGGGGCAATTTCATTATGCTGGCTAAACATAGCGAGGTGGCTAATTTAGTCGCGAACGATAATGAAATCATATCATAAATCGGTAAATCACGGAGGCGTCCGAGTACGGAGTATTTCCGAGTGTTTCCGACCACCGTGCCCACTGATTTGCGACACTCTCATCGATAACTATCGGCTAATCTGATGATGAAGATTCTTCGGTATGTGTTTAATAATTATCATTATTCTATATCTTTATTAACATACTCGGCACGTACATGCCTTTAGTTAATTAACATCAAACAGTACAGAGACAGTCATTGCATACATACAAGTATACAGAACAAACATACATCCATACAAACAAAGTCATAAAACGCATTACCTAATTGAAATACAAGTATATTGGTAGGAAATAGAAAAAAAAAAAAGGAACTGCTTGATTTTTCAAATAATCATTTCTAATAGCAAAAGCTTCTCTTAAGTAAATAGCAATTCTCAACAAATAACTTTCATTTTTGAAGACATAAGATATATTTTTGAAATATAACTATTATATCATTGAGATATTAAGATTAAAACGTATGTATTCTAGAAACCTTACCTTTTATCTCCTGATCCAGCTTATATAATCCTTTATGAAGCCTAAAGACAGATACAGTTAAACTTCGAAACCTCGAACTGCCGTCGGACCTAGCAATTAGTTCAATCTACTGTTCGAGGCATCTACGGTATATACGCGTATATTTCCTAACTGACAGTCGCCGGTGCAAGTGTACTAAGTATGTTGAACACACGGCATTTGTTTTCATACTGAATGCACGTCGATCAGTAGTCGCAGCATTATTCATAATAATAATAATTAAAAAAGAAATGAAAGGAAAACAAAAATGATTCATACCCGACTTTCATAGCGTCTCGCTTAACCACCGTCGATAACGAGGGTAATGGAAAAATACATGGGAACTGTGGTAAATCGTTACTATCTCAAAAACGGATTGCGATATCAAAATTGTGCATACGGCATACAAATAACACTTATATGCACATAATGAAAACAATTTACAATGTACATAGCCACTCTAAATAAAAGTTAAAAGAGACATAATATATATTATACAAAACATACTTGTATACACATGATAAGAAACTAGAAACAAACGCTAATCCTGGTATAAAAACTAATTAAGGTAATTCTTAGGATAAGCAACTGAAAGTATCGCGCACAAACGTGCATAAGTACAAAATGTGTGTAAAAATCTATTATCATCTCTGTCAGGCAGTAGATGAACTGATTAGCACTTGCCTCTAGTTTATAGATAAAACAACATGACATACATGACTTAAGAGACTTGTTACGAGTGGCACTACTATACTCTTGTAATAAATCAGGCATGAAAATTTTCCGCGGATTGATTTGACGCTCGCAAGGGCCGTTTTTGTGACAATTTAAACCATCTTAGATGCTTAAAAGCCACGAGCTTCAGCGACCCCCATTGTCGAATTTTCAGCTGATTTAAAATTTTGCATTCTCATGAATAAACACTTATACTTAAAAATGTATATACTATAATCAAATATTTCACTGAAGCGATCAAGAATTTAATTTTTCTTCAAAAAGTAAGCAATTTGTTGATGGTTATGCAGTATATGTATTTTATGAAATGCATAAAATTGCTTCAGATTTTAATCTTTAAAGTTGTTAAGCATTGGTCTGGTGAATTTTATTACAGGAACGTAATCATATAACTATGTAACAAAGAACAGCGAGACATGAACAGATCGTAAAATTTTAAATTGTTGTTGATGTGCCGACAAATAGTATAAGTAGGGGCAAAGCGCCCACATTAAGCAACATTTTACGATACAATAATAACCATGATTAAGCACATAATTATATACACATATGAATTAGATTTGACATATCACCTCCTATATGCATCTAGCGTGTCGAATTTAAAGCTACGAACATTTAATTTTATGCTGTTTTAAGTACATGTTACTTATTACTACAAGTATATATGATATTTGTTTTTACAGGCAATTGAACATCTTCGTTGAACGCCCAAACTGTACATGCCATGGTCCATTCCTTCATGAGAGATTTTCTAGAGCTAGGAATTCGTAGCAGAACAGGATATCATCCCCACAACATCACCCCCTATATGCATGTGTTGTTATACCACGTCCCTATATTTGTAGACTCATACGGTTCCCTCTCTGTATTTCTGGACAATGTGTTGAAAAAGTTAATGATGTTATTAAAATTATTCATCAAGCTAAATCAAATAAACTAGACCCTACCATGGACGCGTTACTTGTGAGGAAAAGGATTGAACATTTGTATATACAAGGTCAAAACCGTGTTAAACGAAATTATATTAAAAGGAATGATGATTATTGGTCAACTGGAATTTCTGCAAAGAGGCAACTGAAAAAGAAAACAATTGAAGAGGAGCAGCATTACGCTGATGAATTATTTAAGGAATCAAACATTGTAAACTATGAAGATCTTAGTGATAAAGAACTGAAAGAAATCTTAAAACAAAATGGAGAAACTTATCAACTTATTGAAAGAGTGTAAGGCCGTGTCTACAGTTTGATATGTTATGGAAATGATATGTTTAAGTTTACAGATGTTTCTCATCATTCTCCCCCAGGAGGTTTCTCCCCAAAAATTAAAGTGTAAATAAACATGTGCTAATGGGTGTTATAAATTATAGAAAAATCTGTCATAGTTGGATTAATATCTCATATAATACTGAATACTTTATTAACTGTTGAGATAAATAGCATAAAACTAGAAACAGGCTTGAAAGTGCCCAGAACTGCCACCTCTTACCTTTTTATGATGTATTACACTAGATTTAAGTGGTAACACGAATCTTATCTAGTTGTCCACTTATTATGTTACTTAATAACTCAAATTCGCGAATTTCACTTAAGATTTTTCTAGTTGTATGATATTTATCTTACCGAAAATTTATCACGAATATTAACTAGATAGCTAGATAATTATCGTAATAATTAAGTAGTTAACACGAATTAATTCGCGAACGCTATCATGCTAACTGGTGGCAGTAATATGCCACCATACTTATCAGGAATATATTTTATATGCGTATCTAAAAAGCGCAAATTGACATTAACTCGGAACATCAAGAACAAATTTCGACCCAGTACAAAATACCACTGATGTACTCGAAACGAATACAATATGATAATACATCATTTGTATTCCACAAATGTCTACAAATGTCTTGATACGAAAACGAAACGGTATATCACATGAACAGTTCAAACCCTATGCTTTCAGTACGGACAAACTTTTTTACTTTTCTAGTTAATTACGGTGTTAACTATATAGATATTTAGATACGTAACTCGTTAACCACTTAATAAACTAGACAAGTATGCAGTTAACTAGATACTTATCGCGTTAACTACTTAACAGTTATCTGAAATAGATTGTCCGTTCTGAAAACCAAAGGGGTTTAAGTGGGTACGTGGCGGTAGTTGTGGACACTATCAGACAATTGTTCATCTTAATTGAGTAGTTATCTAGTTTCTTTAACATGATTACCAGTCCACATAATATTCTAGTTAATTATGTAGTTAACTGGTGGCAGAAATATGCCACCGTAGTAAACACTGTGAAAGTATATGCTGTCTGTGAGCAATGTTTGCATCAAAATGATATTAAATCAATAAATCAATATGAAGCAAATGCATATATTTTTTACAACAGGTACAATTAATTGTCAATAAAATCTTAAGTGAATGATTGCATTGAATCTTCATCATTACAATGTTGCTACCACTGGATATATGTTCATTCTACCTGAGTCTTGTTTTCACACCTAGTGATGGGGTAATATATTGTTGATAGTGATTACGAAATACGTATCTTTTATTGTCCACCGTTATTAAACTATCGAAACATCCTTCGAAAATAGCTATATTTTCACGTTTTGGGGTGTTTTTGCTCAATCGCGCATTTTGTTGGAGTTCTGTGGAAAACTTCGTCCATACCTGACGGACTGGCATTAAAAAGGTGACACTTGAAAGATAAAGTATTCATGTGTAGAATTTGGAGCATATCATAAATATATATATTATGTTTTAAGTGTGATTTCGACCGCGGAAATAGGTTAGGTGGGAAAAGTGTCAGACTCATTATACTTTATGTACATATACTACAGATGGGATAAAGGGAGAGAACTCGTGACAATCTTCTGGGGTAGTATCTCTCTTACAGATAAGCGAAATCGAAAGAGGAAGTTGATTTTAATTCATTGCGTAAAATCCAGTTTAACCATGGAATGTAATGTAAATTTTAAGTTGAAGCTTGTATCTAAACGCTTATTTTGTCATAACAAACATAATATGGAGGAAGTGTAGACATAGTATCATCAAGTAAGTATTAAAGTTAATTTTCATGTATATATTATATTAGCGTTGTATATGTACTAGTGATAAAAGTAGACGAAGATCTGATATATAAAATGTCATAGTTTGTATAAATCCATACCAAATTATAAAATACAATGCTCATGACCATAGAGGCGCTTTGTAGACTTTTTTAAAACGCAATATAATACTCGTAGTAAATATATCAAATCAAGTATGTTCGTACGGTAGAGTAACATGTTTTATTATGTATCTAGTACCTGTGTTTATTCGTTCTACAGAATGTACCGTGTATCAGAAGGTAGAAACGTCTCACTAAAGCTGTCGGAAGTCCTCGATGATATCGGGGTGAATCAGCGAATGGTGCAGAAAATAAGAAAGAGTTTGTTGGTTTGTGAATCTCTTAGAAACATAAGTTTTCTATTCAATAGTGATGCATGTAAGACAGACTTTTTCTTCGGCAGTCAATCTGAAGGATCAACAACAACTGGTTTACAATCAGACATTGATACTGTGCTTGTTATCGGAAGTGTGATACAAGACTGGGCAGAATGGAAACCCGGTGTGGAAAATCTGTTGATGGTGCAAGATGAGACAACATCGCCCGGTTACTGTCTCCTACAATTACTTCAATCTGACGCACCACTAGCAGAAACGCATATTGTCAGCAACAATTTCCTTAGAGATGACAAAGGTAGGATACTCTTCAAGCATACATTCATGAACGCCACACTTGCTGCCGTAGGGGCTCAACAGAATGGTCCAGCCGGTTCTATCGTTGGTATACGAGGACAAGCAGATATCGACATAGTTATTGTGCGTTACTGTGAAAGTTGGCCTAAAGAAGGCAGAGGATGGTTAGATCGGCAATGTATCGGTAATTGGCCGTCTGATGATATTAAGAGGTTAGCTGTAAGTAAAGGATGTTTCCTTGTCCCTGTTGGTAGTAAATGTAACAATCTAGACGAAGTTGAATGGAGAATTTCTACCTCGATAGCAGAAAGGCTTATGATGTTTGATTTGAATATAACACAGATGAGGTGTTATGTTATGATGAAACTCATAAGTAAAACGTTTTTAACTATAAACGGACAGAGTACAATAACTAGTTTCATGTGTAAGTGCATAGTATTGCATTGTATTGAAAATACATATGAATACTGCTGGCGCGAGGATAACTTGTTTGCTTGTGTGATGAAATGTATTTGTACCCTATATGACCAAGTACAAAGATTAAATTGTCCACACTTTATTATTCCTACAAACAATCTTATGGCTCAACGAATCAATTCCGACCAACAACGCTATTTGATGAATGTATTAAGCAGTTTGATAAATTCCAACACTGATATGTTATTTGCTATTCAAATTGATAACCTTGGAGAGAGGCTTCAAATGAAATTAACAAACGTGTTACCTCGTTTGAGTAACTTGCCATCACAGCTTGATACTGAGATTCCAATTGTTGGCAATATGCTCTTGTCCCAAGGGAGAATGACCTTTAATTTTTTTCATGGCATTCTACTGCAACAAAAGCACGCAGGGCTCATAGAAACAGCGTCAAATGTGGTCGAAGGAATACAGAGACTGCAGAGTCATTACTGTACATGTAGTGATATGGAAGTAGAAGCATATACATACTTAGTTCCCTTGTTGTGTACATTAGTTGGCTCTATACTCGCATCATTTAGTGTCTTCACCAATCACACTGTATCACCAGAGGCAATATGGTGGTTTTCAGCAGGTTTGGATTCCGATGTTTCTTACAGTAGATTAAAGCTTGCCTCGGCGTTCTATTGTGCTGGCGATATCAACAATGCCGAGTTAATACTGAGAGAATTAGATAATAAATGTACTGATGTTGTTACATCAATGTGTGCGTGCTATATTTCTAAACCTCTGGAATCGACAGTGAATTTGTTAAGAATTAACGAAGTGTTCAGCTTATCAATGGCGTTTTGTGTGAAATTTGTCCGATGTGAAGCACCAATTATTCCTCAAGAACTGAGACAAGAATTGTTTCGGTCAACAGAAACAGAAATTGAAAACAGGTCTCTCATTGACCGTATATTGATGGATCTTGCAGTTGTGGATTCTCTTCCTTACTTATATTTCTTACAGTACAAAGTGTACAAACAGCTAGGAAGGCATCAACAATATAGGAAAGCGCTCAGTAAATTATTGAGAACTTCACTCTATAAACCGGATCTTGGACATAGGGAGACTGCATGGAATCTCCTTGGACAGTGTATGGAACAAGAGAACATGCCAGTAGATGCACTCTGGTGTTACCAACAATCACTGGCATTACGTCCTCATAACAACGCTGCCAACACCCATATGGCAAGATTACAAAGATTATAAGTATGTGCATGTTGTACTAGATCATTGTTAAACTGACTGACTTTGTAGGGACAAATGAGTAGTATATTTTGACAGATAATTTCAATGCTTGTCTGATAATTAAAATAATTGTTCAGACTATCTGTATATGTTGAATGACATTATCTTATGTAAGGTATCGCTTCTTCATTTATGCATTGTATTTCAAAGGATCTTTTCGGCGTAACCATGTAAAGTTTGCTTTTGCTACTTGCATCACAGCGGTTCATTAGCCAATGAAATTTTAAGTTAACCGTGGAAGCAAATTTTGGACAGCTGAACCGTGTTTGTAAACTGGATGCCGATTTGTTCAAATCTGCATGCTGTAAACGTCGGACTAGAATGAGCAAATTCGTCTTTTCAAGAAATAAGAATGGGCGTTTCCTAAATCATGTTTTGAATGTAGACACACGTGTCTATGAATGTGCAACACATCCTTACGAACATTAATAAGATTTTTTCATTACTGATGATTTAGTGTCGCATTTTATGTACTTTATACATCAAACTAGACACAATGTTATGTTATTCAAACCAAGGCCCCGGAGTAATGCAAACAGTACAAGAGTCCCTTATCCGGCTTTGGGAACAGGATCTTTATAACTGATGAGATTTTTTGAAAGCAATATTCCACTATGCCGGAGACACATTTTGTGTTATGGTTGTTCAGAATTGACAAGATGTCATTAGTGGCGAAATGTCTTTTGTTGTTCCACGAAAATTACGTGCAAATAGGACGAATGTTCGAGGAGATCATGTCCGCTTTAAAAATATATCATGACTTCCTTTACTAAATCAAGAAGATTTCGGGATCAAAATTGGCTTTTTATGTGTCATTGATTCGATTTTCATCTCTTTAATATCATGAGTTTAAAGTAGACATGTCCAATTTTTATTTATTATACCACGTGCCTTATCTTTGATTTATACATTAAATAAATTGGAAAACCTTCAGCCTGTAACAAAATATTAACTTGTACCATTATTGAGATAATAAAATGACAAAAATAACCTGGCACAATTCGTTATCTTTATATAGATATCGACAAACGTAAAATATTGGGGAATACATTTTCTTAAGCGTGTTTGTATTTATATGTACACTGTCATGAAACATGCTCGTGTTTGTTTGTATATATGGTCATTACTGATGCATGGTCTGATGGCCTGAATCATTCAAATAAAGAATTGAATTGACAGGCGATTTAAGCTGAATGGACACGAGCATCAAAAATAGAACTGGTGATACAAGAATGCCATTGTATTACTAACTTCTACTCCGAATCCCTCCTTTCATTTATGTGAATGTTTATACTACGTTCACTTCACCGTGGGATTTATAAACTAAAACACCGGTAGACACACGACATTTGCGTGATATAGTGTCGTCTGTCACTTCGCTTGTCGTGTGTCGCATCGAGTGTCGCTTCGTTTGTCGTGTGTCGTATTTTTGATAGCACGACACAGGACAATTCTGCGACAAAATAAAGAAGGAATAAAATGAAGGTTGCCGGCTTTGACGACTTATAATTTTAAAACATACCACAGCAATTAACAGAAATAACAGTAACAACAAATGTTATTTTACATTGGTGTAAAAGATATGCTAAATTATTCGAGCGATAAAATAATGAAATACAGTGTTCTGACTTGTCTACTGACCGCGTCCAGTTACAAGGATATTATCTTCGCTATCTATTAAATGCGATTTCGTCACAAACGCTAGCCGGAATTTTGTATGAATGAAATCGTATCGACGATAGTAACCGCTAGGTGGCAATGAAAAATACAATCCGATATTAGAACGATTGTAACATATATTATACAGTAAATCTCCCTAAAATCTCACTAAAGACCACCTCAATAATAAGACCACCTCAAAATTAAGAACACGATTTGCAAGTCCCATTTCTCTGTTTTACTGGTTATTCCACCTCAATATTAAGACCACCTCAATAAGAAGACCATTTCTCAAAGGTCCCAAGGATGGTCTTATTATCGAAGTTTTACTGTATTATAAAGATAGTTTGCCATTAGCTTACACTATCTTGAAGCAATCAAGCTAGTGTTGATGTATGTAAGTAGGCGGTATTATCTCAACCGACACGTCTCGACAAACATTGCCTCGTCGATACAAAGACCACATTGTTAAATAGATTTATGCGAAATATTCGAACCACTTCGACCGTGAATTTAAACATATCAGTACCATGTATTCATACGACAAACTGCGTGATAAGGTTTTCATCGGTAACTTACGCCACCATGTTCAAAATTAGACTATGGCAGATGTTTGCCCTTATATCTTATCAGCTCCTAGTGTTGTTTTGTGTGCTGGTTTCCCCCTAGGATCAGTGTATGGTGAATGTGCCATTTGTTGTACCTTCCTTGTAAGTATGAAATAGTAGCTGGCTCGGTTGGTAAAGCGCTAGACTGTCACCCGGCAGATCCTGGTTCGAATACCGCGTTGGGCAGGCTATGTTATCCCGTGACAGTGGCTACGGTCTTGTGTATAAGTTGTCAGTTGCTTACGGATGCGCAAGTTTGTACTTGTTGATGATAAATTCCAGTAAAACTGGTTGGGTCAACTGGACGCCGTAAATGACTGACAAAATTGTTGAAAAACGGCGAAAACCCCGATGAAAACAAAGAGTATGAAAAGATATAAGATAAATAACAACTCACGCCATTTCGTTACAGTAAAAATTGTTTCTTTAAGAAGATGTAAAACCTCAATAATACTACCACCAATGGGAACCTTGAAAACCGAACTTCTTAGTGAGGTGGTCTTAATATTGAGGTTGAATAAAGAGCAGCACTGTGAAAATGGACTTGAAAATTGTGGTATTAATTTAGAGGCAGTCTTATTATTGAGGTTGTCTTATTTTATATGTGGCCTTATAATTGAGGTGGTCTTATTATTGAGATGGCCTTATTATTGATGTGGTCTTGTTATTGAGGCGGTCTTGTTATTGCGGCGGTCTTATTATTAAGGCGGTTTTATTATTGAGGCGGTCTTATTATTAAGGCGGTCTTATTATTGATGTGGTCTTGCTATTGAGGCGGTCTTATTATTGAGGCGGTCTTATTATTAAGGCGGTTTTATTATTGAGGCGGTCTTATTATTGAGGGGGTCTTATTATTGAGATGGCCTTATTATTGATGTGGTCTTGTTATTGAGGAGGTCTTGTTATTGAGGCGGTCTTATTATTGAGGCGGTCTTATTATTGAGGCGGTCTTATTATTAAGGCGGTTTTATTATTGAGGCGGTCTTATTATTGAGGCGGTTTTATTATTAAGGTGGTATTTAGGTGAAGTTATACTGTCTATAATTATAATTAAGTCACTGCATAGTTGATATGAAGGTATCATTCAATAGTTTCAATAAGAGGGGTCAAGTTATTATCTAAATGATAAATAGTTATGTTTATGCTTGGAAAGAAACCGCCCCGGAGGAGATTGACCAGGTCAGTATATAGGACTATATCTCACGGGCTTGGCCAATATCCTGTATCTTTTTATCACTGTATGTTTAATGGCGATGACGCATTTAAAATCTGTAATATTTTGAAAACATATTTTTAAAGCGACCGTGTCATATATTCTATATATATTTAGAAGCACAGTAAAACCTCACTCAAAGACCGCCTCAATAATAAGACCACCTCAAAATTAAGACCACACTTATCAAGTCCATTTTGACTGTTCCGCTCTTTATTCAACCTCAATATTAAGACCACCTCAAAATTAATACCACACTTATCAAGTCCATTTTGACTGTTCCGCTCTTTATTCAACATCAATAATAAGATCACCTCAATATTAAGTCCAGTTATCAAGGGTCCCAAGGGTGGGTGTATTATTGAGGTTTTACTGTACCAAATTGTACTGAAGGTCCACGTTTGTAAAGGGCCAGTGTTTGTATTGATAAAGGGCCAGTGTTAAGGTTTTCATTTGTCATTCAAATTAAAGGACAAAGTGTCACCAGTTTCATTCAATGATCATGTACAAGAATTATTGCTTATATTTTACAGTAAAACCTCCATAATAAGACCACCCTTGGGACTCTTGTAAACCAGGGCCCGGAATTATAACGAATACTAAAACTCAGCACTCAAATCTCAAATCACTAAATGTTCTCCTTTTGGGCTGATAATGACTAAAATTGACTGTGAAAAATGTATGATAATGTTAATTGAGAGCTGAATTTTCTTTGTGGCTCATTTCTTAAGAGATTTCTTCTATAAGTGACGTCATTTCCAGAAAACGTCACATGTGACGTCATAATGTACTGACAGTGAGCAATATATGCCGCATATGGCAATATGAAAACGAAGTGACCTTTTGGAGTAAATATTGTTTCCTGCTTGCACATAGTGACATCACTTGTGACGTGTTCTTGAAATGACGTCACTTACAGAAGAGTGTGCAGTGTGGCACCCGGACCAAACAATTACTCCCACATTCCATAATTACCACAACATCTCGAAGAAACGGACCAAGAAGAATATTCAGAACTTATTTGACATTTTAATACATTTTCCACTCTCGTATCTTCAATATCAGACTAATTAGAGCAAAACATGTGAATTTGAGATTTGAGTGCTGAGTGTAAGTATTCGTTATAATTCCGGGCCCACTGGTCTTAATAGTAAAACCTCAATGATAAGACCACCTTTGGGATCCTTGAAAACTGGTTTTCTTATTGAGGTGGTCTTAATATTGAGGTTGAATAAAGAGCGGAATAGTGAAAATTGGACTTGAAAAGTGTGGTCTTAATTTTGAGGTGGCCTTATTATTGAGGTGGTCTTAGAGTGAGGTTTTAATGTATATGGTAATATACAGATTAACAGAGTTTTTTAAATTGAATTAATAGGAAGAACAAAAATCCGATTTTCTGAGGATTTCGGGTTTCAGAGAGTCTGGTTTTCAGAGAGTCTGGTTTTCAGAGAGTCTGGTTTTCAGGGAGTCCGGTTTTCAGAGAGTCTGGTTTTCAGAGAGTCCGGTTTTCAGGGAGTCCGGTTTTCAGGGAGTCCGGTTTTTATAGTCTGGTTTTCAGGGAGTCCGGTTTTCAGAGAGTCTGGTTTTCAGGGAGTCCGGTTTTCAGGGAGTCCGATTTTCAGAGAGTCTGGTTTTCAGGGAGTCCGGTTTTCAGAGAGTCCGCTTATCACGGAGTTTACTGTACAAATAATCACTTTAAATCATTGACTAATGGCGAACACAAACATTCCAGTTAATTCAAAAATCTATGTCTATCCGCTTTGACAAGAGTAAACACCTTTAACATAGGAACTTTCCGTTTACAATTTATTTTTTTAAATCAAAATTATTATAAAATGTAGGCCCCATATAGCAGGCCCGGATACAGAAATTCCCGACTGGGGGGCCAAACATGATGAAAATGCCCTGAACTTGAGTGCACAGCACCGAGTGGGGGTAGGTTCGGGATGGGTTTATTCCCCTCCTTTAAGGGGACCGGGGGATCTCCCCGTAACATTTGTTCAAATATATGTATATGAAATGGTGGCTTTTGTTGTATTTCAGGGTCAAACTTTTAAGACTCATTCTCGAGAATTGCACTAGTATCATCTTGTAAAAAATACAGAACGTCCAAATGATACAAGTACCAACATTTTAACAAATTTCCAGGGGACAGCCCCTCCAGTACCTACTCCCAGTCAGCCTTCAGTACAAATCCTTGTCACAAGTGAATAAGGGGCCATTTCGTCATAAACTCTGTGAAATAGTGTAGATATTAAAACTTTCGGGCTGATTTGGCAGAAGTTGACTATTTTTAATGTCCAAATTGAACATTAGCACACTTATAAACTGTATTAACTGGTTACCGCCTAAAGTATATACTTAAACTACTAACAGGTTTATGTATGCTCCCTGAAATACAGGGCGAATTTGTTTTGCAAAACCTAGTTAAGGTTTGAGGTTTCAGTTGTGTTGTAGTTTGGTTGAAAAACTTAAACCAGTTATGATTAAGATTTGCAAACAAACAGACGGTTTAGTCGAATAAAAATGACCCATATGATTTTGATTGTATACGAACTCAGTGTCAGAAGACCATAACGATTTAGTTGACACAGTCGCATCAAAATCTAATTTCATTTACTGCAGTTTTGTGATTGCAGACAGATTGGTGCTCGATAAGAAAGTCAGATTTGAGAAATTTGTTACTTCTCTTTTGCAACATTACAATGTGGACGATTTTATAGCCAGGTTCCGATTAAGCAGACATACATTTGACCTGTAGGTTCGACTGTAGGTTGGTGATTTACAATAACATACATTTACTACATTCTATACCAATCGTTGTAGCTTAATGCGCAAAATATATATACATGCGTGTTCATGTTTCAAGTGGTGTAACATAACAAAAGGAAAAATGTAATCTCCAGTACATGAATAATTTGTCGTTTTTATTAACGTTAAGGTATTTGTATTAGCTATCTCAATAATATCTAAGTAGTTATGTTTCAAATTCAAATATCTCTTTCAGAAACATGACAGTTAATGTTCGGAACGCCTCTATATAGTATTCACACCTCCAAGTATATAGGTCTGTTATATCACACTGCAAAACTTGCTTGTATGAAAGGACCACAATTATGATGGTGTCTTATTACTCAATCTTTTGAATTATTTAATTTTCCTTATGACTCGGTAAAGCCGCGGTAATACGAACGTATTCAAAATACAAAGAAAACTATTGTGTGTTTAGTTTGAATACAAATTCTTTATACGATGAAGAAAATGTAATTTAAGATTTAAGCATTTTGAAATGCAATTCTAAAAAGGAAAATGTGAAAATATGAACGAAGGCTTGTTCTAGAAAAACTAAATTATTTTATTTTGCAAAACTTTAGGCCCAAGTTTTACATTCCCTTCCATAAATTATTGAATTGTTTAAAATTATTTTAAGAAATTTTATTTTCACTGTTTCACACTAAAACAACACCACGATAGATCTCTGTCTCTGTTACATTTGATGCTCAATAATCAGCGTTTTACAGACGCTTTCAACATGATAAGGAAATTGAAAGCGACTGTCTGATGTAGAGTGAAGAGCACAAGAATGTTCTATACGGTCTCAAGGCCAATGAGCACATCAGGGGGCCAACTTTTATTGCACTTGCTTCCGCTATACTGGTAGTATTCAAGAGGAAATTGACCATAAATCAATGTATTGTATTCGAAGTGCTAAAAGAATATTAACCTCAAGACCTAATCAGTGGATATAATTTTATATTAGGAATAGAAAAAGGTCACTCCACAGCCGACTGGGGGGGATAATAGGTTGCGTATTTCCATATTGTTCACAAAAATAGGAACCTCCTAACTATTCTATGTAGAAATACATATTTTTTACAATTTGAATCGATAAAAAGTGTGCATGTGTGATAACAGTACATATTTAAAAAAATACCAAATTCTCATGTTGCCTGTATACGGCCCATGTAGCTTTATATTTTGTTAAGTTTATCATTGAATAATACGAGGCAATAGTAGTATCGCAATTGTTGAACAAAATGTATAGCAAAGCCACTTTAATGAACGACACATAAAACGACCTTCGCCAATATTTTGAGACTTCATTTGTATCAGACAATATCGACATACCTTCAAGGTATAACACTAGACGTAAATAAAACCATCTAATTAACCACACGTCATTTTGTTAAACTGTGTGGGCGAAATCAAAGTAGTTTTGTCATATAAACAAGACAATATTAGGGGGAAATTAATACAATTATGTGACACGCACGATTTAACTCCTTATAATAGTAATGTCGGTTCAAAAGTTCAAAAAGAAAACCATACTTTACAAAATATTTTTATAAACAAATCAGATGTTTGTTCGAGTAATGAACTCAAGAATTTAGTGATTATACTTTTACTGGTATAACTTATTTATTTTACATCGATTGTAACAAGTTCTTACAGCTTATACAAATCACTCTCGATGACTGCTTCATGGCAACCAACCAGTTCTCAAGTTCTTAGGGATCGTGAATTGCGATCAAACCCCTCTCAACGTAGGGCTCAAACTCTAGAGCCCCGGATCAGGAGTCAGCCGCTCTACCCCTCGACCACTACGCCTCCCTTATATCCGGTATATTATAAATTTAATACAAAACGGTAACATACTGCATTATGTTTTTACTCAGGGAACAGTGCGCAGCAATTTGCATCACGACTGTCACATTGAGCCAAACAACGCAATAGAAACAACAAATGAAATATTTGGTAATTTATAAGTGCTTAGTTGTCTCACAGACAGACGTACAACATCATTCGGAAATCCTCGGCCAACTACGTCAAGTGCCTCGGATGTACGTCAGGCACTACTTTCGGAAATACCATTCGAATGTCATGAAAACAAGATGGCGGCATGAACGCTGGAGTGCTGATGAATGTAATATTTAAGCTATATGAAGACTGAAATATGTGAGTTTTTAACTAGAAATGACAACGATAATCCATCTCTTACGTGAATTTATCGAAGTTATTGAAATTATAAATCCGTTTTACGAGAACTATTTCTTGACCACACAAAATGTTGAGTTTTGCTACATAGTGCTCCGCCTTACATACACTAGAGGGTGTTATCCGAGTAACGAAATGGTACGGAAATGCCCGAGAGCTGTCGAGAATGGTACAACATGTCATATACGACTAGCTGGAAGTGTTGGTTAACCAATTTTCCAAACCAACGTGTTATTTCTTGTGGTCTGTATATATATTCTTTATTTCAGTCTCAGCTATGTACAGTACAACATAATACAAGAACAATATATAAACATCACAGAAGTACGTAGCCATTCTGTGTAGAATTATAAGAGACTTTTATCATAGTACAATAAATATCACATTCGATTCAACAATATTTACTAGGTAAAACTGAGGATCAGTCACTAATTGTATATTAAAAATGTAATAAAACAGAACAGAATACGGTACTGAAGTACAAAAAGGCCGCAGATGCGCATCTAAAAAATAGTATTAGAAAACCAGTTATCAGCCTGGATCAGATCGATAGTGAATAAATTAGCAGCTGATTCTCAGAATATGTAGAATTTGCAACAATAGCAGTAAGTGAATGTTAGACATTATATACACAATATGAAAGCTACGTCTTTGCAAAATATTAAAGCAGGTTTTGGCACATATACGAATCAACGATGGATGTGTGAATAGTCTGTATAGTGTGATTGTATCATGTCGTTCTAAGTATTATAAAGTTCAGAAGTCATCCGCTGAGTCACACTGTGTTTGTCTTTTACCGTATCACGATATTATTGACGTATTAACGGATAGGTGCCTCTGTTCCCTTACGTATGTACCCTTGAACCTCTCCAAGTGCCTTATGTTTATGGATTGTTGTTTTCCCGGAGGTCTGTGAGGGGAGGCACTGTATTATGTATGTGGTGTTCCCTGCAACTTATTCTCTTCATTCACACACAATATTACCAACAAGAGCATATAATTCTACGTGTATGTCATATGGATACCAAGAATAGCGGAGAAACGAACACTTGACCCTGGGCTGTAACCTGAGTGTATAAATATCATGTGGTTATCGACCAAATATTAGCAAATTGATTTTATATTTATCTTAGCCTCTAGCAATACTTATGTTTTATTCATTTTGTATTAAATTTTATCATAAATCAATACATAACTTAACGGAATACTTTATGCGGTACGGATAAATAGTGTGAACAAATAAATGTCGTGATTTGTGCACACAAAACAAAGTTTATCTCCATGTTCCATCATATTGTAGTCCTTCTTTTCCCCAATATTCCTCGTGTTGTAAAGTGTGTATTTATCATAGTGTCACCCCTATTTAATCGCCCAGTCATTTCTGACTTATGAAACACCTACTTTCTTGAGCACATTTATACTTCTCGATTCCTTTCCTTTAATGCCATGCACCAGGTAGGTAGGTGCACGGTAACCATTATTTAACTAGCTGGCGGCTCACCAACCGGTCATATCAGAACGGACCCCTACCGGGATTCGAACCTTCGACCCCCCTCTCCCTAGGCGTGTTCTATTTTACATTTTTTACCATAGCAATAAAATATACATTTAAAACATTGGAATACAAGACACAAAACATAATTTATACAAGATCAATGGCACATACATCGAACTATTGGTGATTTCAAAAAGTTAATGAAACGTATTGTAGCAAAATCCAACTACTAACGAAAACAAAAATAATAAATACGATTGAACTGTGGGTTCAACCAATGATCACATTATTTACGATAGTAAACTACTTGTGTGAACATATTTTTCGCTCTACTTATAATTGTACCAAAAACAAATATAATTCATACCAGTTCGAGTGTGAAATTGGACGAAATGACGTATTGAACATCTTGACCAATGGAAATGCTACCTGTATTCTATATAAGTTTCGGTCCGAAAAAAAATTAACATATAATTTCAAATAACATAGCGTTTAACATGATGTTACGGGTGTTTTCTTTAATTGCGTTCCTGATATGCGCAACGAATGGAGAAACGAATTTATTTCAAAACGGCGACTTTGAATCTCCGATTACTACTACATCTAACGAGCATTGGTTATGTCAGGGAAACTGCGCTATCGCTGCAAGCACAGACTGTAGAAGTGGTCAATACAGCGCTTTAGTTTCAAACAGGTAATTACATTTTAAACAGTATATATTTAAAAAAGTTTAGTATGTGTAGTAAATTTAAACTTGGTATGAGTTTATATATATGTATATTATATGCTTGATTTACAACGTAACAATATTATTTAAATACACACGATCGCATTTGACCAAACATCATTATCTCCTTGTATATATGTTGATAAAATGTTATTAAATTCTAATTATTATGACAATTATGATCATGTTAAATTCATTTGCGGTCAATATAACACTTTATGTCTTGATGGTTCGTATTAAATGTGTGGTCAAATTTAAAATATTGCGGTTGCTTCAAAGTCTATCGCGAATCTGTATTTAAGAACATAGTATCACAACATCGCAATAGCTTAAACAATAAATTCTATTTTTATTATGACAAACTCACGTGACCGAATTTACGAAATACGATTTTTGCTTGATGTCCTTTATTTCGACAAAGACATTTTTTATTTCACTGTCACTAAAAGAGGAAAAAGTTCAAGTCCGATTCTGATAAAAAAAATAGTCTAATATAGTCAGAATGTCGTCAATTGAAATGTTATGTTTATTATTTATGAGAGCCAGTGGGCCTATAACCTATATGCACTGAAGCTTCAGTTGTATTATGTGAACCAGTCTACAAAAAAATCCGATGATTTAGAGAAAAGCTATAGAAAGTATAAAAAATTCTGATGATTTAGACAAAAACTATAGAAAGTGCAAAATATTCTGATGATTTAGAGATAAGCCATGGAAAGTATAAAACTATTCTGATGATTAAGAGATGAGCCATGGAAAGTATAAACTATTCTGATGATTAAGAGATGAGCCATGGAAAGTATAAACTATTCTGATGATTAAGAGATAAGCCATGGAAAGTATAAACTATTCTGATGATTAAGAGATAAACCATGGAAAGTATAAACTATTCTGATGATTAAGAGATGAGCCATGGAAAGTATAAACTATTCTGATGATTTAGAGAAAAGCTATAGAAAGTATAAAAAATTCTGATGATTTAGACAAAAACTATAGAAAGTGCAAAATATTCTGATGATTTAGAGATAAGCCATGGAAAGTATAAACTATTCTGATGATTAAGAGATAAACAATGGAAAGTATAAACTATTCTGATGATTAAGAGATAAACAATGGAAAGTATAAACTATTCTGATGATTAAGAGATAAACAATGGAAAGTATAAACTATTCTGATGATTAAGAGATAAACCATGGAAAGTATAAACTATTCTGATGATTAAGAGATAAACAATGGAAAGTATAAACTATTCTGATGATTAAGAGATAAACAATGGAAAGTATAAACTATTCTGATGATTAAGAGATAAACCAAGGAAAGTATAAACTATTCTGATGATTAAGAGATGAGCCATGGAAAGTATAAACTATTCTGATGATTAAGAGATGAGCCATGGAAAGTATAAACTATTCTGATGATTAAGAGATGAGCCATGGAAAGTATAAACTATTCTGATGATTAAGAGATGAGCCATGGAAAGTATAAACTATTCTGATGATTATGAGATAAGCCATGGAAAGTATCAAATATTCTGATGATTTAGACAAAAACTATAGAAAGTACAAAATATTCTGATGATTTAGAGATAAACTATGGAAAGGGGCAGCACAATTCTTGGACCTTGTTGCTGGAGAGAGATACAAGATTACTGCTTACGTCAAGTTGTTGGACATAGATGAGGGCAGACAATACCAGTCCATCAAAATGATGATGAATTGCAAATATGAAGGTAACTCTTTCCAGGTTGTTTTTTCCCCTCCTAACTGTTTTCTTAATACCGTCGTCGTGGAGATAGATTAAAGAAAATTTAACGTTGTGTCATTTATTTCTTTTTGGAAATTAAATAATTATCGAAGTCATATTGGATTCATTTTAAAACGAGGAAGGCTGCTACCAAATATTCACTTACCATTTACTATGCATTCAGAAACTATATTTGGTATTTGTTTCTATTAACACAGGTAACACTGTATGGACGAGTTACGGATTAACCCCCCTTGTCATGCCCGGAGTGTGGTTCCAAGTGGGAGGAGTTCACCAGATCAATGAAGGTATGTTCTTAAATAAATAAATGTAAAATAAGCATATGTCTGCTTATAGCATTGTTAATTATCAAATTTCACAAATATGTACATATTAATGATCACAAGCATTGTTTTTGCTGACCGTGTGTTGTACTACCTTGCTGTCCCCCTAAATTCTGCTTTGTTGTTTTTAAAAGTCAGACAGACCATTCCTTGCACCCCTATTCCCATACCTGTTTACTCACGCACCACCTCAGTGCCTAATATGTGTAGACTGTAGACCCCCCGGAGATCTGTGTGGGGAGGAAATGTCTTATGTGTGTGGTGTTCCCTGTAACAACTTAATCTCTATTGGTAATTATGATATGACCAGGAACGATAGGCACTGATCACGAGTAGTTGCTAAAACATGTACACGAACAATTTCAAAACCATTAATAAATAAAAACTGTACTTACCGTGAGTTGGTTGGTGAGTGGGTACACTGTGCGATTCACATTAACATCGGTTGAGTATAAGCTAAGAAAGACTTTCTGATTCGAGATGGACCTTTCCGTGGTTTGATCAAGTCGTAAAAGCATTCTCAAATCTCTACATGAGCGCTGCTATGGGATTGACAACCTCTTCTATAAGTGACGTGAATTCCGGAAAATGTCAAATGTGACGTCATCATGTACTGACAGTTAGCAATATTTGCCACATATGGCGATATAAACACGAAGTTACCATATGGAGTAAATAGTGTTTCTTGCTTGCGAAAAGTGACATCACATGTGACGTTTTCTGGAAATGACGTCACTCACAGAAGAGGTTATAAATCCCATAGCAGCGCTCATATTATAATAAACAATGTTCATACACAGGTTACAGCAACTGCAAGATATACATACAGACTGATAAAGATACAGACTATCTATTGGATGATGCTGTCGCTGTACATATTCCTGAAGATGATACCTGGAAGGCAGATGCACATCAGAGAATTGAAGAGCTTAGAAAGGACGACATTCGCATTCGGTAATTTTCATGCTTAAGTCCAAACTCCTTGCAACAGTTACTTCCCTTGGAAGTTGAATATGAGTTGTGCTTGGAATCAGTAAAATTCATGAGAAGCAGTTGGCTTAATTCATAATATAATTAAATACTCACTGAATGATTCTATACAATTCCAAGAGTGTTTCTTTAAGGTTGATTCGTAGAGCTAGTATAGTTTCTGTGTTCAAATTCGGTAATAATTTTAATTGAAGTGTTTAATTTTGTATAATGGAGTACAATGAAGACTGAAAATTATTCAATTTTGTAGATTTCTCTTTGGGCCTCCCGTATAGAAATGATCGCATTCGTTTATTCCGAAGACCTGTCCACAAACATTTCATCGACGTTTTTTTTATCAGGATATAACGAGTGATCTCTCCTAAATATACAGGCTTAAATATTACCCCATATCGCTATATGCTAATTTCAAATACGTCACATGATCTCTTTCGGGGAAAAGGGCGCCCGAAGTGGGGCTCAAACCCACGACCCCCTAAACACTAGTACGGCGCTCTACCGACTGAGCTAACCGGGCGACCGTCTAGCCCCACACCACTACAGCATTATTAGATCTATAACCAGTACATGAATGAAATGGTATATATATTTCAGACTTTCTGGTGATAATGTTAATACAAGCATGGTTGACATTGAGGTATGTATTTTACTTATACGTCTACAATTTTGCTTTACAACACGTTTAGCTTTATTTGTACCCATAGGATAAGTGGCGAATTTATTTTACGTAGTTGTTATACTCAATTGTCTTCATTGTAAAATAATGTTATTACATATCGAAATGCTTGGCATGTTAAGTTTAGTGTTACTAGTATTTGACCATCTTTCATCCACGATGTTTTCTCTTAGTGTTTCGAGTTGATTGGTGCTTTTGGTTGCACTCTTACCCTCTGCTGTTTAGTCATTTACAATAATTATTACTATAGAGTCATCATTAAGCTTGATGATTTCTTTAATATACAAATGTTCTCTTTCACCTCTATTTGTTGTAAGGATCTTGTTTATTTCATGTCTTATTCACGGAAGTCAGTTTCTTATATAGTATTTTATTCCCTCCACAGCTGAAGCAGACCAAAATGGAATTCCCTCTAGGGACTGTGATGGACGCTGAGAGAATTGTTGACACAGAGGACGCCAGTAATCTGGCTTACCAACAAGTATTTTATGACAACTTTGAATGGGGAGTCCTTGGTAATGCTTTGAAATGGAAACAAATGCAGCCAAGAAAGGTATGTTATGAAAGATAATGCAATTTCACCTGACACTATTAAATTCTAAAACTCAAGAAAAATTGACGAACATTTAGTATGGAAGAAATGTATGAACATTTACACTATGTGTGTTATATAGGCTTATATATCTTATATTTCTAAATTCACATTTTGTTTATTAATGCATCCTTAAAAATGCATTATTTCTTTAAATATGTATGTGCTTATGTATGACGTTAATCTAACTAGATGAGACCTTAGGACACGGATGCCCCCGCTAATTCGAGTTGATCAATATTTTATTATCCTATGCTTATGTCCATAGTGTAAAATGAATCTGTCATTGCTTTCAAGAAGTATTTATCGTAAATGATTTCCACGCACGGACGAACGCACGGACGGATGGATAGGCAGCGTTAACACACTATGCCCTTTTGCCAATCGAAGGGGGGTGGAGGGAACATCAATATCTTGTTGTTGTTAAATTAAATACAAACCTGTCAACTCTTTTTTAACACGCTTATATTTCAATTGGCTGTTACATTTTCACGATTTGCTAGTAACTTTGTCTGAACCACAATTGTCTATACTAATTGACTACGGTGTTCGATTGGTTGATAATAAAAACTCTTATTATTGTAGGATGTGATGATCTCTGACAAACCACTGAATGCAATGAACGCAATGCAGGCACATGGGTAAGTATTGTTTTCAGTTCAAGGGAAACAATCAGTTAATAATGATTAACACCGAAGGTTAAATAACATATCATTTGCTAAGTTATCACCCAACCATGGTCCATATTTCTTATCGCGTCCTCACATTATATATTGTCAAAAGAATACCATAAGCACTTGTAATTCAATGAATTTTCGTAACAATTACGTATAAAAACTTTATTCACTTGCATATAAGGACGATCTAGTAGACCGCCACGACTAAAATAGAGAAAGTGAATAGTAGTTGTATTGATAAACCATTGGAATTATTAACCGACTAAATATCAATAATTTAGAATGAAGCAGCGTTGTCATTGTGCATTCTGGGGTGTTGATGACAGAGTACAAGACTGGGTAAAGGAACTCGATGCTGACGCTCTGAAAGCAGCCGTATTTGAACGTATAGATAATGTAACCGCTCTAACAAATGGAATGTAAGTGGTGTTTTATTCGTTATAGTGAACATAAACAAAATAGAGATTTCCAGAAGACAACCACTCTTTTATTTAATGTATAAACTTGTTTTTACAATATGCATATGTAATATTTATTTTCGGAATAAAATCAATAATACTCACACTATGATAAATTAACAAAATTAATAGTATTTATGTAAATCTGAATTTGGAACAAGAATTACTACCAAAACATTGTGTAAATACAAGACCTCTTCGCTTGTTGTTGATCTTGTAATAAAACTTTTTTCTTACTACGACAATCTAATCTAAAAAGAGAGAGAATATGTAGCTACAGGGAATGCCACATACATAAGATAGTGCCTCTCCACACAGGCCTCCGGGAAAACAACAATCCATAAAACATAAGGCACATGAGGAGGCTCAAGGGTACAATACGTAAGGGAACAGAAGCGCAAGCACTTGTAATCCTATGAGAACCAATGAGACTAAATTGATCCATTCAGTCACTATATAGTCTGGTCGACGATTGTATCTTGGTTTCAGTCCGTTACTGTTAATGTATTGAACTTTTCTTTTAAGGTGTGATCACTGGGATGTGAACAATGAACTTTTACATGGTGACTTCTACGAAAGAACAACAAACGATTTCACTATCACGGCACAAATGTTTAAAAGAATGAGTCAGAAAGCCAGCGGTTCTGTCTTGTATCTTAATGATTACAATGTTCTGAACAATGGATTATCCGCTGTGGTAAGTAAGTCGTAGTACATTATGCCTACATTAACTAGTGTACATGACCATTGAGCTCATTAATTTAACTGTTTGAATTCGTAGTTTGTACTTCTTTTCTTTGCAGATAATGACATTTAATCAAGACTTTGCATTAATGAGTACTAGATGTAAAAGTATTAAGTGGTCGCATTCGGTGTAAATTGGAATACATTATGTGTACTTCGCATATCTTATTATCTATACCATGCTCAACAGGCTTTGAAAGAAGCTGCTCAGAAGTTTCAGGACTATGATGTACCTGTTGGAGGTATTGGTGTTCAGGGACATATGTATGGCATCGACATCCCTTTGTTAAAGGTAAACAACATAACTATTATTTGCTTTTTATTTTCCACAAGCTTGTATCAGATTTTTGAGGCGCTTTGGCGTCTCATTGCTGTCATCATCAACCGTATGGTCTACTCGAAGTACCGCCATATTCATCGTGTCAAGATGAAAAAATAGTACATGTAAAGTCCTCTGATTTTATTATAGATTTGATGAGTATAATCATTATAGCTGATTTTTCAGGGATATATCAACTATGGAATGGCAGAAGTCTTGATATAAACAGCTTTTCTGGATTATTTGTGTCATATTTGGCGAATGAGTTTATTCGAATAGTCGCGTATTAATTTCTAATACTCCTCCCTGGGCCTTCAGTCCTTTGATTCATAAATGTTAGGATCCGTGATAACGAATTAGAAGAAAAAACAGCAGAAGAGTGGGAAGATCAGTTCAACTTGTTTAGAATCATTGTTCTGGTTTTCACATTCTTTACAATCGAAAATAAAACTGATGATTCATAGGACATTAAACGTTTTCTGAAAATGAGTTTAATAAATCCAGCATGATTGTGATGTGATGTTTTATTCTACAGATCATAAGTTGCGAACATTTTATCGGTCACCATCACTGTTACATGACAAGTATAGCGCAAATAGTTATACTTAAAACAGAGTTTATCTAGATTATATAACTTACCGTTATTCCGGTTAACCACTGCAAATCATGGGAATAAATTATGTTTCAAACATGATCAACCCTTAATCACCGATACGACCACTATGTTAACTCTATGCTTGTATCAAAATAATTTATATAAGTTATTATGTACTTGCTTCATGTAGATTGTACTTGACTTATTTTCAGGCACGCCTGGACATTCTTCAAGAAGCTGGTCTCAACGTTATGATCACTGGTAAGTATGTTCACCCGAACAATGATTTATATCCAATCGCACACATTGCGTTCTTGGTCTAGTAAGCAGCATAGTACATCAGTTAACATATGTACCTCAGCACCACCATCATGTATAACATGTGTATCCGCATGTTGAAGTCAGGCTGTGGCAGCGATTAGTGAAAAACATGCAAAGTGTTTTCCTTTGTCGGTCTAGAATATTCATTACAATACAAATATCCTCACCTTTGCTTACAACCAATTGTACGGAACATACGAGTATAATTCTAATACAGTGACAAACTATTACAAATACATCTTAAGCAAGCGATATCTTGAAAAAAGATGGTCGGTGCAATTAGGAGATTAAGATTTGTTGTGCAACATAAAAATATTACCGAGATATTACATTTGCTGGTGACTCCAGATCCACAATAATTGCGGTAAATTCATCAACATTAGTAGATTTCGGTAAACCTACGTATCCCTTATCAAAAGGTTAACAAATCCGCGTCAATGTTACAAACGTTGTTCGGTTGAAGAGAAGTTGGTTTAGAGGTTAACGTAAGATTTTATTGGTTTACACAACGCTGATATGCAAATAGCAAAGATATGTTAGTACGGCTGCGCCGAAAAATGTAGCATCTTTCAACCCGATTCATTCTTTAACACAGAAATGACAAGATACATAATGTATTGTATTTCAGAATTCGCAATCAACGAAGTGGATGATAATATAAAAGCTAAAGACTTGGAGGATAGTCTAACGTTGTTCTTCAGTCATCCGGCGGTAGAGGGCGTTTTATTCTGGGGATTCTGGGACGGAAGAATTTGGGAAGAGGATGCACCTTTGTTTAATGGTCTCGATGTAACAGTAGGTTTCAGTTACTCCACGATCTGACATAACTGATTCTACCTCTTTGTGGAGAGTTGGTGAAGAGTTTTACCACTGACCCTTCTCTTGCGGAACTCTTTTTCAAACAAAATATAATTTATGTTTGTGTCTTGTCGATTCTTCGTTTGCATTTGGTGACTAGTTATGTACATAATTATGTTCATGTCTGTCTCCCTATGCTTTTAGTATGGCTGTGACATTTCCTTCTCGCTCGACTTCTTTATACATTTCAAATAACGCAAACATTAAACATTTATTTAAGGCCTTTTCATACACTTAACCAAAACTTGTGCAGGTATAAATATGACCGTATCTCGGTCAATATTAGTCTGATCTTGCTGACATTTTCAACAGATATAGCGTAGATACCTGGTATAAGATTTTGTTTATTTCATGTCATAAATCCAAAGGTTGAACAAATAGAATTAATGGATGTGATGATGCAAAACAATCAGGACTGCAGCTCCCACTTGAAGATGATCTGGTTGATAGGAAATAGTCTAATAGCGTGTGTGCCCACTCGGACTCGACGCAACGTGTTATTTAAATCGATAGATTCGACCCGAGAATAATGATCTACATGTAGCCAATAGCAAATGTACAAAAGTTCGTGTAGAAATGTTAATAAAAAAGTTATTCGACATTAAAAAAGTGCACACTTATAAGTTTTGTTAAGTGTATGCCTATTGCGACATACATGTAATACTATAATGTTGGGCTATCTAAATTTATGTAATACACCATGTGCTTCTCTTTACAGCCCAATGCTGCTGGCAAGGTTTATCAGAATTTATTCCACAATGTATGGCGTACACGAGCCCTCCACACACTTCTCGGAGAAGAACCTTACAATGTCAGGGGATTCAAAGGAGAATACTCACTTACAGTGTCTTACAAAGGAGAAACACTGGCATCTCAGACATTTACATTGACTGATGGAGGAAAAGACATAGATATCCAACTAAATGGTGAATCAGGTATGTAGGTTTACGAGTATTCATAAATGACACCGAGGGTTCAGTGCAAGTCGATCGTAACTCCTATATAAATACAAATGCGACAATATCAGACACGTGATCCTACATCACAACTGGAAGAAAAAAACATAGGAGCTACGATAGTCTTTTGTTGAACCCTCATATTATCTGTGGGTTAACATTGGTAACCAATTGTGTAGGCACTGAAGCGATTCTCGTGCTAAAAGACAATGTTGAGGGGAGCGTGTCACCCTGGCGGCATGCTTCGTACGCTATTTTCAAATGAGCACTTGTTGATTTAAGAGACTAATTATATTTGATACAGGTATGTCAAGAAAGTCAAAATTATTAAAAATGATACATGGTGTACATTCTAATCAGACCAACACTACGTCGTCAACTAACTATGTACATTGTTTTATTTTCCAGGATCGTCACCAAGTGTATCCCAGATTGTGACAAATTAACGATTTCACATAACATACCATTGAATTTTTATGTGTAAATGTTTTGTATTTGTTTATGAAAAATAAAATATGAATAGGAATGACTTGTTGTGTTGATCTTTTTAATACATATATAAACAGTGTAACACGTATGGTTACAATTATGCTGTGCTTAGTTATGAATGTTATTACGACAGTCACGTGGTACTACAAAATAAAAGAGTTCTTCTCAAATAAGTCTTGTATGTCTTTAACATAAGCGCCATGTATACGGATGACTCAATTCTTTGTCCTATTCTTTACAAAAAAGTAAAAATACACTCGGTCAACTCCAGTGGCAGAGTATTCGATTGCCGTTCTGTTGTTGGTTCTCGGTGAAGCGTATGTTCTCCCTGTAAAGTTGACAGAATATAAAGCATTCGAAATAATTTGTTCTCTGAAACTTTGACTTTGGAAAGTTTTAACTTGCTTGTGAAGAAAGGTTAGTGCTGATAGGTTATCCATGAGCATCGGTTAGGGCAACTGACTGCCCTTAATGCAATGTAATACAACAAAGGACTCACCAACGGTACAAAACTGTTGTCCGGTCTGTAAATACTTGGATTAATTCAGCAAGTGCTCGTCAAGCGTCACTAATCCGAGATTGGTGCTGTAGCGGAAGTGGCGAAGTGAACGGAAAGGTACCGAAATCACCACACCATTATGGAAACTCCGGGTGACGGTACTTAGACGTAAAGTTTGTAGTCTATTTTTGCAGATACAATTGTGACATTTACAATGCTGAGACAAAAAGAAATTGTGCATGGGATAATATGGACATTTTTTGATAACATGGGGGCTATTGACATACAAAATATATCTAGTACCAATGAAAGAGAATTTTAAATTATATCTGGTGGTATATGTATTATCAGTATTGCATCGACCGTAAAATCCGACAACTGATTTTGACTGAGCATATGTATAGACGCAATCATTGTATAGCACTGTGAAATATATTTTAAGTCACGACTTGTCTAACACGCAAAGTAAACAAGTAGAACAAAAATATTAATTTGATTTGAAATACAGTATTTAATATATTATGTTATATTTCAGAAAAGTATTTGAATTAGGTGATTTGATATCATGCCCATGTTTAGAACATGGAAATGTCTGACTTTATACAACTTTCCATTCGAAACGTTTTACTTAATCGGTGATATACTTGATCACCAGGCGTTTGTCTCAGTCTACAACATGGTCATTGGTGAGTAATCTTGTTTCAACTTGACTGTGTACCAATTTATTGCAACCTACATAAATCACCCACAATGAGTTTAACAATCACCCGCGCCTAAAGAGTTGTGGAATTGGGCTGGTGGAAGGTGGAAAATCGAAGCGACAAATATCGACTCAGGAGCCAGACACTGTCTTTGTGAACACGATGCCTGGCTGTCTAAGTCTGAACTACTATGTATGGCTAGAACTCTGAATGTTCTACATAAGCTTACAATTTCGTTGTATATAGTCTATGACCCCGTTACCGGTGTATACTAGTGACCGGTGTAATCCGAAAAATCCAAATATCTATTACGTCATGTCATTTACATACCGGCGATGTCCAAATTTCCCGCAATCCATGGAATCAATCAAAGTGACAAAAATGAGCTTTTTAATGCAATTATGGCCTTTTAAATACTGTAGTCTATTTTTATCTTTTTAATTTTCTGTAAACAATCATTTTCATTAGGCTATTCCTCCTTTCAGCTCAAAAATCTCTAAATAATGACTTATCGTCTGCTACGCTGCAGTAACAAAGCGGTGTTAGAGTTATAATCATCCCATCGACTTTAAAGACAAATGTTTACAACATGACATGTTTCTAGAGGAGATGTCCCGAAATGTACCGCTTAGACCTACTGGTAACAAAATGGCGTCCAACTTTATTTTTGTACATGTTAAATCGAGTCAAATAGCACATGTTTGGTGCAATTTGCAGCTGTTTTGTAGGTTGCGTGATGTGTTTGGAATAAAATCTATCAAATACGATGAATTAAGCAGTTGAAAAATGTCAATTATAACTATTAAAGTTTTTTATACAGTAAGTACACCTCTTACACGGTTATGGAGCATACGTACCTCAACAAAATAAAAAATATTGAATCGTTATTGATCTGATCATATGTTTCGCTCTGTTTCATAGATGTATTTACTTTATAATGTTAAACTGGGTGTGAAATTGGACTGACTGGCGCTAAACTCATCTCGACCAATTTAATGCTTACTCAACTCTAGATATATTTGAATGAAAGGTTACTAACATCGCAGTCTGCTCTGAGTGTAACAGCGTCAAAAATGGTGTTCTGTTTATTTTATATAGCATGTTTTATATGCGTCACATACGGGCAAACGAATTTATTTCAAAACGGAGATTTTGAATCTGGTTCGAACGGAGATTGGAAATGCCAGGGAGGTTGTAGTCTGACTATTGATCACAACATCTCTCGAAATGGAAGCTACAGCGCTTTTGTCACAAACAGGTAATACTGTTTTATATAGTTGAATAAAATAATGTTGATTATAAATATTGGTGTATACGATTAATTCTTTTAAGACGGAAACCTTTCAAATATGTTAATGTACCGACGGTTTACGTGAAATTATGATATCGTGTATCCAAAACATGCTATATTCACAATTTAACATCACATTCGTTATGTGTTTTTGTCTCATATTCATTATATCGCTTAAATTTTAATATCTTTTTCATGCCATATTTTTTAAATCTTTGGCAGAATGTTCATATTTGTCACAGTATGTAATAATATTTAGCTTTGAATATCAATTTTACCAATTTTGAAAGATCCTATATTTGATATTGATCCTGATCCAGAAAACTGATTTTTTTGCGGACACAGGGCCAGAGGAGCACTTGCTATATCAGCTGACCGCAGTGCCTTACTGTTGAGAAACGGCGTTAACCCAAACAAACTAGTTGTTATAATGCTTGAATGTTCGATTGTTCGTGGAAACAGCTCAGTTTTTCGATGTAAGTAAACTGTGTTGAATAAGAGAACATTACCAAACATATGTGAAAGAAAACGGAAAAGGAAAAGTTCCTCGTCACATTGTCGTTATGGCTTACTGTTAATACACTGACACATTGTAAATATGATAACAGGGTCGAAAAACTATTCAGCCAGTCAGTCAGGTGATAAACATGTTCTATATTTATAAAAGAACTGTATATTTGTATGCGAACAATAGTCAATGTATAAAAGGCATTAGTACAGAGAGTTAGAAAGAGTAACAAACGGAAGGACACATTCATAAACCAATGCCTTTCGACACAAATCGTTTAATATACGTACGGAATAGGATAAAAATTAGAAAACAAGACAGGAGAAATATGGAAAGAGAGAGAATAAGTTGCTACAGGGATAACGCCACATACAAAAGACAGTGCCTCACACACAGACCTCCGGGAAACAACAATCTATAAAACATTAGGCACTTGAGGAGGCCAAAGGGCACACACATCAGCGAACAGAGGCACAAGGAACGGCCCGGCAGAAACTTACGTCCTTAGGAAAGTCAGTATAAATACTGGAGGCATACACCTGTTTAAAAAAGAGAGAATACGTTTATTACAGGGAACGCCACATACATAAGACAATGCCTCTCCGCACACACCTCCGGGAAAACAACAGCCCATAAAACATAAGGCATTTTAGGAGGCGCGAAGTCAAATTTGCTTTCAACATTTGTTTTGCCAAAATGGCACAGTTAAACAAATTTGGATTTTATATATGTAAAAAATAAGTTGTGCATCTACAACTTAAAAGGTCATTGTGTGCTCATCGAAGAGTAAAATATGTATGAAGAAAGTTGTCTGCATATCACATTTATGGTATAACATCCCTAATGGATCCCTGTAAAATCAAATGATACATCGACCAAATTCGTTAAATTCCGTGACTATTTCGTTAAAGATCAGTCGTTTCGGAATATTTTCGGGCATTATCGGAAACAACCGATCTTCAACGGACTCGTCACGAAATTTACCGATATCAGCCGAATGATGTATGATAATAAGAAGCTTACATATACTGCCATCATGTACAGTCAGGTTCAACAGTTGATAGAAGGTATAAATGTTCGGTCTTCGCGACAATGTTTGTAGTAAAGTTGTACAGAAACAGTGTCGTGCTTAGACAAGAGGCGGCTATTTGGAAAAAGGAAGAACAGTGTGAATGTATGGTTGAGCACCCAAATATGGATGCAGCATCCCCGTGGATATATGGCCGAAAGGGAAAGAACTACTTTTTGCTCTCATTACATTTAAACAGAATATTGCAAATGTTATATACTCGTTATATGCCATATTTTACAAAAGCCTTGAAACGTATTTAAATCCGTTATTTTAAGATGACGTGACGTTCGTCCTGACGTCCATTCTGTTATCCGAATTAGGCAGAGAACATTGACAACAGAGAAGTCATTGTGTCCTTTGGATCAAATGTCACTAACATCGTTAACGAGACAAAGAGAAGTTTGATGTACTTTAAATGTTACGGTGTTTGAATTAGTCAACTATTTATCAACTATATGATGTTATCACATTTTATGTAGTTCAATGGAGCGAATGTTAGAAAACCATATAAACCGTCATATAGAACTTAAGTGAACATACACATTTTATGACCCATAAAGTTTTTTTTTAATTGTTTCAGATGTTTGACAAATATGAAACTTACTGATGAAATACAATGATTATTTAATATTGTAGATATCTAAAGTTAACCAACCAAGCATCTCATAACTATATACGAGTATCTACGCATGGTATGTCATACATATATGTTTCAACTTTAGCTTTGACAGATATCAAACGGAGAAAGTTTTAATTAATAGATGGGCCATCTTGATATGTCCGTTCTCTCTTTAGCTGGTGGTCTGGGGTGGTATTCACGGAACATATTAATGTTTACCTTAAGGTTGTCCTTATCCTTGTCTTCTTTTCCTCATTTAAAAATTAGAAAAACCTTAACCTAAGCGAAGGAAAGTCTTAACTTTAAGGAAAATATTAATTTCATCGAAGGACAATGGACACTACCTTGTAATTTAAGTTTCTCTCTTTATTTTGGCCCCTGAATTTATTGTGACACTTATGAAGTTAATGACACGCCGATTGATTTTTACATTGTCGCTGATTAGATATTATATGACGTTAGTACAAATTAATCAAGTATACTGTGTGTACTGTATAATACTTCACTGTAGGCGATACAACTTGGAACAAATGAGTAAAGAAATGTACAAAGTTAGTCCAAACTACAAATATTTAGAATGTGGCACAACGGAATCATTAAGGTAGTTCTTCATTTTCATTTCTAACGGGAGCCACCGTGTCCAACGTTTCAGCCATTCTCAACAGCTCTCGGATATTTTCCGTCCCACTTCGTTATTCTAATAACACCCTCTAGTATATGTAAGGCGGAGCACTATGTGGCAAAACTCAACATTTTGTGCGGTCAATAAATAGTTCTCGTAAAACGGATTTATAAATTCAATAACTTCGATAAATTCATGTAAGAAATAAATTATCGTTGTCATTTCTAGTTAAAAACTCACATATTTCAGTCTTCATATAGCTTAAATATTAGATTCTAAATCCGTTTCATCAGCACTCAAGCGTTCACGCCGCCATATTGTTTTCATGAAATCCGAATGGTATTTCCGAAAGAAGTGCCTTACGAACATCCGAGACACTGGACGTAGTTGGCCGAGGTCTTCCGAATGCGTTTCAGCATATAAATCGTTTGCTGCAACAACTCTTAATAACACAAATTGATTGGATTCTTTCAGAGACCAGGTGTGGAAGGGAGCCTATCAAGATTTGAACGTTATTGTTGGCAAGATGTACAAGATTACTGCTTACGTCCGATTGGCTAATATAGATGAAAACAAACTATACCAGTCTGTCAAAATGATGATGAGATGTACATATGGAAGTAAGTGGATCTTGTATAGTTCTACAAGTGTTTTGTTATTCAATCACATCCTCTTTGTTATCTGTGTGATTTCATTGTGGGTTGTTTTCGGCACAGCCGTACTAACATGGTTTTGCTATTTGCATATCAGTGTTGGCTAAACCAATCTTACGTTAACCACCAAGGCAATTGATCTTCATCCAAACAACATTTGTAACCTTAGCGTGGATTGGTAGACCTTTCGATAAAAGTACATTGCCTTACGGAAATCCACTGAATTTAGGTGAATTTACCGAAATCCATTTTGGATCTTGAGTGACCAGAAATCGTAACATCTCGGCATTGTTTTATCTTGCACAACACATCTAAACCTTCAAATTGCGCCGACCATTTTTTTCAAGATATTTCTGTTTCTACTACAATGACCCCTCGTTCGTCTTTTCGAAATCAAAGTGATGCGTTAGAATTTTGGGTGAGTGTATATTTGTATTTGTTTGTCTAAATTCAGGTTCAAAGGTGTATAGAACGTGGGGATTAACTCCGTACGTACGTCCTGGTAGATGGGTCCATGTTGGCGGAGTTCACCGAATTGATGAGGGCAAGATATATTGTTCTATTTTTAACATTTGGAGTGGTCAATACTAAATATTATTACCTTTTAATAGTTAGTTTTAAATAAAATATTATCTGATTATTATTTAAATTACGTTTTACTGACAGATTCATTAACGGATGAGAATATAGGCATTCTAATATAAATTTTGAGATTGACATAAAGTTTTAATTCTTAACACATTTCTAAATACAGTCGGACCTCGTTCATTCGAATTGATGAGGTCCAAATTTTTTTTATTTCGAATAGAACATGGTTTCGAATAGTCAATTTCAATTTGACATGCATAAGAATATTCATTGAGACCTGATATCTATTTTGGATGATACCGAGTATTCGGGTAGAATGTTGTCGAAATATCGAGGTCCGACTGTAGTATATTACAGTACTTTTAAGGCAGTTTTAGTTTCTATCAAAATATAGTAACGATTTGAGAAAATGGCATGTTAAGACCTTCATACAGACGTACTTAAACAGTGTATCGTAATTTGTCATAACAGATTCCCGGAACTACAAATCATGAGTCCAATTCTTGTATTTCCTTGGATATTGCCAGTAGAGCTTCAACGATTCATCTTTAACCGATTCGATTCGATTTATTTCCTTCAATTTCGATTTTTTCGATTCGATTTTTTATATGTAACAGCATTCTCATTCATCTTTTAAGGCTTTTGCATTAATTTCAGGCCAATTGGAATTAAGAGTTTTGCAAGTAAAAATTAATAGATTAAACAAACAACTGACATTTTCTTTTGGCGCATTCTCAGTCCTAAAGCCGAAATGTTGCCACACTTTAGATGTGACTAAGAGTGGCCCAAACCCGTGATTACTGTACCAAATAACAATTTAGCGAACTGGAACTAAAAAAAGCGAATCGAAAATACCACGGTTTGAATCGAGAATCGAATAGTGAGCTCCGTAGTCGAATTCCGATGCTTCGCATCGAATCGTTGAAGCTCTAATTGCCAGGCACGTAGGTCTCGATAAAAAATACCAGTATCGGGGCTTGTATTTGTGGTTTTGTGAACCTTGCAAAAAAGTGACAACGCAGTGTTGAAGATAATCCGAGACTTCTCTGACCCTATAGCCTTTTTTTTTTTTTGCGGCGTAGGGTCAGAGGAACTCCTATAGTAAAAACCCGGGGATTACTGAAAACAACACAGTCGTGTAGTCGTATACTTTCAACGGTTATGTGGCGTTTGGTCTCATTTTAACGAGAAGTTAGCCGAACAAATCGGTAAATTGATATTTAAATGACCAATCTGCATCGATCACGTGACAGGCAGGTGCTTTGACCCAAATACATATTTACATGAAGAAAATTATTTTTTTAGCTTACTCTGAAAAGGATTGACCGTTACAACGTATTAAAGGTTTTCAAAACAAATGTTACGGTTCAGATAGGTTAATTAATAAATTGATAATAGATGTATTTGCTTGAAATGTTAATCCAATGAATGTTTACATAGATATATTGATTTAAAGTTCCTCTCCCGCGGAGAGGAAATCCCCGGGTTTTTACTATAGGAGTTCCTCTGACCCTAACCAGCAACATGAAATATCAAAAATCGTAAAAGGGGCTGGTTTAGGGACAGAGAAGGCTCGGATTATGTTGAAGAGTACATTAGCATGAGGACAAATACCTCTGATTATCACAAACAGTCGTACCTCGTTTATTCGACAATCTTTTTATCCGAATACTAGGTATCATCCGAAATAAATATCACGTCCCGATGTATCTTCTCAGGAACGTCGAATTGAAATGGGTTTTCGAAACCATGTTTTATTCGAAATTAAATTTCTGACCCGGTGAATTCGAATGAACGAGGTCCGACCGTTTTTAAAACTAAGGATATTATGTCAAAGAGATAAGACTAGGTACCTTTGACCTAAGCGGTAGCGCCATTGACCGATTTTTTGTTCCTCAAAACATGACTTTATTTTTACATAGGACGCAGCGATTGTCGAATATACATAGCTACGGACGAAGGTACAAACTATTACCTCGATGATGCTGTCGCTGTGCATATCCCAGACGATAATAACTGGAAGACGGTCGCACTGCAAAGAATTGAGGAACTTAGAAAGGCTAACATTAGCATAAGGTAATCGTCTGTTCTTTTTAACCTTACATTAGGACCACGTTCATTCAGATTCTCGAGTATAATGCGAATAGACCGAAAGTCATATATTATACTGATTAATCGTTAGAACACATTTGTAGATAAAATGTTAAGGGCTACTTAACTATAAACTCGCCTCGGATCAATCCGGTCAATAATTAATATCCCCTGACTAGCAAGAAATACGATAAACTTACTTTTTGAGGATGTAGAGACAATGAACTAGTCCATGAATTCATTATATTTTATTCAGGCTGTCTGGTGCTAACGTTGACACAAGCATGGTAGATATAAAGGTATGTATATATAGTTCATAAAACATGGGTTCCGTTTCCAAAAAGGCCACACTTTGACCCTCAGTATTCTGCCTGAATTGTCATGTTTTCTCTAAAGTAAAGGAATGTTTAGCTATAAAATGGTAAATTCTGGTCAAAATTATTAAAATCACTCTCGAGATTTAGTGGAACCAGGGCTCTAGAAATCCACTAGCTCGACATCCTGGACTAGTCTAATGCTGAATCGGACTACCAATAGTTCAGTTGAAGTTAGTCCCGGATAAGTCTGTTTTTAAAACTAACCAACATCAGCAATTGTTCAGGTGTAAGTCAAACCTTAGAACCCCACAAACACATACATATTATTATTAATTTTAGATTGTGGTGCTACCATTATGAAGTTTGTTTGTTACTAAATTGACCATTACAGGTCTGTTTTAAAACTAACCAACATCAGCAATTGTTCAGGTGTAAGTCAAACCTTAGAATCCCACAAACACATACATGTGATTATTAATTTTAGATTGTGGAGCTATCGTTGTGTATGTTTATTTGTTATTAAATTGGCTAATATTCTCGGACAACTAGCGTCCTATGTCGGACAAGTCAAATTTTTCATTTCCATTAGTCCGGGACAAGTGTCTTTGAAAAATATTCCTAGAGCCCTGGGAACCCTGATAAAACTGTACTGTACTTGTATTTAAAATTACAATAACAAATGTATCATGCAATACTGTAGTATGTAAATGTAAGCCTAGATACACCAAAATACCTTAATAACACAACACTTGATATCGGACAAGCAATGGGGTTTAAATCACAAAAACAGCCAGTGCTGTGTTGTGTCTTCTCCAGCTATAATAATTACCTCCCTTGTTCTTAACCATTTGCAAATTTGATAGGCAAAACTGATAAGCACTTCTGGGAGTATTTCCCAAATATGTGCTTATTGAGAAAATACCCAGGGCAATTGCATGCAACAGTCACTTTTTCTTCAACTCTCTGAGCCATCTTCCCGCATGAGCCTAATGAATAAGTTGTTTATATATATCTGATTTGATTTTATCATTGTTTACATTATATCCCCTATAAACTTTAAGGACATTTGCCTATCAATATGACCGAACAAGGGAGGTAAATATTGTAACTGTAGGAAATATCTATTATGGTAGACTCAGATCTTAGGTTCCCCTCCAATGGAACCTCCCTAAACCAGACCCTCCAAAAAACTGGAATACTCCCGTAACCGGACATTTTTGCCGCCCTGAATTTTCTTCTTCTATTTTTATTGTCCCGAAGGAGTCCGATTTAGCGAGGTTCCACTGTACTATGTTGAGCATAAGCAGACACCAAGGTAGAACCAGAGCTCTTCTGTTAACCAGTTGTATAGAGTCATCCACATGTTACATCCCGATTGGTATTCGAACCGCAGAAATAAGGGGCAAGTTATTTAATTGCTGCAACCATCACTATTGTGGTCAGGGAAGCCACGTATATTGTACAAACTGGCTTATAAGCAACATGTGATATAATGGCATGCGTTCAGGACTATATCAGACATTCCGATTGGATGCTGATGAATTGCAGCTTGACAATTTACATAAACATGTCGCTGACAAAAAGGTCCAGTTTATCCAACAGTAGGGTAACAATACAAAGGTCTTATTCCTAGATAGCTGCAACTGAAAACTTTTGGGTGGAGGTTAAATGACATGTATATAGACGTTAGCCGCCCCTAATATCGTTACAGGGCTACACCCAGGTCAGAAATAGTCCCCTTGCTTAGCATTATTTACGCAGAATTCGTGACTCAAATACTACTCTGCTGAGTTATAGTCTCGGAGAACATACGGCATACCCGGGGCTGGAACCTACGACCTTCCGCTTGGGACTCTGTTTACTGAGCTAACTCACTGGGCCGTCTTATATTGCACACAGTGTACATGCACTAGCTTAATGACTTTCATCCGACACCGATGATTCATCTAATTGGTATATATGTATCTAGATCGTTCAATTAATAGAAAATAATAATATGACACTATTGCTGCAAATTCAAAATTTTAATATGCAATTAGTTGCCTGTAACCACAGTGTCACATATAGTCAATGAGCTCGCGATCTGTAAGGGGCGAAATGCGCCGCATTTAGTTCACGTTAGCTTTATGCGGCGTTCATGTTCCTCAACACCGCATTAAGCTCACTTCTCTTTAAGATGTTTTACGGGAACGAATTTTTGAATGCGGTAACAACATCAAAAAATGAATTTGAAAAGGTGAAAAACTGACTTATGTATCAGAACCAATGTTCCTAAACCACAGTCGTTAAATGTTTCATAACCACTGACTTTAAATAGGACAAGACATAAAATAGCTATATGCGACATAACTATACTTTTTCGTCGCATAATTCGCCTCGTCACGAACTATATGCGGCACGGACTATATGTAGCACTACACAGCTAATTGTTTTTCGACATTCTCCTGCAGCTAAATCAGACCAAAATGGAATTCCCTCTAGGAACTGTGATGAACGCTGAGAGAATTGTGGACACAGAGGACGCAAGTAATCTGGCTTACCAGCAAGTATTTTATGACAACTTTGAATGGGGAGTCCTTGGTAACGCTTTGAAATGGAAACAAATGCAACCCACCGAGGTATTTCGAGAAAGGATACTGTGTCTTTATAAGAAACAAAATAAGATCCTAAAACTATTCAGAAAAGGCTATAGCTCTTATTATCTTCATTTGTTTAATTGTTCCTCGTGGAAAATGCATTATGTTTTGAATATGTAGATGTTGTATAAACATGTTTATTGTATAACGGCTTTGAATAAAACTCATCTTGTTTTTTCAATTAAGTACAAAACCTGTCAAACCATTCTAACTTGCTGAAGTTACTATTGTATGTTTACCGATTTGTTAGTCCTTTTGCCAGCTCTTTCACAATTTGACTGTCATACCTAGTTTCTAATAAAGAAATTATATTGATTCACTTTTGGTTATAAAAATGGCTAATTACTTCAAATATTCAACTATTATAGGCGGTAATGAATTCGGACAAGCCACTTAACGCAATGAACGCTATGCAAGCACATGGGTATGTATTGTCTTCAAAGCCAGGAAAGTATTACGTTTAATTAATAATTATCGGCTCTAAAGCTTTGACTTACTATTTGCTTAACGATCATCCTAACCAGCTCCCTACTTTTCATGACGTCTTGACATTTTGTTAATATGTTCTTGTAAAAAGCACATCTTAAGCGCTTGTAATTTAATACGATAATGTAAAATATATCGTTGGTACTAAACGGTGTTCAATCTGAAGGGTTATCTAGTAATTAGCCACCGGAAATCCAGAGTAAGTTGATAATAATTGTGCTGATAAACCATGGGAATTATTAACTGACTAAATATCAATCTTTTAGAATGAAGCAGCGTTGTCATTGTGCATTCTGGGGTGTTGATGACAGAGTACAAGACTGGGTAAAGGAACTCGATGCTGACGCTCTGAAAGCAGCCGTAATTGAGCGTATTGACAATGTAACCGCTTTAACCAATGGAATGTAAGTGGTGTTTTATTCGTAATTTAAGAGAACACAACGGGAAACTCCGATATTTTAATAAATGATCTAAAACAACAACCACTCATTTTAGCCGACCTGTGTGATCTATTTTGATCCCTTTTTTACCGTCGTCCACCGTCGTGCATCGTGCGTTGTCGTCAACAAATTATTTAAACGCCATGTACTAAATCATCGGGTCAATTTCAACCAAACTTCTCATAATAGTTTCTTTGGTAGTCCTCTTCCAGATTATTCCAAATACATTGTTTTCTTTCAGAACTCTGGTTGCCATAGTAATCGAAGGGAATAAATTAAAAATCTCCTCAGGAACGACTAGACCAATTTCAAATAATGCCACAGAAATGTTATTTTGGTTACAAATTTCTTCCAGCCATGTTGCTTCATAAAATTGGGGGTCTATATGGCTACATGTAAATGGAAAATATTGAGAATCTTCCCCTCAGAAACCGCTGGCCTGATTTCAAAATAATTTCACAATATTACTTGGGCGACCCTTTACCAAATGCTTTCAAAAAACATTGCCGTCAGTGGGCGGGGCTAGTATTCTCTATATGGCTTTACGTAAAACTTTTTAATTATTCTTGTGAGACCCCGCTTGCACGATTTCGTGTGACCCAACTTCATTCAGTGTATTGGTTCGTGAAAAACATGGCCACTAGAGGACGTGTTTACTTTTCCTTAAATGAGTGTAGAGGGAACTTTAAAAACATTCTGGTCAAAACTACTGACTCGAATGTTCCTTGGATGGTCCTCTATTAGATTCCTTCAAGTAAAAAGGTTCCATGCAGTAATCTGATTGGCTTTCTTCAAATGTCTTCGTGCAGAAACCACTGGTCCAATTTCAAAATAATTTTAAAAGAATCTTCCTTTGGTGGCGCGTGTCCTTCAAATGAAAAATGAAGTGGTTCAATACAGAACCATATAGATAAAAAAATACATCAGTTGACAAAAATGTGTTTGGGTGACTCTCCTCTGAAATCTTTCAAGCCATGTTGATTGTTAAATGACCATGACTTCCAGGGGCGTCTCATGTGAGCCATATAGGGTCGTCTTAGTCCTCTTTTTTGAATATATAAACACAATTCTTGTACCATATGCGAATCGTATATAGTTTCTCGACTTTGATTTGTCCAATATGTTAAAAGAAAATTTATATTTCTTGCGGATTACTTCTCTAAATTTTACATTAAAGGTGTGAACATTGGGATGTCAACAATGAACAATTACATGGTGACTTCTACGAAAGATCAACGCAGGATGTCAATATCACGGCAGGAATGTTTGACAGAATGAATCAGAAAGCTAGCGGTTCTGTCTTGTATCTGAATGATTACAATGTTCTGAACAATGGAATATCTACTGTGGTAAGTAACTCTTAGTCCAATTAACTACATTATCGCGATTACATGATCATTAAACTCATTAATTTAATTGTTTACAATTGTTTATATTTCTGTCACAGTTTCATATTTTTTCTTTGAAGTTTGTAATGCTACAGGTGGGTGGAGCTATATTCAATGTAAATTGTCAAAGAATTTAGTGCATTAACTAACACCGCGGATATTGGACACTGGCATTTTTATTTACTGCACTGTTGACAAAAAGCGACATTTATATATCAATACAGGATTGTTTCAAAGTCCTTCACAACCACGGTCCATGTTTATTTTGTTAAATTTCTGGGTTTTTAAATTTCACTTTCTCGTTGCATGCTATGTCTGCTAGATTTCATACGTCTCATGATCCAAAGAGAAATACCTCTTTGTTCACACACTTGTCGTGATTGGACTATGGTACAAAACAGACACAGAGAAAACATTTATATATCTAATTTTGTATCGGGGATACGCCCCCTCGACTACGTTGTGTACACTTGTGTTTTCAAACTCTATCTATTACTTACCGTAGTTTACACTTCGATTCCTTGCAGATAATGCCATTTAAGCAAGATTTTGTAGTAAGGTATATTTAGTTGTTAAAATTGTAATTGATAAACTATGTCGTCATATTTCGGTTTAAATGAGAAGACATGATTGTTTTGCACAATCTACCTTGCAATACAGGCTTTGAAGGAAGCGGCTCTGAAGTTCAAGGATGATGGTATACCTATTGGAGGTATTGGTGTGCAAGGACATATGCATATAATTGATATCCCTTTGATGAAGGTATATATACAACATAACTATATGAGCTCTGCTATGGGATAACAACCTCTTAGAGCTGAAAGTGACGTCATTTCGAGAAAATGCAACATGTGATGTCACGGCGCTCATATAAGCTTTTGCAGACAACTAGATGCATCCATAGGATACGGGTGCCCCCGCTATATACTTTTCATTACAAAACTACGTAAAAGGGGCCATATCTCCTCTAAAATTAAGTCAATTGTGACCGATAATCCTAAACATATGTGCCCAATATGAATTGAATCCATCCATCCTTTCATGAGTTATTGATCAGAAACCATTTTGTCACGGACGAACAGGGGTAACACTTCATGCTCCTTAACCATTCTTCGAATTACGGGGAGGGGGGGGGGGGGGCATAAAAACAGCAGAAACGTCGAAATACCACTACATGAAGTTGTTTTTTAAGCGTTGTTCTCATTTTAACATTATTTGTAATCAAAAATAAATATAATACGTTTTATGAAACGGGTTTGATACACAGTTTATGAACACGAACACATTTTATGTTTACATCATAATTCGTTGTCAACATTTTATCGGCACAAATATTTCTGCCGCATAATAGAAGCGGTCGTCACAGTTACAAAGAGACAGTGACGTCACGTCTGTTACGTCTGAAATAATGATAACTGTACTCTTTGTAACATGCAACATTATATCGTTGACCTCTTTTCAGGCGCGTCTGGACATACTTCAGGAAGCTGATATCAACGTTATGATCACTGGTGAGTGTGTCCATAGGAACAATTGTGCGCCGCTGTACGATTTTCAACCTCTCCTTATATGAAGTCATTTCCAAAAAACGTCACATGTGACGTCACCATGTACTGACAGTATGCAATATGCGCATATGGCAATATGAAAAGTGACCAGATGGAGTAAATATTGTTTCCTGCTTGCAAATAGTGACCTCACATGTTGCGTTTGCTTGAAATGATGTCGCTTACAGTGGAGGTTGTAAATTCCATAGCAGCGCTCAATTATTTATTTCCAAACGCGTGGGTTTATGTCAGGCAGTGGAGTGTATCAGTCAATATGTGTGTCTTAGCACTCTCGTGAATGAAAGGTGAATAGAGATCAATGTTTGATGAATAAACATATTATTGCCCAAAGCCTTTCACTTCGATGGTCCATGATAATCACTAGCATACACATATTATTATCATAACAGTTGGCTACGACCAGTTGTAAGGAACTTGCATTTCTCTTTGCACCAACAATGACAAACTATTACACATACATATAAATACTCTCTAGTAACGTAAGTAATCTTCTTCATTCGTCAGTGCAATTTAAATATCTCTACAAGAGTCAACTATAGACAATGCCAGAAATTTAGCCAGACGAATTATCTCCCTTGAATACTCATGTTGTCCGCCATTTTGGACAGCAGAAAAAGGTAGTATTAAACACGCCCAGTCTGCTAAATCTAATAAGTGTGTCTTAAGTGTAAGATGTAGCTACAATCAACGAGATATTTATCAATTGGTTTGTTTTTCAGAATTCGCAATCAACGAAGTGAATGATAATATAAAAGCCAAAGACATGGATGATACTCTAACGTTGTTCTTCAGTCATCCGGCGGTAGAGGGCGTTCTTTTCTGGGGATTCTGGGACGGAAGAATTTGGGAAGAAGACGCATACTTTTTTACTGGTCCCAAAGTTACAGTAAGGGTCAAGCTCTATCACAGTTACTCTACGACTTGAAATTACTGGCTCTACCTCTTTGTGCTCTGTAATGGTATAGGGTTTTACTAGTGATCGCTCTTATAAGGAAAGAGAGAGAATAGGTTGCTACAGGGAACGCCATATAAATAAGATAATAACTCTCCACACAGACCTCCGGGAAAACAACAGTCCATAAACATAAGACATTTGAGGAGACGCAAGGGTAAATACGTAATGAAACAGGTGCGCAATGAATGGCATGGCTGACAATAAGGGATAACTAAGGAGAATCAAAGAGGACAAACAGGAGAAGGGGGTTAAATGGATGGAATACATAACAGGAAGATCGAGATGTTTGCATACATTATTTGTGTTTCTTTCTTGCCGCTTTTGCATTTGTTCACTAGTATGTACTTGTACATAGTTTCGTGTCTCCTTTTGCTTCTGGTGTGGCTGTGCATTTTGAACATCTTTAGTCGTTTTCAATAACCCTAATGTTATAGGTTTCTGATAGATTGTGTGCATCGTTGTTATGAAATGCTTTTTTCATACGCCTATTCCGTGTATTTTTCTTTACAGCCCAATGCTGCTGGCAAGGTATATCAGAATTTATTCCACAATGTATGGCGTACACGAGCCCTCCACACACTTCTCGGAGAAGAACCGTACAATGTCAGGGGATTCATGGGAGAATACTCACTTACAGTCTCTTACAAAGGAGAAACACTGGCAACTCAGACATTTACATTGACTGATGAAGGACAATACATAGATATCCAACTAAATGGTGAATCAGGTATGTAATTTACTTGTTTACATAAATCTATTGCTAACATTGGTAACATATTGTGCTGGTATTGAAGCTTATAATGTGCAGGAAGACAATGTTTGGAGGCAAGTACTCTAGCTCTATGGCTTTTTGTGCCTTTTTTCAATTGAGTACTTGTTATTTTAGTAGACTCATTTATATACATATCACGAGGTACATACAGACAAATTAAATCATATAAGAATAATAAATTGCGTTCAGACTAAGACTTCGTCTTCAACTTACACCGTATACTGTTTTATTTTTTCAGGTTCGTCTCCAAGTGTGTCCCAGATTGTGACAAATTAACACATAACATTAAAATTTATTTTTGAAGAAAAATGAGATATGAACATGGATTGAGATGTTTTGTTGTATCGGTTTAAAGCAAATGTATAACATGGTCACACATTTAAGAATTACGACAGTCACGTGAATGCCAATAAAATGTTTTCTTCTCACATTATGCATTTTTGTCTTTGACATCAGCGCCATAGATTTATACTTATGGCTCCAACGTCACACTTGTCCGATTCTTTACTAATAAAAGAAGAAGAATAAGTTGCTACATGGAACGCCACATACATAAGCCAAAGCCTCCCCACACAGACCTCCGGGAAAACAACGATTCTTTAAACATAAGGCCCTTGATGATGTTAAAGGGTACGTTAGGGAACAGAGGCACAATGAATGGCTTGGCCGACCATAATGAATAACTAATAGAATCAAAGAGGACAAACAGTGAAGGGGGGAAATTACTGAATGGAAAAGATCACAGGACAAGTCAATATACTTACATAATGTCAGTAGGATTACAGGCACAGACAAATACGGTATAATACGGTGGCATAGAGGTGACATGTGTGAAATTATTTTTATCTCGTGGCCACGACTAAATAACTCTTTTCTAAGACTTAGTATGTCGTGGCCACGACTTAACTATCACGTTCCCACATACTAAGTAATAGTCTAAACAAAATCACACATGTCACCTCTATGCCGCCGCAGTTTAAACATATTCCATTTTTATAAAACAAAATAACTCGCCAGTAATTTTTAATTTAGCATCTTAAAAGTACATATTTGTACGCTACCTACTGAGAACATTAAAATCGATTTCAAACGCAAATCAGTGTCTTTAAATAATTAAAAATGCCAAACAGTTTCCGAGGTTTCCAAACGATATCTTTTACTCAACATAAAAATCACGACTAACCCTTTTCTATAGATTCCTCGTTATGATGACACGATTTACAAACACCTGTACGGCTGTGTTTTGTAAACATTACCTGTGATATCTGACATTGATCTGTGACAGATTTAGTATGCGGCGACCTCGCTAAACTAGAAACTAAACCACGTGACCTTGTTACTGACCCCTTATCACAATACTACTTAAAGCGGCATTACTCTTTTATTTTGTATATAAACTTCATAACATTATCTTATTTAATCAGGAATGACATCCTTGTCAAAGAAAATAGTTTTGATTATTTTCACTGAATTTGACATAATACACATGTAGTTGCAAGAAATGTGACATTTCACTCCCAACGGTCTACCGGAATACACTTTCCTCGTGACATATGCAACTGAATGTGACGATTTCTAATGTGTTTTAGGCTGTACGTGTAAGCTTTATGACACGTAATGTCATTCCCTGTTCGTAGAAAATCCACCCCGATTTGTCAGAAGTTCTTATTAATGTCCCTTTTTCTGTTTTGATGTCCTAGAATGAGTTACTTTCGGTTCAGTAATGTGTCGACATTTCGGTAATAGAAAGTCGTTTCGTGAAATGAAATGCAATTCGGGTGGTTTGAAACTACCATACATTCGGAAATCCTCGGCCAACTACGTCAAGTGCCTCGGATGTACGTTAGGCACTACTTTCGGAAATACCATTCGAACGTCATGAAAACAAGATGGCGGCGTGAACGCTGGAGTGCTGATGAATCTAATATTTAAGCTATATGAAGACTGAAATATGTGAGTTTTAACTAGAAATGACAACGATAATACATCTCTTACGTGAATTTATCGCAGTTATTGAAATTATAAATCCGTTTTACGAGAACTATTTCTTGACCGCACAAAATGTTGAGTTTTGCTACATAGTGCTCCGCCTTACATACACTAGAGGGTGTTATCCGAGTAACGAAGTGGTACGGAAATGCCCGAGAGCTGTCGAGAATGACTACCATATAGCTCTCAAAGAAAAGGAGATAAAAATGTTATGCCACTTTAAATTTTGACAGTCACAGTAATTAAACTTTAGAACTAATTAGATATGTAATAATGTAACAACACTGATAACGATTCTAGTACATAGTCCAAAGCAGATGACACAAACTCAGGAACAGTTGAACAGTTGTCAGTTAACATTGAGTAGATCTTCTCAATCATTAACTTTTCAAGAATGGAACTTAAAGGACAGTATGTTATACTATTAGTTCTTATATTGGTTTCGCAACAAACGGAATGTTCTACAGTTGTTGTGAATACTAATTTAGGTAAAATTGCTGGGACTACGTTGTCGGTGGTAGCTGATGGTAATAGTAAGACAATTACAAAATTTACCAACATACCGTTTGCTGAAACAACTGCAGGTCAGAACAGATTTTTGAAGCCAATTCCGAAGGCACCATTCAATGGTACTTTCCAAGCGAGTGGTAACCCAATAGGATGCATTCAGATGTCTCAGGAAGCGGCTCATCGGCTTTCCCCGTTTGCAAATTTCTCAGAGGATTGTCTAATTCTGAACGTGTTTGTTCCACATGGCTTCACGCAGAATGCGTCACTTCCGGTTATGGTATGGATATATGGAGGCTCTTTTTCAGAGGGCGCTACGAGTTTATATAATCCAGAAATGCTCGTAGCTTTTACGGATGTAATAGTAGTAACGGTTAATTATAGGCTTGGAATGTTCGGATTTCTGCGAAGTAATGATGGCAAACTTCCAGGTAATCAAGGACTATGGGATCAACATTTGGCGATTAAATGGGTTCATGAAAATATCGCCCCTTTTACTGGAAACCCAAATCAAGTCACGATATTCGGGGAGTCGGCTGGGGGAGCATCAGTATTGTACCAAGCCCTTTATCCAGGAAATAAGGGATATTTTCAAAGAGTTATAGCCGAGAGTGGATCGCCTTTAGCTGATTGGGCAATGTTGAGAGGACCTAACGCTGCCGAATATTACAAAAGAGTTGGTTGTGATTCCAGCAGTGATCCTATATTGTGCCTCCGCGCTAAAACTCCAGAACAACTACAAATTCCTAAAGTAGCGAGCGATTCATTGCACTTTGTTCCTGTAATAGATGGTGAGTTTGTGTCCGAATCGTCAGAGGATATTTTGTTCGGTAACACCGGTAACCCGAAGTCAGCTGCTGCCAGAGAATTTTATTCATCATTGGACATACTTTCCGGTGTGAACAATTACGATGGAGCTCTGTATATGGTAACCGTTTGGCCATACGTGATTGGTTATTCGGATATAAATAACCCTCAGATCACAAGAGCTCAGCTAGACAACATATTATTTGGAGGTGTTGTGGATTCGATTTTACAACCGAATGATAACAAAACAAGAGCATTGCTGAAACAGTTTGTAACATTCGAATACACCGACTGGTCGGATCCTGATTCATTTCTGTCCACACGGGAGAGTGCATTGAACATTTCAAGCGATTTGGGTTTCTTTTCCCCCGCCATAAGAGCGGCACAAGCGCATGCAAGCAGTGATGGCGGGAGGACGTACTTCTATGAGTTCAGTGTTACTCCTCCAAAACACGAAATTGTAATGCCAACTTGGATTCATGGTAGGGTCATTCTTCCACTAAATTGTCATTGAAAAATATGGATGAATATTCCCTGTAAAGTTTAATATTTCTGATATGAGCGCCGCTGTACGATTTCCAACCTCTTCTGTAATTGACGTCATTTCCAGAAAACGTCACATGTGACGTCACAATGTACTGACAGATTAGCAATATTTGCCCGATATGACAATATAAAAACGAAGTGACAAAATGGAGTAAATATTGATTTCTGCTTGCAAATAGTGACATAACATGTTGCGTTAGCAGCGCTCATATGTTAATAAATATCAATGAGCGAAAACTTCATTTAAACTATTAAAATTGTGCAGTTGGAGTTTGTAAAATAGTTAGTGACGGGTCTGCCATTGGTTATTGATGAAATCGAAAGTAGAAATTAAGTCGGAAAAGAAATACTTTTCGACTCAAGATACGTTGATGCATCATCTTTTCAGTATTAATCAGCAATTTTATGTAATTATGTCCATCGAAGAGTGTGTTGGTGAAGTTCTATCCTTGCACCTCCTCAGTCCCTAATGTTTTGTAGACTGGTGTCTCTGGGGGATGGATTGTCTTATGTATGCGGCCTTTTTGAGCCGCGGCCGTGGGCCAGTGGTTAGTGCACTGGACTTGTAACCCGGCGATCCGGGTTCGATTCCCGGTAGCGGCAGGTCATACCCTTCCATGAAAATTTGACAAAAATGTCGATTTTCCTCCACATGTGGAGAAGTTGCCGGCTCTTTGTGGAAGGGTAAGTTAGTACTGGTTAGATTTCAGTCCAGGAAAAACTGGTTAGGTGAACCGGCCGCCGTATATAACTGAAATATCGTTGAGAAACGGCGTTAAACCCGATGAAACAAACAGTATGCGGCCATCCCTGAAATAACTCTTATAGCATCAATATCTCCAAAGTTTCAGTCATTATTAATTCAATCGGACAACTAGCTTTCTTTGTCGGACAAGTCGAATTTATACATTTCCATTAGTCTGGAACGGAAAATCTACTGTTTCAGGAGCAAATCATGCGGACGAATTGTCGTTTGTGTTTGGTAAATTTCTTTCCAACAGTACAGTGTATCCAGAAGACACGAAGTATGTCTCACGAGCAATGACAACGATGTGGACTAACTTTGCAAAGTCTGGGTAAGATTTAACACAAAAACAGTTGTTGTGGTTTCTGAACTGCACACAACAATAAGAGAACAGTTATTTTCTGTTAGTTCATTGTTATTGTCATTAATCCCAATATGCCGTAAGAAGAAATCAAGACTTAAAAGAGATAGTGACGAAGGGAATGTCTCATTTTATAGAACATGCCCTACCTTATCCGTAGGTTAGAAGAACATATTTCGTCTTATTTTTGGGGCAAACTATCCCTAGTGGTAAATTTAAGAAACTTATATAGTAATTTATCTTATACAGATGTACTCTAAAAAACTGCATTCATTCGGAAAACCTCGGCCAACTACGTCAAGTGCCTCGGATGTTCGTTAGGCACTACTTTCGGAAATACCATTCGAATATCATGAAAGCAAGATGGCGGCGTAAACGCTGGAGTGCTGATGAATCTAATATTTAAGCTATATTAAGACTGAAATATGTGAGTTTTAAACTAGAAATGACAACGATAAGCCATCTCGTACGTGAATTTATCGAAGTTATTGAAATTATAAATCCATTTTACGAGAACTATTTCTTGACCGCACAAAATGTTGAGTTTTGCCACATAGTGCTCCGCCTTAATACATATACTAGAGGGTGTTATTAGAATAACCAAGTGGTACGGGAATATCCGAGAGCTGACGAGAATGTACTGCAATGTCACTTTTTATCTACCTTACATCTTCCATGTCTCTCTGTCGTCTCATAAAATTCGAGACAGTTTGAGATAAAATTGACGATAATTTTGTAAGCGCAGGAAAGGCATATTACCAACCATACAATTCAACATCAGTTAGACGTTTGTTATTTTGACTGAAATCAATGACGCTTCTATGGGTATGTGTTTGTTTTAATCATATAATAATTGGTGTATTTCTTCCAGAAATCCGAATCTACCACTAGCTGTTGACAGATATATTCATACCACGTGGCCGGAGTACAATATGACGTCACAATACTACTTCGAGATTTCTAGTCACATGTGGGTTGATTCCGTCAAACAACACTTCCAAGCAAAACGAATGGAATTCTGGTCAGACCTTATACCGAAAGTTGAAGCATATCGTAGACACTAATTATCTTGTATTTGGCAAATGGTTGTCTCATTCAAGACATTATTTCATGTGTTACATGGCAAAATAATACATGTAGTTTGTATTATTAAAAAAATGTACAATTTTCATAGTCAAAGTTTGTGTTATATATTTAATTAAACCATGTATTATTGTATTTTTTTACATAGTCCAGCCACGGACGTCAAATCTCTATACTGTCGCTGTACAACTGTTACGAAGACGCGTGTAAAAGTCGGAGTACAGAGACACGTATGCGGGGCTAGTTTTTACATTATCTTACTACATTGTACTTGATTCTTACATATCCGAGATACCGATTGTGAATCAATGATTTCAAGGACTTAGCATAAATAGCTAAACTGAATTTAAAAAGGTATCGGCAGCATTTTATCACCATCCAATCCACAAGTTGGAATCGATCCGTGACTACACTGTCGGTACCAGCCGTTTTTTATAGCAAATTTGGGGTCGATATTGGGCCTCATTCCCAAAAGAAAAAAGTATAATTTTTTCTCATACATAGAAAGAAAATTCCACTTCAGTGAAATTATTTAAAATTTTAGCCTTAGAAAACCCAAATTTGGTGATTCTTCATGCAAATTTCCCTTATCAAAAAGACGCTGCATTCTTCCCAAAAAAACCTGAAAAAAATGGCTGGACCGTCACTGTACAACGTAAATTCTGACGGACAGGCTTCCGGTACGGTAAAAGATAGGCCCTAACCATTGAAAACATAAACTATAAGCTCGTACTTTTTCATCATATAATTGCCACATGATGTTATGTGGCTACAACCTACAACTGGACGTCGTTTATTCGACAACCTTTTATCCGAATAGTCGGTATCATCCGAAATAAATATCAGGTCCCGATGTATCTTCTTATGCTTGTCGAAATGAAATGGATTATTCGAAAATATGCATTATTCAAAATGAAAGTTCGGACCCGGTGAATCGAATGAACGAGGTCCGACTGTATTTTACATTTAGTCTTGCACCAAACGTTCAGAGAAACGGTCGCACGATAAACTCTCGTTATAACGACAGGGGCCAACACAACGTTGTCTGTAAGTATAACATTGTGGTTCAAATGTCACCAGAACAATGCTTAAATGGTCTGACATTGTACTGTATTAAAGCACGTTGTCTCTAAGTATAACAGTGTGGTTCAAATGTCACCAGAACAATGCTTAAATGGTCTGACATTGTACTGTATTAAAGCACGTTGTCTGTAAGTATAACAGTGTGGTTCAAATGTCACCAGAACAATGCTTAAATGGTCTGACATTGTACTGTATTAAAGCACGTTGCCTGTAAATATAACAGTGTGGTTCAAATGTCACCAGAACAATGCTTAAATGGTCTGACATTGTACTGTATTAAAGCACGTTGCCTGTAAATATAACAGTGTGGTTCAAATGTCACCAGAACAATGCTTAAATGGTCTGACATTGTACTGTATTAAAGCACGTTGTCTTTAAGTATAACAGTGTGGTTCAAATGTCACCAGAACAATGCTTAAATGGTCTGACATTGTACTGTATTAAAGCACGTTGTCTCAAAGTATAAAAGTGTGGCTCCGATGTCAGTGCGAACAATACTAAACTGATCTGACAAAAAGGATTTACTCGTAACATTACCACGGTGACAGTATCATGATAGTCTTGTCGCACGATGATCTCGTGAGATGTAAACTGTAATACAGTCAACTCTCAATACACTGACACACGATGATCTCGTGAGATGTAATATGTAATACAGTCAACTCTCAATACACTGACACACGATGATCTCGTGAGATGTAAACTGTAATACAGTCAACTCTCAATACACTGACACACGATGATCTCGTGAGATGTAATATGTAATACAGTCAACTCTCAATACACTGACACGCGATGATCTCGTGAGATGTAATATGTAATACAGTCAACTCTCAATACACTGACACACGATGATCTCGTGAGATGTAATATGTAATACAGTCAACTCTCAATACACTGACGACACGCGATGATCTCGTGAGATGTAAACTGTAATACAGTCAACTCTCAATACACTGACACACGATGATCTCGTGAGATGTAAACTGTAATACAGTCAACTCTCAATACACTGACACACGATGATCTCGTGAGATGTAATATGTTATACAGTCAACTCTCAATACACTCACATTCGTCAGGATGGAATATGCGTTTAACGACACAAATCTGATGGGAAATATTCTACACATTGTGTCATTGATCAAAGGCAATGCATTATAGCGACTTATTCAATATAACGACATGTTTTTTGCGACAAACGTGTTTAGATGATATGTCGATTTAATGTGAAACAACACTAATTATCCTGCGAATTCAAGCTTCAACACTAGTTACATCAACCGATATACAGTAAAACCTCGATAATAAGACCACCTTTGGGACCTTTGAATACTAGTCTTCTGATTGAGGCGGTCTTAATATTGAGGTTGAACACAGAGCAAAACACTGATAATGGACTAAAACATTGTGTTCCTAATTTTGATGTGGTCTTCAAATGAGGTTTTACTGTACTGCGAACTGTGACCACTGACCAGTATAATATACTGGTTACAGCGTTTCATTTACTGAAGTTCTGAAAATATACGTAGGTGATGAGGGTCTTTGGACTGCGTGTAATTTCTTGAATGAACCAGATATGATATTCCGTGAAGTGGTATTCTTAGGGCCTTTTATGAGGGATCTAGAAATCCACTAGCCCGCTGTCCCGGAGTAGTCTAATGCTGACACGGGCTACCAACAGTTGATTTGAAGTTAGTCATGGACAAGTCTGTTTTCAAAGCTGACCAACATCAGCAATTGTTCAGTTGTAAGTCAACCCATAGAATCCCAAAAACACACACATGTGATTATTAATTTAAGATTGTGGAGCTATCATTGTACATGTGTATGTTTATTTGTTACTAAAATTGATGTTCTCAGGCAACTTGCTTCCTGTGTCAGACCAGTCAAATTTTACATCTCCATTAGTCCGGGACAAAGTGTCTTTGAAAACAAATTCTAGAGCTCTGCTTTTCATGGTCGTATCTCCTCTTATTCTACTTATGTCCCATTAAAAGTTTGGATTGAAATTACTATTATACGATAACTTAAATGCACTGCCTTAACAAAATTGGACCGACAAACCAAAGAGATAATAATTCATTTAGATAACCGTCACCTAATTTTACACTATGGCACCTCTATTACAAGTACATATACTGATAACGGTCTCATTTATTTTAAACACAGATATATACATGTATACTTAACCTAAAGCAACATATCGCTAGAATTCTCGTGGAATATATATAGCAACAAGTTTTAGAAGTACATTAAGACTTCAAAATGAATTATGCGGTGGAATATTGGTTTGTTCTCTTAGTGACAATTGTATCTCAACATTCGGAATGTTCGACAGTTATTGTGGACACAAAGGTAGGTCAAATTGCTGGCAATACATTGTCAGTTGTAGCTGATGGTAAAAGTAAGGCTATCACAAGATTTACCAACATACCGTTTGCTGAAACAACTGGAGGTCAGAACAGGTTTTTGAAGCCAATTCCTAAGGCACCATTCAATGGTACTTTCCAAGCGAGTGGTAACCCAATTGGATGTATTCAAAGTTCTATGGAAGCCACCCACCGACTGTCTCCATACTCCAATTTTTCGGAGGATTGCCTTATCCTGAATGTGTTTGTTCCGCATGACTTTTCGCGCAACACGTCACTTCCGGTTATGATATGGATATATGGAGGCGCTTTTGCTGAAGGCGCTTCCGGTCTGTATGCTCCAGATGTCCTCGTTGCATTTGGTGACGTCATTGTTGTTACAATCAACTACAGGCTTGGAATGTTCGGATTTCTGCAAAGTAATGATGGCAAACTTCCAGGTAATCAAGGATTGTGGGATCAACATTTGGCGATTAAATGGGTTCATGAAAATATCGCCCCTTTTACCGGAAATCCAAATCAAGTCACGATATTTGGGGAGTCGGCTGGGGGAGCGTCAGTGTTGTACCAAGCCCTTTATCCAGGAAATAAGGGATATTTTCAAAGAGTTATAGCCGAGAGTGGATCGCCTTTAGCTGATTGGGCAATGTTGAGTGGACCAAACGCTGAACTGTACTATAAGAGAATTGGCTGTGATTCCAGTGATCCAATTACATGTCTGCGTTCTAAAACACCTGATAAACTTCAAATACCCAGAGTAGCAGACGACCCATTAGAGTTTTACCCATCTGTTGACAGCGATTTTGTTCCCGAATCAGCGGAAGACATCTTATATGGCAACACGGGTAACCCGAAATCCGTTGCCGCCAAGGAATTTTACTTAACACTTGATATACTAAGCGGTGTTAACAATTTTGATGGAGGTTTATACATGATTGCAATATGGCCATCTGTGATTGGCTATTCGGATATAAATAACCCAAGGATAACGAGATATCAGCTGGACAATATAGTGTTTACAGATACTGTTGATTCGGTTTTAAAACCGAAGGACAATCAGACAAGAGAAATGCTGAAGGGTCTTGTTACTAATGAATATACTGACTGGAGTGACCCAGATTCGTTCTTGTCAACCAGAATGAGTACACTGAATATTTCAAATGATGCTGAATTCTTTTCCCCGGCTGTAAGAGCCGCACAAGCACATGCTTTAAGCAAAGATGGTAGAACTTACTTCTATGAGTTCAGTTTCACTCCGGTCCAACACGCCCTACCAACACCAACCTGGATACATGGTAATCTTTATTTTGCCCCGATTTTACATTAAAACCTCACTTAAAGACCACCTCAATAATAATTAAGACCACCTTGATATTAAGAACACAATTTTCAAGTCCATTTTCACTGTTTTGCTCTTTAATTCAACCTTGATTTTAAGACCACTTCAATAAGAAGACCAGTTGTCTAGGGTACCAAGAGTGGTCGCATTATTGAAGTTTTACTGTATATCATAAAATTATAATAAATTTGGATATTTATGCATATCGAGTTACGACTGTTTTCGACGCATTGGTGATGCAAGATTAAGTCACGTCGTAAGAAAACGAACAAGACCGGCTGAAACCCATTCTAACGAGGAGAGTATTTTAATAAACATCAAATATCCGTCGTATTTAAAACTTAATGTCTCTTAATTATAATAAATGTGTTTATTTAGGAGCAAATCATGGCGATGAAATATCTCTAGTGTTAGGATATCCACTCAGTAACTCTACCGTATATCCAGATGAGGACAAAAACGTATCACGTGCCATGGCTACTATGTGGACAAACTTTGCAAAATCTGGGTAAGGTTCGATGCTTTACATATTCCACAGAAACCTGATAAACTGGTCAGCATTTGATATATTTATTGCCAATCCTTCACTTTACTGTGTCCAGTTATCACTGTGTAATGAAGTTTTAATCGCATCAACGCATCCACAATCGCTCACAGCTAAATCAACTAACTACTTAACGTATGCAACAGTTAGAACTAAAACTGAATTACAACAATGTGTTATTAATGTGTGTAAATGCAGAGCTGTAAATACAGAGCTGGACGGCAAACTTGTTAAAATACATGTGCAACCGTATGATATCGTTCTGTAATTAAACGGATGAACCTAAATGAATCAATACGCATTAACAGACAGGTTTTATCGTTTGCCGGTTTTTATCCGAAAAAAAGTCTTGAAAATTAATGATGCAGTCACTTGGTTCCAAATATTATAAACAATTATATGATCAGGGGTTCCATTTGACCCTGGAGTTGACCCTTTGACCCCTGGAATTTCCAAAAAGCCACATTTTGACCCTTAGGATTCTGGCTGACGGGTCAATTTTTCTCTAATAAGTAACATGTATTTTGGGCTACAAAATGGTTAAGTCCAGTAAAACATTATCAAAATGACCCTCGAGGTTCAGCCCCTAGTGAAACTCCAGTACTATTCATAAATGTCTGGATAACTCGTAGATTGATAAATATAAGTACAATGGTACTGAAATCCAATCTAGATATATTATTTACCACTTGAATTCCTGACTTCATTTCCTTTCCAGAAATCCTAATCTTCCACTAGATGTTGACAGATATATTCATACCACGTGGCCGGAGTACAATATGACGTCACAATACTACTTCGAGATTTCTAGTCACATGTGGGTTGATTCGGTCAAACAACACTTCCAAGCAAAACGTATGATATTCTGGACTGAACTTATACCGAAAATACGCAACCTCAGGGAAAATTAACTGAATAAGGTGGATACAAATATTATGTTTGTTAATACTACATGTGTATGTTAGGTTAGGTGATAACAAAAAGTACTTGTTTGCTTCTTGGCATGTGACACCAGTGTACTTTTTACCTAGCCATATTCAAATGTGTTGAATTTTGCGAATGCATTTGGACAATAAAGAATGTTTTTAAATGTGCGTTATAAAATATTGTACGACACAAAATGACAGAAAACAAAAATACCTGCATACATTTCACTTGTTACAGATATATCCATGTAATTGATTTTATATGCCCTTAACTAATGTTTATATTATATGCACACATGTTTTTTTCATAATTATTACAGATCTGGGTATAATTGTGACGAGTATTGCAGTGCAAGTATAGTATACATGATTGACAACTGATTGTAATTCACAGATATAAATTATGTATCTGATCTGATTATGAATGTTAACATTTAAATACACATAGCATCATGGTGATTGCTGGGAAGTTGCTTGTAAGTAATTGCCTGGTTGTCCGATTTCAAATGGTTAGAATCATGCAATGACCGTTGCTATATTATCAAGTTTCTGATAGTATATTATGCTAATACAAATTGGTTCTTTATCAGTTAAATGTGTAAAAAAATACCGTTAAAGTTTAGTTCAAACTTTATTACTGAAGTTTTCATTGCAAATACACAACTCATAAGTTACAATATAAAATGTGTTTAATTCACAACAAAGTTTTCAAAGTCAGACAAAATACATGAATGTTTCATAGATTAATCGCAGTTTTCCATCAATCTAGTATCGATGACATCTTCCTTGGCAACAAAGGTTATTCTAACAGTTTCACTTTGATTAGTTTCTGCAACGGAATCAGGTTTAGTAAGATCGTAATTTGGTGCAATTGATGTGTGTGTACTTGAATTAGGAGGTGGAATATTAAAATTAGGAGGCGGAACGCTAATGTTATGAGGAGGGGCGTTATAACTTGGAGGTGGGACATCAACACTTGGAGGAGGGACATAATAATTAGGAGGTGGGACAATATGATTTGGGACTACATTTGGAGGAGGGACATTTAAATTAGGTGGGGCAAGTAAATTTGGGGGCGGAACACTTGTATCTGGATGGATACAGCTGACGTTTGGTGGGTAGGCATATGAATTTTGACAATTGAAGGCATTTGCATTATTAGCTTGAAAATCAGTATTTTGGGAGAAATAGGCAGAGCTGGAATACACATCATTTGCGGATTCATTATTTAGATTATATGAAGGGGTCTGGGAACTTGGAGGAAGTATCTTTAAATTCACAGCTAAAGTATTTGTTGCAGGTTTGGGACTTGCGGTGTCTTTTGGGGTATCTTCTCTGTGCCTAATATCACTAAGCTGTTGTTCAACTATTGATTCTACATTGTCAGAATTATCCTGTGAAAATTTTCCTTTTTTAGCTTTTTCACTATTTGAAGTCTTAATAGGCACATTGTCATAATAGAAAGAGGGAGGAGCAAATTCATTCTCTCTCGCCGCCCTCTGCTTCTCAAGCCACGCCTCTCCAGTCTTCTCCATGGTGTCTGAAATCAATAAAACGAATAACTATATAAACTGATAAATGCATAAAAACAATACACTGTAGATCATTAATAATTCATACCTGTCTTATTTAAACTAAATTTTGCAATATCAATTCAAAGCAACATAGAAATTCTCATGAATATTAAGTTCTAGTCGGCAACAAAATGCAAGCTATGTCTGGAAATATTAACATTTTGCTGCAGTTCAAATGAAACAATTCTAAAATAATTAAAAAAAGTAAAATTTGTCAAATTCATGAAAGAAAGGACTTGCAAATTCGAAGTTATCTACAGTACTGGACTTAAAAAGTCTTGTCATATGATAACACAATGCAGGCATACTCAAGCCAAGTGACATATACAGTCGGACCTCATTTATTCGAATTCATTGGCTTCGAAATTTTATTTCGAATAATACATATTTTCCAATAGCCCATTACGATTTGTCATGCCTGAGAAGATACATCGGGTCTTCATATTTATTTAGGATTGTACCAAGATATTGGATAGAATGTTGTCAAATAAACTAGGTCCTACTGTACTAGCAAAGTAAATACAGTAACAATAAAGCATTCGTTCTAATGAAATTTTAAACCTGAATGTGCTATTAATGAAAATGATGCATATCACAATGAAATTGGAGATTAACAATAATACCCGAAAGCTTAAAAAATGAGTTATATGATGCAAGCATAAATTAAGGAATTTAAAAAATTGGTTATCCATGTAAATAAATCGAGATAAATATGTTGTAGGGAATGTAACATACATGAGACAATGCTTCCCCACACAGATTTGAAGTATTACAACAAAGAAGGTAGCTCGAACAACAATAATGATACAGGCAATATAACATCACATAGCAATGCTCTTTTTCAAATTGATAAAGGTATTAACATTTACAAGATAATATGGGTGCTGCTATGGGATTTACAAACCTCTTCTGTAAGTGACCTCATTTCATGAAGTCGCAATATGTGATGTCAATATTTGCAAGCAGGAAACAACATTTTCTCCATAATGGTCACTTTGTTTTCATATTGCCATATGGGGCAAATATTGCTTACTGTCAGTACATGGTGACGTCAAATGTGACATTTTCTGGCAATGACGTCACTTAAAAAAGAGGTTGGGAATTGTACAGTGATGCTTATATACAAACTGATTGCATACATTGTTTGCCTTTGTCCCAGTCCCTGGTAGATTTGATCTCAGATCTCCAGCTGTCATCTCTAGTTAAAGGTTCTGGTTCAATCTTGGTCTGCTCACAAACTTTAGGTCCAATCTCTTCATCAGAGTTGGTATTTTCATCTGAAAAGTCCATGCATTCAACTTAATATATGAGAGTTGTACAACTGCAATATAACCCCCTCCACAATGATATGACAAGAGATGTTCGTAAAACAATATGCCCCCTGTGACCTTGACCTTTGACCCCGTGACCCCAAAATCAATAGGTTTCCTCTGCTACCCAAGATGAATGTGTGGATCAAGTTTGAGGATATAGGTCAGGGGTTCTTGAGTAATTGATCGGAAACGAAGATTACTGACCGATGTTTTCAAATTGAAACAAAATTAAGAATGCAACATCAAAAATCATTTTCACATTCAATTCATTCTATAAATCAAAAGTAAGCCACTAAAACACTTCTGAGGAAGTAATCAACATCATATACCAACGTCACTAACACAGGATTTGTCATGGCAGTGCTCGTTTAACATAAAAATAACCATGAATTAATTTTATATTTAGAAAATCAGTCCCGCGTTCAGTAAAGGTGTTTGCGGCTAACGTTTTGTAATGTTTGCAATTTGGTTCCCTGTGTGCAGTGAATGTGACACGGTGGGTGAGGGATACAAAACGTAACTGTTTCGTAACGTTCACAATTGTTAGCCGTAACAGAACGCAGGGCAGTATTCAGTCTAACAAATTATGCAAAGACAAAATAACTGCTACCTTCAGCTGGTTCAGGCAGTCCAAGTCTGGCCCTTTTTCTCTGCTTCGCTTTGGCAAGTCTTGCAGCAAGGGCTGCCTTTCTCTTCTCTTTTATCTTTTCAATCTTCGATCTTTCATCTTTGGTCTGAAAATGAGGCAAATAATGTGTAGTACAGTAAAACCTCACTTCAAGACCACCTCAATAACAAGACCACCTCAAAATTAAGAACACAATTTTCAAGTCAATTTTCAATGTGGTGCTCTTTATTCAACCTCAATATTGTTATTGAGATTTGACTGTACTACACAGTTGTCTCCCTTTATAAGCCAAGAAGAATATTGTAATGATTTTTTTTCGGCACAGACGTACTAACATGGCTTTGCTATTTGTGTTGTGCAAACCAATCAAATCTTACATTAACCATTAAACCAAATTCTCTTCAACCAAACAATGTTTGTAATCTTGATGAGGATTGGCTAACGTTTCAATAAGGGGTATGTCACCTTACCGAAATCCACTGACGTTTTTCGTGAAGTTACCAAAATCCTTTTTGGATCTGGATTAACCATCTCGGCAATTTCTTAAGTTGCACAACCTATCTTAACCTTCAAATTGCCCCGACCATCTTTTTCCAAGATATTTCTTGTTTATCATTTGATTCTATATACATTAAATATTGACATTGTTCTTGTTGTGTTCCAGAGAATTAAAGCTAATGTAGTAAAATGAAAATAAATTTGATGAAATATAAATTTCATTCGTTTAGATGGTTATCCACATGTAACCATCACCTTATTCAGGCAGGCATTATAACCTGGAATCAGAGAAGGCTAGGGGAGATAACTGCCATGATGTGTTTGGAATGATGCATGAATGACGGACATATCAAATCCACAAAACAGTGGTGGAAATGCAAGCACATGTAGTATTATAGGCAACAGTGTGCTCAACTTTAACATCATTCAAAGTCAACAAGATTAACTATACAGTAAAACCTCACTTAATGACCACCTCAATAATAACACCACAATATCAACTATACAGTAAAACCTCACTTAATGACCACCTCAATAATAACACCACAAGATTAACTATACAGTAAAACCTCACTTAATGACCACCTCAATAATAACACCACAAGATTAACTATACAGTAAAACCTCACTTAATGACCACCTCAATAATAACACCACAAGATTAACTATACAGTAAAACCTCACTTAATGACCACCTCAATAATAACACCACAAGATTAACTATACAGTAAAACCTCACTTAATGACAACCTCAATAATAACACCACAAGATTAACTATACAGTAAAACCTCACTTAATGACCACCTCAATAATAACACCACAAGATTAACTATATAGTAAAACCTCACTTAATGACCACCTCAATAATAACACCACAAGATTAAGAACACAATTTCAAATCCATTTTCACTGTTTTGCTTGTTATTCAACCTCAATATTAAAATTAAGTCAAGTTTGAGAAACACGAAAAATCGGTCAATGGCGCTACCGGGAATCGAACCCAGGTATACGGATTGCCGGTCCGTTATGCCAAGATCACTTCAATAAAAAGACCAGATTTCAAGGGTCCCAAGGGTGGTCTTATTATTGAAGTTTTACTGTACAACAAATTCAAGTATCATAATATATGAAGAATATAATGAAGAATGCCTGGAACCCTAATTTTCAACTAAAACAAAGTAGACTACCATCGTACCTGTTGTCTTAGCTGATTTAACTGCTCCATCTGCTGTTGTCGGACATTCTCTTCCTGATCAAACTTGTAGTAACCAACACCATGTGTACGAATCTCTAAAACATCCACAAAATTTGTCATTAAAATGATTGGCAAGTTCGCAATCACGTAGCGGTAACAATATAGTAGCGGATCAGTGGTCCAGTGGTAAAACGCTGGACTTGTAATCCAGGGATCGCTGGTTCGATTCCCCGCTCCATCACTGACCGTACTAACAGTCTTTCGGACGAGACTTTAAAAACCGAGGTCCCGTGTATGATGCTTTACATCGAGCACGTAAAAGAACCAGGGGTGCTTCTGGAACTGGGGCATCTTCTGTATCATGCACTATCCTCCAAATCTAATATGACTAACATTCTTCCGGAGGCGTCGCCCATGTGGGAAACCGGTGGCGACGATAAATAAAAGCATATACAAGTTTGCAATCACGTGTGTATGACAACTTTTTGCCAGTGCCACATTTCACTATCATGGCACGGGTATTCAAAAAAGTAGATACAGTATAAACCTCAGTAGTAAGACCACCCTTGGGACCCTTGAAAACTGGTCTCATTATTGAGATGGAACACAATTTGCAAGTCCATTTGCTCTTTATTCAACCTCAATATTAAGACCACCTCAATAAGAAGACCAGTTTTTGATGGTCACAAGAATGGTCTCATTATTGAGGTGAAACACAATTTGCAAGTCCATTTGCTCTTTATTCAACCTCAATATTAAGACCACCTCAATAAGAAGACCAGTTTTTGATGGTCACAAGAATGGTCTCATTATTGAGGTGGAACACAATTTGTAAGTCCATTTGCTCTTTATTCAACCTCAATATTAGGACCACCTCAATGAGAAGACCAGTTTTCGATGGTCACATGAATGGTCTCATTATTGAGGTGAAACACAATTTGCAAGTCCATTTGCTCTTTATTCAACCTCAATATTAGGACCACCTCAATGAGAAGACCAGTTTTCGATGGTCACAAGAATGGTCTCATTATTGAGGTGAAACACAATTTGCAAGTCCATTTGCTCTTTATTCAACCTCAATATTAGGACCACCTCAATAAGAAGACCAGTTTTCGATGGTCACATGACTGGTCTCATTATTGAGGTGGAACACAATTTGCAAGTCCATTTGCTCTTTATTCAACCTCAATATTAAGACCACCTCAATAAGAAGACCAGTTATCGATGGTCACATGAATGGTCTCATTATTGAGGTTTTACTGTACTCTATAATTTCACTCATGAAGATTTCTAATTATTTCCAATACATGTAAGAGTTACTGTTATATTGTGTTAAATTTGTTCAATACATTGTCTACCAAAATATTATAACAGACACAATGTAAAGTTTACAACAGAATCAAAGAAACTGCGAAAATCCTCATCATACCGTTATGCTGTACATTAGTGTAATGTATCGGTCCAGCTTTCTCTTCTTCCATTTTCTCCACTTCTTCTTTCTCCCATTTCTGTCTGTCAATCTCTCGTTTCATATCATCAGATAACAAACTTGGTGTATCAGAAGACATCTTATCTCTGTGTATTATCAAGAGCAAATGGAATAAAAGGCTATCAATATTTGTGCTATCAAGACACCAAAATCGTTTTATCAAATTCTATTTTCAACATCAACATCAAATGCAGGCTTTGCAGGAGCTTCTGACAAAAAAGGGCTAATTTTAGGGCTAAAATTGATTTAAAAATGGATTTTGGACACTTTTTTACGAATTTTAGCAAAATAAAAAAAAAATGGATTTTTTAGGAATTTTAGGGTTGTTGAAAAGGCTGCAATTGACATATTTATAAGTAGTTAACAAGAGTGGCAAACTGTCACAAAATACGCCCGTCATAAGTCAGAGCTCTGAGTAAAACAAGACAAATTTTAGGTAATTTCTAAAATCAAAGGGTGATAACTCCCAAGTGACGTGAGCGATATGGCTGGTTATCAAACTTGGCTGAGATATTATGCCCACAAACATTTTCACCAAGTTTGGTAAAGATCAGATGAAAACTCTTTGACTTAGAGAGCGGACAAGGCAGATTTTGCCAATTTTGGATAATTCAAGGGCCATAATTCCGAAGTGCCTGGGGCGATGTTGCTGGTTATTGAACTTGGCCGAGATAGTATGCCCACAAACATTTTCATAAAGTTTAGTAAAGATCGGATGAAAACTCTTTGACTTAGAGAGCGGACAACATGTGGACGCCGCCCGCCCGCCTCGGGCATTCCCATAATACGTCCCGTTTTTCAAACGGGCGTAAAAAAAGATGAACATCTCGTAATGATGGTATGAACACTTGCTTAAATAGTCGTTGCAACTGTATTGCAACAGGGTAAATTCCTCTTGATTCAGGACATTTGTATGACAGCGACACAGTAAGTTAGACCTTGCACAAACTGTGCAAATATATACAGTCGGACCTCGTTTATTGGACAACCTTCTATTGGAATACTTGATATCATACGAAATAAATATCATGTCTTGATGTATCTTCTTAGGCACGTCAAATTCAAACAGCTTTTCAAAACCATGTATTACTCTAAATACAATTTCAGTCCAGACGATTTCAAATGAACGAGGTCCGACTGTATGTTGCTACCTGAATCCTAAAGAACTTTCATATGCTATTCAATTACAGCTCCTTTATACCTTGTATCTACTTGATATATATGTGTAGAAAATGAAAACGAACTGCTTTAAAACTGAAAGATAAAGATGAGAGTTTAACAATATCCGTTTTCCTGTCTTTTGTCAGAGTTAATTTAATTGCTACTGTTTTGTAACAATAAGTTGAAAAGAGAAAGAAACCGTCTTTACAACGGATGGTCGGTAAATAACCGGACTCTTTGTGACGTAGGCGAATAATACTTTGAAAAGAAGTAAACAGAATTGTTGAAAAATATTTCACACTTTTCGAGAACAAGTAAAAGTCAGGGTATTTTCCGACCATCCCTCGTATTTGTAAAACCTGGTAGTACCTTAAAGCAGCAAACTCATTGTGGCCTTGTTGTTTCTTGTCATCCATTTTTCTGCAATTGAGAGAAAAATATAAAAATTTAAATATTATTTTATAATAAAAACTTTAAAACTACTATGACAACAAGGGCTATCTCTGAAACAGATTAATATGGTTTTGTCAAAGGAAATAAGGAAATTCACAATTTCCTTAAAATGTAACACAAACTAATGGCCCATAACTCTTCCAAAACTTGGTGGACTGTAACGGAAATCGAACATGACTTGTATTTCATTATCCTATGCTTATGTACCCAATATAAATCCAATTCATTCATTCTTTCCAGTATTATTGATCGAAAACCAATTTTTTGCATGGACGGATGGACAGACGGACAGGGATAACACATAAAAAACACAATTATGAAGATCCAGTCTTGAACGTGGGCAATGTCGGTAATTATGACATATAGAGTACTAAATAAATACTGATACAACAAAGATTTATTCTATATAAACAGCATTACATACTTTCAGAAACCTAAAGTTCCGAAAGTTCCATCCAGTTACCTTTTTCTTTGCTGTAGTGTTTCATCTTGTTTCTGAAGGTCAGGTAAATCCTTCCTCAGACAACGTCTTGATCGACCAAAAGCATCCACATAATCTACCCTACAAAACATTGGAATACAGTCGGACCTCGTTTATTCGACAACCTACTATCAGAATACTTGGTATCATCCGAAATAAATATCAGGTACCAATGTATCTTCTTAAGTACGTTGAATTGATATGGGCTATTCGAAAGCAAGTATTTTTCGAAATAAAATTTCGGACATGATGAATTAACATCAACGAGATCTGACTGTATGTCATTTAGAAACTATTCCAAGAAAATGCACAACCAGAATAAGATACAGTCGGACCTTGTTCATTTGAATTCATCAGTTCCGAAATTTTATTTCGAATAATACATGGTTTCGAATAGCCCATTTCAACTGACGTGCATATGAAGATACATCGGGACCTTATATTTATTTCAGAAGATACCAATCAGTCAACTAAATTATAAATATTTCAATGCTCAGGTTTAATTTAAGCTAGATCACACTTGATTGTATAAAATCCTAAGTCAAAAACCATTTCAATAAAAACTGAGAAAAGTGATCTATCATTAATCCCCGTATTTGATGCTTTAACATAACACTTGGATTAATTGACAAACAAGATTTTCAAGAAGTTAAGTTCAATCATCAACAGTGTGGCCCCATTGACCGATTTTTCGTGTTCCTTCAAACATGACTTTATTTCAATATTACTACAGCTGGTGTTAAGTGTAAAAATGCCTCGTACTTGGTCCAAAATGTAGTTAACCTTAATCAACTCTATATAAGTTAAATTTACACAAAAATGACGTATGGTCACTGTGGTGTAGTGGTTAGCATAACGGACCGGCAATCCGTAGACCCGGGTTCGAATCCCAGTAGCGCCATTGACCGATTTTTCGTGTTCCTTCAAACATGACTTTATTTCTTACCACTCATCTTCTTTACTAGCAGGTGGAGGAATTAGTTCTAACAACAGTTTCCGTTCTTCCTCTATCTCACGTCTTTCTTTCTCTTCATCTTCTATTCTCTGTCTCTCACGTATATCAGCACGATCATCTAATACTTTCTTCTGAAAGTCAACCAAAAACAGTCCACTTCCATCCTCCTCTGTAATACAATTCATTCTTGTAATGTCAATAAACGCCTTACTTTTGGTGATTGTGAATGGGGCCCAATTTCGGCCTCATTTTAGGACAAAAAAAACCGCTGGTGGCTAACGTTTGACATATCATCACAAACATGCCTTAAGACGTTTGTGAATAACACTCTAGGTATAATCAAAGATACTGTGTCTATGACTGAAACTAGGCTATGTGACTAGTGACTAATTTTCCAACAAAAGTTTTAAATAATTAGATACAAACACATCCTAGCCAGTAAAATTGTGCAATAGTAAATGTAAATCATTTTGTCAAATAAACAGCCCGATATTAATAGAGACTTGTGTATCATAAATCTAATGTTGCGAGATATTTGTTACTGCAAAAAGACATATTTGGTTAAACCTTCATATCGAGGGTTCAGTGCAAGACTGTCCTAACTCCTATATAAATACATAGGAGTTAGTATAGTCTTGCGCTGAACCCTTGTGAACATTCAGTAAAAAGAATCAAAAAGATTTAAACCATTTACCTGGTATTGTAGCTCCTGATGATATTTTCTCATACAATTTGGCCTTGTTTTCAAGGGCTTTTCTGTAAGTAAAGCAATACAACAATTGAACTATTCAAGGAGATAATATGACATTATTACATGAAGAACTTTGATATCAACAAAGACAGATTGATATTCAACTGTGACATCACAATGATGACTCAACATGTAAGCACCACAGGAGATTGTCATGAGCTCTCTCCCTTTATCCTTTCTATGGCATATGTATATTATTAGTTATACAGGTTGTTGACAGGGTATATGGGGGAATATAACCTGTCTGTGTACCATATAACCCGAGGCATTAGCCGAGGGTTATATGAATCGCAGACAGGTTATATCAAGTTACCTTGATCTTTCAAACACATTCTCCTCTTCCACCTTCTCTTCATAATCTTTCTCAGCTCTCACAGAGACACCAGCATTTTTCTTGCTGAATAGTGAAGGCTTCTGAAAAACACAGCAGAATTTACATAATAATAATCTCTGGGAAAGTGTAATAATAAGTTATTAATTTTCTGAAATAAACCATAAGCAAACATCAGTGAATCATCCATATATGCAACAGAAAGTATATACTCATTGAAACAAATTCATAAACATTAACAATGGGAATGAATTTATCCAACTCCTACGCAGTGATCTCCCCTTATAGTTCTCTGCCATCACAAACTTTTGTCAAGATTTTTGACGAAATATGTTTTTTGTTTATTTTATTTTTGTTGACAATTTTATATCTATAAAAATTATCTCAATTTCAAACATTATTTAACATATAAGATGTTTGGTGGTATGAAAAGTTAAAAAAAAACAATACTTAAAAAATTATTTATAAATAACCAACGATCATCACATGAGTTTTTCTTTGGATCCACCATTTTGTCCAACCAACCATCATCACGTGACTTTTGTGATGGCAGTGGTTATTGCTGTACTGCAAGGGAAGATAACTGCTGCACACAAATAAATTCCCAATACATACATACCTTGTTGGTTGTTGAAGCCTTGCCTTTGACAAATCCTGTACTTTGACTTTGTAACTTCTGTGCCTTAAACTCCTCTTGTTTTTTAAATAACTCAGCTTTTAAGTCAATGAGCTGCAACAGAGAGAAGTCCTGCTTTAAAGATATGTCACTTATTATGAAAAGAGCTGCATCAGAGAGAAGTCCTGCTTTAAAGATATGTCATTTATTATGAAAAGAGCTGCATCAGAGAGAAGTCCTGCTTTAAAGATATGTCATTTATTATGAAAAGAGCTGCATCAGAGAGAAGTCCTGCTTTAAAGATATGTCATTTATTATGAAAAGAGCTGCATCAGAGAGAAGTCCTGCTTTAAAGATATGTCATTTATTATGAAAAGAGCTGCAACAGAGAGAAGTCCTGCTTTAAAGATATGTCATTTATTATGAAAAGAGCTGCATCAGAGAGAAGTCCTGCTTTAAAGATATGTCACTTATTATGAAAAGAGCTGCATCAGAGAGAAGTCCTGCTTTAAAGATATGTCACTTATTATGAAAAGAGCTGCAACCGAGAGAAGTCCTGCTTTAAAGATATGTCACTTATTATGAAAAAAACTAACACGAGTATCTAGGAAATTCAGATTCGGTTACACGCCTAACCGAATAGAAAATTATTATTAAGACAGTGAGTGGCTAGCCATCTGGTAAGTGGACACATATCCAGTGGGTCTAGCTGTCCGGTTACCAGACAAATAGCCTACCCTATATAGTTTGAATCAGCATTTGGTAAGCTATATAAAGATGCTTCAGGCCTTTTTCTATAGTTCCCACGGGTCAGACTATCTGACCCATTCCCAAAACCAAATAGAGGTCTTCTTTCCCAATCAGAAAAAAAAATTCCCAATCAGTATCACCAACGAAAAATCATCTACTGGAGCGGCCTGGTATATAAATCTTGAAGCACTTTGAATAACTCTGGCCATTATAGTCCCTTGTGTCATAAATATTTGTGGACATTTTGTGTGTCTTTTTGACATTTGATATAAGAGACGTAGATAAGAATGCTTGTTTATATAAAATTTAGATATGAAAATCCAGTTCTTTAACTCTGAAAATTCCCAATATTGTAGTCGAAGCGATTCAAGTTTTCCCAAATTGGCAAATTTTAAGACGCAAATTTTCCCAATTTATCTAGGGTCTTTTTCCCAAAATGGACAGAAAAAGGCCTGCGCTTAACCTATACACATAAACTATACATTGGAAACTGGCTAATATTGGTGAAAGATAACAAATATTTTACCCACACTTTCAAGTCAACTCCAATCTAAATATGATTATCTGATGATGAGGATTTATGCCAACCTTTGTTCCATCATTATTTTATAGTGTGTTTTTCTTAATACCGCGTTACACCGACTGTTTATATATTTCACTTACTTTAATATATTGATGTACCTTCAGCAATTAGAGATTAAGATATAACGTATTTGTAGCATCCATGTATTGATTACATCATGGCTAACTGAACCATATACAGGGTTTTCCCTACGATTTTTCAGCTAGGGGTCCCCGGACCCTTGTGTTTGATAAATTTGTAGGGTCCCAGATAAGCAGTTTATACTTGACAAAAGTTTGTTTTAGGGGTCCTAGGGATGCACAGTAAGTTGAAAATGGGAGTCCCTGGAAAGAAAAAGGAGTCAGGGACTCAAGATTTTTGGGTCAGGGAAATCCCTGCATATACGACTGACTACCTGTTCGGTAACCAGATAGCTAGACACACAGGGCAATAGTTGTCCAAATACCGCATATTTACAGCCACGGCCTATTCATAATTCATTGATATACATGTACTGGGGTCTTGTATAGTCATGATAGTTAGAATTAAGTTTTAATAGGTATCATTTTGCTTACTAGCAGCTACAAAGAATTAATATTTATCATCAATAATTCCCGAAGTGTCAACAAGATTTCCCCGTCTGTGTTGATTATCAATGAGAATTTTTCACGAGGAAGAAATGACATATGATAACACCATGTGACGACATATGCTAAGAGGTTGTTTAACCATACTTCCGCAGTACAGACGTAAACCAGTCAACTATATATATAACTTCAAATAGAGTGATTTTGTACGGTTGACAACCATTAATCATTATTATGCTAGGGGTCCTCTGACCCTCTTGTTTGACAAATTGAGGATCCTTAGTAAATTTGTAGGGTCCCAGATGTGCAGTTTATACTTGACAAAAGTTTATTTTGGGGGTCCCAGGGATGCACAGTAAGTTGAAAATGGGAGTCCCTAGAAAGAAAAGGGAGTCAGGGAACTGCACCATCACCCAGCTTCTTTTCTTGTACGAGCACTCAAAATTAAGCGGAATACCCCCATGATCCCCACCTACGTTTGGTGACTTTCCCACTACTACAAGAATTACTGACACCCCTGGAAAAGTAATGTCAAAGAGGATGCATTCTTTCGTCTGTGATCATGTTTGTGTTTTGAACACAGTTTATACGTTAGTGTGAATTTTGTTCAGATCAAACATATCAATATTAGTGAACTGATTTAATCGACAAGTTAAACAAAACAATGCAGAACATTTTATAAATCCTACTATCCGAATTGTACTTATCCGAAATTTATTAGAGTAAGAAAAATCACTGAGTTCTCACAGACCATGCAGACCATAAACAGTAAACTGTCATACCGATGCTGACTGAACATTCACGGTGTCTTTCCCTGATTTCTGCATTCTGAGTAAAAGTAGACGTCAACATTAATTCTGCGCGTGAAAATAAGAGATTATTTGTTTTGGGATCGTAACTGGAACGATAAAACCCGTACAAAACGAAGGTTGGGACTGGACAGGGAGGGCGGAATATAAGACTCCGCCTCCACGGCGTACCATGTACCGTTTACACCAGTGAATATCACTTTAGCCATATGACCTACAGTCATTGCTAAGCAATAAAAATCTAACTTATTGTGCATGTCTATTCTATGGTGGCATATTACTGCCACCAGTTAGCATGATAGCGTTCGTGAATTGTTTCGTGTTAACCACTTAATTATTACGATAATTATCTAGCTATCTAGTTAATATTCGTGTTACATTTTCGGTAAGATAAATATCATAAAAGTAGAAACAGGCTTGAATGTGCCAGGAACTGCCACCTCCTACCTTTTTATGATGTATTTCACTAGATTTAAGTGGCAACACGAATCTTATCTAGTTAACCACTTATTATGTTACTTAATAACTCAAATTCGCGAATTTCACTTAAGATTCGTGTTACCACTTATTCATTTTCGACTTCTTCATGTAAGTGGTAATACGAATCTTATCTAGTTGTCCACTTATTATGTTACTTAATAACTCAAATTCACGAATTTGACTTAAGATTCGTGTTACCACTTATATATTCATTTTTGGCTTCTATATGTAAGTGGTAACACGAATCTTATCTAGTTAACCACTTATTATGTTACTTAATAACTCAAATTCGTGAATTTCACTAAAGATTCGTGTTACCACTTCAAAATGGAAATCGAAGAGAAAAAAATCGAATCGGTTAACAGTTGAATCGTTGAAGCTCTAATTAATACTCACCAGCGTCTCATTGTCTCATACTTCTGCCATCAGCTAACTACATAATTAACTAGAACATTATGTGGTTATCACGTTACTTAACTAGACATAATTAAAAAGAAAAGTATGTAGTTAACTAGATATGTATCGAGTTAACCACTTAACATTCAGTCTAAAATAGATTGTCCGTTCTGAAAACCTAAAGGATTAAGTTGGTATAAGTGGTGGCAGTTGTGGTCACTATAAGACACTTTTTCGTGTTAAGATATTTATGTGTTGTGAAATTTTATCATGATATTAATCTAGTTAACCACATAATTTTCTAGTAAATTAAATAGCTAACTAGTTTTTTTAACGTGATAACCACACATGTTCTAGTTTTTTTATGTAGTTAACTAGTTTCTTTAATGTGATAATCACATACTTTTCTAGTTAATTATGTAGTTAACTAGTTTCTTTAACGTGATACTAACATACTTTTCTAGTTAATAAGTAGTTACCTAGTTTCTGTAACGTGATAACCACATAATTATCTAGTTAATTAAGTTGTTAACTAATTTCTTTAACGCGATAACCACTTAATTTGCTAGTTAATTAAGTAGTTAACAGGTGGCAGAAGTATCCCACCATAGTGTAGGTGTCCCAAAAAGTCGGTTCTAAGTTGCATTTGCAGATCTACTGATTTCGTCTGGAGAATGACAAACGTAGTGTCAGTTGTCGAAATGTATAGTTTCGTTGATGAAAACTGAATGAAACACACCTTGCAAACAAATTTGAAATTGGTTAAATTATTGTCAGGTATGTAAACATTTCAACACGACAATATGAAATCATTTGTTTTATTTTTTGCACATTCCAGACGACAGTTATTAAAACATCCGGAAAAAATGGAATGGTATTGACAACTTATTTCTACGGTGGCATAGAGGTGACATGTGTGAAATTACTTTTATCTCGTTCCCACGACTAAGTAAGTTGTGGTCACGAGATAAATATGTCGTGGGAACGTGATAGTTAAGTTGTGGCCACGACATACTAAGTCGTGGGAACTAGATACTATGTCGTGGGGACGAGTAAGTAAGTCGTAGGAACGAGATTAATACAATTTCATACATGTCACATCTATGCTACCGTACAGATACGTTAATTGGTAAAAAGAAAAGGTGTTTCATACGCGCTACAAATCATCAATTATGGTATAACCAAGGAAGACTTCCGATGTTTGTACTTTACCTATCTTGTCGTTCCGGCCCTTAGTTAACATCTCTTCAGTTGCTCCGACTTTTGATGGCACCGAGTACACAGACTTCATGGATCCAATTTTTTCACAAATCCGTATATATTCGATATGCATGTATTTTCGTTGTTTCTAAAGTTAGGGAATTGTCCAACGGTAATTGTCTTAAATTTGGTGATTGTATGACAAGTATAAGGTTCGATGTACCTCTAACCTAGGTTAAAACCACAGGAGAATGTCACGAGTTATCTCCCTTTATCCCTTACATAGTTCTTTCCCTTTTGCCCTTCTATAGTATACAGTAAAACCTCGATAATAAGACCACCATTGAGACCCTTGAAAATTGGTCTTAATACTGAGGTGGTCTTAATATTGAGGTTAAATAAAGAGCAAAGCAATGAAAATGGACTCGAAAATTGTGTTCTTAACATTGAGGTGGTCTTTAAGCGAGGTTTTAATGTATGTATATATGTACTATCTAGAAGAGATGAAGGGAGATAACTCCTGACAAGCTCCCGTGGTTTAAACCTGCTCCTGGGCCAGTAATGTTTTGTCACTGACCGTTTCAAGGCTGTGGTCCCTTTTCACACATCTTTTGAAATGTCTGTCTAGCATTTTGGTATCATTTAAGCTTAATATGTCTATGCCTTTTCATGTGTCTTAAACAATTACTTTTTTACATATGATACAAGATGTAGCAGTTTTACATGCATGATATTTCAAAGGAGAAACTTGTGTTGCAATGTATAGCGTATCACAATATTGATTGACCATTAGTCATTTCCAATATTTAGCACACTTTGGAATCCCGTTAGTGCCACAATGAATGTTGTTTGTTGTGCTTGGTCCGCAACACACGACATACGAGGCGACACACAAAATGCGAAGCAACACACAATATTTACTGCCACATTTCATGATACAGATGCGAAACGCAACACTGTGTGATAATGCGAAATTCCTGTGATACATTGTCGTACGTCGCATCGCATATTGAGAGTCATATCGTGTATCGCTTCTCTTGTCGTATCAAGTGTCGTGTTGGAATGTCGTGTCGTGTGACACTTCATATGTTGTGTGTCGCAGTCCATAATTAAGTGATTAACACGAAATAATTCGCGAACGTTATCATGTTAACTGGTGGCAGTAATATGCCACCATAAAAAAACAAAACAAATATGGTGTACATTCAACAAATCAATTGAAATATCACAAAACTCCTCAAAGAATGTGTCAATTGTGAATTAGTCGTCCGCACATAACGTGATGTACACAGCAACAATCCATGACCAGAGAACGATGTTTTGACGAAATGTTTAAAACAAAATGGACAGTTCTTTTTGATAATCTAGTTTAATTAAATCCACACCAAGTCTACAAGTAACAAGTTATTCACAAAGAAAGTTAATAACGAATAAGTCACAAAGTTGAATTTCATATAAGACAATAAATGCACAAAGTCCTAACCTAGATTTAAATTAAAATACATTCACAGAGTAAATAAAAAGTTCCAACAGTTATGTCACAGAGTTTCACAAAGTAAGTCGTCATACACACAGTTAGCTATATATTATTATATTCTTTAGTACACAAAGTACAAAATCCTTATTATATTATATTACAGACTTATATATATATGGTCAAGATGTGTTGACATATTGAGTAAGTCTTGCCTTAGGAAGTGACTGTCAACTCTTAATAATTAAGCAATCAAAAATAATTAAGTTAAGGTTTCAAACATTGATTACTTAACAATAAGTGATAATATCACAAAGAAAGTTTGTCACATGCCATGGCTTGATATGAAATTGATAACAAATATAACATATGGAAATGAGCATGAAACTAAACGCTCATTATGTAAATTGTATGTCAGCTATTGAAAAAAATGTAAATAATCAACAAACAATTCATTTGAGTAAAAAACACTGACAAGAAAAGTGAAAATATTTACACCATAATACAAATGAGCCCAGTATGAAATGAATCTCTGCATACTTTCAAGAGTTATTGATAGGAAACAATTTTTGCATGGATGGACGGACGGATGGACATGGGTAACACTATATTCTGAATGATAGGGGCATAAAATGTGTTAAGACCAACACCAAAGTTCAAACCAGTACAAAGTGGACTTAAATCATATCTTTATTACAGAGAATGTATGAAAAAGTCAAACACTGGAGCTCAATAAGAATACTACTGTATGTTACTGAAAAATATTCAACGAAAATATTTACAAAACAGTCAGACCTCGTTTATTCAACAACCTTCTATCCGAATGCTTAGGTATTATCTGAAATAAATATTGGGTCCCGATGTATATTCTTATTGACGTTGAATTAAAATGGGCTATTCGAAACTATGTATTGTTCGAAATAAAATTTCAGACCAGACAAGTTTGAATGAACGAGGTCTGACTGTATGTTAAAAATAAAGAGAATACGTTGTATAAATGTACACAGTATTACAAAGTTAATATAACAATTACATTCATATCATCAATCTCCATAAACAAAAAAGCCGACTTTTAGACATGGTAACAAATGTAGGAAGTTTCTGTGACTTAAATTAGAAATTCTAGAGTGGCTTCCTGTGATAGTAATATGAGTTTGTGTAGCTAGTAAAACAAAAAGCAAGACAAACACCTGAATATGTTGCATAAGGGCTTTTATTAAAGCCGTAAAATATAAAAGAGTACTAACTACTAAATGGTAAAACCAAAATATAAAACAGTACTAACTAAACAATAAAATCCATTTTTGTTTTATCTGGGCCTACAAAAGCGCCCATACATGAAAAAACAAAAAACAAAACAACAACAACAAAAATCTAAATACAACAGCGGTGGAGGAATGTGTGGAGGAGGAAAAATAAAGAATAGTTTAAATCAGTCAAAATAGATCGACACTTTTAGAAAATCTTCCCGTCCGTAAACAAAGGAAACGTAATTGCGCATGCGCGCATAATGGAGGGTAAGGGTACGGCTAACAGACTGTAAAACCGTCCCGCTGCACTGCAGGAAAGTAGGGGACCCTCTTGCCCATAAAACATTTTATATCCATAAAATACATTTATGGTCCTAGAGTGGCTCCCTGTGATAGTAATATGAGTTTGTGTAGCTAGTAAAACAAAAAGCAAGACAAACACCTGAATATGTTGCATAAGGGCTTTTATTAAAGCCGTAAAATATAAAACAGTACTAACTACTAAATGGTAAAACCAAAATATAAAACAGTACTAACTACTAAATAGTAAAACCAAAATATAAAACAGTATAACTACTAAATAGTAAAACCAAAATATAAAACAGTACTAACTACTAAATAGTAAAACCAAAATATAAAACAGTACTAACTACTAAATAGTAAAACCAAAATATAAAACAGTACTAACTACTAAATAGTAAAACCAAAATATAAAACAGTACTAACTACTAAATAGTAAAACCAAAATATAAAACAGTACTAACTACTAAATAGTAAAACCAAAATATAAAACAGTACTAACTAAACAATAAAATCCATTTTTGTTTTATCTGGGCCTACAAAAGCGCCATGACATGAAAATTGAAAAGATCCTTTTCTATTTTTATGACCGCCCGTACTGAACAAGGAAGTCCTTAGAATCTAAGTTTAAAGCGTAATTTAAACTATGTTCTTCACGTATAAAACGCTTCAATCGTTTCACAAAAGAATGTCCAATTATGTGCACCTTAAAAACCATTACATCCCGAAACGTGAAGAAACAATAACACGTAAAAGTTCGTCAAAATACACAAATAAACAATGATAGTCCAACTTACTCACTACGCTATATGTAGAAAAACTATCCACTGTACACTATGCACAGGTATATATAGCAAAAAATAAAGAATAATTAGTTTAAATCAGTCAAAATAGATCGACACTTTTAGAAAATCTTCCCGTCCGTAAACAAAGGAAACGTAATTGCGCATGCGCGCATAATTGAGGGTAAGGGTACGGCTAACAGACTGTAAAACCGTCCCGCTGCACTGCAGGAAAGTAGGGGACCCTCTTGCCCATAAAACATTTTATATCCATAAAATACATTTACAACAAAATATACACTATGGTTGAAAGCCGGACACAGACCGATCACTGATGCTCGCTTAAAGCATGTCATAGATGAGCTACAACAACAACAAAATATACACTATGGTTGGAAGCCGGACACAGACCGATCGCTGATGCTCGCTTAAAGCATGTCATAGGTGAGCTACAACAACAACAAAATATACACTATGGTTGAAAGCCGGACACAGACCAATCACTGATGCTCGCTTAAAGCATGTCAAAAGTGAGCTACTACAACAATAAAATATACACTATGGTTGAAAGCCGGACACAGACCAATCACTGATGCTCGCTTAAAGCATGTCATATGTGAGCTACAACAACAACAACAACATATACACTATGGTTGAAAGCCGGACACAGACCAATCACTGATGCTCGCTTAAAGCATGTCATAGGTGAGCAACTGCAACAATAAAATAGCATGAAGCATATTCATATATACATCTGCTTTAATTTACATTTAGGAATCACAATTTGAAAATTTAATGGCCACTAATAAACGTCCATCCCATAAAGGAAACAAAATAATCCCACCATTCACCCTCCCAGTTTCCCAATTTCCATTTTAATAAACGATAATACCTCACTTTTTTATGGACGACTTGATCCGAATGTGTCTCTTATTATTGTCCATCCCCAACTTATGTGCTGATCGTGATTCTAAAAAGAGCACAAGCGTTAAATATAATAAATACGGTATTTAAATGTAATTTCATGCATCATTTCATGTATGAAAATATCTGAAAGACACTCCTTTCATCCTTTCATCTTATCATCAAAATCAAGAACATCAGTATTAATTATGTGATATATACATTATCTCAATCAATTAAATTTCCAGACAATTGTTTATAATATTGATGACAAATACAACAAGAGTCAGGGTTCCCACTCTTTTCCCGAATAAAAATCAAGGACCTTTCGAGGGTATTTTCACAAAATTCAAGGACCAATACAGCATTTGAACTGCTATTTTATTCATTAGACATGTCTTTCAAATTAACTTATTCCAAGAACATTTAAGTAATAAACTTCAACAGCTTATTAACAGCTTAAATACAAGGATGTGTTGCACTCACTACGATGCAAGTTTTCAAAGGCTTGCAAAGCTGCGACTTTTTAACTGTTTAAAGTGTTTTTAAAGCACACAATAACATTGTGAGTGTCTAGAAAATACTTTTTCCCGTTTTGTGCTCTTAAATTCAAGCACAAGTTTTCAAGGAAGCGCGGGATCCTTGAAGAGCTATCACATAATGCGATTAATACCCCAGCATGCCGCCCTGGACAAAACAATGAATGAAATAAAAACCGGGTTCGGTCAGCTACAGTCACTGTGGTGAATTGATCAAAGCATTTTTCTGAGGTCATTCGCCTTCCACTGCTGATTCAAGTGGGAAAGTTGTCAGTTGCTTGCAGTGAAACCAATAAATGCACTGGTTATGAAGCCCATGTAGATACTGTATAGACTGACGACGCCTTAAAATGACCAAAGCTTTTGATAGGGCGTTTAACCAAAGAAAACCAAACAAAACCACCATGAATGACAAAGTTATCGACCGGATACGAACCACTAATATCAGTATGGTTAAATGACCAAGTTCTGAGGCGCAATTGATCTTGACCGTAAAGGTAGTTCTCTGGGTATTGTTCGCGACATGTCATCATCTTATGGTAGTCAATAATACCAAACTATTTCCGAATCCCACCATTAATTACAAATATATGGATCGGACACAAAATCGGGACATTCAAAGTTCAGAGGTGTGCAGTGACCTTGACTCTAGGGACTATGGTCTTGCGCACGTCTAATCATCCTATGTTGGTCACCAAAACTCATCATTTTGAAGTCAAAGACAGTCACTGCACAGTGCCAATGAGATCCGTCGTTAAGTTACTATTTTTTCTGGCATCCAATTAGTTCTATGTTAGGTGGGAAGCACTTAATTACATTTCTGTTTTCAATCGGCGGAACGAGGGATCTAACTCATGACCTTCGGATTCGTAGTCAACAGCGTTAATCATTGAGCCACTGGGCCAACTATAAATGATGAATCTTTGGTTCATGTTCTTTTTATACTGATTTGTTATTGTACTGTACACATGGATATGGTCACGAATAAAAATAGTCATAAAACTGCCATTTCAGATGTTTCGCGAGCAGAAATGTTTGCCGATCGCCAAAATGCGTACATACATTGTTATATTGAATAGTCAAGTAAATAATTATAGTCTTGCCTTCTGTGAACACGGAAATTTAAACAGTCGGATATTTTCACAATTTTTTAAATTCACAAAATTCGCTAACATTCTCACATCATGAACTTCACCACATATACAGTACATAATTAAAATATTTTAAATAAAACAATCAAGTAAATAATGATATAATTAGAAACTATACACTGTATATTATAAACTGGTATTTAAATGAGATTTGCAAAAAATGTATTTAATATCCTCTGTACTCCATACAATAAAATATAGTTATTTGTTATTTATCTAATTTTTGTAATGTCATGTAGGTTTAAACCAATCTTATCTCTGTTTTAATTGGGGACATTTAATTTGATTATCATTCATAGTATTACACTCAAAATCTCAATTTTAATAATTTTATTACCTCCCTTTAATTTTGCATATTAGTATATTATATCTATACAGCTATCAGAGAAGAAAAATTGTTATATCCCCTTAAAAAAGCACTAAAAACATGCTGTATTTAAACAATAAACACATACAATTTATATCTTAGATACTCGTTTGATTACATCTAAAAATAAAACATAACATCTATACATGTACAGTTGTTGTGCAGTTGTTAGAACTGACAATTACTCCTGTTAAGTTTTATGTAAGTTTTACTTATATTCTATCAATAATACACGTACACAGAATGGACAACTCTGTTATCTCACAATATGTTTGATTACTCTAGTTCATACATTTTCACTACATCACTGCCTTGCATGGTAACAAACATTCTATTCAATCCCTGATGAAAACACACTGACTGTGGACATTGTAATCCATCTCCTTGCTTCACAACCACACCAAGTTTCTTCCCATTCTCACTGAATTGTACCACATTATGTGAATTGACCCCAGCTACAAACATGTTTCCTCTACCATCAACACATACACCAACTACAAACTTCAGGTCAGTGTCTGTAATATCGGACAAATAATTTCCCATCCCATCAAAACATACAAGTCCCTTGTTCCCATCCCCAACAAACATTCTGTATCCACTTTCATTGAATGTAACATGTGTACTATAGTTGAACAGCTGATTCCCAGCATTGTCCCGTGTAATTGTCTTCAACAGGGTACCAGTCATATCATAAACATAGAGTGAAGCACCATAATCTGTCACATAAAGCGGACCATCCTTGAAAGCAATACCATAACAAAGATGAGACATTTTAATTTGTCTTGTAGGAGTCATCTTGTTATGAATGGAAACAAACTGGATCTTGTTGTCTCTCTGACATGCAACAGCAACTTCCTGTTTACTGATACAACATACACCACAAGGTACAGAATCTAAAGTACAATAGTCAAAAACTGACATCTTCTGTATATCAAAACGTTTTAGTTTCTTAGTGTCACTATCTGTAACAAGTAGTTGGTTATCATGTGTCAGACAACATCCATAGGAACTGTATGTCTCAGAATCATGAGAAAGTTTTATGGTAATATCTCTACTTCCTTTGATTTTGTAGAGGTCGTGTTTCTGCTTTCTATGTTTCTGTACTTGACCAATACCTTGTAATGCTTGGATATATTCCATCAATGATTGGTCTGGGATGAATGATATCTCTACGTCTGTATTATGTTGTAATTCTTGCTTCATCTTCTTACTGTCCGCTACTTTCATTTGTTCTCGTGCAATTTTCGTACAAACAAAACGTTGGGCTCTATTTCCTTCTGATTGATTTAGCTTGTCGTCCGTCGTCTGCAAATCTGTACAGCTGTTATCAACACTTTGCTTGGCTTGTAGAATTTCTGTTTGTAGTTGTTTGTATACCACTTCTATTTCTTTGCGTGACGACTCGGCAATTTTACTCAGGATGGCTTCCAATGCCTTTTGGAATGTACTGACTTGACCTAAAGCCTCTTTCTTTGCTTTTTCCAAAGTTTGAAGTTGGATATTTTTTGATTTACTTACAGTTTCCATGGATACCATCATGTCTTTCAGAAGACTCTGCGTCTGTTTGAAGTCGGACAACTTAAATATGTTGTCAATCATGTCTGGTATAGAATGGATGTGACTGTCTTGACAAGATCTGAAATTGAATGATATTTATAATTACCTTCTGCATATACATATCTATGTATAGATAACACATTTAAAACATAGACTTTGTGACAATGTTCATAAATAGCCTATTGATTTTATTTAAATGTTAAAAATGGAAAAGCAAGCACTGATAAACTTGAGTATTTATTGCTTCATCCTTTAAATTTTAATAAAATGAGCATGTACATGTCTAAAATTTTGGACTAAACCTTATCAGTGTTTTGAGGGTCGTGGGTTCGAGCGCACTTTTTCCCATGAAACAGGGAGACATGGAGATACTAAACAATATTCTGGACAGATAATAAAACTAATCATTATGTTGTTACGTTGACAGATGTCTAGATAGCTCAGTTGGTAGAGCGCCTTACTAGTGTTTAGGGGTCGTGGGTTCAAGCCACACATTGAACGCACAATTTCCCCTTGGTTCATGTTAATGCAGACAGCGTTGTTTGGTGGCCCTAGGGCATTGATTCATAAAAGCCGTAAGGGTGTGCGTAGTGGTGTGGGGTTAGACATCAACTGCCCGGTTAGCTCAGTCGGTAGAGCGCCGTACTAGTGTTTAGGGGGTTGTGGGTTTGAGCCCTACATCCGCTGCATCCAATACAATTATCTTACTCTACTGTAGCAAAATTCAAATCCATATGATTACAGATTAAGCTTACTTGTGATCTTTTGCAATGCAGACATAGCAGCCAACAACATCATGTCCTTCACAATACATATCCAGTACTTTCCCTTTATGTACGCTACATCTTTCTGTAGGAAACTCCAACAAACGAGATTGTTGACTACTCGTTTGGGGTCCTTGATTGACATCCATCAAAGTGTGTTTCATCAATACCGATACCTTCTTGTGTCCATCCGTACATGACTGACAGCAATAACCACAACATTCTACACAATACTTCACCGCTTCTGCAGTCTTGTTATTTTCTGCACAACCTGTACATACAATATCAAATATTTCCTCCGACATGTTCAGCTGAGAACGCCCTCCAGATGCCATTTTCTATGTTTGACTTTGAACCCTACTTTCGATTTCAGAACGATTTGGTCCGTGTAGCAAGTAAGTCAGCAATGATAATATAACAGAGTAACTTCCCATGAAATTTCTAGCAGTGGCTACGGGTACGGATCCGTACAGTTCCTACATAGGATAGACTACGGGTACGGAGGTTTTCACATATTCAGATCAAATAATTGTAATATCTGTTAAAACAAATATCAGTATATACGCTATATAAATGGTTATATTTTATTTGTCTTTATTTATACGACGAGACCGCCATTTCGGTTGATACTAAAACAAGTGTTGTGTTGCGGAATATCAATATTATTATCTATTGAATTTTGCTAAATCCCTGTACTTGGAAGATTATATGTACATTTATCCTGTCACTTGCCGTAATTTCGACCCGATAACAGGGTGCCTGATATTTTTTGCTTTATCAGGTCACTTGGTCACATGACTTTTATCTCACGTCACATGACCACGTGACTAGCTGGACTATTTTTGGGAAAGTATCGCGATGTTATCTTTTTTCCGGACTTATTAAAACAATGGATTTTTCAGTTGAATTCTATCGCAAATTTCATATTTTTTGTATTATGCATACCATAAAATGTTCATTTCCCCGAAATGGTTCTGTTTTCATTCAAACATTGCTTAATCTTATCCGTTACTCGATCTGCATTTTGACCCGAATTTAAGTGCTTACTGAAAGTGGAACACGTAGTAAACAACGTAGTCAAACAAATTGTCGGATGTTTACACCATTGGAACAAAATCATGTCGGAAATTTGAGTTCGTCTGCGTTTGAATTCCATCAGGGATGACCATACGGTCGATGTTCTCAATAAAATAAAGTATTGATCAGTAGCAATAGCAGTACGTACCCCACCTATCTCAATTTTAGAATCCAAGTCCGGTTTCATCCATTTGTGCCGAAAATTCTTTGCAGTCGTAAATGACACTGATAAACTGAATCCGCATTTTTTCGTTGTTTTCTTGTGCAGTTTTAAATGTCCAAATATTCATGAAATAAATGTACATATCACTTCTTTTCACGCGTTCTGTGGCACTTGACATTTCTCATCATTTGTAAACAAACCGTGGGAAATTGCGTAATAACTAATTGTAATGTCTAATCTTGACTATTACGAAATTGTTGCAAATTCTTAGATTTGTTATTGATTTATATTCATCAGATGTTCGCAAACGCAAATAAATTCATATTGCCACTGAAAATTAGTCAGACTCATGGGAACTATTTCTCTCGGCGTAAGGTGCTAACCACACTTATATTCAATACGTCATTAGAGATTCAATACGTCACAAATTTACGTCACAATTTAGGGGATGTAACTCGGTATTATTTAAAATTAAAGGTATTTCCCCCTTACTTAACACAAGAAGTGACAGGATAAATAGAATAATAGGTTAGTGACGTGGAATGAAAAAGTTTATCAGGCTCGGCTCCGGTAGTTATCGGGTTCGCCTGCGGCTCACCCGATAAATTCCTCCGCCTTGCCTGATAAACTTTTTCATTCCACGTCACTAACCTATTATTCTCTATATATACTATCTGCAATCTTCACTTACACTGAATACCTACCCTATAATAATAATAACGACTTAATTTAAAGAGCCAACACAGTTGGGTAAGCCCAGTGTTCCCTGTGAGCCTCTATGATATGTACATGATAACAGCATTTTGTAACACAAACAATTATAACAGGCAGGTATATATTATACAGACAATCAAGAATTAACCGAAAAAAAACAACAACAACATATGAGATCATTCATAAATACATAACAATAGACAGTATGCTATTCACAATGTTACAGTATGCTGACCACCAGAGTAAAACCATGTGAGGAATCAGACTATATATAGTCAATATCGAAGAAAAACCTGAATGATGAGACAGCCATTGGGACCCTTGACAACTGGTTTTCTTATCGAGGTAGTCTTAACATTGAGGATAAAGAGCAAAAAATGGACTTGAACATTTGTTATTAATTTTGATCTTGTCTTAGTATTGAGGTTGTCTTTAAGGCGATAGCCTTGCGATGTATTTTGAAAAGTTTATCAATATACGCATTTATGGGTTAACTCATCATTTCGTGTCTTGTTCTTAGTATTGGAATTACTATAAAAGAAAAGTAGACGTCTGATTTTAATATTTTTGGTATTAAATGAAAGTTGAAAAATTATATCTGCTAGAAAATGTAATAACTTGATATTATCCTTTCTGTCATAGCACGCAGAAGACAGACTGCAATATATTCATTCTCTGTCTACTGAATGGTAATTATGTTGTTTTTTAACAGAATTAAAAGATCTCTTCTGTGAAGAAAGGAGATATATTGGCAGCTCCATTTGAGAATGATCATACGTGGTATCGTGCAAAAGTAATGGAAGTCAAAGATTCACAGTTAGATGTGTTCTATGTTGATTACGGTGATAGCTCTTACATCGATGCCACATGCCCAAGGACTATAAGGTTTGTAGGGAATTTACCAAACATTTTTACCTCCATTTTGAAATCAAAGCGATGAAAGCACAGGAGTAGTTGCTATTGAACACTGGTTTTGTATTCAACAATTCCAGATTCACAGAAAGTACGAAACAGCATTGCTAAACCATTAAATTTATTTGCGCAGTTAAGATTACTACCAGTCTTGAGTATGCTAGGCAGGTTACACTCAGATGTTGAACTATTTTTACTTATTCACTTACCTGTTATTCTTGCGCCTCTTCCGGAAAAAAAGTAGTTTTCGTAGTTAAGCGATGGGACTTTGGAAAATTGCCATAGAACTAGTTGTTTGACCGATCAACTAAAAATGAAAAGATGTCGTCTGCATCAGCGTCTGCATCCACAAAACGTTAAATATCATCTTTAACTCAGTTTCTAAGATAGTACAAGTCTCGATGATAATGTTTCCCAGAGATGAACGTCTCCATCCGTTTTCAGTGCCTATGTTTCATTCTTTACCCTTGGTCGAATAGTACATGTATACCGAATTGTGTCGGCTCGGTGACAGCTATATTTATATTCAATGCAGAGAATTGGTTTGTTCGAAAATCATGGAATTATTTTAAGAGTTCAAATATTATATATAGTCTGAATATGTATAGTCATAATTTTATTTAAAATAGTACATGGTTTAGAATAGCCCATTTCAATTCAACATGCATAAGAAGATACATCGGGACCTGATATTTATTTTGGATGATACCAAGTATTTGTGTAGAAGGTTGTCGAACAAACGAGGCCCGGCTGTATATATTGGTAACTACACATGGACTGTTATGCCGTGCTCTTGATATGACTGTATACGGTGTTTCTGGTATTTCAGAGAAGAGTTCCTTACTTTACCATTTCAAACTATTGAATGCCGTTCATCAGGGGTGAAACCTAGCGGTAAATATTATATCTGTAGTTGATCATACATGTATTTAATGAGAATTGGTATTGCGGTCTTGCTTGCTGGTGCTAAATTACAAACCTTCATTCGAATACTTATATTAAGTTAATGCACCAATCAATATTTTGCCCTAGAGGGGGGGGGCTGACCCAGGGGAATTATGCACTGTACCAGATATTGGGTTTGTATCATTGGACATCTAAAGGAGGTGTAATGGTCAAGGGTTGAGAGCCTGACTCCTGATCCCCAGGGTTTTTGTTTGAATCCTCCTTGGGAGCTGCACAATTCCTGAATAAGATGCTAGTACTGGTTAGTATTCCAGGAAGCAGTCACTAAGAGTGATAAGTATAAGTTGTAAGAACTTGTTTCTAGTTAACCACATACTTATCTAGTTAATTAAGTAGTTGTCTAGTTTCTTTAACGTGATATCCACATAATTATCTAGGTAATTAAGTAGTTAACTGGTGGCAGAAATATGCCACCATACTTTCGCTGTTCAGTTCTAAATCAAGATAGTTTTCTTGTACCGATATTTATAGGGATGCCAATATTCGGTTATATTGCTCACTGGTTAAATGTTTAATCTTCCGAACCTTCGCTACGTGTTTCGTCTTTTGCTGTATATATTCTATGGTGGCATATTTCTGCCAAAATGTCTGATAGTGCCCACAACTGCCACCATTTACAAACTTAACCCCTAGGTTTTCAGAACGGACAATCTAATTTAGATAAGTGTTAAGTAGTTAACGCAATAAATATCTTGTTAACTAAATACTTTTCTAGTTAATTAAATGGTTAATGAGTTCAGTATATAGTTAACTACATACTTTTCTATTTAATTATCTAGCTAATTAGATAGGTAACCCATTAGCTACATAATTTTTAGCTAACTGTTAAGTAGTTAACGCGATAAGTATCTAATTAACTACATTCTTTTCTAGTTAATTAAGTGGTTAATGAGTTAAGTAAATAGATATCTAGTTAACGTGATTATTTAACGTGATTATTAACTACAATATAAGTTGTTAACTAAATACTTAACTTGTTAACCACTTAATTAACTAGAAAACTATGGAGTTAACTAGATATTTAACTCATTAGGATAATGAAGTGTTCCAAATCACATTTAATTTAAAAGACAGTTAATATCATTTTGAATACAACAATGTTTAAACACAAAGTTCAGTACAATAACAAAATGATTTATCTATTTCAATATGCCGAAAGTCTCGAACACCCAAACAAGTTTTCCCAGCGTCGTTTGAAATTAACTCTTACATGACTTGTATACTTATGATGTTTTTATATGTACAGAATGATCGATTATGTCTGTATGATGATGTCATGGAATCTGTAGCCAAAATATAAACATTAATACAAAATCCTGGTATGTGGTGACATTTCACTATCAAGAATTCTCAAGTGAATTTGTGAATTCATTAAGTTGAATTCATGAATTTGTGCAATTGAAATCATGAAATGGCTAATTCATGAAGTTGAAATCATAATGTATTGAAGCTGAAATGTCACTATCAGGCTTCAGGCTTACTCAGACAAGACTTAATATATTATATGTCCCCCCTCACAGTTGTGTGGGGGCATTTTATGCCATTTTCATAATATCAATAGTTTTGTAACACTGGAATGGTAGTAAATGCACCTTAGTACACACAATATTAAAATGTCTATCCTGATATAACTTCAAACTTTGAATATTTCCATAAATTAACAGCCCAGGTGGATCGCACACCTGTGTACTCAGAATGTCTAGTGAGTCCACAGGGATTTTATTTGATTTGCCTCTATAACCTAGTGTTTGACCCTAATTGTCAGTTCTGGGCACTTTCAAGCCACTTTCTAGTCTTGAGATATTTATCTTACCGAAAAAGTATCACGAATATTAGCTAGATAATTATCGCAATAATTAAGTTATTTTACACGAAACAATTCGCGAACGTTATCATGTTAACTGGTGGCAGTAATATGCGACCATAAAAAACAAAACCAATATGGTATACATTCAACAAATCAATTGAAATATCACAAAACTCCTCAAAGAATTTGTCAATTGTGAACGATATTGAACTTGACCGATATTTTCTGATTCTAGGCATAAACTATTATGATGCGGAATTGGTCGTCCGCACATAACGTGATGTACACAGCAACAATCCATGACCAGAGAACGATGTTTTGACGAAATGTATAAAACAAAATGCACAGTTCCATTTGATAATCTAGTTTAATTAAATAAACACCAACTCTACAATTAACAAGTAATTCACAAAGAAAGTTAATAACGAATAAGTCACAAAGTTGAATTTCATATAAGACAATAAATGCACCAAATCCTAACCGAAATTAAATTAAAATACATTCACAGAGTAAATAAAAAGTTATGTCACAGAGTTTCACAAAGTAAGTCGTCATACACACAGTTAGCTATATATTATTATATACTTTAGTACACAAAGTACAAAATCCTTATTATATTACTAGTATATTACATGTTGTTTTTGTTTTTTTATAATTGCTATAAAACATGTTAATATGTTTTGAATGCAATAAACTATTTGTATTATATTACATGAATTAAACTAAAAATGTCCAAGACTTATATACATGGTCAAGACATGTTGACATATTGAGTAGGTATTGCCTTAGGAAGTGACTGTCAACTCTTACTAATTAAGCAATAAAAAATAATTAAGTTGAGGTTTCAAACATTGATTACTTAACAATAAGTAATAAAATCACAAAGAAAGTTTGTCACATGCCATGGCTTGATATGAAATTGATAAAAAATATAACATATGGAAATGAGCATGAAACTAAAAGCTCATTTTGTAAATTGACATATGTCAGCTATTGAAAAAAATGTAAATAATTAACAAACAATTCATTTGCGTAAAAAACACTGACAAGGAAAGTCAAAATATTTACACCATAATACATATGAGCCCATGTATGAAATGAATCTCTGCATACTTTCAAGAGTTATTGATAGGAAACAATTTTTGCATGGATGGACGGACGGATGGACAAGGGTAACACTATATTCTGAATGACAAGGGCATAAAATGTTTTAAGACCAACTCCAAATCTCAATACAGTACAAAGTGGACTTAAATCATATCTTTATTACAGAGAATGTATGAAAAAGTCAAACACTGGAGCTCAATAAGAATACTACAGTATGATACTGAATAATATTCAACCAAAATATTTACAAAACAGTCAGACCTCGTTTATTCAACAACCTTCTATCCAAATCCTTAGGTATTATCTGAAATAAATATTGGATCCCGATGTATATTGTTATGGACGTTGAATTAAAATGGGCTATTCGAAACCATGTATTGTTCGAAATAAAATTTCAGACCAGATAAGTTTGAATGAACGAGATCTTACAAATACAACAAGTGTCAGGGTTCCCACTCTTTTCCCTGAAATAAAATTCATGGACTTTTCAAGGGTATTTTTACAAAATTCAAGGACCAAAACAGCATTTGTACTGCTATTTTATTCATTCAACATGTCTTTCAAATTGACTTATTCCAAGAACATTTAAGTAATAAACTTCAAATTATGAATAGTTTATATACAATTGTGGGTTAAACTCACTCCGACGAAAGTACACATGGATGATGGATATGGTCAAGAATAAAAATAGTCATAAAACTGCCATTTCAGATGTTTCGCGAGCAGAAATGTTTGCCGATCGCCAAAATGAGTACATGCATTGTTATATTGAATAGTCAAGTAAATAATTATATTCTTGCCTTCTGTGAACACGGAAAATTAAACAGTCGGATATTTTCACAAGTTTTTAAATTCACAAAATTCGCTAATATTCTCACATCATGAACTTCACCACATATACAGTACTAAATTGAAATATTTTTAATAAAACAATCAAGTAAATAATGATATAATTAGAAACAATACACACTGTATATTATAAACTGGTATTTAACTGAGATTTGCAAAAAATGTATTTAATATCCTCTGTCCTCTGTACTTAAATAACTTATCACAAAAAATATAGTTATTTGTTATTTATCTAATTTTTGTAATGTCATGTAGGTTTAAACCAATCTTATCTCTGTTTTAATTGGGGACATTTAATTTTATTATCATTCATAGTATTACACTCAAAATCTCAATTTTAATAATTTTATTACCTCCCTTTAATTTTGCATATTAGTATATTCTATCTATACAGCTATCAGAGAAGAAAAATTGTTATATCCCCTTAAAAAAGCACTAAAAACATGCTGTATTTAAACAATAAACACATACAATTTATATCTTAGATACTCGTTTGATTACATCTAAAAATAAAACATAACATCTATACATGTACAGTTGTTGTGCAGTTGTTAGAACTGAAAAGTACTCCTGTTAAGTTTTATGTAAGTTTTGCTTATATTCTATCAATAATACATGTACACAGAATGGACAACTCTGTTATCTCACAATATGTTTGATTACTCTAGTTCATACATTTTCACTACATCACTGCCCTGCATGGTAACAAACATTCTATTCAATCCCTGATGAAAACACACTGAGCGTGGCTGTTGTAATCCATCTCCTTGCTTCACAACCACACCAAGTTTCTTCCCATTCTCACTGAATTGTACCACATTATGTGAATTGACCCCAACTACAAACATGTTTCCTCTACCATCAACACATACACCATCTACCAAGTTCAGGTCAGTGTCTGTAATAGTGGACAAATAATTTCCCATCCCATCAAAACATACAAGTCCATTGTCCCCACCTCCAACAAACATTCTGTCTCCACTTTCATTGAATGTAACATGTGTACTATAGTTGAACAGCTTATTCCCAGCATTGTCTTGTGTAATTGTCTTCAACAGGGTACCAGTCATATCATAAACATAGAGTGAAGCAGCACTCCAATCTGTCACATAAAGCTGACCATCCTTGAAAGCAATACCATAACAAAGATGAGACATTTTAATTTGTCTTGTAGTAGTCATCTTGTTATGAATGGAAACAAACTGGATCTTGTTGTCAACCCGACATGCAACAGCAACTTCATGTTTACTGATACAACATACACCACGAGGTGCAGAATCTAAAGTACAATAGTCAACAACTGACATCTTCTGTATATCAATACGTTTTAGTTTCTTATTGACATAATCTGTAACAAGTAGTTGGTTATCATGTGTCAGACAACATCCAATGGAACAGCATGTCTTAGAATCATGAGAAAGTTTGATGGTAATATTTCTACTTCCTTTGATTTTGTAGAAGTCGTGTTTCTGCTTTCTATGTTTCTGTACTTGACCAATACCTTGTAAAGCTTGAATATATTCCATCAATGATTGGTCTGGAATGAATGATATCTCTACGTCTGTATTATGTTGTAATTCTTGCTTCATCTTCTTACTGTCTGCTACTTTCATTTTTTCTTGAGCAATTTTCGTACAAACAAAACGTTGGGCTCTATTTCCTTCTGATTGATTTAGCTTGTCGTCTGTCGTCTGCAAATCTTTACAGATGCTATCAACACTTTGCTTGTCTTGTAGAATTTCTGTTTCTAGTTGTTTGTATGCAACTTCTATTTTTTTGCGCGAAGACTCGGCAATTTTACTCAGGATGACTTCCAATGCTTTTTGGAATGTACTGACTTGACCTAAAGCCTCTTTCTTTGCTTTATCCAAAGTTTGAAGTTGGATATTTTCAGATTTACTTACAGTTTCCATGGATACCATCATGTCTTTCAGAAGACTGTGCGTCTGTTTGCAGTCGGACAACTTAAATATGGTGTCAATCATGTCTGGTATGGAATGGATGTGACTGTCTTGACAAGACCTGAAATTGAATTATATTTATAATTACCTTCTACATATACATATCTATGCTATGTATAGATAACACACTTAAAACATAGACTTTGTGACAATGTTCATAAATTGCCTATTGATTTATTTAAATGTTAAAAATGGAAAAGCAAGCACTGATAAACTTGTGTATGTATTGCTTCATTCTTTAAATTTTAATAAAATGAGCATGTACATGTCTAAAATTTGGACTTAACCTTATCAGTGTTTTGAGGGTCGTGGGTTCGAGCGCACTTTTCCCCATGAAACAGGGAGACATTGAGATACTAAACAATATTCTTGACAGATAATAAAACTACTCATTCTGTCGTTATGTTGACGGATGTCTGGATAGCTCAGTTGGTAGAGCGCCATACTAGTGTTTAGGGGTCGTGGGTTCGAGCCACACATTGAACGCACATTTTCCCCTTGATTTAAATGCCTCAAATGCCGGAAGGGTGTGTGTAGTGGTGTGGGGTTAGTTTACTGCCCGGTTAGCTCAGTCGGTAGAGCGGCGTACAAGTGTTTAGGGGGTTGTGGGTTCGAGTCCTACATCCGCTGCATCAAACGATATTGTCTAACTCTACTGTAGCATAATTCAAATCCATATGATTACTGATTTAGCTTACTTGTGATCTTTTGCAATGCAGACATAGCAGCCAACAACATCATGTCCTTCACAATACATGTCCAGTACTTTCCCTTTATGTAGGCTACATCTTTCTGTAGGAAACTCCAACAAACTAAATTGTTGACTGCTCGTTTGGGGTCCTTGTTTGATGTCCATCAAATTGTGTTTCATCAATACCGAGACCTTGTGTGCATCCGTACATGTCTGACAGCAATAACCACATTCTACACAATACTTCACAGCTTCTGCTGTCTTGTTATTTTCTGCACAAGCTGTACACACAATATCAAATATTTCCTCCGACATTTTCGACTGGGAACGCCCTCCAAATGCCATTTTCTATGTTTGACTTTGAACCCTACTTTCGATTTCAGAAAGAAAAAGGAAATTCCCTCTTTGGTCCGAGTAGCAAGTGAGTCAGCAATGATAATATAACAGAGTAACTTCCCTTGAAATTTCTAGCAGTGGCTACGGGTACGGATCCGTACAGTTCCTACATATGATAGACTACGGGTACGGAGGTTTTATGAATACACATATTCAGATCAAATAATTGTAATTTGTTAAAACAAATATCAGTATATATACGCTATATAAATGTTTATATTTTGTTTGTCGTTATTTATACGACGAGACCGCCATTTCGGTTGATACTAAAACAAGTGTTGTGTTGCGGAATATCAATATTATTATCTATTGAATTTTGCTAAATCCTTGTACTTGGAAGATTATATGTACATATATACTATCTGCAATCTTCACTTACACTGAATACCCACCCTATAATAATAATAACGACTTAATTTAAAGAGGCAACAAAGTTGGACAAGCCCAGTGTTCCCTGTGAGCCTCTATGATATGTACATGATAACAGCATTATGTTTAGTTTAGTTTAGTTTATTAACGGAAGTAAGGCCTTAAGTACCTTAGTACACACAATATTAAAATGTCTATCCTGATAAAACTTCAAACTTTGAATATTTCCATAAATTAACAGCCCAGGTGGATCGCACACCTGTGTACTCAGAATGTCTAGTGAGTCCACAGGGATTTTATATGATTTGCCTCTGTAACCTAGTGTTTGACCCTAATTGTCAGTTCTGGGCACTTTCAAGCCAGTTTCTAGTCTTGAGATATTTATCTTACCGAAAAAGTATCACGAATATTAGCTAGATAATTATCGCAATAATTAAGTTGTTTTACACGAAACAATTCGCGAACGTTATCATGTTAACTGGTGGCAGTAATATGCCACCATAAAAAACAAAACCAATATGGTATACATTCAACAAATCAATTGAAATATCACAAAACTCCTCAAAGAATTTGTCAATTGTGAAAGATATTGAACTTGACCGATATTTTCTGATTCTATGCATAAACTATTATGATGCGGAATTGGTCGTCCACACATAACGTGATGTACACAGCAACAATCCATGACCAGAGAACGATGTTTTGACGAAATGTATAAAACAAAATGCACAGTTCCGTTTGATAATCTTGTTTAATTAAATCAACACCAAGTCTACAATTAACAAGTTATTCACAAAGAAAGTTAATAACGAATAAGTCACAAAGTTGAATTTCATATAAGACAATAAATGCACAAAGTCCTAACCTAAAAATTAAAATACATTCACAGAGTAAATAAAAAGTTCCAAGAGTTATGTCACAGAGTTTCACAAAGTAAGTAGTCATACACACAGTTAGCTATATATTATTATATTCTTTAGTACACTAAGTACAATTTTTTTATTATATATCATATTACATGTATTATACCAAAAATGTCCAAGACTTATATACATGGTCAAGATATGTTGATATTTTGAGTAAGTATTGCCTAAGGAAGTGACTGTCAACTCTTAATAATTAAGCAATCAAAAATAATTAAGTTAAGGTTTCAAACATTGATTACTTAACAATAAGTGATAATATCACGAAGAAAGTTTGTCACATGCCATGGCTTGATATGAATTTGATAAAAAATATAACATATGGAAATGAGAAACTAAATGCTCATTTTGTAAATTAACATATGTCAGGTATTGAAAAAATGTAAATAATCAACAAACAATTCATTTGAGTAAAAAACACTTTATTTACATTTAGGAAAAAAACTGACATTTTTCAATCACAATTTGAAAATTTAATGGCCAATAATAAACGTCCATCCCATAAAAGGAAACAAAATAATCCTACCATTCACCCTCCCAGTTTCCCAATTTCCCTTTTAATATACGATCACACCTCACTTTTTTATGGACGACTTGATCCGAATGTGCCTCTAATTATTGTCCATCCCCAACTTATGAGCTGATCGTGATTCTACTAAGAGCACTAGCGCTAAATATAATAAATGCGGTATTTAAATGTAATTTCATGCATCATTTCATGTATGAAATATCTGAAAGACACTCCTTTCATCTTATCATCAAAATCAAGAACATCAGTATTACTTATGTGAAATATACATTATCTCAATCAATTAAATTTCAAGACAATTGATTATAATATTGATGACAAATACAACAAGAGTCAGGGTTCCCACCCTTTTCCCTGAAAAAAATTCAAGGACTTTTCAAGGGTATTTTCACAAAATTCAAGGACCAAAACAGCATTTGTACTGCTATTTTATTCATTCGACATGTCTTTCAAATTGACTTATTCCAAGAACATTTAAGTAATAAACTTCAAATTATTAACAGCTTAAATACAAGGATGTGTTACACTCACTACGATGCAAGTTTTCAAAGGCTTGCAAAGCTGCGACTTTTTAACTGTTAAAAGTGTTTTTAAAGCACACAATAACATTGTGAGTGTCTAGAAAATACCTTTTCCCGTTTTGTGCTATTAAATTCAAGCACATCCAGGCCTGGAAAATGACATGAACAAATCAAGGACTTTTCCAGTTTTCAAGGAAGCGTGGGATCCTTGAAGTGCTATCACATAATGCGATTAATACCCCAGCATGCCGCCCTGGACAAAACAATGAATGAAATAAAAACCGGGTTCGGTCAGCTACAGTCACTGTGGTGAATTGATCAAAGCATTTTTCTGAGGTCATTCGCCTTCCACTGCTGATTCAAGTGGGAAAGTTGTCAGTTGCTTGCAGTGAAACCAATAAATGCACTGGTTATGGAGCCTATGTAGATACTGTATAGACTGACGACGCCTTAAAATGACCAAAGCTTTTGATAGGGCGTTTAACCAAAGAAAACCAAACAAAACCACCATGAATGACAAAGTTATCGACCGGATACGAACCACTAATATCAGTATGGTTAAATGACCAAGTTCTGAGGCGCAATTGATCTTGACCGTAAAGGTAGTTCTCTGGGTCTTGTTCGCGACATGTCATCATCTTATGGTAGTCAATAATACCAAACTATTTCCGAATCCCACCATGAATTACAAATATATGGATCGGACACAAAATCGGGACATTCAAAGTTCAGAGGTGTGCAGTGACCTTGACTCTAGGGACTATGGTCTTGCGCACGTCTAATCATCCTATGTTGGTCACCAAAACTCATAATTTTGAAGTCAAAGACAGTCACTGCACAGTGCCAATGAGATCCGTCGTTAAGTTACTATTTTTTCTGGCATCCAATTAGTTCTATGTTAGGTGGGAAGCACTTAATTACATTTCTGTTTTCAATCGGCGGAACGAGGGATCTAACTCATGACCTTCGGATTCGTAGTCAACAGCGTTAATCATTGAGCCACTGGGCCAACTATAAATGATGAATCTTTGGTTCATGTTCTTTTTATACTGATTTGTTATTGTACTGTACACATGGATATGGTCACGAATAAAAATAGTCATAAAACTGCCATTTGAGATGTTTCGAGAGCAGAAATGTTTGCCAATCGCCAAAATGAGTACATGCATTGTTATATTGAATAGTCAAGTAAATAATTATATTCTTGCCTTCTGTGAACACGGAATATTAAACAGTCAGATATTTTCACAATTTTTCAAATTCTCAAAATTCGGTAACATTCTCGCATCATGAACTTCACCACATATAGAGTACTTAATTGACATTTTTTAAATAAAACAATGAAGTAAATAATGATATAATTAGAAACAATACACACTGTATATTATAAACTGGTATTTAACTGAGATTTGCAAAAAAAGTATTTAACATCCTCTGTGCTCTATAATTAAAAAACTTAAAACAAAAAATATAGTTATTTGTTATTTATCTAATTTTTGTAATGTCATATAGGTTCAAACCAATCTTATCTCTGTTTTAATTGGGGACATTTAATTTTATTATCATTCATGGTATTCCACTAAAAATCTCAATTTTAATAATTTTATTACCTCCCTTTAATTTTGCACATTAGTATATTCTATCTTAGCCCCGCATACATGTCTCTGTACTCCGACTATTACACGCGTCGTTCGTAACAGTACAACAGCGACAGTATCGAGATGTGACGTCCGTGGCTGGACTAATTCTATCTATACAGCTATCAGAGAAGAAAAATTGCTATATCGCCTTAAAAAGGCACAAAAAACATGCTGTATTTATACAATAAACACATACAATTTATATCTTAGATACTAGTTTGATTACATCTAAAAATAAAACATAACACCTATACATGTACAGTTGTTGTGCAGTTGTTAGAACTGAAAATTACTCCTGTTAAGTTTTATGTAAGTTTTACTTATATATTCTATCAATGATACATGTACACAACTCTGTTATCTCACAATATGTTTGATTACTCTAGTTCATACATTTTCACTACATCACTGCCATACATGGTAACAAACATTCTATTCAATCCCTGATGAAAACACACTGAGCTTGGCTTTTGTAATCCATCTCCTTGCTTCACAACCACACCAAGTTTCTTCCTATTCTCACTGAATTGTACCATATTATGTGACAAGCACCCAACTACGAACATGTTTCCTCTACCATCAACACATACACCATCTACACCCCTCAGGTCAGTGTCTGTTATAGTGGACAAATAATTTGTCATCCCATCAAAACATACAAGTCCCTTGTCCCTACCTCCAACAAACATTCTGACTCCACTTTCATTGAATGTAACATGTCTACTATGGTTGAACAGCTGATTCCCAGCATTGTCTTGTGTAATTGTCTTCAGCAAGGTACCAGTCATATCATGCACATAGAGTGAAGCACCAGTACCATCTGTCACATAAAGCAGACCATCCTTGTATGCAATACCATAGCAAATATGAGACATCTTAATTTGTCTTGAAGAAGTCATCTTGTTATCAATGGAAACAAACTGGATCTTTTTGTCTTCCCCACATGCAACAGCAACTTCATGTTTACTGATACAACATACACCAATAGGTTCTGAATCTAACCTACAATAGTCAAAAACTGACATATTCTGTATATCAATACGTTTTAGTTTCTTATTCTTATAATCTGTGACAAGAAGTTGGTTATCTTGTGTCAGACAACATCCAAGGGACTGGCATGTCATAGAATCATGAGAAAGTTTTATGGTAATATTTCTACTTCCTTTGATTTTGTAGAGGTCGTGTTTCTGCTTTGTATGTTTCTGAACTTGACCAATACCTTGTAAAGCTTGGATATATTCCATCAATGATTGGTCTGGAATGAATAATATCTGTGCGTCTGTATCATGTTGTAATTCTTGCTTCATCTTCTTTATGTCTGCTACTTTCATTTTTTCTTGGGCAATTTTCGTACGAACAAAACGTTGGGCTCTATTTCCTTCTGATTGATTTAGCTTGTCGTCTGTCGTCTGCAAATCTTTACAGATGTTATCAACACTTTGCTTGTCTTGTAGAATTTCTGTTTCTAGTTGTTTGTATGCATCTTTTATTTTTTTCCGCGATGACTCGGCAATTTTACTCAGGATGGCTTCCAATGCTTTTTGGAATGCACTGACTTGACCTAAAGCCTCTTTTTTTGCTTTATCCAAAGTTTGAAGTTGGATATTTTCAGATTTACTTACAGTTTCCATGGATACCATCATATCTTTCAGAAGAATGTGCGTCTGTTTGAAGTCGGACAACTTAAATATGGTGTCAATCATGTCTGGTATGGAATGGATGTGACTCTCTTGACAAGACCTGAAATTGAATGATTTATAATTATGTTCTGCATATACATATATATGTTATGTATAGATAACACATTTAAAACATAGACTTTGTGACAATGTTCATAAAAAGCCTATTGATTTTATTTAAATGTTAAAAATGGAAAAGCAAGCACTTATAAACTTATGTATGTATTGCTTCATTCTTTAAATTTTAATAAAATGAGCATGTACATGTCTAAACTTTTGGACTAAACCTTATCAGTGTTTTGAGGTTCGTGGGTTCGAGCGCACTTTTTCCCATGAAACAGGGAGACATGGAGATACTAAACAATATTCTGGACAGATAATAAAACTAATGATTATGTTGTTACATTGACGGATGTCTAGATAGCTCAGTTGGTAGAGCGCCGTACTAGTGTTTTGGGGTCGTGGGTTCGAGCCACACATTGAACGCACAATTTCCCCTTGGTTTATGTTAATGCAGACAGCGTTGTTTGATGGCCCTAGGTCATTGAGCCTCAAAAGTCGAAAGGGTGTGCGTAATGGTGTGGGCTTAGACTTTAACTGCCCGGTTAGCTCAGTCGGTAGAGCGCCGTACTAGTGTTTAGGGGGTTGTGGGTTTGAGCCCTGCATCCGCTGCATCAAACGACATTTTCTAACTCTACTGTATCAAAATTCAAATCCGTATGATTACAGATTAAGCTTACTTGTGATCTTTTGCAATGCAGACATAGCAGCCAACAACATCATGTCCTTCACAATACATATCCAGTACTTTCCCTTTATGTAGGCTACATCTTTCTGTAGGAAACTCCAACAAACTAAATTGTTGACTGCTCGTTTGGGGTCCTTGTTTGACGTCCATCAAATTGTGTTTCATCAATACTGAGACCTTGTGTGCATCCGTACATGTCCGACAGCAATAACCACATTCTACACAATACTTCACAGCTTCTGCTGTCTTGTTATTTTCTGCACAAGCTGTACACACAATATCAAATATTTCCTCCGACATTTTCGACTGAGAACGCCCTCCAAATGCCATTTTCTATGTTTGACTTTGAACCCTACTTTCGATTTCAGAAAGAAAAAGGAAATTCCCTATACGGTCCGTGTAGCAAGTGAACAAATAGTATAGTAGTCAGCAACGATAATATAACAGAGTAACTTCCCTTGAAATTTCTAGCAATGGCTACGGGTACGGATCCGTACAGTTCCTACATAGGATAGACTACGGGTACGGAGGTTTTATGAATACACATAATATTCAGATCAAATAATTGTAATATGTTAAAGCAAATATCAGTATATACGCTATATAAATGTTTATATTTTGTTTGTCGTTAAAAACATATATCAAAATTCATTAACTATTGAATTTTGCTAAATCATTGTACTTGGAAGATTATATGCACATATGTACTATCTGCAATCTTCAATTACACTGAATACCTACCCTATAATAATAACAACGACTTAATTTAAAGAGGCAACACAGGTGGGCAAGCCTAGCGTTTCCTGTGAGTCTCTATGATATGTACATTATGTACAGCATTATGTAACACAAACAATAATAATAGGCAGGTATAGATTATACAGACAATCAAAAATTAACCGAAAAAAAACAACAACAACATATGAGATCAAACTTAAATACATAACAATAGACATGATGCTATTCACAATGCTACAGTATGCTGACCACCAGAGTAAAACCATGTGAGGAATCAGACTATATATAGTCAATCTCGAAGAAAAACCTGAATGATGAGACCGCCATTGGGACCCTTTACAACTGGTTTTCTTATTGAGGTAGTCTTAACATTGAGGATAAAGAGCAAAAAATGGACTTGAAAATTTGTTATTTGAAAACTCATTTGGTGTGCCGAATATCGATTATAGTTCAACCGTACTAAATAGGTGGTTGAACCATAGTTAATGTTCGGAACGCCTCTAGAGTATTCAAACCTCCAAGTTCAAAGAGTGTCCAGAGTAACTAGACCATAGATGAACTAGACTGAATTTTATCATCAAACCATAGTCACCATAGTCACTATAGTTGCTGATCTAAACCCGCATACGTGTCTCTGACTCCGACTTTTACACGCGACTTCATAACGAATTCCAGCCCTGCGTTCAGTTACGGCTATCGGTGGCAAACGTTTTGTATTTTATCCCTTGCCCGCAATAGCACATTGGCTGCACACGGGAACCAAATTGCAAAACGTTACGAAACGATAGGGCTGATAGTCGTAACTGAACGCAGGGCTGACGTTTTACCACCATGTCGTTTCCTCCCCAAGATGTTTCACCACCAAGTCATTTCCTCCCAAGACGTTTCACCCCCAATTTTAATAGACCCTAGACTTTTCACCCCAACCTTTTGATATAATCATTTTTGTGTGATTTACATTTTAATTTTAAGTGATTTCAAATTAAATTGTTTTCGTTATAGTTTAAAAGAAAGTTTGATGAATTTACCTAGTAAAAAGTTGTGAAAAACATAACTGATTTGAAAAAATAACTGCCTTATCATGATTTAAAAGTAAATAAGTAATATTTATTCAATGGCAAAATTATAATAAATGTTTAAAAAAAATATAATAATACTAATTGTATCCATATATATCGGTGTACACTTCTTTTTATGCAAGTTTAACGTAATTTATATAACTAAATATACTTTAGACATATTAGAAATGCATGAAACTTATTATGTAATTATCATTATGTCTACTCATCCTTATTATTTGTTTAGTCTCAGTATAGTATGTGGCGTTTCCTGTAGCTACGTATTCTCTTTCTTTCAGTAGTTATATTTATGTTGGGGGTGAAAAGTGGTGGCAGTTGTGGTCACAATCAAACACTTTTTCGTGTTAAGATATTTATGTGTTGTGAAAATTTATCATGATATTAATCTAGTTAACCACATACTTTTCTAGTAAATGAAGTAGTTTACTATTTTTTTAACGTCATAACCACATATATTTGCTAGTTTTTTAAGTAGTTAACTAGTTTCTTTTATGTGATAGTCACATACTTTTCTTGTTGATTAATTATGTAGTTTACTAGTTTCTTTAACGTGATCATCGCATACTTTTCTAGTTAAGTATGTAGTTAAATAGTTTCTTTAACGTGATAACCACATACTTTTCTAGTTAATTATGTAGTTAACTAGTTTCGTTAACGTGATAATAACATACGTTTTTAGTTCATTAAGTAGTTAACTAATTTCTTTAACGCGATAACCACTTGATTTTCTAGTTAATTAAGTAGTTAACAGGTGGCAGAAGTATCCCACCATAGTGTAGGTGTCCCAAAAAGTCGATTTCGTCTGGAGAATGACAAACGTAGTGTCAGTTGTCGAAATGTATAGTTTCGTTGATGAAAACTGAATGTAACACACCTTGCAACCAAATTTGAAATTGGTTAAATTATTGTCAGGTATGTAAACATTTCAACACGACAATATGAAATCATTTGTTTTATTTTTTGCACATTCCAGACGACAGTTATTATAACATCCTGAAAAAATGGAATGGTATTGACATCTTATTTCTACGGTGGCATAGAGGTGACATGTGTGAAATTACTTTTATCTCGTTCCCACGACTAAGTAAGTTGTGGTCACGAGATAAATATGTCGTGGAAACGTGATAGTTAAGTCGTGGCCACGATATACTAAGTCGTGGGAACTAGATACTATGTCGTGGGGACGAGTTAGTTAGTCGTAGGAACGAGATTGATACAATTTCATACATGTTACATCTATGCTACCGTACAGATACGTTAATTGGTAAAAAGAAAATGTGTTTCATACGCGCTACAAATCATCAATTATGGTATAACCAAGGAAGACTTCCGATGTTTGTACTTTACATATCTTGTCGTTCCGGCCCTTAGTTAACATCTCTTCAGTTGCTCCGACTTTTGATGGCACCGAGTACACAGACTTCATGGATCCAATTTGTTCACAATTCCATATATATTCAATATGCATGCATTTTCGTTGTTTCTATAGTTAGGGAGTGGTCTAACGGTGATTGTCTTAAATTGAATATACGCTGCTCGTTTTAATTTGGTGAATGTATGACAAGACTTAGTGTTAGTGCGACGAGCACCTCTAACCTAGGTTAAAACCACAGGAGAATGTCACAAGTTATCTCCCTTTATCCCTTACATAGTTCTTTCCCTTTTGCCCTTCTATAGTATACAGTAAAACCTCGATAATAAGACCACCATTGAGACCCTTGAAAACTGGTCTTAATATTGAGGTGGTCTTAATATTGAGGTTAAATAAAGTGCAAAGCAATGAAAATGGACTCAAAAATTGTGTTCTTAACATTTAAGCGAGGTTTTACTGTATGTATATATGTACTATCTAGAAGATATTAAGGGAGATAACTCCTGACAAGCTCCTGTGGTTTAAACCTGCTCCTGGGCCAGTAATGTTTTGTCACTGACCGTTTCAAGGCTGTGGTCCCTTTTCACACATCTTTTGAAATGTCTGTCTAGCGTTTTGGCATCATTTATGCTAAATATGTCTATGCCTTTTCATGTGTCTTAAACAATTACTTTTTTACATATATGATACAATTTAGATGTAGCAGTTTTACATGCATGATATTTCAGAGGAGAAACTTGTGTTGCAATGTTTAGCATATCACAATATTGATTGACCATTAGTCATTTCCAATATTTAGCACACTATGGAATCCCGTTAGTGCCACAATGAATGTTGTTTTGTCATGCTTGGTCCGCAACACACGACATACGAGGCGACACACAAAATGCGAAGCAACACACAATATTTACTGCCACATTTCATGATACAGGTGCGAAACACAACACTGTGTGATAATGCGAAATTCCTGTGATACATTGTTGTACGTCGCATCGCATATTGAGAGTCATATCGTGTATCGCTTCTCATGTCGTATCAAGTGTCGCGTTGGAATGTCGTGTCGTGTGTCACTTCATATGTTGTGTGTCGCAGTCCATAATTAAGTGGTTAACACGAAACAATTTGCGAACGTTATCATGTTAACTGGTGGCAGTAATATGCCACCATAAAAAACAAAACAAATATGGTAAACATTCAACAAATCAATTGAAATATCACAAAACTCCTCAAAGAATATGTCAATTGTGAACGATATTGAACTTGACCGATATTTTCTTATTCTATGCATCAACTATTATGACGCGGAATTAGTCGTCCGCACATAACGTGATGTACACAGCAACAATCCATGACCAGAGAACGATGTTTTGACGAAATGTATAAAACAAAATGCACAGTTTCGTTTGATAATCTAGTTTAATTAAATCAACACCAGGTCTACAAATTAGGCCTAAAAAATATCTGTGTTTCGGGTAACCCGACCCTACCTGTCGAAAAACCCCGACCCTAGAGTTTTTTACGACCCTGGAGAATTTATTTTTCGATTTTTAATTGTTTTTGAAAAAAAAAAACAAAAAAAAACCTACCTAGCATTTTTGAGACCGTTAACCTAAACACAGATATTTTTTAGGGCTTAACAAGTTATTCACAAAGAAAGTTAATCACGAATAAGTCACAAAGTTGAATTTCATATAAGACAATAAATGCACAAAGTCCTAACCTAAATTTAAATTAAAATACTCTCACAGAGTAAATAAAAAGTTCCAAGAGTTATGTCACAGAGTTTCACAAAGTAAGTCGCCATACACACAGTTAGCTATATATTATTATATTATTATATTCTTTAGTACACAAAGTACAAAATCCTTATTATATTATATTACAGACTTATATACATATGGTTAAGATATGTTGACATTTTGAGTAAGTATTGCCTTAGGAAGTGACTGTCAACTCTTAATAATTAAGCAATCAAAAATAATTAAGTTAAGGTTTCAAACATTGATTACTTAACAATAAGTGATAATATCACAAAGAAATTGTGTCACATGCCATGGCTTGATATGAAATTGATAAAAAATATAACATATGGAAATGAGAAACTAAAAGCTCATTTTGTAAATTAACAAATGTCAGCTATAGAAGGAAATGTAAATAATCAACAAACAATTCATTTGAGTAAAAAACACTGACAAGAAAAGTGAAAATATTTACATCATAATACATATGAGCCCAGTATGAAATGAATCTCTGCATACTTTCAAGAGTTATTGATAGGAAACAATTTTTGCATGGATGGACGGACAGATGGACAAGGGTAACACTATATTCACTGTATTCATTACTACTGTAATATTTTCATACTCATGCTTTCATGTATACATGAACTGAGCTTAGTAAAAATAAACTTGTAAACTTGTAAACTTGAATGACAGGGGCATAAAATGTGTTAAGACCAACACCAAAGTTCAATACAGTACAAAGTGGACTTAAATCATATCTTTATTACAGAGAATGTATGAAAAAGTCAAACACTGGAGCTCAATAAGAATACTACTGTATGATACTGAATAATATTCGACCAAAATATTTACAAAACAGTCAGACCTCGTTTGTTCAACAACCTTCTATTCGAATCCTTAGGTGTTATCTGAAATAAATATTGGGTCCCGATGTATATTCTTATGGACGTTGAATTAAAATGGGCTATTCGAAACCATGTATTGTTCGAAATAAAATTTCAGACCCGATAAGTTTGAATGAACGAGATCTGACTGTAGGTTAAAAATAAAGAGAACACGTTGGATAAATGTACACAGTATTACAAAGTTAATATAACAATTACATTCATATCATCAATCTCCATAAACAAAAAAGCCGACTTTTAGACATGGTAACAAATGTAGGAAGTTTCTGTGACTTAAATTAGAAATTCTAGAGTGGCTCCCTGTGATAGTAATATGAGTTTGTGTAGCTAGTAAAACCAAAAGCAAGACAAACACCTGAATATGTTGCATAAGGGCTTTTATTAAAGCCGTAAAATATAAAACAGTACTAACTACTAAATAGTAAAACCAAAATATAAAACAGTACTAACTACTAAATAGTAAAACCAAAATATAAAACAGTACTAACTACTAAATAGTAAAACCAAAATATAAAACAGTACTAACTACTAAATAGTAAAACCAAAATATAAAACAGTACTAACTAAACAATAAAATCCATTTTTGTTTTATCTGGGCCTACAAAAGCGCCCATACATGAAAAAACAAAAAACAACAACAACAACAATCTAAATACAACAGCGGTGGAGGAATGGGTGGAGGAGGAAAAATAAAGAATAGTTTAAATCAGTCAAAATAGATCGACACTTTTAGAAAATCTTCCCGTCCGTAAACAAAGGAAACGTAATTGCGCATGCGCGCATAATCGAGGGTAAGGGTACGGCTAACAGACTGTAAAACCGTCCCGCTGCACTGCAGGAAAGTAGGGGACCCTCTTGCCCATAAAACATTTTATATCCATAAAATACATTTATGGTCCTAGAGTGGCTCCCTGTGATAGTAATATGAGTTTGTGTAGCTAGTAAAACCAAAAGCAAGACAAACACCTGAATATGTTGCATAAGGGCTTTTATTAAAGCCGTAAAATATAAAATTGTACTAACTACTAAATAGTAAAACCAAAATATAAAACAGCACTAACTACTAAATAGTAAAACCAAAATATAAAACAGTACTAACTACTAAATAGTAAAACCAAAATATAAAACAGTACTAACTACTAAATAGTAAAACCAAAATATAAAACAGTACTAACTACTAAAAAGTAAACCCAAAATATAAAACAGTACTAACTACTAAATAGTAAAACCAAAATATAAAACAGTACTAACTACTAAATAGTAAAACCAAAATATAAAACAGTACTAACTAAACAATAAAATCCATTTTTGTTTTATCTGGGCCTACAAAAGCGCCAATTTTTTTTATTTATTGACATGAAAATTGAAAAGATCCTTTTCTATTTTTATGACCGCCCGTACTGAACAAGGAAGTCCTTAGAATCTAAGTTTAAAGCGTAATTTAAACTATGTTCTTCACGTATAAAACGCTTCACTCGTTTCACAAAAGAATGTCCAATTATGTGCACCTTAAAAACCATTACATCCCGAAACGTGAAGAAACAATAACACGTAAAAGTTCGTCAAAATACACAAATAAACAATGCTAGTCCAACTTACTCACTACGCTTTATGTAGAAAAACTATCCACTGGTATATATAGCAAAACATAAAGAATAATTAGTTTAAATCAGTCAAAATAGATCGACACTTTTAGAAAATCTTCCCGTCCGTAAACAAAGGAAACGTAATTGCACATGCGCGCATAATTGAGGGTAAGGGTACGGCTAACAGACTGTAAAACCGTCCCGCTGCACTGCAGGAAAGTAGGGGACACTCTTGCCCATAAAACATTTTATATTCATAAAATACATTTACACTGATGCTCGCTTAAAGCATGTCATAGATGAGCTACAACAACAACAAAATATACACTATGGTTGAAAACCAGACACAGACCGATCACTGATGCTCGCTTAAAGCATGTCATAGGTGAGCTACAACAACAACAAAATATACACTATGGTTGAAAGCCGGACACAGACCAATCACTGATGCTCGCTTAAAGCATATCAAAAGTGAGCTACTACAACAATAAAATATACACTATGGTTGAAAGCTGGACACAGACCAATCACTGATGCTCGCTTAAAGCATGTCATATGTGAGCTACAACAACAACAACATATACACTATGGTTGAAAGCCGGACACAGACCAATCACTGATGCTCGCTTAAAGCATGTCATAGGTGAGCTACTGCAACAATAAAATAGCATGAAGCATATTCATATATACATCTGCTTTAATTTACATTTAGGAATCACAATTTGAAAATATAATGGCCACTAATAAACGTCCATCCCATAAAGGAAACAAAATAATCCCACCATTCACCCTCCCAGTTTCCCAATTTCCCTTTTAATAAACGATAACACCTCACTTTTTTATGGACAACTTGATCTGAACGTGTCTCTTATTATTGTCCATTCCCAACTTATGAGCTGATCGTGATTCTAAAAAGAGCACTAGCGTTAAATATAATAAATACGGTATTTAAATGTAATTTCATGCATCATTTCATGTATGAAAATATCTGAAAGACACTCTTATCATCAAAATCAAGAACATGGTATTAACTATGTGATATATACATTATCTCAATCAATTAAATGTCAAGACAATTGTTTATAATATTGATGACAAATACAACCAAGATTCAGGGTTCCCGCTCTTTTCCCTGAAAAAAAAATCAAGGACTTTTCAAGGGTATTTTCACAAAATTCAAGGACCAAAACAGCATTTAACAGCATTTGTACTGCTATTTTATTCATTCAACATGTCTTTCAAATTAACTTATTCCAAGAACATTTAAGTACTAAACTTCGAATTATGAACAGTTTATATACAAGGTTGTGTTAAACTCAGTCCGACGCAAGTTTTCAAAGGCTTGCAAAGCTGCTACTTTTTAACTGTTTAAAGTTTTTTTAAAGCACACAATAATATTGTGAGTGTCGCGATCTAGAAAATACTTTTTCCTGTTTTATGCTCTTAAATTCAAGCACTTCCAGGCCTGGAAAATGACATGAAAAAATCAAGGACTTTTCCAGTTTTCAAGGAAGCGTGGGATCCTTGAAGAGCTATCACATAATGTGATTAATACCCCAGCATGCCGCCCTGGACAGAACCATGAATGAAATAAAATCTGGGTCCGGTCGGCTACAGTCACTGTGGTGAACTGATCAAAGCATCTTTCTGAGGTCATTCACCTCATAAAACTGCCATTTCAGATGTTTCGCGAGCAGAAATGTTTGCCAGTCGCCAAAATGAGTACATGCATTGTTATATTGAATAGTCAAGTAAATAATTATAGTCTTGCCTTCTGTGAACACGGAAATTTAAACAGTCGGATATTTTCACAATTTTTTAAATTCACAAAATTCGCCAACATTCTCACATCATGAACTTCACCACATATACAGTACATAATTAAAATATTTTAAATAAAACCATCAAGTAAATAATGATATAATTAGAAACTATACACACTGTATATTATAAACTGGGATTTAAATGAGATTTGCAAAATATGTATTTAATATCCTCTGTGCTCTATATTTAAAAAATTTAAAACAAAAAAAATAGTTATTTGTTATTTATCTAATTTTTGTAATGTCATATAGGTTTAAACCAATCTTATCTCTGTTTAATAGGGGACATTTAATTTTATTATCATTCATGGTATTCCACTCAAAATCTCAATTTTAATAATTTTATTACCTCCCTTTAATTCTGCATATTAGTATATTCTATCTATACAGCTTTCAGAGAAGAGAACATGTTATATCCCTTTAAAAAAGCACTAAAAACATGCTGTATTTACAAAATAAACATATACAATTTATATCTTAGATACTATATAACAGTAATATTATCTCATAGTGTTTGATTACATATAAAAATAAAACATTTACATCTATACATGTACAGTTGTTGTGCAGTTGTTAGAACGTTAGAACGTTGTTAGAACGTACACATAATGGACAACTCTGTTATCTCACAATATGTTTGATTACTCTAGTTCATACAATTTCACTACGTCACTGCCATCCATGGTAACAAACATTCTATTCAATCCCTGATGAAAACACACTGAGCGTGGCTTTTGTAATCCATCTCCTTGCTTCACAACCACACCAAGTTTCTTCCCATTCTCACTGAATTGTACCACATTATGTGACCTGCACCCAACTACAAACATGTTTCCTCTACCATCAACACATACACCATCTACCAAGTTCAGGTCAGTGTCTGTAATAGTGGACAAATAATTTCCCATCCCATCAAAACATACAAGTCCCTTGTCCCGACCTCCAACAAACATTCTGTCTCCACTTTCATTGAATGTAACATGTCTACTATGGCTGAACAGCTTATTCCCAGCATTGTCTTGTGTAATTGTCTTCAACAGGGTACCACTCATATCATAAACATAGAGTGAAGCACCACCATAATCTGTCACATAAAGCTGACCATCCTTGAAAGCAATACCATAACAAAGATGAGACATTTTAATTTGTCTTGTAGGAGTCATCTTGTTATGAATGGAAACAAACTGTATCTTGTTGGCTAGCTCACATGCAACAGCAACTTCATGTTTACTGATACAACATACACCAAGAGGTGCAGAATCTAAAGTACAATAGTCAACAACTGACATCTTCTGTATATCAAAAAGTTTTAGTTTCTTATTGTCCCGATCTGTAACAAGTAGTTGGTTATCATGTGTCAGACAACATCCAAGGGAATAGCATGTCTCAGAATCATGAGAAAGTTTTATGGTAATATTTCTACTTCCTTTGATTTTGTAGAGGTCGTGTTTCTGCTTTGTATGTTTCTGTACTTGACCAATACCTTGTAAAGCTTGGATATATTCCATCAATGATTGGTCTGGAATGAATAATATCTGTGCGTCTGTATTATGTTGTAATTCTTGCTTCATCTTCTTCCTGTCTAATACTTTCATTTTTTCTTGGGCAATTTTTGTACAAACAAAACATTGGGCTCTATTTCCTTCTGATTGATTTAGCCTGTCGTCCGTCGTCTGCATTTCTGTACAGATGTTATCAACAGTTTGCTTGGCTTGTAGAATTTCTGTTTGTAGTTGTTTGTATACAACTTCTATTTCTTTGCGTGACGAATCGGCAATTTTACTCAGGATGGCTTCCAATGCCTTTTGGAATGTACTGACTTGACCTAAAGCCTCTTTCTTTGCTTTATCCAAAGTTTGAAGTTGGATATTTTTTGAGTTACTTACAGTTTCCATGGATACCATCATGTCTTTCAGAAGACTCTGCGTCTGTTTGAAGTCGGACAACTTAAATATGTTGTCAATCATGTCTGGCATGGAATGGATGTGACTGTCTTGACAAAACCTGAAATTGAATGATTTATATAATTACAATCTGCATATATGTTATGTATAGATAACACATTTAAAACATAGACTTTGTGACAATGTTCATAAATAGCCTATGTATTGATTTTATTCAAAAGTTAAAAATGGAAAAGCAAGCACTGATAAACTTGAGTATGTATTGCTTCATTCTTTAAATTTTTATAAAATGAGCATGTACATGTCTAATATTTTGGCCTAAACCTTATCAGTATTTGAGGGTCGTGGGTTCGAGCGCACTTTTCCCCATGAAACAGGGAGACATGGAGATACTAAACAATATTCTGGACAGATAATAAAACTAATCATTATGTTGTTACATTGACGGATGTCTAGATAGCTCAGTTGGTAGAGCACCGTACTAGTGTTTTAGGGTCGTGGGTTCGAGCCACATATTGAACGCACAATTTCTCCTTGGTTTATATTAATGCAGACAGCGTTGTTTGATGGCCCTAGGGCATTGAGCCATAAAAGCCGTACGGGTGTGCGTAGTGGTGTGGGGTTAGACATTAACTGCCCGGTTAGCTCAGTCGGTAGAGCGCCGTACAAGTGTTTAGGGGGTTGTGGGTTTGAGCCCTACATCCGCTGCATCAAATGACATTGTCTAACTCTACTGTAGCAAAATTCAAATCCATATGATTACAGATTTAGCTTACTTGTGATCTTTTGCAATGCAGACATAGCAGCCAACAACATCATGTCCTTCACAATACATGTCAAGTACTTTTCCTTTATGTATGCTACATTTTTCTGTAGGAAACTCCAACAAACTAGATTGTTGACTGCTCGTTTGAGGTCCTTGACTGACGTCCATCAAATTGTGTTTCATCAATACTGAGACCTTGTGTGCATCCGTACATGTCCGACAGCAATAACCACATTCTACACAATACTTCACAGCTTCTGCTGTCTTGTTATTTTCTGCACAAGCTGTACACACAATATCAAATATTTCCTCCGACATTTTCGACTGAGAACGCCCTCCAAATGCCATTTTCTATGTTTGACTTTGAACCCTACTTTCGATTTCCGAAAGAAAAAGGAAATTCCCTCTTTGGTCCGTGTAGCAAGTGAGTCAGCAATGATAATATAACAGAGTAACTTCCCTTGAAATTTCTAGCAGTGGCTACGGGTACGGATTCGTACAGTTCCTACATAGGATAGACTACGGGTACCGAGGTTTTATGAATACACATAATATTCAGATCAAATAATTGTAATATGTTAAAACAAATATCAGTATATACGCTATATAAATGTTTATATTTTGTTTGTCGTTAAAAACATATATCAAAATTCATTAACTATTGAATTTTGCTAAATCCTTGTACTTGGAAGATTATATGCACATATGTACTATCTGCAATCTTCAATTACACTGAATACCTACCCTATAATAATAACAAAGACTTAATTTAAAGAGGCAACACAGTTGGGCAAGCCCAGCGTTTCATGTGAGTCTCTATGATATGTACATTATGTACAGCATTATGTAACACAAACAATTATAATAGGCAGGTATAGATTATACAGACAATCAAAATTTAACCGAAAAAAAACAACAATAACATATGAGATCATACTTAAATACATAACAATAGACATGATGCTATTCACAATGTTACAGTATGCTGACCACCAGAGTAAAACCATGTGAGGAATCAGACTATAGATAGTCAATATCGAAGAAAAACCTGAATGATGAGACCGCCATTGGGACCCTTTACAACTGGTTTTCTTATTGAGGTAGTCTTAACATTGAGGATAAAGAGCAAAAAATGGACTTGAAAATTTGTTATTTGAAAACTCTATAGAGGTGTTCCGAATATCGATTATAGTTCAACCGTACTAAATCGGTGGTTGAACCATAGTTAATGTTCGGAACGCCTCTATAGTATTCAAACCTCCAAGTTCAAAGAGTGTCCAGAGTAACTAGACCATAGATGAACTAGACTGAGTTTATGATCAAACCATAGTCACCATAGTCACTATAGTTGCTGATCTAAACCCGCATACGTGTCTCTGACTCCGACCTTTACACGCGACTTCGTTACGAATTCCAGACGTTTCACCCCCATGTCGTTTCCTCCCCAAGATGTTTCACCCCAAGTCATTTCCTCCCAAGACGTTTCACCCCCAATTTTAATAGACCCTAGACTTTTCACCCCAACCTTTTGATATAATCATTTTTGTGTGATTTACATTTTAATTTTAAGTGTTTTCAAATTAAATTGTTTTCGTTATAGTTTAAAAGAAAGTTTGATGAATTTACCTAGTAAAAAGTTGTGAAAAACATAACTGATTTGAAAAAATATCTGCCTTATCATGATTTAAAAAGTAAACAAGTAATATTTATTCAATGGCAAAATTATAATAAATGTTTAACAAAAATATAATAATACTAATTGTATCCATATATATCGGTGTACACTTCTTTTTATGCAATGTTAACGTTATTTAAATAACTAAATATACTTTAGACATATTAGAAATGCATGAAACTTATTATGTAATTATCATTATGTCTACTCATCCTTATTATTTGTTTAGTCTCAGTATAGTATGTGGCGTTTCCTGTAGCTACGTATTCTCTTTCTTTCAGTAGGTATATTTATGTTGGGGGTGAAACGTCTTCATATGTAACAAATAAAAAGACTATTCACCCCCATCTTGGGAGGAAACGTCTTGGGCGGAAATGAAAAGTTCGGAGAATTTGAGAATATTTGGTCTTCTCCAAAAGTATTTTTTAATATATAGTTTCATGTCTCCTGTGGTTATTTCTTCATATGTAATGTGACCTATGAAAACTAAATTGAATAATAACCAATCTGAAGCGTAAGGGTGATTACACATTTTGTATTGTATGGTGGCATACTTCTGCCATCAGTTAACATAATGAACTAGAAAATTATGTGGTTAGCACGTTACTTAACTAGTTACCCACATAATTAAAAAGTAAAGTATGTAGTTCACTAGATATTTATCGCGTTAACCACTTAACATTTAGTCTAAAATAGAATTCTATTCTGAAAACCTAAAGGATTAAGTTGGTATAGGTGGTGGCAGTTGTGGTCACAATCAAACACTTTTTTGTGTTAAGATATTTATGTGTTATGAAAATTTATCATGATATTAATCTAGTTAACCACATAATTTTCTAGTTAATGAAGTAGTTTACAATTTTTTAACGTCATAACCACATATTTTTGCTAGTTTTGTAAGTAGTTAACTAGTTTCTTTTATGTGATAGTCACATACTTTTCTTGTTAATTAATTATGTAGTTTACTAGTTTCTTTAACGTGATACTCGCATACATTTCTAGTTAAGTATGTAGTTAAATAGTTTCTTTAACGTGATAACCACATAATTTTCTAGTTAATTCTGTAGTTAACTAGTTTCTTTAACGTGATAACCGCATACTTTTCTAGTTAATTCTGTAGTTAACTAGTTTCTTTAACGTGATAATAACATACGTTTTTAGTTAATTAAGTAGTTAACTTATTTCTTTAACGCGATAACCACTTGATTTTCTAGTTAATTAAGTAGTTAACATGTGGCAGAAGTATCTCACCATAGTGTAGGTGTCCCAAAAAGTCGGTTCTAAGTTGCATTTGCAGATCTACTGATTTCGTCTGGAGAATGACAAACGTAGTGTCAGTTGTCGAAATGTATAGTTTCGTTGATGAAAACTGAATGTAACACACCTGGCAACCAAATTTGAAATTGGTTAAATTATTGTCAGGTATGTAAACATTTCAACACGACAATATGAAATCATTTGTTTTATTTTTTGCACATTCCAGACGACAGTTATTAAAACATCCGGAAAAAATGGAATGGTATTGACATCTTATTTCTACGGTGGCATAGAGGTGACATGTGTGAAATTACTTTTATCTCGTTCCCACGACTAAGTAAGTTGTGGTCACGAGATAAATATGTCGTGGGAACGCGATAGTTAAGTTGTGGCCACGACATACTAAGTCGTGGGAACTAGATACTATGTCGTGGGGACGAGTTAGTAAGTCGTAGGAACGAGATTAATACAATTTGATACATGTCACATCTATGCTACCGTACAGATACGTTAATTGGTAAAAAGAAAATGTGTTTCATACGCGCTACAAATCATCAATTATGGTATAACCAAGGAAGACTTCCGATGTTTGTACTTTACCTATCTTGTCGTTCCGGCCCTTAGTTAACATCTCTTCAGTTGCTCCAACTTTTGATGGCACTGAGTACACAGACTTCATGGATCCAATTTTTTCACAAATCCGTATATATTCGATATGCATGCATTTTCGTTGTTTCTAAAGTTAGGGAATTGTCCAACGGTAATTGTCTTAAATTTGGTGATTGTATGACAAGTATTAGGTTCGACGTACCTCTAACCTAGGTTTAAACCACAGGAGAATGTCACGAGTTATCTCCCTTTATCCCTTACATAGTTCTTTCCCTTTTGCCCTTCTATAGTATACAGTAAAACCTCGATAATAAGACCACCATTGAGACCCTTGAAAATTGGTCTTAATACTGAGGTGGTCTTAATATTGAGGTTAAATAAAGAGCAAAGCAATGAAAATGGACTCGAAAATTGTGTTCTTAACATTGAGGTGGTCTTAACATTGAGGTGGTCTTAAAATTGAGGTGGTCTTTAAGCGAGGTTTTACTGTATGTATATATGTACTATCTAGAAGAGATGAAGGGAGATAACTCCTGACAAGCTCCCGTGGTTTAAACCTGCTTCTGGGCCAGTAATGTTTTGTCACTGACCGTTTCAAGGCTGTGGTCCCTTTTCACACATCTTTTGAAATGTCTGTCTAGCGTTTTGGCATCATTTATGCTTAATATGTGTATGCCTTTTAATGTGTCTTGAACCAATTACGTTTTTACATATGATACAAGATGTAGCAGTTTTACATGCATGATATTTCAGAGGAGAAACTTGTGTTGCAATGTTTCGCAATTATCACACTATGGAATCCCGTTAGTGCCATAATGAATGTTGTTTGTTGTGCTTGGTCCGCAGCACACGACATACGAGGCGACACACAAAATGCGAAGCAACACACACTATTTACTGCCACATTTCATGATACAGATGCGAAACGCAACACTGTGTGATAATGCGAAATTCCTGTGATACATTGTTTTACGTCGCATCGCATATTGAGAGTCATATCATGTATCGCTTCTCATGTCGTATCAAGTGTCGCGTTGGAATGTCGTGTCGTGTGTCACTTCATATGTTGTGTGTCGCAGTCCATAATTAAGTGATTAACACGAAACAATTCGCGAACGTTATCATGTTAACTGGTGGCAGTAATATGCCACCATAAAAAACAAAACAAATATGGTAAACATTCAACAAATCAATTGAAATATCACAAAACCTCTCAAAGAATGTGTCAATTGTACACGATATTGAACTTGACCGATATTTTCTTATTCTATGCATAAACTATTATGACGCGGAATTAGTCGTCTGCACATAACGTGATGTACACAGCAACAATCCATGACAAGAGAACGATGTTTTGACGAAATGTATAAAACAAAATGCACAGTTCCGTTTGATAATCTTGTTTAATTAAATCAACACCAAGTCTACAATTAACAAGTTATTCACAAAGAAAATTAATAACGAATAAGTCACAAAGTTGAATTTCATATAAGACAATAAATGCACAAAGTCCTAACCTAGATTTAAATTAAAATTTAAATTAAAATACATTCACAGAGTAAATAAAAAATTCACAGAGTTTCACAAAGTAAGTCGTCATACACACAGTTAGCTATATATTATTATATTCTTTAGTAAACAAAGTACAAAATCCTTATTATATTATATTACAGACGTATATACATATGGTCAAGATATGTTGACATATTGAGTAAGTATTGCCTTAGGAAGTGACTGTCAACTCTTAATAATCAAGCAATCAAAAATAATTAAGTTAAGGTTTCAAACATTGATTACCGGTAATTAACAATAAGTAATAATACCACAAAGAAAGTTTGTCACATGCCATGGCTTGATATGAAATTGATAAAAAATATAACATATGGAAATGAGAAACTAAAAGCTCATTTTGTAAATTGACATATGTCAGCTATTGAAAAAAATGTAAATAATCAACAAACAATTCATTTGATTAAAAAACACAGACAAAGAAAATAAATATTTACACCATAAAACCTATGAGCCAAATATAAAATGAATCTATGCATACTTTCAAGAGTTACGGATGGACAAGGGTAACACTATATTCTGAATGACAGGGGCATACAATGTTTTAAGACCAACTCCAAAGTTCAATACAGTACAAAGTGGACTTATATTACAGAGAATGTATGAAAACGTCAAAACTGGAGCTCAACAAGAATATTACTGTATGATACTGAATAATATTCAACCAAAATATTTACAAAACAGTCAGACCTCGTTTATTCAACAACCTTCTATCCGAATGCTTAGGTATTATCTGAAATAAATATTGGGTCCCGATGTATATTCTTATGGACTTGAATTAAAATGGGCTATTCGAAACCATGTATTGTTCGAAATAAAATTTCAGACCAGATAAGTTTGAATGAACGAGGTCTGACTGTATGTTAAAAATAAAGAGAATATGTTGTATAAATGTACACAGTATTACAAAGTTAATATAACAATTACGTTCATATCATCAATCTCCATAAAGAAAAAAGCAGACTTTTAGACATGGTAACAAATGTAGGAAGTTTCTGTGACTTAAATTAGAAATGCTGTCCAATCAGAAATGGTTTTCTTCAAACATGGAATAACATGGTCATGATACGGTCAAAGATAAAAAAAAATGTGCAATATATATGCATTGTACAGTTTCATCTTCATCTCTTCACAATTAACGTGCTTGAAATGATGCCTGTGGGCAACTATATTTAATTCTATCAATTTTTGCAAATCAAATGACCATGCGGGCATAACCGTATGAACTTTGTGCCTGATTGATCCGATTAGTTAAGATTATATTAGAGATAAGATGTGATATTTACAACAAAATATACACTATGGTTGAAAGCCGGACACAGACCGATCACTGATGCTCGCTTAAAGCATGTCATAGGTGAGCTACAACAACAATAAAATATACACTATGGTTGAAAGCCGGACACAGACCAATCACTGATGCTCGCTTAAAGCATGTCATAGGTGAGCTACAACAACAACAACAACATATACACTATGGTTGAAAGCCGGACACAGACCAATCACTGATGCTCGCTTAACGCATTTCATAGGTGAGCTACAACAACAACAACATATACACTATGGTTGAAAGCCGGACACAGACCAATCACTGATGCCCGCTTAAAGCATGTCAAAAGTGAGCTACTACAACAATAAAATATACACTATGGTTGAAAGCCGGACACAGACCAATCACTGAGCTCGCTTAAAGCATGTCATAGGTGAGCTACTGCAACAATAAAATAGCATGAAGCATATTCATATATACATCTGCTTTCATTTCCATTTAGGAATCACAATTGGAAAATTTAATGGCCACTAATAAACGTCCATCCCATAAAGGAAACAAAATAATCCCACCATTCACCCTCCCAGTTTCCCAATTTCCCTTTTAATAAACGATAACACCTCACTTTTTTATGGACGACTTGATCCGAATGTGTCTCTTATTATTGTCCATCCCCAACTTATGTGCTGATCGTGATTCTAAAAATAGCACAAGCGTTAAATATAATAAATACGGTATTTAAATGTAATTTCATGCATCATTTCATGTATGAAACTATCTGAAAGACACTCCCTTCATCCTTTCATATTATCATCAAAATCAAGAACATCAGTATTAATTATGTGATATATACATTATCTCAATCAATTAAATTTCAAGACAATTGTTTATAATATTGATGACACATACAACAAGAGTCAGGGTTCCCACTCTTTTCCCTGAAAAAAAATTCAAGGTCTTTTCAAGGGTATTTTCACAAAATTCAAGGACCAAAACAGCATTTGTATACTGCTATTTTATTCATTTGACATGTCTTTCAAATTAACTTATTCCAAGAACATTTAAGTACTAAACTTCGAATTATGAACAGTTTATATACAAGGATGTGTTAAACTCACTCCAACGCAAGTTTTCAAAGGCCAATTGCAAAGCTGCTACTTTTTAACTGTTTAAAGTTTTTTTAAAGCACACAATAATATTGTGAGTGTCGCGATCTAGAAAATACTTTTTCCTGTTTTATTCTCTTAAATTCAAGCACTTCCAGGCCTGGAAAATGACATGAACAAATCCAGGACTTTTCCAGTTTTCAAGGAAGCGTGGGATCCTTGAAGAGCTATCACATAATGCGATTAATACCCCAGCATGCCGCCCTGGACAGAACAATGAATGAAATAAAATCAGTGTCCGTTCAGCCACAGTCAATTGATCAAAGCATCTTTCTGAGGCCATTCGCCTTCCACTGCTGATTCAAGTGGGAAAGTTGTCAGCTGCTTGCAGTGAAACCAATAAATGCACTGGTTATGGAGCCCATGTAAATACTGTATAGACTGACAACGCCTTAAAATGACCAAAGCTTTTGATAGGACGTTTAACCCAAGAAAACCAAACAAAACCACCATGAATGACAAAGTTATCGACCGGACAAGAACCACTAATATTAGTAAGGTTAAATGACAAAGTTCTGAGGCGCCATTGATCTTGACCTTAAAGGTAGTAATCCCGGTCAATAATACCAAACTATTTCCAAATCCCACCATGAATTACAAATATATGGATCGGACACAAAATCGGGACATACAAAGTTCAGAGGTGTGCAGTGACCTTGACTCTAGGGACTATGGTCTTGCGCACGACTAATCATCCTATGTTGGTCACCAAAACTAATCATTTTGAAGTCAAAGACAGTCACTGCACAGTGCCAATGAGATCCGTCGTTAAGTTACTATTTTTCTGGCATCTAATTAGTTCTATGTTAGGTAGGAAGCACTTAAATACATTTCTGTTTTCAATCGGCGGAACGAGGGATCAAACTCATGACCTTCGGATTCGTAGTCAACGGCGTTAACCATTGAGCCACTGGGCCAACTAATAATGATGAATCTTTGGTTCATGTTCTTTTTATACTGATTTGTTATTGTACTGTACACATGGATATGGTCACGAATAAAAAGTCATAAAACTGCCATTTGAGATGTTTCACGAGCAGAAATGTTTGCCAATCGCCAAAATGAGTACATGCATTGTTATATTGAATAGTCAAGTAAATATTATATTCTTGCCTTCTGTGAACACGGAAAATTAAACAGTCAGATATTTTCACAATTTTTCAAATTCTCAAAATTCGGTAATATTCTCACATCATGAACTTCACCACATATACAGTACTAAATTAAAATATTTTAAATAAAACAATCAAGTAAATAATGATATAATTAGAAACTATACACTGTATATGATAAACTGGTATTTAACTGAGATTTGCAAAATATGTATTTAATATTCTCTGTCCGCTATATTTAAAAAACTTAAAACAAAAAAAATAGTTATTTGTTATTTATCTAATTTTTGTTATGTCATATAGGTTTAAACCAATCTTATCTCTGTTTAATTGGGGACATTTAATTTTATTATCATTCATGGTATTCCACTCAAAATCTCAATTTTAATAATTTTATTACCTCCCTTTAATTTTGCACATTAGTATATTCTATCTATACAGCTATCAGTGAACATGTTATATCCCTTTAAAAAAGCACTAAAAACATGCTGTATTTACAAAATAAACGTATACAATTTATATTTTAGATACTATATAACAGTCATATTATCTCATAGTGTTTGATTACATATAAAAATAAAACATAACATCTATACATGTACAGTTGTTGCGCAGTTGTTAGAACTGAAAATTACTCCTGTTAAGTTTTATGTAAGTTTTACTTATATATTCTATCAATAATACATGTACACAACTCTGTTATCTCACAATATGTTTGATTACTCTAGTTCATACATTTTCACTACATCACTGCCATCCATGGTAACAAACATTCTATTCAGTCCCTGATGAAAACACACTGAGCGTGGAGATTGAAATCCATCTCCTTGCTTCACAACCACACCAAGTTTCTTCCCATTCTCACTGAATTGTACCACATTATGTGAATTGAACCCAACTACAAACATGTTTCCTCTACCATCAACACATGCACCAACTACAAACTTCAGGTCAGTGTCTGTAATAGTGGACAAATAATTTCCCATCCCATCAAAACATACAAGTCCCTTGTTCCCACCTCCAACAAACATTCTGTCTCCACTTTCATTGAATGAAACATGTGTACTATTGTTGAACAGCTGATTCTCAGCATTGTCTTGTGTAATTGTCTTCAGCTTGGTACCAGTCATATCATAAACATAGAGTGAAGCACCATAATCTGTCACATAAAGCTGACCATCCTTGAAAGCAATACCATAACAACCATGAGACATTTTAATTTGTCTTGTAGTAGTCATCTTGTTATGAATGGAAACAAACTGGATCTTGTTGTCATCCCGACATGCAACAGCAACTTCATGTTTACTGATACAACATACACCACGAGGTACAGAATCTAAAGTACAATAGTCAACAACTGACATCTTCTGTATATCAATACGTTTTAGATTCTTATTGTCCCGATCTGTGACAAGTAGTTGGTTATCGTGTGTCAGACAACATCCAAGGGAAAAGCTTGTCTTAGAATCATGAGAAAGTTTTATGGTAATATTTCTACTTCCTTTGATTTTGTAGCAGTCGTGTTTCTGCTTTCTATGTTTCTGTACTTGACCAATACCTTGTAAAGCTTGGATATATTCCATCAATGATTGGTCTGGAATGAATGATATCTCTACGTCTGTATTATGTTGTAATTCTTGCTTCATCTTCTCACTGTCAGCTTCTTTTATTTTTTCTTGGGCAATTTTAGTACTAACAAAACGTTGGGCTCTATTTCCTTCGGATTGATTTAGCTTTTCGTCTGTCGTCTGCAAATCTTTACAGATGCTATCAACACTTTGCTTGTCTTGTAGAATTTCTGTTTCTAGTTGTTTGTATGCAACTTCTATTTTTTTGCGCGACGACTCGGCAATTTTACTCAGGATGGCGACCAATGCTATTTGGAATGCACTGACTTGACCTAAAGCTTCTTTCTTTGCTTTATCCAAAGTTTGAAGTTGGATATTTTTTGATTTACTTACAGTTTCCATGGATACCATCATGTCTTTCAGAAGACTCTGCGTCTGTTTGAAGTCGGACAACTTAAATATGTTGTCAATCATGTCTGGTATGGAATGGATTTGACTGTCTTGACAAGACCTGAAATTGAATGATTTATATAATTACGTTCTGCATATATGTTATGTATAGATAACACATTTAAAACATAGACTTTGTGACAATGTTCATAAATAGCCTATTGATTTTATTTATAAGTTAAAAATGGAAAATCAAGCACTGATAAACTTGAGTATGTATTGCTTCATTCTTTAAATTTTAATAAAATGAGCATGTACATGTCTAAAATTTTGGCCTAAACCTTATCAGTATTTGAGGGTCGTGGGTTCGAGCGCACTTTTTCCCATGAAACAGGGAGACATGGAGATACTAAACAATATTCTGGACAGATAATAAAACTAATCATTATGTTGTTACGTTGACAGATGTCTTGATAGCTCAGTTGGTAGAGCGCTGTACTAGTGTTTAGGGGTCGTGGGTTCGAGCCACACATTGAACGCACAATTTCCCCTTGGTTTATATTAATGCAGACAGCGTTGTTTGATAGCCCTAGGGCATTGAGCCATAAAAGCCGTACGGGTGTGCGTAGTGGTGTGGGGTTAGACATTAACTGCCCGGTTAGCTCAGTCGGTAGAGCGGCGTACAAGTGTTTAGGGGTTGTGGGTTCGAGCCCTACATCCGCTGCATCAAACAACATTATCTTACTCTACTGTAGCAAAATTCAAATCCATATAATTACAGATTAAGCTTACTTGTGATCTTTTGCAATGCAGACATAGCAGCCAACAACATCATGTCCTTCACAATACATATCCAGTATTTTTCCTTTATGTACGCTACATCTTTCTGTAGGAAACTCCAACAAACTAGATTGTTGACTGCTCGTTTGGGGTCCTTGATTGACGTCCATCAAATTGTGTTTCATCAATACCGAGACCTTCTTGTGTGCATCCGTACACGTCTGACAGCAATAACCACAACATTCTACACAATACTTCACCGCTTCTGCTGTCTTTTTATTTTCTGCACAAGCTGTACACACAATATCAAATATTTCCTCCGACATCTTTAGCTGAGAACGCCCTCCAGATGCCATTTTCTATGTTTGACTTTGAACCCTACTTTCGATTTCAGAAAGAAAAAGGAAATTCCCTCTTTGGTCCGTGTAACAAGTGAGTCAGCAATAACAGAGTAACTTCCCTTGAAATTTCTAGCAGTGGCTACGGGTACGGATCCGTACAGTTCCTACATAGGATAGACTACGGGTACGGAGGTTTTATGAATACACATATTCAGATCAAATAATTGTAATTTGTTAAAACAAATATCAGTATATATACGCTATATAAATGTTTATATTTTGTTTGTCGTTATTTATACGACGAGACCGCCATTTCGGTTGATACTAAAACAAGTGTTGTGTTGCGGAATATCAATATTATTATCTATTGAATTTTGCTAAATCCTTGTACTTGGAAGATTATATGTACATATATACTATCTGCAATCTTCACTTACACTGAATACCCACCCTATAATAATAACAACGACTTAATTTAAAGAGGCAACAAAGTTGGGCAAGCCCAGTGTTCCATGTGAGCCTCTATGATATGTACGTGATAACAGCATTATGTAACACAAACAATTATAATAGGCAGGTATATTATACAGACAATCAAAAATTAACCTGGAAAAAAGCAGCAACAACATATGAGATCATACATCAATACATAACAATAGACATATATATACTCACAATGTTACAGTATGCTGACCACCAGAGTAAAACCATGTGAGGAATCAGACTATATATAGTCAATATCGAAGAAAAACCTGAATGATGAGACCGCCATTGGGACCCTTGACAACTGGTTTTCTTTTTGAGATAGTCTTAACATTGAGGATAAAGAGCAAAAAATGGACTTGAAAATTTGTTATTAAGGTTGTCTTCAAGGCGATGTATTTTGACAAGTTTATAAATATACGCATTATGGGTTAACTCATCATTTTGTATCTTGTTCTTAGTATTGGAATAACTATAAAAGAAAAGTAGACGTCTGATTTTAATATTTTTGGTATTAAATGAAAGTTGAAAAACTATATCTGCTAGAAAATGTAATAACTTGATATAATCATTTCTGTCATAGCACGCAGAAGACAGACTGCAATATATCCATTCTCTGTCTACTGAATGGTAATTATGTTGTTTTTGACTTAACAGAAGTTAAAGATCTCTTCTGTGAAGAAAGGAGATATAATTGCAGCTCCATTTGAGAATGATCATACATGGTATCGTGCAAAAGTCAAAGATTCACAGTTGGATGTGTTCTATGTTGGTTATGGTGATAGCGCTTACAGCGATTCCACATGCCCAAGGACTATAAGGTTTGTATGGAATGTTACAAAACATGTTTACCTCCATTTTGAAATCAAAGCGCTGAAAGCACAGAAGTTGTTTGATATTGAACACTGGTTTTGTATTCAACACTTCCAGATTCACAGAAAGTACGAATCATCATTGTTAAACCATTAAATTTATTTGCGCAGTTAAGATTACTACCAGTATGGAATATGTTAAGCAGGTTACGCTCAGATGTTGAACTTTTTTTACAGATTCACTTACCTGGTATTCTTGCGCCACTTCCGGAAAAAAGTAGTTTTCGTAGTTAAGCGACGGGACGTTCGATAATTGCCACAGAACTAGTTGTTCTACGGAACAACTAAAAATGAAAAGATGTCGTCTGCATCAGCGTCCGCATCGACAAAACGTTAAATATCATGTTTAGCTCTGTTTCTAAAAAAGTACATGTCTCGATGATAATGTTTCCCAGAGATGAACGTCTCCATCCGCTTTCAGTGCCTTTGTTTCATTCTTTACCCTTGGTCGAATAGTACATGTATACCGAATTGTGTCGGCTCGGTGACAGCTATATTTATATTCAATGCAGAGAATTGGTTTGTTCGAAAATCATGGAATTATTTTTAGAGTTCAAATATTATATATAGTCTGAATATGTATAGTCATAATTTTATTTAAAATAGTACATGGTTTAGAATAGCCCATTTCAATTCAACATGCATAAGAAGATACATCGGGACCTGATATTTATTTTGGATGATACCAAGTATTTGGGTAGAAGGTTGTCGAACAAACGAGGCCCGGCTGTATATATTGGTAACTACACATGGACTGTTATGCCGTGCTCTTGATATGACTGTATACGGTGTTTCTGGTATTTCAGAGAAGAGTTCCTTACTTTACCATTTCAAGCTATTGCATGCCGTTCATCAGGGGTGAAACCTAGCGGTAAGTATTATATCTGTAGTTGATCATACATGTATTTAATGAGAATTGGTATTGCGGTCTTCCTTGCTGGTGCTAAATTACAAACCTTCATTCGAATACTTATATTAAGTTAATGCACCAATCAATATTTTGCCCTAGAGGGGGGGGGGGCTGACCCAGGGGAATTATGCACTGTACCAGATATTGGGTTTGTATCATTGGACATCTAAAGGAGGCGTAATGGTCATGGTTGAGAGCCTGACTCCTGATCCCCAGGGTCTTTGGTTTGAATCCTCCTTGGGAGCTGCACAATTCCTGAATAAGATGCTAGTACTGGTTAGTATTCCAGGAAGCAGTCACTAAGAGTGATTAGTATAAGTTGTAAGAACTTGTTTCTAGTTAACCACATAATTATCTAGTTAATTAAGTAGTTGTCTAGTTTCTTTAACGTGATATCCACATAATTATCTAGGTAATTAAGTAGTTAACTGGTGGCAGAAATATGCCACCATACTTTCGCTGTTCAGTTCTAAATCAAGATAGTTTTCTTGTACCGATATTTATAGGGATGCCAATATTCGGTTATATTGCTCACTGGTTAAATGTTTAATCTTCCGAACCTTCGCTACGTGTTTCGTCTTTTGCTGTGTATATTCTATGGTGGCATATTTCTGCCAAAAAAAATGTCTGAAAGTGCCCACAACTGCCACCATTTACAAACTTAACCCCTAGGTTTTCAGAATGGACAATCTAATTTAGATAAGTGTTAAGTAGTTAACGCAATAAATATCTTGTTAACTAAATACTTTTCTAGTTAATTAAATGGTTAATGAGTTCAGTATATAGTTAACTACATACTTTTCTATTTAATTATCTAGCTAACTAGATAGGTAACCCATTAGCTACATAATTTTTAGCTAACTGTTAAGTAGTTAACGCGATAAGTATCTAATTAACTATATACTTTTCTAGTTAATTAAGTGGTTAATGAGTTAAGTATCTAGATATCTGGTTAACGTGATTATTTAACGTGATTATTAACTACAATATATGTTGTTAACTAAATACTTAACTTGTTAACCACTTTATTAACTAGAAAACTATGGAATTAATGAAGTGTTCCAAATCACATTTAATTTAAAAGACAGTTAATATCATTTTGAATACAACAATGTTTATTCACAAAGTTCAGTACAATAACAAAATGATTTATCTATTTCAATATGCCGAAAGTCTCGAACACCCAAACAAGTTTTCCCAGCGTCGATTGAAATTAACTCTTACATGACTTGTATACTTATGATGTTTTTATATGTACAGAATGATCGATTATGTCTGTATGATGATGTCATGGAATCTGTAGCCAAAATATAAACATTAATACAAAATCCTGGTATGTGGTGACATTTCACCATCAAGAATTCTCAAGTGAATTTGTGAATTCATTAAGTTGAATTCATGAATTTGTGCAATTGAAATCATGAAATGGTTAATTCATGAAGTTGAAATCATAATGTCTTGAAGCTGAAATGTCACTATCAGGCTTCAGGCTTACTCAGACAAGACTTAATATATTATATGCCCCCCCCCCCCCTCACAGTTGTGTGGGGGCATTTTATGCCATTTTCATAATATCAATAGTTTTGTAACACTGGAATGGTAGTAAATGCACCTTAGTACACACAATATTAAAATGTCTATCCTGATATAACTTCAAACTTTGAATATTTCCATAAATTAACAGCCCAGGTGGATCGCACACCTGTGTACTCAGAATGTCTAGTGAGTCCACAGGGATTTTATATGATTTGCCTCTGTAACCTAGTGTTTGACCCTAATTGTCAGTTCTGGGCACTTTCAAGCCAGTTTCTAGTCTTGAGATATTTATCTTACCGAAAAAGTATCACGAATATTAGCTAGATAATGATCGCAATAATTAAGTGGTTAACATGAAACAATTCGCGAACGTTATCATGTTAACTGGTGGCAGTAATATGCCACCATAAAAAAACAAAACAAATATGGTAAACATTCAACAAATCAATTGAAATATCACAAAACTCCTCAAAAGAATGTGTCAATTATGAACGATATTGAACTTGACCGATATTTTCTTATTCTATGCATAAACTATTATGACGCGGAATTAGTCGTCCGCACATAACGTGATGTACACAGCAACTATCCATGACCAGAGAACGATGTTTTGACGAAATGTATAAAACAAAATGCACAGTTCCGTTTGGTAATCTAGTTTAATTAAATCAACACCAAGTCTACAATTAACAAGTTATTCACAAAGAAAGTTAATAACGAATAAGTCACAAAGTTGAATTTCATATAAGACAATAGATGCACAAAGTCCTAACCTAAATTTAAATTAAAATACACTCACAGAGTAAATAAAAAGTTCCAAGAGTTATCTCACAGAGTTTCACAAAGTAAGTCGTCATACACACAGTTAGCTATATATTATTATATTCTTTAGTACACAAAGTACAAAATCCTTATTATATTACATTACATGTATTATACTAAAAATGTCTTATATACACTGAACCGAAAAAGAAACGCACTTTTCTAGAAAAAAAAATTCAATATCAAATGTATTTTTTCCAAAATCTACATATTGTACCTTTTTATGGCTTGTATGGCTTTCCGTAACATGTGATTAGTCGATAAAATCATGGACCGTATTAATGTTATGACTATTTAATCAAAATTCAATATTTTGCACGTGCAAATCGAGATATTCAATGTTTATAATGGGAAATGTGTTTACTTGTGTCATTGGCATACATGTTATCGGAAAAACACACTACTTGATTAAAATTTATGCTATACGATATGCCAAGACTAAGCAATGACGAGCGTAATCAGGCCCTTGGTATGCTCCAGGCCGGAACCTCAACACAAGACGTCGCGAGACATTTTAATTGCGATGTTTCGACAATTCAACGTTTGTCGGTACGTGTACGAATGACCGGCGCTGTTAACGACAGGCCACGAGCAGGCAGACCTAGAATAACCACTGCCAGACAAGACCGAATAATACGCCTTACCCATCTTCATGCCGGCAACAAAAGTGGCTCATCAAACCGTTGGCAGACACGGGTAAGTGCTTGCAATAATTATTGTTTTTGATTAAGTTTTAAAAAAAAGAAAGAAAAAAAAGCTAATTTCATTTTTGTCAAAAATTTAGAATATCCTGTATGTATCGTTTTTTTTCAGGCGAAGTATACATCCAGCCACTGTCATCAACCGTTTGAAGACCATGCAAATAGACCCCACTTACTAGGGCGCACAGACGAAACCGTTTACGTTGGGCGAGGCACCACATTCGATTTACGAGACGACAATGGGGCCAGGTGTTGTTATCTGATGAATCTAAGTTTAATGTTGTGCAGGCTGATGGAAGACAACGTGTGTGACAGAGACGGGGTGAGAGGTATGCTAAATGTTGTATACAGGAGGTAAATCGATGGGGAGGTGATAGTGTTCATGTTTGGGGCGGCATAAGCAGATTTCATAAAACACCACTCGTTATACTCGTTCGTAATGTTACTGCTGTTTCTTATGTGAATGATGTTTTCCAACCTGTTGTTATACTGTTCATGCAACGGAACTTCCGGGGTAATGGTATTTTGCAACAAGACAATGCTAGACCTCACACCGCGCGCCTAACGATGAATTTCCTACAGGCTATTGGAGTTCAAGTTCTTGATTGGCCAGCAATGTCCCCGGACCTATCTGCAATTGAACATCTTTGGGATGAGTTAGGTAGACGTGTTTATAGCCGTCTTCAACCCCCGCAGAGTGGAGGAACATTCCACAAGCCCGTATTGAGACACTAATTATTTCGATGCGCAGTCGCTGTGTGGCATGTGTCAATAGTAATGGAGGACATACTCGATACTAAATGTGCGAACTGGGATCCTCAATACGTTTGATTTCAATCTCTACTGAGACAAAACAACTTTAATGAGATTTGTTTTGACAATGCATTTATGCTTGCATATGTTTAAATAAAATATATACATAAAACAATTTTAATCACAGGGCTTATTTATCTTGTTATTTACAAAAATACAATCGGGGCGTTTCTTTTTCGGTTCAGTGTATATAGACTTATATACATGGTCAAGATATGTTGACATTTTGAGTAAGTATTGCCTTAGGAAGTGACTGTCAACTCAAAAATAATTAAGTTAAGGTTTCAAACATAGATTACTTAACAATAAGTGATAATATCACAAGAAAGTTTGTCACATGCCATGGCTTGATATGAAATTGATAAAAAATATAACATATGGAAATGAGCATGAAATTAAAAGCTCATTTTGTAAATTGACATATGTCAGCTATTGAAAACATGTAAATAATCAACAAACAATTCATTTGATTAAAAAACACAGACAAAGAAAATAAATATTTACACCATAAAACCTATGAGCCCAATATAAAATGAATCTATGCATACTTTCAAGAGTTACGGATGGACAAGAGTAACACGTTATTCTGAATGACAGGGGCATAAAATGTTTTAAGACCAACTCCAAATCTCAATACAGTACAAAGTGGACTTAAATCATATCTTTATTACAGAGAATGTATGAAAAAGTCAAACACTGGAGCTCAATAAGAATACTACTGTATGATACTGAATAATATTCAACGAAACTATTTACAAAACAGTCAGACCTCGTTTATTCAACAACCTTCTATCCGAATGCTTAGGTAATATCTGGTAAATATTGGGTCCCGATGTATATTCTTATGGACGTTGAATTAAAATGGGCTATTCGAAACCATGTATTGTTCGAAATAAAATTTCAGACCAGATAAGTTTGAATGAACGAGGTCTGACTGTATGTTAAAAATAAAAAGAACATGTTGTATAAATGTACACAGTATTACAAAGTTAATATAACAATTACATTCATATCATCAATCTCCATAAACAAAAAAGCCGACTTTTAGACATGGTAACAAATGTAGTAAGTTTCTGTGACTTAAATTAGAAATTCTAGAGTGGCTCCCTGTGATAGTAATATGAGTTTGTGTAGCTAGTAAAACAAAAAGCAAGACAAACACCTGAATATGTTGCATAAGGGCTTTTATTAAAGCCGTAAAATATAAAACAGTACTAACTACTAAATTGTAAAACCAAAGTATAAAACAGTACTAACTAAACAATAAAATCCATTTTTGTTTTATCTGGGCCTACAAAAGCGCCCATACATGAAAAAACAAAAAACAAAACAACAACAACAAAAATCTAAATACAACAGCGGTGGAGGAATGGGTGGAGGAGGAAAAATAAAGAATAGTTTAAATCAGTCAAAATAGATCGACACTTTTAGAAAATCTTCCCGTCCGTAAACAAAGGAAACGTAATTGCGCATGCGCGCATAATTGAGGGTAAGGGTACGGCTAACAGACTGTAAAACCGTCCCGGTGCACTGCAGGAAAGTAGGGGACCCTCTTGCCCACAAAACATTTTATATCCATAAAATACATTTACAACAAAATGTACACTATGGTTGAAAGCCGGACACAGACCGATCACTGATGCTCGCTTAAAGCATGTCATAGATGAGCTACAACAACAACAACATATACACTATGGTTGAAAGCCAGACACAGACCGATCACTGATGCTCCCTTAAAGCATGTCATAGGTGAGCTACAACAACAACAAAATATACACTATGGTTGAAAGCCGGACACAGACCGATCACTGATGCTCGCTTAAAGCATGTCATAGGTGAGCTACAACAACAACAAAATATACACTATGGTTGAAAGCCGGACACAGACCAATCACTGATGCTCGCTTAAAGCATGTCAAAAGTGAGCTACTACAACAATAAAATATACACTATGGTTGAAAGCCGGACACAGACCAATCACTGATGCTCGCTTAAAGCATGTCATATGTGTGCTACAACAACAACAACATATACACTATGGTTGAAAGCCGGACACAGACCAATCACTGATGCTCGCTTAAAGCATGTCATAGGTGAGCTACAACAACAACAACAAAATAGCATGAAGCATATTCATATACACATCTGCTTACATTTAGGAAATAGAATGACATTTTTCAATCACAATTTGAAAATTTAATGGCCACTATATAACGTCCATCCCATAAAGGAAACAAAATAATCCTACCATTCACCCTTCCCGTTTCCCTTTTAATAAACGATCACACCTCCCTTTTTTATGGACAACTTGATCTGAACGTGTCTCTAATTATTGTCCATCCCCAACTTATGAGCTGATCGTGATTCTAAAAAGAGCACTAGCGTTAAATATAATAAATACGGTATTTAAATGTAATTTCATGCATCATTTCATGTATGAAAATATCTGAAAGACACTCCTTTCACCATATCATCAAAATCAAGAACATCAGTATTAATTATGTGATATATACATTATCTGAATCAATTAAATTTCAAGTCAATTGTTTATAATATTGATGACACATACAACAAGAGTCAGGGTTCCCACTCTTTTCCCTGAAAAAAAATTCAAGGTCTTTTCAAGGGTATTTTCACAAAATTCAAGGACCAAAACAGCATTTGTATACTGCTATTTTATTCATTTGACATGTCTTTCAAATTAACTTATTCCAAGAACATTTAAGTACTAAACTTCGAATTATGAACAGTTTATATACAAGGATGTGTTAAACTCACTCCGACGCAAGTTTTCAAAGGCTAATTGCAAAGCTGCTACTTTTTAACTGTTTAAAGTTTTTTTAAAGCACACAATAATATTGTGAGTGTCGCGATCTAGAAAATACTTTTTCCTGTTTTATTCTCTTAAATTCAAGCACTTCCAGGCCTGGAAAATGACATGAACAAATCAAGGACTTTTCCAGTTTTCAAGGAAGCGTGGGATCCTTGAAGAGCTATCACATAATGTGATTAATACCCCAGCATGCCGCCCTGGACAGAACAATGAATGAAATAAAATCTGGGTCAGGTCGACTACAGTCACTGTGGTGAATGGATCAAAGCATCTTTCTGTGGTCATTCGCCTTCCACTGCTGATTCAAGTGGGAAAGTTGTCAGCTGCTTGCAGTGAAACCAATAAATGCACTGGTTATGGAGCCCATGTAGATACTGTATAGACTGACGACGCTTTAAAATGACCAAAGCTTTTGATAGGACGTTTAACCCAAGAAAACCAAACAAAACCACCATGAATGACAAAGTTATCGACCGGACACGAACCACTAATATCAGTAAGGTTAAATGACAAAGTTCTGAGGCGCAATTGATCTTGACCGTAAAGGAAGTAATCCGGGTATTGTACGCGACATGTCATCATCTTATGGTAGTCAATAATACCAAACTATTTCCAAATCCCACCATTAATTACAAATATATGGATCGGACACAAAATCGGGACATACACAGTTCAGAGGTGCGCAATGACCTTGACTCTAGGGACTATGGTCTAGTGCATGTCTAATCATCCTATGTTGGTCACTAAAACTCATCATTTTGAAGTCAAAGACAGTCACCGCACAGTGCCAATGAGATCCGTCGTTCAGTTACTATTTTTCTGGCATCTAATTAGTTCTATGTTAGGTGGGAAGCACTTAAATACATTTCTGTTTTCAATCGGCGGAACGAGGGATCAAACTCATGACCTTCGGATTCGTAGTCAACAGCGTTAACCATTGAGCCACTTGGCCGACTATAAATGATGAATCATTGGTTCATGTTCTTTTTATACTGATTTGTTATTGTACTGTACACATGGATATGGTCACGAATAAAAATAGTCATAAAACTGCCATTTGAGATGTTTCACGAGCAGAAATGTTTGCCAATCGCCAAAATGAGTACATGCATTGTTATATTGAATAGTCAAGTAAATAATTATATTCTTGCCTTCTGTGAACACGGAAAATTAAACAGTCAGATATTTTCACAATTTTTCAAATTCTCAAAATTCGGTAACATTCTCGCATCATGAACTTCACCACATATAGAGTACTTAATTGACATTTTTTAAATAAAACAATGAAGTAAATAATGATATAATTAGAAACAATACACACTGTATATTATAAACTGGTATTTAACTGAGATTTGCAAAAAAAGTATTTATCATCCTCTGTGCTCTATAATTAAAAAACTTAAAACAAAAAATATAGTTATTTGTTATTTATCTAATTTTTGTAATGTCATATAGGTTCAAACCAATCTTATCTCTGTTTTAATTGGGGACATTTAATTTTATTATCATTCATAGTATTACACTCAAAATCTCAATTTTAATAATTTTATTACCTCCCTTTAATTTTGCATATTAGTATATTCTATCTATACAGCTATCAGAGAAGAAAAATTGTTATATCCCCTTAAAAAAGCACTAAAAACATGCTGTATTTAAACAATAAACACATACAATTTATATCTTAGATACTCGTTTTATTTCACCTAAAAATAAAACATAACATCTATACATGTACAGTTGTTGTGCAGTTGTTAGAACTGAAAATTACTCCTGTTAAGTTTTATGTAAGTTTTACTTATATTCTATCAATAATGCATGTACACAACTCTGTTATCTCACAATATGTTTGATTACTCTAGTTCATACATTTTCACTACATCACTGTTCTCCATGGTAACAAACATTCTATTCAGTCCCTGATGAAAACACACTGAGCGTGGAGATTGTAATCCATCTCCTTGCTTCACAACCACACCAAGTTTCTTCCCATTCTCACTGAATTGTACCACATTATGTGAATTGAACCCAACTACAAACATGTTTCCTCTACCATCAACACATGCACCAACTACAAACTTCAGGTCAGTGTCTGTAATAGTGGACAAATAATTTCCCATCCCATCAAAACATACAAGTCCCTTGTTCCCACCTCCAACAAACATTCTGTCTCCACTTTCATTGAATGAAACATGTGTACTATTGTAGAACAGCTGATTCTCAGCATTGTCTTGTGTAATTGTCTTCAGCTTGGTACAAGTCATATCATAAACATAGAGTGAAGCACCATAATCTGTCACATAAAGCTGACCATCCTTGAAAGCAATACCATAACAAAGATGAGACATTTTAATTTGTCTTGTAGTAGTCATCTTGTTATGAATGGAAACAAACTGGATCTTGTTGTCATACTGACATGCAACAGCAACTTCATGTTTACTGATACAACATACACCACGAGGTAGAGAATCTAAAGTACAATAGTCAACAACTGACATCTTCTGTATATCAATACGTTTTAGTTTCTTATTGTCATAATCTGTAACAAGTAGTTGGTTATCATGTGTCAGACAACATCCAAAAGAACTTAATGTCTTAGAATCATGAGAAAGTTTTATGATACTATCTCTACTTCCTTTGATTTTGTAGAGGTCGTGTTTCTGCTTTCTATGTTTCTGTACTTGACCAATACCTTGTAATGCTTGGATATATTCCATCAATGATTGGTCTGGGATGAATGATATCTCTACGTCTGTATTATGTTGTAATTCTTGCTTCATCTTCCTACTGTCTGCTACTTTCATTTTTTCTTGTGCAATTTTCGTACAAACAAAACGTTGGGCTCTATTTCCTTCTGATTTATTGAGCTTGTCATCAGTCGTCTGTAAATCTTTACAGGTGATATCAACACTTTGCTTATCTTGTAGAATTTCTGTTTGTAGTTGTTTGTATACAACTTCTATTTCTTTGCGTGACGACTCGGCAATTTTACTCAGGATGGCTTCCAATGCCTTTTGGAATGTACTGACTTGACCTGAGGCTTCTTTCTTTGCTTTATCCAAAGTTTGAAGTTGGATATTTTTTGATTTACTTACAGTTTCCATGGATACCATCATGTCTTTCAGAAGACTCTGCGTCTGTTTGAAGTCGGACAACTTAAATATGTTGTCAATCATGTCTGGTATGGAATGGATGTGACTGTCTTGACAAGACCTGAAATTGAATGATTTATATAATTACGTTCTGCATATATATGTTATGTATAGATAACACATTTAAAACATAGACTTTGTGACAATGTTCATAAATAGCCTATTGATTTTATTTAAAAGTTAAAAATGGAAAAGCAAGCACTGATAAACTTGAGTATGTATTGCTTCATTCTTTAAATTTTAATAAAATGAGCATGTACATGTCTAAAATTTTGGCCTAAACCTTATCAGTATTTGAGGGTCTTCGGTTCGAGCGCACTTTTCCCCATGGAGACATGGAGATACTAAACAATATTCTGGACAGATAATAAAACTAATCATTATGTCGTTACATTGACGGACGTCTGGATAGCTCAGCTGGTAGAGCGCCGTACTAGTGGTTAGGGTCGTGGGTTCGAGCCACACATTGAACGCACAATTTCCCCTTGGTTTATATTAATGCAGACAGCGTTGTTTGATAGCCCTAGGGCATTGAGCCATAAAAGCCGTACAGGTGTGCGTGGTGGTGTGGGGTTAGACATTAACAGTTTAACTGCCCGGTTAGCTCAGTCGGTAGAGCGCCGTACTAGTGTTTAGGGGGTTGTGGGTTTGAGCCCTACATCCGCTGCATCCAACACCATTATCTTACTCTATTGTAGCAAAATTCAAATCCATATGATTACAGCTTAAGCTTACTTGTGATCTTTTGCAATGCAGACATAGCAGCCAACAACATCATGTCCTTCACAATACATATCCAGTATTTTTCCTTTATGTAGGCTACATCTTTCTGTAGGAAACTCCAACAAACTAGATTGTTGACTGCTCGTTTGGGGTCCTTGATTGACGTCCATCAAATTGTGTTTCATCAATACCGAGACCTTCTTGTGTGCATCCGTACACGTCTGACAGCAATAACCACAACATTCTACACAATACTTCACCGCTTCTGCTGTCTTGTTATTTTCTGCACAAGCTGTGCACACAATATCAAACATTTCCTCCGACATCTTCAGCTGAGAACGCCCTCTAGATGCCATTTTCTATGTTTGACTTTGAACCCTACTTTCGATTTCAGAAAGAAAAGGAAATTCCCTATATGGTCCGTGTAGCGCTAATGTCAAGCCAGCCAGCAATAAGGAAGTCTACAAAACGACTAATTTAAACTTTTATGCGGACCAGGAAACTACCAGAAGTGTCCACAAAAGAAGGTTTACGCCACAAAATGAATGATAATAGATAAATTATCGATAACATTTTTGCGTAAAATTGTGAATTTATTAATTCCAATTAAAAGCTCTGCAAAGATTATCTATTTGATTACATGCAGATTTAATTCCGGGGCTTCCATGGCAAATCCTGGTTAATAAATTGAAAAATAAAGTAAATAAACAAAAATTTGTGTCAAGAGACAATATGCTACTACATTTTGTATTGAGAATATGAAATTTGAGCATTAAAACAGCCATTAATAATGCTGGGTTTACACGATGTCTACGATCTCCACGATTTGAGAGAATCGTGATGAGCGTGGGGGCTCGTGGGGTCGAATCGTAATGATCGTGAGGATCGTGACAGAATTTTTGACTGTCAAAACTTGCCACGATTATGCCGATTTGACGACAAATCGTAGTAGAGCGTAAAATACGTTAACAGACCTTAACCGACCGTAACAGAACTTGATGCACCATCGTAGGGGATCTTGATGCACTTGGAAACACGATTCCTTCAAGGTTCACTACGATGCCACCACGTTTCTATCACGCTCTATCACTCTCTACTACGATTTGTCAAGATACATTAAATAGCAAAAGTAATAACATCACGCTGTGACACGTTCTGCTACGAACATCCCGATAGGCATACACGCTCTGGCACGCTCTGGCACGCTCTGGCACGCTCTGATAAGTTCCCGCGCGATTCCCCCGATGTTAATCCACGCTCTGCAAGCTTCATTACGTTTGCCACTTTGAACAAAAAAACACCTATAATTTTTGGAAACGTCTATAATTGTTGTTAGATTTAAAATATGCCAGTCAAACGAGGAAGGAAGGTCACTGTCAAGAGAGGCCAGGAATCTCCACCTCTTCCATCAGCATCTGAAGAAGTCACAGCAGAAGTCCATGTGGAGGCAGCGGAAAGATCACCCACTCCGCCCCATGGGGAAGAATTTCCGGATCTGCCAATCACCAAGAAGGCCAGAATGCAGTGGACAACAACGACCTACAGTGACGTAGAAAAGGAGGAGATTTTGGATTTTTTGAAGGCAAACCCCTCCCTCTATGAAAAACGACGAGCGACTACAGCTGAAGGCATAGGATAGTGAAGGGTATTTATCACCAGTGGCCAGATGTCTGAGGACGAGGGTCAGCCGTAATTCAGGTGATAGGGGTTCTCGAAATCTGGTACTTTGCTTCTCTATAGTTGGTGTTATTCTTTCCAGGATCTCATCAGATCTGGAGGCATCCTTAAATAGTTGACGTAGAAGCTAACATCCTCACACCTGAGTTCTGTGTTGATGACCAACTGGTGCCTTCTGTCTACACTCAACCATGGTTTTACCCAACAGGTCCTCGGTTTTCTTCTCCTCTTTCCTCTCTGTTCTATCCTGCCCTGTTCTGTGTCTTGATGCTGTGTCTTTTTTTCTTTCGACCAACTATATATGCATAAATGAGAAATACCAATTTGACAGCGTCTTCTTCATCTCGTGGATTCATGGTTTGCCTTTCGTATTATCTTTGAAGAGAATGAGAGAGTGTTAATTACCCCTACCTCCTTTTTATACCCAATCGTGCTGCAAGCGTGGAGATTTTGCTCAAATCGAGGCCATAAATCGCAGGAGATCTTAACAGAACTGCATGATCGTGAGAGATCTTAACATAACGTAACAGAACGTGACAGAATGTGATAGCATATCGTGACGATCGTACAGAACTTAAGAGAACGTAATGAATATCGTGGCAGATCTTTACCAGAGTCGTGTTGGCTTCGTAACAAAACGTAACAGATCGTAACAAAACGTACTTAGACCGTAGGAAAGCGTAGCAAAACGCAGAAACAGAAAAACTGAAACAATAAATCGTCGGGCTCCACGATTTTTTTGCATCGTGGTCTAAGTGTAAACGTAGCATAACATATATAAATTAATTTAATAACAAAATGGAAGTCAGAAAGATTAATGTCACAAGTTTATGAGGAAGGCAAAACAAGGCAACAATTTACTAGAAACCATTTCATGACAAGCATTGCCGTGTTATGTTGATGAATGCATTTCCGGATACATACCGGGCTTCAGCATACAAATAACCAGAACTCTTCCTGCATTTGTAAGTTTGAAGGCCCCATATTCCATTATCAACAATGAAATCAAATGATTTTAAACGACCTATGAGAGCTATGTGTTGAAATTAGCAATTTGCAATATGATAGGTACATGTTATGCACTTGCATGACTTAAAAACGGAAACACGTGAATATCTAAACTAAAGATACTGCACCATAAAGGTGTTGCAATACTTATTTCCAGATCATGATGTCTACATCAGCTAGATATCAACCTTCTAAACAGGGACAACAACAATAAGTCTAGATTTTGGCTATAATTTTAATTGAGATAAAACTTATACAACCACAACACAGAAATACATGTTTAGAATATACACTGCAAATATTAATTCCAACTAGAAATGTGTCCAAAGGACACAGATGCCCCAACTTCCAGCCTTTGTCACAAAAGCAAATGCTATAATTCTACTAATAGTTTGTGAATGTGTATCCAAGTTACCAAGTGAACAATTTAACAGATTATGGTGATAAGTCAATGACCATAACTATGCACTTACTGGGTGTAATCATACATGAAACCACAGGTGCACAACTAAAGCTGCTGGTAAACATTCCTGTAAAGTTGTGTGAGTCTGGGTCCTACACTTTTGGAGATACGCGCGACACAAGATTGCACGCTCTGTATGCTATATGTTCAATACGTCAAGGGCCATAACTTTGCACTTACTGGGCGGAGCCAAACATGTAACCCAGGAGCACATCTGCACTGGCTGTTGAACATTCCCGTAAAGTTTTATGACTCTGGCACATATTCTTTTGGAGATATGCGCGACAAAAGATTTTGTGACGGACGGAAAGACGGACGGACAAGGGCACATCTATATGCCCCCCCCCCGTCAGAGTGGGGGCAAAAAAAGCAATATGAAGATGTAGAACAAAAAAACAAAACAGTAACTAAAATTGAAACAAAAATGACAACAATGATTAAAACCAACCATAAGGAAAATTGTAATATACAGATATATATTTAAAAATACGCTGAAAATACACTACATACAAGTAAACACTAAATGTACTGTACAACTATAGAAAGTGTTCCATCAGTCAGTTTGGTATTGAACCTAGTAAATTTCTTCGACAAAAAGGATCCTTAATATAAATCTTATTTCATTCTACCTAAGTTGAACATTGTCAAAAGCTCCCCTGCGTGTTCAAAAAACGTGCAGACCAAACTGCATTGGTTCGCAGGGTTTTTAGCCTCCCGGCACCCGTAAATCGCCCAGGAGGTTTATTTGACATACATGTATGTCATCATTTGACCGAGGCCTTCAGTAAAACATTAGATAGCAATTCAATTCGATTGCCACTTAACATCAGCATCATCGCCACGTCAAATGTTTCATTAATTACAAAAAGCAAATCAAACAAACTACAATGTAGTTCCAAACTAGCTCAAACCAAACATCAAACGGAAACAGTAGATGAAGTCCCCTTCATTTGATTGCCAGATAAAAATATAACCCCACGCTATGTACATTGTACTCTTTCACTAATATTCACAACTACTTACTAAAATAGTGAAAAAACAGTGATGAAATAAATACGTAAGTAAACATACATAAAAGTCATCGTATTTAAAATGAAACAAAAATGCGACTCTAAAACCACACAAACACATACATGTGTGTATTTATAATAATACATATATATACATATATACTCAGTACATTTAAACACACACAATTCAAGTCCTGCGAAAAGTTTGTAAAGCGTCATTATATTGCATTTTGAAAGTAATTTTAAATGAAAATTCCTGTTGATTGTAATGATCTATAGCGTACTATATATAGCGTAGTCGTGAAAGGACATCGTGTCTTTTTCTTTTATCTCTAAGTAAGTCCATGAAACTTGAGAAAGCCTTACTGTGCGTTTTAAATGTACTGATTACGCTTATAAACATTGCGAACTACAAAAACTCTCATTCAATTGAAACTACATATTCATAAAATTTAATTGACATTCGTAAAAAGTGTATAAAATCAAAATACTAAAGAATTTTAAAAAAAGAACTAGCAGCAGGGTTACCATGTAATAAACATAAAAATATGGAAAGGATCACTTAATAATGTATAATGAAAGACCGTACGCGGCCGTACTATATATAAATTTGTAATACATGTATATTCAAAACATAAATTATAAGTTCAGGTTTACAATAGTTAAAATGTTGGAAATTGTTTTATATTATGCATGTACTAGACACCGGTTGATAATAACAGATGAAAATGATTCAATAATGAATTAACCGTTATGCCCCGTTCTCACCGCCGATCTCCCCCACCGGCCAATTCCGTGACCAAGCTCGACCAGGTGTTTGGTCTTGGGTCTACACGATAGAAGAGGAAATCTGCCAGACATGTAGTGGACCATATGCGATCAACTCAAGACCCTTCCAGACTACTTCAAGACCATTTGCCGACACACATCCCGACTTCTACTCGACCTTCCTGACCCCTTCTAGATGTCTACCTGATCAGCCCGACCTTTTCTCGACCTCTACCCGACCATGTACTATTTGGCACGATCGCAGTACGATAGCAGCAGGCTATGGATAAAACTGTAGTATTTTGTTCGGTATTCCGTTGACTAAAGACTATCGAAGAAGCAACATCATGGACGTTGAGCAGAATGCATTATATAGACGTTGGTTAGAGGTTGTCATACAGCTGGCCACTAATCTAGCTGAGGAGGAAGAACAGGAAGAGGCTCGGGCTGAGCTTCAACGCAGAGGAATAAGACGTATGAGTGTACAACGTCGCAAGGCTATCTGGTGTAGGCAGTGGCTTGGATGTAGGCCACTGTATGGACAGTATGCACAACTCCTGCAAGAACTCAACCGTGAAGACCCTTATGGTTACAAGAATTACCTCAGACTGGATGCTGATTTGTTTGGGGAGATTGTTGACCGTATATCACTTAGAATGAAAAAGCAAGAGATCAACTACAGGTAATTTCTTCTTCTCCCGAACCGATCCGTATGGGTGATCGGGGTAACTAGTAGATTCAAGTTTGTTCAAATCGGGCCGATTCGATATCCAAGATGGCTACGGTGGCCATCGTGTTGTAACCCCGACCGCTACCGACCAAGGTAGACCGCTGCAGACCGGGCGGGACCCCCTGCTGACCGAGGGAGATCATGTCACGACCGCATGATCGAGTTTGATCGAGGTACTCTGATCGGCGGTGAGAACAGGGCATTACACAATACACTACTCAACACTTAGTCGTGACATTAAACAAGACGTTGTTGTTTAATATGGATAATTGTTCTGATGTAGCTTTCACGTATGGTAGTTGAAACAACGATAATGATAATTCTTTACTACAATGTTACAAATACCTTTAATATGTATATGAGTCCAAATAAATGCTTTGATTCCGTATACTAAATGACTGAGTATCAGTGTAGAAAATTGTATACACTACTAATTTCTGTAAAAAGTAAATTTTTAGCGTTTTAAAAAAACTAAGATATTGGTAATGTACACAAATATTTAACCATAAAGTTAATTTTTATACATAATATCATTATAAATATACAGTTACGTATTATACAAGTGAATCAATTAAAAGACAAATCTTTGAGCAATTGAGTTGCATATTTCTTGATTTAACAGGGATTTAAGGTATTCCACCCATAATTGAATTATTTTTTTGTATTTGCTTTTATTTAACGTCGCCACCGGTTTCCCACATGGGCGACGCCTCCGGAAGAATGTTAGTTATTTTAGATGTTTGGAGGATAGTGCATGATACAGGAGATGCCCGGGTTCCAGAAACACCCTGGTTCTTTTACGTGCTCGATGTAAAGCATCATACACGGAACCTCGATTTTTCATAGTCTCGTTTTTCAGGAAGGAAGTTTACTTGGAAAAAATGTCATAATTTTTCTTAGAACGGAAAAAAATGGAATTTTAAATGTTTATCCCCATTATAGTACAGATTAAATCAATACAAACTTTATTTGCCTTTGGAGAAATGTCAATTATGGGTGGAATACCTTAAAGGAGTCACATTATATCGTTTTAACCGATTGAATTATCAGTTACCATTAAGTCACAATAAGGGTCGTAAAAACAAATTTGTCTTAAAACATCTGCATTACCTAGAATATTCTTTATATTCAAGTATACCCCAACACTTCAAGTAATTCACATACTTATGTTGGCCCATCAAATTTTGCTGAATTAAAAATCGACGCAATGAATAACAATATCCTGTCGACCGGTTAGTTTAAACTAGTTTCTCATGTTTTGTTTACACTCGCAGTGGACTGATGTATATGATTGCCTCCAACAGGTGCAGATGAATCGGTGACGTCTCATTACAGTTATATGATTGTTACTGGACTTGTTTCACAGACCGAACAGAAACTACTTATAACAATTAACCAACGAGTAAAAACTTGTTTGTTATACACGTATATGGTTCAATTGTTCCTGTTTCAATGGATAAAACTGACCTTTATTGGGCCTTTAAATATGAGATAAGTCTTGTTTAGTGTTACACGCCATTAGACGTTCTACTATTGCTCCCAGCTGGTACACATTATCTGTCTTGGTTTCTAACGATGCTCTTTGTTGTGGTTGTTGTCTAATTTGAATATCGCCAGTTATCTGAAGTAGACAGAGATTTCAATTAAACCAACAAGTGATATACTCTGTTATAAGAATAGGTGGTAGAATAAATCAATTTGTACTAGATGGTTGTTTTTTAATAAAAAACATATATCTCCCAGACGGCAGTTTGTCAGTAATTGTAATACTGATACAAGATGTTAGAATAAAATATCAAGCAAACAAGAAAGATAGTGTTTGATCAGTTCACCATGCACAACTACACTTGATGTTGATCAATCCTATGAAGTTTGGCTGAAATCTAACCAGCAGTACTGGAGATAAAGCGCGGACAAGCTGAAAGTGGACGGACAGACAGACGATGAAGGCAAAAACAATAGGGAGACATAATTAAACAAACAAGTGATATTCTCTGTTATAAGAATAGGTTTTAGAATATATCAATTTGTACTCACATGAGCTACAATTATGTGCAAAGTTTAAACTATACAAAATAGCCTTATACTGAATGTTCTTGTTTTCAGTCTAAAGATAGCCGAGTGGGCATGTTGTCTTCAAATTAAAATGATATAATCATGACAGATACATTCAGCTAGAAACTGTAAATATGTCCAGCTGTTCACTGGGCAACTGTTTCCCCACTTTGCTGTCAAACCCAGGCCAGCAGTTTAGATACAGTAAAGGGAGATTGATATACATTGGATATCAAACCGTAACTGTAAGCATATTTTGAATGACCGAAAACTATTTATATGCACAGAGTGTCATCGGCAAACGCAAAACTTTAGTCATTGGCATGAAATGCTGACAAAAATTATCACTCAAAAATCATTTCACTGCTATCGTAGATTTTTATCAGAGTGACATATTTTAGGTACATACATTTGATGTTGACTTATATTCCAGCTTTTTGTTACAGTAGACTTTATACTTTTCAAAGTATTTGATTTCGTACAAATGAATGAAGACGTTGATCAGGGAAATGCCACATGCAGAGTACACATTCATCACAAAAGTAGAATGGTACACGAACATACGTATATACACATATACAAAGTTAAACAATAACAGTATCAAAAGGGACAAGACACTAACATGTACGAGATGTGAAGAAAGTAGTGCCGTCTTTGAACGGTCAGTGACAAAAACACCACTTGGAGTATTAACCTGGTTATTCTTGGGCGCAATTTCATGTCAGTACTATTATTTCTCTTCATATACTTATTGGTGAATATGAGACAAAACAATTAAGGGTAACTTTATATGACCCCCATTTATGTGGGGCCACAAAATAGATTAGCTCACATCAAATGATTGTTTGTGCTATATTTTAAAAGGTTATTTAAAACTTCAATGTAAGATATACAGGAACAATACAAATTATCAGGAAATATCAATCGGAATGGCGGACAAACCAAAATGTTCTGCTCTCTGTTCAAGCACAATACTAGATGCACATTACAGGCTTATGGTAGCGCTAGTAAAAGAGATACAACCTTTCCATGTTCCATTGAAACCAACACGCTGCTGGCATCTAAGCTTTCTAGTGCCATCGAATTGTTATGCAAAAGATGCAAATATATCGTCAGTTGTGTGGTAAACTTCATTAATACATCCGGCATCATTTCTTTTCTCTGTTGTATTATTCTTTCCACACTAATCATGTTCTCAGTTTTGTCCATGAAAAATGACAATAACTTTTGGTTGTCACGTTTCTTCATGACTGAAATACAAATAGAAATATATCGGAAAAGAATCGATCATTATTACAGCTTTTAATTGTCTACCAAACTCATCATTATGTTGGGAAAATATGAATATTTTTTGCAATGTCCCGCTTCTTTATTACTGAAATAAACACATTCAGAGAATTGACATAAACTGTATTTATATGAATCGTATATTTTTGTTTCAATATTCTTGTGTCAAATGATACATCAAGAGCACGAAATAATAAACTATGCCAAGCACTCGGGATCGTTTATTTCTCTAAATAATATTTGCTCTAATGACACAACTATATACATATGATATGTCAGGCATTGTAAATGTATTCTATCTATTAATGTTAGCGCTTCTTTAAGGAATACAAATACTTAAATTACTTGTAATTGTTAGTACAAATCTGGTGTTTATTCTCAACTCAAAAGTTGACAAGGATCGTATTTAATATTCAAACGAATAACAAAATGATGTAAATGAATATTAATTTAAATGATTTCTGAAAATTGTATTTGAACAACATTCAGAATTCATTTGTGCGTAACTAACTCCTTTGTATAAAAGGATTTTTAACTAATATCATGTTTGATTACTATGGTCACAAAACCCAGCATAGCATCATCTCCACATGCCTCAGATCATATGGCTACAAATGGCAGCTGGGAGAACATACCTCCAGGAGCACTAGCTTTACTTCAACCACGGATAGCCATTGATCTCACTTAGAGATTACTGTTGTCTAAGGTGGGTTTTAATCTGTGTAGCAGGGCAGCTAATTCATGCAAATTGGGAATGAAGAAATCTTTTAAATTTAGTGTAGTCATTATCTATATGATATTTATGATATATAAATATTAGATCTTAAAGACAAAACTTTCAACATTACATTGTTTGCTTGTATTCTTTTGCCTGCTTGTACTCAATTCAACTTGTTGATTCTGAAAAAATAACAATAAGTCATATATGTATCCATATTTACTGGTACGGATAGATTCATCCCGCTCGAGGGTTACAGTTTTTGTGGGAACGTGGCTCTGCCAATTTACCGAAAGCCGGATATTTCCATTCCAACAGGACGTCAGTAATATATTTTATTTCTAGCATAACGTTTTGAAGAAATAAAGGACGAGATTTAATCAAACGACTTACGTTTGAAGGACATGTTACAGTAAGGTATGTATATAATCATAGATTGAAGCTTTTATTCGCTTATATGTGACGCCCTTATGTGACTTCAACAGCATGGGGCTCATTTTACAACCGGGCGTAAGATAATGTTTTAGCGCCGATGTAAATGCGGGTAAATCATGTACGCAAGATACTAGTCTTCTGATGTTCGCTTGTGGTCAGAGTTATCTTAATTTACGCAATAGCGCTGATGGCGAGTTCGAAATACGGGCATGGTGTATTTACTGGTGTATCGTCAGTTCATAAACCGTACGAGACGTATTGAGATATTTTCCAACGATACATACCAAAATTTTGGTAATTTCTCTGAAACAAAAACTGTCATTAAGATAGATTTCATGTTTGCGACGACAGAACACGTTTAATATTCAATGAAATACATCCCAAACCCTGAAACACGTCTATTTTTGTATTCTACCAATGTATGTCCACAAGTTGTTTAATTTTGTGTTCAGCTCAGTTTCTGAAACAGTTAAAGTTCCATTCCTACCACACTTGTAGTACTTTGGTTAAAGGTTAACACGGGATATAATGAGTTGAGTATAGTGTCACAGGGGTCAATGTCAATATTTTTGGTTTTGAACTATAAACATGAAACTAGTGTGATTAGACTGTTAGATAAATGCGGACAAGGAATTAAGAACTAGCTGGAAAAAAACAGGTAAGACGGTATGTCGATTGACATACATATGTACCGAAATACTGAGCTCAAAACAAATAATGGCAGAACATAACAAACAAACAAAAGTGAGTACAGTTGAGTATGTATATTTTTGTTAGTCAACATCTAAAACACAAAATATTGAATGAAAGCATACGTACCTTCTTTCCGAGAACAGCTGTTAATGTATACAGGACTGGATTAAGTGCAGAGTTTACAGGAAGAACGAATACAGCTACCCAAGCATATACTTCTCCCGGTATAACATAACCAGTCATTGCCATCATACCTAACGGAATAAAAATAACTCATCTGACTCAGTATTAATAAAGATGACAAATTAAGAAATTCTTGTTTCACCTTTTAGTTGGTCAAACAAATCATGTTTAAAAATCGCATAAATAAAAGGGAATATCTTAAATTTTCATCTCAACAAACTACAGCCAGATTACTTTAACATACAATAGCTTTCTTTAAAAACGCTTCATTTCATCGTCATTGAATTCTTGTTTATGAATTGTTAATATACTTTAACTGTTTATTATTGTACTTTGGGCCAAACATTTCAGAGACTGCCACATATATCAAATTACTTAGTAGCAATTACTACTAACGGAAATAAGAAATCACTGAAGATTTTAATCGTATCTTAGCAATATCTTAAGATTATTTATAAATAAGACTTATTTAAGTTAAGAAAACCTTATTTATAGTTTATGATTCAAATTTATGTTAAATATAAGAATTTCAAAGATGCTGTATCAAAAACTACTCTGATCACATTCATGAAAACATGCTTTAAGTAATGTATCGTAGCTCATAAAAAACATTATCACATTGATGTATGTATTTTCATTTCTGGTAAGTTTCATGATGATGACTTAAAATAGTACCTGTACTTACAAGACGTTGGTTAACAAGAGGCGATACTGATGGTGATGAATGTAGAGATGTATCTAATGAAGCTTAAGAAAATGGTGATGATATAAGTATACCTACACATACATCCAATCGGGAACCAGCACAGAAAATCTGTTGCAACCACCAACAAAAGGTTTCTGGCAATAATGAGCTCCTTACGTCTATTGGCCTTTGACTTTCCACCTCTATTCTTTTTTACCTTCGATGAAACATTCTTTATTTCGAGATAAATCGAAAGTTGTCCCAATGCAATGACAATAAACGTGACGAAATTAACCCCGATAAAAACGATGACGGAATAAAGCCAACCAGGTGGTCTGTCACGTGTAAGAGGTAAGGCAACGCAAACAGCTGATTTTGCGTAGAACTTATTCTGGAAATGATCCTTGGCAATAAGTGGTATGACTGAGATACTTATAGAAAGTATCCAAGCTACTAATGCCGCAACACTCGCCCTCTCGGGTGTAAATCGTAGTCGACTGTATGGATACTTGATGACAATGAAACGGTCAAGCGTGATTAAGCACAAGAACAAGACACTTGCTTCAGAAGATATGGTAGACAGAACACCCGCAAATGTGCACCAAACACTATTTCGCCAGTACTCGTCCATAAAGATATATCTGAAAAAATATATGGTATGCATCAAGACACATTGATATATCAAAATATTATGCAGTATATAAAATGTTTAATAATTACATTTCCGCCGCTTGTTTGTTCATATTTGCTTCTGTTTATTGTAATCGGTACACGAATAGCTTAAATAACAAATATATACGTTGATTAAAAGACAGCCCTTATCACACCAAAATTGTTAGTATCAACAAGACATAAGGGTTCACACATTGCGAAATGTTTTCATTACCTGTATTCAAGAGTTCTTAATTTTTCCAGACTCGGACCCGATTTTTCGCCGAAAAAAACAACAGTAAATCAGAAGAAGGAAAAAAGTTCCATGTGCCGACAGCGCTGTTTAAACGAGTAGAAACTCAAATATTTCAGTTATTCCATCAATTTGTATAAAACATGTGCAAAGGTCAAATTTATCAAATTAATGTCATTTGTAATGGGAATAAATCAAAAATTATGATTTTAGGGCAATTTTACATCAAAATATCGGCCACCGAAACACTGCGCCTTAACTAGTTTACATTAATTATTCCAGTGTTATTTCTTAAATTTTGAAACTTTAATAAATGAACAAATGATTGTGTAAAATAAAGGTAAAACTTCTAAAAAAATGCGATACTAACCATTGGCACTAATTTCGGATATGCATATTTTCAGGCAAGTGTTTATTTTCAGTACTTTTTTGGCAACTTAAACTAATGTTAGCATGAAGTAAGAGTCTTAAAGTTTTTTTTTGTCAGTTGTGTGGACAGTTAGCATACAGTTTATACTATGCTATAAAGCCATTTCTTGAATTGTTAAAGATGGAGTTAGCGTCTTGTCTCGGCAGTTTCCATCATAGATTGTTCATGTTACATCATGTATGTTTTTCTCAAGTTTATGACTTCCTTTAAAGTCGTTTATAGTCCACTATAAACATATAGAACACAAGGGTTGCCCCTGGCGGCCTTATTTTTGACGGAACTGAATAAGTTATGCAATCCTGTAAGAGGACCACTAGACAATACTACGCACCAAATATCAAAGCCCTAGACCTTATGGTTTTGGACAAAAAGAAATTCACTTTTACAATCTATTTTTAGCTCCTGTAACCCACTTATGTAACAGACTGAAACCATTTATATAACTTCGAAAAAGGAACAACCTAAGGATCATTCCTGTGAAGTTTGGTCAAATCTACAATCTATTTTTAGTTCCTGTGACCTGCAAGTTTATGCAGCAAACTCTCGCCTTACCTTTTCCTGAATGCAGCATCAGCAATGGCAATGATTAGAAGATAAATCCCCATAAATAAGTCTGCAACAGCAAGATTGGTGACAAATATTCCAAATCCAAGTTTAAGTCTCTGCCTGTCATACACAATGCGGTATACAATCGCGAGTATGTTACCCAGCAATGCACTTATTCCCATTAACCATAACATTGTCTGTAATGCAGAGTTCCTCATCAAATCGTCACAAGATGAGAATTCGTCTCTTTCAGGCAAACACGAGGATTCTGGCAGGTAATATGGACGAATACAGCAATATTTATACGATGAGGTTTTCAAGGACGTAAGCTTTAATATTCCATTGAACAATCCTCTATCAAATGTTGTGATAGTGTTCGATTCGATGATAAGTTTTTTTACAGTAAGTTCACTAAAGGCATCGTTGCTAATGTTCAGTATTCGGTTATGATATACTTGCAGTGTATCTAGATTGAGACCAGAAAACGTCTTGGATGAAATAGATGTTATGTCAGAGTCCATGATAAATAACTCTCTTAGACTTGTAAGTCCAGTGAAAGCAAATGATTCATATGTAATAAAACCTTTATTACCGGACAAGTTCAGATAAACAAGTTTAGTCAGTCCATTAAATGTTCGGCGAGGAATTCTTGATACTTCATTACGGCCTAAGTCTAAGCTTCTCAAATTGGGCAAACCAGTAAAATAGTTTGAGCCCAATTGTTTTATATAACATTCAGATAAGTTTAATCTGATCATATGAGGAAATTCCAGCTCGATGTTTTTCTTTGTATTGAAAAATTCTCCTATACGTATATTTGTACTCAAATCAAGTACTCGTAATCGTCTATCCATGCCCTTGCTGAAATCACTAGAATTGTCAAAGTGTGCAGATGTACAATATACACTGTATCCGGAACATGAACAGGTAGATGGACAAACAAAATCACAAAACCTCTCATCGTCAGAAAACGGGCAGTGTACATGTCCATCACATACTTTATCAAGTGTGATACATAACTTCGATGATGAACATTTGTAGTTGTCCTGACATACGGTTGATGATGAATCTGCAACAAAATCTAGTCAGTATGAAAAACTCAAAACTTTTAGCAAAATCCTTGACTACAATATGAAATGCAATGTGGAACAGTAGTTTTGTGTAATACATGTACACGTGTATATCCCCATATAAATAGATAAATCAGTTTATTGATTAAAGTATTACTATTTAATAAAGATCGAATTGGAGGGCGGTATTATTTATTGTGCCATGTGTTCCATTTCTCTTCAGATGGAGGGATCCGCCTAGTGTGTACAGGTGACCTATATTCTTACTTTTAAAATACTAAAGTGGAAGTTTCATCTTTTAAACTAAGTACAAGTATTGAAAAAATGCACATCATTTTTAATCAAACAGACATGGTTACGAACTGTCTCAGTCAATTCTTAACAAGAGCTGATTACATCGCCAGAAACTAGAAACTCTATGAAGTCAATCCGAAGAAAGTATTACTCCTGGTTTCACCGCAAACGGGCTTAAGTTAAACATGCGGTTTGAACGTTTTTTAATATACACATACTTATCGTCCACCAGGTTATTGAATTCAGCAGATATATTGGCTGAAAATTAACAGGGATCTTTGATGGTCTGTGTATTTTACTATTGTTGCGTTCATTCCAAAAGTTCAGATCTTTAGACAGCTCTACATTTTGTAAGTACATTTTTTTTTAAAGGTAAAGTTTGTTACTCTCCAGTTTCCATCAACTCTGTCACTTTACTACCCGTCAAGTAAAACAAAAAACTCCTGACTAGTCCTGATTGAAAATTTGAATCGAATTGACGAGTTGCAGGATTAAAAATTTGAAGTTTTAGATATACATTGTATGTCATTTTTTCGTACAGAAAACGATTTCATCGAATTGATAGCATTTTTATTACTGAATGGATGAAGCATTATTCTAGCCAAAAAATCTCAAGAGTTTATACTCATTATCTTCTAGTTACACAGCTATTCAATCTGTGTTCAATCAAGTCATTGTTCTACTTTATTTTATATCATAACACACTGTTCTACTTCTAATAACTAAGCAAAATTCCCATTTTTAGTCACTCAGTTATTGATAATTTTTGGCATATGTTGATATATCCGAAACTAAATGGTTGAAATCAAACCGAACCGTGAGACATATGATGCAACCCTAGTGTGTATTGCTGAATGAAAACCTACACGAGGTATGTTAAATTTCATTACAGGTCACTTGGTCGTCATTAAAGGTTTGATCGAATCACAAATTGCAAAGTTTAACCAGATTTGTTTGTTTAATTGTAATGTGATTCCTTACATTTTGAGAATGAAAAGAAAATCGCTTTAAGTTAGAATGAAAGAAAGGAAATTATAACATGAACTGAACTACCGAACACAATTAGTTGGCTACTTCATCACATTAGGTGTCAGACTGTTTTGTTCTAAGAATTGTGACTCGGAAATTATTTGCCAGAAAATCAGCTCACAAATTTTAAACGATAGTTGCACTGCGAGCTTAATTCCGAACCCTAATACAGTAACAATATGAACACACTGTTTAAACATCTCGTTGCCCGCCGTTAGTTCTACAAACCTTGACATGCCAATTTAATCATGACATCACGGACAATTCTGTGCGTTTGAGTGACAATAAAATAGTCCGGGGGGGGGGGCTTAAAATGAATTCGGCAATGTCTGAGAAACTGAGCATTTTTTAATTATTTAAGTCTATCATGTTGCTTATATTTATGAAATTAGTAAACAATAATTAATTTACCTTTACACAGAGAAGGAAATAGTTTACTTCCTATTGATGGCAGTATGTCTAACCTATTAACTGTAACATCTGTGACATAGTTGTATTCATTATCAAAATTACTTGAAGACCTTATTACAACTCTATAAACATCGAAGTCTGGTTTTGACATATTCTGGAAAATGTGATGTGCAACGGATTCTGATTCTGTTCCATTTTGAAGGAATATGATACCACGCGATGTAGCATTGGTTGTGAATCCAACATGGTCAATGTAATCTGATGCTAGTATACGGTAGGAGCACACATAATCTCTTCTAATTGCCATCTTATTGTTGACATCCATGTCCTGTATGAACAACATTTTATGTTCTAATGGGATATTGTCTTCATATCCTACTTTATAGTCCACGAAACGAACAAGTGTCCCAGGGTTGTTGAACTGACCAGCTATTTGCAGTAACTTTATACCACTGCTCATAAAATCTTCAACACTCACTAAAAGTATCAGCTCTAGATCGTCGTTGTTGCAACCTGAAATATAAGTTACAAATGTATCTATACCACACGAAAAACTTCGAATTTAATAAGGAGCATTGCCAGTATAAATGCAAACGATTGCTCTGTATCAAGAAAACTATTAAAGACAAAGAGGGTCCCGAATGACGCTGTAAATGACCTGAGAAGCTACATATCATTCTGGTATGATTCATATAGGTAGTATGTGGTTTCTAAACCGTTTATAATATGTCTGTATGACTTGACCTGCTGACAAAATCTTTGAACCCAAATGACTGAATATTGTCCGTAAATAACCTAGTATCTTGGAAGCTGAAATTACTTTCAAATTACAAAACATGGGACAATGAAAGTATCTTCTTTTTTGTATATTGAAGTACATCAGAAAGAATAACTAAACTCAACAAAAATAAAAAAGAGAACTCAGAAGTCACAACCGTTTGTCTTATTACATTTATTATCAACACGTGAAAGATGTATATTGTATGTTAAATTGAAAAGTTTATACAAAACCGAACTTCATCAGGGCAAATGTTTAAATGTCTACGTGTAAACATGCGTATACTAACTTACCACATCCAAGTTCATCTGCACTATCAGGACATTGACTAATACCATCACAAATGTAATGCAATGGGACACAGAAACTTCTTGGACATTTGACCGTACCATCTGGACAGATAAAGTCGGCTAAAATACATAATAAATATAGGATATCAAATGAGTGTTGTATTAGTAATGAATTTATTGAACACATTTAATAAAATGATATGAAGCAATCCTCTGGTGGTCAAACGTTTGACTCCAAATGTTTTTGTTATATGGGATGTTTTCTCTCCGGAATAAATTACCCCATAGTATTGTGATATTTTACTGATGCCTTAAAACACAACTTTTAAAACACTTCAAGTTAATGTTTTATTGCACCAATTCTTGGAAAACATATTTGCAACCCTATTTTTATTCATTAGGGTAGCGAGTGCTTTTAAATTGTCATACATGACACCTGTCTTAGTGTGCAAAATCTATGTAATAATCAGAATCTAATATGTTTGAATGTTATGATCTGCAATATTATGTGACATTAAAATAATGAAATGCCTTTCGTGGTATATAATATTGTGATACTGATATTAGTAATGTGGCAACTTGTGATATATCTATTTTGTTCTGATAAATTTCCGTGATACTAGTTTATTAAAATTATTATGCCTATCTATTTCATGCCGCCAACACATATAACCACAATGGAGTAAGAGGTTACTCTATTTTCAGGCTGTCAAGTGAATTTCTTTCAAAAGTAGGAGTAAATGGGGAATAAAATTTACCAAAAAGTAGAAGAAAAGTAGGAAAAATAAGAAATTTGTACTAATTACGTTGGAGTGTTTACATACGTTTGTGCAGAACTTTGCATTACTCACAGACCTAACATGCTAACTAGAATACATCTTGACGAGACTGCATAGACAGGTCTTTTGACTCTTATACATCTTTCACCTTGGTGTGATCATTAAGTAACCAGCCACAGGCCCACAGTCTGCACCCCCAGTCTGTACAGTCTCACAAGATGAGTCCAGTCTTCTATGCTCTCCCAATTGAAAAGATTTTGCAAATATGCTACCATTTTGTAACTATTAATATAAGGTATATGTGAAGTACTCAATTTGAACTCAAAAAGTAGAAAATTTCAGGAATTTTAGACCAAAAAGTAGGAAAAAGTAGGAAGAAGTAGGAAGAAAGAAAAAAAATAGGACAATAAGGAAAAAGTAGGAAAAATAAGGACCGCTTGACAGCCTGTATTTTGTGCCATCCTATGTGTTGGTATGTATGCCATGGATATTATGTAAAGGTTATAATTAATATTTAAGTATTATTGCATGTTTTAATTAGTCATGTAACATATACTCACCGAAATAAAGATTGTTATTTATCTGTCTGATATAATAGGATGTTACTTTGTTGGTACCATATAATGTTGGTATATTCCCCACATTTTTTTATACGTAAATATATTTCACTTTAAATGTTAACATTACCGAACTCTGTACTTAGTAGACATTATCACAATGAGAAGTTAAGTGTACACCAGAAACGGACAGTTTACATGCACTCAGACATCGAATCTGCGTTTCAAAGCATAAACAAATTGGTGATGTTAGTAACAAAGGCTCGACTTATTTTATGCAACTATTGATTACTGTTTAGTTATGCCAAATGGCAAATAAAAATACGTTAAGATGTATATCCTTTTCTAATAGGTAGTCAAAAAACTTTTCAATTTGGATAATAAATGTACATATACGTAGCCTCATAACATTTGGACGGTCAAACCAATAAACAAAAACACACACAATTCCATGTATAAATAAGTTAAGATAAGTCGATAGAAAACGCGACCATACCCACTTTCCAATACATGGAAAGCAGCTTACGGTCATTATCATGATTATTATCTTCAGAATTAGTATTAAATGTTGATGAAATATTGCGCAAAGTAGACAGTATTGATAGCTCAATTGGTAAGACTTCTGACTAGTAACTCTGACAAATAGATAGTGTGTGAGTTCGAGGCAAAAACTATCGATAAAAAACACTCAACAATATTCTATCAAAGATATACTCAAAGATCTTAGAAAATAGACTTACTAAATGGGCATATCAACATGATAAATTTATCTAAAATATAATAGTGTATTGAAAAAAAACTACCCCCGATGGTCTCGGACCAAAAACTAAAAATCTAAATTAGCACTGTAAGGCGCGGACTCGCCACCATCTGAGCTTTCGCGGCTGTAGGTTTAATGAAATCAATATCACAATACATAGTTTTGCTCGTTATTTGACATACCTATTTTGATCAATAAAGGTGGCACAAAAATGTTAAAATCACGTCACTCTCAACTTATCGTGGTATACCTATACTTAAATTCATGCTCCATATGGTATCATTACAGAATATTATTTATTTATCATTCAATGTTTTAATAACACGAACATATTTGCATGAAAAACTTACAGCAATCTTGAAGATGAGAACCACTCCTACATCCAAGTATGTAACCTGCAGTATCAGTATCATATATACACCTTCTACTGGTTGGGTACATTATACCATCTTCATCACAAGGAAGCGTTGTAACATCATTTACGAGATCTTAAGTAAAAGTAACATTGTCTGACTAATTTCATGTAATTATTGTTTTTCGTTGAATATAACAATATCGGAACAAGAAACGGGATATTTGTTAGCAGTTACATAACAAAAGGGATATAGTGGCCCTATATCGCTCACCTGAGTAAATTACCATGTTGGCTTCAATAGAGTCCAAGAATATTTTCGATTTGACCTTGTGACCTACTTTTTTTACCACAATGGACTTGCATTTTATTAAGACAAACATTCTAATCAAGTTTTATGTAGTTCCGTTAGAAAATGCAGCCTCCCGAGAATCCACAAGGATTTTCAATCATTTTATCCTGTGACCTATTTTGACCAAGTCGCATGTAAATAAAGTAAAAAATGTAGCCTCTGGAGTGTTAACAGGGTTTTACTATAAGTTGACCTAGTGACTTAGTTTTTGACCCCAGATGACCCGGTTTCGAACTTGGTCTAGATTTCATTGAGATAAACATTATGAACATGTCTCAAATAAATCAAGTAAAAAATGGGACCTCGTCAGTGTTAACAAGGTTTTACTATAATTTGATCTAGTGGCCTAGGTTTTGACCTCAGTTGACCCAGTTTCGAACTTGGCCTAGATTTCATTAAGACAAACATTCTGACCAGGTGTCATGCAGATCAGGTAAAAGATGTTACCTCTAGAGTGTTAACAGTCTAAATTGTTGACTACGGACGACGACGGACACAGGGCGATCCCAGTGCTCAGGTGAGCTAAAACTATGAACTATTTCAATCATACCAGTATTTTTATAAGCATTATTTCTTGCATTTTACATTTTTTTGTGTTTACCATATACGTTTTACGTATACAGTTTTATAATTCTGCCATCGAGTAAATGGCACGACTGTACAGCAGGAAAGCTTTACTGACTGTGAAGGATACTTGACGAATCCCTCAGCGTTATCTGCAGATTTATCAGGGAAGTATTCAGAATAGGTTTCATGGATTAGGTATGGTGTGTGGATACCAAACATATGTGTTACATAGGGATGCATATCGTGACACATATAGCTGTGCGCGATGTTGAAAACATGAGTTTATACGGTGAATAATCGCTATGCACAAACCATTTTTGCAAGTGATTGGTCCAACTTTTATCTCAATATCAGTGTTAAGCGTTGTTTGCTTCACCAACCTAGGTCTACTATGATCGATTTCATATTTTATATACATGGCTGCTTTGTCGATCTTTTGCATTTTGTTGTCACAAGCATGTACATATCTGAAATAGTCATAAGGCATGTTTGAAAATATATGAAAAGCATGCAATATTTGTTTTTATATTAAGTCTCCTACCGGGAACTATAGGATTGCTCTATCCCGTCCGCATATAAGTACATTGGGTATAGATAATCAGGTACGGGCTGTATCTTATTAAAACTTTGCAGCTCAATGGTCAAGGTCACATGTCATTGGGTCCTTTCTATGAACTTGGTACATGTATGTACTAGAGCATTGTGTCTTGACTGTAAGTATGTCTTGTTTGAGGGGATTTTGAGGGCATCACATGTGTCACGCGTAAAAAATCAATGGCGTACATAAAGGGCAAATGTTATGGAGTCTTGGATATGCCCTTATGTTGGCTCTGTAACTCTGTCATGCATCGATAAATTTGTGTCGAACCCGCTAACGTTGAACTCGACATATTTGCAGTTATGGTTGTTAGGTGTATGTGCGTGCGTCCGTCTGTGCGTTTTTGCATTCGTCCGATTTGATTTGGTCCAGACCATTACTCTTTCATTTATGGGGCGATTTTCAAATTACTTGGCACGAAAATTTGCCATGATGAGACGGTGTGTGTGTCGCACGCAACACCTGTGTCCGTGTCTCAAAGGTCAAGGTAACACTTAAAGGTCAAATGTCAAAATAGGTCTCAACATCTTGTCTAAAACACTACACAGTCATTTACTGGTGGATTTTAAAAATACTAGGCACAAATGTTCACCATGTTGAGGCAGTGTGTCGCGCGCAAGATCCGTGTCAGTAGGACAGAGACATTGTCGCTTGATAACTATTTGTACATGACAATGACACATGAACATGTGATAAAGGATCTTCGTGATAAAATGGCTATGGTTGATGACTTCAAATGTCTTGCCTTTTACAGCTGCAGGGTCAAATCCCGCCTGTGATATAGAATTTATAAATGAGGCAGTCATCCAGCCGGCTTACGAAAGGTTGGTGGTTCGACCAATGTGACGGTATGGCACACTAACAGCTAGAATAGTCACTTTATGACTGGGGGTGTGGATGTGAATGCATAACACATCTGACAATAAGATCCTTATTGAGAAAGAGCAACACTCCGCCACTATATATACTGTGTAAACAAAAGAATATTTACATATGCGAACTAAAAGTTACATAGTATGCATCATTAGTTAATGGCCATTAATGATATATACCGATTTATATATTTATAATATTTAAATTTGAAACTAGTGAATCATTGGTTAAGTATTCTTCATGTGAGTGAATATATGAACTTACGCTGTCTCAGGTTTGTACGGTATGACTGTTAAAGCTACGCAACGACAGTGTTGATAATCGTTCTGAAAGTTTTTGTCTTCAATTGCAGCAACAGCTTGTACTGCCAATGTACATCTCTGAATAAACTGTCAAAGCAATAGTTTAAACATAAACTATAGAAACAAAAACGATATAATGACAAACTCATCAATGTCAAATCAACAAGATTAAGTCAAAAACAAATATATGACATTTATACATGTAATAAAGTAGTGTATAGTTAATTATAAACATGAGTCGCGTTCCATTCGCAACAAATTTAAGCTTTTTAAACACCTACACATTACATTGTGTTGCGCGATTTAGTAGGTCGGATGAAGATAAGATACGCAATTATCATAATGTTTATACATGTATCAATAAAAAGAGGAAATAATTTGCTCAGGTACCGTTTGATAGCAGTCATAGACATCATCTGTTAAAAAACTGTTCAATGTTGACTCGTCGACGTTTATTGCTGTGACATCATAATGGTACGAGTCGGTGCCGCGACTGTCAAATATACACAATACACACTCTTAATAATCACGAAAAAGCGAAACATGCAGACCATTGATATTCAAGAATATAGTACAATGCCAGATCATTCTAGTATTCAGGTTATGACTTATATTAAACTACGAACCTACCTGCTTAACACTCTATCGCAACAACCAAGCTTGTAAAGTGGAGAATTAACTGTCAACAATAACAATGTTTTGCATTTTGCAGATAAAAAAACAATTGCAGTGATATGAACATTTAGTGGATGAAAAGAAAGTGCGAGTCGGATACAAATTTTGGCTTTTACTGTATTATCGACAAACAGTTTTGAGTCGATAGAGCCGTGAGAAGCTGATTATTACATTCCATTATTTGACAACGCTGCTTTGCTCCAAATAACTTTGACGTATCCCTATTGTCTGGGCTAGATGTAAACGATTCACAATAATCATCTGTAAATCGATCGAAGAGGTTGTGGTATCCTTAAGTTATGTACTGATGGTGTATGTTACATGAGAATTAGTTGAAATATTTACATATAATTAATATATTGGGATTTGGCTGATATAATCATCAAAGTCATCGTTTCTGTAACTTATTGTCCCAATCGTTTTTACTTGTATATAAATTTCGAAAATCTTTATTATCCAGACTATTTCCGTGTTTATGTATACCCTAAACTATTAGCGTACTAATGGTGTCCTGTCAAACCAAAATATTCAATATCGAAGCAAAATCAGTTTCTTCTCTTCCTGTCGATTGGTTAGTTAAACCTAGTTTCTCGTATTTGAGTTACTCTCGCTGCATGTCGGTGTTCAGTCATCCATGACATACACGCGCTTCATCACGTGATGGCATTTTAAAAATAAATTAAGTAGTTGTTGTTGCAGTTGCGTTTGACTTCACCAACGTTTGTGTCCTGGGGAATGTTTAAATCGTGCACGGAATGTAACAGCACAATGGCAATTAATAAAGAAATTTCGACAAAGTCAAATACAACATATTTTGTAAACAATGTTGGATGTAATTCATTTCTTTCGAAATACAAAACAAATATCCCCCCCCCCCTCATTGACTGTCCGCTTTGATTCTCCTAGTTATTCCTTATGGTCTGCGAGGCCATTCCCTGTGCCTCTATACCTTAACATATGTACCCTTTAACCTGCTTGACGTGCCTTGTGTTTTGTGGATTGTTGTTTTGCCGGAGGTCTGTGTCTTATGTTTGTGGCGTTTCCTGTAGCTACCTATTCTCTCTCTTTTCATTACAATCAAACTCAGACTATAAATGTTTTACATTATAAGTATATGCAACACTTTGAGCAGTTAAAACAAAATAACCCTTATTCTTAAAATTCTTACTTTAAACTGACAGAATCATTTAATAATTTTGAATAATCATGTACGTAGATGGTTTATGAAATAAGAAGAATTCCTATCAACTATTGTAATATCTCAAACATGTATTTGTGATATTATGTATCATATAAATAATTTATTATCAAGTCTTACTCTTCTGTGTAAAATATTGTAGATACGCTTCCATCTTTTTGAACGTTGTCAAAGTTACATTCAGCGATTGTGCCGTCTGAAAATAGAACATAATACTACAAACCCGTATCTCAATTTATGTCTTTTTTGAGAAAATCGCTTGATACGTTTTGAATAATAATTACTTTTGTCGTGTTACGAGTTTATAGAATAGGGATTTACTCTGTTAATCAATATAGTAAAGTTAATGTACTGAGCTAACTGAGACAAAGAATAAGGTACCAACATTTCAAACTGCCTAGTATTGCCCTATGAGTTTGAAGAATTCCAGCAACTATATATGAAAGTTAGAAACACATATTGCACTGTTAGACATTTTCGTCAACGATATGTGTGTAGTGTATATATGCAACGAATTTAACACTTGCCGTTTAACTGCATGTATTTCTTTTAATTCAATTTTAAAAAATTAATTTAAATGACGAGAACACAATCCCATTTTAATAATCACTTAGTGAATAATTTCCATTTCTGCGCCATCCATTTATCCATCTATCTTTACAAGTTGGGTACTTAGCGTCTTGACATTTCTTCTCATCATTTCCGTCCGAACAATCTAGAATTCCGTCACATACAAGTCGTTTAGGGATGCATTTCGTCAAATCACAATGGAATGCATTATTTCGGCACGAAACTGGTATAAAAAATTAATGCATACATCGATATATGGTTTGAGGCGAAATCTACTTAATTGCATTAAAAGACATCAGCCACATGACTTTGAAACACTACATCGTATAAATACACATTAAATTGTACCCGGCAACAATTTATACAGCTTCAAAACTCGTATAAATATAACCAGGAAAGAAAGTAGTTTCTTTTTTGTGTGGGATAACTTATTGCTGCTATGTTATATAAAATGTCAGGAGTGCATGTGTACGTTACTTCCGCTTCCATATTATGAAATGTCTCCAGTTCATATTATGTTAATTCAACATTGAATGATTTATGGAGGAATAGTGATCTAGATGTAGAGCGCACAGATCCTGGTCCCAAGTTCGTAAGCTCGAGTTTCGCTGAGCGGGGTTTTATCCTTCACAATCCCTGCATGTGGCGCATTCGTACCAGCAGCCATCCAGAGTGATAAGTGAAGTACATGTATAATTTGCAAGATCGATGTAAAATAGATAATGTAAAACTTTGGGTATTTTTTATTTGTCACTTACCACATGTATTTTCATCCGATCCATCGACACAATCTTTATAAGCGTTACATCTATATTCAATAGGAATACATTGTCCATTCTTACATTTAAATTCTTCTTTAGAGTTACATTCTGTATGATCTTCAAATACAAGCAAAAATAATATAATCGGATTGAACGTATCCAATATCGTTGATGTAATTAAGCCACGCCGTTTGAAGCATGCATATATTTTGTCTGTGTTGGAAAAAGCACGTGTCGAAACATTCAATTATATTGAGAAAAATAAGTGGATGGAGAAACTTTTTCAGGCAAGGCGGAGAATTCTAAACTGCTTGTGTTAAGTAAGGATAAATCAAACCAGACAAACCACACTTGGAGGTAGTTCGGTCAGTTTGACTAACCAGATTTGTTATTATCAAATACAGAAACTTGTTTTAGTTTGAAACCAGTTAGTTAAAACAAATGAAAGGTTTGACAAACCCGTTTTGGATTCAAACCGGTTTGGTACAAACAAATTCGCCCCAAGTTACCTGGTCATGTGCCGTGAGATAAGTCATGTGAACAAGTTACCTGGTCATGTGCCGTGAGATGTCATGTGACCAAGTTACCTGGTAAAGCAAACACATCAGGAACTCTGTTGTCGGATCAAAGTTACTGCGACAGGATAAATAATTCTAAAATTATGAAAGTGTCATTTAGTAGAGCGGCTACTTTAAAATGTACATATTTGTTTTATTTTGAGCAACAACTAATATGTTCCTACCGCAATGCTCATCAGAAAAGTCTGTACAATGGGGGATGAAATCACACATAAGACTTGCATGTATACAACTACCATCTCCACATTGAAATTCGTCCTTTGAACATTCTGTTGAAAGCAAAAACTATGAAAACATGGCGACAAAATACTGTATATCACTATATCGTTTTCAAGAGAAAGGGCTAAAGTCTGCTCTTATAATAAGACAACATGTCGACTAAATATCCTTATCAACAATCCAGAACGATGTTAAACTTTCAATGAATATGATGTACCAAAATTAAAGTACCGTATGCTGTTTATCAAAGGAAACTTTTGAAGACGATGTATAAATTAGTCCGTGCAATCAATTGCAAGATGGGTATAAAATGCTTGTTTGGCACAGCCCTATTAACATGGTTTTGCTATTGGCATATCATTGTTGTGTAAACCAATCAAATTTTATGTTAACCACCAATAGGCAATTATTCTTCAACTAAACAACGTTTGTAACCTTGACGCAGATTGGTTAATCTTCCGATAAATGGTACGTTTCCTTAACGAAATCCACTGAATTTTGGTGATTTACCGATCTGGATCTGGAGTGACCAGCAATCTTAATATCGCGGCATTTTTTTATGTTGCATAACAAATATTAACCTTCAAATTACGCCGACCATCTTTTTTCAAGATATTTCTTGTTACATATACATGTACCTGTTTTATCCCCAATGCAATTCTTCTCATCTGTACCATCAATACAATCAATCACACCATCACATTCAGCAAGGAATGAAATTGTTTCATTACTTCCACATATATATTGTATATGTTCACGTTTTCCCATTTCGTTTGTAACTGTACTTCTATTCAATAGTTTGTGTACTAGAATTCACAATTAAAATGTTTGATTTAGTTATACCTGACAAAATATTTTGTAAACGGTGTACATCGTTAAACTATCAAGCACAATTCTTCTTCTTGTAAAATTAACATCTATGGCAACATTATCATCAATTATGGTAACAATTAACTACTTGGATTTATTTTCCACTGTATTCCATTTTGACCAAGTTATGTGCACATTACCAAACAGGCATGTTTTATTGTTTTGAAGGAAAGCTATCCCAGTTGTTTTTGTTTACTGTATAAAATGTATTAATGTATATTGTCTCATAAAACAAGAGAAGTTTGTAAAACATTATGCCCTCCTGTGACCTTGACCTTTGACCCAATGACCCCAATATAAATAGGGTTCCTCTGCTAACCGATGTGTGGACCAAGTTTAAGGATGATAGGTCAAGGGGTTCTTGAGTTATTGATCGGAAACGAAAATGTTATGGACCGACATATTGACGGACATACCGACCAATTGACCGACATGTGCAAACCAATATGCACTCTCTTCTTTGAGACAAACAAATCATATTGACCTTGATAATCACAATTGAGTTCATCTTGAGCACCAACACAATCTACCATACCATTACATTTCTTTCGTGACGATATCTGCTTTCCATCCGTACATGTAAACATCGAATATGTAGGAGCATCAGAATGCTTGTTATCTACCAAATTGAAAACAAATGCGTAAATAAAGTGTATGAATCGTTAATCAAGCATTATTCCAATAACATATACGTCATACTATTAATTGCCCGCCCAGCTAGCTCAGTTATTAGAGTGGGTTCGAATCCCGGGTTGGACAAGTTATATTATTCCTTAACATTGGCTATGGTCGTGGCCTCCACGACTGATTGTCAGTTGCTGACGGAAGAGCCAGTTAGTACTGGTTTATAACTAATTATAGGAAATCTGGTTGGGTCGACTGACTGCCGTATATGACTGAAAAATTGTTAAAAACAGCGTAAAACCCGATGATGGGTGTCCGATTTAACATTTTCTTATCATTAAAATAGTAGGGGTTCAATTTCTCGACATCTTTGCAGCAATCCAACGAAGTATATGTAAGCACTTCGTTGGATTCAATTATCTATTGAAATGATATATAATATGGCAATAAAACTTAAACTTCAGAAACATTTTCACCCAAACATGTAATATATAGCACATTATAATACTGCAAAGAAAAATCCAGTAATTTCATTGGTTAAAGGCTCGCGTATAGGATTCTATATACACGGCGCTGACAGGGTATATGACGTTTTTCCCTTCATGCGCCTCGTGACAATTTTCGCTGACGGCTCGACTCGAAAACTTTTATCTCTTGATATCCGCAAGTTACTAGAAATTGACAATTGATCTTCACACATGATTCAATAAATATTGAACAGAGTACATGTGTGCTAGTATTAATATTCAAAACGATCTATTTTTTAAGGTTTGAGCCAAATTCAGTTCGATAAAGTCCATGAGATCAGACGCTTGAAAATAAAAATTAGAGCGCATGCGCGCGCTTAACCATGTGTATTGAGGTACCTTACGGGGTAATGCAATTAATTTTCAGGCATTATAACGTGTGAGTGAAATAAAAGAAATTTGATCTATAACAAGTAATTCTCGATATATTTTTAAAGGAATACTTTTAATAACTGATATTTTACAAAATTAAAACACTCTAAACAATTTTATGAACCCAAAACCCCAAAAATACACAGATCTAATTATTAGATCTAGAGATCGAGCTAGGCATCGAAACATTGCTTGTTTAACTAAATTCGTATGAAAACATGGAATTGCAGTATTATAAATTCGTTATACAGGTTGTTGACAGGGTATATGGGGGGAATATAACCAGTCTGCGATTCATATAACCCTCGGCTAACGCCTCGGGTTATATGGCACACACACTGGTTATATCCCCCCATATACCCTGTCAACAACCTGTATAACTAATACAATACATAGTTCTCACATCCACAATATTTACCTCCCTTGAATTGTCCGCCATTTTGATAAGCAAATTTCCTAAACGTGTATGGAGAATATAATGTAAACGATGATAAACTAATCCGATACATAAAAAATAACTTATTTATTATGCTCATGTGGGTATTTGGCTCAGTAAGCTGAAGAATAAGTGGTTGTCACATGCAAATTCTCTTAGTATTTTCTCAATTATCACAAATTTGGAAATTACTCCTACAAGTGCTTATCAGTTTTGCCTATCAAAATGGCCGACAGTTAAGAACAAGGGAGGTAAATATTGTAGATGTGGGAACTATGTCTTATAAATGATTACCTCGCACAGAACAAACTTCCGATCGTACATCTGGATCAGTTGTATAACACCAAACATAACCTTCATTCTGCGGGTCACGACAATAGTTTTCAGCTTTTGATTTATTTCCTTCTGGAAAACTTGTATCAGGGTATGATCTAGGCGTATGAGGGTATGTTGAATCCCATCTTTGACATGTTAGACCAGAATGTGTCACATTCCACGTCCCAGTGTATGTGTGGTGTGTCGTATAACATCTGTCTGATACCGTATCTATATGTAAATGATAGAACAGACATAATCAGCGTTGCTTTGAATAAACGTCAATAATATACTTAATTCAGCCAAGAAATATATATACAGCTGACTTTATTAAAACAGTGGCGATTAAACACAACATGGTTTTGCTATTGCATATCAGTGTGTTGTAAACAAATAAAATCTTACGTTAATTTTACCAGGGAATCTTGGAAAATCCTCTACATCATGCGGTATTTTCGGTCTTTGAGCATGCGCGACCTTTACTCTCACGTAGTGAAAATATTATGATACTGATCAAGTTTAAACGTAATTTATGACATACCTTAAGTTAATAAGTTTATTACAAACTACCTTGTGCGATTTGATTGACATAATTAACGGTTTAATTTCGAATTAAAAGTCAGGGTCGTAAAAACGCGTAATTATACAGCAATGGGTCAAGGACAAGAAACGCGTATTTATGCATCGATAGATAGAGGACTAAAAAGGCATAGCTATGGGGAATGGGTTAAGGCCAAAGCGCTCATGTAAATAAGTATAAATGTTGCACTGATTACCAAATCTGCACGAGGAAGAGAGTGCATGAAAAACATTGATTTTGATTCTGTAGAACAACTGAGAAACATGTTTTGAATGGATAAGAGAAATGTTACAATGAGCATGATTAAATCATTTACAGAAGTAAAATTGGAAAGTACACTTTTTATCCATTAAAATTTGAAGAAAATGAATTTTGTTATTCAAAATCTCTTCCATGAGAGTGTAAAAAAAATAAGAAAAATACATTTATGCTGATGTTTATCAATTGTATCAGTGGGAAATGTTTATTACTTGTTTCTCTAATGTGTAAAGTCTATTTTATTGTTGAATTGTGAGTGATTCATAATTTAGCATCAGGTAAACATGGAGTAAGAGCAGAGTTATGCCCGCGGTTGGGTAAAGTGGTGGCACCTGTGTCGTATGGAAACATTTCTAGTGTATTATATAGTTTTGTACTGTCAACAGAACATTTGAGTTTGCACTTAGACAGCTAGAATTGTTCTGTTTACCGTACATATGTTTGATAGAATGCACTTTTCATTTTTTCCCGTTAACAGAACCTTTTACTTTTCACAAGATAATATAATGTAAAATATATTACTAGATGTGTGTTATACAGACAATACGTGTAGAATCAAGACTAGATAGTACCTTCTAGTTTACAAAATTCCCATCGTACATCTGGATCAGTTGTATAACACCATATCCCCCCTTCTTCTTCCATCGGATCTCGGCAATAATTAGCAGCATCGGAAACAGTATTATCAGGAAAGTAGTCGGAAATGTTTCGATCGTGTACATGTGGTGTTTGTGAGTCCCAACGTTGACAGGTACGTCTACTTACTGTACTACTCAACCGTCCTGTATACTCACTAGGAATCCAATATTCTAACTCTGGGTATAATTTTATATACAAAAATGAATAAAAACGTCATGAATAAAATGTTACATACTGGTTAGTACTTATACAGACTGACGAAACAATAATTACAGATGAAATTACATTGTTATTATATATTAATAAGCATTGGAATATTAACACTTGCAAACAATGTGGAAAAAATACTTTTACTGTTATCCCGAAATTGGGAGCCATGGTTTAAAAATAAGTGACGTCCATATCTTTGGTCTCAGCTGTAAACGTTAAATATTTGAACTTCGACTTTCGAAATGATTGCCTTGATATAGTAGGGTCAACATCTGACGGCACAATAATATTTACCCCTGTGACCACGGCCTTTGACCCCGTGACCCCAAAATCAATAGGGTTCCTTTGCTACCCAAGATGAATGTGTGGACCAAGTTTGAGGATGATAGGTCAAGGGGTTCTCGAGTTATTGATCTGAAACGATAAAGGTTACGCACCGACGGACATACCGACCGACATGTGCAAACCAATATGCACTCTCTTCCTCGACGGGGGGCATAAAATCTAAACAACCGCCAAGATAATTATGATCATTGTACTAACCAGCAATTTGATATGGAATGATTCAACCAATGACGTTTTGTCAATATTATTGTGCCTTCAGATCTTGTCCCTACTTTACTTAAGGCAATGCAGCAAGTGTGTGTGTACATTTTGTAAGATCATGCAAGTATTCTTTTGTTATTACACATTGTCTTGTAGTTTCAGTCTAAACATTATGCAAGTTGCCAGCAGTCTGAAAATGGGCATTCGTATTTGTTCACTGTAATAAAGTTGGCAAATATGTAATTCCATGCCAGACAAATAATGCAAAAACCTGATGTGTTCATACATACCTAAATATTTCCACACTAGACTGTAAAATGTTGTTGTATACAATGATATCACGTATACTTAAGTGTTACGAAAGAGTAACGTTAGAAAATACGAGCTAGGACCATCTGTGAAGTACAATTAATCATACCTTGTGAAGGTAACTTATCAACAGGTTTCTCACATATGAAATATCGAGCCAGATGTATGTAACAGTCCTCTACTTCCCATGTTTTGTTTTGAATTGCCAGATGGAAACTCATACGTACACAGTCACCTCCGAGTCCAGGTTGGTCCGTGTTCCTACAGCATAGAAAGTGATAGTTACAAACATTTGTTCCTATAAAACAAACAGTGATAGTGACAAAATAGTCAACTATTTTAAATGTATAATGTCAAAATTAGTGAAGTATTTTATATTAGTTCAGAATTGAGGCACACATTACTTTTGCATTATTTTCACATGTTGATTTCATTTATTTCAGAATAGCAAATATACTATATTAGAAGTAGAAATGAGAATTAAATAGAATTTGATTTATTGTTGGCATAGCTGTATTATACTGACTTTAGACCAATCGAATGTGGTATATGAAGCGCGTTGTTTGCATATGAAACAAATTAGACGTTTTGATCGGTTAAAAATTTAAGCGGAAGGCACCAGACGGTCTCGAACAGATACTTCACTTTTTACCAGGTCATTATTCAAACTTAATCCAAGAAGAAACGAATTATGTAGAAGATATAAGTTTTCACCAAAATTAACTTGATTTCTTTCAATATCAGTTTTCAGTAATTTGTTGCTGATGATAATTAATTATTTTCTCGGAGTGTACCCCTCTGACAATATCAGAGGACCAAAGAGAGCGATTTTTGTTATAAATGTTCAATTAATCTTAATAGATTAAGGCCCAACATGTTTTTGTTACGAATGTTCAATTAATCTTAATAGATTAAGGTCCAACGTGTTATTATTTCAATTTAAAGAAAATCTTTAGACTATATAGAACAATATTTAGTAATAAATAACATTAAGCATGTCGATCAATCTCTGAAGACAGTCCATGTTAACGAATAACTAATAAAATTATGCGAGAACTATTTGTAAAGCGTAACACTTTATTCATTGTTTTCAAGTGACTGTTAGTATCAGAATTGGTTCCGCTCAATAACCGGAGAACGCTTTGACCTATGATAATAAAGTCAGTATGAGCACTAGTTATTGGTAGTAGATGACAAGTTCACTGGGCCAAAGTCGCAGTGACTGTTACGACAAAACAGTCTCCAATCGGAGAATGGCTCGACTTTAGATTTCAAATAGGATAGGCACAGTGGTCATGGGCAATATGTGATTCTTAATTTTAACATCACTGTATTGGAAGTCAAGGTCACATATGACTGTTTTGTTCAGTGAATAACACTGAAACGCTTTGACATATTATTGATTTTACTTGTACACTGGTTATGAGCAATTAATGTTCCCTTTGAGTCTTATGTCACCGATTATAGAGGTCAAGGTCACAGTGGATGTTGCCAGTCTTTGAAATAACTTTGGTAAAAAGAAAAGTTTAATGTATATATGAAGATGGAGATTATATTATGATAAATCCTGATGTTATTCGTTCGTTCTGCGATGCTCTTGTTTATCAAATTTCATACATTTAGTTTCTGTAAGTGGAATCTAATACATTTCCCGTACTTCTTCTCACTGTCGACAAGAGGAATGCTGTATTGTATTCTGTTCAATGTATTACTCTAGGCGATAGAGGTCATTGCATATTATTTGATTTATATTGATTGCATAACGTTATTGTATTACTGGCCGGGACCAAACATTATGGAAATCATCATTGAAGATTAAATAATTGGATTATTTGGAGATTAATTTAAAATATAGTTATCAATACTTGAACGACTTATTTAAATAACCACTAACCAAGCAGAAAATAAAACTGGCGAAGTGTCCTGCCACATAAATTGATGAATTCTGTCTTCGTCAAATCGCTGAATTCTGACATCTTCAACCATTCTTGATATTCCTGTATTAACAAATAATAACATAAATGATAATGAAACACTTAAACAGAAGAAATAGCCAGATCTTACAATTGTCGCAGTTTTTTCCCGAATATTTTGAGTTGATATGTAAGTAAATTGTGGTCTAGTAGACAGGATATTGCCCATGTTGATGGTTCATTTGCAAATGTCAGTCATCTGTATGAATTTTAAAATATTTCCATCGAACCTATTGATTGAATACTCCCGTTCAATTGACAATCTTTGCATAAGTGAAGTATTGGAATATGTATAGTGACTTTGTACATTCACATGTTTTGCACGTTTCATATTACTAATGAACGTATTATTAGATATCTCGATAATGGAATCAGATCAAATGTCTCAGTATTTTGGTAACCTATCACAAGGCATATTCCATCGATAGACACTTGTGGTTTGTATTTTGATAACACAGAAATACCTATATGTGCATAATAGTTTGGATCAACGACATTCTTGGCTATGGTATGATCATTTTTTAAAGTTCTCAGCATGTATTTTACAACAAACAATTCTTCTTTCGATCGTATCGAAACCATTTTCATCCGACGTGCCCAACATTCATCGTCAGCAACTTTCCATGTAACGGGTGTTCCAGTATATATGTTGTAACATTTCATTAATGTAACCGAACATGCTGAAGAAGAAAACAATACTGAATATTAAGAAACACTCATAAAAACCTGAAACAGGCACGCATATAACGCAGCACATCGCTTAATATCTCAGTCACGTGAAGAACCAATATAGTTAACAGGTTCCTTAAGGGTCAAAACCCTGAGAACCGGTGAGTTATCGCACGGCATGTCGCGAGGATCCGCATGGGTGTTCCAATTACTTCTGAACCACCAGGCTCCGCATAGGGCCCTAACGACTTATCATGTGGGTGGTGTATCCACTCCCGAACTAAATCTGCATCGGCTCGTACGGTGCACACTCGTGAGCATTACATGAACAATAGGGAACACATACGGATGTATGTGATTCAGAGGCAAAACCATCATACGAACATACAGAGAACACGTAGACCGACCGTATGCATGTGATCACAACAATATAGGAACGTGATTTCATATGGATCACATGCCCGTACGGCAGCCAAAGTCTTACGGGACCAACTGTAGCTCTCGTGTGATTGAGACTTTAGTTCCATCTGTAGAGCACGTGACTGCTGTCTATCTGAATAGTTTGTAATCAGGTCTAGGCACATGTTATCAATAATTATGTCACTAAGTACACGGATGTCATTCATATAAAATACATCTGCGTCTAACATATAAATGTGTTTCCATTAATTCAGGGCGTAATTTGAACCGAATATATAAAGTATAAATAAAACGACTTTACCTTTGTATATCAAAATGGATGGGCCTTTAATGGTATTTTCTGTAATAGAAGACAAACGTCAGTTATATTTCAATAATGGAAGTTGTATTGGTGCCGTCACTACTAATGAGAAAGTTTCAGTAGCTCTTGGTATATTTTATACAATAGCATTACATTCAGGGTTTTGAAGACAGATAAATGAACTACATGAATAATATTGTTGAACTTTACATCGATACCGTAAAATGTTTAATGATCTAAAGATCTATATTCGTTTTTCGTGCAAAAATTAGTAATATTACGTGTTGTAAAGACCTACATTAAGTGACATCAGACCTGTTAAAAATATTATGCGATTTCTGTCAATTGTCCTTCAGTGTCAAGTATACGCCTATTCAAATTTCCTTCGAAAAAAAATTAATACCGAATTCTTTTCATAAATGTATCTTTAAAAATGATGCGGTTTTCTGATGTCATATTCTACACTAGACATATCTATATTTCATAAAAAGCAAATGTGGAACATTAAGAAACCAGACATTTGAAAACAGCGAGGAACATAATTATGCCAACACGTAGCCAGGTTTTTAAAATTTAATTTACACTGGTTTTACATTCTTTTGAGTATAAATTGACCGTTGGTGGCACCGGCGACTGAAAGTGAAACTTACATGAACTAATAAATGTTTTCATCGCAATGTCTCAGGAAAGTATAAATGTACAAGGATAGTATCATAGATTTTTACATGGCAAAGTTAATTCATGTGTACTTTTACCAACGCTATAAGAATCTTAAGCAATTTTGCGTCAAAGCCTTTAACAAAATTCTTTCCAAACACAACCTGACAATGACCTGCAGATAGTGTTAACTTGGTTAAAAACATCCTTTTACAGTGTTGACAAAATTCGAATGTTCAATCAAATACATAACATCCGATCACTAATTGTTTGCAGCTGTAAGACTTGATTCAAGCTTATCTGTCGCCGTTGCCTTGTGCTTTAGGTTTAGGCTATGTCCTATGACATTGTTTATTCCTATTTGCGTATCATGTAAGCATGTTGTGCATAAATAGTCGCCTGACTGACTTGCACCAATCCGGCGAAACCCTGTGAGTAAACATTTTGGCAAGGATTTATAGTCGGAAGTTTTTTAACCTGTGGATCAGCATAAATGCAATGAAAACCTAATATCTGTTTGTTTTAACTCAATGCGTTTCATTCGAATCCCACAATCACCAACTAACTTCATATAAAATATTGTCAATAATCGGCAAGGTGTTGGAAACATCTATCCAAAACTATAACAGTTTGGTGCATGTCATGTTTTTATTTACCATCATTATTGTGATAAATTGTGTTCAACAGTCCCTGATGATGCATTTTTACTGAGCTATATATAGCTCGAAATCCTTCTTTCATCCAATGATTCGATGACTTTCGTCCGATTGAATACTTTAGTACCATCCTCTCAGATTCGGATAACAATATAGATGGTGGCTGCTTGCAATTGGTGTAGGCTACTTGTGGAGAAAACCGGTCCTTAACTTTTAGTACGGTGCCTGAAACACATTGCAACACTCAATTCAATTTTTATTCGGTGAACACTCTCATACAAAATAATGGTCATGTTTAGCAAAGCTTTGTGACATCTCAATGCCAATACTTCAATGTACAGGAATCACAAGCAAATGTGTTATACTGAAAGACTGTACAAACACGAATTCAAAAAATGTTTAGGCCATGGCGTTTTATCTTTTTATAAAATCATTCGACTCAGACATCCTTTCCTAGTGCAACACTATAAGCAGTGTTGCAAATTAGTGAGTAATATTTTTTTATTACACATAGGATGTTCACAGGCTCTCAAAACATCGTGGTAAGCTACATTAATTATCCACTAACAATGTAATTGACAGAAAGCATTTTGAAACCAATGCAATAACCTCGTTTGACATATTAATTATTATTGACTTTGTCTGATTAACATAACATGTGCTGTCGCGCAAGTTAGCAATACACCTACCAATAGAAGAAAGTCAGTCCTTGATTAATCAGATATAGAATTCAATGTGAAGTTTTATAAATCGATTTGTGCATAACAAAACGTAGTTTAATTTGGTATATATTTGTTTGGTCAATATTACGACCGTATTTCAAAAACAGCATACCAAACAATACGGTACATGAAACAAGAAGGCCATATGAGGCCCCTATATCGCTTACCCGAGTACATTGCCATGTTTGTCTCAAGAGAGTCCAAGTGGATTTTAAATGATTTGACCATGTGACCTACTTTACGACCTGACATGACCCAGTACCACACTGGAGTTGGCTTTATATTAAGACAAACATTTTGATCAAATTTGATGTAGTTCCGGTAATAAATGCAGCCTCCCGAGAATCAACAAGGAGTTTCCATCATTTGATCATGTGATGTAGTTTAGGACCCAAATTGACCCAGTTTCAATCTTGATCTAGATTTATTAAGGAAAACATTTTGACCAGGTCTCATATAGATCAAAATAATGTGGCATCTGTTAACAAGATTTTATGGCAATGGGACAAATTGGCCTAGTTTTTGACCCCAGATGATCCAGTTTGAAACCTGACTTAGATTTCATTTAGGCAATCATTTTGACCATGTCTCATAAAGATAAAGTCTAACATGTGACAGCTAGTGTGCTGTAGAGTGTTGAAAATGTTTTACTATGACATGTAAAAAAAGAAACCCTGACCAAGGTAGACCGCTGCAGACCGTGGGAGATCATATCACGACCGCATGGTTGAGTTTGATCGAGTACCCGGATCGGCAGTGAGAACGGGGCATAACAGAGTCATGAATGGACGAGTTCATTTTCTATTGTGAAATTGCGATTGATGTTTTTTGGGCCTTGAGTCTTTTTTTCAACAACAATGGTTCTGTAGCTTTTGTTGTATGAAGTTATTAGCTATTGAACGATAACAAAATCAATTTTTACTTTCTAGGGTATGAAATAAGATGTTTTAATAAAAGCTAAATATTAACATGATTTGTTATTTTCGTAATGTAGTGGTTTGGAGTAATCTCAAATGTCAATAACCGGTTAGAAATAAAGAGGGTCTAACCAACACAATGCATGGTTAAAATATGACTGCTATTATGTTAAACAAGTTATTTTCAACATGAAGCCAAGGGTGTTTTGGAAAGCAATCTTCATGTTAAAATAGATGTAAAACTGTATCAGGTGTGATGGTATATTAGTTAACGTAACTCTCCGGGAAGCTGTGAAGATGTAATATTAATTAATTTGACTATACTAATATGACAATTTCACAAGTATATGTAAAATATTTAGGGTATTAGACAGCTGGGGAATATACCACATGCTACATTTTATACTAATACCGAGGCGACCGAGTTCTCGGGAATGTGATATGCATGTGAAACTGAAGCCTGTCAGTCCACAGGGTTGGGTTGAAACTACAGAAGGCTTAATTTTAATATCGGCATAAAAATGAGCTGCGATGTAAAGCAAGTTCGAAGCACAAAACACGAAACTCTAACTTCGATGACTTTCGAATTTCCCCAGTTGCAATGTTTAACTGTCACACTCTTCAAATAACCGATGCTATGGAACTTGTGAATGCAATTAATTGAAGACAAGATGTGAAGCTTACACAAAACAGATGGCTCACCTTACTAAAATAAATAAACATTCTTGATTTCTGAAATATGAGTCACCTCGCGAACGACGAAATCGTGATGGCCGTCGATGTGCATGAAACATGAACTTACCTGACATGCATAATATGTGGAAATATGTAACAGTGAGACGAATAGTAAACTTGGGAACCACTATAATCCACGATTCTTGGCGATAGTTTTCAGTTGGAATGCTTTGCAGTGACCGAGTTGACAATATCATTGTAGGTAATTTACAAACTGCATTGCTTTTTTTGTTCTGAAGGCCATTTGGAGCATCACTTATGCAGTATGGTGTTTCTAAAATATATGGTGTTGCAAATTAATCTTACGTATTTCTTTCAAAAATCCATATCCACAGTAATAAGTGTTGCTATATATGTATATGTTTTACAGTAATGATATTAAAACAATGTTCTAATAGAAACGCAAGCGCCACAGGGCGGATAAATAAACAATATACACCTCCAAGAATGACGTTATTCAATACAGCTAGGAAAATATCTAAACTTGTGGTCAAAAAGAGATAAAAATGTTATAGTAAACTGGGGTTCTGTAATAGGAAGAATTACATTATTTATTGAATACTAGTTGCCATTGAGATATGATTTTCACAAACATAATAAATTAAAGGAGCCCCATCCCTTGACTAGCAATGTTTCATTATTCAGTATTATGTATCATGTATCACACGTAAATTCAGATAGAGATGTAGTAATTTTATGTAGTACTTACTTCAGACATTGACCACTATTATGCGATACATTTTGAATTATGCTCCCGACAATAAAATACAATCATATTCGATAATTCGAAAAGTAAGTTAGACAAATACAGTATATGTATGATGAACTACCTCTCAATGTCCTGTTACATTGTGTGAAGTTAAAATATACTCAATACTTTTCTAGAGTTATGTACCGGACTAGGAAAGTAAGGGAGATAATTCCAATAGTAAGTGAAACAAAGTTTTAGTTCTTTCACATCGCACTTTCTCTAAATAGTTTTCACGATTGTGTGAAGTTTAACAAAAGTCATCAAAATGCATTCAATAGTTTTGGAGTTACGGTCCAGACAAAAACAATTAGTCAAGGGAGATATTTCAAAATGCAAGTGAGGCAGGTTCTTGCACTGTATGAAGTTTCGAATTATAATGGAATATTTATGGAGTTATGCTCTGGACCAAAGTGTTACGGATCGACGGAGACCATTACCAAATGCCACTTCGCGTTCAGCGGGGGAAAAAAAAGTTTATTCACCAACCTTAGACTCAATAGCGACCATCTGCCCAGTAGGCATTTGGAGATTGCGAATCACAGGTCAAAGCTTTACAAAGAGGAAACTTTCTGCCCAAGACCAGAGAGCTCATATAGTTTGGATATCGAGGGTCAAAGCGTTATTGATATATTAGGTGGTAAAAACGTTTTACTATTGTGACCTTAAATCCTACCACGTGACATTTAAATACGTGGGGCATTGCTCTCTGCTCAAGAGTGCGGATCCTTACCCAAGCTTTAGCGCGTTATTCAACGGAAACATTTTTTTTTAATTAATGTCCATTGTCATCGTGGCCTTTGACTCAGTGATTTCAAAAATGACAATAATTCATCTTCTCAAATAAGTAGTATAAGTGTTAGCATCATAGGTCATATTGTTATTGAGAGAAATATGAATTTGAACAAAAGAACTCTGTGACCATGACCTCTGAACTATTGATTTAAAAATCGTTTAATCGATTTTTCAACATTTTTTCTTTTATACATGACGGTCAGATGACCAACCAATTTTCATGGAATTAAATATCAACCAGTTCTAACATACCTTCCCTCAAGTAGCTGAGAACTACCTTTCATGAATCATACGTTGGGGACAAATTACCGAACCATACGTCACAAAAAGTCATGACCTAGAACGGAACCCAGACCTCCCTGGTGACAGCATAATCGGTTGGGCCTTAACATTGTATTACATAAGGTCGTCTTCGGCCAATGAACATGTGCCTTTTTAGTTTTAGGATCCTAAATTCATTATTGCTTTGTACAAACAATGAATGTGACATTGAACTTGAATCCAATGACTTCAAATTCGAATGGTGTCATATACATCCAATAAACAAGTGTGTCTTCTGGGTTAAAAAACTGAGCGGAATCTGTTTTGTACTAGTTGTCATTAATAAATTAGTTTCAGACCCTTGATCAGTATAAATAAAAGTAGGTTCAAATCGATATTGACAAATGCATGGTTCGTTGTTCGATGATGTAAAAGTCGTTGGCAGTTATAAAACTTAAAGGCGTATTTCGGGCACACTGTGTAATAAAACATGAAATAAGCTTCCTTGGAATACCGAACAAAACATGAAAATTGCTAAATACCCGATTTTCCCACTAAAGCATTGAAATGGTTTCCTTCTTTTTTTCTGGGTGTATGTGGAAGACATGTCGTGAACTCCATGAGTAGACACTTTTCCCCTGTCTCAATTATCAGGTTTTTATGATCAATTGATGTAGGGACGATCCAATGAAATGCCTCTGATCTGATTCTAAATACATCCTCGCAATGAAACGAAGATTTAAAACTTTTGTCCTGAAATTGATACATGTGCAATATAAGAGTTAATACGACTTGTGTTTAAAGCATTCTTACCATGCGTTGTAAAATAGGACCTACGAATGGAATTATTGAATTGAGGAAATAAAACACAATTATTCGTTAACTCAGTCGTTTTGCTACAACACACGCTAAAGGTTACAGATTATAATTTATAAGGTTAATGTTCAGATTAATATAAATAAAAATCAACAACAATGTTTTGTAAAGAGATGTCTGAAAACATTTTCAGTCTGAAAACATGTTCAGACAAATTACCTGGTAATTTCGTAGAGATATTCGTTTAAATATAAGTTTGATAAATCCCACGTTATTGAAGTCTACAATCCACGAATAAGAAGTCCCATCTCGGTACGGTAAAGGAAAACCGACACTTGTAAATTGACTTGGGGATGTCAATATCTGCAAAGCCCCAGTCATTGTATTTGAGTCACCACTTGAGCAACTTAACATTGGTGTGTCAATTTGTCCTGTAAGAAACATCAGTTGCTATGAAATTATAAAATAGAAATGTGTCCATACAGATGCCCCACTTCCAGCCTATGTCACAAAAGCGAATGCTATTATTCGGATCATAGTTTGAGAATGTGTATCAAATTTCAAAGTTAACAACTTTACAGATGATGGTGATAAGTCAATGGCCATAACTTTGCACTTACTGGGCGGAATCATACATGAACTTCCAGGTGCACAACTACACATGCTGGTGAACATTCCTGTAAAGTTTTGTGAGTCTAGCTGATGCAATGTTAAAGATATACACGACACAATATTGCATGCTCTGTATACTATGTCATATTTCGAAAAAGGCAAGGGCCATAACTTTGCACTTGCTGTGCGATATCATACATGAACTCACAGGTGCACAACTACACATGCTGGTGAACATTCCTGTAAAATTTAGCGAGTCTAGCTGATATACTGTTGGATCAATGCGTGGCACGAGATTGCATGCTCTGTATGTTATATTTCGAAAACGTCAAGAGCCATAACTTTGCATTTAATGGGCAAGCCAAACATAAAATCCCAGGTGCAGAACTACACATGCTTGTGAACATTCCTGTAAAGTTCTGTGGGTTTAGCTGATATACTGTTGGATATATGCGCGACATGAGATTGCATGCTCTGTAGGCTATATTTTTCATGCTCTGTATGCTATATTTTTCAATACATCAAGGGTCATGCACTTACTGGGCGGAGCCAGATATGGAAACCCAGGTGCACATCTACACATGCTGGTTAACATTCCTGTAAAGTTCTGTTGTTCTAGCTGATTTACTGTTGGAGATACATGCGACACAATACTGAATGCCCTGTATGTTATATTTGCAATAAGTCAAGGGCCATAACTTTCCACTTACTTGGCAGAGCCAAATACCCCCAGGTGATTAACTACACATGCTTGTGAACATTCCTGTAAATATTTTCAAGTCTAGCTAATATACTGTTGGAGATACGTGAGACGCAAGAATTTGTGACGGACGGATGGACAGACCGACATACGGACTTATGGACAAGGACACATCTTTATGTCCGCCCCTATTTACAGTCGGGGAATAAAACACTCATAAATATTTTTTTATACAAATGTACATCATGTATACAAACCATCAGTGTTAACATCTGTCCCAAGTACATTTCTGTAATTTGAAAATCCTACCAATTTATGACAGTGTAACATTCTGTACAAAATGTTTTAGAACAATTTGTGACCTTTGATCTCTAATTGTGACCTTAAAAGATTAACTGTAGACACTATTTTCATGAAAACATATCATGCCGTCCGGAGAATACAGAGCAGACAGGAAATACAAGGGTCGAGCCTGCACGACGTCGCTATTAGAAGTACATTTACATTTCATGAAAATCCTTCTGGCGGTTCAGGAGATACAAAGTGGACACGAAATATAAAGATCAAACTTTTGACCTTGCAATGCAATCTTTGACCTTGACCTGTAGCGGTTCAGACATGGTTTCTACAAGTTGTCTTGTTGAGATGAAATATTGAAAAAATGTTCATGAAAATCCTTCAAGCGAATATTGAGATATATATAGCATACATACAATATTGTTGAAGGACGGATGGTGCATTTCCTATAATCCATTTTCGCTACGGGGCACTTTCAGACAAATTATCTGGTAAGTATGAAGCGATATTTTTTAAAGTATCAATGTGATGAAGCCCTCATTAACGAAGTCTACACTCCATCCATAATAAGTTCTATTTTGGTATGATAAAGGGGATAACCAACACTTGTAAATTGATCTGGGGATATCATAGTATGCTTACCATGAACTGGAACGGCAACAATATTTCCCCCTGGTTGGTGCCATAATGGTGGTCCATCGATTATTCCTGTAAGAAACAGGCACATTGTTCACAAAGAACATGTTTTCAGGATCAAGATCACAATCAAAATAGTTTCTTTTAAACATCGAAAAAGTGGTGCATGCATGGTATTTTATATGATAGGCATGAATGTTTCGCACGTTTCTGAATGCATTATATTCCGATCTCAAATGTATTCAGAAAAGGTTGGAAATTGATCCTGATTATATCATAATTAAGTAATTTCCTCAACAAAAAAGCAAGTTCTTAATATGTAAAGATTTCCATTTATTTTGTTTTTGTTTTGAGAAGTACTGTATATTGTATAAAACTGCTTTCAGAAAATATTTTCACCCTTTATCAATAATTACATACTGTTTTTATATTTTGCAATAAAACACCTTTTAAAAAATATTTAAAAGGATTGACTAGAATATTAAATAACTTGTATCTGCTGTGAAATTATATTTAACAAATATACAATTAAGAAATTTATTTTGTGTTTAGTTACCACATATATTGTAGGTAAATTACCCAACTCATTATACGGTCCTTTATGGATAGAATACCTTAAGCAATCGTTTTGTGTTAACACAAATGCAGGCTGTCAAGTGAACTTCTTTCAAAAAGTAGTAGAAAAAAAGGAATAAAATTTGTGTAGAACTTTGCATTACTCACAGACATAAATTGCTAACTAGAATGCATCTTGACGAGACTGCAAAGACAAGCCCACAGTCTGCTCCCCCAGTATATACAGTCTCATAGATGATTCCAGTCTTATATGCACTTCCAATTGAAAAGATCCTACAACTACCATTTTCTAACTATTAATAAAAGGCCTGAGTGAAGTACACAATTTGAGCCCAAAAAGTAGGAAATTTCAGGAATTTTGGACCAAAAAGTAGAAAAAATAAGGACCGCTTGACAGCCTGCGAACGTGTACCATATATACGCACCATTACGTCGACATCCGTGAAGTTCAAACCGGATACATAAATGTCCGTGTGTCATTGGTTCCAGCAGAACTATTCTCAAATGTCTTGCTATTATTTGTTTATAGAATATAAACGTTTGCGGTTCTTCTGAAGGGCGAAATTGATCCATTCGAAAACCCTGAAATACAAACATTAGCGAATGTCATAATAAATAAAATGTCAATGTCATAAATACTTTACATACTATCAGTTGAATCATTTGAATAAGATGTCATCTTTTTAATAAGTTTATTTCATGTTTACGCATACAGAGCACATCAGATAATAAATATACATTGATATATTGTAAACGTATGATATATATAGTAAATATTCAAATTTTGAAATTTGATAATATAAAAAAACTCTGTCCTTTGATAATTCAGTCCCTCATCTTCACTAAACTTTGAATATAGCTACTGTTCTCCAAATGTAACATTGCAAACTTCACAGAAAACTATGATTACAATAACTACATTATGACTGATTTGTATTAATTACATTGTTCTGATTTAGATAATGAAAAAATATTCGGAGAACAAATGAAAAATATGAAAGCACCATGTCGTTGTATGCGTTAAATATGTTTCCATCTGATGAATATAAGACAGTGAATGATCGTGTTCCCTTCAGTATATACGTCCTTGTATATGAAACGTTGATTATCTTAATCTCATCAGTAAGCCAGTTATGAAGTGTTATACCATCTACCCCTATGTCTGCCAGAAGATCTACCTAAAATAATAGACGGACAGTATAAATCTATAACATAAAGGTACCATGCAGGCTTAAAAAATGTTTTTTATAAGCAACGGCAAAAGACGTGCAATTTGCGTACAGCTGAATGTCATAATACTTTATGCTAAATTAACCACTATGGACATTCCATTTATCACTGGAAATGTACTCGCCCCCCAGTTAGCTCATAAGGGAGAGCGCTGTTACCCGGGAGGTCCGGGCTCAATTACCGGGTGTGGGAGGTCAAGTTTTTCTATGACATTTGGCTCATTTACCTCTGAACTGGTTGATATTTTTTCTATAAAAATGTTTAGTTCATCTGTCCGCCATGCATACCTGGAAAATGTTGATCAATGTCCTTAAGCTCAATAAAAAACAAAAGTAACGTATATCTCGCTGTATTACTAGCCTGGATATATGGATTAGGATCCTTGCTTTTTGAACACCAACCAGAGTTATATGCACGTACAGAATCAAGGTTCACTGAATGTTGGTCAGACGACGATATCTGATCCCTGGTAATACTTGAATCTGCCATACCGAGATCAGCCATACACATCGTATTTGTGCCTAAGTTAACAAATCAATATACAATATCACTATAAATGGCACAACAAATAGTATCACATGTTACGTATCGGTTGGATATTGCAAGTATATTATAGAATAATATATGTACAGAACTACACTGTTTTGATTAAGAAATACAAAATATTCCTTCATTAGCAGTGAATACAATTTGGGCCAGAGTTTGGATGCGCATTGATGTAGATACGTGCCCGTAGCACGGGGAATTGAATAGTTCTCATTCAAACCACTGCTTGTATTTTATTTACTATTTACAGGCTTAATTATCAAATGTGACTACGGCAACAGAAGTGAAAGATGAGAGCCCAGGTGTGCACATGCAACATGCATAAACTCCAGAAAAGGTAGTTTCTAACGAGCACAGAAAATCAAAATGAGCCATATTTCACACAAAAAAAACATTCTCAGGTTACATCAATTGTTTCTTCAGAATTAATAAAATCGGAACGTATAGCGTTAACATGACTCAACAAAGTAGTAAACTCTTACGTTGAACATACACTGTGACTTTCACCCACTGGTAATGACGTGGTGTGTTGATTAGGATGTACCTTCCAACATATCTGCAGTGTATACAAATAATTCACTGTTAGAACAGCTCATATTCAAAGAGGATTGTTGCAATATAACATCACAATCAGGGGAAATAGGTCAAAGCAATTTAACGCCTATGACACACAGTAGGAGGACAATATTTTTCTACATGCATTTACCCAACATTAGGAAAGTTTTATTTGTAAGCTAAGGCATTCTCTGTAAACATCTATATTGAAACCTTGCTTGTCGGGCTTGAATGATTCAGATATTGATCACTTACAAATTACAGACATATCTAAAAATTTCACTATTCAGATTTTAAAAATAGTTTAGTTTTTATCTATCTCAGCAGTTAAGTTCAAACTTCCTGATTTGTCTTAATTCGAATTAATGAATACTATATGGGTTTTTTTAAAAACTGTATTATTTCATCAAAGTTATTAGATAACCCTTGTTTCTTTGCGCATTTGAATTTTAAATGTTTTAACAATCAAGTTGTTAAAAATCCCTCTGGCAGGGTGGTACATTTACGAATACAAAAATGCATTCTGATTCTCGGCTTATGTGTAAGGTAGGCAATATACCCGAAGTTTTATCAAAATCTGACATATCTCATTTCAAACATATTGGTATTTTCTTTGATACTAACAGAGAATACCTCTTAATACCTCTTAATCTATTAAGTAACCGATAGCTGTGTTTCTTCTATGAAACTGTAATGAAGACATGACACAAACTTACCCGTTTGGTACCTGACCATGTATTTCCACACCGCCATATCTCAACAAGTGCCATTTATCATTCCCTGCTTGAACTTGAACTATACCTGCCGATGATGGCTCTATATTGAAACATAATGATGTAATTGGTGTTGAACACTTCGATGCAATACATTATTTATAGTTTTCAGTAATGAATTTATTATGTTTTCATTTTTTTTTTACACAGTCCATATTAATCCAAACATGCAATATTATATTTCTTTATAAATCTGTAGCAGTTGGTATCTGACCTTGATATTGTGATAGTATTTTATTTTACGTCAATTACTTAATCATGTATAATTCACATATAACGTAAATCACATACCTGTGCATGTCATACGATGCCTCAAAAATCATATGGCACAAGAACATTTAAGTATTAAACTTCAAATTATGACTATTTAATACAAGGAAATGTTAAACTCACTCCGACATGAGTTTTCCAAGGCTTGCAAAGCCGCTATATTTTATCTGTTTAAAGTGAGGTTTTTAAAGCACACACTAATATTGTGAGTGTCCAGAAAATACAAAATTCCCGACATATTCCCGATTTTTGCTCTTTCTTTTAAATTCAAGCACTTTTCTAGGCCTGGAAAATAACATGAAAAAATCAAGGACTTTTCCAGTTTTCCAGGAAGCGTGGGAACCCTGCATTTTTTAACTCGTTGAATGAACAGAATAATTATGATAGCCAGAAACTTGCTTCATATCATTATATTGAACTCGTTTTGAATAAATTCAATACTAAAGCAATACTCGCTTGATATCTTCTATTTATCATGTACGTCTACTATTCTGTAATAATCATACAGCACACAAGTTTACAAGTTCACCGAACATACAATATGCAAATGAGCTAACTACGATAAAATCTAACTGAAAACCGTGTGCAATTTTCTTAGGTTACATATTGTCGGAATTACCTGAAATCACGCCACTGCTACTGAAATTCACCTGATGAATCACAAGACTTTTTTCTAGATCTATTATTGCCCAGCAAGTAGTGCTTTCAAAGCAATACGAAGTATATTCCCTGTAAACCATTCCATCTTCTGCAACAGAGAATTAGTAAATTAACATAGACAATTTCTCTCATGAATCATGCATTTCTTGCTATATTTTGATAAAGGTGGCATTCATCAAAATGCTAAAATATAACCATTATTAGGCTATGCATTATATTACAATTGCATTTCAGTACGATAAATATGTGACCGGCCTTAGCATTTTATATTGCGATATATTGCATGGACTGGACCACCTGTCGTTACATTTTATTTGACGGAACATTTCTTTCTTTCGGCTAAAGATTACTGACTTTAATGACTATAATAATATTGTTTAAATCACAACGATTCAAAGCAATGTTTTTATGTCTCGCCCCCGACTTTATATTTCAATAAAGAGATACGTAAAACATAAGTACCGCATAGGTATAGTTCTGGTACAGTGCACGTAGTCTTAATGTATCCCGTTATTGACAACAATAGTCCTGTCGTAGTGTTGGAGTTAAGCTCCGGATGAAGCATTTCGTGCCGACGGACAAAACTTATCACCATCTTACCTGATGGGGGTATAAACTTTGAAACGTGTGTATCTTCTAACGCATATATATATATATACCAAGCACATACACATAATTTTAACTTTGTTGTCACAGAAGAAATTTCTAAGTAAGGTAGCAGAAAATTCCTATGTTCGTCCTGATTTTTAAAACCAGCTACTGCCTGTTCGGAAACACACTAACATAAGATTTAAAAAAGCAGGAAAGGTCACATTCATAATCAGAACTTCTCTCGACAGATCAAGATAAAGAAAAAGGATGAGCCTTATTCTATGCAATTGAAATTCAATCCAGGTGGTTTGAAACTGCCATATATCCATCAGAGAAGAGAAACAAGAGGGCCACGATGGCCGTATATCGCTACCCTGAGTACACTGCCATGTTTTTGTATCGAACTTAATGCAATCTTGTAAGAGGACAATGCTACACACCAAATATCAAAGCCCCAGACCTTAGGGTTTTTGGACAAGAAAATTGTCAAAGTTTACACTTTTAAAATCTATTTTTAGCTCATGTGACCTTCTTATGCAGCAGACCGGAACGATTTATGCAACTTTGAAAGAGGTCCACTTCGTGATCAGGTGAGCTAAAAAGGCATGTCGCTTCAAGGCTCGTAATATCACTAAATTTATTTTATCATGCTATGGGAAATATATACCAATAATTTCTGCTAAATCATCTGTATCATCTTGCATAATTAATCCTCGCCACATTAAATCTGAAAGTAAAAAGCACATACAATTAAATTGCATTTGTTATTTTCTAACTTACCCAGTTTGGCAGTTTGATCACAAATTTATGCGCAAATGGGGCCGTGACTTTTAAGACTTATTATTTAGGACCAATTAGGAGCTCCTGTCAGAGAGATTCTCTTGCGTGCGAGCGGCTATTTTTATGAATGAATTCCATCGTAGCGACAACTGCCCTGCGATGTGCAGTGGCATGTGCTGAACTACTAACTCCCCGAGTAGTTAACTGCGTGCTTCGCACTTCGGGAAATAAGATCAAATGGACAGCTTCTGAAATGTAGCATAGATACTATGGCCTTGGGCTAAAGCCTCAGGCCAAAAACTAATCATACTTAAAATTGCTATCAAGCCAAGCGATGTCACCAATTTATGTTGTAGGAACACCCGCATACAGCCAGTGAAACGAAAATGCGAGGAACTACATGTATGTTGAAAAAAACGTACGATAAGATAAATAAAAACTACGTTTTCCATCAATATAGAATCTTCTGGAATTTGATTACATGCTTTACTAGCACATTAATAAGTTTGAGTGTATAGTTAAATATGGGAATATTCTGGATAATGCAGATGTTTCTAAGAAATATTTATTTACGACCCTTATTAGGATTTTAAGTATGTTTCATTTCTTTTAATTGAAGAATCTAACAGCCGGAAAGATTGCTTACAAGTACATTAGTTTTTTACCCGTGGTAACAGAAATGATCGACGAAATACTGGGAAGAACAATTAAACTTACATTTGTCCGGGTTTATACCTGCAAGGAAATACATTTTACTTTTAATAAACATATAAAACGTATAACGGCGATATGATAATGTTAAATTATATCCATATTTACATATACTTTATGCCATGCTGACAAAACCTTGTACATTTAACTTACAAATAGTTCACAGCAAGACAAAAAAAGATACCAGCCTGGGGTGGTATTCACAAAGCAAAGCAGATCTTCATGATGCTAGGAATTTATCATAAGTTTAGGAAATATCTTCTATTACAGTTTTGTCATAAGAAATTTCTTAATATCGTTGCCCCCTCCGCCCACCATCAGCCTTTCCTGTGCCAAAATGTACAAGACTTGAAGTCGCATACATTACATATCAGGCCATACAAGCAATTTGTTTATAAAAGTATCTCACCCGCCACAATTTGTATAATAGTTGCAATGATTTGATATCATTGTAATTTGAATAAATGTCGTGTTCTCCTAAGAGTTGATATGAAGTATAATCGTTTTATTTATATTCATGGTATATACGGTCGCCATTTTAGAGAAAAACGGATATCTAAGACTAAAGTCGTTTATATAAGACACAACAAAATCTAAAATGCTGAGTGAATAGCTCCTAAGCAATATTTAAACGTACCGGTAAGTCAAATTATGTCATAGAGAAATTTCTAGCGTATATAAGAAATATTTTGATCTCAAATGTCTTGAGAATACCCAAGCGGTCTACTTCATTTCACGAACCAAGAACTTATTACCTTTGCAAGTACTAAATACTTCAAGGGATAGCGACTGACAAACAAAATACGTAGGACCAACATATCAATTATACACAGCCCCTAAAGTGACATCCAACACTTCGTGCAATGTGCAATACATAATTCCGTAATTAAGAAATATTATTTCATAAGGACTTTTCAAAGGTATTTTCACAAAATTCAAGGACCAAAACAGCATTTGTACTGCTATTTAATTCATTCAACATGTCTTTCAAATTAACTTATTCCAAGAGCATTCAAGTATTAAACTTCAAATTATGAACTTATATACAAGGAAATAGTATTATTATCGTTATTTAATGAGGTATACATTTCCCTTGTTGCAATTTTACTGTCTGTTGAATGCTCAAACAATGTGTGTAAATAAGGCAGCGCATTCTGCCCTACAGCTAGAAAAATGAATGACATCCCGCTTTAGATGCGGTCCAGGCCATGTATAACAACAGTCGGCAATCATAGTATCACTTAGACCGTATGACTTCACATTGGACAAAGAGGAAAATAAGAAAATGAGGTATAATATATCGCAGTAATTTTGATCACAATATTTCTTACTGTTTGCCCGATCAGCGCAATCATAATAACAAAGTTGGAACAAACGTGACATATATGGACTTGAATTGTGCAAAGCAGCAAGAGAAATAATCTCAGTGTCATTGATGCATCTTGCCAGCTCAGGACATGGATATTCTTCATGCTGTAACAAAATATGCAATTATTACAATTTTGATTCATGATGATTCAGTACAATGTCGATATAACTTCTTACGTACTAAAATAACTATGATTTATAGGCGATAGATTAAAATTATCTGATTAATTATAACCATAATAATCAACACAAACCGTTAAAGAGTTAACAATGAATATAGCAGATAATAATAATAATGCACATATATACAAACACATACCTTAAGAAGAATGAAGGTCGATTGATTTGTTCCGGAAACCTGCTCAGCATTCAGTTTAATCGGTTCATCACGCACACATTCCATAAGTTTGAATATTGCTTTAAAATTGAAATAAAAAGAAACCATTGGAAAAATAACCTAGAAATAGCTGAAAATATGAGCTTAACCATAACCCAGGGTTCTCAAAACGGATTTGATTTGCATTAAACACCATGGGTTAATATTTTTCATTATTGCATAATTTGACGATTTTTATGCCCCACTTTAAAGGGGATTTAATATAGTGTGTTCTTGTAAATTATGTGTATCAGCCGTTGCATAGCATATTTGATAAATTCTCCGGAATATTTGTAAGAATTAAATAAGAAATTACCCATGCATATATGACATTTATAAGCTTACTTATATTCACTCTTTTTCCAGATGTTAAAATCAAATTCTTAGTGAACTCTCTCTAAACAATACATTCCATTCCACAAGTATTTTCTCTATAAATGTGTTGACTGCTTTATGTTATGTATATATTTCTATAGGTTTGGTGTTTTGATCGTCAAAACAACAAACAACAAACAACATTGTAAATAAAACCACAGTATATTTATTCTTAAAGCTGTGTCTCCTTATATTGGGACTATTAATGCCTCAAAGCTCGCGTATGTCACAATTCCATTTTTCTTAAAGTGTTATTCATTAATTTAATTTTCTTTCAAAGCAATTATGACATCTTATATTTTGGTGTAGCAATTATTAACTCTAGATATTGAAAATCTGGTATACTACTCCTTTCTGAAGCATTTGCGTCAAGTTTCAATCTAGCTAAAATTGATTCAAGATTTACTTTTATGTATGTCAGATTTTAGCTTATTGATTTCCTCCTTAGTCTCAAATTTGTATGCGTGTTTCCATCTTTGTTGAATTAACTTATTTTAAGTTCTTTTTGTTTAATCATAGCATCATTTAGTTTATCCATCTGTTTAATAATGGTGGGTGTGCTTTGTGCTAGAACCTTGTTGCATCAGAGATCATTTTAACAGATTTGTCAAATAAATCAATTATACTTTTGTTGTTGGTTTCAACGTGCCATTAACGTCTTTTTTATTATGCCTTTAACACTTTCAATATCGTCAAATTTGTATTACTGTTGGACGTTTTGGAAAAAATAACCGCATTATTTAATCCCTTAGTCAATAACAAAAGTTATTCTATTGCCACGCATGCTTGGTCTCTGTTCATCAAATTATTTAGTCTTTGATTATCTATAGATAAGATTGTATCGCTCGTTTTAGAACCTTATATTAGGTCTGGAAACAGAGTTTTCGGTTGCATGGTACTATCAAATATTCTCATTTACATTAAGGCTCCTTAAAGGGGTGAGTGATGTAAATAGTGTTGGGTCTGTATGCCTTTTGTGGTTGAATGCATTTTAGAGCTGGTACATTATATACTACTCTTTACGACAATATCAATGTGTAAAACTGAATTAGCGTGTTGTGTTTTTGCACCATGCCATATTGTTCGCTTCTTTAAAATCAGTTAAATGCTTTAATAGAAAACAGCAATGAACACAACTCCCTAAACACAATTGAACAGGAATCTGAGAATAATATTTGCACTTCAACTTACTTTCGTTGTGATCTGTTTTTACAGTGAAATTCGGAAGAAATCCATTATCTGTCCAGGCGTCGACAGGAGGCAATTTCAACTTACGGTATTTACCGTGAAATCCTGTCAATGAATAAATTGTTATTAGTACGAATGTACAATCCTGGGTTAGAATAAAAGTGATATACAAATGTACAGCAGAAATTGTGGATCAGGTCAATTATTGTAATACAAGAGAACCATATATTTCATAAAAGTATTATTAATTAATATTACAAAGAATGATTATCCATAATATAACAATACCTTGTGGACATTCAGAATCTGTGCCAAACAAATTGATGTATGCCTGAGGCCATGTGCTTGTCCTCATTGTGTGTTCTGTTTCCACATTGTTAATTCTTTGACAGAAATTTAAAGTCATTTTAAACTCTGAAAATGGTCCAAACATGTTGCTATGTGATTCTGGCCATGTTTTCTCAGATAATAAAAGACGACACTTTTCTTCGTCTGTTGTTGTGTTATAACTGTCGCAGTGATTCGTGTGTTTATGCGATAACATGACGTGTGTTGTCCGCCATGCAAAGGATATATGTCCTCTGTTCCATCTTCCTCTTGGACAGCCATACTTTGACATTAACAGAGTATAAGAACCATCAGGCCATTCGTCTGTATCTGTAAATATAGCTCGGTAATAAAACGTTATCAACAACTTTTGATATTAATCAACATTACTGTACGATAATGACACTATATTTGTATTGGATAATGTTTAGCAAATCACTATAATATTTACCACTTTCCGGAAGACGATCTTTGGCGACAGTGTTGAAACGTTTTACAATATCCATATATGTGTTAGATTTACATGTATCAGTTTCCTACTGTCAAAAGTAATAAAACACTGATTAATGTTTGTAATAAATGAACACTATATGGTGTTGACAGCATAAAATATAAAATACTATACAGTATATGTGTGTGTGTGTATATACCCTTTTTATTGCGTTCTGATAGTATACTTCCTTCAGAGTACATGTATTCAAATGCATCTTCTGTAGTTGAATTACTCACTGAAAATAAACACAAAACAAATATCAACTGTAAAATAACTTAACTTATACGAATATCTACAAATATATATCAGTACTTTGGACTAGTTTTCTACAGGTAATTACAGTCAGGTCAGTGTTAACATTTTTCTAAATAAATGTATTTTAACAAAACAGAACAAACTTTATTGAGTGGACAATATTGGACAAAGGATCATGTATATTGTGTAAACGTGTTCTTGTGAAAAAATAACACCACACAACAATTGTTATTCAGTCATGGCGAATACCCATCGGACAGTCGGACCTGACTGATAAAAAATGGCCAGGTCCGATGGAGAAGGCCTGTGCGTCTGTCCGTATGTCCGATACGGTAAGGTGCAAATTGGACGGGCTTATCAACATCTTTTACTAGTTACACAATGCAATCTTCTTACGCGCACCGATTGTCTGCACATTGGCTTGTCTTTCGGACATTTAAACTTTGATCGTGTCGTCAAAAAGGAATTTCAGGAGTGAATGTTAAAGTTAATCATATTTTTTAAATGTAATTTATCGAAATACGACAAATATTTGCCCATTTCAGTTTGATGTGTTAACTTTCACTTTGCAACGAGCGGTCCTATACTATAGACGCATGAAATCCTGTCAGAAAATGGAAAAAATTGTTATTTCTTGGGAAAATTTCTTTTTCGAGTTCAATGCGGTATGATTCAACTCAATATCTTAATATTTCAAGAGTTGTCAATGGAATTTTTGTGACAACCTCCAATTCTGCAATTACAATACGTAGGATATGAATGATACTGAACTAAAAATAAAAATAATATATTTATTTTGACCCTTTGCTTCCCAAGTCACATTTTATGTATGAATGCATATATGCTAAATGTAATTTTACTTTACCTAACAAACGTAATTTTTATCAACATGTTTTCGGTATGATAAGTTTACATTTGGTCTGACAAGTTTCCAAGGTTGTCAGACCGAATGTCATTTGCCATGACTGGTTATATTGTTTATGATCCTGATTGAAATTTGCATAGTGAGACAAAACAATGCTAATGTGTAGTATATCTCAAATCAACACTAACAACGAAAAGATTGATAAACTTATACCACTTGGCATTGTAGTTATTTCATACTATTTGTCCTAACCTAAATGCTTGAACAGCGGGTAACAATTTGTGTTATATAACCAATTTATATTCCTCTACAATTGGTTCTTGGAACATCGAGGAATTAGAAGCATTGTCTGTGGATGAAGATTTCACTAGTTTTGCGATAGTCTTAAGGCTAAATGGCTATGTCATAATAAACATAAATCTAAAGTACATGAACTATCAAATAATAATACTAGACCATTTTGGAAAGAAATCCATAAAACGAGAGGTGTTTTAGGTATGACATGTGTTCGGGCCACATCGATGACATTCTTTACTACATATATTAATTATTATTTTTGTTTACTATTTTATATTTTGATTAGACCACTATACTACCACGACTATTAAGTCTTTGTGATACTCTGGTAGAATACAACATATAGCATAACAATTGCACCCCTTAATAATGGAATAGTCCAAACATTGCAGTCACGGCGCAACTCTAGATAGACATTTCCATTTATAGCACTTTTTCAATTGTTTTTTGAATAATTGGCTATGATCATGGGCTGATGAAAATGATATTTTGTCTGAATTTCAATTTGGATTTTGAGATAAATTAGTACTTTTAATTGTGTTTTTATTTTACATATTTTATTAATAAGGTTTATAAAACATGAGAACTCCATTGCCAATTCCCAGATTTCCAAAAAGGCTTTTGATTTGGTACGAGCATATATCGAAACACATCTGGTTAAAATTGATTGATCTTGGGGGAGCTGCAGTACTGACTTTGTTCGCATCATCGTATTTATTGATTTGATTTCAATCTGTGGATTTATGACATGAAATAAACAAAATATTATGCCAGGTATACTATATTTTTTGAAAATTTCAGCAAGATCTAATGTTGACCAAGATAGTGATATATTTATACATGCACAAGTTTTGTGATGTGTATTGTTACATTATATGTATGCGTCCCCGCTGATTGCATTGGAATCGTGTTATCGTTAGGGTACTATTAATACATCTAAACTATTTAATTCATTTAATATTCATAATTGTCTGGTCATGAAATTCTATAATATATGAATATCATATGCTCCAGATTGGAATAAATATTGGAGTGGAACACCCTTGTAACGAATTTCACGGGACCTGGAGATTTAAATTATCCCATCATTTAAACACCTCGTTTCACACCCAAACCAATCGAAATTGTGATTTACATTATAACCAAGTTTGTTTGCGTTAAAACATGTCTTTTGGGACCCACAAATAACTACGTTATATCCAAAATTACGCTTTATCAAAATTCTTTATAACCGTGTAGTTATACAATGACATATAGAAGAGCTTGGTCGGGGAATAAAAATTACTACATATTATCCGATTTTTCGTTATAACCGAGTACATTTTAATAGTGTGCCATTGTATTCCCATGTAATCCTGCGGTACAAACAACCATATACTATTAATATGGTGCTAGAATTGCAATACAAACAAAGACAGGATTTACTGTCTGACTGAAATTCAACGGATCTAAAACTAAATTATATTTGTACCCTTGGTAAAACCCCATTTTTTAGCGAATTCCAAATATCATCTATTGTTGTAACATTTTTTGCTTGAGAAAATTTACAGCGCAGAAATTACCTGGACATATTGCAGAGAATATTTTCTTGTCTAATCCTATTAATTCATCGAAATCTTTCACGTGGAAACTGTTATCACTTGCAGGAACAGACGCAATACCGTCCAACTCTCTTGTATCAGACAAACCAATACCCACAGCATAAATGTGAATGTTTTTGTCTCTGGCTGCCTATAAATATCAGCAAATGATTAAAAATGTAAGTACAATTCTGCATACAGCATGTGCTGATTCAGGGAAGAGGAGACCTGGTATCTGAACCCCCTGGAGATTTTGACAAAAGAGTATGTACCTGTACACATATTATGCAGTTGCATACACAGCATTATAAAACAAACATAAAACTATAAATGTTTCCATAGAACACAGATGCCCCCACTTGCAGCCTTTGTCACAAAAGCAAATGCTATTATTCTGCTCATAGTTTGTGAACGTGTTTCAAAAGTACCAAGTAAACAACTGTACTGATTATGGTGATTAGTCAAGGGCCATAACTTATTGCTCTTATTGGGTGTAATCATACATGTGCACAACTACACATACTAGTGAGTATTCCTGTTAAGTTTTGTCTGGGTCCAATACTTTTGGAGATACACGTCAGACAAGAGTGTATGCTCTGTGTGCTATATTTTCAATAAGTCAAGGGCCGTAACTTTCCACTTACTGGGCTAACCCGAATATGAAACCCCAGGTGCACAGCTTCACATGCTGGTTAACATTTCTGTAAAGTTTAATGAATCTCGCTCATATTGTATTGGAGATATGTGTGACACAAGATTGCATACTCTGTAGGCTATATTTTAACTAAGTCAAGGGCCGTAACTTTCCACTTGCTAGGCTAACCCGAATATGAAACCCAGGTGCACAAATTCACATGCTGGTTAACATTGCTATTAAGTTTTATGAATTTGGCTCATATATTTTTGGAGATATGAGTGACACAAGATTGCATACTCTGTAGGCTATATTTGAACTAAGGACGGACACACGGACAAGGGCAAATCTATATGCCCCTCATTCTGAGTTGGGGCATAAAAATAAGACTCCAATTATGCAGTAATGTGAAGCACATGTTTGCACTTTATGCAATTTTTTTTAATATATTATTGCATGTGAAAATGCCACAAAGTTGCACTACATCATGTTCCAGAAAACAGCATTTTTCCATAGTGAGCATGCCCCCAGACCCCTTATACCACTTGTGTACACATCCTGCAAGTGCTTGTTATGCCTGGACCCCTAATATCACTTGTGTACACATCCTACCAGCAATTGTTATGCCCAGATCCCTAAGATTACTTGTGTACACATCCTATGAGCTCTTGCTATGCCCCGGACCCCTTATATCACATGTGTACACATCCAAGGATCCCTTGCTATGCCCCAGACCCCTTAGATCACTTGTGTACACATCCTACAAGCGCTTGCTATAGTCCTGATTATGATGTGCAAAACAGTAAAGTTGATTCATTAAGCTACAATAATGAGGTGAACACCTCTGATATAGCATTGATGAGTTTGCAATTTGAACAAAGTCAAGAGCAAATAGTTAAATTACAAAGACAAGTTGATCATTTAGAAAGTATAAACTGCAAAAATAACCTGAGAGTATTCGGATTACCTGAAAGTAGTGAAGAATCCCATGAAACATTGAAATCAAAATTAAAAGATGAAATATTTAGTGTGATCGAACCAGATGAACCGGAAAAAATTGAAGTAGTGTATGCCAAACGTATTGGACAACTGGATGTTGAAACTGATGATGATAAATCTAGAATGGTTATTGTAAAGTTCAAGAACCACAATGATAAATTGAAATTATTCAGTGTGAGGGATGCATTAAGAAGTAAAGGCATAAGGATTTCAAATGATCTAACTCCCCTTCAAAGAGATAAATTGAGAGATATTAAAAGGCATGGCAAAACAGGGTATTTCAAAAATGGAATTTTGTATACTTTACCTGATAAAGAATCTGAAAACAGTCAACCCTATACTTTTCAATCACGATATTTCAAAAGAGGAGTAAGGAGGCGTGTGGATGAAACGGAGGTAATGGAAGCCACAGAGAACTCAGCTAACAGAAGTAAATAGGATGGTGGTCAAAGCCCCACACACATTAACTTTCTTTCATGGAATGTAAATGGTTTATTAGAAAAATCAAATGATAGTGACTTTGCAAATTACTTGAAACAATTTGACTTTGTATGTTTACAGGAAACTTGGTTAACTGATATTGAATGCTTAAAATATTTTTTACCTGATTATAAATGTTACAGCTGTTTAGCCAAAAAGTCTAAAGCTGGTGGTAGAAGCATGGGCGGAATTTTAGTTTATATTAAATGTTGTCTTGCAAAATATGTTGAAAGATTGATAGAAAATTGTAGCTTTGGAATATTTTTGAAATTAGAAAAAAACTTATTTAATATTGACAAAGATGTAATATTTTCTTGCCTGTATTTGCCTCTTGAGAGTTCTAACTTCTATAATACAGACTCTGAAACTGGTATTAATTTGCTTGAGAATGTTGTCACAGAAAATATGAATTTGTTTAGTAATTGTGAAATGTTGTTCTGTGGTGATCTGAACTCAAGAACAGGTAATTTGAGTGATTTTGTTAGTATGAATGACAATATTCCCGAACTACAACAATTTATTGATATTATTGATGATAACATGAACTTACCAAGAGTTAATAGAGATTGTAAAGTAAATGCTTTTGGCAGAAAGCTTTTAACATTTTGCAAAAGTTATGGAATGTACATTGTTAATGGTAGATTTGGAGCAGATAAAAACATTGGGGATTTTACATATATAGGTAGTAATGGTTGTAGTACTGTAGATTATTTTATAAGTACGAGAGGCATCTTTGATGCTGTAGAAAAGTTTTGTATTGAAAATATGACAGAGAGTGATCACCTACCATTAAGTCTGACTTTACAAAGTGTATCTGTTAAAAATGTTGAAGAAATTAATACTACAGTGGAGAGTGATAGATATATAATTAATTCTGAAAATGCTTCAGAATTTAAGTCCATTTTATCAGAGAGTGTATTTGAAGGTGGTTTTGACAATATTGACACTATGATTGATGATGCAAATGTTAGTATAGACGATATCATTGTTAATATAGAAAAAGTAATAATCAATTGTTCAGGGAATTTTAGAAAGCGAAAGAAAAGGTATAAGGTAAATAACAGTATGAAATGGTTTGACTTCGAGTGTAAACAATTAAAAACGAGAAGTAATAAGTTATTACGGAACTTTAGATTAAGTAGAAATGTACAAAAGTTAAATGCATACATTTTATGTAGAAAAGAATACAAGAATGTCTGTAGGAATAAAAAGAAAGCTTATTTTAAGTCTTGCTTAGTAGGTTTAGAAAATTCATTAAATGATCCAACACAGTTTTGGAAAAAACTGAAATGTATAGCAGGCAATTCTACAGTTAAACCTAATATTGCAACAAATACATGGTTTGATCATTTTAAAAAGGTATTTAGTTCCTCTGATGATGTGTTTGAACAAAACTTAGAATTTGATAATATGATATATGATAGTGTTGAAAACATTCTATTTAATAGTGAAATTACTGATGATGAAATTATTGATGCTGTTCATGATATTAATCCTAGAAAATGTTCATCTGGAAATTTAATAGCCGAACAGTTTATATATGGAATTGATGTTATTTTACCATATTTGAGAAAATTGTTTAATAGAATATTTAAATCAGGAGAATTCCCAAGTGCTTGGTCACGTTGTATATTAATACCTGTACATAAGAAGGGTAGCTTAAATGAACCTGATAATTACAGGGGCATATCATTGATTGACATATTTAGTAAGATATATATCAGTATTTTAAATAAACGTATTACTTTTTATGTTAATGCATATGGTAGAATTACAGAATCTCAGGCCGGATTCCGTTCTGGGTACTCCACAATAGATAACGCTTTTGTTTTATATTCGCTGATCAGTAAATACTTGTGTAAAAAAAGGAAAAAGCTTTATGTGGCCTTCATTGATTTTAAAAAGGCTTTCGATTCAATAAACAGGGCAAAACTTTATGAAGCATTAAATCAGAATGGTGTAAAAGGTCATTTATTTAAATCTATCCAAGCACTATACGCTACTGTTAAGTCTTGTGTAAGAAATGGATTTGTTTGTTCAGATTATTTTGACTGCCCAATGGGATTAAGACAGGGCTGTAAGTTGAGTCCAGTTTTGTTCTGTTTATTTATCAATGAACTAGCTTCAGAAATTGCAAACTGTGGATCACATGGTGTTCAACTGAACCCAGATATAGCTGAAGTGTTTATTTTAATGTTTGCAGATGATGTTGCCCTTGTCTCAGACACAGTTGTTGGACTGCAAAAACAGTTAAATGTTGTACATCAATATTGTATAAATTGGCATCTCTCTGTCAATGTTGATAAGTCCAAAATAGTTGTTTTCAAAAATGGCGGTCAATTGTCAAAACATGAAAAATGGTTTTATAATGGAAAACATATTGATACAGTGAATTCGTTTATGTATATAGGGCTGAATTTTACCTGTCGTTTGTCTTTGTTTAAAATGGCTGAATGTATGGCTATAAAAGCCAAAAGGGTAATTGTTACACTTTTAAAAAATTTGAATCATGTATTACCTATGGCACATAAAACATATTTTAAGATTTTTGATACTAAAGTGGTGCCTGTGTTACTCTATGGATCAGAATTATGGGGAATATATTCGATGGATCATACTGAAAGAGTGCATGGGTATGCATGTAAAAGATTCTTAAATGCACCCATTAGATCATGTAATGAAGTAATTATGGGTGACTGTTGTCGCTATCCTATGTATATTGTAGCATATAAAAGATGTATTAAGTACTGGATTAAAATTTTAAACATGCCTGATAGTAGATATGTGAAAAAATGTTATAATATGTTACTTCACTTAGATTCTCTTGGATATAATAACTGGGTCAGTTTTATCAAACATAATTTATATACAAACGGTTTTGGATATGTATGGGAAAGTCAGCGAGTAATGAATTGTAATGTTTTTATTAATACTTATGTGCAGCGACTTAAAGACCAGTATTTGCAAATTTGGAGCACAAAATGTGCAGAAAATGAAAAATTAACATCTTATCATATATTTAAAACAAATTTTGATGTTGAAGCTTATGTTGATGCTTTAGATATTGTTAAATTCAGGGCAAGTCTTGTATCTATTCGATCATCATCTCACAAACTTATGATAGAAAAAGGAAGACATTTAGGAATTCCTAGAAATGAACGAAAATGTTTTTATTGTAGTGATTGTATTGAAGATGAATATCATTTCATACTTATTTGTCCAATATATGAAAATTTACGTCGGCAATATTTACAGGAGAAATATCATAAATATCCAAATATTAATAAATTCCATATCTTGATGTCGAGTTCAAACGTTAATGTGATTAGAAATTTAGCTGTATACACTTATTATGCATTTAAATTGAGAACACAGTTAGTTATGTGACACTAGAGAATATTTTTGAAGACCTTTTTACCATATGTAATCACTTGTTAAGTAAATGTTTAAATTATTTCTTATATTTTTTTGCCCAAATTCCAGCTTGGTATATCACATGTACATGCTTATAAAATGTGTTGTATTATAATATTATGTATATATTGTGTGTAAGGGCCGGAGGCCTTCATGCTTATTAAATAAAGTTCAAAGGTCAGATATCGAGGATTAGATATGGATAACCCAATTTCGCAAAATTGTCTGGGTGATCCCGACCCCAAGCCCCCCTCACATGACACATGTACTACATAAACTCTACAAGCAATTGAAATAAAGCAAGAATAGAAAATCTGGACGTGCTTGAACCACAGCAGAGGTAAAGTAAACTAGGTGGTTGTTTTTTAATAAAAACATATGTCTCCCAGATGGCAGTTTGTCAGTAATTGTAATACTGATACAAGATGTTAGAATGAAATATCAAGCAAACTAGAAAGATAGTGTTTGATCAGTTCACCTTGCACTGTATATGTATAAAAACATCAAAGCGCCATAACTCAGTCAAAAATTATCTGAGCGGAACAAAAAACGAAGATGCACAACTACACTTGATGTTGATTAATCCTGTGAAGTTTGGCTGAAATCCAACCAGCAGTATTGGAGATGAAGCGCGGACAAAGTCTATATGTATAAAAACATCAAAGGGCCATAACTCAGTCAAATATTATCTGAGCGGAACAAAAAACGAAGATGCACAACTACACTTGATTGATCAATCCCATGAAGTTGGCTGAAATCCAACCAGTAGTATTGGAGATAAAGCGCGGACAAGCTAAAAGTGGACAGACGGACAGATGCTGAAGGCAAAAACAAAATGTCTTCCTAGGAGAGTGGGAGACATAATAAGTTTATAAAATAAATCAACATACTTCGCTTTGTACTAGCCCTAGTACCAAATATCATGCGATGAATAACGTACCTGGGCTTCTGGGATAGTTCTCAAGGAGTTGATGTTTGACTGACCGTCAGTTAATACAATACAAGTGTTATCCATATCCAGTCTGTCACCTTTGGACGGTGTAAACATTCGATTGTGCATGGTTTCTAAAGCGTCAGCTGTGTTAGTGAGGCTTCCATATGTTTGTTGAATCATGTCTATTGCTTCAAATACGTCCTGTTTTGTCTGGTACTCATTCAGATGAAACATAATTGCTACATCTGTACTGTATACGAGTATACCTACTCTGACGGCACCTGCAAAAAAAAGGGTTTATTTATTATAGTATCACATTTATTTCCTGATTCATATCCTTTAATGCCAGGCACCAGACAGGTAGGCACACAGTTACCATTATGTAACTAGCTGGCAGCGTACCAACCGGCCATATCAGAACAGACCCCTGCCGGGATTCGAACTTTCGACCTCACGCTCGAAAGGTCCAGGATAACCACTCGGCCACGGGAGACAGTTATAAATGTTTTGTTTAATTTCTTCTTTATCTTATTCTCTCAAAATTTTAAGTCTACTATAAGTCGGAAATTAAGTAAAGCATTATTGTATCTTTCTTTTTTTGTTTTGGGATTTTTTAACAAAAAATGTTTTTCTACAGTATTTCAGTTACATAGGGCTGAACCAGAGTTCAGGAGTAACCTAACAATACTAACCAGTTCTACCATAAACAACTATCAAGTTCCCCACATGAACTATAGTTTGTGGGTCATCATCCAATACTAACCAGTTCTACCATAAACAACTGACAAGTTCCCAACATGAACTATAGTTTATGGGTAATCATCCAATACTAACCAGTTATACCATAAACAACTGACAAGTTCCCAACATGAACTATAGTTTATGGGTAATCATCCAATACTAACCAGTTATACCATAAACAACTGACAAGTTCCCCGCATGAACCAGAGGTGAAGGACGAACATTTAGATTACTGTTTTCGGACATTTGTTCTCAAATTTCAATTTATTATGTTGTTCGGAGAAACGTCACCTCGAGTTTGGAGGGTGAGTGAATGCTCTGAGAGAGGCATTTCCTCGGCGACTTCTAGAATTATTAACGAAAGCTATAAAATATCAAATAAGAAACCTGAGTCAATATCGGCGTTGCGAAGCAAGTCTTTGGTGAACTCCAGCATCATCTTGAAATGTTCAGACCATATACTCCCCGAGCCATCAAGTATAATAACCAGATCAGAGTTGCCCAGACCGCATTCCTCTGCTGGTACAACTGGAAAAACAAAGCAAACATGGAAACATTTAAAACATGAATATTGAAATGATGTTTGAGAGCACATTTTATAGATGAGAGGTTTATTCAATTAAAAAATAATCGGAAAAAAATAAACTTATAGAAATGAAAGCTAAATCCTTATGACTATTATGTTTGAAATAAAGAAGCAATTTGCAAGCTGGTGATTGCATGTTTAACAGAAACATCTCAAGGGACAAATTGAACAAAACGCAATCACATGACAACTTTTGTATACATTAAAACCTCACTTAAATACCTACCCAGTAATAAGACCACCTCAAAATTAATAATGCCACACCCATTTCACCGTTTTGTTCTTTATTCAACCTCAATATTAAGACCTCCTCAATATTAAAAGCACTATGCCCATTTCACCGTTTTGTTCTTTATTCAACCTCAATATTAAGACCACCTCAATATTAAAAGCACTACGCCCGTTTCATCGTTTTGTTCTTTATTCAACCTCAATATTAAGACCACCTCAATATTAAAAGCACCACGCCCAATTCACCATTTTGTTCTGTATTCATCCTCAATATTAAGACCACCTCAATATTAAAAGCACCACGCCCATTTCACCGTTTTGTTCTTTATTCAACCTCAATATTAAGACCACCTCAATATTAAAAGCACCACGCCCAATTCACCATTTTGTTCTGTATTCATCCTCAATATTAAGACCACCTCAATATTAAAAGCACCACGCCCAATTCACCATTTTGTTCTGTATTCATCCTCAATATTAAGACTACTTCAATATAAAGACCAGTTTTCAAGGGTCCAAAAGGGTGGTCATATTATTGAGGTTATACTGTATATGAGTATATAGTCGTGAGATCAAATTATACAAAATATGAGAGTTTGAAGATCAGTCTCAAAACTGAAGCATCTGATTGGTCAGCTCTGTGCCGTCTTAAAATTGACCAATGACAATGCTTTATTTTGGGACTGGTGTCGAAAGACAGATTCATAACCTTTGGCATGTGTTTACTTAGCTAACTTTGCTGTGTCCAACTTCATGTCATACTGATAATTGTATTATCATTTTCACAGCTTTATAGTGTGTTTACTTAGCTAACTTTGCTGTGTCCAACTTCATGTCACACTGATAATTGTATTATCATTTTCACAGCTTTATAGTGTGTTTACTTAGCTAACTTTGCTGTGTCCAACTTCATGTCATACTGATAATTGTATTATCATTTGCACAGCTTTATAGTGTGTTTACTTAGCTAACTTTGCTGTGTCCAACTTCATGTCACACTGATAATTGTATTATCATTTTCACAGCTTTATAGTTTGTTTACTTAGCTAACTTTGCTGTGTCCAACTTCATGTCACACTGATAATTGTATTATCATTTGCACAGCTTTATAGTGTGTTTACTTAGCTAACTTTGCTGTGTCCAACTTCATGTCACACTGATAATTGTATTATCATTTTCACAGCTTTATAGTGTGTTTCCTCAGCTATTACTTTGCTGTGTCCAACTTCATGTCACACTGATAATTGTATTATCATTTTCACAGCTTTATAGTGTGTTTCCTCAGCTATTACTTTGCTGTGTCCAACTTCATGTCACACTGATAATTGTATTATCATTTTCACAGCTTTATAGTGTGTTTCCTCAGCTATTACTTTGCTGTGTCCAACTTCATGTCACACTGATAATTGTATTATCATTTTCACAGCTTTATAGTGTGTTTCCTCAGCTATTACTTTGCTGTGTCCAACTTCATGTCACACTGATAATTGTATTATAATTTTCACAGCTTTATAGTGTGTTTCCTCAGCTATTACTTTGCTGTGTCCAACTTCATGTCACACTGATAATTGTATTATAATTTTCACAGCTTTATAGTGTGTTTCCTCAGCTATTACTTTGCTGTGTCCAACTTCATGTCACACTGATAATTGTATTATAATTTTCACAGCTTTATAGTGTGTTTCCTCAGCTATTACTTTGCTGTGTCCAACTTCATGTCACACTGATAATTGTATTATAATTTTCACAGCTTTATAGTGTGTTTCCTCAGCTATTACTTTGCTGTGTCCAACTTCATGTCACACTGATAATTGTATTATCATTTTCACAGCTTTATAGTGTGTTTACTTAGCTATTACTTTGCTGTGTCCAACTTCATGTCACACTGATAATTGTATTATCATTTTCACAGCTTTATAGTGTGTTTACTTAGCTATTACTTTGCTGTGTCCAACTTCATGTCACACTGATAATTGTATTATCATTTTCACAGCTTTATAGTGTGTTTACTTAGCTATTACTTTGCTGTGTCCAACTTCATGTCACACTGATAATTGTATTATCATTTTCACAGCTTTATAGTGTGTTTACTTAGCTATTACTTTGCTGTGTCCAACTTCATGTCACACTGATAATTGTATTATCATTTTCACAGCTTTATAGTGTGTTTACTTAGCTATTACTTTGCTGTGTCCAACTTCATGTCACACTGATAATTGTATTATCATTTTCACAGCTTTATAGTGTGTTTACTTAGCTATTACTTTGCTGTGTCCAACTTCATGTCACACTGATAATTGTATTATCATTTTCACAGCTTTATAGTGTGTTTACTTAGCTATTACTTTGCTGTGTCCAACTTCATGTCACACTGATAATTGTATTATCATTTTCACAGCTTTATAGTGTGTTTACTTAGCTATTACTTTGCTGTGTCCAACTTCATGTCACACTGATAATTGTATTATCATTTTCACAGCTTTATAGTGTGTTTACTTAGCTATTACTTTGCTGTGTCCAACTTCATGTCACACTGATAATTGTATTATCATTTTCACAGCTTTATAGTGTGTTTACTTAGCTATTACTTTGCTGTGTCCAACTTCATGTCACACTGATAATTGTATTATCATTTTCACAGCTTTATAGTGTGTTTACTTAGCTATTACTTTGCTGTGTCCAACTTCATGTCACACTGATAATTGTATTATCATTTTCACAGCTTTATAGTGTGTTTACTTAGCTATTACTTTGCTGTGTCCAACTTCATGTCACACTGATAATTGTATTATCATTTTCACAGCTTTATAGTGTGTTTACTTAGCGACTTATATATCTAATACTTTACTTTACTTTTATTTTCACCCACGTATACATGTATACAGTAAGGGAATATGTACAAGTACATCAATACAAATGTCCGGTATTTTCCGTTCCGGGGGAGAGCATATTAACATTAACAAATCCCACGTTAATACAGAACTGACATAGAAATAATAATACATCAATGAATTGAATGAATTGATTATCAATACAAGTAGTAATCAAACAGATTTTAATTTGTTTACGCATGATCAATATTTAAGTATTCATAACATCCATAGCATTGGTATTTACCAAAAAAAAAAAAAAAAAAAAATTATCGCTCAAAATGTCGCATAACAAGAATTACATATCTGCACATATTTTTTCAAAATGTGTGTATCAGTGTTCGCCATTAGCTGCTTAAAACTTTCAGTTCGTGAATAGGTCATTCTGAAGTCACCTAGGAGATTTTGTTTTGTTACGATTATAATACCAGTGTATAATATGTTTAGTCCCACTCCTACACGATAACAGAACTCGGTTTCAAAAACGTGCACCCATACACTCCCATATTAAGCACGTACCCCACATAAGTCTTTGGTAAAATAATAATAATGTCCAGAATCAGGGAAATTTCTTTCTTAAAATGTATCAAACAACTTTAGGAAAAAATTATCATACCTGTGATGTAGAAAGCAATATATATCAATGTAATTATCCACATTGCAACGGAGCAGAGTGACAACATAACCAAACTGCATTCTCTATGTCCTCTCCAGTTGTGTGAATCATATAAATAATGCAACAATTACATAATTTGATCATTAACATCTGATGATAAATACACATGTCCAGGGTGTATAAACATGTTCATATATTTGATAATTGGAGAGACATTTTACGTTCATTATGCTGATTGTACTGATGAATTATATATGACATTTTACATTCTAATATAATGTCATTCACATTAATGTCTCATTGAGTAATAATGGATACTGTTACAGACCATTAACGGAAATGTTAGTTCAGTCAATGCGAATGTTTCATTTAGACCGATGGAATTTCTGTTTTTGTCGAACACATTGTCCGGCGAAAAATTACAGTCAGCACCGTTTATTTTCGGAAATGTTACTTTCTGTTCCATAGACAATATAATTCCTATAATGTGCTATATTAAATGCAGGGTTCATACAGCCAGACTGGCAAAAAATCAATGAGGTTTCAAGGAGATTTCAAGGACCTTTATTCGATTTTCAAGGACTATCTTTAATAACAAACTATGAAAATAACACATATTTTCAAAGACTATCATTAATAGCAAGCTATGAAAATAACACATATTTGTGACATACTAGCCTGTCAAACATTTAGTTGTCCTTTAAGGTTTTAAATTTTAAATTTATTGTCTAATTCGTCTGAGAGATTATTAAGCACATCTCTTTTCTCTTTCGAACTTTGTTTGTAAAGATAGACCTTTTTTGTAAAGATAGACCTTTTTTGTAAAGATGGACGGTTTTTGAAAAGATGGACGTTTTTTGAAAAGATGGACGTTTTTTGTAAAGATGGATTTTTTTTTGTAAAGATAGACCTTTTTTGTAAAGATAGTCCTTTTTTGTAATAATAGACCTTTTTGTAAACATATACCTTTTTTGTAAAAATAAACCCTTTTTTGTAAAGATAGACCTTTTTTGTTAAGATAGACCTTTTTGTAAAGATAGACCTTTTTTTATAAAGATAGACATTTTTTGTAAAGAAAGATATTTTTTGTAAAGATATAAATTTGATTGACCTTTTTTTTGTAAAGATTATTATTTAGAGAGACCTTTTTATGTAAAGATAGACCTTTTTTACTCGAGACAGTCTTTATTTGGAGCAGAACAATGACTATTTTAGAAAATACAAGCACTTTTCAAGCAGTTTTCAAAGCAGCCTAAAATACAAGTACATTTCAAGCCTGCGCGAACCCTGGAATGGTTGTATCATAATTTAACTCTTTTTCCTCGAACGAAGATGTTTACTTCACCCGTATAATGAGATAAAGCTGGCTCCCATGCATGCGGCTAGATACACCTAGCTCTGTATGCCGCAGCGACGATTTGTATCGGCGTTTTTCATTGGTTTGTTTTAGGCGTTATGTTGGGATTCCAGTTTTATTAGCTAATCCGAAACCACACCCCAATGCATTATGCTCTGTTTATTATTGTCAATAACATTGAACACGTTTTTCCAGCAAAACACAAGAGTAATCTTTCGGTAAGAGTTATAGCTAAAACGATGTGTTGCCACCTGTTGCGTTCTGAGTGAACAGGCCAATCTTAATGTTGGAAAAAATTATTATATAGTCTGTATCGCTATTCAGTTAGTCCTACATAACTTATTTCACATTTGGACATTACATGCAAAGTGAAAGTAAAATGTAAAATAACAATATACATGTAATGAATGTTTATGGTTAAATGGGCAAGTAAGCGTCTAATAGAGTGGAAACTCCCCAAACTAGACCCTCTTAAAACTAGAATACTCACGAAACCGGACATTTAATGCCGTCCCTAATTTTCTTCTATTTGTATTGTATACAAAAGGGCCATGATGGCCCTTTATCGCTCACTTGAGTACATTGCTATCTTGGCTTCAAGAGAGTTCAAGAGGATTTTCAATGATTTTACCTTGTGACCTACTGTTTGACTCAACATGACCCAGTACCACACTGGACTTGCATTTTAGTAAGACTAACATTCTGATTAAGTTAAGATCCGGTAGAAAGTGCAACCTCCAAAGAATCCTTAAGGATTTTTAATCATTTGATCATGTGACCTAGTTTTTGACCTCAGATGACCCAGTTTCGAAATTGGCCTAGATTTAATTGAGTCAAACATTCTGACCATGTCTCATGTAAATCATGTCACAATTGTGACCTCTGGAGTGTTAACAGGATTTTACTATAATTGGACCTAGTGACCAAGTTTTTGACCCCAGATGACCCAGTTTCGAACTTGACCTAGATTTCATTGAGGCCAACATCATGACAATGTCTCATATAAATCAAGTAAAAGTGTGTCCTTAGACTGGAGTTTTAACAAGGTATTTCTATAATTGGACCTAGTGACCTTGTTTTCGACCCCATATGACCCAGTTTCGATCTTGGCCAAGATTTATTGAGACAAACATTCTGACCAAGTTTCATGCCGATCAGATAAAATATGTTACCTCTAGAGTGTTAACAGTCTAAATTGTTGACGACGGATGATGACGACGGACGACGGAAAAGGCAGTCATGTTTGTTAAAATGTTGTGTTCATTTTCTCCTAAAATAAAGAAACATCATGTGGTTGTACCACGTAAAATTCAAAGATGTACAATTATTCATTGAAATAATGACCTGAACCTAGGTAAGAGTATGAAATAGCATCAAAATCACCAAACCCTCTACAAACGGGAAACCTGCAAACCGGAATTTTCAACCGGTCCCGTAGGAATCCGGTTTAGGGAGGTTCCACTGTATTTTGGACTACTATTCAGTGTTATTGTATATAGTTGTTGAAATTTTAGATTTATAAATATTCTAAAGATGCTAGGCTGTGCTGAAAGTTGCCCAATTCATCTAGTGTCAGAGCAAAGAAGAGACCTCCTGTTGATCGGAAGTTTGTTAGATCGTGGAAAGGAGGGAGACCATGACTAGTACTTAATGATGATGAGATAGTCATGACCTGTGCTTCATGCATAACGTTTTATGGGGAAAACACAACAACTAACCCCAATTTCGATTTAGAACACCTCATAAAAATAACAAATTACTTGAACAATAAAACCAAGAAATCTTTCTTATGGGGCCGTCACACCATAACGTTCTGGTCAGCGTTCTATGAACGTTCTAAGAATGTTTAATCGTTCAATTTTCGAGCGTTCTATGGTGAGGCGGACACATCTGGCGTGTGACTAGCGTGCGACTAACGCATGACTAGCGTGTGACTAACGCATGAGGAGCGTGTACCAGCGACCAAGTAAGACACCCCTGAAAACTATTAGCATGTGCTGACGTGTCAATGGCGCGCGACGAACGATTAGTCAACGTTAGACGAGCGTATTGAGCGTGTGACTAACGACAGACTAGCGTGTTGCTGGCGTGTGGTTTTCATGTGCGCTAGGGGTCCGTTCAGTGGTCGTTGACAGGTCGCCAGTGAGTCGTTTACTACTTCAAAGCAAATATTGTGAACGATTAATAACAACCAAGTAACGCTAGGGTAACGACTGACTAACAATAGCCGAACGCGTGCAACGTTCGGCGAACGTTCTCCAGCGTTCTCCAGCGTTTAAAGTTAAACGTTGAAGAACGCTGGTCTCCATGAGAACTTTTGTGCATGTTCAAAACTTTATTTTCGGACCAGCGTTCTCCGCCGATCACCGACGATCACCGACGATTACCTGCGTTCACCAGCGTTCACACAACGCTCTTCTGGCGCTATACCAGCGACCACGGACGATTACCAACGTTTCCTCAAACGTCATAGAACGCTGACCAGAACGTTATGGTGTGACGGCCCCATTAGATATAATAGTTATACGTGTAATAAAACAGCTTTTAAAAAAGGATTTTAAGTTGTTAATCCTGTTCAAAAGATTGTGACAAGTAAACAAGAGCACCGCCTGGGGGTGCCTGATGCTCGTCTGTTTAATTTCAAAGGTATACCTTGAATAGTTACTAAGACTTTATAGGGGGAGGTGCGGAAGAATTATTAAAATATTTTTGGAAACACCCGAAGTTATTGTTGTATCTATATAATTGGTATCTATTCAAAAGTGGATGATCCATTGTTTGGTCGATATTTACACCAAAATTGTTTTTCACAGCAGTCGTTTAAACTATTAAATTGGCGTGGAAATGTATTAATAAACAACAACAACAATACAATTAAACTTTCAGAAAATATCAAAATTGAAGCGGAAAATTACCAACTTGTTTATCTCATTTGTAAATTATACGGACATTTGATCAACAGAGCCTAAAACGGACGGAAAAAATCGATCGATAAAAATCGGCAATCTACGATACTAACCGAGCGCGCTTAGGATTGTGGGTAATTGCGCGCTAAGGATTATGGGTTTTTTATTAATTCTTATCGTTTCACGGATTTTTCTGATCGTTTCACGGATATCAGCCTGATTCGAATCCATGGTATATAGGTCCGTGTCTATGCGAAATGGTAAAGTTATTCTAACGCACCGTTCAGCGTTATAATAACTGTACCGTTTTATTTACTCTATGCGAAACAGTAAAGTTAGTTATTCTTACACACCGTTCAGCGTAAAAATAACAGTACCGTTTTATTAACATAAGGCGAAACGGTTTAGCTGTTCTTACGCACCGTTTAGCGTAATAATAACCGTACCGTTGAAACTACTCTATGCGAAACACTCTAAACAAGTCAACAGACAATAGTGCAGCCAAGAAGAAAGTGCATATATACAGCGGCACATGTTTGTATGTTTGCGGTCCATGACAAAATTTCTTTGAGAGTTACGCCCCCTGTTTGAAGGTCATTTATAAGTCAAAGAACAACACGTTTTTTGACTAGTAAATATTTGTAATATATCACTAAAATGATTTTACTCACTCTAATTTGCCACACGTCCAATAATGGTATGGTTACTACTTTGTTATTATGTGTGTGTTAATTGTTTTAGGATAAACTTACATGTGTTTTTATTGAAAACGCAGTGACCATATGGTGAAATAGTGTTTCCTACCTGCAAATAGTGTTGCGTTTTCTTGAAATGACGTCACGTACAGAAGAGGTTATAAATCCCATAGCAGCGCTCACTTTCAATGTATGATTGTGTATTTGTACCAAAGCTTTTGAAAGGAATAGGAATATAAGGGTGTTGTTTCTGTCTAGTCGAATTAAAGGAAGTAAGCTTAAATGAAAAAAATCCAATCATAGAAAACCAGAATATCAAAATTGTATTTTTACAAAGTAGAACATACCAATTTACCATCATGAAACTGTCATAATAACTCAGATGAAATGTAATAAAAGTTCATGTAAAAATCAACATTTTAAAACATCGAAACAGGGTCTGGTGAACTTTTTCATTTCATAATCTGCGACTTTTCGACCAGTTTTGGGCTCACTACGGGCTTCATTCCCAGGATGGGGATATAATGCCTATGCTGTATAGTAGTCCTATGTATGTGCTTTAAGTAGGTATATCACTCATTGTGTAACATTAGCTATTAAAGGTTTCAGGGGTCAGATAAACAGGGTCTCGTGAACCTTTTTACTTAAATTCTGCTATTTTGGTTTCATTATGGGTTTCAGCCCCAATATGAGGATATAATGCCTATGTTGAACATTTTGTAGCTCTATTGATATATCACTTATGATGTCACAGTAGCTATTAAAGGGTCCACGGGTCACCAAATCAGGGGCGTGAGAAAGATTTTTGTTAAATTCTGCGATTTTTCGCTCATTTTCGGGCTTTAAGTCCCAAGATGGGATAGTGCCTATGTTGTATGATAGCCCTATGTATGGCCTTTAAGTTGGTATATTAGTTATTCTTGCGCATCGGTCAGCGTAATATTACCTGCATTTGTTTGACCGCTCTTGTAAACTCAACAAATGCTTCACATATCAAAAGAATTATCCGAACGGTAAAACCAATGTATTAAACATTCTTATGCCAGGATGACCCAATGTTACAGTGTATTTTGAAATTAATTTACTGTACAGTAAATCCTCAATAATATGACCACCCTTGGGACCCTTGAAAATATGTCTTCTTATTGAGGTGGTCTTCATATTGAGGTTGAATAAACAGCAAAACAGTAAAAATTGTGATTTAATATTGAAGTGGTTTTATTAATGAGGTGGTTCTTAAGAAAGGTTTTACTGTGAATAATGGTCGGGGTGATTCATATAGCAAATGTTTCTTAATCAAAAACCATGTAGCACAAAATTCCATGATACGTCTCTAATAGATAAGTCGCATCGTGTCATCGCATCGTGTCATCGTATCGTGTCATCGCATGGTGTCATCTTGCCGTCGCCCAAGTGCGCGAAGGGGCGAAACCACGATGGCCCTAATGGAACACCGTTCTATTGACCAAAAGTTCATTTGCCTAGTATTATCATAATTACGTACATTTCTAAGTTTCTGAATTGTTATTTTAAATAACATACTAAGACATACAGTCGGATTCATAAATTAGTTTGAATCATTCGTTATATAAATAAACTAGTAAATTTATAGAATACGTACACTCCATGAGAGTTTACTGTGGTTTGAGTATAAAGTAGATTTTTGCAGAAAAATGCTAATTGGTGCTAGTATATTAACTCCTCAATATATAATAGCGAAATACAGTACTGCTCAGACGAAAAGAAAAATCAGGATACCGCCGACTTATATTAAGTGAAAGTACATTACAAACTATCAATTACCCCACCTGCTAGAAATCGTTAATTGGTCACCACCTTAGAGATAATGTTGTCGTTCACACATATGACACCAGGTATCAGAATGTCTAATTGGCAGGTGTCAATCTTTAATATACAGAAATTTATTTTACATAAACAATCTAAAACTTATAAAATGAATATCACAATTAGAAAGTTATGCAGGTTATTTGTCTAAATAATTGCAACATCTGTACTACCATACTAATAGTATTAATCTAATAAGTTTCACTTTAAAGTATAAAATTCAACAATATCATCGCAAACATTCTATTTATTGTTATCAAGTTTTCGGTATGTGTACATAGCCAATCAGAGACCAGCTTGCAAAAATATGACTGAAAATATATGTAAATAACGAGTATGTGATTGTTTACCGATTAGTGAGCTTTCACTGCTTTAGTACATAATACAAAGTGGCTAAGACAATGTAAGTTCAATGGTAGAAACAAATCAAATATAAGTGACAAACATTATGATGTCATGTCAAATTATAGATATGGCCCAACATGTGCACCATTATGATATGGTATGTTGGAGAAATTCTTGAAAAATTGACAAGTTTTCAAAGAGATGGATCAAGTTACCGAAGCAAAGAATGGGTAACTAACGCATGCACTTGTACTGAAGTGCACATTACGGGCCATATACAGTGTGCAACAAAAACTCCGATGCCTATCAATGCGCAGTAATTTAAAGCCATTCATACAGCTGTCGGTGCTGCGGAACCTGTGTATTTTAAAATACGTCATCCCGTGACTCATTCAAGTCACCACAATATATCTAATGCAAATAACTACACAATTCTCGATGCTGGAACAAATCACTACCTTCAGACAGGTTTTTTCTCGAAGTGAAATTCAACAGATTACCAAGATCATCAAATACTCCGTCGATACGCTTGGCCATGATATTGTATAGACATTCAAATATTTCTAAAACGGAAAAAGACCTGTCTACAGTAGAACTTCGAAACCTCGAACTGCCGTTGAATCAAGCAATTAGTTCGAGCAATCTATTGTTCGAGGTACTTATGGTAAATATGTGTATGTACAAACTGACTGTCGCAGGTACAGGTGTATTAAGCATGCTGAAATCATGACAGGCGTGTGTTGTTTGTGTTGTCATATTGAAGGCACTTCGATCAATAGTCATAGCATTATCCATGATAATAAATAAATAATAAAATAAAAGAAAACATAAACAAATTTAAATAAACAATTCGTATATTCTTATTTATATCACGAATTACAACGACAATGGACTATTGTTAGAAGAACAGTAATAACAAGTTTGTCGTTCATGGAAGACATACAATAAGAAAATACGCCAATTAATGATTATAATCAAACATACATTATGCATTGTGAAAATGAGGAAGATAATTAATTTCCGGTCGATTCATACCAGTCATGACATGGGATTTGATAAGGAAGTTTGCCGTATTGTTTAAAATTTCCCTTCTATTGTTCAATAAGTATTTAATGATCTACTTAACGACTTTACTTAGCACGAAGTACATGCATATAGTACAACAGTCAAGTAATTTGCACGATGTGCGAATAAAATATGTTGCCAATCTCACTTTACAAACAAAAGAATATCAACTGATCAATCAGAATATGTACTGTACTGTTCGACCTATTTATGGGGGAAAATTAATGTTCGAGAGTTCGACCTATCACTGTTCGAGTGATCTACTGTTAGATAATATGAAATGAGAAGGGATTTTGTCGGGACTGAAGAACCTGTTACATATATGTTAAATGGTCATATATAAAAATATGCTAGGTCATAAAGCAATAAATCAGCGGTCCTAAAATAAAGCACTGCATACATGTAGGGGAGCCTATCCAAAAACATGACAAACACAACTTTTGTTCATGAAAGACCATACTTTACCCCCTACAAGTGGAGCCGTGTTTTCATCTTAAAGCGCAACATTGGTTAAGAGATACTAATGGTATGAATCCATGGTTTTGGACGGAGGATGGAAATATGCTGTTGCCAATTGAGACCCACATGTGACATGCATGCATTGATTGAGTTTATCGAATCAGATGTAACTGTAAAGCTAAGTGTGATACCAAGCGATGTACTTGCAGGAAGCATGGGTTGGATTGTTCATCAGAGTGTGGTGAATGTCAATGAATAAGTTGTTCAATAGGACAAACCACATCAGATGACGATATTACATGTTCAGAAAATGATAACATGGACATAGAATAAGCTTTAAGAGAAACAGCGTGAATAAAGCAATGAATATTGATAAAATGCTTAAACAATGGTTCTTCCAGCACTTTGATTTTTCTAACATTTTTTACTTTTTTTATTTTTTATCATCATTATTATTTCAGGTGTGTGTTTGTTTGTTCTGAAATGTTTACTTTTCGTCATCACATCACATGCAATTGTGTCGGCTAACATGTTGGAAATGCATACTTAATAAGATAGTGGGAGGGGAGCTATAACTGTGAATTAGAATCTTCTGGGAACAAATTTATTAACAGTAGTAACATAATTTTGTTTAATGTTGATTGTGTCATTGCTGTGATTGTTGTGGTTGGTTATACTGCACTGTTATTTAAGCATTTAATCAGTGGGTCTTATAATATAGTTTAGTAGAATTTATATGTATGTACTACATGTTGTTAGACTACTTATGTTTTTGTCAATCCATTAAGATGTATAACGATGTATAATTGAATACATTTACATCTAATATACTTCAAACTTTTGAATATTGTTTAAAGACATTTTGACTTAATTGAGGTTGCTAACGTTTCGAAGTTACTTAAACGAATATACTGGCGACTTTCTTACTTTAACTTTAGATTTTGTATTAATGGGTGGGGTAATTTCTATCACTTTAACTTAAGGAAATACAAATTAAATGGAGACTAGATATAACTATTCTGCTGTCAAGAAATGTTCTTGTATATAATATTCTGGTACATGATATTCCACAGATGTACATCTGGTCATTTTCATATTGGCACTAAAAATACATTTTTATAAAAATATTTTTGTGTTAAAACAGATGAATTTCAAGCATTTCTGCAACTTAGATTTTGTTAGACGTTTGATATGTTGTTCTATATATATTTCACTTTCATAAACAGTGAACATCATTTCTGTTGCAATTATTTGAAGGTTTGGCCATTTTTTACGTAGAATGACTGGACTAAATGTGTATTATGAGTGTATATCATGTATTATACTATGTATCAGAGTTGTTGACATCCACGTGTTCATATTAATTTTGTATGGATATGTATATATGGGTCGTATGCCTTAATACAATAAATGTTTGAATCCTGAATCATACCTGGTATTGTTACTGACCACGGGCATACATGTACAGTATATGACAGATTATGTTCTTAAAGTGATAATATTTATAAGCCACAATATATGTCTTTTTCAGAACATTTTTTAATATTAGATTTTTCATCAAATTGTGAAACTTACATGAAGTGTATATACTTATAATGTTCCAATGCATGCACAGATGTATTGCCTTTTACTTATTAAACAATGTTAATTTTCCCACCTACAGTAATTACTATGTAACTAATTAATATTTGTTCCATTTTTTATACAATATTTCAGTCACATACTGCAGCCAGTTGAATATTAAACAGGTTTTCTTGAATTATCAAACATTACTAATTTCCTCTTCTTTATGCAAGCAACTGGAAATATATGGGAAACTATTCATGAAACATCTTACCTTTATGTACCAGTTAAATTACCTTTCTGTCTGCATACAGACTTTCATTTTGTCTATTTAATTGTTAAAGAGGTAGGTATAGTGCTAACATTGAAGAGTTAGAACACCTATATATGATCGCCGATTACCGGATGTCCGATCAGTAACCTGCTATAACCATGTACGGGCTAGGTATAGTGCTGATAGTGAAGAGTTAGAACACCTATACATGATCGCCGAATACAGGATGTCTGATCAGTAACCTGTTATAAACATGTACGGGCTAGGTATAGTGATGGCAGTGAAGAGTTAGAACACCTATATATGATCGCTGAATACAGGATGTCTGATCAGTAACCTGTTATAACCATGTACGGGCTAGGTATAGTGATGGCAGTGAAGAGTAAGAACACCTATATATGATCGCTGAATACAGGATGTCTGATCAGTAACCTGTTATAACCATGTACGGGCTAGGTATAGTGCTGACAGTGAAGAGTTAGAACACCTATATATGATCGCCGAATACAGGATGTCTGATCAGTAACCTGTTACAACCATGCACGGGCTAGGTATAGTGATGGCAGTGAAGAGTTAGAACACCTATATATGATCGCTGAATACAGGATGTCTGATCAGTAACCTGTTATAACCATGTACGGGCTAGGTATAGTGATGGCAGTGAAGAGTTAGAACACCTATATATGATCGCTGAATACAGGATGTCTGATCAGTAACCTGTTACTAGTATAACCATGTACGGGCTAGGTATAGTGATGGCAGTGAAGAGTTAGAACGCCTATATATGATCGCTGAATACAGGATGTCTGATCAGTAACCTGTTATAACCATGTACGGGCTAGGTATAGTGATGGCAGTGAAGAGTTAGAACACCTATATATGATCGCTGAATACAGGATGTCTGATCAGTAACCTGTTATAACCATGTACGGGCTAGGTATAGTGATGGCAGTGAAGAGTTAGAACACCTATATATGATCGCTGAATACAGGATGTCTGATCAGTAACCTGTTATAACCATGTACGGGCTAGGTATAGTGCTGGCAGTGAAGAGTTAGAACGCCTATATATGATCGCTGAATACAGGATGTCTGATCAGTAACCTGTTATAACCATGTACGGGCTAGGTATAGTGATGGCAGTGAAGAGTTAGAACGCCTTTATATGATCGCTGAATACAGGATGTCTGATCAGTAACCTGTTATAACCATGTACGGGCTAGGTATAGTGCTGACAGTGAAGAGTTAGAACGCCTATATATGATCGCTGAATACAGGATGTCTGATCAGTAACCTGTTATAACCATGTACGGGCTAGGTATAGTGATGGCAGTGATGAATTCGAACGCCTATATATGATCGCTGAATACAGGATGTCTGGTCAGTAACCTGTTATAACCATGTACGGGCTAGGTATAGTGCTGGCAGTGATGAATTCAAACGCCTATATATGATCGCTGAATACAGGATGTCTGGTCAGTAACCTGTTATAACCATGTACGGGCTAGGTATAGTGCTGACAGTGAAGAGTTAGAACGCCTATATATGATCGCTGAATACAGGATGTCTGGTCAGTAACCTGTTATAACCATGTACGGGCTAGGTATAGTGCTGGCAGTGATGAATTCGAACGCCTATATATGATCGCTGAATACAGGATGTCTGGTCAGTAACCTGTTATAACCATGTACGGGCTAGGTATAGTGCTGACAGTGAAGAGTTAGAACGCCTATATATGATCGCCGAATACAGGATGTCTGATCAGTAACCTGTTATAACCATGTACGGGCTAGGTATAGTGCTGACAGTGAAGAGTTAGAACACCTATATATGATCGCTGAATACAGGAAGTCTGATCAGTAACCTGTTATAACCATGTACGGGCTAGGTATAGTGATGGCAGTGATGAATTCGAACGCCTATATATGATCGCTGAATACAGGATGTCTGATCAGTAACCTGTTATAACCATGTATGGGCTAGGTATAGCGCTGACAGTGAAGAGTTAGAACACCTATATATGATCGCTGAATACAGGATGTCTGATCAGTAACCTGTTATAACCATGTACGGGCTATGTATAGTGATGGCAGTGAAGAGTTAGAACACCTATATATGATCGCTGAATACAGGATGTCTGATCAGTAACCTGTTATAACCATGTACGGGCTAGGTATAGTGATGGCAGTGATGAATTCGAACGCCTATATATGATCGCTGAATACAGGATGTCTGATCAGTAACCTGTTATAACCATGTACGGGCTAGGTATAGTGCTGACAGTGAAGAGTTAGAACACCTATATATGATCGCTGAATACAGGATGTCTGATCAGTAACCTGTTATAACCATGTACGGGCTATGTATAGTGATGGCAGTGAAGAGTTAGAACACCTATATATGATCGCTGAATACAGGATGTCTGATCAGTAACCTGTTATAACCATGTACGGGCTAGGTATAGTGCTGACAGTGATGAATTCGAACGCCTATATATGATCGCTGAATACAGGATGTCTGATCAGTAACCTGTTATAACCATGTACGGGCTAGGTATAGTGCTGACAGTGAAGAGTTAGAACACCTATATATGATCGCTGAATACAGGATGTCTGATCAGTAACCTGTTATAACCATGTACGGGCTAGGTATAGTGATGGCAGTGATGAATTCGAACGCCTATATATGATCGCTGAATACAGGATGTCTGATCAGTAACCTGTTATAACCATGTACGGGCTAGGTATAGTGCTGACAGTGATGAATTCGAACGCCTATATATGATCGCTGAATACAGGATGTCTGATCAGTAACCTGTTATAACCATGTACGGGCTAGGTATAGTGATGGCAGTGATGAATTCGAACGCCTATATATGATCGCTGAATACAGGATGTCTGATCAGTAACCTGTTATAACCATGTACGGGCTAGGTATAGTGATGGCAGTGATGAATTCGAACGCCTATATATGATCGCTGAATACAGGATGTCTGATCAGTAACCTGTTATAACCATGTACGGGCTAGGTATAGTGATGAATTCAAACGCCTATTTATGATCGCTGAATACAGGATGTCTGATCAGTAACCTGTTATAACCATGTACGGGCTAGGTATAGTGATGGCAGTGATGAATTCGAACGCCTATATATGATCGCTGAATACAGGATGTCTGATCAGTAACCTGTTATAACCATGTACGGGCTAGGTATAGTGATGGCAGTGATGAATTCGAACGCCTATATATGATCGCCAATTACCAGATGTCCGATCAGTAACCTGTTATAACCATGTACGGGCTAGCTATAGTGGTGGCAGTTATGCGTTCGAACGCCTATATATGATCGCTTATTACCGGATGTCCAATGTGTAACCTATTATAACCATGTACGGGCTGGGTTTAGTGCTGGCAGTGATGAGTTCCAACACCTTTAACATGTATGGGCTGGGTTTAGTGCTGGCAGTGATTAGTTCGAACACCTTTAGGTGATTGCGGAATACCGGATGTCTTATTATAATCATGTGCGGGCTAGGTATAGTGCTAACAGTGATGATTTAAACAAATTGATATATAATGTATATGTCTTTAATGAATGAAATGTGAAAACTGAAAGGCTTTTTGTCAATTGTCTTGCATGCAAGAAGAAAACACAAATATTAATAGAAATAGTTTATTTTACACAGTAATCAATATAATATACACTTATACATCAACAAAAATCCTAAAAACAATAATGCCAGTATCAAGCACACGGTTTGTCTCTTTATCTCCATACCAACATTGAATAAAACAATCAATTAGACGTTTGTGTTTAAACACATTAATTTAGAAGAGAGGATTTTCAATAATTTTGAATCATTGTGTGACAATTGATGTAAAAAATCTTTTCCACATTTTGTTAAAACTTTGAGTCAACAACAATTTGGCGGACATTAGTAGCGGACATAAACTCTATACACCATTTACGCCATTTATAGCGGACAATAACTGTCGGACGTTAACTATGGGCTATGTACTGCAAACGATGTCAAGTAAGTTCATATGTGTACATACATATATTTAATATTATTAATATATAATGCTACGGAATTCAAATAATGTCCATGCGTTATTATAAAACAAACTCTCAGAAATAGAAGAAAGCATGAAACCAAGTTCCAAGTTGATATCGTCTAACAATGATTGGTAATAAAACAAGGTTAAAATTGTCGTTAGCTTAAACAGCATAGTTATAATTGCAGCCAGTCTACACCGTAGCGGACAATAACACTATAGTAAGACATGTACGGTTTAAGTTTCGGACTCCGTATATATATATATATCTTCCTGAACATAAAAATCTCCTTAGTGGCCCGTTTTTAACGGAACTGGACACTTTATACTATCTTGTAAGAAGACCACTTGAAAATGTTTCACACCAGAATAAAGTTTACACTATTTACATCTATTTGAGCTCCGGGGACCTACTTATGCAGCAGACCGAAACTATTTATATAACTTTGAAAGAGGGCCACGTTTAGTAATTTCAAGTTCATTTACATATTTAGCATATGGCCCGAATAGGGAAGCATTAAATCTATTTATCTCCAGTGACCTACTTATGCATGAACTGGTTTAAAGGTCATTTATCGAAGGTTGTTACACATATATATATACATGTAGTTATGATATCAACATATAATTAATTATGCATTCACAAACAACAAAATCACAATGTATTCATCTGTATTTAAGGAAAAAAATAACAAGCTAAATTAACAAAAAATACATCTTTCGTCTGTCAGTAATACTATTCTGAACAGCGTTTTCGTGTAATGTTTCTTTTCTGAATGAAACCAGAACGTCTCACTGTCAAATCCAGTCTATAACAATATCTACTTTGCAAGCGATGTTCGAAATCCCATAGTTGGCTAATGTTTAACAAATTTATTCTCAGACAGTATCAATTAAATATGATTTTTACAAACAGTAAATAAAGATTACACAAAGTTATAAAACATTTCACTGAGTAATAAAGTTCACAAATGGAGATCACATAGTACAGTAAAACCTCAATAATAAAACCACCATTGGAATCTTTAAAAAATAGTCTTATTATTGAGGTTGTATTAATATTAAAGTTGAATAAAGAGCAAAACTGTGAAAATGGACTTGAACATTGTGTTCTTAATTTTGAGATGGTCTTAATATTGAAGTGGTCTTAACGTGAGGTTTTACTGTAATAAAAGTAAATCACAAAGCAATCATGACATAGATATACAATGTATATACATTTAGTATTGTCATCAAGTTTCAAGTTCATTTACATATTCTGCATACGGCCCGAATAGCCGGCACCATTAGCAACAATATTGTTGTTGTTTTTTTGTCACATGACAAGAACGAAACGACTATACATAACATATTCAAGTACATGTACATTCATATACATGTTGGACATACAACGTTGATTGCATTGCAACCGCTTACTTCGCAGTACACGTGATCCTCGTGCCAAAAGTTGAAAATCGTACTCACTTTTACGCATGGTCAACCATACCGAACAATCGATATTTTATTTGTGAAAATCGAGTACTATGTATAATACTAGAATGCCAAATTTTAAGTCGGCATATAAAACCTTTTTCTTCAATTTGTATTTTATTTGTTCAGTGTGTACGGGCGACAGCAGAAGCAACACTACAGGAACAACAACAAAAATAAACAAGTCATAGTCAAACAATATATCATAATAATAACATTACACATATAAATAGTACATTGTTTTTCATTTGAATATATATACACATATAATGAGGAAGGGAAAAATAATCATTAATGTCGAGAAAAGAATAATTATTTATTTAATATATTGGTAGTATGGAAGTTAAAGAGATACTGCTCATAGTCAGTCACTGTTTAATTATTTAAAGAGGTGCATTATTTTCTGACAGAATGCCAATATCGCAGAAATGCACACCAGTCCTGTTTTATAACCTTTTTATTGCATATGTTCAACTCCATTGTATAGTTACTTAATGTTACCAGAAAACAAGATTTAATATACAAAAACAGGAGTTTGAATAAGGTATTGGAACTGGAGCTAATTGCAAATCTTAGAAATGATTTAGAATCTACATCTTTAATTACAAACATCGACATCTAAATTCCATCAGACCGATCAACCATTTGAACTTGGGCCGTCTGTTAATAGTGTTTCATTTCCGAACGTCGGCGCGCTAAACAATGACGTCACACCAGAAGTATGCCTGATATCGACAGTTGGCACACCCGAAAGTATGCCAAATATCCGATATTCGGCACACCAGGTCACATGATCATAGATATATACGTTTATGTACAGTGCAAATTTATTGCTATATTAAGTAACATATGCAATAACTAACATACCAAATTTGCTTGGATTATTAAACAAATTTTTCTCAAAGAGCAATGCAAATTTCTACATAAATGGCTACATGACATACGTATATACAATGAGTTCAACTAAATAAAAATAACACAATAATAAGTCAAAAATGTACAGAATGCAAAACTAAATTTAAGATAAGTATAATATAATAATAGGTTTACAAGCCATGTCAAAAATGGCCAAATTTGTTGTACATTGCAATAGTTCTTATTTGCAAAAATAGCCAATATAATGGCAATACTGGATGTAGCCCATTAAAATATTAACGTTCTGAGGAGCCAGATGCACATTCAAAACTGTTAACAAGATACAAGTATGTGTCACTTGCATTTAGTACATCATACAGCATTGTTATTATATTGACAAAACGATTTATGTATCCATACACCATACAGATACTGTTGGAAGCCGAGGGGGAAATTAAGAGCCGTATAGGCCGAACAGACAATGATGAATCCAAAGTACTTTCCTGGCATATAACCAGTACTTTCCTGGCATCTAACCAGTACTTTCCTGGCATATAACCAGTACTTTCCTGGCATCTAACCAGTACTTTCCTGGCATATAACCAGTACTTTCCTGGCATCTAACCAGTACATTCCTGGCATCTAACCAGTACTTTCCTGGCATCTAACCAGTACTTTCCTGGCATATAACCAGTACTTTCCTGGCATCTAACCAGTACTTTCCTGGCATATTACCAGTATTTTCTTGGCATCTAACCAGTACTTTCCTGGCATATTACCAGTACATTCCTGGTATGTAACCAGTACATTCCTGACACTTACCCAGTACTTTCCTGGCATCTAACCAGTACATTCCTGGCATCTAACCAGTACTTTCCTGACACCTAACCAGTACTTTCCTGGCATCTAACCAGTAATTAAATGTATTATCATTTATAGTATTGCACTCAAAATGTCAAATTTAATCATTTTATTACCTCCCTTTAATTTTGCATTTTAGAATAACAAAGTGTTAGCCATCTATTCAGCAATCCGAGAAGACAGAAACTACACAAGTATTTCAACAATAAACACATACAATTGATGTCTTAAATGCTATTATAATCGTCATATTATCTTGATGTTTTTGATTATAATATATGTGAATCAAACTACATGTACAGTTGTGTTGTTGTTAGAACTGAAAATTACTTCTGTAAAGTATGTAAGTTTTACTTTGTTATATATATCAATAAAACATGTACACATAATGGACAACTCTGTTATCTCACAATATCTTTGATTACTCTAGTTCATACATTTTCACTACATTACTGTCATACATGGTAACAAACATTATATTCAGTCCCTGATGAAAACACACTGAGCGTGGAAGTTGTAATCCATCTCCTTCCTTCACAACCACACCAAGTTTCTTCCCATTCTCACTGAATTGTACCACATTATGTGAAAAGCACCCAACTACAAACATGTTTCCTCTACCATCAACACATGCACCATCTACACTCTCCAGGTCAGTGTCTGTAATAGTGGACAAATAATTTGTCATCCCGTCAAAACATACAAGTCCCTTCTTCCTACCTCCAACAAACATTCTGTGTCCACTTTCATTGAATGTAACATGTCTACTATGGTTGAACAGCTTATTCCCAGCATTGTCTCGTGTAATTGTCTTCAGCCGGGTACCAGCCATATCATAAACATAGAGTGAAGCACCAGCACCATCTGTCACATAAAGCTGACCATCCTTGAAAGCAATACCATAACAAAGATGAGACACATCAATTTGTCTTGTAGGAGTCATCTTGTTATGAATGGAAACAAATTGGATCTTGTTGTCACTCTCACATGCTACAGCAACTTCATGTTTACTGATATAACATACACCATAAGGTGTAGAATCTAAAGTACAATAGTCAACAACTGACATCTTCTGTATATCAATACGTTTTAGTTTCTTATTGTCAAAATCTGTAACAAGTAGGTTAGCATGTGTCAGACAACATCCAAGGGAACAGCATTTCTTAGAATGATCATTAGAAAGTTTTATGGTAATATTTCTACTTCCTTTGATTTTGTAGCAGTCGTGTTTCTGCACTTGACCAATACCTTGTAAAGCTTGGATATATTCCATCAATGATTGGTCTGGAATGAATGATATCTCTACGTCTGTATTATGTTGTAATTCTTGCTTCATCTTCTCACTGTCAGTTTCTTTTATTTTTTCTTGGGCAATTTTCGTACAAACAAAACGTTGGGCTCTATTTCCTTCTGATTGATTTAGCTTTTCGTCTGTCGTCTGCAAATCTTTACAGATGCTATCAACACTTTGCTTGTCTTGTAGAATTTCTGTTTCTAGTTGTTTGTATGCAACTTCTATTTTTTTGCGCGACGACTCGGCAATTTTACTCAGGATGGCGACCAATGCTTTTTGGAATGCACTGACTTGACCTAAAGCCTCTTTCTTTGCTTTATCCAAAGTTTGAAGTTGGATATTTACAGATTTATTTACAGTTTCCATGGATACCATCATGTCTTTCAGAAGACTGTGCGTCTGTTTGAAGTCGGACAACTTAAATATGGTGTCAATCATGTCTGGTATGGAATGGATGTGACTGTCTTGACAAGACCTGAAATTGGATGATTTATAATTACGTTCTGCATATATATATATCTATGTTATGTATAGATAACACATATAAAACAGAATTTGTGACAATGCTCATAAATAGCCTATAACTTTTTTGTAAAAAGTTAAAAATGGGAAATCGAGCACTGATATACTTAAGTATGTATTGCTTCATTCTTTAAATTTTAATAAAATGTGCATGTAGGCCTACATGTTTAAAATTTTGGACTAAATCTTATCAGTGTTACAGGGAGACATGCAGATACTAAACAATATTCTGGTCAGATCATTCTGTCGTTACGTTGACGGATGTCTGGATAGCTCAGTTGGTAGAGCACCGTACTAGTGTTTAGCGGTCGTGGGTTCGAGCCACATTGGACACACATTTTCCCCTTGATTTAAATGCCTCAAATGCCGGAAGGGTGTGTGTAGTGGTTAGGGGTTAGTTTACTGCCCGGTTAGCTCAGTCGGCCGTCGGTAGAGCGGCGTACAAGTGTTTAGGGGGTTGTGGGTTTGAGCCATACATCCGCTGCATCAAATGACATTGTCTAACTCTACTGTAGCAAAATGCAAATCCATATGATTACAGATTTAGCTTACTTGTGATCTTTTGCAATGCAGACATAGCAGCCAACAACATCATGTCCTTCACAATACATGTCAAGTACTTTTCCTTTATGTATGCTACATTTTTCTGTAGGAAACTCCAACAGACTAGACTGTTGACTGCTCGATTGGGGTCCTTGACTGACGTCCATCAAAGTGTGTTTCATCAATACCGAGACCTTCTTGTGTCCATCCGTACATGAACGACAGCAATAACCACTACATTCTACACAATACTTCACAGCTTCTGCTGTCTTGTTATTTTCTGCACAAGCTGTACACACAATGTCAAATATTTCCTCCGACATCTTCAGCTGAGAACGCCCTCCAGATGCCATTTTCTATGTTTGACTTTGAACCCTACTTTCGATTTCAGAAAGAAAAAGGAAATTCCCTCTTTGGTCCGTGTAGCAAGTGAGTCAGCAATGATAATATAACAGAGTAACTTCCCTTGAAATTTCTAGCAGTGGCTACGTGTACGGATCCGTACAGTTCCTACATAGGATAGACTACGGGTACGGAGGTTTTATGAATACACATATTCAGATCAAATAATTGTAATTTGTTAAAACAAATATCAGTATATACGCTATATAAATGTTTATATTTTGTTTGTCGTTATTTATACGACGAGACCGCCATTTTGGTTGATACTAAAACAAGTGTTGTGTTGTGGAATATCAATATTATTATCTATTGAATTTTGCTAAATCCTTGTACTTGGAAGATTATATGTACATATATACTATCTGCAATCTTCAATTACACTGAATATCCACCCTATAATAATAATAACGACTTAATTTAAAGAGCCTCTATGATAGGTACATGATAACAGCATTATGTAACACAAACAATTATAATAGGCAGGTATATATTATACAGACAATCAAAAATTAACCGGAAAAAAAACAACATATGAGATCATACATAAATACATAACAATAGACATGATGCATTACAGTATGCTGACCACCAGAGTAAAACCATGTGAGGAATCAGACTATATATAGTCAATGTCGAAGAAAAACCTGAATGATGAGACCGCCATTGGGACCCTTGACAACTGGTTTTCTTATTGAGGTAGTCTCAACATTGAGGATAAAGAGCAAAAATGGACTTGAAAAGTTGTTATTAATTTTGATCTTAATTATCTTAGTATTGGGGTTGTCTTTAAGGCGATAGCCTTGCGATGTGTTTTGACAAGTTTATCAATATATGCATTTATGGATTAACTCTATATACACAGTATAGTAAAATTGTACATGTAGAATGACTTTTGATGATGTTTTACATTCCGGTAAATGCACACAAAATTCTGTTCAGTATAATTATTGTAATATCAAAAGTAGTTTTGGAAAGGAGAGAAAGTATACTAGATTATGCTATCGAGTGTTTTTTTCAAAATCGTATCAATAAAAATATTTAAAAAAAAGTTTTTCGTACTCACCCCTTGTTTCTGTAGTTATTTTGGAATAACATTTTAATTTCATGTTTTTTTTTAAATCTAGGTGTCTAGGAGCCTGATGTATGACATTTCATTCATTATTGCACGGACCTATATACCATGGTATACCATGGTATATAGGTCCGTGATTATTGTGACTAGTTGAACTTCATAATTACCTGGTTTAGTTATATTTTAGTTTTGACCTTCACAAATCTTGCCATAATTTAGATCTAATGATCAAAGATGATTTTATAATGGCGGTAAAATGGCGTAGGTCAACATTGTAGCAAAACTCCGCCTACTACCCCGCCCCTCCTCATATGAGTTGTCCTTTAGAATTACCGTATGCGAAACGTAATAACAACCGTACTGTTTTATTTTCTATATGCGAAACGGTATAGCTATTCTTACGCATCGTTCAGTGTAATAATAACCGTACCGTTTTATTTAAACTATGCGAAACTCTAAAGTAATATTTGCGCACAGTTCAGCATAAGAATCACCGTGCCGTTTGTTTACTCTATGCGAAACTCTAAAGTTATTCTGACGTGTAATACTAACTCTATTGTTTAACTTTCTTCGGTTTTCCGGCCTAAAACTGGTTAGTTCTAAAGGGAAGACGGTAATCGGTCATGGGCGGAGTTACAGCTGCCATAATTGTCGCCATTTTGCGCATGCGTAATATCATTCATATTTCAAAAAAATGGCGCTAGTAAAGATTTTCGACGGCGAGGATGCATTTGAGAAGGCCAATCGTTTCATTAATGATCGCGAGTTGTCGACAGCGGAAAAAATTGTGACTGTGAAGTCGGATCATTTCAAATATCCTGGTAAAAATAATCTCTATGTATTACTACATCAATAACGTTAAATAAGTCAGAACATGTGATTGCACATAGTGTCTTTCACATTTGATTTTAGGAATTTTCTCCTCATTTATATACTAGAATCTACGATTCTTTCCTTAATATGTAACAAATGTTCTTTCAGACCTCGTATGATTTACAATACTTTTATGACTTTAATGCTTTGGGGCACGAATCAACGAGTTGGCGACCGCTATATTAAGTAGGTCATCATGTCTTATAGAAATAGACAGACCGGAACAGTACGCGGATGCTACCAGTACCCGGACACTTCCATATTTAGCGTTTTTTAGAAGATTTAAAATTCTTCTTCATCCTGTATCTGATATCGAACGCGTATGTGTACTTGACCGGGTGTATAACTGACAAGCAGACGAACTCTGATTGAGAAACGTAAACGTACACTGTTGTTGCATTCAACTGGTAAATATGACTGTCCGTTTAAATCGTCTTCAAATCAACAAAATAGAAATACTATTGAAAGGTTTAAACACTTATGACCTTGGACATTTTGTTGTAATGCCTTACTTATTCCTTGCAGGAGGTCCAACAGTTGGAGGACGTGTATATTGGGAGGAGCATTCAAGTTCTTTGCTTCCCATCCAATTTGATGGTGTGCCTTTCCAGTTTTTTGGACGTCAGATCCGTGAGTGTTGGAAAGGTCCAGACAGACACCAATCGGACAAATTGAAATCTAGCAGAAATAAACCTAAGGTTGGTATATTTTATACTTTTTATTTGACTAGGAAGTTTTATATGACACATCTGGAATACACTATATATGTCATATACTCGTCATATAATGGTCCTTGCACATGTGAAATGAACCAGAACCTGCACCCATTTGAGACTGTTTAATATTTATCATAGCCTCATTGTACATTATATGTTAACATGGACACTTACTTTTATCATAGAAATAAAACTCACTACAATCAAACTTCTTGCCATAAAGCATGTCATATATACTTGTCGAATCTTTTTGACATTAATTTTGTTAATTTCATAACTGGGCACCTTAATGTCTGTTACAGACATTTGTTTGCTAAACTGACGATTTCAATTGTTAACTCTTCTAGAACTTGTTTTAATAATGCAATTCGTTATATTTCAGTCTGAACATGGGTATAAAGCGAAGAGCTGAAAGCTTGTGCACAGCACCAAGAAAGAGGGTTGCAGGGCTTCCATCATCCTTAGGACTGCTATCTGCTTTCCTGAGTACAAGGTATCAAATAAAACAAAGACAGAGGTGTCATCAGTACTTTATATTCTTTTGTTGTGTTGTAACGAGACATGACAAAAACACTAACAAACTCATTTATTGGTGCAAGTTAGTCATAAGACAACAATTAAATGAACAAACATATAGTTCAAGATGACACAATTTATATTAACAGTTGAGATGATTTTTTACAACATTGTATAAAGATAAAAAAACAATTATTCCGTTAGTGAAATTTATTTTTGTCCAAGTAATGATTCATGAAACATCTTACCTTTGTGTACCAGTTAGATTACCTTTCTGCCTGCATACGGACACTCATTGTGTCTATTTAATTGTTAAAGACAAGCATTGTTTCAATATTTTGGATATTAAGCATGTCCTGTGTTTGCATTGGAATTTGCAGTTTTTAAGGTCACCTGAGCAAAACCTCAGTGTGGTCACTTGCTGTCCGTGCATCCGTCAAATTTATTTGTATTCATGGAAACTTAAGAATCTTCTTGTAACAAACTGCTGGCCTGATTTTGAAATAATTTCTCTCAAATGTTCCTTTGGTGACCCTCTAACAATATTGTTAAAATTGAGTGATTCATTTAAAGAAACATGTCTGCCAGACGCGTGTTATTTTGTTGATATTATGATTATAGTGATTTTTCTTGACATGTTGGAAAAAAATTGCTACCTTTGTGAGAATCTTTATATCCACCACATATTGAATCCTGTCACACAGATTTACAATACCGGATTTTCAGGTGCCCAGATGAGAGATTTAGGTCCACCATGGCCCTCTTGTTGTTAAACATGTTTTGACTACATGTACTCGTAGTATGAAATGTTATGAATTTCTGTGTTGTTAGCAAACATGAATATTTTGATCAAGTCAGTTTCAAGAACATGTACTCGTACTAAGTTTGTTATCAAATGAATTATGTATGCAATTCAGCATGGGATGTACTTACAGTCTAATGTCTGTTTTGTTTTAAATGCTGTTGTTGTAAATAAGATGAAAAAGAAATGTATATTCATAATTGCCTAATAAAACAAAGAAATTTAGTTTCATTTGCAGTTCAAAATATGTACATTTTTGTAAATGAAAATAGTATTACTAGCATGAATGCCTGTAAAAATTGTATGATGGAGGTATAAGAACCATTCCATTATTCAGCCTTACCAGTAACACGAAACATGAAATGTGTAATGAACAGGAAATGTATCAATGCCACAATACAAGGTTTTACAAAGAGGCATTGACCTTGGTCGGACTGGCCTAAAATACAAAGCCAAGCAAACACCACGCAAGCCTCCGACATAACAAGCAGGCATGTCACACTTCCTTACTCGTTGTGATGTGATCCCAACAGAACGTTTAACTTCGATGATGGTAAAAAATACCAAGAAGAGTATATAAGTATGCAATTTTACAAAAGACTAATGTCTTAAAAGTTCATGCATGAATTGTTATGCTAGCAGTCATGAGTTCCAACACATTAAGGTGTCCAATCTGTAACCTGTTATAATCATGTACGGGCTAGGTATAGTGTTAACAGTGAAGAGTTAGAACACCAATATATGATCGCCGATTACCGGATGTCCGATCAGTAACCAGTTACAATCATGTACGGGCTAGGTATAGTGCTAACAGTGAAGAGTTCGAACACCTATATATGATCGCTGAATACAGAATGTCCGATCAGTAGCCTGTTATAACCATGTACGGGCTAGGTATAGTGATGGCAGGGATGAATTAGAACACCTATATATGATCGCCAATTACCAGATGTCCAATTTGTAACCTGTTATAACCATGTATGGGCTGGGTTTAGTGCTGGCAGTGATGAGTTCGAACACCTTTACCATGTATGGGCTGCATTTAGTGCTGGCAGTGATAAGTTCGAACACTTTTACCATGTATGGGCTGCATTTAGTGCTGGCAGTGATGAGTTCGAACACCTTTACCATGTATGGGCTGCATTTAGTGCTGGCAGTGATAAGTTCGAACACATTTACCATGTATGGGCTGCATTTAGTGCTGGCAGTGATAAGTTCGAACACCTTTACCATGTATGGGCTGCATTTAGTGCTGGCAGTGATAGGTGATCGCCGAATACCGGATGTCTTATTATAATCATGTGCGGGCTAGGTATAGTGCTAACAGTGATGATTTCAATAAATTGATATACAATGTATATGTCTTTAATGAATAAAATGTGAAAACTGAAAGAAGAAAACACAAATACTAATAGAAATAGTTTATTTTACACAGTAATCAATATAATAAACACTTATACATCAACAAAAATCCTAAAAACAATAATGCCAGTATCAAGCACACTGTTTGTCTCTTTATCTCCAAACCAACATTGAATACAACAATCAATTAGACGTTTGTGTTTAAACACATTAATTTAGAAGAGAGGATGTTCAATAATTTTGAATCATTGTGTGACAATTGATGTAAAAACTATTTTCCACATTTTGTTAAAACTTTGAGCCAACAACAATTTGGCGGACATTAGTAGCGGACATTAGTAGCGGACATAAACTCTATACACCATTTACGCCATTTATAGCGGACAATAACTGTCGGGAGTTAACTATGGGCTATGTACTGCAAACGATGTCAAGTAAGTTCATATGTGTACATACATATATTTAATATTATTAATTATTAATATATTATGCTACGGAATTCAAATAATGTCCATGCGTTATTAAAAAAAAAATCTCAGAAATAGAAGAAAGCATGAAACCAAGTTCCAAGTTGATATCGTCTAACAATGATTGGTAATAAAACAAGGTTAAAATTGTCATTAGCTTAAACAGCATAGTTATTATTGCAACCAGTCTACACCGTAGCGGACAATAACACTATCCGCCAATATTAAGTAATACATGTACGGTTTAAGTTTCGGACTCCGTATATATATATATATCTTCCTGAACATAAAAATCCCCCTAGTGGCCCGTTTTTAACGGAACTGGACACTTTATACTATCTTGTAAGAAGACCACTTGAAAATATTTCACACCAGAATAAAGTTTACACTTTAAAATCTATTTGAGCTCCTGAGACCTACTTATGCAGCAGACCGAAACCATTTATATAACTTTGAAAGAGGGCCACAATTAGTAATTTCAAGTTCATTTACATATTTAGCATACGGCCCGAATAGGGAAGCATTAAATCTATTTAGCTCCAGTGACCTATTTATGCATGAACTGGTCTAAAGGTCATTTATCGAAGGTTGTTACACATCTACATACATGTAGTTAGGATATCAACATATAATTAAGTCTGCATTCACAAAGAACAAAATCACAATGTATTCATCTGTATTTAAGGAAAACATTAACGAGCTAAACTAACAAAAAAAAACGTCTCACTGTCAAAACCAGTCTATAACGACATCTGAATGAATCCGGATCGTCTCACTGTCAAAACCAGTCTATAACAACATCTACTTTGCAAGCGATGTTCGAAATCCCATAGTTGGCAAATGTTTAACAAATTCATTCTCAGACTGTAACCATTAAATATGATTTTTCAAAACAGTAAATAAAGATTACACGCAAACATTTCACTGAGTAATAAAGTTCACAAATGGAGTTCATATAGTACAGTAAAACCTCAATAATAAAACCACCATTGGGATCCTTGAACAACTAGTCTTATTATTGAGGTTGTGTTAATATTAAAGTTGAATAAAGAGCAAAACAGTGAAATGGACTTGAAAATTGTGTTCTTAATTTTGAGATGGTCTTAATATTGAGGTGGTCTTAACGTGAGGTTTTACAGTAATAAAAGTAAATCACAAAGCAATCACGACATAGATATACAATGTATATACATTTAGTATTGTCATCAAGTTTCAAGTTCATTTACATATGCTGCATACGGCCCGAATAGCCGGCAGCATTAGCAACAATATTGTTGTTGTTTTTTTGTCACATAATAAGAACGAAACGACTATACATAACATATACATGTGCATTCGTATACTGAACAAAATTTCTAAACATCCACTTGGTATTTCATCAAAATATAAGAACACAAACAAATGTACAAATTTGCGCATATTGAAAAGATGGGCAACCAGAAATATTAATAAAAAGTGGTCAATAATACAAAAATAAATATTTTTACAATTATTTTCCATACTCTTTTTGAATTGATTAAATAATTTAAAATGTTAGTCATACCTATTGAATCGGAGTACCAGCATCAATCATACCGACGGCCCTAGTGTTCTTCAGTGGTATTTATCGCCATATTTTCTATTTTTCATGTTGGACATACAACGTGGATTGCATTGCAATAAAATTTACCGCTTACTACACAGTACATGTGATCCTCGTGCCAAAAGTTGAAACTCGTACTCACTATTACGCATGGTCAACCATAACGATAAATAGGTAATTTCTTTGTGAAAATCGAGTACTATGTATAATACTATAACTCAGTTAAGATAAGTCGACAGTAAACACGACCATACCCACTTTCCAATACATGTAATGCAGCTTACGGTCATTATCATGGCTATTAACTTCAGGATTAGTATTAAACTTTGATGAAATATCGCTCGAAGTAGACAGTAGCGATAGCTCAAGTGGTAGCGCTTCTGACTAGTAACTTCGACCAATAGATATAGGGTGTGAGTTCGAAACACATTCCTGTCTCCCATTTTTTATGGACAATATGAATTGTTATCCATTACTCTGTGCTTATCAATTACTTGTTGTTTGTCGTTTCTGTCTGTTTATTTTTGTTTTGTTTGTTATCGTCTAATTGCTTTGTCATTAAATCAAACGTGTTTAATGGTGGCTGTAGCGTCGTCGCTAAATTATTCATTTGAACCCCTTACGTTTTTCTAAGTAGCCATAGCAACTTTGTTCCATATACTGTGAGTATGTACCGATACATGTACATTTAAATCTACTGCACGATGATATTGTGCACTTTAAAAATCATGAACCATATCGTTATTAGTGAATAGCTTATAAATACACATGCTATACAATATTTTTAATTAATGATATTCGAGCGAACATTAGTTAGTATAAATCGTGTAAGTACAACTTTAAATGACTAACGAAATATGTAATATTGTAATGAAAAAAACAACGACCTCCCGATGGTCTCGAACTCGGACCCAAAACTAAAAAGCTTAATTAGCACTGTAGGGCGCGGACTCGCTACCATCTGAGCTATCACGGCAGTTAGTTTAATGAAATAAATATCACGATAAATAGTTTTGCTTGTTATTTGATTTACCTATTTTGATAAATAAAGGTGGTCTAACCATGTAAACATTGCATGACGTCACTCTCAACTTATCATGGTATACTTATAGTATGGCAAATTTTAAGTCAGCATATAAAACATTTTTTCTTAAATTTATATTTTATTAAATGGACGTTTAGAAAATTTGTTCAGTGTATACGGGCGACAGCAGAAACAACAATACAGGATCAACAACAACAAAAACAAACATACTTAAATAATAGATCACAGTAGTAACATTACACATATAAATAGTACACAATGTATTTCATTTGAATATATATATACACATATAACGAGGAACGGAAAAAGAGTCATTAATGTCAAGAAAAATCAAAATCATTTCTTCAATATATTGGTAGTATGGAAGTTAAAGAGAGGTACTGCTCTATGTCAGTCACTGTTTAATTATTTAAAGAGTTGCATTATTCCCTATTAGTCATTAGTCACCTCTTTTTATGGCATTATTTCGTTCTAAAGAATGTTAACTTTGGACAAACAAGTACGAAATAGAATACATTTGAATGACATGCTGGACAACGTTTGTCTACAGACGGACCGATGGACGTGACTCCAGTCCAATATAGCCCTTATACACTTCGTATCTGGGAGTATAATTACATTGAAGGTATTTCAATAAGTATTTATGTGATACTTTCTCTCGCCTCAATGTACATGTATATGAGAAAATTTCCTTTGGAACTGGAAGTGAAAATAAAATAAATATATTTATAGTATCCTTAATATGCAGTCAACATTCTTTCTTAAACCACCAAATTCCCAGGTTTAAAATTACAATTGAATGTTAAGAATTCAAGAAATATAATCAAATGTACTTTGACCTTGAAATTAGCTGGTTGAAATATGCGCTCTGCACATCGTCTCGATATCATGAACATTTATGCCCAGATATTTAAAAATCCTTCAAGCGGTTCAAAAGTTATGGAGCAGACACAATTTGTGACAGACAGACATACATACAGACGCATAGACAGACAACCCAAGGGAAAAAATATGTCTCATGGCTTAGATAGCAGATATCATAGCTTTATTCTATGTTAATGTTCCACTTTTTACAATTTTTGTAATACTTTATATGTGTTTACAACAATCTTATCACTGTATAATTATGTACATTTTTTTATTATCATTTATGGTACTACACTCAAAATGTCAAACTTAATATTTTGAGTATCTCCCTTTAATTTTGCATTTTAGTATAACAATGTGTTTGCTATCTATTCAGCAATCAGAGAAGACAAAAAATACACACGTATTTCAACAATGAACACATACAATTTATGTCATAGATGCTATTATAATCGTCATATTATCGTTATGAGTTTGTTTATGTGAATCAAACTACATGTACAGTTGTTGTGTCGTTGTTAGAACTGAAAATTACTCCTGTTAAGTTTTATTTATATTCTATCTATCAATAAAACATGTACAGAGAATGGACAACTCTGTTACCTCACAATACGTTTTATTACTCTAGTTCATACATTTTCACTACATCACTGTCCTGCATGGTAACAAACATTATATTCAGTCCCTGATAAAAACACACGGAGCGTTGGCCTTGTAATCCATCTCCTTGCTTTACGACCAGACCAAGTTTCTTCCCATTCTCAATGTATTGTACCAAATTATGTGACCCGCATCCAACTACAAAAATGTTTCTTCTACCATCAACACATACACCAACTACATACTTCATGTCAGTGCCTGTAATAGTGTACAAATAATTCCCCGTCCCATCAAAACATACAATACTATTGTTCCCCCCACCTCCAACAAACATTCTGTCTCCACTTCTATTGAATGTAATATGTTGACTATAGTTGAACAGCTTATTCCCAGCATTGTCTTGTGTAATTGTTTTCAGCAGGGTACCAGTCATATCATAAACATAGAGTGAAGACCCACCCCAACCTGTCGCATAAAGCTGACCATCCTTGAAAGCAATACCATAACAACCATGAGACATTTTAATTTGTCTCGTAGGAGTCATCTTGTTATGAATGGAAACAAACTGGATCTTGTCGTTATCCCGACATGCAACAGCAACTTCATGTTTACTGATACAACATACACCATAAGGTCTAGAATCTAAAGTACAATAATCAACAACTGACATCTTCTGTATATCAATACGTTTAAGTTTCTTATTGGTAACATCTGTGACAAGTAGTTGGTTATCATGTGTCAGACAACATCCCCAGGAATCGCATGCCTCACAATCATGAGAAAGTTTTATGGTAATATCTCTACTTCCTTTGATTTTGTAGAGGTAGTGTTTCTGTACTTGGCCAATACATTGTAAATTTTGGATATATTCCATCAATGATTGGTCTTGAATGAAGGATATCTCTACATCTGTATTATGTTGTAAGTCTTGCTTCATCTTCTCACTGTCTGCTACTTTCAGTTTTTCTTGGGCAATTTTCGTACAAACAAAACGTTGGGCTCTATTTCCTTCTGATTGATTTAGCTTGTCGTCTGTCGTCTGCAAATCTTTACAGATGCTATCAACACTTTGCTTGTCTTGTAGAATTTCTTTTTCTAGTTGTTTGTATGCAACTTCTATTTCTTTGCGCGATGACTCGGCAATTTTACTCAGAATGGCTTCCAATGCTTTTTGGAATGTACTGACTTGACCTAAAGCCTCTTTCTTTGCTTTTTCCAAAGTTTGAAGTTGGATATTTTTATATTTACTTACAGTTTCCATGAATACCATCATGTCTTTCAGAATTATGTGCGTCTGTTTGAAGTCGGACAACTTAAATATGGTGTCAATCATGTCTGGTATGGAATGAATGTGACCGTCTTGACAAGACCTGAAATTGAATGATTTATAATTAAGTTCTGCATATATATCTATGTCATGTATAGATAACACATATAAAACAGAATTTGTGACAATGCTCATAAATAGCCTATAACTTTTTTGTAAAAAGTTAAAAATGGGAAATCGAGCACTGATATACTTAAGTATATATTGCTTCATTCTTTAAATTTTAATAAAATGTGCATGTACATGTTTAAAATTTTGGACTAAATCTTATCAGTGTTACAGGGAGACATGGAGATACTAAACAATATTCTGGACAGATAATAAAACTAATCATTCTGTCGTTACGTTGACGGATGTCTGGTAGAGCGTCGTACTAGTGTTTAGCGGTCGTGGGTTATAGCCACATTGGACGCACATTTTCCCCTTGATTTAAATGCCTCAAATGCCGGAAGGGTGTGTGTAGTGGTTAGGGGTTAGTTTACTGCCCGGTTAGCTCAGTCGGCCGTCAGTAGAGCGGCGTACAAGTGTTTAGGGGTTGTGGGTTCGAGCCCTACATCCGCTGCATCAAACAACATTATCTAACTCTACTGTAGCAAAATTCAAATTCATATGATTACAGATTAAGCTTACTTGTGATCTTTTGCAATGCAGACATAGCAGCCAACAACATCATGTCCTTCACAATACATATCCAGTACTTTCCCTTTATGTATGCTACATTTTTCTGTAGGAAACTCCAACAAACTAGATTGTTGACTGCTCATTTGGGGTCCTTGATTGACGTCCATCAAATTGTGTTTCATCAATACCGAGACCTTTTTGTGTCCATCCGTACATGAACGACAGCAATAACCACAACATTCTACACAATACTTCACAGCTTCTGCTGTTTTGTTATTTTCTGCACAAGCTGTACATACAATATCAAATATTTCCTCCGACATCTTCAGCTGAGAATGCCCTCCAAACGCCATTTTCTATGTTTGACTTTGAACCCTACTTTCGATTTCAGAAAGAAAAAGGAAATTCCCTCTATGGTCTGTGTAGCAAGTGAACAACCAATAGTAGTCAGCAACGATAATTTAACAGAGTAACTTCCCTTGAAATTTCTAGCATTGGCTACGGGTACGGATCCGTACAGTTCCTACATAGTTCCTACGGGTACAGGGGTTTTATGAATACACATATTCAGATCAAATAATTGTAATATGTTAAAACAAATATATAAATGTTTATATTTTGTTTGTCGTTAATTAAACGACGAAACCGCCATTTTGGTTGATAGACTCTACTAAAACAAGTGTTGTGTTGCGGAATATCAATATTATTAACTATTGAATTTTGCTAAATCCTTGTACTTGGAAGATTATATGTACATATATACTATCTGCAATCTTCAGTTACACTGAATACCCACCCTATAATAATAATAACGACTTAATTTAAAGAGGCAACACAGTTAGGCAAACCAAGCGTTCCATATCAGCCTCTATGATATGTACATGATAACAGCATTATGTAACACAAACAATTATAATAGGCAGGTATATATATATTATACAGACAATTAAAAATTAACCAGAAAAAACAACAACAACATATGAGATCATACATAAATACATAACAATAGAAATGATGCTATTCACAATGTTACAGTATGCTGACCACCAGAGTAAAACCATGTGAGGAATCAGACTATGTTTTGTGTCGTATTATACATACATATTTTTTTGAATTTAAATTAGTGTTGTCCTTGTTTCTTGTTGTTTTGTGATGTTCTCTGTAACCACTTACTTAATTGTTTTTCTCTTGTATATTATCTGTTTATATGGCACAGTCTTGTATAAATAACGTCTCCTTAAGCAGCGTATACTATATCTTTTATTACGTCATTAAAATTGTATGACGTCACCATACCAAGAAAACTTCTATCTACAATACGAATTACATTTTATGACGTCATTTGACTCTACCAAGTAAACTTTTCTTAATATTCGTTGGGTGCAGTCGTGTTTTTGTGTTTTATTTTCTTATTAAACATATTTCTTTTAGTTATAAATTCCATTTCCCTATCAATAATATCTAAGAATTTTTATTAGTAAACACATTATCAAGTTGACTTTTGTTTTAAATTGCACTTTGATTTGACATTTTAAGGTTACTTCTATTCTGATGTTACTATTTTAGTTACGGGGAATAAGGTCAGTATAAGGCTGCTTGTTCCTCCGTGCTCGATTAGTTACTGTATGTCTGTTGAAATGTACGTGATGGTTGGTTTATTTTAATGATTAGTTACTGCCTACTTAGTCAATTTATGTATATATGTTGGAAATCAATGACCATATAGCGATAAGGTGTGAGGTTAGCTAGCTGTTAAATCGATTTAAACCCCCAGTATTTTTTACTGACAGTTCCAAGGCTGTAATTCGCTATATGATTGTTGTTTCTGTTTGTATTATGAATGTTTTATGTTTCCCTTTCCCCTATGCAATTCTGTCACTTTATACAGTGTTCAGAGTGTTTCCTGCCCAATGTTGGCCTATTGTGGCCAGTTGTCTTGAATTGTCCTGTGAGCTTTTCCATCCATTAATTCCCCCCTCCCCTCCTTTTACTGTCCACTTTGATACTCTTAATTATTCCTTATGGTCTGTTGGGCCGTTCCTTGTGCCTCTGTTCCTTAATATGTGTAACGTTTGACCTCCTTAGGTGCGTTATGTTTTGTGGATTGTTGTTTTTCCTGAGGTCTGCGTGGGGAGGTATTGTCTTGTGTATGTGGCGTTCCCCGTAGTTACGTATTCTCTCTGTTTTATATATAGTCAATATCGAAGAAAAACCTGAATGCTGAGACCGCCATTGGGACCCTTGACAACTGGTTTTCTTATTGAGGTAGTCTTAACATTGAGGATAAAGAGCAAAAAATGGACTTGAAAATTTGTTATTAATTTTATCTTGTCTTAGTATTGGGGTTGTCTTTAAGGCGATAGCCTTGCGATGTGTTTTGACAAGTTTATCAATATACGCATTTATGGATTAACTCTATATACACAGTATAGTAAAATTGTACAAGTAGAATGACTTTTTATGATGTTTTACATTCCGGTAAATGTACACAAAATTCTGTTCAGTATATTGTAATATCAAAAGTATTTTTGGAAAGGAGAGGAAGTATACTAGATTATGCTATCGATTTTTTTTTCAAAATCGTATCAATAAAAATATTTACCTCCAAACGAAATGAACGTTAAAATCAATTTACCGAACTTGTCATTTACCGAAACCTCCGTAAATCACCATAGTCACTATAGTTGCTGATCGAACTACCTCTAACTGTATTGTTTAACTTTCTTCGGTTTTTCGGCCTAAAACTGCAGTAAGGGCTAAGTGGGCGGAGTCAATGTTGATGCCACGCCCATTCCTTCACTTTCTACACATTTTTGCATCCGCTTGTTGTAGTTTAGTAATATGTATTTTAAGGGTGTCTCACCATTCAAGGGAGACAATTAATGTAAAAATGAATCATTTCCACATTTGTTAAAACTTCGAAATTCTTCCTCAGAATGTTTAAAAGCGTGGTATAGTTCAGTTCTTGTCTACGAGTAAATATTTGTATTGTCATGTTAAAGAGGTATATGTCATTTTGGTAAGTTGTTAGGACGTTTTCTATCCATTCGATTTTGAACATTTTTAAAGTGAAAGTAGACTTCGTGGCTAGTCTAGTATTTGGTGAAGACTTGATTAAATCGTTTAATATTACATTGCATGCGTCACGCTGCATTAGACTGATAAAATGTTAGACCATATTGAGTCGTCGAAAAATATCGTGTTTTGTAAAACACAAAATCTTGAAGTAAATCAAACTGAACTAGGTCTCCGTCTAACCCCTTACCACAACCCTCCTCCGCTTTTCAAAATTTTAGTCTGAACTGGGACGAATATTGTCCCAGGTCTTGGTCTAATCACTGATGTGGGACATGAACAACTGCTGCTACCATTGAAGTAATTAAAGGGGGCAGTGTGCATGATGTGGGGCTTGAACCAAGGACCCCTTAAGGTTAAACACAAGAACATCGCTTTAACAACTGAGCGAGTTAGTCAACGTCACACCACTTCAGACTAAAATATATTTTTTTTTAATTTAGAAATACAAGTGAGCGCTGTTGTATGATTTCCAACCTCTTCTTTAAGTGACATCATTACCAGAAAACGTTACATGTGACATCACCATGTACTGACAGTAAGCAATATTTGCCCCATATGGCAATATGAAAACGAAGTGACAATACGGAGTAAATATTGAATCCTGCTTGCAAATAGTGACATCACATGTTGGGTTTTCTTGAAATGACGTCACAGAAGAGGTTGTAAATCCCACAGCAGCGCTCAATTAGTTCTTACCGCAATTGCAATTTTTCATGAATGGTATTTCAGCTACAAGTATACACGATGATTGAGATGAATCAGACACACAAGATTGTGGTTCTAGGGATAGCCGTACCAACAGCGTTAGGTCTACTGTACTTCCTGTGGAGAACTAGAAAAGATGGTAATATTTTTTTCATTACACTTTATTACTTTTTAGTTAGTTAACTTGACCAAACTGGCCACAGAAAGAAATGTGTGTATTTGCGTTTATTTATTTATCGTCGCCACCAGTTTCCATATATGGGCGACACCTCTGAAAGAACGTTATTCATTTTAGATTTTTGGAGGATTGTGCATGCTACAGAAGATGCTCCAGTCCCAGAAACATCCCTGGTTCGTTTACATCCTCGATGTAAAGCATCATACATGGGACCTCAGCTTTTCAATGTCTCTCCCGAAAGACTTCATTGGTGGAGCGGGAAATCGAACCTGCGACCACTGAATTACTAGTCCAGCGTGTTACCACTGGAACACAGATCCACTACATAAGAAAGAAGTGATTCTTACCTACATTTATATACAATATATCCTTTATTAGTGACATACGGTAAAACCTCAATAATAAGACCACCTTTGGGACCTTAAAAACTGGTCTTCTTATTGAGGTGGTCTTAATATTGAGATTGAATAATGAGTAAAACAGTGAAAATGGACTTGAAAATTGTGTTCATAATTTTGAGGTGGTCTTATTATTGAGGTTGTCTTTAAGTGAGGTTTTACTGTATTGTATTTTACCTTTGAGCAGATGACGAAGATTCTGACAAAGATCAACAGTCAATAGCCACGTCACATCAAACTGTTATTGAAGTCCAAATCCCTAGGAAAGTTGTGGGGACCATTATTGGACGACAAGGAGCGAACATTAAAGAGGTACATTTTATACCATCGATTAAAAGTACTGATATTTTGAAGTCCGTAAATTTATTGATTATTTCTCTGTCTGTGGTAACGTCCACAATAATCTGTCTATTACTATTGTTGCATTAAGTTATTTTGATGGATGTGATTTAATGCATTAATATAGATCTCTGCTTTACCCTAGAAGAAGGCTGAATTATGTGGAAATTATGGGAAAAATTGATAAAATAAAGAGTTTTTCTTATGATTGTAGGAGTGGTAAAGTTCATGTGGTGAAAATTTGTGAATTTTGCAATTCGTGAAAGTCACACACAAAAACCTGGCTATTCAGTATAAAAATTCTCATTTCGGCGATTGACTTTGACTCGCGAAAACAGCGTTATTCGGCTATATTCCCAATGCTAAAAAGTACATGTATCTATTTTTCCCAACTTGTATTTTAAAAAATCCCAATAAATCTGGAAAAAAAATTTGGTCTAATTGGGCCAAAAATTGACAAAGAATGAGGCTTATCTCTTACAGGCAGTTTATTTAAATAGCAATTGTCCATTAATTAATCACTACATCCTTTAATTTTATTCCTTAAATTTTGCTGTTCTTTTTCCCCGCACCAAAAATTCCAATTTGAAGGGTATGGAACATTTTCCCAAAATAGCCACAATAAATCCTGTATTCACTGCTTTTTAGGTCGCATTATGTTTTATAGTGATACATGTATATATTTCTGAGCTAACCCAACACAAATTCCTATTATTCTTAAGTTTTTTTATGTTTCACATCATCCACTTTCTCTCTGGCAAATAACCTCATCTGTATATGCTGGGAGTTAACATTGGTAAATTGCATTCATTTCAAAGTGTTGCTATGATATATAGTTACAGGAACGCACGGGTGTTAGAATGAACTTCCGGGAGGTTGCTAACGAGGATGAAAGTGATCGATGTCTTGTAATACGCGGGTCGGCAGCAGCTGCGCAAGCGGCTGAATGTTTGATACGTGAAATGATTGCTGACTTACCTGTCAATGTGAAAGAAGAAATGAAAGTACCTAAATATGCGCTTGGTAGAATTATAGGTGTGTGTTTTACTTCTTAAGGAATTAACTTCAATCTTGTTTTAGCAGAGATAGATAGATAGATATATTTCAACATAAAATGTAAAATTTACAGGGCAATATTAAATTAAGACATACATTAGTAAAAACAATATGCATGAATTAATAAAGCCATATCAATCAACATTATGTGTTAAGGATAACACTAGTCCAGCCACGGACGTCACATCTCTATACTGTCGCTGTTACGAAGACGCGTGTAAAAGTCGGATTACAGAGACACGTATGTGGGGCTAGGATAACACAAACAAGAGTTTAAGTACCAACTTAATTTACATTGTGGTCCTTGATATATTGTATTGTTATCTCTCACAGTCTGTTCCTCTGTCTATCTGTTGTCGTTCCATTCACATTTGTTTTCAAATGAAGTCTTCAGTTAAACCAGTGAAAAGAACTTGGTCATCTTTCTGGCATCAACAAAAAACTTGAGAAAATTGATTGGTCAAGAAACTTGGGAAGTCAAAGGAAATTATGAATAACATTCATGTTAGAAACTACTGGTCCGATTTTGAAATAATTTTGCACAAATGGTCCTAGAAAGACCTACTACAAAGATAATTAAATTTATTCTAATTGTAATACTTGTATTACTGTTGAGTGTAATTATTAATAACAATTTAATTGGAATGGCAATCAGACCATCGAAGATATTGCATTTTTCGAAAAACCGTTTGCCATTTTATTTTGGTAACGTAATAATAACCTTAAACATTTAAACATATATACTTTTGTATTTTTGGTAAATTGGATTTTTAAAATACGAATAAAGAAGGAGTGATGATGGGACTGACACATATATTCAAATTTCCCATAATTTCAATTTACAGTCGGACCTCGATCATTTGAAATTTTCAGGTCCGAAATTTTATTTCGAATAATGCATGGTTTCGAATAGCTCATTTCAATTTGACTTGCATAAGAAGATACATCAGGACCTGAAATTTTTCAGATTATATGGATAGAAAGTTGTCGAATTATCGAGGTCCGACTGTATAGCCTTTTGAAATATCACAATTGAATTGTTATCCAAGTTGTGTACATTTTAGGTAGAGGTGGCGAGACTATACGTCAGTTATCTAGATCATCCAAGTGTAAGATATTCATAGATAAATCTAGAGGGGGAAACCCCAAACAGCCCCATCTTATAACCCTTACAGGCAGTAAAGATCAAATATTGATGGCAAAGGTATGTAATACTGCCTTGGTGGTAAATTTTAAAATGTTAGAAATATTTTAGAATTTCGCAAATTTAAGAATTTCGCTGAAAACATCTGCCAGCGTAATTTTCTTCATTCACAGATCTTTACTATAGAGTCAGATTATATACTTCACTATTAAACAATAAAAAAATTATTTCAGCGCTTTCTGCTTGCAAAATGTCTGAAATTGTCGACAAAAATATCTGCTAGTGCACTTGACGTGTGCCCCCCCGCCCTATATCCATCCCCCTAAGCCCAAATCCTGAATATTTGTTGGTTAAACAGATTTGAAATATTGTGGCAACATTCAAGACCAAAGAATACGGACTTTTAAGTAAACTAAGTAAAAGGATAAATGGTATGTACTGTTATGTACTTATCAAACCCCTTATATTGTAGTTTGACAATGTTCACTACATCTTGACAACAATGAACATGATTTTGACAATATTTGTCTTTCAATATATCAATATTGCTGATTTGTAAAATTTGGATCAATGACGGCCCTGTGTGCGTATGAATGCATCCATTTTTTAAAGTTTTTGGGGAAGTATGGCAGGTCCTTTTAATAGGGGAAATTTGCATCATGAATCACCAAATTTGGGTATTTATAAGGTTAAAATTTTATATAATTTGACTGAAGGGGAATTTTCTTTCTAAAGGAAGGAAAAAATATATACTTTTGTCTTTGGGGAATTGGGCCATATATTGGCGCCAAATTTTCCATAAAAAGGGGCTGGAATGTAGAAGCTATTGTACTGCCCTGCGTCTAGTTGTGAACATTGGAAATGGTTGTGTTGTGTATCCCTGACGCATCGTATCACATTCACTGCACATGGGGAACCAAATTGCAAACGTTATGAAACGTTAGCCGCAAACACCTTTACTGAAGGCAGAACTGCCCTGGGTTTAGTTACGGCTATCAGCCCTATCGATTCATAACATTTTGCAATTTGTTTCCGTGTGCAGCCAATGTGCTATGGTGGGCAAGGGATGAAATACAAAACGTTCGGTGCTGATAGCCGTAACTGAACGAAGGGCTGGTTTCACTTCCCCCTAATGTTTTACCTTTTTTAGGTTCTCATTCAAGAAAAAGTGGAAGAAGACGATGAGCTACGCGCTAAACTAGCTGTGTCAGCCGCTAACGGAGAGACGCGAGAGTCGAGGATAAATACAGAAGATTCTGATATGAAGCCACGCGGTGAGGTCATGAATCAGTGTGGAGATAATGGTATTGATGTTTAGATATGTCGTTGTTGTAGATGCACTGAAACCTCAATAATAAGACCGCACTGAAACCTCAATAATAAGACCACCCTCAGGAATTTTGAAAACTGGTCTTCTCATTGAGGAGGTCTTAATACAGAGGTGGTCTTAATGTTGAGTTTGAAAAAAGAGTAGAACAGTAAAAATGGACTTGAAAATTGTGTTCTTAATTTTGAGGTGGTATTCTCATTGAGGCGGTCTTTAAGTGTGGTTTTTACTGTTAGTGATCAAAATATTTGCTGCTATGTTGTTTCAGTAAACTACATAATTTTGACCTATAGTATCTGTAGACTTATTTTCAAATATATTGAACCCTTTATTTTCTTTCCAAAGTCAATCCCTTATCAAAATTTCAGGTATTTTCTGGCTTTATTGCCCTGAAATTCATGCATATGCACCATTATAGCATTGAAGTGCTGGTTTGCTCACAGAAATTCTCATTGAAATGATCATTCTTTTCGCACAAATTTGAAGTGATGTAAAATATACAGTAAAACCTCAAGAATAAGACCACCATTGGGACCCATGAAAACTGGTCTTCTTATTGAGGTGGTCTTGATATTAAGGTTGAATAAAGAGCAAAACAGTGAAATTGGACATGGACTTGGACTTTTAATTGAGGCAGTCTTATTATTGAGGCAGTCATATTATTAAGGAGGTGTTATTATTGAGGAGGTGTTATTATTGAGGACATCTTATTATTGAGGAGGTGTTATTATTGAGGAGGTCTTATTATTGAGGAGGTCTTATTATTGAGGCAGTCTTATTATTGAGGCAGTCTTATAATTGGGGAGGTCTTTTTTTAATCGAGGCGGTCTTATTATTGAGGCAGTCTTATTATTAAGGTGGTCTTTAAGTGATGTTTTACTGTATACTATACCTGTGCGATAAGTCAAACTGCCTTTATCTGTAGTGACCGAGGACTGGGACAAAGAGAACACTGGAGATCACTACCTGTATTTAGTATTCCCTAAGGAAAAAAAACATGTTGAAGTTTATGTCTCGGCTGTTGCTGATATGGCGCATTTTTGGGTACAAACAATCGGACCAATGGCGTTACAGCTTGATCGTCTATCTCAACAAATGACGGGCTTCTATGAGAATGAAGGGCAGGTTAGTTATATCGTCGCATTATTTCCAGAACCTTTAAAGTTTTATCCTCCAGTAGTCAAATGTATAAAAATAGGCTAACTTTAACCTGAGGTTACCTGTAATTTCAATCAATTTGATTGGCTCATTACTTGGCCAAACCACATTTCAACCAATCAGATCGACTTTTGGTTATCTTTTAACCAAACCAAATGGTTATCCAGTTTTACACAATTGGCTGCTGTAGTTTTGTTGCATACGGGGTTATGAAATTGCATTTTATCTAAGTTATGTGCATTCCAGAACAATATTCTCATTCTTTGGATTTGGAGCCAGGAGCTATAGAATTGCACAAGTGTTGTTAAGTTAATTTAGACATCAGTGATGTTTTCATTCCAATGTCATACGTTGCAGAAGGCAGACGGCAATGTTTTTATTCCAATGTCATATATTGCAGAAGGCAGATCTATGGCAATGTTTTCATTCCAATGTCATATGTTGCAGATGGCAATGTTTACATTGCAATGTCATATTTTGCAGAAGGCAGACGGCAATGTTTTCATTCCAATGTCAAATATTACAGAAGGCAGATGGCAATGTTTTTATTCTTATTCCACTGAATGTTAATTATGTTGTTTTTGACTTAACAGAAGTTAAAGATCTCTTCTGTGAAGAAAGGAGATATAATTGCAGCTCCATTTGAGAATGATCATACATGGTATCGTGCAAAAGTGATGGAAGTCAAAGATTCACAGTTGGATGTGTTCTACGTTGATTATGGTGATAGCGCTTACATCGATTCCACATGCCCAAGGACTATAAGGTTAGTAGGGAAATTTTTTACCTCCATTTTGAAAAAAAATAAAAGCTGTCGTCAGCATCAGCGTCTGCATCGACAAAACGTTAAATATCATCTTCAGCTAAGTTTCTAAGAAAGTATAAGTCCCAGTGATAATGTTTCCCAGAGATGAGCATCTTCGTCTGTTTTCAGTGCCTTTGTTTCATTCTTGAAGCGGAAAATTACTCTTGGTCAAATAGTATACAGAATTGTGTCGGGTCCCAGAAGGCTATATTTATATTTAATGCCGATAATTGGTTTGTTCGAAAGTCATGAAGTTATTTTTAGGGCTCGAATATTATGTACAGTTGGAATTTTAATTAGAATAACACATGGTTTTGAATAGCCCATTTCAATTCAACATGCTTAAGAAGATACATCGGGACCTGATATTTATATCGGATGATACATGTACCAAGTATTTGGGTAGAAGGTTGTCGAATAAGCGAGGCCCGGCTGTATATATTGGTTGCAACAAATTGTTGTAATGCCGTGCTCTTGATTTGACTGTATGCTGTTTCTGGTATTTCAGAGAAGAGTTCCTTACTTTACCATTTCAAGCTATTGAATGCCGTTTATCAGGGGTGAAACCTAGCGGTAAGTATTACCTCAGCTCTTCCTTTACAAAACCTGTATAAGTGACGTTCAGGGGTTCCACTAGGAGCTGAAGGGTCACTTCGATCATTTTTTACCGAATTTTACAGCCAAAAAACCTTAGAGACCTTCAGCAAGAAGCATTGGGGTTGAAATGTGGGTCAGCTCAGGGGTCAAAGGGTCAGCTCAGGGGTCAAAGGGTCAGCTCAGGGGTCAAAGGGTCAGCTCAGGGGTCAAAGGGTCAGCTCAGGGGTCAAAGAGTCAGCTCAGGGGTCAAAGGGTCAGCTCAGGGGTCAAAGAGTCAGCTCAGGGGTCAAAGAGTCAGCTCAGGGGTCAAAGGGTCAGCTCAGGGGTCAAAGTGTTTTGCTGACAATTTTGATTTATAGTATTCTTAATGAACCTAAACATGTATATAAACATTGTGTATTGTGTGATTTCCTCTGTAAATACAAAAGATTATTTGAGAATTAATGTATGTTTGAATAAAACTTTTCTGATGCGATGTTATCATTTTGTAGATTACTTTTGCATTTTGTTCTTAATACAATGTATTGGAGTTGATGTAAAAAAAGTACATGTCTGATTTTAATATATTTGATCTATTTCAGGAGAATGGTCCGAAGCAGCTTTTGAAAAGTTTGAAACTTTAACTCACTGTGCAAAATGGAAAGTAGTTGTTGCCGAGGCAACCCAGTTTTCTGGTTCCATTCCTCATCTTGTTCTGGTTGATACAAACGGTTCCAAGGTTTGTATGACATAGTAAAACATCCAATAGTACCATTGAACTATATGATTGTTGTTTCTGTTTGTGTTATGAATGTGTTTTGTATTTCCCTTTCCCCTGTGCAATTCTGTCACTTTATACAGTGTTCAGATTGTTTCCTGCCCATTTTTGGCCTATTAAGGCCAGTTATCTGACTTGTCCTGCGATCTTTTCCATCCATTTATTTCCACCTCCCCCTCCCTTTACTGTCCACTTTGATTCTCCTAGTTATTCCTTGTGGTCTGCTGGGCCATTCCTTGCGCCTCAGTTCCTTAATATGTGTACCGTTTGACCTCCTTTAGTGCCTTATGTTTTGTGGATTGTTGTTTTTCCGGAGATCTGCGTGGGGAGGCACTGTCTTATGTATGTGGCGTTCCATGTAGTTACGTATTCTCTCTCTATTTTTGATCCATAGATACAGTTATACCTCACTTAAAGACCACCTCAAAATTAAGTCCACCTTTCAATAACATGGTGCATGTATTTTCAATGGGCCAGTTTTGATATTACTTCCATATTTTACTTGATAATAGGACCACCTCACCTCACAACTATGTCTGACTTTCATCCGAGCCAATGGTGGTCATATTATTGAGGTTTCACTGTATATCAAATTCTGTCAAAATGTGCTTTTAAAGACGAGCATGAACCCCACTGATGTATTTGATGTCCGTGCGTGTAGTACAGTCGGCTCTCGTTCATTCAAATTCATCGGGTCCGAAATTTTATTTCGAGTAATGCGTGGTTTCGAATGGTATGTTTCAGTTCAATGTTTCTAAAAAGATACATCGGGACCTGATATTTATTTCGGATGATACCAAGTATTCAGAAAGAAGGTTGTCGAATAAAGTATTAAACGAGGTCCGACTGTATGTAGGTGTGAACTGTATTATGTTCTTCATAATGACTTAACTGAACATAATCCAGTATAGTCACCTACTCTCCAAAATATTATTGATTATATTTTATATCATCAATGATGTCATTGGCATGTAATAACATGTATGATCACTTGTGCACTTGCATCTATTTTTGACACATGCATATATCAAGTGTGAGTTCTCTTTTTGTATGTTACAGGATGTGAACATTAATGAAGAGTTGATCAGATCTGGCTATGCAGTAAGCGACTCCTGAGTTGATTTGTTTAAGGCAATGATTCGTTTGTGGCATAACTGATAAATATGGAATCTGACATTTTTTAACATGAAGATCTACATAGATTATTCTCTGTTTAGAGTGGCCTGTTTTTGCCCTCAAAACAAACATGGACAAACAATGTTTTATGTTCATTGTGAGTTTGATACTTTTATTCATCTTTTATAAAAATGTATTTGATGGCATAAATTTTTTGACAGTATTCTAACTGGAAGGAACCGTAACTTGTCATAGAGCATAAAATATACAGTCAAACCTGTGTTAAAGACCACCTGCGAACAAAGACCACTATTGCAAAACCTGTCTGCAAAGACCACCAATTTTATCTCCCATCAGACCATTTTCAATGATATTTAATCTGTTAATAGAGACCACCTGTAAACAAAGACCACATTTTGCTGTTCCCATGGGTGGTCTTTACAGACAGGTTTGACTGTACTCGGTAAATTTAAAAACGCACAAAACAGAATTTCTCAAGTTTTGTAGTCTTACATAGGGTTACTAGAAAAGAGCTGTACATTGTATTATTTCATGTTTATGCAACATATACGATATATTATATTGCAAGTATTGGGTATTTGCATATAAAATAGGTTTCAAAATGCAATAAAATGGTGCTTTACAAACATTTCACAGGTCGAAAACTTGGCAGTTTTAAATGTACTGAGTACATTTTGGGAATGCCGTTGCCAAGTGGTTATGGTTGCTCAGTTTTAGGACACTTGGACTTGGACAAAATGTGATAAGACAAAATATTATACATGTACATGTATTGTGTAATCAGTAAATGCATAGAAGTGTGTGACCCAAACTACTTTCGTGCTTTAAAATGGATTCCATTGAAACAATGATAACTGAGAAGTGTAGATTTTATTAACATGTTTTCAGTCAGTCCAAGTATTTTGGTGTATTTAGGCCCTTGTACAAAATATGTACACTATAACTAAGTTAAGATAAGTCGATAGTAAACACAACCATACCCACTTTCCAATACATGTAAAGCAGCTTACGGTCATTATCATGCCTATTTTCTTCAGGATTAGTATTAAATGTTGATGAAATATCGCTCAAAGTAGACAGTAGCAATAGCTTAATTGGTAGCGCTTCTGACTAGTAGCTTCGACCAATAGATAGGTTGTGAGTTCGAGACACCTGCCTCCCATTTTTTAATGGACAATGTGATTTTTTATCCATTACTCGGTGCTTATCAATTACTTGCTGTTAGTCGTTTCTGTCTGTTTATTTTTGTTTTGTTTGTTATCGTCTAATTGCATTGTCGTTAAATTAAACGTGTTTAATGATAGCTATTAGTGTCGTCGCTAAAATTATCATTTGAACCCCTTACGTTTTTCGAATTAGCCATATCAACTTTGTTCCATATACTGTGAGTGTGTAGCGATAAATGTACATGTTAATCTACTGCAAGATGATATTGTGCACTTTAAAAATCATGAAACCATTTCGTTATTAGTGAATAGCTTATAAATACACATGCAATACAATGTTTTTAATTAATGATATTCGAGCAAACACTAATTAGTATAAGTCATGTAAGTACAACTGTAAATGACCAACGAAATATATAATATTGTAAAAAAACAACTACCTCCCGATAGTCTCCAACTCGGACCCAAAACTAAAAAGCTAAATTAGCATTGTAAGGTGTGGACTCGCTACCATCTGAGCTATCACGGCTGTTAGTTTAATGAAATCAATATCACAATAAATAGTTTTGATTGTTATTTGATTTACCTTTTTTGATAAATAAAGGTGGTCAAACCATGTAAACATTGCATGACGTCACTCTCAACTTATCGTGGTATACTTATAGTATGATTGACACATGGTTGTTTGTGTATACTTGGAAATTAATGTCTTTGATAGCTCTAGTTTTAAAAATGATGAATTTATTATAAATTTCTTTATAATTTTCGCTCAATACAATGTAGTATTTTATTCATGTATTTGCCATTCATAAGAGTTTAAAACCAAACAATTTTTCATTGCAATGAAACAAAAATAAAATTATACATTGCACAAAATATTCTAGAGAATTTCATATTAAGAAACACTCCTTTCAAAATAAATGAATGGAAAAAACAATATTGGCAAAATAACAAATACCAATATTGAGTGTGAATATGAATTTATTTTAACGTGTTTACTTGATTTTTTTTTAATGAGACAAACACACAATATTAACAGTGCATTTTGTTGGAACCATCTTATGCAGTAGTTGATAAGTTTGCATCACAATGTACACATTTGTTTTATCATGGACATATAAACCTTGGATTTGAAACTTTCTGCTATGTCTATGTAGATTTGTTTGAACTCTTGCAAGCAGCGATTTCTTCTGAGATCAAACCTGCGATAAAAAAAGTTTGACATCCACCAACATGTTTCTGAATCAAGAGAAGTTTACATTTTGTTCAGCCGGAATCGTCATATTTACAACACCTATATATTATAATTCATAGTTATAAAAATATAATACTAACAAGTTAATAATGATTGTACTTCTTCAGCCTCAAACTGTGTTGTATTGAAATTCAGATATTGCAGACAATCGCCGATCAATAAGTGTTGGGACTTCACAATACTTACCAAGCGCACGCTAAGAATTGTGGTTAATTGGTTATTGTTTCATCCTTATCAGCCAGTTTCCAATCCATGGTTTATATGTTGATGGTTTTATTGAAATTTCTTTGTTGACTATTTTTTTTGTTATATGATGACACTATAATTTGATACATGGAATGTCTGGATGACTTGTGTTTTTAAAGTAATTAACCAGGCATACACTACACATAGGTTGTATTTTATGTTTATTATGCAGATTAGCGTATTTGTGGACAGGTTTTGTCACATTCTTGACCAGGTTCTAGCTCTTATGAAACTAAGCTTGTCCTATAATCAACATTTGCTGTGAAATTTCACCACTGGAAATACAGGTATTGAGTCAATCTTGCTCAAATTTTACTGGACAGATACTGGCATTGTATTATGAAATTAATAAAAATGAAGTTGCCATGTTTTTTGAATCTCTGAAATCAATAGTCAAAATTTACGATGATATTGTAATTTGTTTTGCAGAAAGATCTGATATATTTCTAGTCTAAATCGATAAGTTCGTTTCATTCACAGGAGATTGTCATGAGTTCTGTCCCTTTACCCCTTCTAGAGTTCTCTCCCTTTATCAGAACTCTAGAAGGGATAAAGGGAGAGAACTCTTGACAATCTCCTGCAGTTTCATTCTCATGCATTAAAGGCTTGATTAACACTGCATAGTCGGACCTCTAATGGGTGACAATGGGTGTGCATGGTACAGGCTTACTAGACTTTGTTATGTTTAATGTTACACATGTTATCAATCTTAAAGGTACATAGTCATATTTTTTGACAAAATATCTTTAGTCATAAATATGTGAAAATTATCTTCATACAGACGCACTATAAAACACTGCATTGTCACTTTTTGCCAGAATCACAGATATGAGTGTCCAATACCAGTATTTTCTATCCTGACCTAAGCGCCAAGTTAGCGCTAGAATAGGAAATACCTGTATCAGACTCGTATTTCGAAGTTCCTGTTAACTTTTAAGAAAAGTTAAATGCAATGTTGTAGAGGACCTCTGTATGAGGCCATTAACATGCCATAATCTCATAAATGAGAATTGGCAAATTTCCATAGTAAAATGAGACTATCTACCTTAAAGAATTGCGTGAAACCAGATGGTAGATGAATGAAAATGCATGTATGGCTATCAGGCATGAGAAGTTTCTGCAGAATTTGCGGAAATCCGCGGATTCAACGCTCGCAAGGGCAGTTTTTGAGACAATTTAAGCCATCTTTGATGCTTAAAAACCAGGAGCTTCAGCGGCCCCTGGACCCCTTGCCAAATTTTCAGCCGATTTGAAATTTTGCATTCTCATGCCTGGGCTATTTGAGAACGTCTTCATTGTATAGTGAGATACAATTTGTTTATGAATCGATTTTTAGTATCATGATGTAATCAAATGTTAAACAATTATCATTTTTGTATAAAACTCATTTTTTTAAATTGTTACTGGTTCTAATTAAACTTGAAAATTATAGAATGTGTTATTTTTCATGTGCAACTGTTGTCATATAGTTACGTAGTCAAATACAGTCCATTGTATACCTACTTGTACAAAGTACATCAGCTATATACAACATACATACCCATACTGTATAGTGTTTGGTGCAATTTTCACGTTACTTTCGGTTTTTTAATATACATCGAAACAATTTGCCATAATTTAAGAAAAAATATGAAAAACAGCTAGCTAACCTCACACTTAATCGCTATATGTTTGTGGAATACATAAATAGACAAAGTAGGCAGTATAACTAATCATTAAAAGTAATCTATCTATCGTTATTGTCAAACCTCTTTCGAGGACTTAGACAAGTTGTGCGCGTAATTACAACAACTACATATACAATAACACGTACACTGTATGTAATCCAGTATGAAGAAACGAACAGCTTTATACTGAACTTGCTCTCAAAAACTTAGTTATTTACACCGTAATGCGAAATAACTACAAAAAAACACAAAATCGTTAATAAATAACCCTAAGTAAAGGCAACCGGAACATTTTGGTTATCTTAAATACCGGTGACAGGAAAGGGAATTTAAAGTATTTAAACAAATAGAACTAAAATATAAAATGACATATTTTGAGAAAACAAACTGATTTAAGGCTATACTAAGGAAGGATTTAGTTGTGTTATAAAGCTGCAAATCATAGAGAAAAAATGTCCTTGTTACTGCAAAATGACGTCATAAACTTGTATTAAATCAGTTTGACCCTAATCTGTATTTTAGCTACCGTATGTTCAGGACTGCTTGCTAATAGCATTTTAATATTCAATTATTGACATTATATGTTCTTGGCTGTTTGGTTGTTGGGCTCCAAAATTCGTGCGTTTGACTATACAAGTGACTGACTGAAAACTGATTGTTGATTCGGCGTTCCATGCATTAGCCATTTGGCGTTAACAACCGTCGTCCGTACAACTAGTCGAGATAAACTCTTCACTACTAGCTTTTGCTTTCCTGCCGCCATTTGCTTCCTCGGCAGTAGAAGGTAATTTTGTTGTTATTGGATCATTGTTTTATGAATTATTCTTTATTTGACTGAGGCACCTTTATTTGGATCTATTCGCTGTCAGTTTCTGTATCGTTAAAAATAGAACTGTTTATATTCTTCAGTCGGAAGACATTTTCAGTCCACCATCTTGGATTTTTTGACCTTCATAAGTGAAGAATTTGGAAGCTCTTCATTTTTCCGTCTGCACTTGTTTACATTTTCGCTGCTCAAACTGGGTGCATGCTATTTAAATTCAATCGCTAATTATTATCAAACACCAAAAAATGGCCTATTATTCATGTATGTGTTGACAACATCGTTAAATATTGTCTTAGGTTTGTGATAACGCCCGTTTTTCCGTATCTCTCAATGCTCTCGCTAAATAAAAGTAAGTAACTATGATAACGAATGTGTTTATTCATACGAACTCGCTTCACTGAACACTCCTAAAAGGCATTTGAATTATAATTCACATAGCTATACACGAGGTATTCACATCTAAAGTGAATTAAGGGGAAAGTGGCACAAACCACGACACCCGTTTGTTCTCCACTCGAAGACGCCTCCATTTTTGCATTTGAGGCTCCAGTATACTGTGGATGGTCAAACACCACTGCTACAATTAAAGTAAATAAAGGGGGAAAAGTGTGTAATAGGTAGGGCTTGAACCCACAAGCCACTCTGCACTTGCTTGAAACTCAGTCTTCAAGATAAATTTTTTTAAGGATTTGCCCTTTCGGGCAGATAGCTTGCAAATTCCACTTGCCCGAATTCACTTTCGCTGTTACACACACACAATTGGGAACAAATGAAAACCAGTCAAAGTATTGCGTACTACATCAAATGGGAAAAAAAGCTAGTTAGACCAGAACATGAACACAACTTGACCGTTCGGGCAGATGAAATGGATTTTTTAATTGTTCGACAATAATTTTACTTGTCCCGGGCTTCAGGCAAGTGGGTTATGTTGAAGACTGCACTCTGCAGACTAAGCTAATAAGACTGTGGCCGCCATCTTAAACTCTAAACCCCTACACTAGAACTACATTACAAATGATTTTATGTTACATAAAATTCAATTCATCGATGACAATATTGTTGTTAAGTGATCTATGGCTGAAGATATTCTTAATGATTTTGCTTGGAATATCCATGACTGAGATGATTTTATCACAAAAGTAGGAGCACTACAAACTAGACAATGTGGAATATATATATACAATGTATATATTTCAGAAATATAAACATATTTATCTCTTTATGATTCAGCTGACGTCTAAACAAACGATGCCAACCACAAGGCATAGTTTAGATTCCTCTCGGTCTAATAAAGATGCTGTTAGTTCCAGCCAGCAAAAGGAAGCATTGACCACCGCACAAAAATGTACCAGAAATTCTGCAGGGCTTAGAAAAGGACAGTCGGAGGTATGAGATTGAAGTCCGATAAATATATCTCATTATATTTTCATTAAATATCATTGTAGTGTTTTTCTGAGCCTATTTTGTGCTGAAATCAGGCCCTGTTCCCTTCTCTGAAAGGAATATGTATATATTTTCCCTATTCTTCGTCAAATTCCCCTCTCACAGTATCATAGATAGTTTCAGTCAGAAAATAGAAACATGGGGACTACAAACATCATACGATGCTGATCTGTCATTTACATGTTTGTACCACTGCCAAAAGGTACAAGGTTTAGACACGGACACAGACAACTCTTTTCCCCTTCAGATGCTATAAAATATATTCCCCTCTCAAAGGGCCTTGCCACCATCCCCTTAAGTTAAAGTGGGAAAAATGCCATCAGTAAGATGGCATATAAAAGACATCGCTTGATATTTAATGTGGGATCTGCCATTAGGCCTAAAAAAAAATATCTGTGTTTTGGGTAACCCGACCCTACCTGTCGAAAAAACCCGACCCTAGAGTTTTTTATGATCCTGGAGAATTTTTTTTCGATTTTTAATTGTTTTTGGAAAAAAAAAAAAAAAAAAAAAACTTTGTCCCTACCCTACCTAGCATTTTTGAGACCGTTACCCTAAACACAGATATTATTTTTTTTGGCCTTAGCATCTCATGAGCCGTATTCCTGTAAACAACATTGTTTTTTTTAGTTTTTCACTATTAACCTCAGATGTAGTGACCATTTGAACTGAAAGTATTTTCCAGGGTTCCACTAGGTGCTGAATCTGGAAGGTCATTTTGATATTTTTTTACCAAATTTTACCATTTTATAGCCAAATTACCTATAATTCAGGGGAAAATCCACCCATCAGACAGAATTCTAAGGGTCAAAATGTGGCTTTTTTGAAATTCCGGGGGTCAAAAATGTCAACTCCAGTGTCAAATGGAACCCCTGACTTTTATGTAAAGAGCTCATAAATAAGTGATATATGATAAGCTTGATCAAATGCAGTTACAATTTGTAAAATTTTTCATTTCAGAATGTCATGTCGGCACAGAAAGGAAATGATAAGTCTTCTGTAAAATCTAGACATTCTCAATTGGCAGAAACAGCAAAAACGGAGCCAATGGATGGTATGTAGAAAAAATAGTGTTATAATAGTCTTCACGATAACCCATTTGCCCGAAGCCCGGGACAAGTAAAATTACTTTCGGACAATTAAAAAATCATTTTCATCTGCCCGAACGGGGAGGTTTTGTTTGTGGTATGTCTGTCACAAAAATTGATGACATAGTACGAAATTATTCAACTGGTTTTCATTTTTTGTCAATTTTGATTGTGTAAAAGCACTTTTTTATTTACTATTGTTACCAGTCTTCATTTCCGATTTAACAAATCATAACAACCATCAAAAAACTTCATGTTTCTTCATTATTATGACGGTGCCGTTAATTTTATTTGGGCAAGTGAAAGTGAATTCGGGCAAGTGGAAATTGCAAGCTGTTTGCCCGAATGGGCTAGTCCTTCAAAAAAATTATTGTGAAGACTGTTATAACTAGTATGACTAGTTATTCATTTATGCTTTGTAGGATATATGAAACAAACATGGTTAGAACATGATTATAGGCCAACAAAATAGTTCTTGTATCATAGTTTTGGTTGTTTTCTTTGAAGTTTGTAGTACTAGAGATCGAGCCAAGTTCAAAGTAAAGAGACTTAATTATCAAAGAACAGCATGTATTAACTAACAGTGCAGTAATTAGTTTCCCTCATGTTTTCATACTCTATCTTTAACTTAACACATGAATTGTTTTTGTCCCTACCTATTTGAACAATGTTGGAACAAAGCGATGTTTAATTTGAAAACATTTATTTATATGTTATTCTTGTATCTGGTTGTTCTATTGGCCGTGTTGTATTTTCGGAGTGATGTTACGCAGAAGATGGAGTTACTTATCTTGTCTTTTTTCCAAACCACTATGTACCAAACCTGGTGTAAAGAAGGTTGTAGCTTGAATATATGGTTCTTGCAGTTTTATTTATGTTTGGTCCAATACTGAAAATGTACTGTGAGTATTCGTGTCTGTTCATATAACACTGACAGCTCTATAATGACATAACATATATAATGTTTTAAAAAACATATAATATAGTCTCATTTTTTTACTAACATATGCTTTAATAGGCAGAAATATGAGAAAATCAGTGCCAATTGCCTTCATACAGATGTACTCTACAACACTGCATTGTCACTTTGCTTACATGTTTTCCAAAACCAGGGATACAAGACCACAATACCGCTATTTTCTATCCTGACCTACACACCAAGGTAGCAATAGCAACGGAAATACCTGTATCGGGCCCGTGTTTTGCAGTTCCAGGAAAGTTGTAAGAAAAGTTATAATGCTATGTTTTGCAGTACGTCTCTGTTAAGGCATTAACATGCAATGTTCTCAAAATTATTACTTAGCATATTTTGATAGACGATCAGACTATCTTCCTTTAAAATGTTAAATTTGGTATTTTCTCTTTATTGAAATCAGATAACAGTGAAAAGATGTCGATGATGACACGGAGATCAAAGAGAACTGCCGAGAGTCCAAAAGCCGTTCCCGACAAGAAACCAAAACTTGAGCAAATAGTAAAAAAGGAAATCGAGAGTGAAAGTATTGAGACCCCAAAACAAACACCGACCCCTAAAGTAAAGGTTGAGAGAGGAAAGTCGAGATATTCTGAGACCGGTGTGAATGTTGTTCCGCCGTCTGTGACGGAAAACGTGGGTGAAAATGCGGAAAAATCCAAGATTATTAAAATTTCTACTGAACAAGAATTGAAAAATACTGACAAGAACTCGACCAAAGTGATTAAGGCTCGTTCCTTAAATAACGAAACTATCGCCTCTCCAAAGTCTCGCACTAATTATGTTCAGTCACCTAGAAGAAGTTCCCGAACTGTCATACCAAACACACGATATAAAGATATGGTTGATCCGTTGAAGAAAACTGCAGGTAAGGTCATTGTGAAAGATTTAATATCGCCCCTTGAACACAGTGCTTCACCATCAATATATTATGTCATGTTCAATGTAGCTCGTCATTAATTCTTTGAAGAGTTACTCTTAGATTTCCTAAAATTTCCAGGATTATTTTGGAAACTTACACTTGGCACTCAAAATCGGAAATCACAGAATAATCTTATACACCTCATTGTGACTTGTATTGAGTTTGAACAATGTCATACTCTGTACCCGGGCTATTCATAACATATGATTCCCTGGGCAAATTGGCTGGCGAAACTTTGTAACGGTTTGTTAGACATTGCTTATTAATTCTTATAATTGTAAAATGCCAATTTAAAATGTTATCACAAATAAGTAATACAATTCATGCTGTTGTTACACCCCAGTCAGTTTAAATCAATATTTACAATATTTTTTTTTAATTTCTTAAAATATAATATGCATGATTTGGATAATTATCTTCAATATTAATCAGGTCCGAGATATTTTAGACTGGTATTGAAAATAAAAATGTGGTATTGAAAGTGAAATTTGGAAGCGGACTGGAGTGAATGACTGTGTGGCGTCCAACAAGTTCAGTATTGAAGGTTTTATTGATATTGGTCATATAACCATCAAATCTAAATGATTTCTGAGTAAATTGAAATGTTTTGATATTTTCTTGTAGTTGTGAAGACGGAAGTTTTATCACCAGACAAAGATACATCACCACAGAAGATGATAAGTCCAGATATAATTTCAATCCCGGCTGATCTTCAGTAAGTATATGTTGCGTTAGAATGTCATGCACATATTTCCCCTTGGTAGGAATGTCATGCGAACATTTCCTGTAGGTAGGAATGTCATGCACATGTTTCCTCTAGGTAAGAATATCATGCACATATTTCCTCTAGGTAAGAATATCGTGCACATATTTCCTCTAGGTAAGAATATCGTGCACATATTTCCTGTAGGTAAAAATGTCATGCACATATTTCCTCTAGGTAAGAATATCGTGCACATATTTCCTCTAGGTAAAAATGTCATGCACATATTTCCTCTAGGTAAGAATATCGTGCACATGTTTCCTCTAGGTAAGAATATCGTGCACATATTTCCACTAGGTAAGAATGATGTGCACATATTTCCTCTAGGTAAGAATATCGTGCACATATTTCCTGTAGGTAAAAATGTCATGCACATATTTCCTCTAGGTAAGAATATCGTGCACATATTTCCTCTAGGTAAGAATATCGTGCACATATTTCCTCTAGGTAAGAATATCATGCACATATTTCCTCTAGGTAAGAATGTCATGCACATATTTCCTCTAGGTAAGAATGAAGTGCACATATTTCCCCAGGTTAAGAATTTTGTGCACATATTTCCCCTGGTAAGAATGTTGTGCACATATTTCCACTAGGTAAGAATGATGTGCACATATTTCCTCTAGGTAAGAATATCGTGCACATATTTCCTCTAGGTAAGAATATCGTGCACATATTTCCTCTAGGTAAGAAAATCGTGCACATATTTCCTCTAGGTAAGAATGTTGTGCACAACTATGAAGCATATTGACACATAAGGTTGTGCTGTAGGAAATGAGATGTTTGTCACTTTCTTTTGTGCCTCTTGATCTGAATTAACTATGTTGTTGTAGTAAATCTGTTTATACTTCGGATGGTTATTGATTCTACTCAGTCGTACATGTTTACTGACCTAATATGATACATGTGTATTTGAAAATCACCCCTATCTGTTTCTATGATCTAGTTGTAAACACTTCCTGTTGTCCATAAAACCATTTTTTGCATTTACCTGATTTGGTATTATATGTTCACACTATTTCGGACTGAATATTTCTCTTTTGCCCTTTAAGTTTCACTGAATTAATATATATCTGTCAGATTGAAAGTGTTTCTTAGTCCAATACATTACATAGTATTGGATTGAAGCTTGTGGGATAGTACACTTAACAAAACTTATAAGTGTGCACTGTTTTTATGTCATATTTATAACTTTTTTATTGATTAACATTTCTACACAAAATTTTGTATATTTGCTATTGGCTGCGTGTAGATCATGATTCTCGGGTCAAATGTATAGGTTTAATTAACATGATGCGTCGAGTCCGGGTGGGCACACACGCTATTACACTCTTTCCAATCAACCAGATCAAGTGGGAGCTGCTATACTGATTTTTTGGGTCACAATATTTATTGATTTTATTTGTTCTATCTGTTGATTTATGACATGAAATAATATTTGTTGAAAATTTCAGCAAGATCAGACTAATATTGACCAAGATACAGTCATATTTATACCTACACACTTTTGTTAAGTGTAAATAAATGTTCGGCCAGTAGTGTAATTAAATGTGTACTTTCTGGCATGCTGTAAGAAACTCCGTAGTTGAAGTCAGGCTTAAAAAAAATCTGTGTTTCGGGTAACCCGACCCTACCTGTCGAAAAACCTGACCTTTGAGTTTTTTATGACCCTGGAGAATTTGTTTTCGATTTTTAATTGTTTTTGAGAAAAAAAAACAAAAAAACTTTGTTCCTACCCTACCTAGCATATTTGAGACCGTTACCCTAAACACAGATATATATTTTTTTGGCCTCATGGTTTCTGATATTGTTCTTTTGTTATGGTTTCAGAGAAGAGCCTACTGATGTAATTGAAGAGATAGTTACAGAAGAAACTAGAATTGATACGTTCGCTCAGATGAATCTAGCCATTGAACATACACAATCTACCTCAACAAATGATGAAGAACCATCAAGCTTCGACAATCTAAGTGAAGAATCAAGTTCTGGTATAAAGATTATTCAGATTCAGAATGATTCTTCAGCCGATGCTGCTTCTGTAGTGAAACAAGAAGGTGGTGGTGACAATACGGAAGTAGGAACAGTTACTGTGAAAGATGGCCAGAGAGTGCAGACGTTTGGTGCTTTGCCTGAGCCTCAAGTAATTGTTATACCCAATGAGTCTGGTAAAACTGCTAGCAAGATAATCATTCCAAAAGATCCATACAGAGCTCGTCTTGAACAAGCGTTCGAGAACAAAGGCTCTTCAATGATATTTGGTCCGAGTACCGGTAAATTCAAAACCAGGAAATTAATCGTCACGCCGACGCATACTCATACTTCGAAAAAAGAAGCTCAAAAGGCAAAGATGGCAAGACAAGTTGAAGCAGCCACTTCAGATTCCAATAAAACTTCTACCTCGGTGATTTATCCATGGATGCAACAGTCTGGTGTTGGCACAGGACAGATAATCCATACACCGGAGAAACGTAGCGTTGAAGTAATCTCTCAGCATCAAGCAAACGTTCCAACAACTGCTGTAGTAAGCCAGACAATGTCTGTTCCTTCAGAAAATGTAAATTTGCAATGTAATGAAGAAATACTCGATTTTGGTTCCGTTGATACTGGTTCAAATAAAACCCGTGTATCGCAGACAATTCAGCATGTAAAGATAGTGTATGTCAAGGCTAAACCAGGACCTGATGGTACAAATAGAGTAACAGTAGACACTGTGAGTGCTTCTGATGTTGAGCATAATGGTGAACCCGAGGAAGTAACTAATGTTACAGTACCAAGTACTAGGATTGAAGCTGTGGCTAATCCAGTAGAGAAAAATGTTAAAAGTGAACTAACTATATATGGAGAAGATGACTCCGCCGACAAGCTTGTTGCCATTTCTGAAAGCTCAGATATTGAAACAAATCAACCAGAGCATACTGACGAGTCTGTTAATGGTAACACTGTGGAGAAGTCTATATCTGATGCTGAATTACCTCTTGAACAAAAGATTGCGAACACTTTGTGTCATGTTGTAGAATATAAGGAACAAAGACCTCATTATCAGCCCTCGTCGGCCATTGAGTATGTATTACTTGATAATAAGATGATACCTATACATAAACCATTCACCATTGGTCCACATGGTCGTATCCACTCTGGGCGACAAACATTTGCTGAACAAGTCGTGCCGGGGAGAATGAAAGGACGAATTCAGAAAACTCCAATTTCAGGTAAACATTCGGGTTGACATCCCTAGAGTTAATACTTTTCTGCAACTTTTGTTTTTCCAGGACTTGGTGTTTGACTCATTATAAATTTAACTTCATAATTAATATCTTGCCTAAAGTTTTCATACTTGAAATAATATTTTGTATACTCGGTGATTTTTTTTATAATAATTTTACTGCCTGTGCCTTTTCAATTGGGATAATATAGGAATGATTAATCCCAAATTTGGGAAAATAAGGTCATGATTGTTTTGTTTATAAAAATAACTTTTCAGCTGTGGCTGGTGTTTGTGATATATATGAGGTGATGTAACAGCAAAGAAATGAACAAACAATTGGGGAAAATAATGATTTTTTTGGGAAAATGGACATTTTTTAATAAGTGGAAACAGCTTATATTCGGCGGTAAAATTAACCCAAAATAATCACTCAGGGTTTTCTATAGGATTTTTCAGCTAGGGGTCCTTGGACCCTCATGTTTGACAAATTGGGAGTCCTTAGTAAATTTGTAGGGTTCCAGATATGCAGTTTATACTTGACAAAAGTTTATTTTAGGGGTCCCAGTGATGCACAGTATGTTGAAAATGGGAGTCCCTAGAAAGAAAAGGGAGTTGGGGTCTCCAAATTTCTGCTTCAGGAAAATCACTGATACTTACTTGTTTATTACAGTGTCAGATGAGGACCTCTTGACTGCGGTTCGGGCCACAGTAGCACAGACAGAAGGGGGGACAATCCAGTCTTTCAGTGAAAGTCGAGCTCTTCATGGTGGAGACAATGTTAGTGCTGCCGAGGTATTCATACAAGTGTCGCTATTAAAATATTGTTGAAGACACTGTTAGATATGATATTAATCAGAAATTAAGGCATTATGCTCATGATTACAGAATTTACAAGTTATATGAATGTACTAGACAATTATAAAATGCAGGGATGTCAAAATTCCAGATTTGTCCGGATTCAGAGCCCCAGAGATCAATTTTCACATCAATATAAATCTGATGAATTTTTATGGGGAGATAGTGGCGAATCTGCTACTGAACAATCAGAATTGAGCATGAATGTATTTTCGAAAAAACTTACGATAACAACCAAGTTGTTCCGTGGATAAGTCTGTGATTGAGTTCTTTGCTACCCCCCCGCATAGTTTCAGGACTCCCCTGAAAATACTTTATTAAGCAAAGCATGAATACATGTATAAATTACACATTATTACCATACTGAAACAGTCTTATACATATGATCAGATAATTATAGAGTATGTCTCTCTAAATGTCAGTCCAGCCTTTGTTATGCCCCCCTTCGAAGAAGAGAGGGCATATTGGTTTGCACATGTCGGTTGGTATGTCTGGCGGTCGGTCTGTCGGTCTGTAACCTTTTCGTTGTTGATCAATAACTCAAGAAACCCTTGACCTATCATCCTCAAACTTTGTCCACACATTCACCTTGGGTAGCAGAGGAACCCTATTGATTTTAGGGTCACTGGGTCAAAGGTCACAGGGGGGCATAATGTTTTACAAACTTCTCTTGTTTGTTAACTATGTTGACATGTTTTTGATGTTTTGGAAGACCTTCATTGTTTGCTGTATTGCAGGAGTCACAGATGTCTGTTACTGCTGTAGATGAGAATGGTAAAACCATACAGATAGAACAACCACTGGGTATGTCATGTAGCTTATGTATAGATGTATACTTTCAGAGTTTGCCTAATGGGGCCGGGCCTTAGCTGTGCAAAACATATTTCCTTCTTTGTTTATATTTATATTTGTTTATTAATATTATATTTGTTAACAGCTTATCTAGGTTAGTTGGCAGCCTGTATATGTATAATATTGAAGCAATAACATATTATTCAATTAAAACAAACTAGAAATATCTTGAAAAAAGATGGTCGGCGCAATTTGAAGGTTAAGATTTGTTGTGCAGCATAAAACGAATGCCGAGATGTTACGATTGCTGGTCACTCAAGATCCAAAATAGATTTCGGTAAATTCAATGAAATTCAGTGGATTACAGTATGGTATTGACCCTTTATAGAAAGGTTAACCAATCTGTGTCAAGGTTACAAACGTTGTTCGGGTGAAGAGAAATTGCCTAGGTAGTTAACGTAAGATTTGATTGGTTTACACAACACTGATATGCAAAAAGCAAAACCATGTTAGTACGGCTGCACTGAAAAAAGGACCCAAAATAATTGTTAGAGCTAGACTTGACTTGCTGTATAAGTGGGTATTTTTGTGAGTCAAACATTTTATGAATCAGCAATCATGGATGTTTTTGCATGTGGAAATGTTTGCGAACCATAGTATGAGAATAGTCAATTTTACTTGTCTAGTATGCAAATACATACCTCTGTAAATGAGGAATCTTGTTGGCTGAAATGTTTTGTCTTTTAGAGTCACGAACTTTGCAAACATTACCACATCACAAACTTTGCCACTCAATCAGTAGTTATAATAGTATTAGCTTGTTTCTTTGATAGTTACTGTGTTAATTATGCCTGAAAAAACATTTAATATTTTTTCTTCTGTTTCAGTTACTCATGGATATATTGATCGACCTGTAATATCAAGTAGTCCTCCACAGATTGTAGAAATAAGTACTGAAGCGTTTACCAAGGAGGTGTATGGTGACAGCTTTACGTTGGATCCTGTCTCCGGTAAAACATTTACTTATTAGCTTATATAGCTTAGTATCTGTAAATTAAAACCTTTGTCATAGCTTGACTGTTGTCCTGGTCTGACACTACAAAAATGTAAAACTATTGCATTTTCAGTCATATTGTTCATTATTGTAATAGCAGTTCTCTAAAATATTTCGTCTTCATATTCAAAGGCATATTTAAAAATTTTATTTAAATTTGCTTTCTAAAATTTACTTTACACTGTCATCGTCGTGTTTTCGCAGGTGAATTGTTGACTGGTTCCATTGTCGTTGCCGATGGCAATCAGGTTATCCAATCAGAATCAGCTGTGACAGGTTCATTGAACCAGTCTGAAGTTTCCACTATTGAAGACCAGTCTGAAATACAACAGAATGTTGAAAAAATAGGTAAAGCCATTATGTTCTCAGTCAGGTGTGTCGATGCCCCAGGGTGGGCCCTGCACAATATTTGGAAAAAAAAAAAAAGTGTTAAATTATTCCACTTTTCAGCTGATTTCTTTTTTTTAGCTGATTTCTTTTTTTTTCAAAAATGGAAAATTTATTGAAGAGTGATTGAGGTATTCTCTGATTTTGAGGTCACTTTGAGCTACGGATCATTGGCTGTCCATTGCGTTGTCCATCATTTTTCTTTAAACGACATGTCCTCCTAAACCACTGAAATGATTTGCAGAGTTGCATAAATTGTTCTGGCAAAAGATTCTTTAATAAGAGGTTAAATATCACAAAGACCGGACTTCATAAAAAGAAATTCTGTCAGATGGGGAAAAATGAACAAAGAATTTGGGAAAAAATTATGATTTTTTGGGGAAAAAATGACACTTTTTGATAAGGGGAAACAGCTTATATTCGGCAGTAAATTAACCAAAGAAATTCACTGGTTCAAATGTAGATGATAATGTAGCAAACTTCTTTATGGTGTATTCTAGATGACCAAAATGGTGAGATAAAGGAATCTGTTGACTGGAGTGAGAACACAGCTACAGAGATGGCAGACAAAGAGATATCATCAACGTTAATTCCTATACAAAATGATGGGAATATATTCCTGGAGTCTATGAACTATTACAATGATAGTGAAGCGTCGACCGAGAACTTGGAGAAAACAGATGAGAACAAGAGTGGATCTGTAGTGGTGCATGTTGAAACAACTCAGGGAGAGGGGAAAGTTCCACCTCATGGTACTGGTAAAGTTCCTAGAGTAGTTAAAGTGAACATTCATAGTAAGCAACCGCACGAAGCTATGAAGGAACTTCCAACTGACGTTAAAGATTCCCCTGTGCAAAAACTACCATACGTCAACATCACACCTGTGCGTGCTTATACCAAGAAAAATGAAGATGAAAATCCAAAACAAATGGTTACCAAGGCAACTGGAACTGATGCTTTTGATGATGAAGATGTAAGTAGTGTCTGTTATATAATGCTAAAAAAAAAAATATGTGTGGTTCAGGTAACATTAGTCAAAGAAATAGGGTAGGTAGATAGGCTTTTTTTCTTTTCTTTTTTCTTCAGACGCAAGTTATTACAGACGTAAGTGGTCACAAATGCATAATTCGTTTTGAAGGGCCATGGACGCATTTTTCTACCGTCACGGCGAACACTGGCCGCCGCCATGTTTGTTTTAACGATCGATAGACGCTTTCCAAGCGTTTCAGTTTCGTACTCAATTCTTTTCGTTCCAGGTTACAAAACACTAATTTTTTGAAAAATCGAAACCGCCCAAAATCGATAAAAAATTCTAGGGTCGGCGCAAAAAAATAGGGTCTGTCGGGTTACCTGAACCACACATATTATTATTTTTAGCCTAATGTGTTTTAAATACAGTAAAACCTCAATAATAAGACCAGTTTTCAAGGGTCCCAAAGATGGTCTTATAAAAGGTGGTTGATAAAAGAGCAAAACTGTAAAAATGGACCTGCAAATTGTGTTCTTAACTTTGAAGGGGTCTTATTATTGAGGTGGTCGTTAGGTGAAGTTTTACTGTTGTGTTTCCAGTGTATGTTTTTGTCTTTTGTAGGAATAGTTCAACTTCAACTTAGTTTATTGTCGTAAACAGTACAGTTTCTTGACATACAAACTTACATTACAATATAATTTTAAACAAAGTCATACATTACATGGCACGTATACATAGTAATTTATAAAAAAAAAAAAAAAAAAAAAATTCATTTTTCTTCTAGTGTTGAATATACACATACATAGGTAACACCAAATAAATAATACATAATACGGTTCCAACTACGACCAAGTATGTGGTTCATTGCAAATAAGCTGTAATAATTAAAAAGGTCGTTTCATGATCATTTCCTGCTTGTTCACAAACAATTTCTGAAATGTTTATGTAAATGACAAGAACTTGGAGTAATGCTTAATGCAATTTAAACTTCTATATTTCAGGAACAAAGCATGCCTGTCAAAGGTGGAAAAGCTAATAAGGTATACTGATATTCCGATTATGAGTATTTTCATCGAGTGCCTTTGTGAATACTAATCCATGAAGTTTGATTAAACTTTCTAGAATTCCCAGTCTGAACGAGGTAGATTTGAAGCCAAATAGCAATAACATTATTGTGATTTTTAAGCCAGATAACTGCTAGCAAGAACATACAAAAATATTTTTTATTTTATGTTATTTTTAAATTTTATTCTGCAAAGAATTAGTATGTTTTTTTTCTGTATATGTATAGGGACAACAGTTTGAGGAATATATAGTGGTACACCTACCAGAGGGAACAGAAATCAAACAGTTCCGCACAAGATCTAGACAGGAAACCTCTACTGGGGTACGTGGCTTTCTCTATTTATTACAATTATTTTCGAACATCATTATATAGCTGAGTGTCCTCTTACATCCAGTTCATATTTTCTTGCATACCAGATAAAACCATCTTACAATCCCTCATGTAAGATGAGTTCCATGAAGACAATATCGAATAATAACTTGAATGAATAAATGATGTTTCTCTAAGCAAAAATACCTTAATACATTAGTGTTTTATTCAATTTCCCCTCTTATTTCTTAAAAAAGGTATGCAAGAAAACAATCTATCACTGGATTTGTGTGCAACTGGAAATATCCGGCTCTTGGGGAACTGTTTACGCAGGAACTCTGCAGAGCCTAGGTCCTGGCAAAATAGTAACCCTAGCACTGAATATTTCTATCCCTACTGGAAGCCAGTGAAAGATTCTTATAATCTTGTGTTATAATACCGTACAATTCTTTCCAAAGATTTGCTTTAAAAGCTGTCTTGGACACCACTGGATCAGTTTATATTTAACTTCATGGGAGTTATTCCGTAATGGTGCTAAAACAGAATTTAATACTGGTTTTTGCTCACACACTTCGGAATGTCGTTTTCAACTAACCATTATACATGTAGTCTAGATTTCCTGTTATGATAAATTGAATTTCAGACATGCTCTCCCTTAGTTTTGTTGTTGTTTTACAAAAATTGAACCAATACTGAAATAAGATGTACATGGTTTTAGTCTAATTTATAACGTCATGGAATTGTATAATCTTCCATAAATATACCTATTTTCTAATGATTTTGATGAGACATGTGTGTAAATATTAACTATTCAGTTACAAGACTTTCATATTACCATTATAATGCATTTACTGTTTGCAAAAAAACTTTGTTATCTGTAAATGTTTAGGACATGAAGGTGTTACATGAGTGTCGGTTCAGTTATTATTTTCGTAGATCTTCGGTATTTTTATTCTCTTTTATTGAAAGAATATTTGTCTACTAACAGGAAGCTGTCACGTTAGATAGTGATGGGATGTACATTTGTGTCGACTGCGGACACAAGACAGATCGTAGTGGAAACTGGATGAAACATAGACGGAAGCATCTAGGTCAGTACACCATCCGTCAATACTTTGTACATCAATTGTATACATGGAATAATCCTATATGAATTATTTTTATTCTAGAGAAAACTAAATGTGAACCTAATAATGTTCTGTGTTTTTTATTATGCCAACATTTTCCTGGCTTTTAAAATATTAACATTCTTACTATTACATAAAACGGCGTTTTTGCAGCTGTCAATTAGGGCAAGTTATTATTGGTTTATTTTGTCATGGCCAGTTCAGTTGGCCAGATGACATTTTTATTCCTGAATCAATATTATTATCAGAGAACTCGTAAGATTATATTCATTATCTTTTTAGTTACACAGCTATTGGACCTGTTTACTTTTATTACTGGACATGAAGTTCTATTTCTAGTCCATTGCTCTACTTAATTTTATATTATAACCCATTGTTCTTATTCTACTTACCAAGTCAAATGTTTATGTATGTTCATAACAAGTCATTTAAGTATCAGTAAATGAGAATTTTATGTATTTCATATGTTTATACAGCCCTTTTTCATGGCAAATTTGGGGCTGATATTGGGCCCCATTCCCCAAAGAAAAAAGTATATATTTTCCCCCTACTTGGTAAGAAAATTCCCCTTTTGTAAAAAAATTTTTTTTTATTTAATTTAAATTATTTTAGCGTTATAAATACCCAAATTTGGTGATTCATGATGCAAATTTCCTCTATCAAGAGAACCCGCCATACTTCCCCAAAGACTGAAAATAAATGGCTGTTATATTACCGAATCGAATAACCGAAAGGACAGTTATTGAAACTGAATCGAGAATTTTACTCGTGCTTTACCCCTGAAAGGTTATTGAGATACAAACACTAAATGGGAGATTTCACAGAAATATTATTAAGAGTCTCCATTGCTTCTTACATTGATATCTTATTGTATGTCAGGTATTCGACCACACGCTTGTCCCAAGTGTTCATACAAGGCGGCTACCAGCAGTAATCTGAAGAGACATTTACAGATACACGATGACATCAGGAACTTTCAATGTCATTATTGTAATCTATTGTTCCGACAGAAAATACACCTAGAACGCCACTTGAAGTACAAACATGAGGTGAGTCCATTTATCACATCAGGGCGGTAGAAATTATCTTCATGTACAGTTGTCCTGGACTAGTTTACATGTAAATTTTGAATTTTCCGACATGGGAGGCTATTTGTACAAGCATAGAATAGGGTACAAATTAACAGTTAAGTAGGCGCGCATAATGGACTTGTCCCGGTCTAAGTCCAACTCAACTGTTGATAGGCCGAATCGGCAATAAGACTAGTCCTGGACGTCGAACAGTGGATTTCGAGAGCCCTTCACATTACAAAACTATGTACCATACAAACAATTGCCAGAGTGATTCAGCATAAATCATACTGTAAATTATTTTATTTTAAAATCTCCCAATATTATTACCTGACATTTTTTGCAGTACAATTGATGGAAACACTTTGTAGACTTATACGTTCCTGTTTAATGGAAGCATTTATTTGTTATTGCCTTTACATCTACTGAGTTCAATGACAATTTACTTTCTGTAATACTGCACGGAAATAAAAAAGATGTTGCTGGAAATCTTAATAGTAGATATTTTTGTCAAAATGTGCTGTATAATATTTTGGGAAAAATGCATTTAATGCCTTCATACAGACATACATTTAAACACTGCACAAGAACTTTTCCTTAAAATTTAGATTAACCGCAAAACACGAATATTTAGTATGCTAAGGCTAACTCAGTGCATAGGTCATGTTAGAAAACAAAATGGAAGAAAGTGTCAATGCTGTGTTGTAGATAGAGTACATCTGTATGAAGGCAATTACCTACAATATTCTCATATTTATGACTATAAAGCCTATTTTGTCTCAAAAATAAGACTATTTACCTTAAAGAATTGATTTGAAATTCATTTTTCTTACTAAAAAGCAATACTGTGCACGTGTCAAGTACAACATGTTCGTTAAACATCCTCTGATGTTTGATTGATGTATCTGACTTTGGTTGTTGTTGTTTCAGGAGAAGAACGTTAAATGTCCGCTGTGTGACTACGTATGTTCTAGTGAGAACCCTGACCTGAAGATTCACATCCGACGACGTCACATGCCACACGAGGGAGCACTGAATGCTTTCACATGTGACATTTGTGGTTTGATGACTGTTAGCAAGAAAGATTTGAAACAACACATGAAATTTCATAAAAATGGACCAGAGTTGAAACTATTTTGCGAACACTGTAGTTTCGTTACTGATTGTGTGAGTCGGCTACGCCGTCATATGCTTATACATACAAAGGAACGTCCATTTCAGTGTGGAATGTGTCCGTACCGTGCTTCACAGAAAGAACATGTCCTACGTCATATGAGATCTCAACATGGTGTTGAAGTCGAACGCAATCAGAGAAGATCCCTTTTAAGCAAAAATGAAGAACAAGACTCCGAGGTTATGCTGGTCGCCGGTTCATCCCCGTCGGCCCTTTCTGGCGATGACGCAGGAAATGAACCCGAATTTGGACCGTTTGAAAAATCTGATTTTTCAAGCACTGATAAGATATTTGCTTGCAACTATTGCTCCATGAAGTTTGCTAAGTTAATTAATCTGTATAAGCATCTGTATGCTCAGCATAAACAGATCATGCCTGAAGAAGGTCCGAATGATTACCAGTGTGTTGTGTGTGATTTCCGTACCAATAATAAAAAGAACTTGCTGGTTCATATGAGGAAACATAATATGCAGGACCATTCCCCACCCACTCATGTATATTCCTGCGTGTTATGTAGATACATGAATCCAAGGCGAAGAAATCTATTCCAGCATATGAAGAAGAAACATGGTATTGAGATTATAATGAAAGACGATGGTTTAAATTGTTACGTAACACTCGACAGCAATGCAGCCCAGGTTCAAGGTCAAGATGTTGGTAAAACGAATGTGATTGCTCTGTCGGATATTGTAACGACGCAGACAATGGATGACGTTACGGAGCTCGAGTTCATTGGCGAGTCGAGCGATGATGCCGCTACCTTACATGCTGAAAAAATCTCCATAGATAACATCGATAATATTATACCGATCGAAGAAATGGGATCGTATGTTGTATCTGACTCGTCTCAGGAACACGACACAGGTGTTCATCAAGTGTCGATAAGTTCATCATTGCATGCTACTGTGCAAGAACACGAAGCCGCAGAAGCTATCGAAGGACTGCAAGCATTAGCCGAACAAGCTGGTATACTGGAAACACAGAATATTGACAATGATATGACAGCAGAAATAGTTGCTCCAGCTATTGAAATAGCAGCTACTGAGATAATGAATGATGGTGAGATCACTACTGGTTCGGAGATTTTGGAGTCTACGCAGACTACTGGTGTAGAACAAACGGCTGAAGGAACGGAAGATATACAGTTATCATCGGAACAATTGAATCAGCTTTCATCAGGAGATTATGTTGAGATTAATGGTGAAGTTTACAAGGTAGAAATAGCGCCAGCTCTGCAACAAGCTCAATAGTTGTCACTGGTAACTTTCAGGAATGTTTTTCAACTAAATTCCAACTAACTTTTCCAACCTGTATTTTCTGATAGTATTGACATATTATTTGTTGTTTTGTATTATTAGGTTATCACGTTTATTCAGTGATTAGTTGTAAATACAGTGAAACATGTGTTAAAGACCACCTGAATACTTTCAGTGCTAAGTCTTTCATATAAATTATCATTTACATTATTGTTATCGCAGAGGCGATTGTCATGAGTTCACTCCCTTTGCCCCTCTTGTAGAATATACGTAGTGCATGTATATTTCACAGAAAGGGCAAAAGGAGAGAACTGGTGACAGTCCCATGTGGTCTATTGTTTCACTCAATGATTTAGTGTAACTGGAACAAAGATGACTGAAGTTCTGTGTTTGTTGTATTTATTACATTATAACAATATGTGTGGAACACACAATGAACAAAAACAAAGTTATACAAATACAGTATATGATACACAACAAATTATTCCTGCTTATTTTATAGTAACCATATCACCGAGGCAACCAACCACTAAAATGTACAGTATTAAATGTAGATATTTTGAAAAAAACAATGCGCGTGTGTTAAAAAAACCTGGTTATTTGTATTTTAAACTCTACTGTAGCCAATAAGCAAGTCTGAGCACAGGAGATTGTCACAAGTTCTTTCCCTTCATCCCTTCTGGAGTTCTCTCCCTTTGTCCCTTCTACGGTATATGTATACATAGTACAATACTACAGAAGAAATACAGGGAGAGTACTCTCACTTAGAAGAGATAAAGGGAAAGAACTTGTGACAATCTCTTTGAGTGGGAGCATAGAATTGTTTTATAGTAATGATTTTGCTCTCATACTACTGTCTCTACAATTATTTGACAAAGTGTACTTTATCTGTCGGTTATCTTGAATGTTCTTCAGTGATCTGATGCTTGTAATAGCCATATCAATAATTCAGGCATGAGAATGAAAAATTTCAAAATCAGCTGAAAATTTGGAAAGGGGTCAAGGGGGTCGCTGAAGCTCCTGGCTTTTAAGCATCTAAGATGGCTTAAATTGTATCAAGAACGGCCCTTGCGAACGTCAAATCCGCAGATTTCCGCGAATCTGCGGATCATTCTTATGCCTGATAATCAGTTGATTGGTAATAAATATCTATTGTAAATGCAGTACACTTCAGTAGATGGTGGCCACATTGTATATACAAAATATCACAATTTCTCTTTTCAAGCTGTATTTCCGAACAATCTTCAACCTCCGACAAAAGAGCATCCTCGGTACCCAGGCTATTTATAACATATATGATACCCTGGGCAAACTGACTGTAAAAATCTCGTACTCATGAATAATTAATGAGGTGAAATCCAGCCGTTTGATTGGCCGCATGACACACACCTCATGCGATAAGGAAATTGTGGCTTTCAAATTGTGTAGCTCTTCACAAAGGAGATTCCTTCTTTTTGTTATCGTGCATTTCATTGGTCGAGAAATGCTAATGAATATTCATGCATTACGAGGTTTCGCTAGTCAATTTGCCCAGGGTATCGTATGTTATAAATAGCCTGGGTACTGAGGATGATAACAGAGATAATACCTTGTAACTGTCAATGTTCATTGTACAGCATTTTTCATGTCATGTTGTGATCAATAGAACAGGATTGTAAAAACTAAAATCGGTCTTATTCAAACCATGATGATATAAATTACCACTATATTCATCAGTGTATATGAGAGCGATGTTGGTTGAAGAAGTAGAACATAAAAATGTGTGGTATTACTGTGTCAATCTGCTGTACAACATTACTAAGTGATCTGTACTGCAAATGTTTAAAATTCCAAATTCCACTCTTACTGTTCAGATGTTGAAAAATTGATAAAAGTTGGGAAGTCTAGAAGTAACATAATACATATACGGAAGCCTGTATATAATATTCACAGTCAGAACAAGTCTACATATAACATCCTCATCAGGCCATAATAAACTAACTGTTTTGGCTGACATCCCAGTGCGACACATATGTTTCATCTACCACAAAGACCATGTAAGACATTACATGATTGGTCACACATAACTGTATTTATTGAACAAGTTGGCTTGACAAAAATCAAGCATTATATAGTTTTTTTGAAACTCATAAATTATGAACATCATAATATTTTATTTATATCATAATACTAAAAGGCACATTTTATAGGGGAAAATTAACTTTGTCCATAATATTCACGGTCATCACTGGAAGGCGAAAGTTGTTATTTCACCTGTGACATGGTGTCCCCACTACAGACTTTTCAAGTGTTATTGAGTCAAAAAAGGGCCATAATTCCTCCAAGAAAAGGCGGATTGTAACTGAAATTAGTCTTTACCTGTATTTCATTATCCTATTCTTATGTACCCAATATGAATTGAATTCATCTATCCTTTCAAGAGTTATTGATCGGGGAAAACAAATTTTTGCACAGACAGACAGACAGGGGTACCACTACTATAACAGTGTTCTATATATGCAACAAGAATGAAAGAAATCCTCATCAGATTCCATTTTTCAGAAACATCAGGATGATCAACTCAAACAATTATTTTATCATGGTCGTACAAAGTACCCTGATCTATTTTAAAATCAACTTCAAAACAAAAATATACACTACGTACAAAATGGAATGAAAATGGATTTTCGATAAATTTACCACAGTTATGTACATACATTATATGCAAAGAATCGACATTCTATCACACCTTGAAATAGACAAGTATATTCAATTTATATGATTTATCATGATTTCTCTCCCTTTATACCTTTTAGAGTTCTCTCCCTTTATCCCTTCTAGAATTATCTCCCTTTATCCCTTCTAGAATTATCTCCCTTTATACATTCTAGAGTTTTCTCCCTTTATCCCTACTATAGTATATTGTAAGGGGAGAGAACTCATGACAATCTGTGGTATGAAGTTACAGAAGCTTAACATCAATAACAATACACAAACATCAGCTAAATCAAACAATAAAAGCCGATATTAAACTACAAGAAAGCTGCATATTACAGTATATACCAGTGAATACAACGATATTACACAACATGGCTTGATCTACCTTAGTGGTTCTAGCATTGATAAAGAGGATATCAGTCATGTTTCAAGCTCACATCTAGGTTTACCGTGTCAAATCACCATTAACAGTAAACACAAAATATCAAAATATGTCCATTACACAGGAGATTGTCACAGATTTCCTCCCTTTATACCTTCTACAGTTCTCTCCCTTTATCCCATCTATAGGATATGTATATATAGCACTACAAACTCCTGTGGTATGATAAACTCCATGCTTGTCACAGAAATATAGAATTATTTACAAGAAGAGTGATATAGAGCGCAGAAGAACAAAAGTTACAAAGAATGACTAGAGGCAGTTAACAGAACAAAATACAGTCAAACCTGTCTGTAAAGACCACCCATAGGAACAGCAAAATGTGGTCTTTCTTTACAGGTGGTCTCTATTAACAGATTAAATATCATTGAAAATGGTCTGATGGGAGATAAAATTGGTGGTCTTTGCAGACAGGTTTTGCAATAGTGGTCTTTGTTCGCAGGTGGTCTTTAACACAGGTTTGACTGTACAATGCAATCCCATAAATATTTACTGTTTGGTAAATATGGACTTATAATATTATGCAGGCAAACACAGAAATAGTATACAGTTGGCCCTTGTTTATTCGACAACCTTCTATCTGAATATATGGTATCATCCGAAATAAATATCAGAACTAACACATATCATAGAAAAAGAGGAAAACTGAACGCCAGACAAGAATTCAAACACACACGCACGGGTGCAACTATTAATGACCCCTCCACATATATGGTGGGGGTCATAAAAACCCACAACTCGGAGAACTACTCTGTTGATACAGGTATAATTCTTGTTCATTCAAGAACACCAAGGGAGTATTTTAATATTATAAATTTACAAATTGACCAATAAATGTCGTTTCCAAATCGTAATACTGTTTCATACCCAATGAAGTTTAAGAAAAACAGAAATTAGCATAGCATGAAAGAAACAAGAGATATTTGTAAAACATTATGCCCCCTGTGACCTTGACCTTTGACCCCGAAATCAATAGGGTGCCTCTGCTACCCAAAGTGAATGTGTGGACCAAGTTTAGGATGATATGTCAAGGGGTTCTTGAGTTATTGATTGAAAACGAAAAGGTTACGGACCGACCACCGACAGACATACCGACCGACCGACATACATGTGCAAACCAATAAATGCCCGGGGGGGGGGGGCATAATAATAATTTGATCAAGGTGTATTTACAATGCTGTGAAATTGATCTTATAATACACAGATACAAAAAAAGAAATAAAAAACGAGATAAAATAAGGCAGCAAATTAAGTGTAAGACAATACTACGCATATATTATACCGTTAAGAGAAATATTGTACAAGAAAATTAGTCAATTTTATACAATTGTCACAATTTTGGTATAAAACATAATCACTTGGGAGCATAGAAATATTTACAAGTTGTCGATTTCTATCCTTGTTGAAAATATATTATCACTATCATATATACAGTAAGACCTCACTTACAGACCACCTCAATAATAAGACCAACTCAAAATTAAGAACACAATTTTTGAGTCCATTTTCACTGTTTTGCTCTTTATTCAACCACAATATAAGAGACCACCTCAATGTTAAGACCAAGGGCATATAAGTAAGTATTGTTATATGCTGCAATCTCTTTATAAAGACTATGGTGAAAAAAATAGTATCAAGTATCATACGAGATCATTGGAAAATCCAAATAGACAACAAATATAAGATTGCCAAAATATATTTATGGATTTTCTTTGTAGTGAAATAAAATCGAAACACTAAGTAAACACCATATTGCAAACAAGAGAAAAAGCAAAAAAATGTTGCATTCAAAGAATAAATTATACACGTGAACAAAACAGATATAAAATCACAGACATTTATCAATAATAAACACATCTCTATACTATTTATTGAATTTTACTTGTCCGGTAGCATATACAGTAAAACTTAATATTAAGAACACAATTTTCAAGTCCGTTTTCACTGTTTTGCTCTCTATTCGACCTCAATATTAAGACCACCTCAATATTAAGACCAGTGTTCATGAGTCCCAAGGGTGGTCTTATTATTGAGGTTTTACTATATATTATCTATACTTGTCAAACAGCATATATATGCAACATATTTCCGAGTATTATAAACAGCACAATGAAAAACAATATCCAGAAGTTTATTTACAAATAATAATCAAGATTTGAACAAAACTTGAGACGAAATTAAAAAAATTCTTTCTCAATAAAAAAATTCTTAACTTGGCTGAACATTTTAATAGACAGCTCTTTTATAACATAAAAATGGAACTGCACAGAACAGCCAAGCATAAAATAATTATCATTGTGTAATTAATATACAATCATTATTTCGCAACAAAAATGCATGGTATGAGGTGTACATCATTTTAAAATGTCTATCAATACAAGTACACACTTGTTCATCAGTTGCATTATATGACATAATTATCCCATTACATATATATATGACACAGAAGATTGTCATGAGTTCTTTCCCTTGATTCCTTCTGGAGTTCTCTCCCTTTATCACTTCTACAGTACATGTACCTGTAGTATACTTCATTGACTGACTTTAAGGAAACAAGATAAGAAATTATCATGATATTATTGCATGTGTATACAACATGTATACTGAAATTCATGACAATATTATGTACTTTCATATTCATATTTTCATAAAAAAATTAGTTTCAAAAGTAATAGAATGAATTTTAATGAAGTATGGTTGGTAAAAAATAGTGCATTTTTAAATGTACTGAGTGTACTATAGAAAGGATAAAGGGAGAGAACTCTAGAAAGGATAAAGGGAGAAAACTCTAGGAAGGATAAAGGGAGAGAACTCGTGACAATGTCGTGTGATATATGATACATAAAAGACCACAATAATGTAATACTAATTGTCCTCGCAGAAAATATACAAATCACAACACAATTGTTTAAAATAAAGCATGCATATTTACCACAGTATGTCTCATCGTAAAGTAACAAATAAACACCTTATGTACAACTATAGTCCAATACAAAGAATTACAAATTACGAAAATCACAGTACATGTACTACATTTTGGACTTTCCATAAAATCTCAAAAATGAAAATAGTATCTTCTACATTATACTTGATCAAGGCGTCTGACCAGAACACTGTACAGAATTTTACAAATTACCAAAATCACAGTACTACATTTTATACTTTCCCGAAAATCTCAAAAATGAAAATAGTATCTTCTACATTATACCTTGATCAATGCGTCTGACCAGAACACTACATTTACGCAGTTTTTCCTGAATTAATATTAACGATTTTCAAAACACGAATCTCATTTTCATGAAAAACTATGGCTGAAGTATAAACTTCAGGACAGACATTTCCTATCCTTCAACATTTACATTGAAGAACTAATTACAGTAAAACATCACTTAAAGACCACCTCAATAATAAGTCACGTCAAGTCAATTATCACTGTTTTTTTCTTTATTCATCCTCAACATTAAGACCACTTCAATATTAAGACCAGTTTTCAAGAGTGCTAAGAGTGGTCTTTTTACCGAGGTTTTACTGTAACCTAAATAAGCACAAAATTTCTTCCATTCCGAGACGAGAAGGTGAAATAAACATTCTGCTGTTACCTTGAACCTGTAAAAACACAAACACGCCTCTCAAACAAAAACACACAACAGCAAAGTGAAAGCAGTTTTGAATTCAATCCCGCATATTTTTCACATGTCACGCAATACCCTGTGATGTATGATTCCTGTAGATACACACTGTTACTGGTTCACATTATATAAAATTGTCATCACATTCAATTGGTATTGCAGGTGCACAAAACTTCTGCTCATCAAACAAGTTCTTTGCATAGTTGATCTTCTGTGCCACCTGCAATGATAAATATGACATATGACATCATGTTACTTGTTCCGGTGGTGGAAGGAACACTGGTGTATATGCATAGTCTTGTATTGTTCTGAATGTTTTCAACAAATTAATCAGTGGTGCCAAAGCCAAGGAAAAGAAAAGGAAGTTTTGTAAGCCGGAAGAAAGCAGATGCCTTTCATACCATTTCCTATTTTCATGCATATCTGAGCAACTGGACCAACATTTAAATCATTGTTTCATATCAACTGAAAAGTGAAGGTTCATACACCTGAACAGATTAATTCCTACAGTAAGTTCATCAAGCTCTCTTTGGAAATAAGCCAGGGCCAGTATTCACAAACGTTTTAAGACTGAATCTCAGACTTAGACTTTAAAATGGTAAATATTCATTCTGTTCCTACTTTATTATTACACATTATATTTTGATAAAACATGGCAAAAGAGTAGAGTGAGTGACAAGAAATATTCAGGCAAAAATTTATCGAAAACGAAATGCTTGTAAATTTAACTTTTGCAATTCTAAAGTCTAAGTCTGAGATTCAGTCTAACGTTTGTGAATACGGGCGCAGGACTGGTCTCAAAACTCAACAATCTGATTGGTGGGTTCGGAGGTCCGACTCAAACTTAATGAATGGCAAGGCTACAGTCTTGAGACTGGTCTACGAAATCTGTACTTCTGGCGCGAGGAAACAATTCTCAGACGCAGTCCATAAACCACACAATGAATCCTGGAAATAACTGACTTTATATCTTCTTATTTCAACCATTTGTAAATAGACAGACAATACTAACCTTCTGAGCAGTGTATCTTTTATCACATCTAATTTGTGGTTTCTTGTTGCTATGGTAACGCATACCTCCTTTTTCATCACGTCGAAGAATTTCCACATAGAATCTTCCATCTACAAAAACATCAAATAAACTCCAATAGAATTGGATTATAGAATCATTTACGTTGGTTATACATTTAGTTTTCTTGAAACAATTCATTGTCACTTTAAATTTTGTTGTTTTTTAGGGGGAGAAATAAAATACAGTCGGATCTTGTTCATTCGAATTAATCGTGTCTGAAATTTATATTGAATAATACATGGTTTTGAGTAGCACATTTCAATTTGACGTGCATAAGAATATACATAGGGGCCTGATATTTATTTTGGATGATCCCAAGTATTTGGATAGAAGGATGTCGAATAAACAGGGTCCAACTGTATTTGTAATTAACCAAGAAAAATTACCTGTCATAGAATTTCAAGCACACTAACTTGTCTATGCAACACAACTACAGGCAGGCTGTCAACTCACCTCTTTTCAAAAAGTAGGGATTTCATTGCCTAAAAGTAGGGATTTCATTGCCTAAAAGTAGGGATAGTAGGGTTGGTTCCTTACTTGAAATATCTAAATGGTTAATATTCACTGTACTATACATTCTCCATGATTATACCTCTGTGCTTCATGCAGGTGAAATAAATATTTTGAGTTAACGCCTCAGATTTGTAAAAAAGTAGGGTTAGTAGGGCTCTTCCAAGAAAAAGAAGGGAAAACGTAGGGAGCAAGAAAAAAAGTAGGGAAAAAGTAGGGAGCAATAAAAAAAAGTAGGGAAAAAGTAGGGAGCAAGAAAAAAAGTAGGGAAAAAGTAGGGAGCAAGAAAAAAAGTAGGGAAAAAGTAGGGAGCAAGAAAAAAAGTAGGGAAAAAGTAGGGAGCAAGAAAAAAAGTCGGGAAAAAGTAAGGAGCAAGAAAAAAAGTAGGGAAAAAGTAGGGAGCAAGAAAAAAAGTAGGGAAAAAGTAGGGAGCAAGAAAAAAAGTAGGGAAAAAGTAGGCAGCAAGAAAAAAAGTAGGGAAAAAGTAGGGAGCAAGAAAAAAAGTAGGGAGCAAGTAAAAAAGTAGGGAAAAAGTAGGGAGCAAGAAAAAAAGTAGGGAAAAAGTAGGGAGCAAGAAAAAAAGTGGGGAAAAGTAGGAAATGTAGGGAATGTAGGGCCCACTTGACAGCCTGTACACGGACCTGTGACCAGTGTAATGTACTTAAAATCCACTGAGCCTTCAAACACAGAACAAAATCTTACCTATTTCAATATTCCTGCACAATGAGTAATCCCTATGTTTCACGTTGAGTATTATACTTTCTTTCTGAAGCTCCGCGTCAAGGTTACGCAGGAAGAACACTTGCTGATTGGTTATCATCACAAACAGAGAGTCTGTACCGCCTCTAACCGTCTCCACGGCGATAAATCTACAAAATATTAATTCCTTACACATGGAAGATGTATAACACAATATTAATTTTCGACACTATACGTTGAAAAGTACAATAAAACCTCATTTCAAGATCATCTCGAAATTAAGCCCACCTTATTAACAAGACCACATATCGTTTGTAATTTTTCATGAGTATTTTAATTCGATATTCTGACCACCTCACTACTTGGATCGTTTTTCTTCACAACAAAAGGTGGTCTTACTATTAAGGTTTTACCATACATAGTGTTCAGTACAATATAGAGTTATCTAAACTGATGTCATCTTTCTATCAAGTACTTGTGAGCTCTTCAACATACAAAGCATTTAAATAATACTTCAAAGAACTGACAATTTATTAAGCACATAAAAAGTAAAAGTAAAGTGTTTATTTATTATAGTGTCATCCCTATTTAAAGGGCCAGCCATTTCTGACTTATGAGACACCTACTTTCTGTAGCACATTTACCGTATTTACTCGCCCATAAGTCGACCAAAAACGGCTTTTGAAAATGCTCTAAAAAGTCAACTCGACTTATGGGCGCGATATTAAAAAAAATAAAAAATAAATAAAAAAGGGAGGAGTGTGTGCCCTGGAAGTTCAAAATAACATATGCATTTATATTCGGAGTAAAAAATGATTCTTTACTTGCCCTGTAAAGTATTTTTTACAATTAAGCTTTTTGTTGTTAATGACAATAAACGACAATTATGAACAAAATGTTTTGTTTTATTCTTTCAAATAAATGTGTTCGTTGGTTAAGTTTTTCACAGTTTTCGAAAGCCTCAGAAGTGTTAAATAATAGGACAATATCTTACACGTGTTAATGAGGTGAAAATGTTGATTGCCCACGCAGGTGTTATAAACAAACTGTCACAATACGACTGCTGGTTAAACTTTAGCACAGAACACGTGGGATTGTTGTGTCTGGGAATGACGTCACACAGAGCTACCAGCCGGTGATTTACCGTAAATTCTCATAATGTTTTTAGATTTAAACTGGTACGCAATATTTTAAGTGACTAGACTGTAACCAACTTTTCATTCTTTGAAAATCTGGCCTCGACTTATAGGCGGGTGCAAGCAAAATACCGAGTTTTAAGCAGCAAAGTATACCCGTCGACTTATGGGCAAGTAAATACGGTACTTCCAGATTCCTTTCCTTTAATGCCAGGCACCAGGCAGGTAGGCGCACAGTAACCATTATTTAACTAGCTGGTGGCTCACCAACTGGCCATATCAGAACAGACCCCTACCAGGATTCAAACCTTCAACCTCACACTTCCAAGGTGGTTGCCTTAATCACTTGGCCATGGGAGATGGTTATATTTGCCTTATAAACTAACCGACAAGGAAAGGTTGTCTCAAATATAGCAATACATCAGACTAACATTTTTGTACTGACTTCGGTCCGTAAAATGTAAATAAAATGATAGAGATATAAACCAACATTTCCTCAAAGCAATGATCATTCAGTTTATGTAACAGAGCCTGGGATTCGGCTTGCGGCAACATGTACGGAGGAAGCAGCCCACCGGGTCCGTAGCAACATCGAGATTTCCTGATACGTTCGGGCTGCATGTGATAACTACGTCGACTTGCATCTCTCACGGCATTGGACATCCCCGAGGCGAAGTCCAGTACGCCAGCCACAGGTTTTGTGACAATACCTGTAACACCCTGGTACAAACCCACGCCAAAACCCTGCAAGAACGAAGATTACATAATTAGGGTTAAACAACAATACTGTTTAAGTGGATAATATCAAGTGTCAAAAAGTTCGCGAGTTGCCGATTCTAGACATTTTGTGTGCGGAAATGTCTGCGAATGGCCGAAATTACTTTGATCATAATATCTACATGCCGTGACAATCACTATAATAAAATTGATTGTATGGCAGTGAGTGCTTTGGATATGACACCATGGGGTATCGGACTCCATGTATCAACTACAAAGTGTGTAGATAAAAATATACATTGGTGAATGTTGAAATTTACGTTGTGGAAAATGTTTGCAAAATTTGTGCATTCGCGGAATTCGCAAACTTGACCACTTATACAGTAGCTTGTTACTTGAAAATAAGAGCAAAAGCTGCATAGTACGTCAAAAAAATAGCAATCAGTACAGACTAAAACATGTGCATATATACATTATTATAGAAGTAGTGTTGGCATATTACAAAAATATCTATTGGAATACACTGCCAGTTCAAATTAACAAGAAGATCAATTCTCTCAATTTAACAAGACATCCATTATTGTAAGATTTTGTCTTTATTCCTTGAAAAATACTACAGTTACTGTAGAAACACTAATGAGATTGTTTGCCTTTTTTCATCATTGTTAGCCTGTGTGTTCTTTTTTGTTCCTTTCCTATTTGCAGCAAAATAATTCAAGGGCACTTTACCAAAAAAATATTTTTTTCAAAATTCAAGTACTTTTCAAGGAGTTTTTGGCTGTTACAAATTCAAGTACTTTTCAAATTAAAGGATTTTCAAGACCTGTGAGAACCATGTGGACATGTATCACTGTATTACAACAAGTATAATACAACCCACATACCTCAATACCACCATGCACTGCTCCTTCAAAAGGTTTGACAATACTTTTTACGCCACCATACAATCCATGTCCGAGTCCTCGAAGTCCCGACATAAACTGACTACCACTCGACGTGGCACTGCTACGTATTTGCTGTCGTTTCATGTTATGTTTACTGTCGTTGTGTACGGTACTCAAACCTTCCGATAGGGCACCGGTCATCTGCAGAATTATACATGTACATGTATTAATGTAACTATCATAGAAAAATGACAAAACTCCTGTATATTATGTATATTTTTTGGATGAATTTGTTATTCAAGATATTAGAAGATTTTGAGTCTACTGTGTGGCAAAGATCACCAATATATGCTTTTTCCATATCGGAAATGGTTTGATTTCAATATATATAACACAAAATGCAATCTTTCCACCTTAAATTTATCTCCTCAATATATACTCCACGCCATTAATAACGCAACTAAAAATTGTCAGCATAGCGACGTTATAAAGAAATAATAATATTTTAATTCTAAAACAAGATTTCCTACACTTAGTCAATCATTAATTATGAATACCACACCTCAATAAGAAGACCAATTTTCGAGGGTTCAAAGGGTGGTTGTATTATTGAGGATTTACTGTACATAGGAATGTCAAAAATAAGAATATGGATGAACAAAGATCAGGACTGATGATTTATATTGCAACATCACGGGCAAATACAAGAAAAACCTCAATAACACGACCACCCTTGGGACCCTTATTGAGGCGGTCATAATATTGAGGTTGAATAAAGAGCAAAACAGTGAAAATAGACTTGTGTTCTTAATTTTGAGGTGGTCTTATTATTGAGGTAGTCTTTTAAGTGAGATTTTACTGTAATTAATTCATCAATGTAAATGTTGAAGGATGTGGTATGTCTGTTGAAAATTGTAGAAAATAAATTCAGGAAAAGCTCTGAACAATGTTCAGGGCAGACACCTTGTCCAAGTAAAGTGAAGAAGATGTTTTTTGTTTAATTTTTTGGAGATTTTTTTGGGAAATGCCAAAGTGTAGTTCTGTGATTTTGGTAATTTTGTAGAGCGAGGTTTTACTGCAAATGACTGCGAGTAAAGACTCCTACCTTTGCAGTGCTGTTAGAGAAGCCATGGAATATGCCTTTAGCTAGTCCTCCGATGTTTCCGTCTTCAATCAAACCAACGAAGCCCTCAGCTACATCATTTACAAGTCCAAGCGGGTTGCCAAGGAAATCTATGGAACCTAAAATTTTCATGGCTTGCCCTTTTAATTCCTGTAATAGAATTAAATAATAAATGACAAACACCAGACGAGGTGCACGATTTTATCAAAAAAACAACACGATTTTATCAAAAAAACAACACGATTTTATCAAAAAAACAACACGATTTTATCAAAAAAAACAACACGATTTTATCAAAAAAACAACACGATTTTATCAAAAAAACAACACGATTTTATCAAAAAAACAACACGATTTTATCAAAAAAACAACACGATTTTATCAAAAAAACAACACGATTTTATTAAAAAAACAAAGCATAAACAAGAAATATCTTTAAAAAGAAGATAAACGACGTAGATAGAATGATGTCTTCCGGCATATCACGACACCGACAACAAAATGTGATTCACGAATTACAGTTAACGTATACTCACGTCTTTGTAATGCTTTTGTAACTCATGCATGAAGAATTCTTTGGATTCAAACTGATGACATTTGTTAAATCGTTCTGAAATAAAATAAATATCAAAATTAACATGAACAATTTAAGCAATTAATACCAGACATTAATAACACATTTTAAGACAAATAATGTTAATCTTAATAATTAAGTGAAATATTGCTGCAGTCAGAAATGATTGTTTCCACCTAAATCTATAAAACATTTAATATTGGTGGTATTAGTAGTCAAATTGAAGTTTACATGTATTCAATACAGTCAGACCTCATGTATTTGACAATCTTCAATACGAATACTCGGTATTATCCGAAATAAATATCAGGTATCAATGTATCTTGTTAAGCACACAAATTTGAAATGGGCTATTAGAAACAAAATTTCAAACAAACCACACTTTCATATAAAATAAGGTAAAACAATAATTTGACTAAAACTTAAAGCAAAAATACAATACAGTAAAACCTCACTTAAAAACCACCTCAATAATAAGACCACCTCAAAATAAAGAACAAAATGTTCAAGTCCATTTTCACAGTTTTGTTCTTTATTTAACCTCAATATTCTGACAACCTCAATAAGAAATAAAGTCATGTTTTATGGAACACGAAAAATCGGTCAATGGCGCTACCGGGAATCGAACCCGGGTCTACGGATTGCCGGTCCGTTATGCTAACCACTACACTTACACAGCGACCTAACGTCATTTTTGTGTAAATTTAACTTGTATAAAGTTGATTAAGGTTAACTACACTTTACAGGGTCCCAAGGGTGGTCCTATTATTGAGGTTTTAATGTACTCTGCATCAATACGGACAGAACAATGCTGGTAATCAACAAACCTAGATCCACATCAGCTTCAAAGTTGACGAGAGGAAATCCCATCTCTTGTTTTAAAGTTGCGAGATCCTGGGGCAGACTCGACGCTTTGATCATACTTAATGTAATACATGTACTACTGATACGTAAAGTACCAAAATAGTAACGCTTCGTCTTCACTGAAGATTTCATGGATAATGTTCTGAAAAGAAAGTAAACAGATTGTCTCTTGAGGAAGGCTGGTTATTTTATTGGTTATTTTATAATTTTTTTTGTTATTTTTTTTTTTTTTTGTAATTTTACTTTTTTTTTTTTTTTTTTTTTTTTTGTTATTTTATTGGGGTTATTTTTATTGGTTATTCTGTTAGTTACATTACTGGTCATTCGGTTAGTTGCACAGGTTTTAAACAGTATATCTGCTCTAGTAGGCGTGTAAGATCTGAATTTTTGTTTTCCAGATATAACTTTATTATTAACATCCAAACGAAAGTACCATTATTGAAACTGATCACAGATATTAGGAAACAATAATAGTAGTAACGGTGGATGCTTCCCGAAGTATGTTAAAAATCATGGAACCAGAACATGCTGACAATATGCCCATCTCTTGGTAGTGAAGCCTTCCATTTAGTTTCATTGAATTCTGGTCAGTGGTTTCTGAGAAATAGACGTGCAGACACGAATGCGGTACGTACAGATGCTCAGACGGACACACAGACAAGCGGCAGCTATATGCTTCTCTGTCAAAGAGCATAAAGACAGATGAAGGGAACATTCACAAACAACCATCAAACAAGCTGTTCATCAGATAAACTGGAAACTTATGCTTGATTCAATCAAATTCCAACAGAGATATTCATCTATAATGTTTAGTAAACTAAAAATCATCAAAATGCTGTATGAAATTTTCTTATTTCATAGCAGTTAGGCAAATTAAAATGAGAATCACAATCAGAACAATAAATCCATCAATACTTACTTCTGCAAATCATCAATTCCCTTTTCAAACTTCTCTAGGCTCGTATCCGATTGACCGACCCCCGCAAATTGTACAAGTTTCCATAGCAACTGTTCCTCAAGCTGTACAGTTAATCTTTTCATAGAAATAATCACGTGCTGAAAAAACCCCACAATAATATCACAAATAGCAACATAAAACACAACCTATCTGTATACTACACAAAATGAGCCACACAGCTTAAAGGTGGATAGTCAGATTGTCTATGAAATTATGCTAAGTAATAACATTGAGCAAATGACATGTTAATGCCTTACTACATATGTACTCTTAAACACTGCGTCATAATTGTTCTTAAAAATTTCCCGGTGTACTACAAGTCCTATAAAGGTATTTCTTACAAACTCGGGCATGTAGGTCACGATAGAAAATACCCGTATCGGACTCTTGTATTTGTGGTTTTGGGTGAACATGTAAGAAAAGTGACAATGCAGTGTTGTAGAGTACATCTGTATGAAGTAAATTACCACCAATTTTTTCATATTTATGACAAAACTTTTTTTATTAAAAATTAAGACAATGTACCTTTAAAAACACCGATACAGACCTAAGTAATAGCTACAATATGATTTTGATAATGAAATCTGCACACTAGACTGATTTTAGGAACTGCTACCAATACATGCAAAGTGGGGAAATTGGGGTCATTAAAAAACAAAAAGGGAATTTCAAGTCAAATTCACATAATCATTTTTTGACGTGTATATATCATATTATAATTATTAATGATGAATGTACAGTATTTTCAGACACAATGTCTAGTACATTTATAGAAATGTGAATGTAACCAATCTTATAAGATTTTTTTTCTTTTTTAAGAGAGGAATTTTTAATGCAAATTGGGAAAATCTGTTTTAATGGGCAATGGTACCCAAAAATGGCTCCCAAAACATGGCAAATCATCCAGGCCACATCATAAACTAAGCTCGAAGTCCTTATATGAAACAAAACTGGTAAACAGTAAGTAGGTACGGTTCAATCTGTAATAATCTGATACATCATTTCTATAAAATTTTATCTGATCTAAAAGATTTTTCCATGGTCAATTATTTAAATGTCTTGTGTAGAGAATCCATACCTTAAATATTTCGGCATTCCATCCAACATTTGGCAGTTTATGAGCCGATATCAGTAAAGCGTGCGTGTTTTCGACGACATCCCGCTTTGGTGTGGGGGTTACAAACAGCATTACAGGGCGACTTACACCGAACAGCTGATTGTCCGCCTGATAGAAAAAATAATTTGATACAAGAATATCGTGAAAATATAACAGGATCGATTGTTCCATCTTATACAGTATCATCACTTCAATACATACAGTTGGACCTCGTTTATTCTTTAGTACTTTCAGTGCTTTGATTTACAAATACAGTTGGAGCTCGTTTATTCTTTAGTACTTTCAGTGCTTTGATTTACAAATACAGTTGGACCTCGTTTATTCTTTAGTACTTTCAGTGCTTTGATTTACAAATACAGTTGGAGCTCGTTTATTCTTTAGTACTTTCAGTGCTTTGATTTACAAATACAGTTGGACCCCATTTGTTCTTTAGTACTTTCAGTGCTTTGATTTACAAATACAGTTGGAGCTCGTTTATTCTTTAGTACTTTCAGTGCTTTGATTTACAAATACAGTTGGACCCCATTTGTTCTTTAGTACTTTCAGCGCTTTGATTTACAAATACAGTCGGACCGATTTGACAACCTTCTATCTGAATGCTTGGTATCAGCCGAATAAATATCAGGTCGCGATGTATCTTCTGAGGCAAGTTAAATGGGCTATTCAAACTATGTTTTATTCAAAATATAATTTTGGAGCTGATGAATTCAAATGAACGAGGTCCGAGTGTATTTCTTCTGTACCTTTCTCATGTATGAACTACACATTACAGTAGCTATGGTGACTATCTTAATACCACTTTAACTCATTACAAACTACCAGTAGCAAACATGCATACAGACAGGGCAATTTTTAATGTGGCTTCCTTATAGAGCATAAATACTCATTTTTGCAAACAGTACAAAGATCAATAGTGTACACATTACTTCCTATAGTAAAGAATTCATACAAATTAGACAATAAACTAGATGCGTCCATATGATACGGATGCCCCTACTATAGGCTTTTCAGTATAATATTTTATGTCAAAAAAGGGCCATAACTCCTCCAAAAATTGGTGAATTGTAACCAATATTGAACTTGACCTGTTTTTTATTCCTATAACTATGTGCTCAATAGGATGGATGGATTCAAATCATATCAGAGTTATTGATCCGAAACCAATTTTTGCACAGACGGACTGATGGACACACAGGGGTAACCCTTTATGCCCTACACCATTTTTTGAATGGTGGGGAGAATGGTGGGGGGGGGGGGAAATGGACAAAATAAACAAGATTTGTGATCTGTCTTGAGAACACAAGTCATGTGTCGAACCATGAATGAATGTGAATAAAAACAGGAATCTGAGATAAGGTTTTGAAAATAATCCAATAAATACAGGAGCTTTGTGTGTTTTTGTGTAAGATTGCTAGAGAGCAGCGAACGGAATATTTTCATGAAAGGCGTTGCCTAGAGTGAAAATTTAAGTCAAATGCTCACAATATGATATGATAATTTCACGATGATATATCGGATAATAATTCAACTATCTTTTGCAGTAAACCACCGGAAAACGTGAAATAAAATGTTGTATTACCTGAATGTTAGCCACACTCATCTCTAACGTCGTCCCTCTCTGATGTGACCTGTAGCTTAATGTGATATTCTTCAGCGATAGATACAACAATTCCTCTGGTACTTTGTTCACTAACGATATTCCTAACCCTCCTTTCAAGTTGACATCAAGCTGAAACAACCAAAGATGTTACATGCATAAACAGTCAGACCTCGTTTATTGGACAACCTTCTATCCAAATACTTACAGGGTTAATTTTGGCTACTTTGGGAAGATGACCCATACTCAACAAAGTGTAAATTTGTGCACGTTAAACTTCGACATTGAGGGAAAATGTCTTGAAATTACAGCAAGGTTTTAGGAATAAAAGGAAAGAATGTATTGATTAATTAATCAACAATTGCTATATATATAAACTGCCTGTGAGAGAAAAGCCTCTAACTTTGTCAATTTTTGGTTAATTTGAACCAAAACCTTTTCTTCAGATTTTTGAGAATTTTTTAAATTCAAATTGGGAAAAATATAAACTTTTTGGCATTGGGAATATAGCTGAATAACGGCTATAAAAACAGCAGAAAGAAAACCCCGACTTGGTTTAATCCGGAAAAAAATATCAGGTCCAGACATATCTTCTTCGGCACATCGAATAGAAATGGGCTATTCGAAATCAAGTTTTATTCGAAATAACATTTCGGATCCTATGAATTCGAATGAACAAGATCAGACAGTATATTGGTACATTAAAATCTGAACTCGATACAGATGGTGCAAATATGACAAAGACTGGAACCTCATACAAAACTTGAGAGCCTGATGGTCACAAATTGAGTCACATCTACCAGAAAATAACGAAGACTTTTACTTTTGCATCTACTATGTCATTCCAAGATGTCTACATTTTAAATATACAGGGTGTTGAAAAAGTTTGTTCACAAAGTTTCAATTAAATGAAAATAATGGTGTGTACACTTGATTTATTGCACATCATGAAAGATACTGTTTATTTCATGAATATCTGGTTTATTAAAAACTCTCACACGGAAGTAACCTATTGTTCTATAGCGACGTAGATTTTCCATCTAAAAAAATACAAAATTCAAACTTTGTGAACCAACCTTTTCAACACCCTGTACACTTGAGGTAAAAATTAACAAACCCACAGAATTCTCACCTCAATATTTTTCTGAGGAGCTTTTTTACGTTTCTCATTCGTTTTATGGTTGAGTGACTCCTCGTAGATTTCCCAATCTTCATCTTCAATACTCTCCTTCCTTTTCAAATTCTATAAAAATATCAAATATCTATCAACTTAACATGAGGCCTTAAAAAAATAAGTTTGTTTCATGCCCAAAAAAAATAGGGGAGGTATGTCAGAATTTGTTTTTGGAGATTTTTTTTATTTTCAAATGAAGCAAATTAAACATAGATTTAAATGAATATATGTTAAAGGACAAATCCCCTTTCCCTTTTAACATGGATAATGTTTAATCAAGGTAAATATAATAATGCTCTATAGCTGGAATACTTGTAAAGGGTCTAATAACTGGGCCGAAATATGAACCTAAAGAAAAATTTATACAAAGAAATTTTACCAAAAAGAAGAAATTTTACCAAAAAGAAAAATAATGTTAACACGGAAAAAATGTTCTAGGGTCGGGGCAAAAAAATAGGGTAAAAACATATTTTTTTACACCTAAATTAGGATTTTTAAGGAATTATAGCGCTGCTGGAAAGCCTGTATATTTTAACAGTTTCTTACCCTTTGCTGCACGTCATTTATCTGTATAACTCTGACAGGACCGTCCATCTGTATCCGTACTGTCAGACATCCACTACCAGGATGTAGTTTCTGATGTGATATCTGCATACATGCTGGTACCTCTACACCTTCATCAGGGCCGGGACCCAGTATAGCCAAGGCTCCTGGAATGGGAGTGAAATAATTCATAGGTCATTTTAAAACAATGTGTTACTTTTATGAGATTATCATAAGGCCAACATTGTTTGTTTGCAGTTACGTGACTGACTCAAAATATTTTCAGTTAATGCCTCAGATTTGAAAACAAATAGGGTTAGTAGGGCTCTTTCAAGAAAAAGTAGGGAAAAAGAAGGGAGCAAGTAAAAAAGTAGGGGAAATGTAGAAAAAGTAGGGGCCACTTGACAGCCTGGGGATGGTGACATTCACAAACAAGGACTCCACACACAGATCTTTAAGGAATGAAATAAGACAAAGAATGGTGGGGGGTTTAAAAGAAGACTAAACTAAACACAGAAGAATGTATATTTACCATCTTGTAAACACCCATCAGCATTAGGTACAGCTTGCACACAAAAATTCCCCGTTGTACAACACAATACACCATTCTGAAAATATATTATATATAATAGAGTTGTTACTTATTATTCAAATGATGTATATAATCTCACAAGGACAGGACAAACTTTTTCATTTAGTTTATGTTCAGGGTTTTATAAAAAAAACAGCTGTACCTAAATATATGTACAATTTATTGCAACATGAATTTAAGACAATGAAATGATTACAAAAAGTAAAAATATCTTAATTTTGCACAATACAGTTTTTCATATGCATTCATTATTTCAATAAATTGACAAAAATCTTATTCTGATTTTTTACCATTTTTACCAGATCCATAGGTAAACCGTTATAAAGACTGGAACACAATGTTAAGACCTTACAGGTTTTAGTATGTATAGATGTAAATAAAACGTACAGTCGCACCTCGTTCCTTTGAATTCATCGGGTCCGAAATTTTATTTCGAACAATACATGGTTTGGAATAGCCCATTTCAATGCTACATGCCTAAGAAGATACTTCGGGACATGATATTTATTTCGGGTGGTACCAAGTACAGTCAAACCTGTCTGTAAAGACCACCCATGGGAACAGCAAAATGTGGTCTTTGTTTACAGGTGGTCTCTATTAACAGATTAAATATCATTGAAAATGGTCTGATCGGAGATAAAATTGTAGGTCTTTGCAGACAGGTTTTGCAATAGTGGTCTTTGTTCGCAGGTGGTCTTTAACACAGGTTTGACTGTATTTGGATAGAAGCTGGTCAAATGAACAAGGTTCGACTATATATAGATTGACAGATATGACAAATCTACGATACCTGAAATCTCCACGTTTGTTTCGCTGCTCGTCTCTCGTCAACTTTCTTCAATGCTAAGGCCACAGGTTTTCCTGGCTGTAGGGCAATGTCCGCAATATCCAACACAAACCTCTGACCAGATCTCTCCGAACCAGCCTTCCTCGGGTCTAGGGGCTGTCCTGTCCCCTCATGCTCCAACATACCACTACCGGTCATTCTCCACAGCTGGGACCTCTTACCCGCCTCCTGAGATACACACAAACAGGCTATTAGGACTGTCATTGATACAACTTATATTGATATGTCAATATATAAAGAGAACACATATGCAACAATATGTAATAGATAAAACACATATGCAACAATGTGTAATGGATGAAACACATATGCAACAATGTGTAATGAATGAAACACATATGCAACATTGTGTAACAGATGGAACACGTATGCAACAATGTGTAACTGATGAAACGTGTATGCAACATTGTGTAACTGATGAAACGTGTATGCAACATTGTGTAACAGATGAAACGTGTATGCAACATTGTGTAACAGATGAAACGTGTATGCAACATTTGTAACAGATGAAACGTGTATGCAACATTGTGTAACAGCTTCTAAACAAAATAAGAGTGATATTTTTTCTGATATATGCTTACCCTTTTCCTGAATACTACATAGTTATGTTGACAATCTAGAACTAAATCCTGATGAGCCACATCGCTGTATGAATAACCTCTGTAATAAATAAAAAGTCACATTTGATAGACTGAGAGAACACATAAAGACCCATTATCATATGGTCAAAACAAATGATTTTTACGGCCTAGTATTAAAAATGAGCATTTTGTAAGATACTGTTTGAAGCATTCATGAATGAAAGTTTGCAAATCATGACGACGTCACATGTTAGGGTGTTATTGTATAATTTGTGAAAGAAAAAGGTAGATTGTTCGCATATCCATGCACAATACGTTTGTGCATACCTAGAATGGGTTTTCTTCTTTTTTAAATGATTATTAAGCCCATGACAGTATGTGTCTACGAACTTTCCAGACAACTCTCGTAGGTAGTTGGTTCAAATCCAAGCATGGGCAAGGTTATTCAACAAGCTTCAGAAACCCAGATTTATATGCGAATATTGTTAGTTAACCCAGGTAGCCATTATCAAGAGTGATTAATATAAATTCTAAAACTCAATGAGATGGATATTTTAAGTTGTAAGAACTTAGTTGTAAGAACTTAGTTGTAAGAACTTAGTTGTAAGAACTTTGTTGTAAGAACTTTGTTGTAAGAACTTAGTTGTAAGAACTTAGTTGTAAGAACTTAGTTGTAAGAACATTGTTGTAAGAACTTAGTAGTAAGAACTTAGTTGTAAGAACTTAGTTGTAAGAACTTAGTTGTAAGAACTTAGTTGTAAGAACTAATTGATTTAAACATAAACTAATCCTTTAATAATTCTTGAAGATCTTACCTTGTCTGAGTAGCTGTAGCACATATGTACAGATAATTCTGGTACGTCAATTGTTCACCTTCACCAAGGACATCTAGGTTATATGTAGCCGTCGTACCATTGGCCACAGACAAGGTCAAATAGGGGTCAAGTGTCGGTTCATCCCAGGCATATGGTACTGAAAAAAGTCAATCATTTATCTTAATGAATCCTAAAGTTTGTCTTAACTAGTTTCTCATTATATATATACTGAGTCTTTGGCTGCTTCAATACATTACATCATAAAAATGCTCATCAAAATATGCAATGGAAATGAAAAGTGCAATTTAGACATGTTTGTGACTGTCACTATATTACAGCTTGTAGTGTACATGTGAAGATATAACCCACTTACAGCCTGTAGTGTTTATGTGAAGATATAACCCCACGTACAGCTTGTAGTGTATATGTGAAGATATAACCCACTTACAGCTTGTAGTGTATATGTGAAGATATAACCCACTTATAGCTTGTAGTGTATATGTGAAGATATAACCCACTTACAGCCTGTAGTGTATATGTGAAGATATAACCCACTTACAGCCTGTAGTGTATATAAGAAGATATTACCCACTTACAGTCTGTAGTGTATATGTGAAGATATAACCCACTTACAGCTTGTAGTGTATATGTGAAGATATAACCCACTTACAGCTTGTAGTGTATATGTGAAGATATAAACCCACTTACAGCTTGTAGTGTATATGTGAAGATATAAACCCACTTACAGCTTGTAGTGTATATGTGAAGATATAACCCACTTACAGACTGTAGTGTATATGTGAAGATATAACCCACTTACAGACTGTAGTGTATATGTGAAGATATAACCCACTTACAGACTGTAGTGTATATGTGAAGATATAACCCACTTAAAGCCTGTAGTGTATATGTGAAGATATAACCCACTTACAGCTTGTTTGAGGTCTGATGTTAGCTCTCAGTCTTTCGTCCTGTGTCTTGGTTTGATAATATCTCAAAGGTACCTGAAAAAATCAACATTCATTATTACATGTTGATACAAACTCCAATCATACTTATATACCCCCACATTGACCTCTCAAATCTTATACCCAGGGCTCCAGAAATTATTTTCAAAGACACTTGTCCCAGACTAATGGAAATGTAAAATTTGACTTGTCCAACATAGGAAGCTGGTTGTCTGAGAATATCGGTCTATTTAGTAACAAATAAACAATGATAGCTCCACAATCTAAAATTAATAATCACATGTATGTGTTTGTGGGATTCTAAGGTTTGACTCACAACTAAACAATTGCTGATGTTGGTTAGCTTTACAACAGACTTGTCCGGGACTAACTTCAAATGAAACATTTCACAAGTTTCTCAATTTTAATATTCGAGTATATTCAAATAATTTACCATTTTAAAATATCAAACAGATCTGTTTAATCAAAAACATAGAACATTGATGTAAAGCTTGATAAAATCATGTAATTCATAGAAGCATTTCTTTTGTTGTATTCTGAAATTTACACCATTTTTCAACAGTATCTGAGATATGTATGGAACCAGTGTTCAAATTTAAATAGGTTACTTGTAACCATGCATTATTTGAAATAAAATTTTGGACTGTACATAAAAATGTATACAAGCAACTTACTTCTGACATATTGTCTACTCTGTACGGCGGAGGCATTTCCTCAGCATCAGAAAATATTATATTAAATGTCTGATCTTGCAACAGTATCTCTACCTTCAGCAGAATCGAATTCTTTCGACCATCTCTGAATGAAAGACAAATAGAATATATGTTAAAACTACATTATGAACTTCTACTGTATTATCAGTGCAACATTTTCAAGTACAATAAATGTTGCAAATGATCGATGGCAGACACAATCGAAACTTCGGTCTAAAACATTTGTTTTTGGCCATATTATGGTGTTAAAGCAAGTCAACGAGGTTTTTGACATCTGCACATTTTGATGCATTTCTGAGGTGAACTTCGCTAATTCTTGATGGATTTGCATAAAGTAGGGGTCATTTGAAAGAAAAAATGTTCATGCTTTGACTTCATTGTAATTCATGGATGTATCTTGATGTTTGAAGAGTAATATCAGTCGTGGAGAGAGGTCAGGTGTGAAAAGCGTTAGACACCTTGTACTATAGATACATATACTATAGAAGGGATAAAGGGAGAGAACTCATGACAATCTTGACTCCTTGTACTATAGATACATATACTATAGAAGGGATAAAGGGAGAGAACTCATGACAATCTTGACTCCTTGTACTATAGATACATATACTATAGAAGGGATAAAGGGAGAGAACTCATGACCATCTTGACTCCTTGTACTATAGATACATATACTATAGAAGGGATAAAGGGAGAGAACTCATGACAATCTTGACTCCTTGTACTATAGATACATATACTATAGAAGGGATAAAGGGAGAGAACTCATGACAATCTTGACTCCTTGTACTATAGATACATATACTATAGAAGGGATAAAGGGAGAGAACTCATGACAATCCTGACTCCTTGTACTATAGATACATATACTATAGAAGGGATAGAGGGAGAGAACTCATGACAATCTTGACTCCTTGTACTATAGATACATATACTACAGAAGGGATAAAGGGAGAGAACTCATGACAATATTGACTCCTTGTACTATAGATACATATACTATAGAAGGGATAAAGGGAGAGAACTCATGACAATCTTGACACCTTGTACTATAGATACATATACTATAGAAGGGATAAAGGGAGAGAACTCATGACAATCTTGACACCTTGTACTATAGATACATATACTATAGAAGGGATAAAGGGAGAGAACTCATGACAATCTTGACACCTTGTACTATAGATACATATACTATAGAAGGGATAAAGGGAGAGAACTCATGACAATCTTGACACCTTGTACTATAGATACATATACTATAGAAGGGATAAAGGGAGAGAACTCATGACAATCTTGACGCCTTGTACTATAGATACATATACTATAGAAGGGATAAAGGGAGAGAACTCATGACAATCTTGACTCCTTGTACTATAGATACATATACTATGAAGGGATAAAGGGAGTGAACTCATGACAATCTTCTGTGACGGCCACCAACCCTGACTTAAAGTAGTTAAAACCCCTGATCTAACAGGCATAAAAATTGTCATGTCAATAATTACCAAAAATTAATTATTTGAAGATGTATCTGACTCATTTTAATGTAAAAATATGTGAATATCGTCTTCATCTTAAATAGTGTCATGTCTATTGTTATATTGTTATATATTTATGTATAATCTCATACATTGTTTTTGTTGTTGTTGTTTTTTCAGGTAAAATTTTAATTGTTTGTGTATCTATACCTGCCTGTCATAATGGTTTATGTAGCATTATGTTGTAAACATGTATATTTCATAGAGGCTCACACGGAAGACTGGGCTTGCCCAACTGTGTTGCCTCTTTAAATAAAGTCGTTATTATTATTATCCAGTCTTGTTGCTACCTTGGCTAAAAAACATCTTTCATACAAAAAATTGTAAAGTAAAAGTGATATTTTGAGGTTTTACTGTTATTATAATTAATCGTAACGTGATTATCGGATTATCAGATAATGCCTAAAAAGCTGGTATAATTTTTTTTTTGTCATGTTACATATGGACAAAAGTTGTAAACTTTTTTTTTTATTTATTGATAATATAATCTAATTTTTTCAACACATACACAGCAATGCACTGTTAGTGTACTCTTACATATAGTTATTTATGTTTTAACTATAGAAAATTAATGTTCATGTCTGTTTAGATAAAAAAAAAATGAGCATTACATGTATATGACTGTAAGACCACTCATGCAATATTCTCCGCTACAACTATGTCCGCTAAAGTATTTCCAAGGAAATTTATATACCAACAGCCATTTACAATCACACAAATATTACGGTCAGCATTAAGTCAACTAAAGCAGTAAACAGTGAGCCTTAAATCTGTCATAAACAATTTTGATCTCTCATACCTCATGTTTACATGGAACGAGCTGACAGCATCCATTCTAAATCCACCAGACCAGTTACAATCCTCAACATCCAATAGTTTCACACATAACAACTGATCAAGATCCTGTCTCGGCCAATGAAATGGCATCTTACAACTTGGTAAAGCAGTTAGATGCCCGTCTGGACTGTGAATTGCCTAAAAAGGAACACAGATTGAATCAAATGATTTAAATAGCAAAATTATCTTGTAAACTGTCTCCATGGTCTCCACTGTCTTAGCTATTGCAACTACAGTAAAACCTCACTTAAAGACCACCTCAATAACAAGACCACGTCAAACTTAATAACACAATTAAAGTCCATTTTCACTGTTTTGCTTTCTATACAACCTCAATATTAAGACCACTTCAATAAGAAGACCAGTTTTCAATGGTCCCAAGGTTGGTCTTATTTCATCCATCCTTTCAAGAGTTATTGATCAGAAACCAAGTTTTGCACAGACGGATGGAATGACAGACACGGGTAACACTTTGAATAGCGGGGGCATAAAAATCATGCAAGGACATTTTACAATAAAATTCAAAGTTATTCACTTAAAAAAGGTGACAGTTATATAAATTTACCTCCTTATTTGTGAAATGTCTCTGTGCAATGGCCACCTTATGTTCGGACATGTTGTCTATCTGGTACCTAGGTGAAAACGTCACAATACTGGTATGTCGAAACTGCCCTTTACCTGGCTTGATTTGTATTCCAATTATGTAAACCCTGAATGAAGATATAAAAGTACAGTAAAACTTCGACACTTCAAACAGTTTTGGCTCGAACACATTAGATACCTCGAACAGGTTCTTAAGTCCCGGTGAAATCCCTTCTTATGTCATATTATTTAACAGTAGATCACTCAACCAGAGATAGATCGAACACGATTTGCGGTCCCTAGCTATCATTTCATTCATTGTTTACCATAGATAGGTCGAACGATACAATAATTCCCACCTTTAATTGACCGCTTAATGTTATATTGTTTGTTGACGGGTAAGATTATCGACACATGTTATTCGCACTTCGTGATAATTACTAGATGGTTGTACGATGTGACAAACAATTCATGTGTATAAGAATAAACGAATCATTTATTTTAATCTGTTTGTGTTTTTCTTTCATTACTTTTTTTAATTATTATTATTATTATGAATAATGCTGAAACTTGATCAACATGCATTCAGTATGAAACATTTGACATGTGTTCAACACGCTTAGTACATTTTGCACCGGCGAAAGTCAGTTCATACATATACACTAATACAGTAGATGCCTCGAACAATAGATGGCTCAAACTAATTGCTAGGTCCGACGGCAGTTCGAGGTTTTGAAGTTCTACTGTATAAGTGATTGGTTTATTACAGTGTTGCAGAATTGGAATTGTGTACAAAGCATAGTTTAACTTTTTAAAGAAATGACACGCACCAATCTGGCTGGTTACCATTTCTCGGTACCACATGAAGCTGACACACATTGGCGGCCTTCTCTAACGAGAAACTACTACTCCTAAAATAGAAATAATATCAATGTTGTATTTCTTAAAACAGTTGGTATTCGGAAACAATTTTATAAGATATTAGACATTTAACACAAAACGATTATCACCGTATTTCCAACATATTTTATCATCAATTCCAACATACATACTGTCTCCTGTGGTTGAGTGGTTAAGGCATCCGCCTTGGTTGCAGGAGGTCAAAGGTTTGAATCCCGTTAGGGGTCTGTTCTGATATGGCTGGTTGGTGAGCCGCCACCTAGTTAGTTAATGGTTACTGTTTGCCTACCTGCCTGGTGCCTGGCATTAAAGGACAGGAATTGAGAAGTATATGTGCTCAGAAAGTAGGTGTCAGAAATGGCTGGCCGTTTAAGTAGGGATGACACTTAAAAAAATAAACACTTTACTTAAAAGTATATACATTTACCATACATAGCAAGACTTGATTTAAATGTGCAATGGTAATTTTGTTCAGAACAGGAAATTTATCCTTGATGTCGTAAGTATGTATCTTTGTAAAATTTGTTTCACCAAAATCTTGATATACTATATTGTTTACAAACCAAACAGAAACATACCATTGAGGTGCAGCATGGGGACCATGTTTGTGTTTACCAATTCTCATTTCACATCTGAAATATAGTCAAATAGAGATTAATTTGTTACAGGCAACACCACATATATAAGACAATGTCTCCCCAGACTGACCCCAGGGAAACAACATTCTACAAAGCATTAGGGACAGAGGACGTGCAAGGGTAACAAAATATGTTTGTAAAACATTATGCCCCCCTGTGACCTTGACCTTTGACCCCAATAGGGTTCCTCTGCTACCCAAGATGAATATGTGGACCAAGTTTGAGGATGATAGGTCAAGGGGTTCTTGAGTTATGGATCGGAAACGAAAAAGTTACGGACCTACGGACAGACATACCGACCGACCAACATGTGCAAACCAATATGCCCTCTCTTCTTCGAAGGGGGACATAAAAAGTTGATCCTATGTGAATATGGGGTCAGAAGTCAATAGGTTTCATATTGAACCATTTCCAAGATGTAAAGTAGTGAAACACAATAAATTCTTGCATACCAGACCAGGATTTTTTCAGTTTACACCGGTGCTGGAAAACTCTATCTTACTCAGCCCCCACACCCACCTGTGTAGGTTGACTCTAAGGCTGATGATGTCACATAATGATGTCACGTAACATCGAATAATAACTTGTAAAATGACATGTTATTATAAGTATAGTCTTTAAAAAGTTAGTCGTTTCATTTAATCTTGTCCTTTGTTTCTTAAAACAGGTATGCAAGAAAAAGAATCTATAACAGGCTTTGTGTGCAAGGATGGAAATATCTGGCTCTTGGGTAACTGTTTATGTGAGAACTCGACAGAGCCTTGTTCGTGCCAATACAGTAACCCTCAAGCATGATATTTCTATCCTAACCGGAAGCCATTGAATGATTCGTATAGTGTGAAGTATTCTCAATGCTTGCTTACAAATATGGACACTCCCTCTCCGAGAAGCTGAACAGAAGAGGGGAGACAATTCTAGCCATCTCGTTCTCCTCAAATTGTCCGGCAGCTTTCTGCGGAGCCCCGTCTTGTTTGAACACCAGTGGTAGACCACAGCGATTAACCAACCACACAGGGGCACTTATTACTATCTGTAAACAATTACATGAAATATTCAATACATGAAATTAAATCATTGTTGTATTAAGTACAGAACTGACCCCACAAAGTTATCAAAACTTCAATACTGAAATAATACAAATATTTTGTACATGTAGCACTAATCACAAACTTGTCCTTCCGGAAGCAGCTGACAAATACCAAGGTGAAGGACAATTCATGGAAGGACACGACAAGCCACACTTGGGAATCAAACCCGTGCCTCTCTGGTGACTGCCCAGTGCCTTACCAACCAAGCTAAATTATGGGCTTTGAATATGATTCGAAGTCTTTGCACCTAGTGTGCAGCATGTTTCTATAGGAATACTCTGTCTCATCCGAAATAAATATCAGGTCCCGATGTGTCCTCTTATTGAAATGGGCTTTTTGACACCATGTATTAGAAATAATATTTCCGACCCAATAAATTTGAATGAATGAGGTCTGACTGTACTAAAAGAATCTTCTAGCCAATCAATACAATCATACAACTTCTACAGGGTTTATTTTTGCTATTATGGGAAGATGACCCATACCCTTCAAATTGGGAATTTTTGCTCATTAATCTTAGAAATTGAAGAAAAAGTGTAAAAATGACAGCAAAATTTTAGGAATAAAATCAAAGAATGTAGTGATTTATTAATCAACAATTGCTATATATATGAACTGCCTGTGAGAGAAAAGCCTCTAACTTTGTCAATTTTTGGCTTAATTGAACCAAAACTTTTTCTAGAGATTCATTATGAATTTTACATTCAAAATGGGAAAATATATACTTTTGTCATTGGGAATATAGCCGAATAACGGCTATAAAAACAGCTTAAAATAAACCCTGTGTTCTAACCTAACATACGTAAAGGGTTAAATACCTTTAGAGATCCTCCAGATCGAGCCAGGATGCGTACATACAGTTCTAACGGTCTCTTCTCCACGTCAAACATCCGCAAACGAACCTTGAAACTTCGTATACCAGGGGAGATAACCAGCTCACGACATACTTCGAAGTTCTCCAATTTAATCCCAAGCTCCAAATCCTTACTTAAGTCAGCCTTAAAAAAAAAAGACAAAGACTTGAAGAAAAACAAAGCCAACTACATATGTAGATGTCTTTATATTATAACAAAATTAATCACGTATCTTTATAATACATTTATGCAAAAACACAATCAGACAAATAACAACACACCTTTGTGACGTCACAACAAAACAAGCGTGACATAGATCTCTAAAGTTATGTTGACATTGTACGAAAGCCTGGTGGTGACATGTCAGCTTCAAAAATTCTCAAATTCAACTTCATGAATTCACAAGATCATCTTCATGAATTCACTATTACGTCTTCATGATTTCATGATTTCAACTTCATAAATTCATGATTTCAACATCACAAATTCACAATCTGAACTCCACAATTTGAATTTCACGAAGTCACTATCACAACTTGAATTCTTTATTTTGAAATTGTGAAGTTGTGAATTCATGAATATAGAATCATGAACTCATGAAGTTGAACTCGTGAATTCATGAAGTTGAATTAGCTAATTCTTGAAGCTGAAATGTCACCACCAGGCTTTCGTAACCTTGGTAAATATTTATTTTGTACTATAAGTATGTATGACACTTTATTTCATTGAAAATTATTGTTGGGTCTATTTGAATAGTACATGTATTTGTGATATAATCATTTGAAGCCGTGGTTAGTGCGCTGGACTTGTAACCCGGCGATCTGGGTTCGATTCCCGGTCGCGGCAGGTCATACCCTTCCATGAAAATTTGACAAAAATGTCGATTTTACTCCACATGTGGAGAAGTTGCCGGCTCCTTGTGGAAGGGTAAGTTAGTACTGGTAAGAATTCAGTCCAGGAAAAACTAGTTAGGTGAACCGGCCGCCGTATATAACTGAAATATCGTTGAGAAACGGCGTTAAACCCGATGAAACATTAATCATTTGAGCTGGTATCCTGTGGTTGAAAAGATTTGTTTTTGTTTACCGAAGACTGAATTACACATGCCATACTTTGCTTGCATACAGGAGGTTAAGGTTATGTTTTGACAAAAATCAGCTGTTTCTGCTGTTATGTCATAAATAGAATCTTACACTCGTGTTCATTTTTTTGAGTTGATTAAACTTGTCATTTAGTTTGTTTTTTTCATCGGGTTTAATGCCGTTTCTCAACAGTATTTCAGTTATATACGGCGGCCGGTTCACCTAACCAGTTTTTCCTGGACTGAAATCTAACCAGTACTAACTTACCCTTCCGCAAGGAGCCGGCAACTTCTCCACATGTGGAGTAAAATCGACATTTTTGTCAAATTTTCATGGAAGGGTATGACCTGCCGTGACCGGGAATCGAACCTGGATCGCCGGATTTCAAGTCCAGCAGACTAACCACTGGACCACGGCCTCGGCTCTTGTCATTTAGAACCGTTAAAATGAGGCTTTTAGTTTTTAGAAGACTTGTTTAATAGTCACTAAAAGATGACCACTCATTTAAGATCCTCTAAATGGTTTATATATTATAATGACATACATGGACAGCACCACACGAAACAAGGACTAACATCAATTTAAACCTAAGATATTAGACACCACAGTACAACCCAATAAGACAACCCGTCCCTATGTATGTCATAGATTTCCACATTTCAATTTTAACTAGTTATCGTGCAATATCTATTTAAGATATCAATTGCTCACAATCTTGTCCTGAAATCAGTACAAAAAAAAAAAGAGCTCTAATAAATGACTAACATGATATTACAATCATAATCAATGCATACACTCAAATTTCACACAATTATCTACCTGAGCAAAGAGCCCAACAAACTATATTTTTTATTCATAGAAAACGTGTCATTCACTGTAACCATACGCTAATAGACATTTCGAATGTTTAAATTATGACATGTTAAATCCAAAAGGCATGAACGAATATCATAATCGATGATTCACTTCCGTCGCTAATAATAGCAGCCAGTCAGCAAAACGTATCACTACTTTCGCTTGTGTCTGGAGGTGATATTTTTATGCGATTAAAATACAGGTAAGTTTACTCGTTTTTTTACATTTTGTTGCCAATAAATAAAGACATCTTGCAGAATAAGGAATCAACAAATAAATATTTGAGCATAGAATTACAAAACCAGCCCAGGAAAGCGACACAAGTCAACATCGTGACAATATAATTTTATGAAAGTCGTTGTTTCAAGGTTATATCCAACTTCGGTTAATCAAGATTATTGCAATGATGTAATACTAGACAATGCATAGTGACAATAATAGTGATTATAAACGCTCGGTAAATCCAGTAAACGACATAATTTTTCCAAAATATTAATACATCTGAATAAAAAATTGACCTTCAACAAGAGAGGGAATCCATTTACTTGTTACAATGTCAAGGACAAACCTAGCCGACATTTTATTTACACGGCCGAGGTAAGGCAGCAATTTTACAATATCATCCAACTAAGTGATCCGAACAAACGAAAATTCAATCGTAATGTGAATATTAGATAAGATTTTTGCATTTTTTATCATTTCAACACACTAACATGTATCTTCTTCAATAAATTATTGCTCATTTTTCTCGATCCTTCTATACAAATTTAGTAATCTATCAGTCAGCAAATTTAATGTATGCACAAAGCAGTAATCTACACAAGTGCATACGAACCATAGGTGTGCCTTCAACAAGAACAAACCAAATAGTATTTGTGTAAAATAAAACATTTGTAACAAATTATAGTAAGGTAAGAATTACTAGGCACAATTGTTTGAAATTAGGAGGTTTTGATAACATTTGGAACAATTAAATGCAAGACTGTTGTCCCAGCATAGAATAGGGTACGGATTAACACTTATCCTGGACAACGTCGACTCAACTGTTGGTAGCCCATATCGGCAATTAGACTTGGCCGGAATGTGGGGCTAGTGGTTTTTTTAGAGCCCTGTTCATACCTCATATTTAAATCATATAATAAATCCTGTAAGATTTGAAACAAAGAAAATAACATACCAGTCTAACAGGCCAGTTCTTCCCCCCAGTCCAGTTCTTCCCCGGGGAGGTTTTGGACTAGTCCAGTTCTTCCCCCCTAGGAAATTAATTTATTTTCAATTTTCACACCCTGGAAATCATCTAATTTTTCGTGTTAGGGTGGGGAAGTTCTGGACCGGCCCAGTTTTTCCCCCCTAGGAAATTATTTTATTTTTTCAACTTTTTAACCTTGAAAATGGTCTTATTTTTCATGTTAGGGTGGGAAAGTTCTGGACCGGTCCAGTTCTTCCCCCTAGGAAATTATTTTATTTTCAACTTTTTAACCTTGAAAATGTTCTTATTTTTTCATGTTAGGGTGGGGAAGTTCTGGACCGGTCCAGTTCTTCCCCCCTAGGAAATTATTTTATTTTTTCAACTTTCTCACCCTGGAAATTATCTAATTATTCGTGTTAGGGTGGGGAAGTTCTGGACCGGTCTAGTTCTTCCCTCCCTAGGAAATTATTTTATTTTTTAAACTTTCAGCTAGTCTAATTCTTTTCCCCCAGTTAAATACTTTATTATTTGTGTCAGGACAGGGAAGATCCGGACTAGTCCAGAACTTCCCCACCCTAAGACGGTCCAGTTCTTCCCCCCTAGGAAATTATTTTATTTTTTCAACTTTCTCACCCTGAAAATTATCTAATTATTCGTGTTAGGGTGGGGAAGTTCTGGACCGGTCCAGTTCTTCTCTCCCTAGGAAATTATTTTATTTTTTAAACTTAGTTATCCACAGCTGTTGATGGACTTCCTGGGACAAGATAATACATTCAGATATTATGACAAAATAAAAGGACAAGACAGCTGAAAGTTGAAAATAAATTCATTTCCTTGGGGGGAAAAACTCGACCAGTCCAGAACTTCCCCACCCCGAGTTGAAAAAAATAAAAATAAATCCTAGGGGAGAAGGACTGAACTAGTCCAGAACTTCCCCACCCTAAGACAAAAATAATAATATTTTACAAGGGGAGAAGAACAGGACTAGTCCAGAACTTCCCTGCCCTAAGATGAAAAATAAGATAATTGTCTAGGGGAGAAGAACAGGACTAGTCCAGAACTTCCCTGCCCTAAGATGAAAAATAAGATAATTGTCTAGGGGAGAAGAACAGGACTAGTCCAGAACTTCCCCGCCCTAAGACGAAAAAGCAAAATAATTTCCAAGGGGAGAAGAACAGGACTAGTCCAGAACTTCCCCGCCCTAAGACGAAAAAGCAAAATAATTTCCAAGGGGAGAAGAACAGGACTAGTCCAGAACTTCCCCGCCCTAAGACGAAAAAGCAAAATAATTTCCAAGGGGAGAAGAACAGGACTAGTCCAGAACTTCCCCGCCCTAAGACGAAAAAGCAAAATAATTTCCAAGGGGAGAAGAACAGGACTAGTCCAGAACTTCCCCGCCCTAAGACGAAAAAGCAAAATAATTTCCAAGGGGAGAAGAACAGGACTAGTCCAGAACTTCCCCGCCCTAAGACGAAAAAGCAAAATAATTTCCAAGGGGAGAAGAACAGAACTAGTCCAGAACTTCCCCGCCCTAATACGAAAAAGCAAAATAATTTCCAAGGGGAGAAGAACAGGACTAGTCCAGAACTTCCCCGCCCTAAGACGAAAAAGCAAAATAATTTCCAAGGGGAGAAGAACAGGACTAGTCCAGAACTTCCCCGCCCTAAGACGAAAAAGCAAAATAATTTCCAAGGGGAGAAGAACAGGACTAGTCCAGAACTTCCCCGCCCTAAGACGAAAAAGCAAAATAATTTCCAAGGGGAGAAGAACAGGACTAGTCCAGAACTTCCCCGCCCTAAGACGAAAAAGCAAAATAATTTCCAAGGGGAGAAGAACAGGACTAGTCCAGAACTTCCCCGCCCTAAGACGAAAAAGCAAAATAATTTCCAAGGGGAGAAGAACAGGACTAGTCCAGAACTTCCCCGCCCTAAGACGAAAAAGCAAAATAATTTCCAAGGGGAGAAGAACAGGACTAGTCCAGAACTTCCCCGCCCTAAGACGAAAAAGCAAAATAATTTCCAAGGGGAGAAGAACAGGACTAGTCCAGAACTTCCCCGCCCTAAGACGAAAAAGCAAAATAATTTCCAAGGGGAGAAGAACAGGACTAGTCCAGAACTTCCCCGCCCTAAGACGAAAAAGCAAAATAATTTCCAAGGGGAGAAGAACTGGGGCCGTATTCAATATCCATCTTAGTTGAAAATATGTCTTAGTTTGTAAGATTTTTTCTTAAAGTACAAGAAATTTTCTTAAATGACCGATTTTCAACTTAGTTTTTAATTTTTTTCTTAGGTCTTATTCAATAAACTTTTAAACTAAGAAATTTTCTTATTTGGTGTGAAATGGTCGACTTTTTCCTTAAAAATTAAGGTATCAACCTAGATACCTTACTTTGCAAGAAATTTCTTAAATATGGCGAAATATTTCTAAAAAATGGCGAATGTATGCTGAAAATGGTATGTACCTATTCCTGTTCACATTCATATCAAATAAAGCTAATCTTATGTCACAAAATTTACTTTGAAATAATTTGATACGAGAAAAAGACGTAAATTTGGATATATTTGTTGGGGTGTTGATTCGTCCCAATGCATCTTCGTACCTCGAAATAATTTGGAATTTATGTAATATATTAGTTTGGTGAATATTGCTTGATAGTTGGTTGGCTGTTTGTCAGTGTAGCGTGTGTCACTTTTTACCGAATAAAAACGTTATCACTAAGCACCTTGGTCAAAATTTCTGTTCTTTGGTTTGTGCTGTCATTACTTCTGTGTTTATGATTTAAGGGTCTTGACACTAATGATTCCTGCTTATTTGCAGATGTGATGTTATTCCCTGCTTGCCTGATACATCTAAGTATGAATTTGGTCAGCTGACGATAGTCCATCAGCTCAGTGTTGTTCCGAAAAAAAGGCGAGTTCAAATTGAAAGTTGTAATAAAAATTGATTTACATATCAAATGTATGATATTGGTTTTCATATCAATTTGAAAGAATGGTTAGTTACAAAGACATAATTTCATAACCTTAAGAAAGTAGTAGAACTATGTTGTAGGAATTTACAGTGAACATGAGATGTTGTCGACTTGATTATTTTTCTTACAGGGGAAGTGATTTCTTAAATTATGTAATACAAAAAAATACATAAATTTGACTTAATTATTGGTCACTGTGACCACAAACAACTTACTTTTTATAAAAAACACTCTAGCTATTGTGGCGTTTGTTAAATTTATTAGCATTGCATTAGTGGAAACTAAATATAGTTTACTTGTATTGGCATTTCATTTTAAATACACAGAATATAAAATTATAATATGTATATAATTATGTTGACACTGACAGTACATGCTTATTTGCTGATATGATGTAACCACCTGCCTGTCTGAAAATGTACATTCAAACTCATATTAATAAATCAATAGATAATGTATTAACATAATATTCAATATTGAAAAAAGGAGTTTTTCAAGTTCATCCAAACTAAATCACATTGTCAGTAAGATTTAAATATTCAACTAACATGTTTACACTTTTATCAGCATAAAAATCACATTCCATTTTAAGTTAAACAACACTCAAAAGTCAGTAGAACATTTCATCACTCAAATATTTGACATGTAAACACTACATAATAATTAGAAAAGTTCTCATTTTAGGGACTTTCATCTCATATAGGATACTGAAGATTAGCAGTCATGCACCCCATGCAGCTGGAAAGGATGAACTTCATGTATTATCTTCCCTGTAAAGTGGCGACACTGAACAAACTCGTGAACATTTTGTACCGAATTGATCGGTTCATATATTCATATCCAATTGAGTTCCGGATATAACGTAATTAACACAACAGCAAAAAATACATTAATGTTGTAAACATGTGCGTTATGTCTTTAACTCTCTAAGGGAGATATATTGTTTTTGTCTTTGGTTTATGTCCGTCCTTCTGTCTGTCCGTCCACTTTCAGCTTATCTGAGCTTAATCTCCAATACCGCTGTTTGGACTCCAACCAAACTTCACAGGATTGATTAGCAAAAGTACAGTTACTAAATAATATTACTTATACTCATTGTCATATATACTTTCTACTTATGAACTTACCAATACAATAATTTTGACATATTTAAGGTTATGCATGTACATGTTTAAGTTCAATTATGCTATATTATAACATGTTAATGTCTGAAAAGCATGGTGTTTCCGGTATTTTTAGCAACATGAACACATGGAATAACATGAAAACTGCATTGTATTAAATATGCCTTAATGTTCAAAAGCAATTGAAATTTGACAAGAGTAGTAAAATCATTGTTTTGATTTAGATAAAAATACTTAACAACACTTCCACTGTTTATGTGATAGTTATTTTGTCATTTTGCAATAAGAAAACAATGAAGTGTCCACTGTTTACTTATCAATACGATTATCTATAAAACTATTTTGAATCATGAATTCTATTTTCAACAAAAACGCTGTGTATTTCCCGATAACACGTCACGTTTTATCAACTATCATTTCTCATTTCTCGCACTGTTACTATATATAGACGGGAAAACACCCGAGAATCCCTAACAACCATTGTAAGAAATTTTCTAAGATGAAAATTTTGCACTTAGAAATATTTTCAACTTAGAATTTTGTTGGATCAAGTTGGATATTGAATAAGGATTTATGAAAATTTCTTACCTAAGGAAAAAATATTTAACTAAGAAATTTTCTTAGGAAAAAACTAAGAAGTTTATTGAATACGGCCCCTGGACTAGTCCAGAACTTCCCCACCGTAAGACGAAAAAATAAAATAATTTCCAAGGGGAGAAGAACTGGACTAGTCCAGAACTTCCCCACCCTAAGGCGCAAAAAATATTTAACTAGGGGAGAAGAAATAGACTAGCTGAAAGTTGAAAATAAAAAAATTTACTAGGGGGGAAGAACTGGACCAGGGGCCGTATTCAATATCCATCTTAGTTGAAAATATTTCTTAGTTTGTAAGATTTTTCCTTAAAGTACAAGAAATTTTCTTAAATGACCGATTTTCAACTTAGTTTTTAATTTTTTTCTAAAGTCTTATTCAATAAACTTTTTAACTAAGAAATTTTCTTATTTGGCGTGAAATGTTCGATTTTTTCCTTAAAAATTAAGGTATCAACCTAGATACCTTACTTTTCAAGAAATTTCTTAAATATGGCGAAATATTTCCGAAAAATGGCGAATGTATGCTGAAAATGGTATGTACCCTGTATTCCTGTTCACGTTCATATCAAATAAAGCTAATCTTATGTCACAAAATTTACTTTAGAAATAATTTGATACGAGAAAAAGACGTAAATTTGGATATATTTTTTGGGGTGGTGATTCGTCCCAATGCATCTTCGTACCTCGAAATAATTTGGAATTTATGTAATATATTAGTTTGGTGAATATTGCTTGATAGTTGGTTGGCTGTTTGTCAGTGTAGCGTGTGTCACTTTTTACCGAATATAAACGTTATCACTAAGCACCTTGCACAAAATTTCTGTTCTTTGGTTTGTGCTGTCATTACTTCTGTGTTTATGATTTAAAGGTCCTGACACTAATGATTCCTGCTTATTTGCAGATGTGATGTTAACCCCTGCTTGCCTGATACATCTAAGTATGAATTTGGTCAGCTGACGATAGTCCATCAGCTCAATGTTGTTCCGAAAAAAGGTGAGTTCAAATTGAAAGTTGTAATAAAAAAATATTTACATATAAAATGTATGATATTGGTTTTCATATCAATTTGAAAGAATGGTTAGTTACAAAGACATAATTTCATAACCTTAAGAAAGTAGTAAAACTATGTTGTTGGAATTTACAGTGAACATGAGATGTTGTCGACTTGATTATTTTTCTTAGAGGGGAAGTGATTTCTTAATTCATGTAATACCAAAAAAATACAAATGCACATAAATTTGACTTAATTATTGGTCACTGTGACAACAAACAAATTACTTTTTATAAAAAACATTCTAGCTATTGTGGCATTTGTTAAATTTATTAGCATTGCATTAGTGAAAACTAAATATAGTTTACTTGTATTGGCATTTCATTTTAAATACACAGAATATAAAATTATAATATGTATATAATTATGTTGACACTGACAGTACATGCTTATTTGCTGATGTGATGTAACCACCTGCCTGTCTGAAAATGTACATTCAAACTCATATTGATAAATCGATAGATAATGTTTTAACATAATATTCAATATTGAAAAAAGGAGTTTTTCAAGTTCATCCAAACTAAATCACATTGTCAGTAAGATTTAAATATTCAAGTAACATTTTTACACTTTTATCAGCATAAAAATCACATTCCATTTTAAGTTCAACAACACTCAAAAGTCAGTAGAGCATTTCATCACTCAAATATTTGACATGTAAACACTACATAATAATTTGAAAATTTCTCATTTTAGGGACTTTCATCTCATATAGGATACTGAAGATTAGCAGTCATGCACCCTAGGCAGCTGGAAAGGATGAACTTGATGTATTATCTTCCCTGTAAAGTGGCGACACTGAACAAAACTCGTGAACATTTTGTACCGAATTGATCGGTTCATATATTCATATCCAATAGTGTTCCGGATGTAACGTAATTAACACAAGAGCAAAAAATACATAATGTTGTAATGTTAGCAAAAGTACAGTTACTAAATACTATTACTTAATATACTCATTGTCATATAAAGTTTCTACTTATGAACTTACCAATACACTATTTTTGACATATTTAAGGTTATGCATGTACATGTTTAAGTTTAATTATGCTATATTATAACATGTTAATGTCTGAAAAGCATGGTGTTTCCGGTACTTTTAGCAACATGAACACATGGAATAACATGAAAACTGCATTGTATTAATATGCCTTAATGTTCAAATGCAATTGAAATTTGAGAAGAATAGTAAAATCATTGTTTTGATTTAGATAAAAATACTTAACAACACTTCCACTGTTTATGTGATAGTTATTTTGTCATTTTGCAATAAAACATAACAAAACAATGAAGTGACCACTGTTTACTTATCAATACTATTATCTATAAAACAATTTTGAATCATGAATTTTATTTTCAACAAAAACGCCGTGTATTTCCCGATAACACGTCACGTTTATCAACTATCATTTCTCATTTCTCGCACTGTTACTATATATAGACAGGAAAACACCCGAGAATCCCTAACAACCATTGTAAGAAATTTTCTTAGATGAAAATTTTCAACTTAGAAATATTTTCAACTTAGAAAATTTCTTACCTAAGAAATTTCTAAGTTGGATATTGAATAAGGATTTATGAAAATTTCTTACCTAAGGAAAAAAATTTTAACTAAGAAATTTTCTTAGGAAAAAACTAAGAAGTTTATTGAATACGGCCCCAGTCCAAAACTTTCCCATCCTAACATGAAAAATTAGATAATTTCCAGGGTGAAAAAGTTGAAAATAAAATTATTTTCTAGGGGGGAAGAACTGGACCGGTCCAGAACTTCCCCGGGGAAGAAACAGACTGGGTGGGGAAGAACTGGACCGGTCCAAAACTGCCCCGGGGAAGAACTGGACTGGTCCAAAAAAAATGCCCCGGGGAAGAACTGGACTGGTCCAAAACTTCCCCGGGGAAGAACTGGACCGGGGCAGTTCTGGACTGTTACACCTGTACATTTGAATGTTTTGGCAACATCATTAGTTTAGGTGTGACTGTTTTGTTTCTTAACCTAGTAACTCAGTATTATTTGTCAAAAGATGGAATATAAATTTCTTCAAAATCTTTCCGTCATAAAAGGCGGCCAGTCGACCTTAATTATCAAACAGTACTAACTCCACACGTTGAGGACATGACCGTAGCCAATGTCACAGAAGAACATAACCTGCCAAACCTGGGAATTGAACCTGGGTGACTCTAGCACCAACTGAGCTAGCCCTACAGAATCCTGAATTTTAGACTTATCTACTTCAAGGTATTTCAAACAATTGGGACCCGATAAGTAATTTAGTCAAGATTAATCACTGACAATTGAAAATGCTGATGAAGAGAGTTTGTTGCTCAAAAAAGAGCCGCTCTAAAAAGGTTGTATTGTATTTTTTAGGAATTAGCAGAATTTGATTGCCATGGAAAAATGCAATACTGATGAATCCTCAGAAGAAGAAGGGGAAACATTCAATATGGTGGACAAACAGGGACCAAGTAGTGGACAAGTAATAAGAATGACATTAAAGAAGTTTTACATTGCTAGTTTTCATTACAATTAACAAAATCAGGTTTTATTTTGGCTTTTCTAAGAAGACGACCCATACCCTTCAAATTGGGAATTTTAGTCTAGCAATAACAGCAAAATTTTAGGAATAAAATTAAAGGATGTAGTAATTAATTTAATGGACGATTGCTATTTATATAAACTGCCTGTGAGAAAAAAACCTCTAACTTTGTCAATTTTTGGCTCAATTGAACCAAATCTTTTTCTATAGATTTATTGGGAATTTTTACATTCAAATTCAGAAAAATATATACTTTTTGACATTGGGAATATAGCCAAATAACAGCCATAAAAACAGCTGAAAAAAAACCCTGAAGATAATTGAAAGAAAACAATTCATTATCCCTGCTTTACATTTATACATCTTGTGTTAATTTTCAATTCTCATAGATTAACTACTTATACGAAATTAGTAAGTTTAAGTAATAGTTCCAAATTTTAGCTAATTCATAGTTCAAATTGACTGTTATTAAAAAAAAAATTATTTTAGAATCTAACCACAGTCGACCAATGCTTAGATGGTTCCCAGGCTGAACCACCTAGGAAACAGCTAGTTGTGACTGTGGGACGGTCAACGTCTCTGCCACCAAGACACCTGCTAGTAGTGAGAAGGCCAACGTCTATGCCACCAAGTAACCTGCCAGTTGTGACTGTGGGAGGGTCAACGTCTATGCCACCAAGACACCTGCCAGTTGTGAGTGTGAGAAGGCCAACGTCAATGCCACCAAGTAACCTGCCAGTTGTGAGTGTGAGAAGGCCAACGTCTATGCCACCAAGTAACCTGCCAGTTGTGAGTGTGAGAGGGCCAACGTCTCAGCCACCAAGTAACCTGCCAGTTGTGACTGTGGGAGGGTCAACGTCTATGCCACCAAGACACCTGCTAGTAGTGAGAAGGCCAAATTCTATGCCACCAAGTAACCTGCCAGTTGTGAGTGTGAGAAGGCCAACGTCTATGCCACCAAGTAACCTGCCAGTTGTGAGTGTGACAAGGCCAACGTCTATGCCTCCAAGTAACCTGCCAGTTGTGAGTGTGAGAAGGCCAATGTCTATGCCACCAAGTAACCTGCCAGTTGTGACTGTGGGAGGGTCAACGTCTATGCCACCAAGTAACCTGCCAGTTGTGAGTGTGAGAAGGCCAACGTCTATGCCACCAAGTAACCTGCCAGTTGTGAGTGTGAGAGGGCCAACATCTCAGCCACCAAGTAACCTGCCAGTTGTGAGTGTGAGAGGGCCAACGTTTCAGCCACCAAGACACCTGCTAGTAGTGAGAAGGCCAATGTCTATGCCACCAAGACACCTGCTAGTAGCGAGAGGGCCAACGTCTCAGCCACCAAGACACCTGCTTGTAGTGAGAAGGCCAACGTCTATGCCACCAACACACCTGCTAGTAGTGAGAAGACCAACATCTATGCCACCAAGACACCTGCTAGTAGTGAGAAGGCCAACATCTATGCCACCAAGACACCTGCTAGTAGTGAGAAGGCCCATGTCTCTGCCACCAAGGCACCTGCTAGTAGTGAGAAGGCCCACGTCTCTGCCACCAAGACACCTGCTAGTAGTGAGAAGGCCCACGTCTATGGCACCAAGACACCTGCTAGTAGTGAGAAGGCCAACGTCTATGCCACCAAGTAACATGCTAGTAGTGAGAAGGTCAACGTCTATGCCACCAAGTAACCTGCCAGTTGTGAGTGTGAGAGGGCCAACGTCTCAGCCACCAAGACACCTGCTAGTAGTGAGAGGGCCAACGTCTATGCCACCAAGACACCTGCTAGTAGTTAGAAGGCCAACATCTATGCCACCAAGACACCTGCTAGTAGTGAGAAGGCCCACGTCTCTGCCACCAAGTAACCTGCCAGTTGTGACTGTGGGAGGGTCAACGTCTATGCCACCAAGTAACCTGCCCGTTGTGAGTGTGAGAAGGCCAACGTCTCAGCCACCAAGTAACCTGCCAGTTGTGAGTGTGAGAGGGCCAACGTTTCAGCCACCAAGACACCTGCTAGTAGTGAGAAGGCCAACGTCTATGCCACCAAGACACCTGCTAGTAGTGAGAGGGCCAACGTCTCAGCCACCAAGACACCTGCTTGTAGTGAGAAGGCCAACGTCTATGCCACCAAGACACCTGCTAGTAGTGAGAAGACCAACTTCTATGCCACCAAGACACCTGCTAGTAGTGAGAAGGCCAACATCTATGCCACCAAGACACCTGCTAGTAGTGAGAAGGCCCATGTCTCTGCCACCAAGGCACCTGCTAGTAGTGAGAAGGCCCACGTCTCTGCCACCAAGACACCTGCTAGTAGTGAGAAGGCCAACGTCTATGCCACCAAGTAACCTGCCAGTTGTGAGTGTGACAAGGCCAACGTCTATGCCTCCAAGTAACCTGCCAGTTGTGAGTGTGAGAAGGCCAATGTCTATGCCACCAAGTAACCTGCCAGTTGTGACTGTGGGAGGGTCAACGTCTATGCCACCAAGTAACCTGCCAGTTGTGAGTGTGAGAAGGCCAACGTCTATGCCACCAAGTAACCTGCCAGTTGTGAGTGTGAGAGGGCCAACGTCTCAGCCACCAAGTAACCTGCCAGTTGTGAGTGTGAGAGGGCCAACGTTTCAGCCACCAAGACACCTGCTAGTAGTGAGAAGGCCAACGTCTATGCCACCAAGACACCTGCTAGTAGCGAGAGGGCCAACGTCTCAGCCACCAAGACACCTGCTTGTAGTGAGAAGGCCAACGTCTATGCCACCAAGACACCTGCTAGTAGTGAGAAGACCAACATCTATGCCACCAAGACACCTGCTAGTAGTGAGAAGGCCAACATCTATGCCACCAAGACACCTGCTAGTAGTGAGAAGGCCCATGTCTCTGCCACCAAGGCACCTGCTAGTAGTCAGAAGGCCCACGTCTCTGCCACCAAGACACCTGCTAGTAGTGAGAAGGCCCACGTCTATGGCACCAAGACACCTGCTAGTAGTGAGAAGGCCAACGTCTATGCCACCAAGTAACCTGCTAGTAGTGAGAAGGTCAACGTCTATGCCACCAAGTAACCTGCCAGTTGTGAGTGTGAGAGGGCCAACGTCTCAGCCACCAAGACACCTGCTAGTAGTGAGAGGGCCAACGTCTATGCCACCAAGACACCTGCTAGTAGTTAGAAGGCCAACATCTATGCCACCAAGACACCTGCTAGTAGTGAGAAGGCCCACGTCTCTGCCACCAAGGCACCTGCTAGTAGTGAGAAGGCCCACGTCTCTGCCACCAAGGCACCTGCTAATAGTTAGAAGGCCAACGTCTATGCCAACAAGACACCTGCTAGTAGTGAGAAGGCCAACGTCTATGCCACCAAGACACCTGCTATTAGTGAGAAGGCCAACGTCTCTGCCTCCAACTGATGCAAGGAATGAGGTTATAACAAAAAAATAATACAGTATCACAGACATATATTCCATGGATTGGAAACGTCCTACTTTGTGTGTTTAGTTTGGTTTGAATTCTCGCGAATGTGCATTAGGAAAAATGTTTGTGGGGAGTGACGATTTTATAAATACACTTAACAAAACTTACAAGTGTGCAGGTATTAATATGACCGTATCTCTGACAATATTAGTCTGATCTTGTTGAAATTTTCATCAAATAAAGTGTAGATACCTGGCACAATATTCTATTTATCCATGTCATAAATCCACAGATTGAACGAATAAAATCAACTCATTGTGTTATTTAAACCAACAAATTTGACCCAAGAATCATGATCTACACGTAGCCAATAGCAAATATACAAAATTTCATGTAGAGACGTTAATCAATAAAAAAGTTATTTGACATTAAAGAAGTGCACACTTATAAGTTTTGTTAAATGTACATTAATTTGCATTTTTTTGCAGTTTTGACTCTGATACCTAGGAATAAGGTATACCGTTTAGATAGTGGTAAATATGTATTGTGTGGTGCCACGACAAAACCTGTACTTTTATGTTTATACATTTTCTAACATATATACTCTTCAGCTTTCATTTAATACCACAAATATTAAAATCGGGCATCTTTTTCATTTTATTGCAATGTTAAGCACAAGATGCATAATTATGCTACATAATGATGACGCCGTGTCTGAATGTACACAATTCTTAAAAAATCTTCTGCTCTTCAAATGGAAAAAAAAAATTTCCTTGTTCAAAACATCCCAAACATCTTCTGACAAAGGGCTTAGTTTGTGATGTCAAAACTTTCATTAGGAAATTCTCGACATCAAACTAACTTCACTAATAAAGGTTTTGTCATGGCAGGGTTCAATTACTAATTATTTTATCATTTTTTGATAACCTTTAGACACTTAGATATTTCTGTAGAATAGATTTAGACACTTAAGTTTTTTTCACCCAGATTGATTTAGGCACTTTTTTGATGGGGAATAATTTAGACTGGTTGCAGAATATTTCTGACACTTGATTGCAAAACGTCTGGAATCAGCAATTCGCAAACTTTTCGACACGCAATATTCTCCACTTATACAGTTAGACTGAAAATAGTTAAATGATTAACATGTTTCATACCTGCATGCATTTATCTTTGGGTTAAAGTGTTAGAGATTTCTGTAAATGAGACTTTTATTTACGTTGCACTTATTTTGAATTTGCAATATTTTTCTCTATAATCATTGGTTTTGGTTTATATATGTTCCTTTATTTCTATTTTGATTGTGTACATATTAATGCTTTGGTGAATTAAAATTCGTTACTAATTTATTTGTATTGATTCATCTTAAACCCAGATATGTTCTTCATCTGTTGGATTCATTATTCTGACTGTCTGAATACCAGAAACTTGCGAGAAGGAATATTTGTTGATGTATGCTTAATGACATCTTATGTCATTTTCTGTCTGTTAGCAAAGCCATAAATCAAAATTCCTTTCAGATTTGTTCGAATTTCTATTTAAGGTCACAGAAAATCCCTAATTTCATTTCAAATGTCTAAAATTGACTACTTTCCATTCAGACAGACAGATGTAAAACTTGATGCCCCTGTGCCATTCTTCCAATGGCATGGCAAAAATAGAGGATCTTACACGAGTGGTCATTTTTTAGTAAATTTAATAAACGAGACTTCTAAAAATGAGAGCCTCGATTTTAACGGTTTTAGATGACATGTTTGATAAATTCAATAAAAATGAACACAATCGTAAGATTGTATTTACGACATAAAAGTAGAAACAGCTGATATTCATCAAAACATCATTTTAACTTCCTATATGCCAGCATTTGTTATTCGGTCTTTGGTAAACAAAAGCTGGCGAAACAAAAAGAAGTTCTGACAATTTTCTTTTTCTCTTTTTTCACTACAACAATACTATAAATCATATTCAAATTAACAAGACGACAAGCATTTTCATTGAAATAAAATTTCATGCTTAAAAGTAGCAATTTCAACACCATTGAGCACTACTACATCACGCTTGTTGTGTTGTGACGTCACACATGTGAGTTGTTATTTCACTAGTGAATTATAGGAAATAATATATGGGTGTTATAACCACTCTACACCGTATGTTATGATATAAAAATGAAACTTTTTGCAGTGATCACAAATACTCTGTATAAGATATTTTTCAATGTTTTACTTACAGAATGAAGCTGTGACTGTTTTCCTGGTTTAATGTCACCATTAATGTTCGTGCCTTTAAAGTAGAAACTCATTTCTATAGGTAACAAGTTCACCACGGTAACCGGGGGAAGTAGAATGATTGTGTGACCGGGTAGGGGATGTAAGCCAGTCGATGTTTTCTCATCTGGGTAGAGTTCACGCTGCACAGCTACACAATACCTAGACAAGTATTCATCATGAAAATCAAGGAATATCTTAAAGTAAAAATTAAATTAAATTAAATTTAAAAAATCTGGCATTATCAAAATAAATCAATAGATTTAACAACAACTTATTCAAATGTTGGCATTACAAAAAGATTCAGATACAAAATACAGAACATTGTATTAACAAACATTTCTAGCTTGATCTTATCAGAATCTTCCACTGGCTTCTGGTATGGATAGAAACATCCAGCACAAGCGTTACTGTTTTGATGGGAACAAGGCTCTGCTGAGCGACCGAGTAAACAGTTACCCGAGTGCCAGATATTTCCATCCACACACAAAGTCAGTGATAGATTATTTGTCTTGCATACCTTTTGTAAGAATAAAGGACGAGATTAAATAAAACAACTGTTGTTTTAAGGACTTTTTACTTAGTTCTTAACGTATTGTTTAACAAATTCATTCATGTTAGTATTCGATGACATCATTATGTGATCAGCACGTCACTCATCCTACACAGGAGTGTAAGATAGAGTTTTACAGTATTGGTGTAAACGCGGGAAAAAGAATCTATAACTGGCTTTGTGCGCGTATAGAAATATCTAACCAATACTAGTCTGGTATGCAAGAATATATGAGCGCTGCTATGCGATTTCCAAACTCTTCTTTAAGTGAAGTCATGCCCAGAAAACTTCACATGTGACGTCACCATGTACTGACAGTAAGCAATATTTGTCCCATACGGCAATATGAAAACTAAGTGACCATATGGAGTAAATATTGTTTCCTGCTTGCAAATAGTTTTCTTGAAGTGACGTCACTTACAGAAGAGGTTGTAAAACCCATAGCAGTGCTCATATGTTCTATCTGTCTCATGCCTACCTGTAAACTTCATCGGAACCAATCACCTTACACTGTTTAAATGTCTCGTTTACCTCCCCTTGCTTTTGTACATTCTGCCAGTTGATTGGTACATTACAAAATTCTACTGGCCAATCAGACGGCCTCGCCCAAAGTTTCGATGTCACAAATGTCATTGGTATGGATTTCTGTTGACCCGAGATCAGAGTCAGATGATCATAACGACCTTGAGCATAAAAAACATATAAGAATAGTATAAAGCACCTTGAATGAACCTAGTTTTTGGTTAGCACAACGAACCGGTAATCCGTAGACCCGGGTTCGATTCCCGGAAGCGCCATTGACTGATTTTTCGTGTTCCACAAACATGACTTTATTTCAATATTACTACAGCTGGTGTTAAGTGCTGTGTGGCGGATGTATAAATACGCCCCGTACTTCGTCCAAACTGTAGTTAACCTTGATCAACTTTATATAAGTTAAATTTACACGAAAATGACGTCAGGTCGTTGTGGTGTAGTGGTTAGCATAACGGACCGGTAATCCGTAGACCCGGGTTCGATTCACGGTAGCGCCATTGACCGATTTTTTTGTGTTCCACTAACCTGACCCTACCCCCTACCGCCTGATACCCCTGACATGAATTGCTGGATCCGAGCATGTATCAATAATGTTTTATAGTGAGGGAAAACAGACATTTACTTTCTCGTAACATTCCTGTCATAAAAAGTGTAAGAAATAATTTAGTGATTAATTTTCAATATTTCTAATTTATGAGTTCAGCTTTTACTCGTTACCAACTCCCACATCTGGTCTCACCTGGTATTATAGGACTATCCATTCTAAGTTCAATCGGACTATCAAGTTTGTTGGTAACCATGAGACCGGACCTAAGTGTGATCACTTTTCTAGCACTGCCCTCCTGTCTGATATCAAACACAACACGAGCGTCCTGCTGGTCGTTCTATAATCAAGTTATATAACAAAGATATCATATCTTAACCATTGACGAATTGTAACTTCCCTAAAATTCACTCTCCTATTTGTGAGATCATAAAATAAAACTTTTGGCTTCTGTCTAAATTAAATATTCACGAGTAAACATGGATAAAAATATCACAAGATAAATGAAATTTTTTACTCAATCTAAAAATACACGCTAATGAATTTCACACATTCCCAGGGCTCTAGAATTTGTTTTCAAAGACACTTGTCCCAGACTAATAGAGATGTCAAATTTGACTGGTCCGACATAGGAAGCTAGTTGTCCGAGAATATCGGTCAATTTAGTAACAAATAAACAATGATAGCTCCACAATCTAAAATCAATAATCACATGTATGTGTTTGTGGGATTCTAAGCTTTGACTTACAACTGAACAATTGCTGATGTTGGTTAGCTTTAAAAACAGACTTGTCCGGGACTTACTTCAACTCAACTGTTGGTAGCCCGATACAGCAATAGTCTTGGACGTCAGACTAGTGGATTTCTAGAGCCCTGATTCCAATTAAGTTACCAATTACAGTAACATATTTCTACTTACCACTTTGATAATCGAAGGTTTACTGACATCGGGGAATGTATTCCTGAAGTATTTACCAACTTTATCTACTGACACTGGACTAAGTCGTTGCCAACCTTCAACCTTAACTACAAGCTGGTTTACGCGTAAAGAATCAGATTTCTGTAAAATAATGCAAATACTAAAATCACGATTTAAAGAACGTAGTCGTATTTTTTTGAAAAAGTATCCTCAACAATAAGTATAACAATTTGGTGGTAATTTACTTCATACAGATGTACTCTAGAGCACTGCATTGTCACTTTTCTTACATATTTACCAAAACCACAAAGACAAGTGTCCAATACCAGTATTTTCTATCCTGACCTACGTGCCGAGTTAGCACCAGCATAGGAAAAACCTGTATTGGACTCTTTTAAGAAAAGTTACAATGCGATGTTTTAGCGTACGTCTGTGTGAAGGGATTAACATGCCATCTTCTTAAATTTATCACTTAGCATAATTTTATAGAAAATTGGACTATCTACCTTTAAAACTCAATGTTATGTAAAGTTGGCTTATTCTGGATTACATTATGCAAGAAACCGTTCATTGAAAAGAATATTGTCGGCTGGTTTAAGCCCAATTAGACTGACCCGCACCACAAGGTCCCGTTTCCAAACAGACTTTACCAAACCAAACCAAGAATTTGTATGCCATGATGAGATGTTTGTCGAAGATGAAGCGTCTAAGGAACATAACACATGTTACTCTTAAGTATCTACCTTGTAGAAAGCATTCACTATTTCATAATCCTGTTTCATACTAAATCTGTTTATCTCAAAGTCTTAACTTAAGAGTAAATGACAGTTTAAGATGGTGAAAATACCTATGACAAAACCACTGTTTTAATTACTAGAACTTGTGTATCTCAAACCTTATGTCTTATTTTCGCTTTACGATGAAAATCAAATTCCAGTTCACTATTCGGAGGTACACATTTCATCTCCAAGTCTTTCAAATTTTGTTCCGAGTATTTCAGCGTGTCCATTCCGACATTTGAAGGGTTCACTGTGATTGGAGCAAACCAGACAACGGACCCGGTGTTGTTGCGTACTGCGTATGGTGTTAACAGCTGGCGACGTTTAGCACCCGGTGAGCATAATTCTTTCTGTGTACTGGAAACAAGAAGGTATCAATCCGACTACAGTAACTTATAATACTCATAAATATTATACATTATTTATGCTTTTGATTTATGAAATAAATGAGCGAGGTCATGACAAAACCTGTATTAGTGATGTTGGTTATGACGTCGAGTAGTCCCAAGCAAAGATTTGACATCACAAACTTAACGCTTCATCCAGGGATGCTTTGGAGGCTCAATTTTGATTTGAATTAAACGAATGAAGAAATATTTATAAGTTTTGCATAAAAAATTGTTTTCCATATGACAAGAGGAACATTTTTTAACACTTCTAAGCAATCTCATTAAAATCAGCTCCAGTCGCACGCTCCTATACTATACACTAACTGTAACAGCGGACACTAACGGCGGAAAGTAATGGAGCTAAAGTTAGAGGCTGATTTCAATGAGATTGATTCTGAAGATACGTCGTCATTTTGTAGCTTAGAACAAAAAGAAGACGTCCGATTTTAATACTTTTGATATCACATGAAAGTTGAAAAATATATCTTTTAAAAAAAATTTCAAAACCGGAAAATTGATTTTTTGGTCACTAATACAGGTTTTGTCGTGGCGCAGCTCAAATTATGTAATAAGAATGCCTTATCTACGGTATGCAGCTATGTACATACATACCTTTGACAGATTGTTTATATTTAAAAATCTTTTCTGTACACCATGTCATAATATCATTAAGTCTACTTTTTTCCATAATTTGCTTCCTGTATCTCAAAACTATATGAACATTAAAATATCAATGAAATTCAAAATAGTGTTGTTTTTTTATTTTACATTTAACATCTTTGTGTTTAAATGCTGTTCAAATCTAACTGCGGGAGGTGCAGTGGTCGAGGGGTAGAGCAGCTGACTCCCGGTCGGATACTAATATTCCATTTATTTCATGCTTCATTTTGGTCTTTTTTATTTCTGAATTACATCAAATTTCGACTTTGCTTGCCTTAATATTTTTTATCACGTCATTCATATGACATCATTATAACTATGATAATTTCATTATGAATTATTGGATAATGATTCACCGTTATTCCGCCGTAAACCACCCGAAAGCATGAAGTAACTTACGCATCTTTCTGCTTATAATAATCTTCTGTCCATTTATCTTTGGTAAGATGATACAGCTCCAGCAAATTGCTTGTTACATTTATATTCAACACATCAGGAGCTGAAATGGCAACAAATTACAAAAACATCAAAACGTCCAACACATTTGATAAACAAGGGAGGTAACCTAGTCTCTGAAAAGTGATGAACTTCCAACACATCGATTAACAAGGGAGGTAACTTAGTCTCTGAAAAGTGATGAACTTCCAACACATTGATTAACAAGGGAGGTAACTTAGACTCTGAAAAGTGATAAACTTCCAACACATTGATTAACAAGGGAGGTAACCTAGTCTCTGAAAAGTGACAAACTTCCAACACATTGATTAACAAGGGAGGTAACTTAGTCTCTGAAAAGTGATAAACGTCCAACACATTGATAAACAAGGGAGGTAACCTAGTCTCTGAAAAGTGATAAACTTCCAACACATTTATTAACAAGGGAGGTTACTTAGTCTCTGAAAAGGATAAACTTCCAACACATTGAGTAACAAGGGAGGTTACTTAGTCTCTGAAAAGTGATAAACTTCCAACACATTGATTAACAAGGGAGGTTACTTAGTCTCTGAAAAGTGATAAACTTCCAACACATTGATTAACAAGGGAGGTTACTTAGCTTCTGAAAAAGGATAAACATGTAATAACAGTAACTGATGACTCAGCAATCAAGCTTCGTACAATTTAATGTACATTTTGACTTCACACCTATCAAAAATTATAACAAATTCTTAGTGTGCATTGATTAATAAAATCAAAATTTACGAAAATCAAAAGTTAAATTACCAGATATTTCTATGGCCAGTTTCTTCTCAGGAAGTTTGAAGTTTTTCCACTGTGCATGACACCTGAAATGCAGCAAATTGCCCTTTTAAGATTCAAATTAAAAATACACTAAAACCTCAATAATAAGACCACCATTGGGACCGTTGATAACTGGTCTTAATATCAAGGTGGTCTTAGTTCGAGGTTGAATAAAGAGCAAAAGAGTGAAAATGGACATGGAACGTGTGTTCTTAATTTTGAGGTGGTCTTATTATAGAGGTGGTTTTTAAATGTGGTTTAACTTAAACATTATAGTCTTCACCAAAGCACTTCGCAGTTTTATACATGTTCGAACTCTATTACAAAATAATAAAAAGTTCAGGTCAATTAAAGGAGTTCCGAAAATAAAAAAAAATGGCTGCTTGTGATACAATTTA